>CM067843.1:773259481-775659481 GCA_034509565.1 Triticum monococcum | reverse complement strand
GTTGTAATGATCTGTAGGTTTCCGTTTCGCAAGGATCTCTTTTCAGATTTTTCTGCACATAATTGGATGCTACATTTGAGAAGGAAAATCCAGGTGAAAGAAGAAAGAAGAATTGGAGGACAGATTATAGTTATATGTTTTTCATCGTCGTTTATGTTTCTAGTTCTAGTATATTTGAACATATTAATATGGTTTGCAATAGGTGTGGGACCAGAATATATGCGTGGGACAAGATTATATGTGTGAATATGTTAATATGGTTTGTGGCTTCATTAGCCATGGACAAAAGTTCTTGTGTTTTTCCTGTTGCACTACAGATTTCTGGTTTTCGCTAGAATAGACGTCTCAATTGCCAGGATGCATCTTTGCACTTGGCCAGCATACATATCCAGTTGGACATTCAATGTTTTTAGTTGGCTAGAATAGATGTCTCAGCTGGCCAGGTTGCATTTATTTCAGTTTTTGGCCAACATGCATGTTCAGTTGGACAGTTAATGCATTCAGTTGGCTAGAATAGATGTCTCAGTTGGCCAGGATACATTTTCTCAGTTTTTTGCCAACATGCATGTTTAGTTGGCCAGAAAACATGTTTTTTATTTGCACATATACTACAGTTTTTCCAAAGTGTTCACTCACAAACATGTATTGCGAAATATACATGTTTAGTTGGCCAGGATACATGTTTTTTAGTTGGCCAGATGACACGTGGGGTACAATGCATGTTTTAGTTTTGGCTAGCATGCATGCCGAGTTGCCAGAATATAGGTTCAGTTGGCTGTGATGCATGTTCAGTTGCACATTTATGAATTTTTCGTTGCACATATCTATTGGGCAGTCAATTTTTTGTTCATTTTGCAAACAATAACTACAAGTTGGTAGAATGCATGTTTAGTTTTTGGCTACCATGCTTTGTTGAGTTGTCTTTAATCATGTTTTAATTGGCCAGAGAACTTGTTTTTAGTTGGCTTGTTTAACACATCCAGGTGGTAGAAACTTGTCTAGCATGCATCAAGTAGTTTTTGGCATGTTTAACACATCCAGCAGTAACATCAAGTAGGCTGGTGTGATGTGCCAGATTCACCTCTTTTTTGAAGCAGATTCTCCATGGATCCATGGAGAAGGGGGTTTACATATGCCTATGCAGTAGAAGAAAGGGGGAAGTGAAGAGGTGCAGAGGGGGCTTACCTGCTTGATCTTACTGCCTGGTATGGCTCTGACCACCCTGCCCTTTAGATCTTGAAGCAGCTCCTTCTACTTTAGGGCTCCCATGGCGGCTGTGTAGGAGGAGGAAGAAGGGTTGGGGGCGATTTCTGTTGGATCTGCTTCTGGCGTAGAGAAGAAGAAAAAGGCAGCGTGGGAGGGGCTGAGGCGTGGGGGCGAGCGGGGGCGTGGGTGCGAGCTGGGGACAGCTGGCTACGTGGGGGCTCGATCGGTTTGTTTGGTGGCCGGTCGATCAATCTGTTTGATGAGCCCTTTCCTTTTCTGTTTCGTGGGGACAGGGGGTTTCCTTTTTCAGCCGGCCGCTCGGTTGCACTAGTGGGCAGCCGGCCGCCCACTAGACACGCCCAAGAAAGAATCTACGGGAAACTCATTGGGACAGAACGCGGCAATGATCCACTTGTTGTCCGCCGTGCTGCGGCCAGCTAAGCCGGCCCAGTTTACGTCTGCTGCACTGCACTACACGCCGTTGCTGGCTGCGCTGCTCGCAGCTGCCCACGCAGCACGCGGTCTCCTGCATGATGCACACGTAGCCAGGATTGCCCCATTTAAAACTGCGTTACATTTTTCTCCTCGAGAACCCAACATCTCAGCTGTTTGACACACTGAAGTTTGAATAGTTGTGTTGGTTAAAATATCTAAACAGATTGGGGAATTTGATGCGATATTTTTAGCTCTCTACATTGTCCTTCTCTAGTTTTCATGACTCTGCACCTCTATAGAAGGGGAGAAATGCTAGACTTACGGAAAACATTTACGCACTCATCTTACGGATAGGATGTGGCCTTATATAGTTGGATATATAATCAAGTAGTTGTCCCCACCTCACCTCACTCAGTCGCATAGGAATTTGCCATGTCAGTCCGTAGCCAACTTTCCATAGCAACCTGTCCGTAGGTGTAGTATTATTGGTCGATCCACCATGTAGGCCGCACCAGCCAACCACCTCGTCTGCTTCCAATGGGGAACGGATGCCACCCTGCTCCCAGGGAATAGGCACTCCACGAGAGATGCCTAGCACCGCCTTCAGATGTAAACGACCGCCACCGTGCATGGTCCGGCGCAGCTCTAGGATCTATCGCCCACAGATCGGAGGCGCTGCGAGGAAGCGCCTCGCCTCCACCGTCGGCCGGGCGGGCTTCTCCTGGCGGCAGCGGCCGGCAGCGGCGCGATAGCGAGAAGGGAAGGTAGTGGACGGAGGTAGATTCGTGCGTCACCCACGAGCCGCTGCCCCTTGTCTTCAACTTTGGGGATGAGGATAAGCTAGAGAAGTCAGATCCTCTGGCGCCGGATTGGGGCCGATACGACATGGCCTCGACCAAATCATGATGTACAAGGACACCGCACTGGGGTCGATGCCCGCGCTTGGCGAATCCCTACATCACCACAAGTAGTTTAGTTCGGTTATCTTAGTGTTTTGAATGTAGAGTCGGAGCGCGGCTATGAATAAAATCGATTCTTTCATGTCAAAATTGTGTCAAAAAAATTTGTGTTGTGGTGGCTTGATGTGGCAGTACGCCGGTGATCAGCTTGGGGGAATCTCACCAGATCCCTTCGGCGGGCAAGGTTCCAATATTTGTGTCATCGGCATGGTTGGGGTCAAATATTGTCACAGCTAACTTAGGAGGGTATATTGGAATAAACTAGTCGTGACAGATAGCTACAAAGCGTATCAGACACAGTTCCCATTTATGTGATATGGCAACCCTTTTCCCCTTCCATGGCAACTATTTTAGGCATATTTTCGCTGCCACGGCTGCATGTGTGTCTATTAGAGTTTTTTCGGGGTGTTATGTTGAGCCTGCCATAGGATAAGGTATTTGGGATCAATGACGTGTTTGTAGGATCTCGCGGCTTTTTGCCCATGATCGTGGGAGGACACGATACGCTAGATGGAACAGGCATCACGGCATGTACTTCTCCTTCAGAAGAATGGAGGAAGAAGCAAAAAAGCAGCACACGTTACGTTGTGCAAAACCTCTCTCTTTTGTTCATCCACCATTAAGACAGCTCGTATGAGGGAGACATGAAGGTCGGTGGCACAACGACCTCGACAGATGCCTCAGTGCGCTCATCACCGAAAACCTCTCTAACTTGACAAAGATGCTTTCTTATGTGCCTCCCACAGGCACCTCAACATAGAGATTAGTGTTGTGCTTCTTCCTTGCCTACTTTGTTTAAAGAAGCAGCAGCATTCCCGTTAGCTTCTACAAGGGATGTGAGTCCAGATGCCTCCCATTTCCATGTATGCGTCGAACAACGCTTAATTAATTCTACTTTTGCTCATTTGTTTGTTTTTTCTGAAGAACCTTGCTCGTTTGTTACTGTTGTATCTTTGCTGAATCGTTGGTTCATGACTCTATTGTTTGTGTTTTCTTGGGTGTTAATACTATTTGGTCTTTGGGTGATAATGCTATTTGGGCGAAAAGAGCAAATATGGATAGGCAGAGTGAAGAAATCAAGACTAGCTACTTATGTGCAGCAACAAGAAGCAACATGGGCACGCTTTATAACATTGGGTTACGGTGATACAGTCCTGACCATGTATCATCTCTCATGGGCCTGAAATAAAGAGCATATCTTCTAATAGAATATCTACCACTAGCCAAGGAATATTGGTAGTCATGAATTTGGGAATTGCTCGACTACTATCGTGCCAAGTTGGAGTATTAGCCAGAATATGCACAAAGTGCATATCGGTCTACTTAGGAATGTGACATTAAAGTTCAAAGAAGAGTGCATGTAGAACATTCCCCCTAGAGTAGACTTATACCATTTATTTACATTAACCTAGTCAATGTATAGAGGAATACATAAATCTGAACATAACAAAGTGAGAAAGTGAAAGGTTCCGTCGAAATTGTGTGTCCGGAAATTTCCAGAAAAGCTAATTATAGTGACGCAAGGAATAGACATGTACGTGTTCTATGCCTTTGGTTGTATGTATTTTTGGAAAAGGTACAAGTATTAGAAGATGTGATATTATAAAACTAAATTTTCAGCGGAAACTCTTTTTTCTTGTGCTTTCTAGTGCACTGAACTTTGTCAAGCTTTACTAGGTGTTGAACTATTTCTAGAAGTGCCGCAATCTTTTTGGTATATACAAAAAGAATTATTGGCATTCATTAATATTTGATCAATGGTAGGATTACATCCCACTCGTATGTTAGTGCCACATCTGCTCTAGCATGGAGTACTTTTTTTGAAAAGGAGGCTTACCTCCGGCCTCTGCATCAATCGATGTATGCAGTCGTTTTATTAAAATCAAAACAAGGTCTTAAGTTCCACGGAAAGTCAAAATCTGAATAAGAAAAATCTGAATAAGAAAGATAAACAAATTTGTAAGACGCCACACCCGGTGAGAAAGCGCCATATCCGGCTATAGAAAAACAGGCTACGATGCCTACACACCTAGCCTATTATTAGCTCGTCATCCAAATCGGCTGAAAATAGCCCATGCTACCGTTTTTCATCGGCTGCACCCAATAACCATAATCTCCCTATAGTCCGCATGAGTGGGTAACGACCACATACGGATCCAGGTTGTAGCTCTGTATATAACCTGCAAAAAAATAGTGAATTTTGACCCATTAAAAATCATATCATTTTGAGTGTTCCATATAGCCCATAATGATGCATATATCCCTATCCGAATATGTTTAGCTGTGTGTATGTCTACCCCATTAAGCCACGTCCCAAATAACGTGTTTATACTCATTGGAGGATTAACGTTAAAAGCTATATGAATGGGTCACCATAACAGTTTTGTAAGTGGACATTCGAGAAAAAGGTGTTTAATTGTCTCGTTTTGATCACAAAAACAACATCTAGATTGACCGACCCAATTCCTTTTCATCAGATTATCTTTGGTTAAGATGACTCCTTTGTGGACAAACCACATAAAGATCTTGATGCGGAGTGAAACTTTAATCTTCCATATGTGCAAAGACCTCGACAATGGCCCAGAATCAATTAACTCCAAATACATGAATTTGATAGAGAATACTCCATTCGTGGTTAACTTCCAACTAATTGTATCCGCCTGATCTGAAAGTTGAACATCCATCAACCTACGTATCAGGTGTAACCAAGCAGTCCAACGTTCTCTACAAGAGATCTCCTAAATTGGATATTAAGTGGTACTGAGTTTAATACTATGGCGACATAATCTTCCTTATGTTGCACAATATTATATAGAGAGGGGTATTGTAAGGCCAGGGGCGTCTCTCCTAGCCAACTGTCCTCCCAGAACCTAGAAGTACCAGTACCAAATAAGAACTTCACCCACTGGAAGAAAGTTACTTTTGTCTTCATTAACCCTTTCCAAAAGGGTGAGTCTGTTGGTCTTGCATTCACCTGGGCCAAAGTCTTAGTATGTAGGTATTTATTCCGCAAGATTTCTACCCACATGCCTTCGGTCACCGTCGATAATCTGTATAACCATTTGCTTAAGCAAACATCTATTCTTTACCTCTAAATTCTTGATCCCTAACCCCCCGGTCTTTGGGTCTACACATAATATCCCATCTAGCCAGTCTATATTTCTTCTTGGCCTCGTCGCTTTGCCAGAAGAAACGGGATCTATAAAAGTCCAATCTTTTCCGTACCCCTACCGGTACTTCAAAGAAAGATAGGAGGAACATTGGCAAACTCGTCAAAACCGAGTTAATCAACACAAGCCTTCCTCCGTAAGACATGAGCTTGCCCTTCCAGCAGCTCAATTTTTTTCAAATCTATCGTCTATACATTTCCATTATTTGTTCGTTAACCGTCTATGGTGAATTGGGATCCCTAGATAACTAAAAGGTATGGATCCCATTTCTCAACCAAATAAGCTTCTGTAATTATCATGTTCTTCTTTAGCTCTCCCAAAGCAGAACTGTTCACTTTTATTGAAATTGATTTTGAGCCCGAACAATTGCTTGAAAAGGCATAAAATAATCTTCATATTCCTAGCTTTTGCAAGATCGTGTTCTATGAAAATAATAGTATCATCCGTGTATTATAAGACGGAGACGCCCCCCTCTACAAGATGGGGAACGAGACCTCCTACTTGGCCACTCTCTTTAGCCCGACTAATAAGTACTGCCAACATATCCGCTACGATATTAAACAGCACAGGAGGCATGGAGTCTTCATGTCTTAGTCCCTTACGAGTCTGGAAATAATGACCGGTGTCATCATTGACCTTTATCCCGACACTATCTTTCTGTATGAATAAATCCACTTGAGACCTCCAGGTATCATTGAATCCTTTCATACGTAAGGCTTGCTGCAGGAAGGGCCATTTGACCTTATCATACGCTTTTTCAAAATCCACTTTGAAGACAACCCCATCGAGTTTCTTCGAGTGGAATTCGTGCAACGTTTCATGTAGGACTACAACCCCTTCTAGGATTTGTCATCCTGGCATGAAAGCAGTTTGAGTGGGCTGCACAACCGAATGTGCAACCTGCGTCAACCTATTTGTGCTAACCTTTGTAAATATCTTAAAGCTTACATTGAGAAGACATATTGGTCTAAACTGCTCAATGCGAACGGCTTCCGCCTTCTTTGGCAACAACGTTATTGTTCCAAAATTGAGGTGGAACAAATTTAGGCGGCCTTCAAATAAATCATGGAACATAGGCATGAGATCACTCTTTGTGATATGCCAACATCTTTGATAGAATTCGGCCGGGAACCCGTCTAGCCCGGGCGCTTTATTATGTTTCATTTATGTTATGGCATCGAACATCTCTTTCTCAGTGAACAGGGCAGACAACACCTCATCATCTTCTAAGTTGAGTTGTGGTATGTCCCCAATCACATTCTCATCAAGAGAGACAAAACTTTCTCCGGGTGCTCCGAAAAGTTTCTTGTATGTATACTTGCCAAAATATTGCTCGGACATGATCTTCTCAGCACGAGCATCTTGTCTCCACTCTTCTAGTTCTTTTTCTCTGAAGCCACGGTGGAATATTGTAAAAGTTCAGACGCGACAGTTAGATTATCCAAGAGTGCTAAGCAGAGTTAAAATTTCAATGAAAATTATGAAACTTCGCATATTTCAATGGGGTCCGAAATATTTTTAACCCTGGAATTTGAAGGCAGATTCAAAATAAGTTTAAATTCAGTTAGATTTTATTAAAATTAAGTGAAATTTGAAATATCTAAATCCAATTTTTTTTCAAAATATGTGAAATTTCTTATATTACAATGAGGTCTGAAATTATTTTGTTTCTGAAATTAAAAACCATGGGGCTGACAGCAACATGTTGAGTCTGTCTACAAAAACAAAGTTCTACGTCAAGCACCATACCATAATCGCATTATTTCCATGACAAGATTTTTTTCAGCTCGAAGTTATCACCGGCTTCGGATCAACTTGACTGTCAATCAGTGAGCTCACAAGCTTATCGCCCCCCGCCCCACCCCCACCCCCATGCAACCAACTGCCCTCTTTGGCACGATTCGATTGAATGGTAATATTGAAAGAATGTTACATAGATAAACAACCAAGCAATCCTATTGATCTACCGGCAGATCACTGCACCATTCCTACCAAAATCTGTGCAGTAATCTGAACCAAAATAGTAAGGTACACTATGAATAGACATTTAGACCTAGGAATAGTTTGGACTGAAACTTTAGTAAAGTTTCAGTTTGGTTGGTGTAAATGGCCTAAGAATCTAAAATAGTCTAGTATGGTTTGAACTTATCAAACACTGGATTGGACTGTTTTAATCTAGGCACAAACGAGTTGGTCTCAAACCGTTTGAATCTGTGGAGATGACTCAGTCTCTCGACTAAATTTTACGAGACGGCCAGCTTCAGTTCACTGCACTCTAGTTTACATACTACCTAGCTCAATCCATTCCATTCATCAATGTCCTGATGGAATACGCGCCGCCAGAGAAGGATCGCCAAGGCTACAACCAGTCGGTGGCAAGCCGGATTGCCAAAACTCATCGACACAGTGCACTACCCCGCCTCCAGCTGCAGACCATGCGGCGCTGGTCGGCGCACTCGCATCAGCTGCTCGCGCCCGGGATCCTCGACATCCTATCCCTCGGACTAGGTGTTCTAGTGCCCACGCTCAAGCGCCGCCTCCACTTCACCGGCGCTACTACCCGTCGAGGACGACCTAGGACCTGCTACTTGAAGCTGAAGATCAACTACTACGCGCGGTGCCCATAGCCAGAGCTGTTGGTCGGTGTGGAAGCGCACACGGACGCTAGTGCGCCCTTCTCCATCCTCACGGGCCTGGTTGACGAGCACGCCACCTTCTTGTGTCCATGGTTTCAGATTGCAGTTTTCAACCCAAAAAGGAAAAATGGTTTGGATGGGGCTGGGTGGAAAATGCACGTAGTTTGGTTTGGTCTGGATTATGGTGGTTAAAGTTTGGATTGGATTGGTCTGAACGAAAGAGGCAGAGTGGTATGGTTTGGGCTGGTCTCTAAGACATTGTGCATTCGGCGAGCCATGTCGTTCCCTCCGGCGGTTCCTTCGTTCGGATCGGAGGATTTTTCACTTTCTGGGACGCCTCCAGCCTCTGCTCTGTAGTCTCCACTGTACAACTTTTGCGTGCGTGCGTGCGTACGTATGTGTACTCCGTACAGTGTGGTGACCGGCTGTCGTGTTTGGACAATATAGCGCTGATTTCACTTACGCGTCAAACAATACAATGCTACTCCATTTACTGCATAGCAGCAAGCGGTAACGGACAAGGAGCCGGGACGGGTTACTATTCCGCATAAGAAATTCACCTCAGCTCACCACCGGAGAACCTTGCCGGTGATGTGCGGCATGCACACACACAGTACTACACAGATATAGTTTATAAATATATATTTTTTATCATGTATAATACATATTTAGATAGTTAAATCATCGACCTAGAACCACGCGAATGACTTATTCATCAAAACTCGGATGTAGTACATAGAGTACATTCACGAGTTTTTGCTAGAGCTATGGGCAGATTTATATTGAAGCAAGCTTACAGGCTGAGTTGTCAACTTGTCATTGCAAATAGGAGGGAAAGAAAGGCCCACATCATGAATTTCACGGCGGAGTGGATTAATGAGGGTGGGACACGTACACCCCGTAGCCCACTTCCGTGAAACCATCTCGTAAGCCTAGGATTTTCGGTACATTCACCCACCACTGTCTGCTCCTGAGTAGTTCTCGGCCGCTAGCGAGCCAAAAGGGCAGCAGGAGAGGACGACCCTACGCTACATTTTGTTTTGGCGCGACCGTCGTAGTCGCCCTCGCGTTGCGGGGCCTTAATTATTCCACCTTCCCGTGGTGTGGTGGGGTTCGCTCAACTTATTGGGTGCGCCAAAGGCAACGCCTACGGCAAGCAGTGTGGTAGTACAAAGTGTCAAAGTCTATCCTGCTCCCACTCCCAGAGTAGAGGTGCAAATGCGGCGGTACGAGACGCTCAAGCCTGTACGCACCAATTACAGCAAAAACCATGGCAACGGCAAGTGAAACAGATGGGATCACACTAGCGCCGTGCCGTGCTTATGGAAAGTGTCAGCCTAACTTTATCATGCTCAACAAAAAGAGTATAAATTTCTTCCTAGTAGAATCGGGACATTTTCAGCAGGTCGAGCTGAGCCATGAACGTACGTACAGTGGGGGGAGTGCAGTTCACCCGTTCGCGGGGCGTGAAGAACTCAAATCGAAAGGACGGTGAAGAGAAAATTTCCGTGGATGGATTCAAACGTAGCCGTATGTCCAAAGAGGACGGCAGCAGCTTTGGCTGCCTACGAACAAATGGACGATGCCATCTCCACCTGTTGCCTGAACACCACAAGATTGGGAACCAGGCATAGATGCTAGCAGTACTCCTCCACTGTGCAGTGCACTAATTGAAGCAGTAATGAACAGCGCCATAGCGTCCAGCTCAAAGATGAAGCTTTCATGACTCGTAAGCAGATTGTGGACGCACACTTTTCTAGCTTGATTTTAATTTACAGCATGTTTTCCCTCCACTCCACTCCCCCTGTTCATTTTTCTCTCAAAAATCATGCGTGAATTTCCCAGCGAGGAAATTTTGAAATGCCTTTTGGGGACGGGAAACATAGCAGAACCTCCCGAGAAGTTCAGTTCAGAACAACTTCTCCCACAAATCCGACAACTGGATTGTACAAGAAAGTTAAGACGGAAGTGTTGAATTTGATCCGAGGCATCAAGTAGCGTCTCGTAATCGACTTCTTTCGCTGACAAGAAAGCATTCAACGCCACTTATCACAGACTCTCGGTTGGACTTGTCAGTCAGTCAAACTCATAAGCTTAATTAGACGTAACTCATCAGGAACTGATCGCATCTGGGTTTATCCCCTTTTCACCAAATGCTACCTGCTCTCTTCTGTACGATTCGTTGAATGGAAAGATAGATTGACAGTAAGATAGATAAACCACCAAGCAATCCAATCGATCAATCCGCATAGATCGATCACTTCATATTCCTGCTAAAATTTATGCACTAATGTGAACAACACAGGAAGGCGCACACACGCAGGGCATGCATATGCATGCAGCAAGTTCAGTCTAAATCCTTCCAAATGAAACAACAAGAAACAAGAAATGAAATTTTAGTTGTGAAACGCCTAGCAAGCTAATGTCCAAGGATACTAGGTACTTCCTCCATTCCATAATGCAGTGCGCCCGCATTTTTCGAGATTTAAGTGTCATCATAAATTTAACCAACGTGGGCGACTTCGGCGGGAGCAAAAATTATAGTTTTCAATACAATTTTTGCTCCCATCATAGTTTTCGACGTTAGTTAAATTTATAATCAAACTTAAATCTCAAAAAACATAGACACACTACATTATGAAATGGAGTGAGTAGTAGTATTGAATTTAAGTTAGACCAGACCACATTTAGTTTTCGTCCATCTTTCAACCCTTCCACTATCCACTACCAAACACTAGCCCCGACGCGGCGCTTGGTGGCAGATCCACACGAACCCAGGCGGTGCAGGAGCATATCGACCCATTCCTCGACTGCGTGAATCCATACCAGACAATTCGTCGCCGCTTGGTAGCAGATCCGCCCGAACCCGGGCGGCATAGGGGCACATCTATGCATTCCCGAGTAGCGCGACATATCAACCCAGGCCCTTTCCACGACGCCATCCCGGATATCCGCCTAAGTGAGCTCTCATGCTACCCGCTGGTGGATTTCATATGTTAATTTGGTGTTACATGCTTATGGATTTGTGTAGGCCGAGTTGATGCTCTTTTATTATGGACATGTGTATGCCGATATGATACAGTATGGTAAGGGATTTGTGTAGGATTTAGAAAGTGAAACTATATATTATAAGTAGGGATGCAAGCCGACATCCCGCAATTGCTGATTGGTCGTCTTCCGCCGACTTTCTCTCGTCGCCATGTTTGTTGCAGTCGGAGCTACCATTTGTTCTCATTCAGGTTGGTTGAATCTTACGGAAGGGATCCTTCACGTACAGGATGGCAAAGCAAGCAAAGAATTACTGGGCATACCGCTTTGGCGCATGGGACCAAGCGGGAACAGACCGCCGCCCCTCCGGTCCTGTCCTGTCACACCACCTTATGCGGCACCACAAGTCCAACGCAAGGACAAACAAACACCACGTCGTCTTCCCCGTGGGTTTTGGCCGTGCGCTTCGTTGCCATCCGTATCCGTCCAAGCATCGGCGTCGCGGTCAGGGTCGCTAGCGTGCGCTTAAATGGTGCTTTGTTGGGTTCGAAAACAGTCCGCCGTCCAGGTGGGCAGGCAACGCTCCACAAGGTCCAACAAGAGGGGCTCGTGATGGAGGCAGTGACAATCAGGGCCGTGTGCGATGCGTCCAAGGAACCACGGGCAACGTGACAAAGGAGTCGGTCGCACCCACGTCGCTATTTCGACGTCTTCTTCCTCCTTTTTCAAGTTCCTGCTACTAATCCCTGTCCGTGCTCTCCAACTCTGTAATCTGTTTGTTTGTTCGTTTGTGGCGAGGAGGAGCCTTTGTTTGCACTTCTTGGCTCGTCGCTTCCGCGCCTAGACAAACCCGGGTGGGGAGGCCAGCGATAAGCTGGAATTTATTGGGGTTTGGACACTTTGCAGGTCTTTACAAATGGTCCTGCCTGGCTGCGTGCGTGTACATGTTGCAAACTGTCAAATGGGAATAAATTCGTTCTTGGCCGTACATAATACCATACTCCTTTCGGTCCTTTTTAGTTCGCATATAAGATTTGACTGAAGTCAAACCTCGTAAAGTTTGACCAACTTTGTAGAAAAAAAGCGTCAATATTCATAATCTGAAATCAATACCACTAGATGTGTCATGACTTAAAGTTTCATATTATACAACTTTAGCATGGCAGGTGTTGATATTTTTTCATATAAATACGGTCAAACTTTGTGAGGTTTGACTTTAAAGAATTCTAATATGCAGAGTAAAAATGACCGGAGGGAGTACGAGCTCGTACACGGACAAGGAGCCTAGCCAGCTAGGAGTTGCTGTAAAAGAAGGCGGCGTTCTCTGCACACAGGGCCGGTCCTGAGATTTTGGAGGCCCGGGGCGAAACTAAAACTCGGAGCCCTTAGTTATAACCATGATAAAAATAATAATCAATATCTCTACGATGTTTACCCTCCCACATTTTCGATCATCCTGTCTGCATGTCACGCATGCAATGTTGGTTACACTGTATTGCAAAAAGACCCCAACTACTCCGCTCCATGTTTGTAGAAAACCCCTTAGTCCCCCTAATGCAGCCCCAACCCTTCGCCACAGCATCCATACAAATAGGGGGTATATACTTGGGTGAAATCTAACATATTTTTAGTAATATATAAATAGGTTTGTATTTTTTTCATGTTTCCGAATAAGGATCAGTCATTTTGGATCTGTTGCCAGGCACTGGCACTATATATATTTAAATCCATCCAAAAACAATATTCATATGAAATAGTTTATACGCTCAAATACACGATGTTACCATATGCCCCGTGTAGTAAGCAACCAAGAAACAAACAATACGCAATGGTGAAAATAAAAAAATACATCATAAGTTGAACAGTGAAAAAGCTATGCGTCATATAGGTAGAGATAAATTACTTAATTATCTTTTTTTGAGACAAATTACTTATAATTCTCTAATAGGAGAATAGCAATATGGAATACCTCAGATCAGTTGGATCGGCCTTGGTGATGGCCTGATCGGGTGCTCAGCGATGATGCGATGTTGATTGGCAGAACGTGATTGTACTTGGTTTAGTCAGTATGTCTACCGTCGGCGATGAGGAATGACACCTGGAGCGGAGATTGGAGGGCATGGTACGCCGGCCGGTGAAATGGCGACTCATGATAAAAACCAGGGCTGGAACAGGATCGTGATCCTCATGAAGACGCGAATCGCGACCAGATCTTGCCATCTCGGAAGGTCATTTAATTTTTCAATAAATCTCAGAAGGGAATTTAATTTTTTAATAAATCTCAGAAGGAAATTAGGAAACCTAACAACCAGGCGTTGGAGGCTACAACTACGAGCTACAGTGGACGATGGAACGCAAGCCGCTGCATGTGTGTGCAAACCCAGCCCAAGGCCAAGTGGGGGCCCCTGCATCTGGGGCCCGGGGCGGCCGCCCCCCTGCCCCCCCCCCCCCCCCCCCCCCCCCAGGGCCGGCCCTGTCTGCACAAACAAATCATCAACCCATGGACGCTGCTTCCAAGCTTTAAATGCTCCCTGATAAATAGTATTAGAATAGTAAATAGTTAAAAACAAAAAAATATGATTAACTTGAAAACATGTTTGTATGTTTGCGAATTTTATCATAAAAGGACATTTGCATAAGTCATGACAAAAAAACATAATTGATGCTCCAAAAATGCTTTTTTTAGTCAGTCCAAAAAAATATTTTGAAAGCATTTTGGAGTACTGCTTTTGTTTTTCCCATGACTTACACAAATGTCATTTCAGAATGAAAATGGTCAAGCATACAATTTTTTTAGTCGGTCCAAAAATTATATTAGTGAATTCGTATTCGAAAGAAGTTTTCAATTATATAGTTTTTCTCCCGTCGCAGTTGGTCTCGTTGGTTAAATTTATGGCCAAAGTTGAACCTTGGGAAGCGCGGGCGCACTACATTTTAAAATGGAGGGAGTATCTTTTTTTATTTTCTTCTGATTTTTTCTGGCGGGGTCCAATTTGAGCGATTCATAACGCAGACCAGCTTGACGACACATTGCTTGTGCTGGTGCTTGTGGCAGTGGACGGTGACAAGCAATACTAGGATTTCGCCTGGGTGGTGATGGATGCTTGGGGTGGCTACACGGTCCCGTTTCTGACAAAACATGGACCTGGTGGTGGCCCTCGTCGATCCGGGTGGGGTGACTAGGTTTGTTGATTTGCGCAACGAACGATGGTTGATTCGAAGTGGGGTTGGGGAGGCGATAGAACGAAGACACTTTAAGCTATATAGATAATCATATGAATATCCGAATACTCATCTCTAAGAATGCGCACACACGCATCCTATCTTGTTACTGTTCTGTGAGATTGATGAAATCATCGTAAACGCCTCATTGTTCATCTAATGAACATCATCGGAAAGATCTCGAGGAGGAATAACCACAAGGGTTGAAGCGCTATCTAGGTTCTTAAGAGGAAATAACACCCTCAGAGCTAGATGTCCACTCGACCCGTAGCCACCGATCCACACTACACTATGTCCACCTAAGGATGAACAGAAATATGCAATTTTTGAAAAAAGATTCAGTAATATACAATGTACCATATTACGAGGCTAAGAGAGAAGTGTATGTAACATACAGTGAGCTCGTGACACGTTTGGAGACTGACATTTGGCGTGCTGAATTTGTTATTGCTGCTCGTGCAAGACACTGATCTTTTTTAAAACTGCGTCGCTCTTCACGTCCTGATCGATGCGAGTACAGCAACTACAGCTAGAACGGTTGAACAATTAATTAAGCACAACTAGGCGACGGCCGCTGGTCAGGTCAACCCGTAGAAAAATCGACCGCATGCATATGTATGGAACAATCCAAATATCCAACCCGAATGCTTGGAAAATCTCCCACACAAGCAGGCAAGCCAAGATACTCTTCTTCGGGCGAGCGGAGAAAATCTCCGCTGCCATGCATCCAGCATGGGCAGGCGCAATGCATGGTGTCACTGTGACGAGTCGCAAACGTGTGCGTGAGTTAACTTGCGTGGCTGAGTCCATGCACAAAAAATCAGTGGGAGATTTTCAGATCGTGCCGTGCTTTTCATGGCACGAAAACTCCAGAGGGCAAAGAAGACAAGATGATGTACGTAACTCAAAAGGAACTGATGCTGATCTATTACGTGCTCCAGTTTGGATTTAGCCCTTCTTCGCCAAATGCAGCCTGCCCTCTTCAGTCAGTGTCCACGAGTAATATGAGTGACGAGAGAGATCGACAGGAAGATGGATAATGGCACCAAACGATCGGCAGATCACACCATGAGTCGTGCTAAAACCTCTGCATTTATCTGAACTAAAACGGGAAGGCACACTATGAAGTGGTAGTAGTAGAACACATGCATGCACGCAAGACTGATCTTAGCGCACGGGAGGAGGAAAGAAAAGGTACGCATACTGAAGAATCGCACGCCATGCCGCTTTGACGCACGCTGCCAAACACAAACACAAAAGCTTAGCTCCTCGGATCCGTTGTTTTGCCGTGGTTTTTGGTTGGGAGCTGGCGCTGGCACCGTGGATTGATAGAGTGCGTCCAAACCGGATTGGCTCCGGAGTCGCTAGCTTCTGGATGGCGTTTTGTTGGGTTCGGAAACAGAAACGCTCGAACGAGAACCAAAGCGTCCGCCTCCTGACGGAGACGGACAGGAGCAGGTGGGGATTAAAGCGTCTCGTTGCAAGTTGGGATTCCCTCTACTCCCTCGCTTGTGTGCAATGCACTTGTTGCAACTGCCAAAATGAAATCAATTCTTTCTATTGACCGTACACGCGAGCATAGTGTTTTTAGACCGCATAGTCCAGCCGTTAATGTGGACGGCACACATATCTCTTGGCTTCCAGTCACGGGTCGTCGCCGCCATCCAAATTGTCATGACTATCGTCACAGAGTTTAGTGCAAACCTTTATAAGTGGATCCCAAACTCCCAACCACAAGATCACATCACATGTGTACATGGCCTGATGTTTTCTTCGAGAGAAATTTAACCATGCGTGAAAGCTGGGACACGGTAGCTGCAAACTTAACCATGTGTTTGTCCCGACCTGAAGGAGAAATCCACGGCTGGCTTTTGGTTTCCACCAAACGTTCAGCCCACCATGCACAAAGGACAAGTTTGGTTTCCAAAATTCCGGTCGTTGTAATCAGACACCTCACTCGCGCTAGACTTCCCTGGTGAGTTCTCGGCTCGTTTGGCTTATGCGGCACGATTCATGGGGAGAGAGGTGTCCCCAACTGCTGCTTTTACCTGGTAGACTAAGGCGCCAAGGCGATGCCGTTTTTTCTCCTGGCTGGCGTTAAGGAACATATGCTGGACTTCGGATCGACTGGCTCGACGTGGACTACCCCACCAGGATTCATGCCCATTGTGCAACCAACATGATGAGACCATGCAACACCTGATGATGGATTGTGTATTCGCGAGGCAGATTTGGTCGACCATGGGCCGACTAACGAAGAGGGTGGACCTCGAGCCGAGGCAAAATGAACAAATACAACAATGGTCGATAAGGCAAGACGGGAACTCAAGCAGCGGGCGGGCCCATAAAGCCAAATGCCTTCTTGGGATGTGGATGATCTGGAAACAGAGGAATGATGTGGTCTTGAATGGGGAGAGGCCGTCCATCCCACGAACCATTCAACTCATACAGTAGGAAGGTAGATTATGGGCGAAAGCGGGAATGTTCAAACGGGACACTGTAGAATTCGAAGTAGAGCAGGTAGCGTGGGGGTTCCTTGTAAGTTTGGGGTAGTGTCGGACGAAGTCCGCATGTAAATAAACGTGTAACTGTGGATTCAGGAATTCGGGGTTCTTTTTCCCCTCCCTTCTTTAATGAATGATATGCATATTCGTGCATATTCGAAAAAAATGTCTGAAAGCCGAATGCTGGCCGGTAAGACCATGGGAAGATTCAATGAATCGTGCAATCGGGGCACGTAGAAAATTGGGGGATTCCTATGAGAGCTACAACAAGCATACGTTATGAACTTGACTACTTATTTGGTCATGGAAGACCTGTTACCAAAATTAATTTGGGTTTCGGACCGCCTTGATAAAGCCTTTGCTCACGACCAATCTCCAGTGCCGGTGTCCGTCCGGCCACAAACTCCACACCATATCAATATATGAAAACCTTTGCTGTCGCTTGCCGGTGTGCTGGTGTAGCGACACGTTGGTTAGAGCATGGTTAATAGTATACCTAATATTCGGCTATGTAAATGAGGTTTTGTTGGGTGTGGCGCCATTAGGACCTCCATCTCATTGAGAATAACGATTGGCGTTGAACTTTACGGGCAAGACAACGAAATTGACTTGATTTTCTACGGTTTATTACCAGATCCCAAGCAAGTTGATGCAAGGACGTGTTAGGTAAATCTATAGCTAGTGCATTTCCTATTCGTTCATGTCACCGTGCGTGCTTTGACCATATTTGTGTGTGTGTGTGTGTGTGTGGCACGTTTGGAGTCGACATTTTGCTTGCTGAATTTGTTACTACCACTCGTACGTAAAGGACACCGGTCTTAGTTTAAGCCGCACCGCCCTTCATGGCCCGACAAGTGCAAGTACTACTGCTCTGGGAGTATTGATCACTGCAGCTAGCACCGTTGAACAATTAAGGGCCTCTTTGATTCATAGGATTGCAATAATGCAGGAATAGAAAAAACGTAGGATTAAAATGGCATGTCCATTGGATCCCTATAGGATTTGAGTTTGTTTGATTGTGTCACGGTTAAATCCGCAAGTCATGGGTAATCTGCTTTACGTAATTCAAAAGGAACTGATTTGTTACGTATTACAAGTTGGATTTATGTCGTGAACCAACCTATAGTTGGATGGTTAGGAGGACAATGGTATCCCTGTTAGAGTTCAAGTTCTGGACCTAACATTGATGCTCGCATTATTCCTGAATTTATTTCAGACTTCCGGCATGTTCGTTCAGTGGGATGAGACGTTCCCGTCGCTGTGACGCGCCTATGCTGATTTCATGAAATCTCAAGATGTTATGTCAGCTTAGCATCTCGAAGGTGCTCATAGGGGTAGGGTGTGCATGCATGGATTCACAGGGAATTAGTGTATACTCATGTATATGAGCGACTTTGATTGTATGGTGTTCAAAAAGTTTGAATCTAGGTCTTTTTGGCCAAATGCTGACTGCTCTCTTCAGTCTCCAGTAATAATACGATTAATGGGAGAGATCGAACGGTAGATGGATAATGACACCAAATGATCCAATCCATAGGCAAATCACTTTTTCAGCCTTGCTAAAACCTCGGCATTAATTTGAACTAAAACAGGAAGGCGCGCTCTGAATTTAATACAACACATGCATGCATGCATCAAGTTTAATCTTAACGAAACTGTGAATCTTGCGTAGAGTGCACGGGAGGGAGTGAGGGAGGGAGCGAGAGAGAGAGAGAGTTTGAAAGAAGAAGCATACTGAAGAATCTCACGCCATGCCGCTTTGACGCATGCTGCCAAACACAAACACAAACGAAAAGAGATGATCCCATTCCACCACGCCACGCCATAGATAGCTCCAACTGGGACGAGGACAAGCACCATGCTTGTCCTTCGCATTTGGCGCTGGCGCTTGCGCATAGCAGCCAGGAGAGAGCGGGCAGAGAAACTGACGTACGTGGCCTCAAAAGTCTAGCCCGTGCCACGCTCTCTCATCCCATCATCCCAGAGCGAAGGCAAAGACAAGCAGCAAATCACCTCAAATCCCTTGTTTTGCCCCGTGGTTTTTGGTTGGGAGCTGGTGCTGGATGGATGGTGTTCGTCCAAATCGGACAGGCTTTGGGGCCGCTAGCTTCTGGATGGCGTTTTGTTGGGTTCAGAAAGAAACCGACCTGCTCCCAGGTGGCAACCATCGAACGACCCCAAAAGCGTCGGCCTCGTGATGGAGACACCAGCAGGTGGTGCCATTGCCGGTGACGGAATCCAAAGGACCCTGCGATGCGTCCAAGGAGCCGACGCCCAAAAGCTTGCTTGGCGACAAGGCCAGGCATGGCGTGGTGGCCGCGGTCCGTTTGTTCCCACTCCCCTTTCGACCATGCCACGGGCCGTGCATTTTCCTGCTCCCTCCCTGACTCTGCGCCTTGTTTCTTTGTACGCTTCTCTCGTCCTCTTGCTTAGCCGGACAAGTTGGAGTGGGGTGGCCGGCGATGAGTCCAAATTTATTTGGTTTGGATGCTCTTGGAGCGGGGTTTGGTTACAAATTAAGAGCCTGTCACGTCTGCTATCCATCATCACCTGCGTGCAGTGCACTTGCTGCAAACTGCCAAAAGGAAAATCAATTCGTTATTGGCCGCACGCAGCAGCACCGTAATTAGCAGGACCCTGGCTAGCTTGTGAGGAGTTGCCGCAAAATGTGGCATGCACTGCAAAAAAGAATTTGAGTATCCGGCTACGATCCGACTACTAGTGTGTTTTTCTCAGATTGCTTTATCAACTTGCGCGCCTTGTCCCCTCTTTTCGTCAGCTAGCAATATACGCAAGGAAACAACAGAAAGTCTATATGTCGCTGGTCGAATCTGGTGAATCACCTACGTACCTGCTCCAACCGTTCATGTAGTCCAACCGTTCATGTAGTCGGTACGACACCCATATCTGTTGGCTTCCTGTCACGGGTCGCCGCCAGTATCATGGTGCACACATGCTCCAAATTAGCATGACTGTCGATCGCTTCAGAGTTTAGTGCAGACCATTCGAGATCTCTCGAGTTCCCAGCTGTAAATCATGCGTGCTGCTGATGCATTTGTCCAAGCAAACAAAACTGAAAATGCCGAGTTGTTTGAGTTAGGATGTGTTTGGTTAGTGGCCTAGGGTACCTGCCTGGAAAAATAAGGTGCCTGGTTTGAGCCTGGTACGTTCGGTGCTTCCTGCCAGGTGAGGCGAGCCTGGACTAATGCTGTTTTGTTTTTGGCCTGGCCTGAGAAAGTATGTATTAAACAATTACTAGTTTGTAATATACCTAAAAGGACAGCAAGTCTCAGGGAAACGCAGCTGATTAGTACCAGGCAGCCAGCCAGGCGTCCCTTTTTGAGCGCCTGGTCGAGGCTAAGTGGCATGCCTGGGTTATATACCAGGCTAAGTAAGCTGTCACATCAAAGGGCTAGGCTAGCACTCGTTTCTCCAGGGCAGCGACCAAACACCACCCAGGCACACTTCAGGCAAGCTTCAGGCCAGGCGTGATACACTGTGGACACGATCCAAACTGACCCTTAGAAAATGGTAGCTACAAACTGCACATTATTTTGTAGGAACACATGTTTCTCAAGTGGAAAATTCAGGGCCGGCTTTGGTCTCAACGAAACTTTGGTAGAGCGTGTCTGCCTGCCGTCTGCACAAGGGACAAGTTGTGCTTCCAAAATTCAGGTCGTTGTAATCAGACACCTCACTCGATCTAGACTTTCCTGGTGAATAGATTGAATCCCGTTCTCACAGATGTAGGACCAAGGGAAGACTCAATGCATCTCGTACAGTTTGGGGCATGGAGAAAGAGAAGATTGCTAGGAGAGCTACGACAAAGCATCCATACATAAACTTGACTGCCTTTTTGGGTGGTGGAAAGGAACGGCCGGTTATTAGCCGTCCCTTTTATATGCGAGAATTATTGTTTGGATATTGGCCAACACATGCGTATATAAACAGTTTCTAACGCCAACAGTGTCATTGCTGTATGGCCACGGAAGGATGACTCAACATCTCCAAGTTGCTAAAATCATTGTGTTTTGGACAGTCTTTTTAACCACCCGCCTGATGTCGATTACGGGGTGGAGCCACATGGCAATTTACAGTTGGCCATGGGTGGGAAAGTCGGCCCACCCCCCTGAAAATCAGGGGGGGGGGGGGGGGGGGGGAGGGGGGGGGGATGGTTTAGTTTGTTTGAATATGCCCGTAAAAGCTCCGTAATGATGCGTGAGTCTAGCATTTTTGCGGATCACCATGCTCACCACCAATCTCGTCGCATCGCACGCAACAAACCTGACACACACATCTACGGACTAGTAGATCTTTGATGTCGACTGTCGGTGTGCTGGTATGGCGACATGCGAGCGGTTAATCAGCGCCATCTACTACAGAAATTTCAGCTTGGTTCGTAGCCGATCGTGGCACCAACCGCCATATATGGCTTTTGAGTTGGTCTATCGCTGATCATGCACGTGTCCGTCACATAAATTCAGGCATATGTAGGCAGATCTGATGCTTGGCTGGGCATTTTCTCAGCAAACAAATACCAAAGCTAACAATGTGTCACGTTTTCCCAATCAAGATCACACAGAAAACAAAAAAGATGGTGCATCACAAGCAGATCTTCACAAGAGGTCGATCATGTCCAATTCTCTGTGTATAGCATTCCAACTAGCTAGGCTGGTCAGTGGCTGATGACCTACACGACAGTGACTCGTGGTAGCGAAATTTGGCTTTTGCGATAGTGGCCATTGCATCGATATCGCTCGTAACGTAAGGGTTGCTTGGAGGATGTTATCTATTCTTGTGTTAGATTCAGATTTGTTCTGTTCATACAAAAACAAAATCATATTTGTTGGATTTCACCTCCTCGGTACCCTATTCCTTGTAGTTTACGCATGCGATGACTTTAGCACGGCATGGCTCTCGCCTTCGCAGTATGAATGTGATACGGCCGGCTCTATAAAATGTACTACCATGTGTTGATCTCCCTTTTGTTTCCGGCGAACCAGACATGGCCATGATAGCTCAGTAATCAGCTTCCGTCTGCACAACCATTTGTTAACCAGTTGAACACGCATATACTAGTCCGGTTTTCTCGTTGAAAATGAACCTCATTGAGATTACCGATCGACGTTGACCTTTACGGGCAAGACGACAGAATTAATACTTTTGATTTTCTATTGTTTATTACAAGGCTCAAGTCGGAAATGACTCGGTACATGGAGTATATACATACATATATTTCCTGTAATGCGTGCTTTGACTGATCACACGCGTCATGACAAGGCCATGCGAGTGGCATATTGTGAAGTTAAGGAAGTTCCTGACACTTCACGTTTGGAGTACTTGGCAAATAAAAAACAAGAACTGGTTGCTGACAATGAAATACACCACATGATGGATCACATGGACGTTCTATCGCGTGCATGCAACGCGCCGGTGTTATTAAACTGCGCCACCTTTCACGCCTGATCAATGCAAGTGATAGTACGACTATTATCGATCACTGCAGCTACTAGCACCGTTGAGCATAGGCACAGCCACGACCAGGTGGTTAAACCGTAGAACAGTCCAGTCCGAATCCTCCAAAACATCGCCAAACAACTCAGCGTTTGCCTAAAAACAACAACTCAATGATCTCCGCGTTGTCGTTCGAGCGGAGTGGAGGCGTGACGAGTCGCTAATGTAGGTACTACGCCATGCATGAAGCTCGTACTCTCTAAATCTACGTAGCTTCCGGCTATGATGGATTTTTTGTTTTACAATGGCATCTCCAAACGTCGTACTCCAAATCAAACACACCATCCAGCCGCAGAGCCGGATGCGAGAGGCAGCCACTCTACCTGCACAATCGACTTCCTCTCCCACACTTTCACCGGCCGCCGCAAACAATCACACCTCCCGATGTCAAGATGGCCAAGGAGTCTGACGCCGAGAAGTGGTCGCTGGCACGACACTACCGGGCGGGGGCTAGCTCAAACCGTGCGTTGGCTGCCCTGCGGCGGACTATGAGCCGCTCTAAGAGAAGAAGTTGCAGACATTTGACGAGGAGGAAGTGGAGGAGGAGGCCACTCTCATCTCCAAGGAGGAGGATCGCCATTGTGAGCTAGAGGCCGCGCACGAGGATCCTGCTTCGATGCGTCTCGGATTGGAATCCCCAAAACAATTCATTGTGTGGGAAGACGGCTGCATATTGATACTATATGAGAAGGTGGAAAGACCCCACTCTCGTAGCTCATATCGGCGAACACTTCCTCAAGATCCGATGAGGAAAGCTTGTTAGAGCAAGAATTGCTTGCTGACGAGAAAACAGCACCACATGATCGATCACATGGATGTCCTATCGCGTGCAACTCGCCAGTCTTATAAAACCCGCGGCACCTTTCACGCCTTGATGGCCTGATCAATGCAAGTGATAGTACTACACTACTATCGATCACCGCAGCTAGCCGCGTTGAAGAATTTGGCGTGGCCGGTCAAACCGTAGAAAAATGGATGGCATGCAACAAGGGGTCCGTCGGTCAGAATCCTCCAAAATCTCTCCCAAACAGAAAAGACAATCCAGCGTTCGTCTGGGCGGAGGAAATGAGCGAGAGCCGAAAGCTTGACGAGTCGCGAACGTATGCATGAAGCTCCTGCTACTATAGTTGAATCTACGTAGAGTAGGTGGACGTGTTTTTTGTCCTCGTAGTAGCACTCGTCGGTTGTGTCGGTCGGTCGGTCTGGTTTATCCGCTGCGTTTCCACGGTGATGGAGCAATTTTCTGGAAGCGTGGTACAGTAGACTGCATGCATGCATATATATCACTTTTTTCCCGGAAACTTGCATGCATGGATGCATGACTCACCACGCACACTTATATACGTGTCAACACTGTGCAGAGTAGGTGTAATGCATGTGGACAGCTGGCTTTGCAGAAACCGCCCCACTAATTAAGCAAGCCGGATGAGAACAACGTACTATACCTATGCGTATACGCAGCAGAAAAGAATAAACAACTGAGCACGTGACAATGCAGATAGATCATCACGGATAAACACGGCTACGCGAAACTGGTTCGTCGTAGACATGTAGGAGTATGTATTCTTCCCCTCGCTGGCATGCGGTTGATGGGCCGTTTTCGTCGTCGCCCCGCCAAAAGACGTAGAGCGAATTCAACACACGAAACCAAAGCTCGTTGTGGTCTCGTCTTTTAATAGGAGGCGGCGAGGGCCACCGGACAAAGCATCCCGTGCCAACAGGAGGTGATGACTTCCTGTTATACTAAAAGATTCACTTTCACAATGACTTCCGTCACGTAGACGCAGACACATATACACAGTGCACACAAGAGGTGATGCCAACTCCACCGCACGAGCCTATCATGTCCGGCATCATTCGTTTGGAGTAAAACAGACAAACGAGACGGTCCAGCGCGCGACGGCCCGGACCCATCTGGTCCGTTTTGTGCCCGGACCGACCCATTTCGAGCGCATCTTTGCGTCAGGTTTGGGTCGTCGCGGACACCGAACGGACGCGCCGCTCGTCCACGTCTGCCCGCGTGGCGGGACGGCCACCTACCTCCCATCCGTCAACATCAATGCGCACGGGTGGCTGACCCCATCTGTCACCGGCCCAGTGAAAGGTCGTCGTCCTTTTTAAATGGGGAACCCGTGGACCGGTCATCGTCCACACCGCCCCACTTCATCCCGTGGCCTCCTCGAAACCCGGCCACGCTAAACCCTAGCCCTCCCTTGTCGAGCTCGCCGGCCGGCCACCTCGAAGCCATGGGCTTCTAGAACCGCAAGGGGAAGCGCGACCGCGAGGCCGACTCCTCGTCGGGGCGCCGCGCCGGCTCCGTGAAGAAGGAGGGCGCATCACCACCATGCCGGGGCCCCGCGCCGTCCGCTTTCTCCATCGCCCCCACGTCCGCCGGCGACCGCGACCGACACTACATCCGCGCGTCGGTGTGCCGTCGTTATTGGAAGACTAGGACGCCGCTCCCCTGGAGCGACGTCCACCTCCCCAACGGATGGCACCTCAGCGCCGACCGTGTGCCGACCCCGCTCGTCCCGGCGAGCGGCCGTGCACGCCGTCAAGAGATTGAGCGCCGCCGCCGCCTCCTCCCCGACGACCTGTATTACGAGAACAGGTAAGCCCCGGACTCCTCCCTCTGGGATATCTGGCTCAGGGACGAGCACGACGTGCGGCGTGCCTCCTTCTTCGCCGGCACGGCGTCTGGGTCACGGCGGCCACATCGGGAGCGCGCAGCGCCTGCTCCCCAGGAGCACGGGCGTAGGCTGGTGCGCGGCCTCACGCCCACACCCTTGCCGTCGCCTTCGCCATCTCCACCACCACCTCCTCGCATGACAGCGGAGGAGGAGGCCCGTCTCATGGCGCGTGTCATGGAGGACTCCATGTACACGCACGATGAGCGGCAATGGGAGGGCCTGAAGGAGATGATGGCCCGCTCCGCCGCCGGCGAGGTAGCCATCCCCGAGGAGGAGGCGATGGAGGAGGAGCCGGTGGCCGCGTTCCACCCGGGTCTGCTGGGCCAGGGGTGGGGCTGGTCCTGCACTGCATCGGAGATGGCCGCCGCCGTGGGGCGTGAACTGGTGCGCCACTCCGCCGCGGTCACCGAAGCAGGAGGCGTCGCCACGGGAGGAGGTCGTGCAGGGACCTCCTGCCGTCCAGCCCCAACCCGTCTATCATGCACCGCCGGCCTACGTGGACCTCGTCAGCGGCGACGACGACGCCGGCAACCACTGAAGACGGCGACGGCGACGGCATTGACAGGCACGGGCAGGAGCGCGCTGGCGGCGGCCGTTTTTTATTTTTCTTTTTATGTTTAATTATGTCAAGTTGGACGTGAAACTGGGCTGTTTTGTGGCCGTGGCGACCATAACTAAGTTTTATGTTTATTAAACGGTGTTTATTTAATTTTTTTAGTCATTTTATTTACGTTTTTCTATTTTTTTTAGATCATGTCCAATGCGGACGTGATTTAGGGTGCGGCCGCGCGATGGACGTACGCACGACCTAATGGACAAAATGAGATACGGGTGAACACATCAGCATTTAAAAAAACAAAATCCAGTCAAATCAAACGTTCGTTTAGGATCGTGCGCGGTGGAGATGGCCTGAGGTTCATCCTCTTGTTTGCTTCGTTTTTTAGGCGGTAGCGAGTGGGTTTTAGCCTAGATTTTCAAAGCGTCGGTTTTTGTTTTGTTGCGGCGTCGTCGTCGTGTTGCGGTGTGCGGAGGAATAACGAGGGAGGACACGCGCGCCACCTTCCCGCCATGTCGCGACAAGCGTCCCTGCTACCACATTTATTGGGTGCGCCAAAAGCTACCGCCTACCACATTTATTGAGTACTACTGCTGCTGCTGGTGGTGGTGTAGTGTATGTCCTTCCCCCAAAATAGCAGCTCAAAGGAATGGCAAAGGCAAATGCTATAGCTAGCGGCAGCGAAGCCTGTACGCACCAGGAAGGGCAAAAACCATGGCAACGGTTGTACGAAACCAGATTTGCCTGACGCGAGCTAGCTCGCGTATAAGTATTATCATGCTAAACAAAAAGAGCAAGCAATTGTCAATAACACACTTGGCTCCTCATCTTCAGCTTGTAGTATGGCTGAGCCATGCATGGCAGACAGATCAGTTGCCAGCACGAAAGCATGGGCTGGCTGTAGCTACAGGTAAGTGTGAAAGCTTTCTACTAGCTACGTGGTCTCCGGTCTGCCTAGCTGGCCAACTAGATTTTTTTACTACCACAGTACACCTAGCTAGTAGTAAGAGTATTTCCAGCCGCGTCCCCAACATGCCCCTCAGGTCACTTTTTCGGCGTCGGCGCCAAAGAAACGCCCCGGTCGCGCCCCCAGGACGCCGAAAAATACCGGTTCGGCCCTTTTTTTCGCCTGGCGGTCACAGGCCGAACCCGACGCGCTGGGGGCAGTTGGGGGCTCCAGCGCAAGGAAAAAGCACGGCTGGCCCACACCGTCAGGGGAAAAGTCAAGGTTTTTTTCCCAGACTCGTCTCTCACCCCCCCCCCCCCCCCGCGTCCTCGGCCGCCAATAGCTATATCCCGGCGCCGCCCGCCGCCTTTCACCACTAGATAGCCATTCCACGACGGAAAAATAGCAGAGCTTCGCCGCGGCAGCCCCTCCAACAGCAGCTGGGCGTTTCCGGCCACGGAGGGGCAGTTTAGCGGCGGGTACACGCCCACCGGGCGCAAGGTGTTCGGCGATTTGCCTGCCTCGGCGATGGACTCGGATGACGAGGAAGCGCTCGCCACGTGTTGGGGATATGATTACTGGAGATAAGCCGGCTCAAAGTGGCCGGGTTAGCTCCATGAAGATAGAAGCCCGTGAAGACGTGAAGATGGTGGCGCTTTACGAAGGCCCAAGGCCCAAAGGCGGGTTAAAGCCTGTAGATGTAAAGCCGACTCTGCCATGTAACTTGTATTGTAAGTTAGAGTAATAGAGACCGAGCCAGACACATAATCCGGCCTCGGGACTCTGTAAACCGGCGGGCGTCAACCTATGTATATAAAGGGGCGACCCGGCCGCGGTTTGAGGACAGACAACAACTCGAGAGCCAGGCAAAGCGGATTCGCTCCCAGGTCATCGAAACCCTAGCAATACCAATCACAACTAGGCGTAGGCTTTTACCTTCATCAAAGGGGCCGAACTAGTATAAAATCCCTCGTGTCTCCGGTTTAACCCCTTTAAGCTAACCCATAGCGATGACTCCACGACTAAGTCCTTTCACGAGGACATCTGCCGTGACAAACCCACGACAGTTGGTGCCCACCGTGGGGCTATCGCACGATGGTTTTGAGTTCTTAAAGGGCAGCTTCGATGGACTCAAGGGATATGTTGTGGGCCGGACAAAGAGTCGTCGCCGCAAGCTCTACATCGACGACGCAAGATGGGGTCCCGAGGCTGGTTCAATCGAATACGGGTACTGGGTCCCCTTTGGTGGGATTCACGTTTTCATCGGCAAGATCGGCGAACCGGGCCCTGAGCCGGACACCTGCACCGACATCATCGAGACGGCTCAGTGTGCAAGCCCTTCCCCGGTTCAGCCCGCAGCAAGGCATGTTTTCATATGTGTCATCCATGGAGCGGAATATGAGGATGGACCGGCATCTGATGGAGAAACCGTTGTCTGCTCTGACGACGAGTCTTCAACTGGAGAGACCGAATCGCTGTATCAGTTGCAAGACGGCCGGATTATCGGAGGTTCCGATGGCAGCAGTATTCCGGACCCCCTCGATCTGCCAAATCAGGTCGCTATCTTCATGGCCGGTACACAATCAGCACACCACTCATCAACCGCCGCGGCAATGCTCTCCGGTTCAGCGACAGCAACGCCGGCGGGAGCAGGGAGCTCTGGCCGCCTCCGGCTCAAGTTCTGTCTGATTTGTTCGACACTTTGGCAACATTGATGGCCGCGGAGGTGGACGCAGCAAACCGGGACCAGCACAATGCGGAGATTGCAAAGGTGAAAGATTAGATAACTCATGCTAAAGCGGACCTAGCAGCAGAGAACGCTAAGATGGCTACGGAACGGGCCGAGTTGGAAGCTCAGGCCTACCGGCTTAGGCTGGATCAGAATGCCTCAGAGGAATTCATGAGAAGAAGAAACCGGTCGCATCTCCCGCTGGGTTACGAGCCAAGAAATCTCTTCAACACGCCAGGAGGAGGAACTAGTAACCAGCCAGTGTTAAACCGGACGGAGGCGCCGGGAACAGGAGCGCCGGTTCAGCCGCGCACGATGGACCCGCCTCGTCAAAGCAACGTTGTGCCGCAGTATGTTCCGACGCCCCCGGGGCTTTACTCCAACCCGGTGGACAACATTGTGGCCGCCGCTTCACGATTGGCAGCCCTCCCAACCGACGACGAGTCACCCGTTGCGATTGAGGCACGACGGGCCAGAGAGCTCCTTCAAACAGCTTTAAACCAGCAGCCGGCTTATTCGCATAGCCGCGAGAGGATTCATTCCCCCACCCCCCCTGCCCAAGCCGGAGTTACGGCAGGCACGTTGAGGATGAACTGGCCGTGTCAAGCAGTGCACGTCGCCGTAACTCGTCGTGAGGGCACAACCCGGCAGGTGGAGGTGCTAATGCGCAGGATGTGGTGGATCATGGTCATGCATGCCAAGAGGCCGAGTTAGTAGCTCTGCATGGAGCTCGTCAACCTACTCCGGTTCATCCTACCGCTTCAGTGGAGCCAGGTGTGGTCTTCAGTTCCTTGGGGGTGCCGTGTCTCACCCCCGCTTTACGTAATGTGCGACTGTCCAAGAATTTTAAAGGCCCTCGTAAGGTGCCCAATTACACCGCCGATTTGCAACCAGAGGCATGGGTTGAAAGCTAAGAGATGGCAATGGAGATGTTAGATGTGGATAAAGCGGTGTGTGCTAAATACTTCACCACGATGTTGGAGGGGACAGCTCGTACTTGGCTAAAGAGCTTGCCAGCTAACTCTGTCGGATCATGGGCTGAACTAAAGCACCGGTTTATCCAGAATTTTAAGGATACTTGTAAACAACCTATGTCAATTGTGGACCTGGCCGCTTGTGTTCAACGGGATGGGGAGTCTACAACCCATTGGGTGAAGCGGGTCTCACCTATTCTACATTCGTCGGATTGCATCAATGCAGATACCGCAGTGTTAACGTTGGAGGGCAATTGCTGGTTTCTGCCGCTCAAACAAAAGTTAGGAAGGCTAAAACGTCACTGCAATGATATGTCAACGCTTATGGCCGCTTTGATTAAATATGTCGATTCAGATAATACCAAAGACCCTGACTCATAGGAGGATAAACCAGGGAAAGGAAAGAAAAACGGCAACACCAAGGGACAGCAGCATAACACTAGTAGAAAACGGAGCTTTAGCGCCGGTTCGTAAGGGCCTTTAGTGCCGGTTCCATAGCCGGCACTAAAGGGTGGTCACTAAAGCCCCCCCCCCTTTAGTACCGGTTCGGCACGAACCGGCGCTAAAGTGCCACCACGTGGCGTGAGCTCGCGCCCTGGTATGGGGGACCTTTAGTACCGGTTGGTGTTACCAACCGGTACTAAATGTTTTTGTTTTTGATTTTTTTTTTGAAAATTTTGGAAAAAAATTTGATTTTTTTTTTGATTTTTATTTTTTCTGAATTATTTGATGATTTAGTCTCTAATCACCTCTCATAACTGCTCAAGTGTGGATCACTCATTCCAAATCGACTGACTTCCCGGCCGCTCACCCATCCTCTCACTCCCCCAGCCTGAGCACACTTAACTTCGGAGTTCTATTCCCCCTACATTCCAAGTCTGCACTTGTTGTTTTCCTGACAAATGTAAGCTGTCAATCCTATTAACCCTTAGTAGTTTAGCTTGAGCATGAAGTCACACGTTTCACCGTTTGAGTTTGAAACTACTATTCTAAAAAACAGTAATTATGTATTAACACTAATATTTCTTGAATAAGTAGTTTGACCATAGTTTGACCACAGTTTGACCAGATTTGGCCAAAATTCAAAAAAACTGAGATACTTATTTAGTAACACTATATTTGTTGAATCAGTTGTTTGACTGGTTTGACAAGATTTAACCAAAATTCAAAAAAACATAGATTAGAGAATATCTTTTTTTCCTTTTACAATTTTGTCATTTCAAAAATTGTCGTAAACCCTAAACCCGGGACTTAAAACGTCGGAAACTCTATGCTAAACGGTAAAAACTAAGGGTTTAAACCATAAAACCTAACCCTAAACCCTGAAACCCTAGCACTAAACGCTAAAAACGTCTAAAACGCCCAAAAACTCTATTTTCCCTTTGGAATTTTATGATTTTAAAAAATTGTCGAAACGGAAAACTGGTTGTTTCAGCAGATCAATCTTTTTGTTCTGCAAATTTTGATATATTATATGTATGTTTCTGAATTACGATGATTTAGTTATGATTTTTTTCAAGTTTGAAAATTGCCCTATAGTCCCGGTTTGTGTCTCCAACCGGGACTATAGCTTAGACCCCTTTAGTGCCGGTTCGTCGCACGAACCGGTACTAAAGGTTGGCCCTTTAGTACCGGTTTGTGCCACAAACCGGGTCTAAAGAGGCTCGTGGGGCCCCGGCCTGACGCCAGCCTGCCACCACCCCTTTAGTACCGGTTCGTGGCACGAACCGGTACTAAAGGTTCAACACGAACCGGCATTAATGCAAATCCGTTCGAACCGGCACTAATGGTACCATTAGTACCGGGCCAAAATCAAACCGGCACTAATGTGCTTCACGTTTGACCCTTTTTCTACTAGTGTAACCCGGCAAGTCATGGGAATAATGGTAAGCGCAAGGCCGACAATAGTTTGGACTTTGTGGCTAACACCAATGCTCAGGATAACGGTCAGCGTCGTAAGGGCAAACAGACCCAGAGGGGCGGAGGTTCAGGCCCCAATCTGGAGCGCCTGTTAAATCAACCTTGTCCAAAGCATGGATCAAAGGAGAAGCCAGCGTCACATCTTTGGAAGGACTATTATATCATGCGAGAGTTCAAGAACTCAATATGTTTCAATACGACAATGGACCGCTCGGCGGTTCAGGAGGTGGTTTTCATGGGCCGGGTTATGGAGGCGGCAGCTCCGGTTCAGGATTTCAGGGCAATCAAACCGGACATAGCAATCAAGGGAACCAGGGCACCCAGGGAGGTAATAACCGTCAGGGGAATCAGCAGCAACAGCAGTCAGGTTATCAGAGCAATCCAAAATAGTTAAATAGTGGGCAGTATCTTGTCTTCACCACTAGCTTGTGCAAGCGTGATCAGAAGATTCACAAGAGGGCCATGAACTCTGTTGAACCGGCTGTGCCTCAGTATTTCGCTGGTCTGAGCAACCGATTTTATGGAGTAGAGAGGATCACCCACCCCGGGTTCACAATCCGGGTCATCTGGCCTTAGTGGTGGCACCTCAAGTTGGGGGGTACAAATTCACCAAGGTGCTCATGGATGGGGGAAGCAGTATCAATATTCTCTACTATTATACCTTCCGCCATATGGGGTTGACAGATAAGAATCTAAAACCGTCGAACACCATTTTTCATGGAGTGGTGCCCGGTAAGTCTGCATATCCAGTGGGCAAGATAGCTCTGGAGGTAGCCTTTGGAGATGATCATGATTCAAGGTCAGAAACATTGACTTTTGAGGTGGTGAAAATCAAGAGTCCGTATCACGCCCTGTTTGGGCGACCGGCTTATGCCAAGTTCATGGCACGTCCGTGTTATGTTTACCTGCAGCTTAAGATGCCAGGTCATAATGGGACTGTCGGTGTCAAAACCGGCGGATCACGAGTAGGGGGTCCCGAACTGTGCGTCCAGGCCGGATGGTAACAGGAGACAAGGGACACGAAGTTTTACCCAGGTTCGGGCCCTCTCGATAGAGGTAAAACCCTACGTCCTACTTGATTAATATTGATGATATGGGTAGTGCAAGAGTAGATCTACCATGAGATCGAGGAGGCTAAACCTTAGAAGCTAGCCTATGGTATGATTGTTGATGTGTATGTTGTCCTACGGACTAAAACCCTCCGGTTTATATAGACACCGGGTAGGGTTAGGGTTACATAGAGTCAGTTACAATGGTAGGAGATCTGCATATCCGTATCGCCAAGCTTGCCTTCCACGCCAAGGAAAGTCCCTCCCACACACGGGACGAAGTCTTCAATCTTGTATCTTCATAGTCTAGGAGTCCAGCAGAAGGTATAGTCCAGCTATCTAAACACCCCTAATCTAGGACTCCCTCAGTAGCCCCTGAACCAGGCTTCAATGACGACAAGTCTGGCGCGCATATTGTCTTCGACATTGCAAGGCGGGTTCCTCCTCCAAGTACTTCATAGAAGATTTTGAACACAAAGATAGTGTCCGGCTCTGCAAAATAAGTTTCCACATATTACCATAGAGAGAATAATATTCACACAAATCTAATCTGCTAACGTATTCCGTAGTGTGACATCACACCACGGCCAAGCTTTTATTCGAACCATTTTACTGTCCCATCTCAGCGCACTATGCGAGGCAGTTTGCTTGGCACGTCTTGTTAAAGCAGAGATCGTGTCCCCTTATTCCAGGATTCTCATCAATACGGGCGTGGGTAACCCAACCGCGCCATTGATTACGGCGCTTGGGAGATAAGCGAGTTTTACCAGGCTGGTGGGGACATGTAGTTGCGTCCACCCATATAAGGGGATAAAGATCCACCTTTTCACCTACGCCTTCTTCCTCCTTCGCCTATCCATTCTTGCGCACTCGAGCTCCAGCGCCCAAGTCCGCACTCCTCACCTCAACCTTCTCCGGCCATGTCCGGAGCGGAAGGCAAGTGGATGGTCTCCTCCGTCATGGAGGGACATATCAAAAATCTGAGGAAGGCCGGATACCTGTCTAACGACATTGCGTACCGGCTCCCCGAAAAGGGGAAGCTCATCCCCACCCCTAGGCCCCATGAGAGGGTGGTGTTCCTCCCCCATTTCCTCCGCGGACTGGGCTTCCCACTCCATCCATTTGTCCGGGGGCTCATGTTCTACTACGGCCTGGATTTCCACGATCTGGCCCCGAACTTCGTCCTCAACATCTCGGCGTTTATCGTCGTGTGCGAGGCATTCCTCCGCATCCGCCCCCATTGTAAGTGCATCTAGTGCCACCCCTAGTTGGTTTTGGAGTATTGATGACAAACCTAGTTGAGGGACTAATGTGTTTGTGAGAATTGCAGGATAACACAGGTAGAAGTCCCTCATTGATTCGGTTTTACTACCAGAGATGACCCCTAAAAATGTATGAAGACATTGATGTCAAAGGTGGTATATGAAGATATTCACATTGAAGACTATGACAAGAGTAGACACCACGTGAAGCCTATGGAGCTCGAAGACTTAGATCTTTTGTAGTTCTCTTTCATTTGTGTTTAGTCATAGGAACCACCGTACTGTTAAGTGGGGTCCAAGAAAACCAGTCAGAACGACTGAAGTGATGCCTAAACAAAAAACCTATGTCTTCGAGTGAAGACTATGAGAGCAAATCTTGTCCAGAGTCGGACAAGTCAGCTTTGCTTGTAGCCCAAGTAAAGTTGCCGTGTGGGTTTGAAATCTGACCGTTGGAACACGTGTCCATTCCTTAGTGACCCAGGGTCATTTCGGACAAATCAGGTCAGGTTGCCAAGTGGCTATATATAGCCCACCCCCTACAACCATAAACGGTTGGCTGCTCAGATTTAGTACACGGCTTTTGTCGTTTGAGAGCAACCCACCTCGAAGCCTTTGAGAGAGATAATACCTAGCGAGGATAAAGCCCTAACCACCCAGAGCCAGAGAGAATTGGGCATCACTTAAGTCTTCTTGTCTGAGTGATCTTAAGACTTATTACACTTGAGGATTGTGCATCCTCCAGCCGATTAGGCGTCGCGTTCTGAGCATCCAAGAGACATTGTGGATTGCCGGTGAACGAAGTCTGTGAAGGTTTGGGAGTCTACCTTGAAGACTTACCAGAGTGATTGGGCGAGGTCTGTGTGACCTTAGCTCAAGGAGAATACGGTGAGGACTGGGTGTCCTGAGCTGTGTGTTCAGGACTGGGTGTCCGGGACTGTGTGTCCTAAGGTTTAAATACCTAGCCGCTCCAACCAGACGTACAGTTGTCACAGCAACTAGAACTGGTCCAACAAATCATTGTCTTCGACGAGTCACTGGTTTCATCTTCACTTCCTTTTACTTACTGTTACTCATTGTGAAGTCATTGCATGTCTGTTCTATCTTGTGTCTTCACAACGTGAGTGTATGATCTGTTTTGCTTCATAATATCTTCCTACCTGATCCTTATTACACTGCAGCTATTTGTCACTGTGCTTTCACTCTTTTGATACTTGACCATGGCTTGCCTAGTGTAGTCTACCTTCCGCTGCATAGTAATAAGCATATCTCTATGGTCTGTCTTCATAACTTCGACGCTTTGAAGACTTTCATAAAAATCGCCTATTCACCCCCCTCTAGTCGATATAACGCACTTTCAATTGGTATCAGAGCAAGGTGCTCCCTTGTTCTGTGTGATTCGGTTTAACCACCTGGAGTTTTAGCTATGTCGACTGCAGGGATAATTAAAGTCTCCGCTGCGTGCCCCGTCTTCGATGGAACTGAATATCCCTACTGGAAGAATAAGATGCGCATGCATCTTGAAGCCATTGACGTCGACCTATGGTATGTCGTCGAGAACGGCGTTCCCAAGGCTGGAGAAGGTGTCACTGCTGCTGATGTCAAGAAATTCGTTCAACTGGACTCTACTGCCAAGAATATCATCCGTGGTCATCTGAACAAAGGACAGTATGGCCATGTGAGTGCTTTGAAGACATCCAAGCTGGTCTGGGACTGGCTCTCCAAGGTCAATGAAGGCATCTCAACCCAGAGAGATCAAAGAATCAGTGTTCTTCGCAACCTCTTCAACCGCTTCAAGCGAAATGACAATGAGAATGTCCAGCACACATTTCACCGACTCACTAACATCACAAATGAGCTTCAAGCCCTCGGTGCTACTGAGATCACCAAACATGAAGTCGTCAAGACGCTGCTGAGATCACTTGATAGTTCGTTTGACATCCTAGCCCTGATGATTCAAGAACGTCCTGATTTCAAGACACTCGATCCGTCTGACATACTCGAAAGGCTTAACACACATGAGTTTCAGCTTTATGAGAAAAGAGATATCTACGGTCCAAACTATGGGCGAACTCGTGCCTTGAAGGCAAAAGCTGTTTCCTCATCTGAAGAAGAATCTGACAGCAGTTCTGAAGATCCTGAAGACATTGGAAGGGAACTTGCAATGCTTGTGAAGAAGTTCCAAAAATTCACCAAGAAGAAAGGCTTCAGAAAGTCTTCACGATCAAGATCAAGGAATGATGAAGCTTCTGTTCATGACTACAAGAAGAAAACATGCCACAAGTGCAAGAAAACTGGACACTTCATCTCTGAGTGTCCACAGTGGGACAATGAGAACAGAAAGAAGAAGAAGAGCAAGGAATATGACTCTGACGACAAGAAGAAGAAGAAATACTCAAAGTCTTCTTCCAAGTCTTCCTCAAAGTCTTCATCACACAAGAAGAGCTCATCTGGCAAGGCACGTGCGTTTGTTGGCAAGGAAATGGATTCAGAGGAGGAGTGCGCTTCTGAGGAGGCAGAGGTGGAGTCTAATGAGGAGTCTGGTTCTGGCATTGCAAGTCTGGCTACAGCATACGTCGCCAAGTCCATCTTCAACACTGAAGACAATGACTTCATCACCGACACCGATGCAAATGACAAGGACTACTCCGCTCCTACCTACTGCTTCATGGCACGCGGTGCCAAGGTAAACACACGCACTACTCACTATCAAACATCTAGCGACGATGACTCTGATTGTGGTTCGAAACCCAGCTACAAAACACTTGCTAAAATTACAACTGAACAACAGAAAGCTATGGAACATAGTCAAAAACTGTTAGACAGAAGCGATGATCTGTTGGGTGCTGAAATGACTCGATCTGAATCCTTAATTGAAGACATAAAAAATCTTCACGTTAAGTATCAGGAACTTGAAAGTCGTCATGATACTCTCTCAACAACTCATGAAAAACTTTCCTATGATTATCTTCAAAGGAAGCAAGATCTTGAGAAATTGAGAGCGGCTCATGAAGATCTTCAAAAGGAAAATGAGTCACTTCGCGCCAAACAGATTAGTTCCGCTCAGGAAGGATTTGAACCACCATGTCTTAAATGCATTAAGCGTGATAATGCTACTTCTGTTGCTGAATGTTCCACTGCTACTGTTGTTGCAATATCTTTAACTGTTGATGTGGTAACTAACCCCTCTGCTGAGGATACAACTGCTATTGCTGATGAGAATGCTAGGTTGAAGACATTGCTTGAAACAGGGATGTACAAAAGTCTTAAAGGGCATCAGACATTATGTGATGTCCTCAAGAAGCAGATTCTGAACCGAAACCCTAGGAAAGAGGGTGTTGGGTTCGTAAGGAAAATGAATGCAGATGGCTCTTACTGGAAACCTGAGCAGTACCCCAAAACCATGTGGGTTGCTGCAAAGGAACCTTCAGCAGATCCATCCAATCTATCTGGCTTCACTTGTGCTAACCCCATTATCATTGATGAATCCTCTGATGAAAACTATGTACTGTTTAAGAATCAGAATGGTGAAGTGTTTGCCAGGTACATTGGTATTAACTGCAGGAATGGACCTCCCATGAAGAAGATCTGGGTTCTGTAAAGGTATCTGGAAAATCTTCCTGTGAATGTCTTCATGACACCTCACATGAAGAAGACAAACCTCAGACCAAAGGCTTCATACGGTCCAAAGGCTTCATACAGACAGAGGACTCACCTGAGTCGCACTAACGCAAATGTTTTGTAGGGAAACCATACTCAGGCATATGAATATGAGAGCGGTACATCAAACCGCCATGTTCATATGACCAAGAACTATTCTGCCGATTCTTATGAGTACTATTGTCCGCTTGCTAGACTGTTTGCTAGGGCTCCAAAGCCAAAATTCTCAGATGCTGCACTTAGACTTATTGCTTCTAAGCCACCCTTGAAGATGCGGGTGGCTAAGAAAGCTTAACTCTCTTTTGCAGGGAAAGGTCTCCAGCAGAAAACCAAAATCTTCTGACGCCATTGCTGGGGACCTTAAACATCTTGTAGGGCGCAAGATCAAATGCCCGAATGGCATTACTATGTACTTCGTTCCTGAATCGCATGCTACTCTCCCTATTAGTCCTAATCTGGATCTAAGTTTTCATAACCCACTGGTTCATCAAATATTTTTGCTTCACAATTCTCTTCATGAAGCCTATCCCCCTAACTGCACTGTAGGGTACGACACCAGCGTCTTCAGAATGGATTACTGACAGTGGGTGTACAAATGACATGACCGGCAAAAGAAGCCTTCTCATGGACTCAACCTTACGTCCATCCGACAAGAGCCACATCACATTCGCTGACACTGGTAAAAGTAAGGTATTGGGTCTAGGTTGAGTTGCAATCTCAAGGGATCAGCACATGGATAAAGTCATGCTTGTTGAATCCCTTGGCTTCAACTTAATGTCTGTCTCAATGCTTTGCGATTTGAACATGATCGTAATATTTAGAAAATATCGTTGCCTGGTACTAATGGAATCTGACAAATCTCTAGTGTTTGAAGAGTATCGGAAAGATGATTTGTACGTAGTAGATTTCTCAGCAGGGCCACAGCTTGCAGTATGTCTTCTAGCAAAAGCTTCAGAATGCTGGCTTTGGCATCGGAGACTTGGGCATGCTGGCATGAGGAACCTCCATACCCTTGCGGAGAAGAAGCATGTCATAGGCATCGAGGGCGTCAAGTTCAAGAAAGATCACTTATGCGGTGCCTCTGAAGCACGGAAGATGACGAGGGCCAAACATCCCTCGAAGACAATCATGACCACTACTCGACCCTTCGAACTGCTTCACATGGATCTTTTTGGTCCCACTCACTACTCAACTTTTACCACTACTGCTTGCCTATATGGCTTTGTCATTGTTGATGATTACTATAGATATACTTGGGTGCACATAATCCTTTACAAGACTGAAGTGCAGGATGTCTTCAGACGCTTCGCCAATCGAGTAATGAACAACTATGGCGCCAAGATAAAGCACATCAGAAGTGACAATGGCACTGAATTCAAGAACACTGGCCTTGATAGATATCTTGATACCTTGGGCATCACACATGAATTCTTAGCCCCGTACACGCCATAGCAGAATGGCCTCGTCGAACGCAAGAACAGAACACTCATTGAGATGGCCAGAACGATGCTAGATGAATACAAGACTCCAAGAAAATTCTGGCCCGAAGCCATTGACACTGCATGCCATACAATCAACCGTGTTTATCTTCACAAGCTTCTTAACAAGACATCTTATGAACTCCTAACTGGCAAGAAGCCAAATGTCAATTACTTCAGAGTATTTGGCGCAAGGTGCTGGATTAAGGACCCACATCACACCTCAAAGTTTGCACCAAAAGCACATCAGGGTTTTATGCTTGGATATGAAAAGGATTCGCACTCCTACAGAGTCTTCAATCTCTTTCATTACAAAGTGGTTGAAACAGTGGATGTGCGGTTCGATGAGACCAATGGGTCACAAAGAGAGCAACTGCCAAATGTGCTAGATGAAGTTCCATCCAGTGAATCAATCAAGCTAATGGGAACTGGAGAAATCATACCTTCTGAAGCTCATCCTGAAGAGGAACTCATCATCTCCGCACCAGATCAACCTGAAGACAATGCTCAACCTGAAGACAATCCCTCCAACAACGACAATGATCAGCAAGACCAAGTCTTCGCCCTGTACATCCACGCGTTGCCAATGAAGTGCAGATTGAAAGAATAATTGACAGCATCAATGCACCCGGTCCACTCACTCGTTCAAGGGCAACTCAGCTGGCAAATTTCTGTGGGCACTTCGCATTCATCTCAATTACAGAACCCAAGAAAGTTGAAGAAGCCTTCATGGAACCTGAATGGATTTAAGCTATGCAAGAAGAGCTTCAACAGTTTGAGCTGAACAATGTATGGGAACTGGTTAAGCGTCCTGATCCACGGAAGCACAATATAATAGGCACCAAATGGATATACCGCAACAAGCAAGATGAGCATGGTCAAATTTCAGAAACAAAGCTCATCTCGTTGCTCAAGGATATACTCAAGTGGAAGACATTGATTTCGATGAAACATTTGCTCCTGTGGCTAGACTTGAAGCCATACGTATTCTGCTGGCCTATGCAAATCATCATAACATACTGAAAGTGCGTTATATCGACTAGAGGGTGGTGAATAGGCGATTTTTATGAAAGTCTTCAAAACGTGAAAGTTATGAAGACAAACAGTAGAGATATGCCTATCACTATGCAGTGGAAGTTAGATTACACTAGGCAAGCCATGGTCAAGTATTCAATTGAGTAAAAGCACAATGACAAATAGATGCAGTGTAATAAGGATCAGGTAGGAAGAAGTTATGAAGCCAAACAAATCATACAGTTACGTTGTGAAGACAAAAGATAGAGCAAGCATGCAATGGCTTCACAATGAGTAACAGTAAGTAAAAGGAAGTGAAGATGAAACCATTGACACGCTGAAGACAATGATTTGTTGGACCAGTTCCAGTTCCTGTGACAACTGTACGTCTGGTTGGAGCGGCTAGGTATTTAAACCAAAGGACACACAGTCCCGGACACCCAGTCCTGAACACGCAGGTCAGGACACCCAGTCCTCACCGTTTTCTCCTTGAGCTAAGGTCACACAGACCTCGCCCAATCACGCTGATAAGTCTTCAAGGTAGACTCCCAAACCTTCACAGACTTCGTTCACCGGCAATCCACAATTTCTCATGGATTCTCAGAACGCGACGCCTAACCGGCTGGAGGATGCACAGTCCTCAAGTGTAATAAGTCTTCAGATCACTCAGACAAGAAGACTTAAGTGATGCCCAATTTACTCTGGCTCTGGGTGGTTAGGGCTTTTCTCCTCGCTAGGAATTTTCTCTGAAAGGCTTCGAGGTGGGTTGCTCTCAAACGACAAAAGCCGTGCACTGAAATCTGAGCAACCAACCGTTTATGGTTGTAGGGGGTGGACTATTTATAGCCACTGGGCAACCCGACCTGATTTGTCCGAAATGACCCTGGGTCACTAAGGAACTGACACGTGTACCAATGGTCAGATTTCAAACTCACACGGCAACTTTACTTGGGCTACAAGTAAAGCTGACTTGTCCGACTCTGAACAAGATTTGCTCTCATTGTCTTCGCTCGAAGATATAGGTTTTGAATTAGGCATCACTTAAGTCATTCTGAATGGTTATCTTGGACCCCACTTAACAGTACAGTGGTTCCTATGACTCAACACAAATGAAATAAAACTACGAAGGATCTAAGTCTTCGAGTTCCATAGGCTTCACGTGGTGTCTTCTCTTGTCATAGTCTTCAATGTGAATATCTTCATATACCACCATTGTCTTCAATGTCTTCGTACATTTTTAGGGGTCATCTCTGGTAGTAAAACCAAATCAATGAGGGACTTCTACCTGTGTTATCCTGCAATTCTCACAAACACATTAGTCCCTTAACTAGGTTTGTCGTCAATACTCCAAAACCAACTAGGGGTGGCACTAGATGCACTTAAAATCTCCCCCTTTTTGGTGATTGATGACAAACTAGTTGAAGTTTTCAATGGGGAATATAATTTGTGAAATTGTAAAGGAATTGTCTTCATAAGCTGCAAGGGCTCCCCCTGAAGATGTGCATATAAGTAATTTGCTTCTGGAACGCAAATGCACATGGCAGGTTGTACTTGTGGAGATCCACTTCAACATATGAGGTCAATCCACTATGCATGTAAAAGTATATGAAGAGAATGACATGCATAATGAAAAATGGACGTCTGCAGAATGATCTAAGTGCGGAATTTATCGTCGCACATGCGGAATTTATATTCGCAAAACATAGTGGCAAACAAGTAGCAGACGACCATCAAGTTTAAGTGTTACAACTCAAGGAAGCAAATGTAGCAGAAACGGGAGTTCTAAGCACGAAGCAAAATGTAGCAAAATATAGAGGCACCCGCCCATAGTGACCCGCTTGAAGACTATAAACAGCATATGCTTCTCCCCCTTTTGTCAGTGATGACCAAAAAGGTTTGAAGACATAGAGTTTTCTACGCGTTCCTAGGCGCAGCAGGGTCGGTGGATGTGTTTGGCGGTGCAGACGAGCTTGGTGCAGATTCGACGCGCGCTGAAGGAGGTGGAGGGGATGTAGCGTCGTCTTCTTCTTCGATAATCCGTGCAGTCACCGTGGCAGCAGAGGAAGAGAACTCCGAATCTTCAAGTGATGGAGTTCTGCGTAGCATAGCCCTTCAAGGAGGCGTGGAGTCAAATTTGAAGCGCTCTGTGAAGCCATCCTCTTGAAGTTCAGCTTCAGGACACATCATCATGAGTCCTTTCCAAGTGCGGTAACAGGTTTCGTGTGCAACAAATGCATTCTTGGTTGCAAGATTTCTGATACAATTGACGTCCTCCATGATGCTTTTCATCTGCCTCTTGAGCCAGTCATGATGCCGATCTTGCTTTTGGTGAAGAGCCACAAGAAGCTCTTGGTCATTGAGGGCACGAGCTCGCTTCTTGGGTCGCTGAGCAGCTGGGCTGTCAGTGGCTTCAGTAGATGCAGGTGCATGTGTGGTGCCAGCCAACGGATACACTCTAGAGATGGCTTCAACACCTTCAACATTCTGAGTGAAGCTCTGGTGTTCTGCATTCTGAAGACTTAATGGTTGCTTGGCAGGCTCAGGATATATAGCTTCAGCAGAGGTGTCCACATCTGGCAGGAAGATCCGATGGTTGCGGGCTGAGGGCTGATATGAAATCGCAGAGTGAAGCTTGATCAGCCTCATAACCCAAGGAGCATAAAACTTCAAGCCAAATAAATCTGAGCCGGATGCCGCAAGCTGGCGTATGAAGAAGTCCTGCGCATTGAAGCATTTGCCATGAAGGATGTAGAATATGAGAGTCTTCATTGCACCCTCAACCTTGGCATGTGGAGAGTGTCCCTTAATGGGCCAGAGAGTCCGCCTGATGATGTGATATATGGTTCTGGGCAGGTACTCTAGGTCTTCAACGAAGAACTCAGTTGGATGGGGTGCATCATGGGGCAATGGCTTCATCATTGAGAGCATCTGACTCATATTTGGTTCAGGCCTCTGGAATATGCTCTCAATTGCTTCAGCATGTAGTTAACAGCCTTCCTCGAAGAATTCGCCAGGAGTGGGCAGGCCGGTAAGCTCAATGATATCAAATGCATTGGCTTCATGATGGACATTGCCGGTCATCCACTCCAGGACCCAAGTCTTCGGATCTCTATTGTAGCCTTTGATATGAAGTGTGGCATAGAATTGAAGCAGAAGCTCTTCATTCCAGTGCTCTTCATCTGTGATAAAATGGCAACAAACCCACTTGCTTGAAGCAATTCAGTGCTTCTTCCAGGCCGGGCAGACCAGCAACAGCTTCAACCTCAAGGCGCTTGTGCGGGAAGATGCGACCTTGGTTGTATAGGATGCTTGAATAATAGCTGTGTTGTGGATAGCTCCAGAACCTATCTAATACAATCTGTTCCCTTGAATAAGGGTTCTTGGAGCTGTTGAAGAACGTATTATCTGCCCTGAAGCTATTGACGTTAAAGGAGCCAGGAGCTGATGCAGGACCTGGGAACCTTGGCAGTCGTGGGATCGGCTTCTGGACCTGAGGCCTGTGCGCAACATGATAGTTGAATTAGGGACCGGCAGCAGACTCAGGCACAGAAGTGTCAGGAGCAGTAGCTTCAGTGTCTTCTGAAGCTGTTGTTGGGGAGGGCTCCATATTGGCTTCAATGTTGGCGGTGGCAGCCTCAATATTTTCCACCTCCACTTGACTAGCTGGAGGGTCAGACTCAGGCACGTTCTCCTGGAGAACGGCTTCTTGTTGGAGCGGGGGAGTTGGAGCTTGTGGTATTTCTTCATGCTCTTCAGCGGATGCAGCCGGAATGTCTTCAGCCGAACCTTGAGGCCGTGGTCCTTTGCGAACCCTGCGGAATGCAGACGACTCCTTTGGAGTTGGAGTGGGCTGGACCTCAGATTCTTCTTCTTGTGGGCGATCCGCCCATGACGCAGCTTGTGCGATTGGCGTCAAAGGACGACCAATGCTAATCAGTTTGCTTGTCTCAAGCTGAGGAAGGGCTGCATCATCTTGTACATTGTCTTGGTGACCAATGTCTTCAGCAGTGCTGCGGTTGGCTGCTGGAATGTCTTCAGCTTCAGGAGCCTCTGTGGGAGCAGGCTCATAAACTGTCAGGTGACAATCTGCGTCAGGATATATGACAGAGAGAGGTTCAACTATCAAGGGCTCTGTGGGAGCAGCCCGAGCTTTCTTGATCTTGCGCTTCTTCTTGGTGGGGTCAGAAGGAGAGGCTTCAGAGTGTTTCCTCTTCCTTGCTTCGGCCTCGACTGTCCGTGTCTTCTTGAGCTCTGAAGCGGTTGACCGGCTCTTTGGCTTCGAGCTAGTCATAGCAGTGGGGAAGACAATTGGAGCAGCTTCTTGTCTTGGTGCCTCTGGTTCAGGCACAGCAGGCTTCTTCTTCTTCTTCGCGGCCATCCTGGGGTCGATGCCGGGACGCCCAAGTGCCTTGCGCTTCTCGGCCTCATTGTAGGCCTGCACACATCGATCAGCCAGAGTCTTCATTCGCTCCTGCGAACCCTGAGCTTCTGCACGCTTCTTCAGAAAGTTTTCCTTTAACTCGTGCAACTTGATCTTGAAGTCCTTGACTTCTTGCACGCTGAGCCTGGCCATATGTTGCTTGAATTGAGCCTTTTCAAAATCAATTTTCTGCTTCAGTTCAACAATGCTCTGGGCAATTGCAAGTTCTGAAGCAATAGCGCCTTGGAAAGCTTCACTGAGGCCAATGGGCAGCTGCAGATCATCGAAGCTGATATTTGGTGTAGCAAACCACTCATCGATGAAGCTGTGGATGATGGCGACATCAAACAGAGGCAGATTATTGAAGATTTCAGCCTCCTCCTTGCTCTTGATGAGCTGCTCAAGAGCGTCATCTCCAAGATCTTCATCGCTTGACAGATCAATGGTTTCACTGCGCAGAATGGCAGCAGCTGTGAGTTCGTTGCCTGTGTGTGGCTGAGACTTCTTGGCTTCCTGGGGCTTGGAGACTCGTGATAAGTCTTCAGACTGCACACTGACTTCAGGAGGTGCAGTTGCCAATGGCTTCGCCCTTGAGATTTTGGGTGAAGGGGTCTGTTTTGAAGCTTTTGGCTTCTTTGCCTGCTTTGGCTTCGGTGCAGCAGGCGCTTCATCAGATTCAGAGTCAGAGTCAGCAGGGGGTCATTGACTGCATTCCCTTGGACTAAGATGCGGGTGATGAGGCCCTCAAGATTTGCATACGGACCGATGATATTGGGGTCTGCCTCGCGTGTGCCATCTGCCCTTGGTGCGGAGGGACCAGGGTTGAAGTCTAAGGCCAATTTCTTCTTGTTTTGCTTTGCTGACCTCTGGGCAAACTGGAAGTTGCGCTTGAACAGATTGTCGTCACGACACCAGAGTAGTGACGACGGATGAGCATCAGCAGGCTGCGGTCCTCTGACCATGCATGGATAGAAGCCTTGAGCAATGGCTTCATCTCTGGACCTGGGCACGAGATTTTTGTATAGTACGTCTCCCCATGGTCTCTTGATGGCGCTTTTCTCAGCGTACTCCTTGGTGATGAAGCGGTATTGGAACCATTGCTCCGCCCAATAGCGTCGAATCCATTGGATGCGTGTCTTGCGCTGATTGTAATCCTTTTCAGGATCTGTCTTGTACAGCTCTGAGATGTCATCGGGCAGATCTCTTGATGTTTCCCCTCGACGCTTTCTGCCACCCTTCCTTGCTGGTTTTTCTGCAGCCATAAACCTTAACTTGGAAGGCTTCAAGACGTTCAAAGGCTTCAAAGGCTTTCTTTTGCTGGACCAACAGGAACTGGCTTCAGGAGAATTGATGTGACGTTGTAAGAACTCTGCAAATGAATGCAGACTATGAGAACCAAAAGATTCTCCCATAGACATGTACCTGTGACAGCATTAAGGTGCGAGGGAAGGGGAAGAGGTCATATGCATTATCAGAAGATTTTGAAGATAAATCAGTTTAGAAGACATTGGCCTCATCATGCAAAGACATTCACTTATAGAAAAGAAGTTGGTTCCAGATTTGTACGAACCCATAGATCAGTACAAGTGAGGAATCTAACTACTTCATGAAGCACAAGTGAATATACTAGGAAAGTTATGAGAAGCAGAATGAGAGAGATCTAACTTGTGTGAATAGAAACTTCTTATGGCAGAAAGTGACCGAACTATAGGATCAAAAGAGGCTGTAAAAAGAGGTTTTATTTACCACACTTGGAACTGCTAGACGGAGTCGGAGATGAGGCCGAGCAGTTCGATCCTCCGTGCCCTAACTTGGTGACGGAAGACACCTACGACGACGGCGGAGAGAGTGATGTCCGCGGTCGGCGTGAAAACGGCGTCGGAGAGGTTACGGCAGTGAAGCGCTTCGTCGCTGGCGTCGTCGAGAGCTAGCAGTGGCGCTAGGGTTCGTGCGAGAGAGGAAGAAGGAGATAATGACTGCGGTGAGTGTGTATTTATAGTCACAGGGGCGGCACTGCGCTATTACACAGGTGCCCCTGGCGATTCGCATCTGAACAGCACATGGCCATCATGCGGAGTCTCGGGGGCAGTTCCACATCCCACGCACGCCTGGATTGTCGGCTGGTCGTTCCTACTACTCCGGATTTCTTGTGGATGAATGAGCATTGAAAACAGTTTTAAAGTTTGTCTCTGTGTCTTCTGCTGACAAGGACGCAGAGAAGACATTTGACAGTTTCAATAGGATGCATATGACTTGGAGAGATAGAATTTGAGATAGAAAGCATAGAGAGATTAGGGTCCGATCACATTCACTTAGTTCAAAAGATTCAAAACAAGAAAACATAGCTATAAGTGAATGCTGTAGAGGACAAAACACTAGTATATATATATATATATCTATATAATCCACGTAGTGAAGATAATCATGAAGACATGTTGGGAATGAAACCAGACCAAATGTGAAGACATTGCAAGGTAACGCCGTGAGTGAAACACTTCAATATAGAACGTTTGGTGGTGGCGTTACCCACCGTATAGGAAGTATTAGACCCGGACACGGCGCACAATTATCGTGGCGCTCCGAAGTCAATTTCCACATTAATGTATTCACACTTAGAATGTATGTCTTCATTGATTGAAGATATACGTTACTTCGTGTGTTGCACATCTAAGTGATCAATATGCATAAGTGTTAGGATGTGTGCCTGATCACAGGACATTTGAGGATTCCAAGATATTTAGCTCACATCGTAACTTGCAAAATCTCTTCTCATCCAAGGGCTTGGTGAAGATATCTGCCAATTGCTCTTCAGTGTTGACGTGTATGATATCAATATCTTCCTTTGCAACATGATCTCTGAGAAAGTGATGATGAATTTCAATGTGCTTTGTCTTCGAGTGCTGAACTGGGTTGTTGGTGATCTTGATGGCGCTTTCGTTGTCGCAGTAAAGAGGCACTTGCTTCAGATGAATGCCATAGTCCTTGAGAGTTTGCTTCATCCATAGAAGCTGAGCGCAGCAAGATCCAGCAGCAATGTATTCAGATTCAGCAGTGGAGAGGGATACACAGTTCTGTTTCTTTGAAGACCAACATACAAGTGATCGTCCCAGAAAGTGACATGTGCCTGATGTAGACTTCCGATCAACCTTATCACCAGCATAATCAGCATCCGAGAATCCAACCAGACCAAACTCTGAGCCCTTTGGATACCATAACCCTAGAGTTGGGGTGTGAGCCAAATATCAAAGAATTCGCTTCACTGCTAAGTGATGCGACTCCTTTGGTGCCGCTTAAAATCGAGCACACATGCAAACACTAAGCATAATATCTGGCCTAGATGCACATAAATAAAGCAAAGAACCAATCATGGAGCGGTATACCTTTTGATCGAACTCTTTACCATTGTCGTCTGGACCCAGATGATGTTTGGCTGGCATTGGTGTTGTGAAGCCTTTGCAGTCTTGCATACCGAACTTCTTCAGGCAATCTTTGAGATACTTCTCTTGAAATATGAAGATTCTATTGCGTTGTTGCCGAATCTGAAGACCGAGGAAGAACTTCAGCTCCCCCATCATAGACATCTGATATTGCTCTTGCATCATATATCCAAACTCCTCACTGTACTTCTGATTGGTGCAGCCGAAGATAATGTCATCCACATATATTTGGCACACAAACAGTTCACCATCATATGTCTTCGTGAAGAGAGTGGGATCTAGGGAGCCAGGTATGAAGCCTTTGCTCTTCAGGAAGTATTTGAGTGTGTCATACCAGGCCCGAGGGGCTTGTTTGAGTCCATAAAGTGCCTTATTGAGCTTGTAAACCATGTCAGGATGTTTTGGATCTTCAAACCCAGGTGGTTGTGCAACATACACTTCTTCTTCAATCTTGCCATTAAGAAAGGCACTCTTCACATCCATTTGATATAAAAGTATGTTATGATGATTTGCATAGGTCAGTAGTATACGGATGGCTTCAAGTCTGGCCACAGGAGCAAATGTTTCATCGAAGTCAATGCCTTCCACTTGACCATGCTCATCTTGCTTGTTGCGGTATATCCATTTGGTGCCTATTATGTTATGCTTCCGTGGATCAGGACGCTTAACCAATTCCCATACATTGTTCAGCTCAAACTGATGAAGCTCTTCTTGCATTGCATGAATCCATTCAGGTTCCATAAAGGCTTCTTCAACTTTCTTGGGTTCTGAAATTGAGACGAATGCGAAGTGCCCACAGGAATTTGCCAGTTGAGTTGCCCTTGAACGAGTGAGTGGACCAGGTGCATTGATGCTGTCAATTATTCTGTCAATCTGCACTTCATTGGCAACACGAGGATGTACAGGGCGAAGACTTTGCTCTTGCTGATCTGTGTTGTCGTTGGGAGGAATGTCTTCAGGCTGAGCATTGTCTTCATGTGGATCAGGTGCTGAGATGATAAGTTCTTCTTCAGGATGAGCTTCAGAAGGTATAATCTCTCCAGTTCCCATAAGCTTGATTGATTCACTAGCTGGAACTTCATCTAGCACATCTGGCAGTTGCTCTCTTTGTGAACCATTGGTCTCATCGAACCGCACGTCCACTATTTCAACCACTTTGTAGTGAAAGAGATTGAAGACTCTGTAGGAGTGCGAATCCTTTCCATATCCAAGCATAAAACCCTCATGCGCTTTTGGTGCAAATTTTGAGGTGTGGTGTGGGTCCTTGATCCAGCATCTTGCGCCAAATACTCTGAAGTAACTGACATTTGGCTTCTTGCCAGTTAGAAGTTCATAAGATATCTTGTTAAGAAGCTTGTGAAGATAAACAGGGTTGATTGTATGGCATGCAGTATCAATGGCTTCAGGCCAGAATTTTCTTGGAGTCTTGTATTCATCTAGCATTGTTCTGGCCATCTCAATGAGTGTTCTGTTCTTGCGTTCGACGACGCCATTCTGCTGTGGCATGTACGGAGCTGAGAATTCATGTGTGATGCCCAAAGTGTCCAGATATGTATCAAGGCCAGTGTTCTTGAATTCAGTGCCATTGTCACTTCTGATGTGCTTTATCTTGGCGCCATAGTTGTTCATAGCTCGATTGGCGAATCGTCTGAAGACATCCTGCACTTCAGTCTTGTAAAGGATTATGTGCACCCAAGTATATCTAGAGTAATCATCAACAATGACAAAGCCATAGAGGCAAGCAGTAGTGGAAAAGGTTGAGTAGTGAGTGGGACCAAAAAGATCCATGTGAAGGAATTCGAAGGGTCGAGTAGTGGTCATGATTGTCTTCGAGGGATGTTTTGCCCTTGTCATCTTCCCTGCTTCACAGGCACCGCATAAGTGATCTTTCTTGAACTTGACGCCTTCGATGCCTATGACATGCTTCTTCTTTTCAAGTGTGTGGAGGTTCCTCATGCCAGCATGCCCAAGCCTCCGATGCCAAAGCCAGCATTCTGAAGCTTTTGCCAGAAGACATACTGCAAGCTGTGGCCCTGCTGAGAAATCTACCATGTACAAATCATCTTTGCGATACCCTTCAAACACTAGAGACTTGTCAGATTCCATCAGTACCAGGCAACGATATTTTCCAAAAATTACAATCATGTTCAAATCGCAAAGCATTGAGACAGACATTAAGTTGAAGCCAAGGGATTCAACAAGCATGACTTTATCTATGTGTTGATCCTTTGAGATTGCAACTCTACCTAGACCCGATACCTTACTTTTACCAGTGTCAGCAAATGTGATGTGGCTCTTGTCGGATGGACGTAAGGTTGAGTCCATAAAAAGACTTCTTTTGCCAGTCATGTGATTTGTACACCCACTGTCAATAATTCATTCTGAAGACTCTGAAGACGCTGGTGTCGTACCCTACAGTGCAGTTAGGGGGATAGGCTTCACGAAGAGAATTGTGAAGCAAAAACATTTGACGAACCAGTGGGTTATGAAAACTTAGATCCAAGTTAGGACTAATAGGGAGAGTAGCATGCGATTCAGGTACGAAATACATAGTGATGCCATTCGGGCATTTAATCTTGCGCCCCACAAGATTTTTAAGGTCCCCAGCAATAGCGTCAGAAGATTTTGGTTTTCTGCTGGAGACCTTTCCCTGCAAAAGAGAGTTAAGCTTTCTTAACCACCCACATCTTCAAGGGTGGCTTAGAAGCAATAAGTCTAAGTGCAGCATCTGAGAATTTTGGCTTTGGAGCCCTAGCAAACAGTCTAGCAGGCGGGCAATAGTACTCATAAGAATAGGCAGAATAGTTCTTGGTCATATGAACAAGACGGTTTGAAGAACCGCTCTCATATGCCTGATTATGGTTTCCCTGCAAAACATTTGCGTTAGTGCAACTCAGGTGAGTCCTCTGTCTGTATGAAGCCTTCGGACCAGATGAAGCCTTTGGTCTGAGGTTTGTCTTCTTCATGTGAGGTGTCATGAGGATATTCACAGGAAGATTCTCCAGACACGTTTTTGGAACCCAGATCTTCTTCATAGGCGGTCCATTTGTGCAGTTACTACCAATGTACCTGGCAAACACTTCACCATTCTGATTTCTAAACAGCTTATAGTTTGCATCAAAGGATTCATCAATGATAATTGGGTTAGCACAGGTGAAACCAGACAGATTGGATGGATCTGCTGAGGATTCCTTTGCAGCAACCCATGTAGTTTTGGGGTACTGCTCAGGTTTCCAGTAAGAGCCATCAGCATTTATTTTCCTCATGAACCCAACACCCTCTTTCCTAGGGTTTCGGTTCAGAATCTGCTTCTTGAGGACATCACATAATGTCTGATGTCCTTTGAGACTTTTGTACATTCCTGTTTCAAGCAATGTCTTTAACCTAGCATTCTCATCAGCAATAGCAGTGGTATCCTCAGCAGAGGGGTTAGTTACCACTTCAACAGTTGAAGATATTGCAACAGCAGTAGCAGTGGAACATTCAGCAACAGAAGCAGCATTATCACGCTCAATGCATTTAAGGCATGGTGGTTCAAATCCTTCCTGAGCGGAACTGATCTGTTCGGCGCGAAGTGACTCATTTTCCTTTTGAAGATCTTCATGAGCCGCTCTCAATTTCTCAAGATCTTGCTTCCTTTGAAGATAATCATAGGAGAGCTTTTCATGAGTTGTTGAGAGAGTATCATGACGATCTTCAAGTTCCTGATACTTAACGTGAAGATTTTTTATGTCTTCAATTAAGGATTCAGATCGAGTCATTTCAGCACCCAATAGATCATAGCTTCTGTCTAACAGTTTTTGAATATGTTCCATGGCTTTCTGTTGTTCAGTTGCAATTTTAGCAAGTGTTTTGTAGCTGGGTTTTGAATCACAATCAGAATCATCGTCACTGGATGTTTGATAGTAAGTAGTGCGTGTGTTTACCTTGGCACCGCGTGCCATGAAGCAGTAGGTAGGAGTGGAGTCGTCCTTGTCATTTGCATCGGTGTTGGTGATGAAGTCATTGTCTTTAGTGTTGAAGATGGACTTGGCGACGTAAGCTGTAGCCAGACTCGCAATGCCAGAATCAGATTCCTCCTCAGACTCCACCTCTGCCTCCTCAGAAGCGGACTCCTCCTCTGAATCCATTTCCTTGCCAACAAACGCACGAGCCTTGCCAGTTGAGCTCTTCTTGTGTGATGAAGACTTTGAGGAAGACTTGGAAGAAGACTTTGAGTATTTCTTCTTCTTCTTGTCGTCAGAGTCATATTCCTTGCTCTTCTTCTTCTTTCTGTTCTCATTGTCCCACTGTGGACACTCAGAGATGAAGTGTCCAGTTTTCTTGCACTTGTGACATGTTTTCTTCTTGTAGTCATGAGCAGAAACTTCATCATTCCTTGAGCTTGATCGTGAAGACTTTCTGAAGCCTTTCTTCTTGGTGAATTTCTGGAACTTCTTCACTAGCATTGCAAGTTCCCTTCCAATGTCTTCAGGATCATCAGAACTGCTGTCAGATTCTTCTTCAGATGAGGACACAACTTTTTCCTTCAAGGCACGAGTTCGCCATAGTTTAGACCGTAGATATCTCTTTTCTCAGAAAGCTGAAACTCATGTGTGTTGAGCCTCTCAAGTATGTCAAACGGATCGAGTGTCTTGAAGTCTGGACGTTCTTGAATCATCAGGGCTAGGATGTCAAATGAACTGTCAAGTGATCTCAGCAGTGTCTTGACGATTTCATGTTTGGTGATCTCAGTGGCGCCGAGGGCTTGAAGCTCATTCGTGATGTTAGTGAGCCGGTCAAATGTGTGCTGGACATTCTCATTGTCATTTCCCTTGAAGCGGTTGAAGAGGTTGCGAAGAACACTGATTCTCTGATCCCTCTGGGTTGAGATGCCTTCATTGACTTTGGAGAGCCAGTCCCAGACCAGCTTGGATGTCTTCAAGGCACTCACACGGCTGTACTGTCCCTTGGTCAGATGACCACAGATGATATTCTTGGCAGTAGAATCCAGTTGAGTGAACTTCTTGACATCAGCAGCAGTGACACCTTCTCCAGCCTTGGGAATGCCGTTTTTGACGACATACCATAGGTCGACGTCAATGGCTTCAAGATGCATGCGCATCTTATTCTTCCAGTAGGGATATTCAGTTCCATCGAAGACGGGGCATGCAGCGGAGACTTTGATTATCCCTGCAGTCGATATAGCTAAAACTCCAGGTGGTTAAACCGAATCACACAGAACAAGGGTGCACCTTGCTCTGATACCAATTGAAAGTGTGTTATGTCGACTAGAGGGGGGTGAATAGGCGATTTTTATGAAAGTCTTCAAACTGTGAATGTTATGAAGACAAACAGTAGAGATATGCCTATCACTATGCAGCGGAAGTTAGATTACACTAGGCAAGCCATGGTCAAGTATTCAATTGAGTAAAAGCACAATGACAAATAGCTGCAGTGTGATAAGGATCAGGTAGGAAGATATTATGAAGCCAAACAAATCATACAATTACGTTGTGAAGACAAAAGATAGTGCAAGCATGCAATGGCTTCACAATGAGTAACAGTAAGTAAAAGGAAGTGAAGATGAAACCAGTGACACGCTGAAGACAATGATTTGTTGGACCAGTTCCAGTTGCTGTGACAACTGTACGTCTGGTTGGAGCAGCTAGGTATTTAAACCAAAGGACACACAGTCCCGGACACCCAGTCCTGAACATGCAGCTCAGGACACCCAGTCCTCACCGTTTTCTCCTTGAGCTAAGGTCACACAGACCTCGCCCAATCACTCTGATAAGTCTTCAAGGTAGACTCCCAAACCTTCACAGACTTCGTTCACCGGCAATCCACAATTTCTCTTGGATGCTCAGAACGTGACGCCTAACCGGCTGGAGGATGCACAGTCCTCAAGAGTAATAAGTCTTCAGATCACTCAGACAAGAAGACTTAAGTGATGCCCAATTTACTCTGGCTCTGGGTGGTTACGGCTTTTCTCCTCGCTAGGAATTTTCTCTCAAAGGCTACGAGGTGGGTTGCTCTCAAACGGAAAAGTCGTGCACTGAAATCTGAGCAGGCAACCGTTTATGGTTGTAGGGGGTGGACTATTTATAGCCACTGGGCAACCCGGCCTGATTTGTCCGAAATGACCCTGGGTCACTAAGGAACTTACATGTGTACCAACGGTCAGATTTCAAACTCACACGTCAACTTTACTTGGGCTACAAGTAAAGCTGACTTGTCCGACTCTGGACAAGATTTGCTCTCATAGTCTTCGCTCAAAGATATAGGTTTTGAATTAGGCATCACTTCAGTCATTCTGACTGGTTCTCTTGGACCCCACTTAACAGTACGGTGGTTCCTATGACTCAACACAAATGAAATAAAACTACGAAGGATCTAAGTCTTCGAGTTCCATAGTCTTCACGTGGTGTCTTCTCTTGTCATAGTCTTCAATGTGAATATCTTCATATACCACCATTGTCTTCAATGTCTTCGTACATTTTTAGGGGTCATCTCTGGTAGTAAAACCGAATCAATGAGGGACTTCTACCTGTGTTATCCTGCAATTCTCACAAACACATTAGTCCCTTAACTAGGTTTGTCGTCAATACTCCAAAACCAACTAGGGGTGGCACTAGATGCACTTACACATACTTCTATATCAAATGGATGTGAAGAGTGCCTTTCTCAATGGCAAGATTGAAGAAGAAGTGTATGTTGCACAACTGCCTGGGTTTGAAGATCCAAAACATCCTGACATGGTATACAAGCTCAACAAGGCACTGTATGGCCTCAAACAAGCCCCTCGGGCCTGGTATGACACACTCAAATATTTCCTGAAGAGCAAAGGCTTCATACCTGGTTCCCTAGACCCCACTCTCTTCACGAAGACATATGATGGTGAACTGTTTGTGTGCCAAATATATGTGGATGACATTATCTTCGGCTGCACCAATCAGAAGTACAAGAAAGAGTTTGGCTGTATGATGCAAGAGCAATATCAGATGTCTATGATGGGGGAGCTGAAGTTCTTCCTCGGTCTTCAAATCCGACAACAACGCAACGCCTTCTTCATATCTCAAGAGAAATGTCTCAAAGAGTGCCTGAAGAAGTTTGGTATGCAAGACTGCAAAGGCTTCACAACACCAATGCCAGCCAAACATCATCTGGGTCCCGACGACAATGGTAAAGAGTTCAATCAAAAGGTATACCGCTCCATGATTGGTTCTTTGCTTTATTTATGTGCATCTAGGCCAGATATTATGCTTAGTGTTTGCATGTGTGCTCGATTTCAAGCGGCACCAAAGGAGTCGCATCACTTAGCTGTGAAGCGAATTCTTTGATATTTGGCTCACACCCCAACTCTCGGATTATGGTATCCAAAGGGCTCAGAGTTTGATCTGGTTGGATTCTCGGATGTTGATTATGCTGGTGACAAAGTTGATCGGAAGTCTACATCAGGCACATGCCACTTTCTGGGACGATCACTTGTATGTTGATCTTCAAAGAAGCAGAACTGTGTATCCCTCTCCACTGTTGAATCTGAATACATTGCCGTTGGATCTTGCTGCGCTCAGCTTCTGTGGATGAAGCAAACTCTCAAGGACTATGTCATTCATCTAAAGCAAGTGCCACTTTACTGCGACAACGAAAGCGCCATCAAGATTGCCAACAACCCAGTTCAGCACTCGAAGACAAAGCACATAGAAATTCGTCGTCACTTTCTTAGAGATCATGTTGTGAAGAAAGATATTGATATCACACACGTCAACACAGAAGAGCAATTGGCAGATATCTTCACCAAGCCCTTGGATGAGAAGAGATTTTGCAAGTTACGGTGTGAGCTAAATATCTGGAATCCTCAAATGTCCTTTGATCTGGCACACATCCTAACACGTATGCATATTGATGACTTAGATGTGCAACACACAAAGTAACGTATATCTTCAATCAATGAAGACATACATTCTAAGTGTGAATACATTAATGTGGAATTTGACTTCGGAGCGCCACGATAATTGTGCGCCATGTCTGGGTCTAATACTTCCTATACGGTGGGTAACGCCACCATCAAACGTTCTATTTTGGAGTGTTTCACTCATGGCGTTACCTTGCAATGTCTTCACATTTGGCTTGGCTTCAATCTCAACATGTCTTCATGATTATCTTCACTATGTTGATTGTGTGTGTGTGTGTGTGTGTATATATATATATATATATATATACTAGTGTTCTGTCCTCTACAGCATTCACTTATAGCTATGGCTTCTTGTTTGAATCTTTTGAACTAAGTGAATGTGATCGGACCCTAACCTCTTTATGCTTTCTATCTCAAACTCTATCTCTCCAAGTCATATGCATTCTATTGAAACTGCCGAATGTCTTCTCTGCGCCCTTCAGCAGACGACACAGAGACAACCTTTAAGTCCGTTTTCAATGCTCATTCATCCACATGAAATCCGGAGAAGTAGGAACGACCACCCGACAATCCAGGCGTGCGTGGGATGTGGAACAACTCCCAAAATTCTGCATGATGGCCACGTGCTACTCAGATGCGAATCGCGAGGGGCACCTGTGTAATAGCGCAGTGCCACCCCTGTACCTATAAATACACACTTCACAGCAGTCATTATCTCTTCTTCCACTCTCGCACGAACCTTAGCGCCACCGCTAGCCCTCGACGACGCCGGCGACGAAGCGCTTCGCTGCCGCAACCTCTCCGATGCCGTCTTCACGCCGATCGCGGACATCGTCCTCTCCGCCGTCGCCGTAGGTGTCCTCAGTCGCCAAGTTAGGGCACGGAAGATTGAACTGCTCGGCCTCATCTCTCACTCCGTCTAGCAGTTCCCAGTGTGGTAAATAAAACTTCTTTTTACGGCCCCTCTTGATCCTATGGCTTTGTCACTTTCTACCATAAGAAGTTTCTATTCACACAAGTTAGATCTCTCTCATACTGCATCTCATAACATGCCTAGTATATTCACTTCTGCTTCACAAAGTAGTTAGATTCCTCACTTGTACTGATCTGTGGGTTCGTACAAATCTGGAACCAACTTCTTATCTATGAGTGAATGTCTTCGCACGATGAGGTCAATGTCTTCTAAACTGATTTATCTTCAAAATCTTCTGAGAATGCATATGATCTCTTCCCCTTCCCTCGCACCTTAATGCTGTCACAGGTACATGTCCGTGGGAGAATCCTTTGGTTCTCATAGTCTGCATTCATTTGCAGAATTCTTACAGCATCGCATAAATTCTCCTGAAGCCAGTTCCTGTTGGTCCAGCAAGAGAAAGCCTTTGAAGCCTTTGAACGTCTTGAAGCCTTTCAAGTTAAAGTTTATGGCTTCAGAGAAAGCAGCAAGGAAGGGGGCAGACAACATCGTGGCGGAACATCCAGAGATCTGCCTGATGAACTCGCAGAAATGTATAAGACAGATCCTGAAGAGGATTATAGTCAGCGCAAGACCCGAATCCAATGGATTCGACGCTATTGGGCAGAACAATGGTTCAAATACCGCTTCACAACCCAGGAGTATGCTGAGAAAAGTGCCATCAAAAGACCGTGGGGAGACATCCTATACAAGAATCTTCTACCGAGGTCCAGAGATGAAGCTATTGCCCAAAGCTTCTATCCATGCATGGTTCGTGGGCTACAGCCTGATGATGCACATCCGTCGTCACTACTCTGCTGTCGTGACGACAATCTGTTCAAGCGCAACTTCAAGTTTGCCCAAAACTCAGCGAAGCAGAACAAGAAGAAATTTGGGTTAGACTTCAACCCTGGTCCCTCAGCACCAAGGGCAGATGGCACACGAGAAGCAGAACCCAATGTCATCGGTCCGTATGCCAACCTTGATGGCCTCATTACCCGCATCTTGGTTCAAGGGACTGTAGTGAATGAGCCTCCAGTTGACTCTGAATCAGAAGAAGCTCCTGCAGTGCTGAAGCCAAAGAAGATGAAGAATCCTAAAGCTTCAAAGCCTGCCTCTTCACCGAAAATCTCAAGAGCGAAGCCACTTGCAACTGCACCTCCTGAAGACAGTGTGCAGTCTGAAGATGTATCCCGCATCTCCAAGCCCCAGAAGAGCAAGATGCCTCAGCCACACACCGGCCAAGAGCTCACAGCTGCTGCTATTCTGCGCAATGATGACATTGACCTGTCAAGTGATGAAGACCTGGAAGATGACACTCTTGAGCAACTCATCAAGAGCAAAGAAGAAGCAGAAATCTTCAATGATCTGCCCCTCTTTGATGTCACCATCATCCACAACTTCATTGACAAGTGGTTTGACACGCCCAACATCAGCTTCGATGATCTACAGCTACCCATTGGCCTTAGTGTCGCCTTCCATGGCGCCATTGCTTCAGAACTAGCCATCGCCCAGCGCGTTGTTGAGCTGAAGCAGAAGATTAACTATGAAAAGGCTCAGTTCAAGAAGCATATGGCCAGGCTCAGCATGCAAGATGTGAAGAACTTCAACATCATGATGCACGAGCTCAAGGAAGCTTTTCTGAAGAAACGTGCAGAAGCTCAAGGTTCGCGTGAGCGCATGAAGACTCTGGCTGACAGATGTGTGCAAGCCTACAATGAGGCTGAGAAGCGCAAGGCACTTGGGCCTCCTGGCATCGACCCTAGGATGGCCGCGAAGAAGAAGAAGAAGCCTGCTACAGCTGAACCCGATGCACCAAGGCAAGAAGAAGTTCCGATTGTCTTCCCAACTGCAATAACTGGCTCGAAGCCAAAGAGCCGGTCAACCGCTTCAGAGCTCAAGAAGACCAAGACTGCTGAGGCCGAAGCAAGGAAGCGAAAATATCCTGAAGCATCTGAAACTGCCCCCTCTAAGAAGAAGAGGAAGACCAAGAAAGATCGGGCTGCTCCCACAGAGCCCTTGATGGTTGAACCCATTTCGATGGTCTATCCTGAAGCTGAACACCAACTAACTGTCCATGAGCCTGCTTTCACAGAGGCTCATGAAGCTGAAGACACTCCGGCAGCTGATCCCATCGCTGTTGAAGACATTGGTCAACATGACAATGTAGAAGATGATGCAGTCCTTCCTCAGCAAGACAACAGCGAACTCATCAGCATTGGTCGTCCGTTGACGCCAATTGCCCAGGATGCCTCATGGGCGGATCGCCCACAAGAGGAAGAAGACAATGAGGCCCAGCCCATTCAAACTCCACAGGCGTCGCCCGCGTTGCGTAGGCTTCGCAAAGGTCCAAGGCCTCACGTCTCTGCTGAAGACATTCCGGCTGCATCAGCCGAACAAGAAGTACCAGAAGTCCCCTCGTCTCACCAAGAAGCAGTTCTTACGAAGAACGTGCTTGTGTCCGACCCTCCAGCTCGTCAAGTGGAGGATGACAATCATGAGGCTGCCACAACCAACAATGAAGCTAATGTGGAGCCCTCCCCACCTAAAGCATCAGAAGACAGCGAAGCCACTGATCCTGACACTTCCGTTCCTGAGTCTGCTGCCGGTCCATAGTTTGACTATCATGTTGAGCACAGGTCTCAGGTACAGAAGCCAATCCCGAGACTGCCAAGGTTCCCAGGTCCTGCATCAGCACCTGGCTCCTTCAACATCAATGGCTTCAGGGCAGACAATACATTCTTCAATAGCTCCAAGAACCCCTACTCAAGGGAAAGGATTTCATCAGATCGGTTCTGGAGCTATCCTCAGCGAAGCTATTACTCATGCATACTGTACAACCAAGGTCGCATCTTCCCAGACAAGCACCTTGACGTTGAAGCTATAGCTGGTCTGCCCTGCCTAGAAGAAGCGTTGGATTGTTTCAAGCAAGTGGGACTGCTGCCATTCATAACTGACCAAGAGCATTGGAATGAAGAGTTGCTGCTCCAATTCTATGCCACACTCCACATCCGTGGGTACAACAGAGATCCGAAGACTTGGGTCCTGGAGTGGATGACCGGCAATGTTCATCACGAAGCCAATGCATTTGACATCATTGAGCTCACTCGCTTGCCCACTCCTGGCGATCTCTTCGAGCAAGGCTGTCAGCTGCATACTGACGCTTATTGAAAGCATCTTTCAGAGGCCTGAACCTAATATGAGTCAGATGCTCAGCATGATGAAGCCATTGCCCCAAGATGCTGCTTATCTCACAGTGTTCTTCATTGAAGACCTTGAGTATCTGCCAAGAACCATCTATCACATCATCAGGCGGACTCTCTGGCCCATTAAAGGACACTCTCCAAATGCCAAGATTGAGGGTGCAATGAAGACTTTCATATTCTATATCCTTCATGGCAAATGCTTCAATGCACAGGACTTTTTCATACGCCAACTTGCTGCATCAGGCTCTGATCTGTTTGGTTTGAAGTTCTACGCCCCTTGGGTAATGCGGCTGATCAAACTTCACTCTGCTCTCTTGTATCAGCCCTCTGCCCGCAACCATCGTATCTTCTTGCCCGATGTGGATACCTCCGCTGAAGCCATCTATCCTGTGCCTGCCAAGTAACCTCTAAGTCTTCAGAATGCAGAACACCAGAGCTTCACTCAAAACATTGAAGGAATTGAAGCAGTCTCTTGGGTGTATCCGTTGGCTGGCACTACACGTGCACCACGCCCTGCTTCCACTGAAGCCACTGACAGCACAACTTCTCCAAGACCCAAGAAGCGCACTCGAATTCTCAATGACCGAGAGCTTCTTGTGGCCCTTCATCAAAAACAGGATAGGCATCATGACTGGCTGAAGCGTTAGATGAAAAGCCTCTTGGTGGATGTTAATCGCATTCGAAATCTTGCCACCAAGAATGCTTTCGTTACCCATGAAACATGTCGTCGTACATGGAAAGGGCTAATGATGATGTGTTCTGAAGCTGATCTTCAAGTGGATGGCTTCACTGAGCGATTCAAGTTTGACTCCACACCTCCTAGAAGGATTGTGCTGCGAGGAACACCATCACTTGAAGACTCTGAGTTCTCTTCCTCTGCTGCAACAGTGACTACCCGAGTTATCGAGGATGAAGACGATGCTACTTCACCACCACCCTCTTCAGCACCGCCAAACACCACCAACGACCCTGCTACTCATGGGAACGAGTAGACACTCTATGTGCTCAAACCTTTTTGGTCCTTACTGACAAAAGGGGGAGAAGCATATGGGGTTGATAGTCTTCAAGCGGGTCCATATGGGCGGGTGCTTTATATTTTGCTTCGTGCTTACAACTCTCGCGTTGCTACATTTGGTTCTTTGAGTTGTAACACTTAAACTCGATGGTCGTCTGCTACTTGTTTGCCACCTTGCTTTGCGAAGATAAATTCCGCTTGTGGGTCGATAAATTCCGCACTTAGATCATTCTGCAGACGTCCATTTTCCATTATGCATGACATTATCTTCATATACTTTCACATGCATAGTGGATTGTCATCATAAGTTGAAGTGGATCTCCACAAGTACAACCTACCATGTGCATTTGCATTCCAAAAGCAAATTACATACATGCACATCTTCAGGGGGAGCCCTTGCAACTTATGAAGACAATTCCCTATCCTTTACAAATTTCACAGATTATATTCCCCGTTGAAAACTTCAACTAGTTTGTCATCAATCACCAAAAAGGGGGAGATTGTAAGTGCATCTAGTGCCACCCCTAGTTGGTTTTGGAGTATTGACGACAAACCTAGTTGAGGGACTAATGTGTTTGTGAGAATTGCAGGATAACACAGGTAGAAGTCCCTCATTGATTCGGTTTTACTACCAGAGATGACCCCTAAAAATGTATGAAGACATTGATGTCAAAGGTGGTATATGAAGATATTCACATTGAAGACTATGACAAGAGAAGACACCACGTGAAGACTATGGAGCTCGAAGACTTAGATCTTTCGTAGTTCTCTTTCATTTGTGTTGAGTCATAGGAACCACCATACTGTTAAGTGGGGTCCAAGAGAACCAGTCAGAACGACTGAAGTGATGCCTAAACAAAAAACCTATGTCTTCGAGTGAAGACTATGAGAGCAAATCTTGTCCAGAGTCGGACAGGTCAGCTTTGCTTGTAGCCCAAGTAAAGTTGCCATGTGGGTTTGAAATCTGACTGTTGGTACACGTGTCAGTTCCTTAGTGACCCAGGGTCATTTCGGACAAATCGGGTCGGGTTGCCAAGTGGCTATATATAGCCCACCCCCTACAACCATAAACGGTTGGCTGCTCAGATTTAGTGCACGGCTTTTGTCGTTTGAGAGCAACCCACCTCGAAGCCTTTGAGAGAGAGAATACCTAGCGAGGATAAAGCCCTAACCACCCAGAGCCAGAGAGAATTGGGCATCACTTAAGTCTTCTTGTCTGAGTGATCTGAAGACTTATTACACTTGAGGACTGTGCATCCTCCAGCCGGTTAGGCGTCGCGTTCTGAGCATCCAGGAGACATTGTGGATTGCCGGTGAACGAAGTCTGTGAAGGTTTGGGAGTCTACCTTGAAGACTTACCAGAGTGATTGGGCGAGGTCTGTGTGACCTTAGCTCAAGGAGAATACGGTGAGGACTGGGTGTCTTGAGCTGCGTGTTCAGGACTGGGTGTCCGGGACTGTGTGTCCTAAGGTTTAAATACCTAGCCGCTCCAACCAGACGTACAATTGTCACAGCAACTGGAACTGGTCCAACAAATCATTGTCTTCAACGAGTCACTGGTTTCATCTTCACTTCCTTTTACTTACTGTTACTCATTGTGAAGTCATTGCATGTCGGTTCTATCTTGTGTCTTCGCAACATGAGTGTATGATCTGTTTGGCTTCATAATATCTTCCTACCTGATCCTTATTACACTACAGCTATTTATCACTGTGCTTTCACTCTGTTGATACTTGACCATGGCTTGCCTAGTGTAGTCTACCTTCCGCTGCATAGTAATAGGCATATCTCTACGATCTGTCATCATAACTTCCATGCTTTGAAGACTTTCATAAAAATCGCCTATTCACCCCCCCCCCCCTCTAGTCGATATAACGCACTTTCACCCATTTCGGCCTATGGCTCAAGACTTTCAACGTCAAGCCGAAGGTGGTGCGCGACAGCCAGGCGGAGTGTGGAGGCGCCATGGTGGGCAAGATGGCCAACGTCCTCTGGCTCGAGGGCTCCTTTGTGGAGACCCTAAAGGGGTGGCAATCGGGGTGGTTTTACATCACCGAGCCACGCGACGCCGAATGGGTCGCACCCCCTGAGTTCCGGTCTGGACTCCCAACGCGGCTCACGTCCTGGAAAGAGACGGGCCTGTTGTGGGGTAAAAAAGGAGAGCTGACCGGACTCCAAACATGCGTCAAAACCCTGGTGGACAAGAAGTTCAAACTTGTCAATGTAGTCCAGGTTATGCTCATCATCTTGATCCTCCCGTGCCAACAACGGGCTTTCAACCTGTGGGACTTCGACCCGGCGCGGCACCAAACTCTGAGCAGGCTCTTTGACATGACGTACGAAGATGCCTGGAAGGTGCTTTTCAAGGGCGCCGAGGCTCCCGCATCCGCTACTGAGGATCGCGGATTCAGTGTGCAGCGTCACGCTCTCGCGGTAAGCTGCTTTTTCCTTTTACAGGGTATCAGTTTTTCATAGTTTGACTCTATGCGGGATCTAAGCTCCCTTTCCTTTGACAAGATTGGCAGGTGACGTCCGGACAGATCAACTCTCTAGCCCCTTTGCCCGAAGGCCCAGCGGAGGCTCGCTTGGCGAGGCTGCTGGTTCTGGCACCCTATGTGGTGCCGGAGAAGAAGGTCAAGAAGAAGGTCAAGAAGAAGGCCACGGGGACTCGAAAGAGTGCCTGACGCCCAGAGGTGTCGAATTCATCATCCGACGAATCCAAGACGCACTCCTCCCGTGAAGACGAGGAGGAGGAAGAAGAGACCCCTCCCCCTCCAGTGGGGGAAGGGAAGAAAAGGAAGGCCGCCCCAATTGGGGAGGCCGAAGGGTCCAAGAAGGGGAAGACCCTTCCTCCGGATTGCTCGACTGACGCCGACGGCGGCAGAGAGGAGTGGGCGCCTAGGGCCAAGCCCCTGGCCAAATCGTAAGTATCCGGATACCGAAGTAATTCATAGTATTCGTTTATTGCACAACTTTCCCTCATGTCGAATATGTTTATGCAGCCTACCCAAAGACTGGCTCGACGCATCGTCGAGCGGCTCACTGGACTCGTCGAATGTAAACTCGCTTCCGACGGCTTCCTCCCCCGCCCTATGGACGACACCGAAGTGTTGTCCCAACAGGTTCCAAACCAGGAGGAGGTGGTCCTGGAGGCGCCGCAAGGCGACCTCCCGGACTCCAGGAGAAAAGGGGATGAAACCCCCCAGTGCTCCAAGTCCGGCTCTAGGCCGGACACTGCTCCGGAACCTTTAAAGGTTCCAGAGTCCGGCAGGCGACCTCCTTCCAAGAGGAGCCAGCCCACTGTGCTGGTGGCCCCCGTCCAACCGGAGGCGCCGGACAATATGTTGGAGGCGCTCCAAGGCGCCTCCATCAACGAGGAGCACCGTGCCATTATGAGTGCGGTGGTCCAGAAGGTTCAGTCCGCCAAGAGCGGACTGACTGAAGCTTGTACTAGCCTTTTGACAGGCTTTGAGGTAAATAAAGAATGTGTAAATAATATTACCGCATAGATAGTAGCCCCTGATGCTCTGTTTGGCGTTCAGGAAGAAAAGACGAATAGAGGATCAAATAAAATTCGCAGGAGTCTAACAAAAGGTGTCAATATGCATATGCAGGCTTCTCTGCTTGCGTCCGCCGCACTGACTGCGGAAGTGGACACGCTAAAGCAGAACCTCGAGCGGTCCGAGCAAGAGCTCGGTCGTGCCAAGAAGCAGCTCGAGGACAATGAAGGTAAGAAATACCTTGTTTAAATATATATAACAAAGGTGCAATTGCAAAGAATGACAAGATTATCGTGGCTATTTGAGGGGCCACGTCTGAAGTGGCGTCCCTTAAGCAAGCGCTGGTCGAGGCCGAGAAGAGTGCGGCCTCGGAGCGCACCGAGCGGGAGAAGTATGAGGCCGAGGTTGGCAAGGTGCGGCCAGAGCTCCAGGCTCTCATGGAAAAACATGAGAGTTTGGAGCTTGACTCGAAGACGCAAGCATTCGAGTTCGCGGTGTCTATTGAAAATGCCAAATCTGCCAAGGCTGAATCCCAGAAGACCGTCCAGGAGTTGGATGAGGTGAAGAAGATAGCGGCGGGTATGGCATTCTTTATGCAAAGCAAACACATAAACGTGAGTTACTTGTTACTTACCCGAATCCGGAGCTCTCTAGGAGCGTTCGCAGATCTTCCCCGGAGTGTGTCTGATGCCGCCACATTCTATCGAGCCGAGGAGGGCAGCTCGACAGAGAAGGTGTTCTAGTCTCAGTACACTGAGGCCAGACACCCCGTGCCCCTGAGCGACCAGCTGAAGCAACTGGTCGAGCTCCACAAGGCGGCCGAACAGGCCATGAAGGGCCTCATTGTTCGGATGTGGCCTGGAGGGGCTCTGCCTGGGAGCTACTTCGGGCTGGTGCGGCGGCTGGTGGAGGCATGTCCAAGGCTCGAAGTCATCAAGCGCTCCGTCTGCATTGAGGGTGCCCGTAGGGCCCTTGCTCGTGCTAAGGTGCACTGGGGCAAGCTGGATGCTGAGAAGCTTGTGAATGACGGCCACCACCGGGGAAAGAGCATCGCAAGCCCGAGAATTACTATAAGGACGTTCTGAAAGGTGCCCGCCTTGTGGCGGATGAATGTTCTGGGGATGTAATTTTTGAGTGAAACTTGCCCGTTTTGTCCTATGTGCTGAAAACTTGTTTATATGCGCTAAGCAATGCTATTGGAATTAAAAATATTACCTTCTGTGCGGCTGTTTATCAATTTTGAGAGATGGCGAGTCGCCGGCTTCTGCCCCCGTGCCGCTAGTGCTGGGGTGTTCGGGGATAAACCTGATCGCTCTTTTTCCCATGTTTGGGTCCTTCAAGGGAGGCGCTCAGCCCAACGAACAAGGCAATCAGACTATAATGCGTGAACACTCTCACTTAGCCATAGAATTCTATAAATTGAAATTTCGGCGAAGCCCCTAGTATTCGGAGGACCGAGTTCGCGGCGCTATCCACGCCTTGGCCGGACAGAGCTGGCTCCTCGCCCTAAGCGGCATAAGTCTTTAGGGACTCGAAAAAACCTCTCGAACAGCGACCAGCTCTCGCTTCATCATGACAGTCAGTTTTAGCTTTCTCCACTGAGGTGCTCGACCCAGCTCAATTGGGGCACAATCGCAGTGGTTCTCCTAGTGCTACCTTAGCCGATATAACGAAACGTAAGGCACCAAAACATAGGAGCCGGGCAAACCCAACTATTGACCCAAGACATGATTCGGAGCCGATGCATATAATGCTATAAGTTCGGGGTGCCGCACTTGTTAAAGTGTTCGGACTTCTCACACCATATTGAGGGGTACTAAAGCCCCTGGCTTATTTTGGTCGTACCAACGTGTACGAGTGCAACATGTCGTTAGGGAACATATATAAAAAAAGGTAATGCGAAAATAGACGAAAGCTAAGCATTGTTTATTAAAAAGGTGTGCGATCAAGGCAGAACGATACAAGTAATGCGATAAGTGGAAGGTTGGACTATTTAACATGTCCGTTCCAGGGGCAAGCTGCGGAATAGTATGCGGAACGGGTATACTGCTCGTGATAGAGACCACCTGGGAGTTCCGTAGTGCGGCTTGGCTTGTCTACTTCCCTGGTTCTTGCATCGTTTTTGCGGCAATTGAACTGCCGAACAGGCCTTCCGAAGGATGAAGTCCTGAAAGTAAGAGAAAATAAAAAAATCGGCAGCCCCTGGTACGGTTTAAGCCGTGTTTTGGGCGTGCCGTGATGGTGCCCCTCGCCCTGTGCCCATGGTATCTCTAGAGCGTAGTTATGTACGCAGAGTACTGGCGTCGCCTTTTTGCGAGGGTTAGGGTTGGGGCCGCATTGCTATGCCTGCTCGGATCGTGCCAGGCGGTCTTGTTGTAGGTTACTCCGGGCGCGCTTGACAGTGTCCGGTCGTTTAGTGGCCGGACTGGAGAACTGCCTGGAGAGGCTGCTTTGAACTTCCGCTGCAAGGGCCGCCATGTGCTCCTCCGTTCGAAGGGGACGTTTGGTGTTTCCATTGACCGTAATTACTCCTCGAGGGCCTGGCATCTTGAGCTTAAGGTATGCGTAGTGCGGTACCGCATTGAACTTAGCGAATGCGGTTCGCCCGAGCAGTGCGTGATAGCCACTGCGAAACGGGACTTTGTCGAAGATTAACTCCTTGCTTCGGAAATTATCCAGAGATCCGAAGACCACTTCAAGTGTGACTGAGCCTGTACAGTTAGCCTCTACACATGGTATTACGCCTTTAAAGGTCATTTTGGTGGGCTTAATCCTCGAGGGATCTATGCCCATTTTCCGCACTATATCCTGGTAAAGCAGGTTCAGGCTGCTGCCGCCATCCATAAGGACTCTAGTGAGATGAAATCCGTCAATAATTGGGTCTAGAACCAATGCGGCAAATCCGCCATGACGGATGCTAGTGGGATGGTCCCTTCGATCAAAGGTGATCGGGTAGGAGGACCATGGGTTGAACTTTGGGGCGACTGGCTCTACCGCGTATACGTCCCTTAACGCACGCTTCCGCTCCCTTTTGGGGACATGGGTTGCGTATATCATGTTCACCGTCCGCACTTGTGGGGGAAAACCCTTCTGTCCACTATTGTTCGGCGGCCGGGGCTCCTCGTCGTTATCGCTATGCAGCCCCTTGTCTTTATTTTCGGCGTTTAACTTGCCTGCCTGCTTGAACACCCAACAATCCCTGTTGGTGTGATTGGCTGGCTTTTCAGGGGCGCCATGTATCTGGCACGAGCGGTCGAGTATTCGGTCCAAACTGGATGGGCCCCTAGGATTCCTTTTGAATGGCTTTTTCCGCTGACCGGATTTCGAGCCTCTGAATCCGGCATTAACTGTCGTATCCTCAGCATTGTCGCCGTTAATGCGGCGCTTCTGCTTGTTGCGACGCGACCTGCCACTACTGTCCCTGGTGTCCGAATTACCAGGGTTCTTGGTCATATTGTTGCTACGAGCAAGCCAGTTGTCTTCTCCTACGCAAAAGCGTATCATGAGTGTCGTGAGTGCTGCCATAGATTTCGGCGTTTCCTGTCCAAGGTGCCGGGCCAGCCACTCGTCATGGATATTGTGTTTGAAGGCTACTAGGGCCTCAGCATCCAGACAGTCGACTATTTGATTTTTCTTTGTTAGGAACCATGTCCAGAATTGCCTGGCCGATTCCTCTGGCTGCTGAATTACGTGACTTAGGTCATCGGCGTCTGGGGGTCGTACGTAAGTGCCCTGGAAATTGTCGAGGAATGCGGCTTCCAGGTCCTCCCAACAACTGATTGATCATGTTGGCAAGCTGTTAAGCCAATGCCGAGCTGGTCCTTTAAGCTTGAGTGGGAGGTATTTGATGGCGTGGAAATCATCGCCGTGGGCCATGTGGATATGAAGGAGATAATCCTCGATCCATACCACGGGATCTGTTGTGTCATCATATGATTCGATGTTTACGGGTTTGAAACCCTCGGGGATTTGATGATCCATTATTTCGTCCGTAAAGAAGAGTGGGTGTGCGGCGCCTCTGTACAGGGCTATATCATGACGTAGCTCCAATGAGCCTTGTCTACTGTGTTCGGCCCCGCCGAATTTGTGGCCGGCGTGACGGTTACCGTCTCGAGCCGTGGGGCGCCCACGCGATCCATAGATCGATCTTGTTTGCCTTGCCTTGTCCTCCAACATGTCTCGTAACTCCGGCGCATATTCCCGTGCCTTGGTATGGGGTGCGGCTTGAGTGGAGGGCCGAGAGGCCTCTCTGTCGCGACCACGAGGTGGCCGGTCGGCCGCATCAAGTGCTTCCTCCTCTAATCGGGGTAGCAACCTGCGCTTTGGGTAGCTCTTGGAGGGGCGTTCGAGTTTATGCTCTTCGGCCGCAAGGACTTCAGTCCATCTGTCGACTAGCAAATCTTGATCAGCTCTAAGTTGTTGCTATTTTTTCTTGAGGCTTCTTGCCGTGGCCATAAGCCTGCGTTGAAAACGCTTTTGCTCGACGGGATCCTCTGGCACGACGAATTCGTCATCGTCGAGGCTTGCCTCGTCTTCGGAGGGAGGCATATAATTATTGTCCTCGACCTCTTTGTCTGCCGCTCTCTCATGATGGCTGGTTTCTCCATCCTCCTGTGCTAAATCTTGCTGGAGGGGGTTTTCTTCGGCGCTTTCCGGAGTATTATTATCTCCCGTGCTGGAATCACCGTGTTTGTTTTGGCGGGATTTTGAGTGGCGCCATTGACGCCGGCGCTTAGGCTGTTTCTTGGAGGGGTCATCCTCTGCTGTTCCATCGCCATCTCCCTCTTTTGGGGTGTCCACCATGTATATGTCATACGATGAGGTGGATTTCCAGGGCCTAGTGGGCGCTGGTTCTTCATCATCTCCTTCATCGGCGTCCATGGCGTCAATGTCTTCGGAGTCGAAGTCGAGCATGTCGGTTAGGTCATCGACAGTGGCTACAAAGTGGGTGGTGGGTGGGCTTTGAATTTCTTCATCGTTCGTACCCCAACCTTGCTGACCGTAGTCCGGCCAGGGCTCTCCTGATAAAGAGAGAGACTTCAGTGACTTCAGGATATCGCCGAAAGGCGAGTGCTGAAAGATGTCCGCGGTAGTGAACTCCATGATCGGTGCCCAATCGGATTCAATTGGCAGGGGCGCGGAGGGTTCGGAGTCCGGCTCCTTGGAGTCACGAGTCTCTCAGAGTACGGGGCTGGTGCTTGGCTCAATCGCCATTGGGGTCGCAGCCCCCGAGGTGGCGTCCAACCGCCCATCCTCGATCGGTGCAGTTGGCTCCGAATTAAGGGTCAGAGCCGATGTGGGTGCGGCCTCCAGGGCACTATTCGGCGGCAGAGCTAGATCATGCTCGTCGTGATAGTGTGGCGCGCTTGGCAGTGGCTCGAATCCGTCGAAGATCAAGTCCCCGCGGATGTTAGCCGTGTAGCTTAAACTTCCAAATCTGACCTGACGGCCAGGGGCATAGCTTTCGATCTGCTCCAGACGGCCAAGCGAATTGGCCCACAGTGCGAAGCCGCCGAAGACGAAGATCTGTCCGGGGAGGAAGGTCTCACCCTAGACTGCATCACTATCGATGATCGTAGGAGCCATCGAGCCTGACGGCAACGACACAGAGGAAGTCTTAATGAAAGCACCAATGTCGGTGTCAAAACCGGCGGATCTCGGGTAGGGGGTCCCGAACTGTGCGTCTAGGCCGGATGGTAACAGGAAACAAGGGACACAAAGTTTTACCCAGGTTCGGGCCCTCTCGATGGAGGTAAAACCCTGTGTCCTGCTTGATTGATATTGATGATATGGGTAGTACAAGAGTAGATCTACCACGAGATTGAGGAGGCTAAACCCTAGAAGCTAGCCTATGGTATGATTGTTGATGTGTATGTTGTCCTATGGACTAAAACCCTCCGGTCTATATAGGCACTGGGTAGGGTTAGGGTTACATAGAGTCGGTTACAATGGTAGGAGATCTGCATATCCGTATCGCCAAGCTTGCCTTCCACGCCAAGGAAAGTCCCTCCCGGACACGGGACGAAGTCTTCAATCTTGTATCTTCATAGTCCAGGAGTCCGGCTGAAGGTATAGTCCGGCTATCCGAACACCCCCTAATCCAGTACTCCCTCAGGGACCATCACAGTACATGGGAGCAGGAAGATTGCTTTGGAATGTGAGGAAGGCGATGGGGCTTATGCTGAGTCGGTTTGTGCCACGGAAGAGCTAAAGTTTTATAAGGACAAAGTTGATCCGGCAGACATGACTTCTTTGAAAAAGCCAACTACGGAGCATGATCCGGCGTTGAAGTTTAAATCGGCCACATACACTAAGATGGTTGATTTTGTTCCTGGCGATTCATCCAAGCAGTTCAGCATCAACGCTAACCTGGATCCCAAATAGGAAAGCGCGCTCATCGAGTTCATCCGTGAGAACCAGGACATCTTTGCATGAAAGCCTTCTGACATGCCAGGTGTACCGAGGGAACTCGCTGAGCACACACTTAATATAGATCCAAAGTTTAAACCGGTCAGACAGTTTCTTCGCCGCTTCAACGACGAAAGGCGCCAGGCTATTGGTGAAGAGGTAGCTCGGTTGTTGGCCACAGGGTTTATCATGGAGGTCTTTCACCTGGAGTGGTTGGCTAATCCCGTGCTGGTTCTCAAGAAAAACGGCACTTGGTGTATGTGTGTGGACTACACAGACTTGAACAAGGCTTGCCCAACAGATCCCTTTGCCCTCCCTCGTATTGATCAGATTATTGATGCCACGGCGGGTTGTGACCGTTTGTGTTTTTTGGATGCTTATTCCGGTTACCATCAGATCAAAATGGTAGTTAAGGACCAGGAGAAGACAGCTTTTATAACTCCCTTTGGAGCCTTCTGCTATGTCTCCATGCCCTTTGGGCTCAAGGGTGCCCAGGCGACTTATCAACATTGTGTTCAGAATTGTCTTCATAAGCAGATTGGGCACAATGTTCATGCATATGTGGATGATATTGTGATGAAGTCCAGGAAAGAGGAAACATTGATAGATGACCTAAGAGAAACCTTTAATAACCTCCGGGTTTACAAGATGATGCTCAATCCGGACAAATGTGTCTTTGGTGTCCTAGCAGGCAAACTCTTGGGTTTTCTGGTATCAAACATGGGCATTGAGGCTAATGCAGAAAAAAATTCAGCAATCACGTCTTTGGCTAAACCGGCGTGTATCAATGACGTTCAATGTTTAGCCGGCCAGATTGCGGCTTTGAGGCGGTTTATCAGTCATCTCGGGAAGAAAGCTATCCCTTTATACCAGTTGTTAAAGAAAACGGATGACTTTGTCTGGAGCGATGCGGCTGATAAAGCGTTTGAGGATCTGAAGAGGTAGTTAGCTGAACCGCCTATGCTTGTAACTCCGATCGATAAAGAGCCTTTACGGTTGTATGTGGCTGCTAATGCCAGGGCTGTTAGTGTGGCTATTATTGTGGAGCGCAAGGAGGCTAGAAAGGAATATCCGGTTCAACGGCCGGTTTATTATATCAGTGAGGTACTTATCGACTCAAAGCAAAGGTATCCACATTGGCAGAAGCTGGTGTATGGGGTGTTTATGGCAAGACGGAAGCTCAAATATTACTTTCAGGGTCATCATATCACAGTGGTCAGTTCAGCCCCTCTGGGAGATATCATTCAAAATAGAGAAGCAACTGGCCGGATTGCCAAGTGGGCTATTGAGCTTGGACCTCTCGGGCTCAAGTACACACCTCGCACAGCAATCAAATCCCAAGCACTTGTGACTTTATCAATGATTGGACAGAGTTGCAGGCACCAGAGGAAAACCAGATAACATGTATTGGACTATTCACTTTGATGGGTCCAGGCAATTGGAGGGCTTGGGGGCTGGAGTTATATTAACTTTCCCGCGAGGTGACAAGTTTTGTTATGTTCTCCGCTTAATGTTCCCTTGTACTAACAATGCAGCTGAGTACGAGGGCCTACTCCACGGTCTTCGGATGGCTAAGGAGATGAACTTAAGCTGGGTTAAGTGCTTCGGTGACTCAGACCTCGTGGCTCAACAGGTATCTGGCACTTGGGATTCTAAGGACCCACTCATTGTTGCGTATCGACGAGATGTGGACATAGTGGCTGGTCATTTCAAGGGTTATCAAGTTGACCATATAGACCGGCGAAAGAATGAAGCGGCGGATGCTTTAAGCCGCCTTGGCTCTCAGCATAAACCGGTCCCACCAAATGTCTTCCTCGACGTGCTGCATAATCCGTCGGTCAAGATACCAACAAAGGAGGAGTTGGCTATTCCTGACCCGGAAGCTCAATTGGTGGCAGCTTTGCATGTTATACCGGATTGGACAATCCCGTACCTGGCTTACATGAACCAGGGCGAGTTACCGGAGGATGAAACCTCGGCCCGGCAGATAATCCGGCGTTCTAAGTCAATGACCATAATCAATTGGGAGTTACATCGTTACAGCGTCACAGGGGCAATTCAACGTTGTGTATCTCCTCAAGAGGGTTGTGAAATTTTGCGAGAAATCCATGAAGGAGATTGTGGTCACCACCCGGGTTCAAAATCCTTGGTAACTAAGGCTTTTCGTCACGGTTTCTATTGGTTGACAGCTCATGCTGATGCTGAGGATCTAGTCAAGAGGTATGACGGTTGTCAAAAATTTGCACGTCGCGCTCATGTTCCGGCTCAGGAATTGAGAATGATTCCAATCACTTGGCCGTTTGCAACTTGGGGGCTTGATATGGTTGGACCCTTTAAGAGATCCAAGGACAAAAAGAGTCACCTGTTAGTGGCAGTTGACAAGTTTACCAAATGGGTAGAAGCAGAGCCAGTCAGTAAGTGTGATGCGGCCACGGCTGTTCAGTTCTTCAAAAAGGTGATATTCCGGTTTGGCTTTCCACACAATATTATAACTGATAATGGTACTAATCTGTTAAAGAGTGAGATGGAGGAATTTTGCCAGTGTGAGCACATCCGGCTTGATGTAGCATCAGTAGCTCACCCCCAATCTAATGGTCAAGCGGAGAGAGCAAATCAAGAAATCTTGCGAGGTATTAAACCCCAGCTTATGGTTCCTATAAAGTGGACACCGGGAAGTTGGGTGGAGGAGTTACCATCTGTGTTATGGAGTATCAACACCACACCTAACAGATCTACGGGTTACACGCCTTTCTTTATGGTTTATGGAGCAGAGGCGGTTCTTCCTAGTGACATCCGTCACGACTCGCCCCGTGTGGCAGCTTATGTTGAGGCTAATAATGAGAAGGCACGTCAGGATTCACTGGACCTGTTTGATGAAGAGTGTGATCTCGCGGCAGCATGTTCGGTGATTTATCAACAAGATCTCCGATGTTATCACAACCGTCGGGTTAGGACCAGAACTTTTCAAGAGGGCGATCTGGTGCTCCGGCTCATTCAGGATCAGACTGATATGCACAAGTTATCCCCACCTTGGGAAGGACCTTTTGTGGTCAGCAAGAATCTGCACAACGGGTCATACTACCTCATTGATGTTCGAGAGCACAAGGACTCACGTAAATCGGAGGAGGAGACCAAGCGGCCGAGGAATATAGCTCTTCTTCGGCCTTACTGTACTTGAGCCACAGGCTCTTCTTATGTACATATTTATGACAATGTATATATTATATAATAAACCGAAGCCTCGGATAAAGCGGGGTCTCTGTTCCTTTTACATCATGTGTGAGCCTACATGAGCTTCTACTGACAAAGCGGAGTTTTGTTAAACCGGCCTCTACGACCACACGGATATAAAGAAAATCACTAGGGGGCTTGGTCGTATCCGAACCATAGCTACACCTCTTGATCGGTTTAAAACCAAAAAGGGATATCGCTAGGGGCTTGGTTGTCTTCACACCATAGCTACACCTCTTGATAGGCTTTAAGCCAAAAGGAAATTGTGTGGAGCCAAAGAGAGTCTGTTGCATTAAGCATAGCTCAAACATAGGTAACCACTGAGCACAGCTCAAATATTACCTGGGGGCTCCTTGCTTCTCAAAGAACAACGAGCTTGCACCCTTGTAATAGGCTATCAAGTCAGGCTTGGAAGCCAGGTGTATTCACCTGAAACCCCAGGTTATCCTGCCTCTTTAAGTAAGACACTCCATCTAGGTAAACCTCGTATGACCCATCGAATGTTTGACAAGTCAATCCCATGGACCCTGAACTTGTCAAAGTTAAAACGGTGATTTGTTAAAGATTGAGGTCCATCTTAAAAGGCTTTGCAAAATGGTTTAACTCAGCGGCCTGGCAGCCCATGAAAAGTCTCGATTTAGGGCCTCGCAGCCCATGAAAAGCCTTGTACATTTCTTGTCTTTGCTGTTTTTTATGATAAGGGATTTATGAATATTTTTCTGATAAACTGGTGTTCTTTACAACCCGGCAGGACTTTCAATGCTTAGTTGTCAGTACATGATCAGTTTTAAATCGGTAGTATATTCTTCTAGTCTAGCTTTTGACTAGATGTCACCAGCATTATGCGGCTATTATAGCCCAATATGGTTTCCATATGAACCGGCAAGAGGGCAAGGAGTTGACAACACTCCGGATTGGTGTTTTTTCACCTTTACCATACAAGCAGTTGGTCAGCCAACGAGGTATGTCACAGATATTATTTATTTTATCTTGTTAATATAAATCTTGGTTATCCATCTAAGTTATGTATATCTTTTGGGCATCATGACCCGTCTAGTGGTAAACCACTAGGACGCTTTCAAGTTCTTATATGCAGGAACACAAATTATAATGGACTATGCATAAATAGATCCCAAAAGTGGAATAAGTTTTCAAAATATCAAGCAATACAAGCATGCTCGATGGCAGGGGAGATAAAGGTGTTTTATTATCCTATTACAAGGAGCTTCAAAACGGCCCAAATTGAATAATTATTTCAAGCAGTGGCAGACTGTAGTTGATAAACCGGTCACCGGTTTAGGATGCTTCATCAGGACGGCTTGACGATTGAGGGTCATCTTGTGCAGTCACCTCCTCTTCATCCCTCCCCAGATGCTGGAAATCAACCGTTGAATAATCGATTTCGGTTAAAGTTTGAAACACGGCCTCTTCATGGATAAGGCTGGAGGGGTCAATGTCAGGAGCGTAAGTATGCTTACGGATTGGAGGCACAAGCTCTTCAACCTCATGGATCACAGCGGACTGTCTCTTTCCCTCGGCATCGTAAACCGGTTGGAAGTGAGATAAATATGTGTCCTCGCCAGTTTGCTTACTATTGGCCGCATCTCCTTTGTCAGGATATCCTTTGATGATGTCTGCCGATTCAAGATCCGGAATCCATGCCTTGGCCCGGATTAGCGCGGTCAGCGCTCCCGATCTTGCGGCTGCTTTCTTCAGTTCGGTGATCCAGGCAGGTAGCATGGCCAGCTTCTCAAGTGTTTCCTTTATCAACGATGGCGCCGGCTTGTTATATGATGCAGTGCAAATAGCACACTGGGATCCAGAATATAGCTGTTCCGTTAAGGTGTACGCCGCTTTAAGCTTCATCCGCATGTCAAAGCCCAGATGAGCAATGCGGGTGCCTGTCACGGTTTTGTATCAATAAACTGGTCAATGATAAGATCTTATGAATTAGACAAACAGAATGAGGAGGTACTTACCAAACACAGCGGACGTCATGGCATCAATCTGCCGCTTCAAGCCGGTCAGTTAGTCTACCACTGGCTTCAGGGCTGCTTCTGCGTCCTCGGCTTTCCTGGTTAAACCGGCCTTTTCTGTTTCCTAGTCAGCATGCTCCTTGTTGAAGATTTCTTTCAACTTCTCTGTAGTTGCCAGGGCATTGGTCAGCTCCTCTTTGGCTTTGGAAGCTTCTGCTTGTTGAGACTTTACGTTCTCTTGAAGATCAGTGGTTTGAGCATCCCTCTTACTCAGCTCGGCCTGCAACGGCGAAGATATAACAACAACGGAATATGTATTTTCTAAGTACCAAGCGTATAACAAGTTATGCACTTTGTACTTGGGGGCTAATGCCTATTTGCTCTGTGATCAACAAATCTTTCACAAGTCTCAAATACAATGCAAGCATTATCCTTAACACTTGGGGGATAATGTACATCTGTTCAAAACTGATGCACTGATTCAAGACCCGGTTTACCTCGCAAAGCTAAACCGGCCCCTGGGGGCTACACCGATGAAAACTACATGAATACAATGATAAAGTATCGGTTTTGTTTTTACTGAGGACTTGACATATTGAGATTAAGATATTACAAAGTCCTGGGCCCTTGGGGGCTACTTGGGCTGATGTTTAGACTTTGGAATCAAGGAATGAAAGGCGATGAAAATACCTCATAGCGTTCCTTCATCAGGTTCACCAAACTGGCTTCATAATCACGGTTTGAGTGTAGACGGTTTAAAAACCGGAGTGGAGTTCTTCAGCGCTGAGATGGGCGTAGCTTGACAAATCCGTGTTCCATTTACCCTTCTCCATGGCAGCATGCTCTTCCTTGGCACTATATTTGGCCAAGATTACAGGATGGCCAGGAGAGCTGTGGCCCATGCCGGTAATGATAACATCGTCTCCTTGGCCTCCAGTAGTTTTTACGGGTGATGGTGGAGTGTCAGTAGCTCTCACCGGACTAGCCCGGATTGGATCTGCTGGTTCAGTATCAGCCACAGCAGTATCAGCTTCTGGTTGTTCATCGATATTGTGATCTTGAGGGCGTGGCTCATCAAAGGTGGCTTCAGGATGGGAACCCTCCGATTCACCAGTTCGGTCCGGTTCACCTGCTTGCTCTTGTTCAAGAACCACCTGGTCTTCAGACGGATTGTTCACCCGAGCTTTTTTTGCTGGGTCTGCCTTTGGCTCTACAAACAAAAATAAAAGAGGCGAAAATTAAGCATAGTATTCAAGGTATGAAAACATTCGAAGAAAGGGTTTGAGTACCCAGCTACAGATTTGAGAGGAGGGAGTTAGGTTGTTGTTGACTCGCCAGATGATGAGGGAGGTGTCACCTGATAATTTGAATCGGACAGATTAAGAGGTTTTAGGAAATAACCTGCCTTGGGGTAAGAATTGTCAGAAGGAGGTGAGACCTCAGATAGGCGCTTTCGAACCGGGGTGTCAGGTAAACCGGTCGAGGTGACCTTTTGGCCACTGTGCTGGGTTGTACGGCAAGCTTCGGGCTGCTGCTTCTTCAAAATAAATGTTGGATCCAAGTGAGCAAGAGGATGTGAAAAGCTTACTTTCCAGATCGCTTGACGGATTTTTTGCGTTGGCAGAGAGTCTGAACCGGAGGAAAGGACAATTACCTCTACATTGTGGGCTTGGCTGCCTTCTGCGCCCTCCTGATAAACATCATTGTTAATGAGATGCATAAACAGGGAACCAAGTGAATCAAGTTCTACCTCAATTTCCGGTTAATCTGTGTCGTCATCCAGTTCCATGCTGATGAGTTCAGCTGCCCTCCACTTTGAGGTTTTCTTGACGGTTTTTGTTTTGGGGCGAGAGGGCTTTGCAGCTTTCTTTGCAGGTTTCTTCTTCTAGAACGGATCATCACCCTATTTATAAACAAATAGAAGGATGTTCACAGGTTGCACAGTCTACTAGATATCAAGTGTGAAGCGGAAAGGCAACACTTACAGCAGGCGGTTTGTTTTTTGTGTAGAAGGGGTTCAAGCCGGTTTGGCGGCAAACAGATTCCGATTCATTCAAAATCTTCTTGACACCTTTAGTGACTTCTTCATCGGTTAATTGAATGTTGATGTGGCGTTGGGAGTCTTCTAATTCACCAGTGTACTCACACATTAAACCGGAGCGGCGGCTTAATGACAAGATGCTCCAGGATATCCAGCAACGCACAAAATCGACACCTGATAAACCGTTAGCCATAAAGGCTCGGAGCTTGGCGAGTTGAGGGGCATTTGAGGCCCGTTCCGTAGCACTTAAACGTTGCGGCAGTGGATGAGTGTTGGAAAGCCGGTGGGCGCGGTAACCCGGCAGAGGATTCTCGTCTTCAGGGGAAGTATCTTTACAGGAGAACCATGTTTGGTTCCAATCTTTGGGGTGATTGTGCAGCTTGGCATGAGGGAATTCAACCTCTTTCCTTTTTTGAATAGAGACGCCACCAAGTTCAGTGTTGGGTCCGTCTACAAATTCCGTGCGCCGGCTCAGATGAAAAAAATCCCGGAATTGCCCTGCAGTTGGTTCTTCTTGTAATTACACCTCACAGAAGACTTGGAAATTGCATATATTAGACACCGAGTTGGGTCCAATGTCTTAAGGATGGAGCTGGAAACTGGCAAGCACATCCCGGAAAAACTTTCACCCAGGCGGTTTGAAACCACGGCCTATATGGTCAACAAATACCACTACCTCACCCTGCTTAGGGGTAGGGGATTCTCCGTTCCTGGAACTCACCACCGGATCTCATTCTTTTTGGGCAACATACCAATCCTGACCATTCCGTTAAGCTGTTCTTCGGTAACCCGGGAAGGAGCCCGGTTGCAAGCATAAAACTGTTTGGCCATTCCAAACGAAAAGCTGAAAGGAAATACCGGTTTACAAATCATTCATGGTGATACATAAGATGCAACAGAACAAAGACATACAAGTATGTAAATTGTGCAAACCGGAGGCTAATACTATAATGAATGACAAAGCAATATCAGAACAAAGGAATGCACATACTGTTAAACCGGAGTATAACAACGGAGGTAAAAGGCTTGTTCGGTTCACCAGAGGGCTAATGGTATATGATAGATTGCTTTTACAAAGGTAAACCGCCTATGTGGTAAAGAGGATACAGATCTAAGGCAAGAATGACTAAGTAAGGTAAAAACAGATTTCATAAGGTTGCCGTGAAATTTTGGATCTACCGTAAGATAGGAAAATAAAAGGATTTAGACCTAAAAGGTTGATCTCGAAGGAGTTCACAAGGGACCATATCAGTGTTTTATGCGCATAAAGGTTTGTTTTGGTAACAGAAGATAAGCCATTACGTGGAATACATCAGGTTTGAAGTTTTTATTCATGGACTAAGAAGAAACAAGGGAAGAACAACGCTAGAGTCTCGATGAACTTTGACGAACGAGGAAACCCTAGATAGATCTACAACGGAGAAAGGAAGGGACTTACAGTGGATGTTGAAGCAGCGGAGGTATGCCGCGGTTCTCTGGTGCAACCAGGTTGATGCAGCGGTCGGCGGAGAGACGGAGGCGAAGTTCGGTGACAGCGGCGGCGCTCAGGGGCAGAGATGTCGCAAGAAGGAAGAAGAAGTGAAGGAGACGAAGGGGAAAAAGGAGAAGGGCCCGTGGTCCTATTTATAAGGTGAAGCGATAATCAACAAGTGCGGGAATCGAGGAGCTCAAAATGGATAGTTAATAAGGATGTTACCTCGATGGTTGGATATTCATTAATGAAGGGAATCTTCGGCTTCAACGAATAGATGACGTCAGGGCGGTTTACTACGGATCTAAAGGATGACATCACGGTGGTTTACCAGATCTATAAGAAGGTGACAGGGCAAGAATTTTTCTAAGTATTGAAGATTGACATGAACAAGTTCAAATCAATCTGGGGCCTAATGTTGGGGATATGATTACTGGAGATAAACCGGCTCAAAGTGGTCGGGTTAGCTCCATGAAGATAGAAGCCCATGAAGACGTGAAGATGGTGGCGCTTTACGTAGGCCCAAGGCCCAAAGGCGGGTTAAAGCCTGTAGATGTAAAACCGACTCTGTCATGTAACTTGTATTGTAAGTTAGAGGAATAGAGGCCGAGCCAGACACATCTATGATCCGGCCTCGGGACTCTGTAAACCGGCGGGCGTCAACCTATGTATATAAAGGGGCGACCCGGCCGTGGTTTAAGGATAGACAACAACTCGAGAGCCAGGCAAAGCGGATTCGCTCCCTGGTCATCGAAACCCTGGCAATAGCAATCACAACTAGACATAGGCTTTTACCTTCATCGAAGGGGCCAAACTAGTATAAAATCCCTTGTGTCCCTTGTCCGGTGTAACCCCTTTAAGCTAACCCGTAGCGATGGCTCCACTACTAAGTCCTTTCACGAGGACATCTGTCGTGACAAACCCACTAAACCGCGCTGCTGGAGGAGGAAGCCGAGGCCGACGTCCAGGAAGAAGAGCATCTCATGGTGCTCCCCGCCCTCGCCCAGCTACTGGCGAGCAATGAAAAGCCGCGGCGAGGTGGCTCGGCGCCGGGATGGGTGAAAGCAAAGAACCGGCATCATCTCGAAGGCTACTGCATGCTCTACTCCGACTACTTCGCCGATGCTCCACTTCACAGCGAGAAAAGATTTCGGCGCCGTTATCGGATGAGCCGAAAGCTCTTCCTCAGGATTGTGAATTCCATCCGGGAGTTCGACAACTACTTCAAGTGCAAGACGGATTGCACCGGCGCCCTTGGATTCACCTCCATCCAAAAGTGCACGACAGCGATGAGGATGCTTGCAGACGGAGCTGCCGGTGATTCACTCGACGACTATGGGCGCATGGCCGAGTCCACCAGCATAGAGTGTTTCTACAAGTTCTGTCGGGCAGTGGTGGTAGTGTTTGGACCACAATACTTGAGAACACCCAATGCGGAAGACACTGCTTGGATCCCAGCACAGAAAGCAGCAAGAGGATTTCCTGGGATGCTTGGAAGCATCGACTGCATGCATTGGAAATGGAAGAATTTCCCATTTGCTTGGCAGGGGATGTACAAAGGTGCCAAAGGCGGTTGCAGTGTGGTACTTGAGGCGGTGGCCACACAGGACCTCTGGATTTGGCACTCCTTCTTTGGTATGCCAGGAACTCACAATGACATCAACGTGCTGCAGTGCTCTCCTGTCTTTGCCAAGCTTGTTGAAGGTCATTCTCCTCCGGTGAACTTCCAGATCAATGGGCGGCACTACAACAAGGGGTACTATCTAGCTGATGGCATCTATCCGAGATGGTCGACATTTGTGAAGACGATCTCAAACCCTGTGCCAGGAGGCAAGAGCGCCTGGTTTGCGAAGGTTCAGGAGGCTTGCTGGAAGGATGTCGAGCGGGCATTTGGTGTGCTCCAATCTCGATTTGCTGTTGTCCGGTACCCCGCTCCGACCTAGTCGAAAGATCAAATGTGGGAGATTATGACTTGCTGTGTCATCTTGCACAACATGATCATCGAGAGTGAGCAAGAAGACCCAGTGTTTGACACTGAACCATGCTACAGGCAGGGTCCTCTAACAGAAGTTGATCACCGGCTACCGGCAACCTGGACTGCCTATCTCAGTATGCGTCAGGGATTCGAGACTCACAGGTGCATCATCAACTGCAGCAAGATCTGATAGAGCATTTATGGAGGCTTAAGGGCGATGCCGGGCCCGACGTGTGATGAAATATGAGTTTTTATTTGTTGAACTATGTAATTTGTATTGAACTATTTATTGTTGTACTATTTTGTTAAAGTATTTGATATTTCTATGATGAAATATGTGATAAAAAAAGTTACGTGGATAATTGAACGCTGAACAACGGCGAACCACGTGGAATATGGGCTTATTCGCCGAATATGGGCCCTTTATTCATCGAAATGGGGCTGAAAAATAGGTCAATATCGACACCTGGGGCAAGCTGGGGACGACGACTGAGTGTGAAACCGCCCCCAACGCTGATTATATAGCCGGCTCGCCCTCAGGGACGATTTTTATGCGTCCTGAGGGCGAACGGCTGGAGTTGCTCTAATAGTGTTCAAGGGAGGAGAATAGAAGCGGCACCGTGCACTCTTTCAGAGAAATTCCCCGGCTGGGTAGCTCCTTGCCAAGGCGCGGCGTGGGCTTGTCCGGGCTACAAGACAAGAGACCGCCATGGATGGGCATGGGGACAAAGGACAGCCTCCCCCACGCCTTTTGTCGCGCCCACCAAAGTCCAAAACCCTGCGTTGCTTTCCTTCCTTCATTCGCTAGATACACCACCCACGTCCTCCTCCAATTCTTTTTTTCTTTTTGCAACGAAGGCCACAGGACATTGTTGCAAATAAACAGTTGTAGTACAAAACAGCCCGAGTAATCAATAGAATTACAAATGGGTCCTTGGGGAGCCCATCCACCACATCCGCCAACACGAGATGGCGGTACGCTCTCGCCGCTGCCCCCGAGTTAGCACAACGACTGGATAAAAGCATCTACAATCGGACTTAGGCAAATTCACATTTTATACATCTGCGGATGCATCTAGATAAAAGCATCTATAATCGGATTTGACAAACTCACATCATATACATCTGCGGATTTGTCGGGCACGTCCGAGGACGCATTCAGGCGGACCCTCATATCTTGCTTCCGGCATTCACATATCTTAAATCCGGACTCTCAAATCCGTATACATACACATTGATCATACATGCCAATATCGCACGTAAATAACAAATGTTGATACCGAAAATAAATAGTGTTTACATAAAATTCATTTGAAGTGCAGAGTCCTCCTCATCAAAATCCTCCAACTGCTCCTCGTCAGAATCCTCTACCTACTCGTGCTCCTAATCCTCGTCAGAATCCTCTTCCTCCTCCTGCTCGTTAGAATCATCTTCCTCATCCTCCTTGTCAGCATCATCTTTCTCATCATCCTCATCGTCTAAATCCTCCTCTTCTGTTTCCTCATCGACAACGTCAATAATACGCAAATTCACCTGCCCTTCCGGCTCTAGATTCGACCACGAGAGGCGGGAGCGGTACTCATACAAGCGAGCTCATGGTCGAGAATCCAGCGATTCCATCGCCACTGCCATTGGCCAGAGGAGACTCTCCATTGTGAGTGCCCCCTTGCCTTTAGGAAGCATCCCCTTCAGTTCATCCGATGTCACTTCCAAGGTCAGGCCCATCGAGTGCAACTCGAGCTGCTTCACGCTTGGAAACCAGGAGCATATTTCGTTGCACTTGGCCTGCTACTGCTCGTCTCCGGCCCAAAACTCTTTCGTCGCCCTCTTCCATCCAGGTAGAGCTAGCAATCAATCAAAGACGAAATTTATAAATCGAAATTGTAAAAATGAAAATTATAAGGATCAAAATTACCACAAAATCTGAAATGAGCTCCCAGGAACCGATCCTAATTTCTAGGATTTTCGTTTTTTTCACACTAGAAATGGCCTCCCATCAGCGCGCAACAATTAAATCGTCCATTCAATCGACTAATACTAATTGTTTGGGGTTTCGATTAGAAACGTAACTGTCGCGAAACTATATCAGATAGTTCCTGCGGGCTGTGATGTATCACCGTATCGCTTCACCATCGGAGCTCAGGCGGATAGTCGGACTGGGCAACGGGGCTGCTAGGGCACGGCGGCAGGACGGCAATGTGAACACCGACGACGGCTGCTGGCTGGGGATGCGGTTGCTCACTCGGGGTCGGGCTATTTTAGGCAAAAGAAACCTATAGCTCACCGAGCCCAGGTTCCACTCGTCATAAGCGGTCACGGCCACGGCCTGCCTGCCATTCGCGGCCCACATGTCCAAAGAACTAAGGCCCCACACATCAGTAACTGAGCAGGTAATGGTCAACTGCATTGACCGGACGGCAAGGCTCTGTTTGGGCTCTTAGTGAGAATGGGCCGAGTGGTGGAGGGCAAAAGTGAGGAAAGTTAGATATTATGGAATAAATTGAGCACAACGAAGGAAAGAGGGGCAAAAAATAGAAATCCATTTAAAGAAAGTCTGAACAATATGGATTCTTCTGACATATCCATCAATTTGAAAGTCCCACATAAAGTATCAAAAAGCATAAGATGTGCTTGATCGTCTTCTTCTTCGGTTCATGCAAGGGCATGCTTTTTAACTTCTGTAATAACTTCTGGAATCGAATACTCTTTGCATAATTTGTAAGAAATACTACAGGAGATCTTGGAGTTAACACTGAAGCAAAATAATCTCTTAGAGGCTTCTTTGGCTTTGCAGTAATCGACATTTCTGCAAGCGAAGTGTTAAGCTTAAGGGTTTCACTATTTTGGTATTTTTTATTTATTAATGAAACTTATTGCTCCTGCGGAAAACGAGAAATATATTCTGGTAAATGTGTTCTTCCAGAACGAGTAGATCCCCATGTAACTTATAGGAAGCATCTACAATAACAACACCTGCAAAAACAGTTACAAAACAAATACTCCGCGCTTAGCTCCCCGATAACAGTGCCAGAAAATGCTTTGATGCCTCCAAGCCAATCAGGGTAGTGTAGCACTTTTGCCGAAGTATCCCAATGGGAAGTGTAGCACTTTTGCGGAAGTATCCCAATCGTCCAAACAAAGAACGGAGGAGAGTATTTATACTGGCACTTCTGTCACACAAAAGATGTCACAGTTCTTGTGTGGAGTAACTACTTGAGGTTCTCCAAATAATGTTACTATCCTAGTAAACGAATAAACCACAATAACAAGGGTAAAAGGTTTATAGCAACGAAGGTAAAAACTCTTATAAGTAAATAACATAAATGAAATGGAAAGCGATGTTTCCTGCAATGAAGAGATTAGGTGTGGAGAGAATTCTGCTACCTTGTATTACATCAAGTGTGCCAATGCTATGGTAATACCAGCTACCATGCATTATACTCATAGTATTTGATATTGCGTGTCCTGTAGGCAGGATAATATTTCATTGTATGCTCTTGCTTCACAGTTGCCACATAGGGTTGTTTCCATAATTAAGGTCCTTGGACCGGAACCAAGCATTAGGTTTAATAGATCACCGTTATATCATATTGTCTTCGGTCATCATAGATATCTCCACCTGTCACATCAGAGTTCACAGATTTCCTAAACAATATGTGTTACCTGTGTAGGTCTTGAATCGTGTTGCATGGGCCCTTAGATTGGACAACACGCATAGAGTTCACCACAGCATAACAACGTAGACATATCATACTACTACAAATACAAATGACGACATATATAATAGGCACATATGAATCTTACCACTCACCTACATCCACGCCTACGGGGAATTACTCACACATCATAAGAGTGAAACCAATCACACCAGAGATAAACCCCGTGAAAGCCATATTGATAATACCATGAAGATCCACAGTAAGATGAAATGGATAATTCAAATAGCTTTGGTTTCCAGATGAGATGGAGTTACAATTGTTCTCACAACATGGAATTCCTCTTATAAAGGTGAAGGGGTTGATGGTGATGGAGATGAAAGGACCAAAACTAAGAAGATCTCCCAAGGTTCTTTGAATCCCTTCTTCTCGTATTCTGGACGTGGTGGTGGCGGCTCGGGTTCTCTCCCCCTGGGTGTCTTCACGGAAGTGTCTTGTATTGATGTGGTGGAGCTGTTGGCACTCCATACGACCACTCATACGAGTGCTTGCGGTCGTATGGAACATCGTCATTTGGTCTGCTGTGCCTGGTGGCTTGGGTCTCTTCATGGAAGTTTCTCCAATTGGCTTGATTTGTAGTAATCCTCCTTGGTCTCCTTCAAAATATAATATTTCCTGCTAAACATTCAAAAAGTGGATTTCCTTCTATTTCAAGGAATTAGGGTTAGAAATATCCGAGAAATGACGAACATTCACTGAAAACCAAATACGAACACTTGAAAAACATCACAATCTCGAGTCCTTAAGGGCTCCGCCTCATGGCGGATCCAGGCACCCCCTCCAATAATACAAAACATTTTATCTAGTACTAGTTAGTCTAATCCTCTGTGTATTGTAGAGTAAGAATTATACACTAACACTTTTTTATGGTTGTACATGTGATTTCTATTGTGATTGATAATATTGGCCCCCCGTTTGGTCAAGCACTAGGTCCGCCACTGCTCCACCTCCTCATCCTCATCCATATACACGAGCATCTCATCGACGTCTACGGCGTGCTCTGCCTCTGCCTCCTGCAGACGATGACGGTTGGCCTCTGCCTCTGATTTCGATCGGAGGGAATCAAGGATCACCTGCAGATCAGCGTCCTAAGCGTCCCCATGTCATCCTCGTCCGCGTCCTCCTCCTCCTCCTCCTCTTCCAAATCCTCCTTCGCATCCACTACGCCTGGAGGTTGCCCCGCGGCAATCCGGGCTTTTAACCTTTCCCGGATCTGCTCAAGGAGCTGCAGCTGCCGCTCCGGCGTTAGATATGGGTAGGTCCTTACCCGACAACATGGTGGTATGGCTACTAGTGGAGGTGGACGGCGAGTGGAAAGTGGTGTCGACAGCGGACGGGAGGGGGGAAATGTGGATGTGTAGGGTTTAGGAGTGCCAGAGCAGCTCCACGCGGCGTCATTAGTCCGACGGGGGAGGCGAGCTTCGAACCGTCGGGTTTAGGAGTGCTTTCGTGTAGAACCCGGTTGTCAATCCGACGTGGCAGTCGTGCCCACGCATCCCCGTATCCACCTGATATTTGGGCTGAATGTGAGGGGTGATGTCATCCCGAAAATCCGAGTCGTTTGAGGCGCCCGTGTGGGTTGGCCGGTTGGGTTTTTTTTAACCGGCCACTGGCGGGGCAGTCCGTCCGGGCGTATCAGGGTGGCACGGGGTGCGCGGCTGTAGATGTCAAATTTTCTTTCCGGGAGGCTGTAGATGTCAAATTGTGCTAATGTATCGTCAATGGGTCAAATTGTGCTAATGTAGCACCATGCATAAAAGATTCACCTCATCCCAGCTTGCCGGTGACGTGCGGCAGCATGCACCCACACTGGCAAACAGTACAACACACCCACCACAGTCTGCCGTGGAGTAATTTGCCTTCGTCCGCTAGCGATCGAGTAGGGTTCTATGCGGCCTAGATTTTCAAAGCGGGCAGAAGAGGCCAGCAGGGAAGCAGCAGCAGAGGAGAGGACGACGCAAACTTTTGTTTTGTTGCGGCGTCGTCGTCGCGTTGCGCGAGGCCTTAAATTATTCCACCCTCCCTGCGCCTCGCGACAAGGCTGGTGGGGTTCGCTCGCTCGACTTATCGGGCGCGCCAAAAAGCCACCGCCCATCATCGTGCTGCTAGAAAAAAGTCTCTCCTTCTCCCGGAGTAGCAGCGCCGATGCGGCGGTGCGAGACGCTGGAGCATGCACGCACCAATTCGAGCAAAAACCATGGCAACGGCAACGGCAACGGCAACGGATCACAAATTTAGCGCCGTGCCGTGCTTAAATCTATCACAAGCTCAGCGAAAAAGAGCGGCCCTTCAATTTATTGGTGGCACATTTTCAGTCTGTAGAGCGTGGCCATGAATGTACCAGTGGGTAGTGCAGTTGAGGGAACGAGAAGAACTCCATCCAAGCAAAAGAACGGTGGTGCAGAGGAGGATCCCGTGGATGGATTCAATCACCGCCGCATGTCAAAAGAGCGAGGCAGCGGCTTTGGCTGCCTAGGATCCAACGGCCGATGCCATCGCCACGTGTTGCCTTGTGTCCGTGGACGAGACGGGGAACCGAAGCATAGATAGGTGCAACTCCTCCACTGTGCGGTGCACTAATTGGAGAACAGGGCCATGCTCGTGTCCAGCTCAAAGACGGCTCGTGAGCCGATACCATCGCACACCGGTCGAAATATATCAGTTTGTTTAATTCACATTTAGATGTTTTTTAAAGATGTCATATCTAACCTTTCAAAAATAACTATGCAGCAACAAAAAACTAAGAAAAAAAGCTACCATAAACATAATGCTTATCAAGTTAGAATGTCACATCTAGATGTGTCTTAGACGGACCCAAAATATATGCCATCACAGCAGGATCAGTTCCGGATGAGCCATCGACGAGGACAGTTCAGCATGTTTTACATATGTACATGCTATTTTCTATGAAAAAACACGCGTGAATCCGAAACATAGCGCAAGCTCCCCGGCGGTGCAGGGCCGTGAAAGTTCAGTCGTTCAGACGAGCCAAAAATTTCTCCCCTTAACCCGACAATTAGATTTCAACAAAGTTAAGACGACGACGAAAGCGTTGAATTCGACCCGAGGCATCAGCTGGCGTCCCGCAATCGCCTTCTTTCTTTGGATGACAAGAAAGGCATTCAATCGTTCGGCTCACAAGCCTTACCGAACTCATCAGGAACTGATCGCATCTGGGTTTGTCCCCTTTTCACCAAATGCAACCTGCCCTCTTGGGCACGATTCGATTCGATCGAACGGAAAGATCAAAGATCCAATCCAATCGATGATCAATCGGCAGATCACTTCATCATTCCTGCCAAAGTCTATGCACTAATCCGAACCAAAACGGGAAGGCATACACAGTACGATCAACAGACACACACAGTTCGGTCCAAAACAAGCAGCGCATGCATATGCATGCCCCAAGTTCGGTCTACAACAAAGTACTACTAAACAAAACAATCAGAAGAAGAAATGAAATTTTCGATGCGATGAAACGCCTGGCTAGCTAGCTAATGTCCATGGGTGGTACTACTAGTAGTGGTGAAATCGAATCCAGAGTCCTGACGGACATGGCCGGCTCGCCGGCGGTCAGTCGAAGCGGCGGCCGCGCCACGCGGAGACGGAGAAGAGGGCGCGGTCCTGCCAGCAGAGGAAGAAGGTGCCCTTCTCCTCGCGGACCTTGAACCCGTCGCAGCCCAGCCCCTGCGCCGCCCGGCGGGCCTGCAGCAGCGCGTAGTAGCTGAGCGGGACGCGGCCGAAGCCGGCGCCCTCCATGCGCGCCGCCCACCGGTCCAGCCGCTCGTGCCGCTCGCGGCGGTCCGCGCCGTCGCAGGCCACGATGTTCTTGATCTCTTCGCCCAGGAGCCACCGCTCGACGCGCGCGCGCTCCACGGACCCGCGCGCCGCGCCCACCTCCAGGCAGTCGAACAGCGCCGCGTAGTAGTTGAGCGCCTCCACGAACCGCTCCGTCAGCCCCGCCGTGTTGTGGCTCGCCTCCTGCTCGCAAACCACCATCACCTTGGGCGACAGCCCCCACAGCGCCCCCAGGAACGCGTCGGCCCGCGAGGTGGACGGGGACAGCAGCCCCGACGAGTCCGGGCTGCTCCGACGCCGCTCCTTGTCGGCTGGGGCGGCGGAGGAGGTGTCGTCGTCGGTGGCGAGCAGGCGGTGGAGCTGGAGGCTGGAGCTGATGGCCAGCGCCTCGCCGGTCTTCACGCGGAGGGACTCCACGTCCAGCGCGTCCAGGCGGGACACCACGGGGTTGAACTGGAACGGCACGTCCAGCCGCTCCGCCTCCTTGGTGAGCGCCATGGCCGTCTGCGAGAGCAGGTCCTTGTGCTCGTGCACGGCGGTGAGGCGGAAGTGCGGCGGGCCCTCGGGCCGCGCGGCGAGGAGGTGGAGCAGCTCGAGCCACTGCGTGGCGTCGGCGCCGCCGAGGTCGATGACGTGCACGATCTTCTCCGACTCCATGGCCTCGAGGATCGCCTGGTTCGTCGCGGCCCCGGCGAGGCGGAGGAAGGGGCAGAGGTCGAGGAAGTGCCTGCGCGCGACGGCGACCTCGGCCGGCGTGGGGCCCGCGCGGGGCAGTAGCAGCGCCCGGCAGAGGCCGGGCCACGCACGGAGCGCGCGCCGAGCCAGCGCCTCCGCGAAGGCGGCGGCGACGCGCTGCATGGCGTCGCCGTCGGGCGCGGCCAGGGTCGCGATGTGCTCGAGCGCGGCGTTGGCGGCGTCGAGCCGGCCGGCGGAGGCGGCGGCGGCGCAGTTGAGCAGGAGGTGGATGAGGCAGAGGCCGCGCTCGTCGGAGCGGAGCTCCCGGAGCATCCAGGGCGGCGTGGCGCCGGAGCCGGGGTGCGGGTGGAGCGGCATGTTGGAGAAGTTCTGGAGCGGGGAGGAGGTGACCGACGAGGAGGAGCCTTCGTCCTGGTGGACCATCAGCCTCGCCAGCGCTGCCGCCCGCTCCGCTCGGCGTTCCCGCTCGGCTCACGAAGCTACCAGCAAAGTCGCTTCCTTTCCGTGTCTATCTATCTCTCCGATGCCGGCCGTGGCGTGGTGGACGACGGAGGATTTATACGGCGGCGTCTCTGAGGTTTTGGCTCGCTGCGGAGCGGGTGGCTGCTGCGTGGTGCAAACTGCAAAGGGGAAATCCAATGAACAAACCAAGGCAGGAGGCTTAAATAGACGGGGGTGGAGGAGGAGGCCAGGCAGAGAGGAGTGGGAGGACACGGCAGGGAGGAGAAGGAGACAAGCAGAGAGGAACAAGCCGCAGAGGTCCAAGAGGACTGCAACAAGCGGCAATGGCGCGAGGAGCAAGGATACAACAATTCACCCCGTCCCCGTCGGGTCAGTGCGAGGAGCGGAGCGGACAAAGGGGAAATCGGGGCCATTTATTTCTGCATGCACTCGCCGGGCATGCATGCACGCACGCATGCATCGGTATTCAGTGGCCTTTACTGAATGTGGTAGTAGCAGAGAGAGAGGGAGAACAAGGCAGGCAGGGAAACACGGCGAGCATTCTCTGAAGGAGAAAATACCAAAGCAGGAGAAGGTGAGAGAAAGCGAGGCTGAGAGCGGTGATGTACGGTAAATTCCAAAAATTGTAGCAAGCAGAGTAATAAAAACTTCTGAGTTTCTTTTACATCTAACATGCTCTTGGTTTCTAGAATCATGCGAAATTTTGCGCTCAAATGACATTTCAGGAGATTCTGCATAAAAATGGTTTGGCTCTAAACCATGATGTGTCACGACTTCCTCGGATGTCCTAACACCATAAAATTTTGCACGTACCTTTACACATTCAAGCATCCGAGATGCCAAAAAAAGGTACATTTTTAAAAAGTATTCAGTACAAATTATTTTTTACTAATTTACTGTTCATGCACTCTGTAAATGAACCCTGTCTCAAATTAGCCGCTCCCGAAAGCAGTAAGACTATCTCTAATAGCTGCCCTATTTTAGAGCACCAAAAGGCTATTGAAATATAATTTAGGGCACAAAAAATTTGGGGTTTATGGCATGAAAAAGTTTCGTCTCCAACAGCTGCCTTAAAAATAGGACACGATTACTCCAACAGCCGCCCAAAAAAACAGTAACTACAACGAATACGTATCAAATTGATATGAATTCAACAACAAGAAGAAGAAGTTATGTCAACAAATTCAACAATCCACAACAACAAATTATCACAAAGTTCATCAAATTCAACACAAAATGTTCGTCAAACAATCAAACAAAGTTCACATGAATAGAAACGACCAGGCGTTTTGTTGCCCGTTTTAAGCCCACCACTCCTCCATGAGATCTTTTGAAGATCCACATGCATAAAAGCATCTCAAATGTCACGGTACGCCTCAAAAAAGTGTCAGGCTCGTTCTTGCTTTCTACACAGCCGTACCGGTTGCCCATGAGCTCATAGAAAGTGTAGTCCAAGTCTTCTTCGCGGTCATTTCTCAATGACCATGTTGTACATGGTCACACATAGAGGTTTCATGATGTATCAAAGGATCTCTTGATCCAAAAACCTAGCCGGTCCTCGCAAAATAACAAACTAGGCTTGCACATATCCAAACTCATTTCAACACCTTTCCTAGCAGCCGCTTGAGCATTATGGAAGTAGAGTTATTTCTTACCTTGGGGGTTCGAATTTGACTTACGAAGGTAGCCCACTTCGGATGTATCCCATGCGCAAGGTAGTACCCCATATTGTAAGTCCGCCCATTTTCTTGGAACTCCCCCCATGATAATTCTCCATTGTCTTTGCAAATAAGGCTGACCGCTAGAGCACATTGATGTCAATGCAAGACCCTGACATCCCAAAATATGCATGTAAAATCGATGTCTCCAGATCGGTCACGGCCACAAAAATGATGGTAGCATCCTTCTTATGTCCTTTGAACTGTCCATGCCATCCTGCTGGGTAGTTCTTCCAACTCCAATACATACAATCAATGGAGTCAAGCATACCTGCGAACCCACGAGCTTTGTTCATCTCCAAAAGCTTCTGGGTGTTATGAGCATTGGATGCTGAAATACCCTAGCCCAAACACTTCAACCACCGCATTTGCAAATCGTTTGACACGGAAGATTCAAGTTCTCTCTCAAATTGCCAAATTATCATCAATGAAATCTGTCAGGACACCATAGGCCAATATGCGCAATGCGGCAGTCACTTTGTGCCTAGTGTTATGTCCGAGGCTAGCGGCACAATTAATTCCTCCTCAACTGAAACGAAGGATCATGTATGTTCACACATGAGGAAATGTGAAGGAACAACTCCGTAGACATCCTAAACCGTCGTCGAAAGTATTTCTCCGGATACACCAGATTCGGCGGCCCAAAATAGTTGTGCATCAATGTCTGGTGAGCCCCTTGCCGGACTCTGTGCAAATACTCATGGTCTCTTCTCGACGTGCATCATCAAGACCACCACGATGTCCTCTTCTTCGGTGATGTCTTCTTCCTCGTTCGACGAGGAATCACCCTATGGAAAGGATGAACCAACCGACAAAAACATCAACAATACCAAAATCTCCATCACAACCTACTTGGGTGAAAACGAGAACAGAAAAGCAATCTCTAAGTTTTTTTTTGCACCTTACAGGCAATTGCTCGAACACCTCCAATGCGGGAGGAACAAAAAAGGCTGATGCCCGCGGAGGACCTCCGAGGGCCATTACGGGTGGAATCGGGCCTCCAACAAACTGAATTGCGTGGCAAAAGGCGTTGAGGGAGTCCTGGATTAGGGGGTCTCTGGAAAGCCGGATTATATCCTTTGGCCGGACTGTTGGACTATGAAGATACAAGATTGAAGACATCGTCTCATGTCCGGATGGGACTCTACTTGGTGTGGAAGGCAAGCTAGGCAGTACGGATATGGATATCTCCTCCTTTGTAACCAACCTTGTGTAACCCTAACTGTCTCCGGTGTCTATATAAACCAGAGGGTTTTAGTCCGTAGGACAACGTACAACCATACCATAGGCTAGCTTCTAGGGTTTAGCCTCTCCGATCTCGTGGTAGATCAACTCTAGTAATACTTATATCATCAAGAATAAATCAAGCAGGACGTAGGGTTTTACCTCCATCAAGAGGGCCCGAACCTGGGTAAAACATTGTGTTCCCTGCCACCTGTTACCATCCGCCTTAGACGCACAGTTCGGGACCCCCTACCCGAGATCCGCCGGTTTTGACACCGACAGGCGTGCTGCTGGATCATGATTCGGTTGCGTGGCGAAACAACGCTCACGAGCGGTGACGTTGGGGCGGAGCCAGGGGAGGGGCGGATAGTGGTAGAGCCGTCGACAGTGCAAAACACGGCGGCGGCAGTCAGGCGCTACGCCGACGCGGCAGGGAAATTTCACAAACACGCGCAGTTGTTCTTGTTTTTGGAGAAAATAGCAAAAAACTACCACATTGCGGACTAGGGTTACGAAGAACTACCACTTTTTTCATTTCACAAAGCGTTGCCACAAAATTGGGAGGCTATTCCAAAAAACACTAATGACTGAACAGTTACGTTTTAATCAGGATTATGACATGGATGGTCTGCTTGTCAGCTCCACGTGGCAAAAAAATCAACACCGTTATCTAAAGATTCAAGTAGACCGTTAAAACCGAGTGCGGCCCACATGTAAGCATCTTCAAATTTCTCTCTCCCTTCTCTTCTTCTCACAACACACCCGGTGCAGCGCTCTACATAGGGCGCTCACTAGTGATGGATGGATCCCCTCCAACACATGCTACTCGTGGCCACCAGAGCCATCGCCCGTCGCAGCAGCCAGGGAGGAGGCAGGACCCATAGTCGGGCGGGGAAGTCGGAGGCGGAGAAGAGAGGTCGCAGCAGTGCGCCTGAGCTGCCGACTAGGCCCCCTGCACCATCCCCACCACGCAGCAGCGAGCTCATAAACCATCATGGTCAGCTTCTCATGCGCGAGATGAAGCAACTGCTATCGGCGTGGGCGCGCGCCGGCGATCCCAGGCCACGACAGCCGGGGCAGGGATGAGCTCGCCGGCGGCAAAGCCAAGGACCTGATTGCTTTTTTAGTTTTGCGGAGTCCAAATTTCTTTTTTATTTTTTCTACAGGGATCCAATTTTTCTTCAAAAATTAAAGGGACGAGATTGCTTTTTCTAAAAAGTTAAGACGACATATTGCCTTTTTTGTTTTTGCAGGGACCCAATTGCTTTTTTATTTTATTTTTCTACAGAGTTCTGATTTCTTTTTTTAAAAAAAAATTATAGGGATCCGTTTGCTTCTTTAAAAAATTATTGGAACCCGATTGTTTTTTTCTATAGGGATCTGATTTCTTTTTTTCAAAAATTACACGAATCCATTTGCCTTTATTATAAAATTATGGGGACCTAATTGCTTTCTTATTTTTTTTGCAGGGATCTGCTTTCTTTTTTTGAAAAATTATAGGGAGCCGTTTGCTTTTTTTAAAAGTTATAGGGAGCCGATTGATTTTTTTTTATGTAGGGATCTATTTTTTAAAAAAATCACAGGGATCTATTACAAGGATCTAGTTTCTTTTTGTAAAAAATTATAGAGACCCGATTGCTGTTTTTATTTTCTTCTACAGGGATTTGAATTTATTTTTCCAAAAATTGGAGGTATCTGTTTGTTTTTTTCTAAAAAATTGTGGGGACCCGATTGCTTTTTCTTTTTTCTGTAGGGATGTGATTTCTTATTTTATAGAATTATAGGGATCCATTTACTTTTTCTAAAAAATTATTGGGACCTGATTGTTATTTTATTTTCTTGCAGGGATCTGATTTTTTTTACAAAAATTAGAGGTATCCGTTTGCTTGTTCTAAAGAATTATAGGGACCTGGTTGCTTTTAAATTATTTCTGCGGGGATCTGAATTATTTTTTACTTTTGTAAAAAAACAAAAAAATTAGAGGGAGCCGATTGCTTTTTTTATTTTTTTCTGCAGGGATGCGATTTCTCTTTTCAAAAATTACAGGGATCCGTTTGCTTTTTCAAAAAAAATTAGGCACCCGATTGCTTTTTTTGTTTTTTCCGCAGCGATCTCAATTCTTTTTTACAAAAATTACAGGGATCCATTTACTTTTTTCTAAATAACTATAGGGACGCAGTTGATTTTTTATTTCTAATACAGGGATCAAATTTCTTTTTTCAGTTATTACAGGGATCTATTTGCTTTTTCTAAACAATTATAGGGACCCATTGCTTTTTAAAATTTTTTGCAGGGATCTAATTTCTTTATTGAGAAATTACAAGGATCCAATTGGTTTTTCTAAGAAAATTTAGGGACGTGATTGCTTTTCTAAAAAGTTACGGGGAGCTGGTAGCTTTTTTTAAGGGGCCGACATGTGGGCTCCAACTGTCGTGATGGTCAAAGCAAACGGTGTTGACTTTTATGCCACGTCACACATGACGAGTGGACCCAATCTGTCATAATTGCGATTAAAATCAACTAACGATCATCAGTCCAACATGGTAGTTTTGTTTGGCACATCCTAGCTTGTTGGGAAATTTAAAAAAGTGATAGTTTTCAGTAACCATAGCCCGTAATGTGCTAGTATTTTGATATTTGCCCTTGTTTTTGGCAGCAGTGCTCGTGCCGCAAATATGTAGCCGGAGATGCCCTCTTTTTGTGCTGCCTAAGAACGATTTTGACCCGGTTAGAGTTTTTTGCAGTTTGTTGGAGACATTTTTGTCCTCCAAAAGAATAAATAGACAGTGCTGCTCTACAATAAGGCAGTTGTTGGAGATGCTCTGTCCTAGTGTAATGAGAAAGAGGCAAGGCAAAGGGCTCGCTAAAAGAAAGAAAAAAGGATATACAGTAGTACTAGAAGGGAAATAGTTAGAGGAGGAGGAGGACGACGTGGGTGGTGGTGTATCTAGCGAATGAAGGAAGGAAAGCAACGGAGGATTTTGGACTTCGGGGGCGCGACAAAAGGCGTGGGGGAGGCTGTCCTTTGTCCCCATCCATCTCGATGGCGCTCTCTTGTCTTGTACCCCGGGCAAGCCCACGCCGCGGCTTGGCATCGAGCTAGGCAGCCGGGGAATTTCTCTGAAAGTTTGCACCGCCTCCCTTCTATTCTCCTCCTTTGAACACTAGCTAGAGTAGGAGTACTGTGGCACGGTAATAAAAATTCTATAGTGGAGTAGTTTACCCAGCTAGGTAGAACCAGGAACGGGACACCACCACGTCCACGGCAGACCGGAGACCACGTACTCTAGCTAGAAAGCTTTCTGTAGAGTTACCCTCTAGCTATAGCAAGCCAGCACCGCCTCGTCAGCTGCTACGAAGCCCATGCTTTCGTGCTCTCAATTTTCTTACTGACATGCATGGAGTATCAAAAAATGGCTAATAACAGATGACTGTGACGCACTATGCTGCCACCGCTAATAATAGGCGATAGCTTTTGGCGCACCCAATAAATGTAGTAGCAGGAAGGAGCCTTGTCCTCACGTGGCGGGAAGGTGGAATAATAAAGCACGCGTGTCCTGGTTATTCGTCCGCACCCCGCAACGCGACGACGACGACGCAACAAAACAAAACGCAACGCTACACTACACACCACGTCGCGTCGTCCTCCTCTGCTCCCTCCCGCTTCCCTCTCCTGGCTGCTTCTGGGCGCATTGAAAATCTAGGCTAAGGCCAACTCCACCATGCGACCCTGTCCTGTCCGCACGCGTTCGTTTAGAACTTTTTTGGTTCATAGAATAAAATAATTGTAGAAATGGAAAGTCATAGGAAAGAAGATGTCCTTTGATTCATATCATAGGATTTTTTTTCATTGAGTCTAGGCTAATGTTTAATTTCCTATAAAATATGGAGGATAGTAAGAATTCCTTCATGGAAATAGGATTCCATTCCTACAAACCAAAGGGCTCTAAAGGAATTTTCCCTATATAAATTCTATCCTATGAAATTCCTACTAGATTCCTCTAAACCAAAGGAGGCCTTAAAGTAAAATGGACGAACCAGACGGCCCAGCGCGCGGGCGTAAACGGACTTTTGTCCATTTTCTGTCCGCTTTCGCCCATCCCGTTTCAAATTTGCACTGCTTTTGAGGTGAAACGGACAGCACGCGGATGCGCGGGCCGTCTGCGCGTGTTCTCCCCTGGTCCGCCCGTCGGTGCAGGGACAAGCTTTTTCTATCTGTCCCCCTTCCTCCTTCGGGACGCACGCCCTCCATTCTTCTTCACTCTTCTCTCGCCGCCGCGCGCTGCCATTGTAGCTGTGCAGCTCAGACGTGCGCTCGCCCAACCCCTTCCCTTCGGCGCCACCGAGCTACCCAACCACGGCCATCTGTTTTGCGCACCCGCCAGCCGGATTTGGGGCGGATCCGGTCGGTCTTGAGCTCGCCCGGCTGTGGTAGGCCGCGCCATGCTATGGACTGGCCCGGCACCGGCCCGGAAGGCCATGGCAGAGCCGCAAGGCCACATGCAGGCTAAAGCCCGATCGCTACTGGCTGAAAACCGAAGCAAACAAGAGGGTGAAACCCCCTGTGTGCACAGTGGACGTGTGTGTACACGGACATGTGGGGCGGTGCATCCCATGGCTGCTAGCTGGGCATGCAAACAGTCCTCCACCCAACCGGCCCCTTGTGCGTTAACGCTTGGCACTGGTACTACGCAGAAAATGCGTGTGAAAGCAAGCAAGCAAAGCTCCGTCGATGTTTTGTTCGGCAGAGGGGCAAATCAACGCCATGTTAAACTGTCAAAACAGCCTAAACGGCAGTGCTCACCAGACGCCACGCACGCATAGCTGTAGCAGAGTCGTGCTCCGTCGAGGATCCCAGAAAATGAAAACTAATCCACGGATGATGAGCAAGGGAGGAACACGTGGACGAAGGGAAAGGGGGGGGGGGGGGGGGGGGGGGGGGGGGGGGAGGCAGAGTGCGGTGCGGACCAGCGAACAGGTTAATGCGGGTGTCGTCGCCTAGCGCGTTGGCGCGGGGCCGTTTGTCCGGTGGCGTTGGCGGTGGCGCCACCCACCCTCGCCGTCTCCTATTAAAAGGCGAGACGACAACAAGTTTACGGAGGCGCTTTCGGTTTCGTGTGTCTTTTGGCGGGGCGACGACGAAAACGGCCCATCATGCCAGCGAGGGGCATGCATGTCTGCATTGATCGCCTGATGATCTATCTGCATTGTCACGTGCTAAGTGTTTATTGGTTTCTCCCGCGTATATGTACCTTGTTCTCATCCAGCTTCATTAGTTGGGGGCGGTTTCTCTTCTGCGAAACCAGCTGTACACATGCATACACGTACGTACTCTTCACAGTGTAGACGCGTATCTAAGTCTGCGTCGTGAGTCATGCGTCTACGCAAATTTTCAGAAAAAAGGTGATATGCATGCAGTCTACCACGCTTCCAGAAAGTTGATTGTACTACGAGTATGAGTCACCACCGTGGAAAACACCGGATAAATCAGACCGACCGACACAACCGACGAGCGCTACGAGGACAAAAATCCCGTCAAAGCCGGAAGCTACGTGCGTAGATTCAGCTAGGAGCTTCCTGCATGGCGTAGTGCCTACGCTCGCGACTCGTCACGCTTCCGCTCTCGTCTACTCAACTTTCCCCCGCCCGAGCAACAATGCGGAGAAAACTGGATTGTCTGTTTTCGGAGATTTTGGTGGATTCGGACTGGATTTTTGCATGTGCATGCGGTCGGTTTTTCTACGTTTGACCACACTGGTCGTGGGCGGTTGTGCCTATCTTCAACGGAGTAGCTGCATTGATCGATAAATAGTCGTACTATCACTTGCATTGATCAGGCAGTGAAGGCGTCAAAGGTGGCACAGTTTTTAGTTTAATAAGATCTGCGCGTTACACGCGATACAACATCCATGTGATCGATCATGTGCTGTTGTTTTCTAGTCAGCAACAAGTTTTTTTATACGTGTAACCAGCTTCCTTAACTTCACAATATGCCACTCGCGTGACCTTGTCGCGTGACGCGTGTGGCCGGTCCGTCTCGTCCCCTAAGAAAAAGTCGTCTAGGGTTCCACTGCATCCCGCAGACACTACTGACTCGTCTCGCCTTCAGTGGCCTTAGGATCACGGCGATATGATGGATACCGGCCCTTGCCGGCAGGAGGCATTGTTTCCCGATGTTTTTTTTCGAGTTTTGTTAGGGTTTGTGTCCTGTTCAGGAAGATGAGACGAGGACAGCTCCTTGAAGATAGAATAAGGTTCTTCCCTTCTAGCACGTGTCCTTGTGGTGTGTCTAGCATTGTTGGTGGGCGTGTGGAGAAGTGGAGATGTATCTCCCGTGGATCCGTCCTTGGTGGATTTGCTCGGATCTGGTCGTACTTCATCTATGTGTGTGTGTGTGCGTGTGTCTTCACGTTAGATCCTTTCGATCTACGCTACTCTGCATCGGCTGCGGTTGCTGATCTGCCGCGTTGGTCTTATGGGCTCTTAGTACGATGACTTATCGACTGCCTACTACAACCCCTGTTCAAAAATTTATCCGATTAATCAGTTAACTTGCCGATTAATCCCTACTCATATGGTCCCCAAGTAGCCAATTACCTGATAAATTGTCCGAATAATTGATTAAATGGTCGATTAACTTGCTGATTAGCCTATTAACCCCCTACTCATAGGGTCCCTGAGTAGCCGATTACCCGATAAATTGTGCGATTAATTGATTAAATGGTCGATTAACTTGCCGATTAGCCTATTAATCCCCTATTCATAGGGTCCCCGAAAAGTTTTGCCTGACTCCAGTGAAGGAGGGGCAATGACGGCGGCTCGTCTTTGGCTTGCTTCAGTGTTTGTAGTCGTCGCTAAATGATCTACGGGTCTGGATGTAATTGTTTCTCATTTATGTTGTTCGTTGAACTGTCATGATTGAGGATGAATAGATTTGAAGTTTTCTTGCAAAAACAAACACATACAGCAAATATATGGGAGTATATATATAATTAACGCACCGAGTCACTTCTCACTTGGGCCTTGTAAAAGTAAACCCTGAAGAATCAAACCAATTTCCTCCTCCCTGTTGATCTAAAAAAGATTCAAATGAATTTCGTCTTCTTGCCATAGAGTTCAACATCGATCGTTATTCTCAATGAGGTGCATATTCAACGCAAGAAACGGACTAGTAGCGTGTTCAACTGGTTAACAAATGGTTGTGCAGACGGAAGCTGATAACTGAACTATCAATCGCCATGTCTGGTTCGCCGGAAACAAAAAGGAGATCAACATATACATTTTATAGAGCCGGCCGTATCATATTCGTACTGTGAATGCGACAGCATGGCTTGGTAAAGTCGTCGCATGCATAAACTACATGGGACGAGTCAGAGGACGGGGTACTGATGAGGAGAGTCGATCGAGGGCAGGGTTTCAATCATCACATTTTTTGCCGCGATCGATGTCTACAAGCAAGACGGTTAATTAATTCAGATTGTAATCCGACAAATCTGAATTTTTGTACGAGCACAACTAATCTAACTCTAACACAAGCACAGATAACATCCTCAGAGCAATTCTTACGTTACGAGCGATACATCCAAATTTATGTCATAGGATGGTGAAGTATTGATATTTTTTTATTATAAATTTGGTCAAACTAAAAGAAGTTTGGTAGGATAAACCTAAAACTTTGATTAATTTGGAATGAAGAGGGTAGCTAGCAGGCGTGTTCAAGTGGTTAATAGATATATTTTTTAGATGGAAAACTGATTATAAAATAGCAACCCGGTACATTTCAGGTTCCATGGATACAAAAGGAAACGACATCTTCTTAAGCCTTATCGATCAATACAACTGTGTTGACTACAGATTGCAGCAAAATCATCACATAAGTTAGACACAAGAAGTTAGAACCTATACTATGGTGAAAATAAATGCTAAACCTAGGGGCAAATTTACGGAATCTATAACTCCAGAAACATCAGTCATTTGACATCTCGGCCCGAACGCGTTTTCTACTGCGAGATTAGTTGTACCGATCTAGAAGCACTGGAGAGAGACACTTCGGCCAGAAAACTCGTTTGCTGAAACAAAGAGTCGACCCGAACGAGATCCATGCATATCCTATACAATCCTCTCCTGCCCCATTCGCCCACTCCTCTCTCCAACCTCCTACCGCATCCTCCTATAACCGGTTGTGTGGCAAGCCGCCGGTGAGCACCCCGCGATCCGCCTGCCTCTCCTTCCTTCTCCTCCTCCCGATCGGCTCCCCTGACATCCTTCCCCATCTCTCTCCCACATATCTGCGCATGGCGCCAGTGAAGCCTGGCACGCCGCCACCACGCGGAGCTTCCCCGGCTCCTGTGCATGTGTCCTGGCGGTCTGCGACCTACCCGTGGCGGTTGGTGGCAGAGACGAGGCGGTCGGCGGCGTAGGGGATCTCCACCGACCTCAGTATCAGGCCTCGCGCGGCGGGACCGGGCGGGCTACGTTGTCCTTGCTGGCTTCGTGGCTTGGGGGCTTGGGCGAGGGAGTCGCGTCTCCAGCGATTCCCGGCATGCACTGCGGCGGAGAGCAGCAATTCCGCCGATTCCGGTAGAGAGCGGAGATAGGGGCTCGGCAACGAGTTCCCTGGGACATCGTGATGCAGTTAAATCACTACATTTGCCACATTCTTTTGAATTGCACCTAAATTCTAATGTGTGCACCCAATAATCTAACTTCCATAGGCAAATTGCCACACGTTAGGCAATGCTTTGCTCCGTTGGAATAATAATCTAATCAGGAAAACTTTACTTGAAACATTGAAAAACATAAATTCATAACTTCATAAGTCAAGTAATCACTCAAAAAACATTGTTCATAGATCTAGGGGAGAAGGGGAAGAAGCAAGAGGTTGTGCTGACTGCTACTCCCACAGGAGTGGTTCGGTTTCTCCAGAAGAGGAAGGGTGATGTAGGATAGCACCAAGCTTTCTCTCAGTTAAGAATCATGATTTCTCGAAGTACTAGGAGCTTTTAGACTAACAAGATAAGCAGCACCTGCACACAAACTAGATAAAAACTTCCACCCAACGTGGTAAGAGGAGTTGTCAAATCTCTTGTCTTGCTAGTTATAACATTAAAAGCAACAGAGATATATAGTAGTTGTCAAATAAATAGGCAATATTGTAGAGAAAAAGTATTTATGGAGAATAGACCCGAGTGCCATAGCGAGCGAAGGAAAGCAATGGAGGGTTTTGGACTTTGGTTGACGTGGCGAAAGGCGTAGGTGAGGGCTGTCCTTTGTCTGGATCGATGGCTCTCTCTTGTCTTGTACCCCGGGCAAGCCCACGCCGCGGCTTGGCACGGAGCTAGGCGGCTGGAGAGTGCAGCGTCCCGCTACTGTTCTCCTCCCTTGAACACACACCAGCTAGGAGTACTGTGGTAATAAAAAATCTAGTTGGCCAGCTATGTAGACCGGAGACCACGTAGCTAGGAGTAATAGTAGAAAGCTTTCTGTATGGTACGGTAGTTACCTGTAGCAACAGCCAGCCCATGCTTTCGTGCTGGCAACTGATCTGTCTGCCATGCATGGCTCAGCCATACTACAAGTTGAATATGAGGAGCGAAGTGTGTTATTAACAAATGCTTGCTCTTTTTGTTAAGGACGAGAGGAGAACCGTTGCTCTTCCTCGTGCGAACAGGATGATTCGCTGCCTCGTACGTACTATTGAGCATTTCCCTTTGCGGAGTATATTTTTTATCTGCTATTCTGGGAGTGGTACTACACTGCCACCGCTAACAATACTAGGAGGCGGTAGCTTTTGGCGCACCCAATAAATGTAGTAGGTGTAGCAGGAAGGAGGCTTGTCATGACGTGGCGGGAAGGTTGCATAATAAAGCACGCGTGTCCTCGGTAATCGTCCGCACCCCGCAACGCGACGACCACGCCGCAACAAAACAAAACACTGGAGTACAGCACGTCGCGTCGTCCTCTCAACCCTCCTGGCTCCTTGTGGGCGCATTGAAAATCTAGGCTAAAACCCACTCGCTACCGGCTGAAAAACCAGACGGAAGGAAGCAAACAAGAGGGTGAACCTCCTGTCTCGACTGTGTAGGAGTATGTGTGTGTACGTGGTGACACACGTCATTGTGAAAGTGAATATTTTTGTATACAGAAATGTGGGGCAAGCTGGGCAGGCAAACACTCGCCCCTTGTGCGTTAATGCTCACTGCTAGTAGTACGCAGAAAATGCGTGTGAAAGCAAGCAACCAAAGCTCCCTCCCCATGTTTTGTTCGGTAGAGAGTAAAATCAACGCCCTATTAAGTTTGAAAAAATGGATGTGGCTAGATTTCAGACGACTGAGAGTGATATAATATGTAAGAAGAAAAAGGAAAATTAAAAAAATAAATATACAAATCCCAATGCAAAATCAAATAAAGATAGCATCGACTGAGACATAATAAAGGCTAAGGTGGTGTTTGGTTCTCTAGTCATAAGACTTTTTGAAAAAGACTCTTAAAGAGGTGCTTCTAAGGAATTTTATTAAAAAGTCTCATCTTGTTTGGTTTGTTAGAAACTTTTTTTAGTACCAACATAAAAAAGTCACTGAAACCAAACACCCTCTAAGTCGACTAAGACTTAGCAAAACTATTAAAAAAATTCTAAACGAAAGAGGCCATCAGACGCCACACACACACAGCTACAGTTTACTCGCAGAAAATGTATTAAACCATCCACCACGGATGAGTGCGGTGCGGCCCAGCGAGCAGGACAATGCGCGGTCGTCGCGTAGTGTGTTGGCGCGGGGCGGTTTGTCCGGTGGCGTTGGCGGTAGCGCCACCCACCCACCCTCGCTGCCTCCTATTGAAAGGTGAGACGACAACAAGTTTACGGAGGCGCTTTGGTTTCGTGTGTCTTTTGGCGGGGCGACGACGAAAACGGTCCATCATGCATGCCAGCGAGGAAATACTCGTACATATCTACGACCAGTTCGCGTAGCCGTGATCTATCTGCATTGTCACGTGCTGACTTGTTTATTGTTTTCTAATGCGTATACGTATGGGTATAGTACTTTGTTCTCATCCGGCTTGCTTAATTAGTGTGGCGGTTTCTGCAAAGCCAGCTGTCCACATGCATTACACCTACTCTGCACAGTGTTGACACGTATCTAAGTGTGCGTCCTGACTCATGCATCCATGCATACAAGTTTCCGGAAAAAGGCAGTCTACCACCATCCAGAAAATTAAACCGACCGACCGACACAACCGACGAGCACTACGAGGACAAAAAACACGTCAAAGCCAGAAGCCACGTAGTGCTAGTACAACCCCGTGCGTTGCTACAGGCTTTTAATTTATTTATTTTGGATTATACCTAATTAAATGGCCATGCGTTGCTACGGGCAACAAATATGAGATACTTGTAAGCATGAGATACCGAAATTAAAGCTTGGCATGAGATACTTGTCACAGTATGTTTTGTGTGTACATGTACAATTCATACATATATCTATGCATCATTGGTGTATTCATCTTTTTGACCTCATCTTCAGTAAGCATCCCATCATCATTCTTGTCGCGCCTACTAATGTCACACTCCCAAAGGATTTTTTTTAGTAAGTTCAATTGATTTAATCCAAAACGGAGATGCGAACATAACTTAGCCCAACAATATGGAGTCAAAGACTTTCCCAAAAAAAAGCTACAAGTAAGATCTGGCCAATCATCTCCATCAAGAACTCCTTGAGCTAATACTTGTTATTGCCTTCCTCCGGCATGTTCCTCTTCCTCGACATATACCGAGTTCTCCATGCCTTGGATTAAAAGGCATGTCCATTAGTCCACATGCCATGAGTCGTTTAGTCTATTAATGGAAGTATTGCTTCTTTTGGTCTAACAAGGTATGGGTGTTAATTATTAAGATCCAAATTAGCAGCTAGGAATAGGGGTGCTCATAATGCACTTGATTTTGGGCCGGTACCTTGCCAACTCTTTGGCAAATTGAAACATATCATGGTATATGAAAAGACAGTCGTAAGGAATATGTGTCCTTTATATTGGAATAAAGAGGCATTCTGCACTGTCCAGTAGTCTCGTCCTTCAATTTTTTTGAACATCAGTACAAACACAAGCGCTCATATACACGCGCACACACTTACCCCTATGAACGCACACATGCACACCCTACCCCTATGAGCACCTCCGAAAGACTGAGCCGGCATCTCATTTTGAAATTAACAAAGTCCGTAGGCACCTCGTCGTCGACGGGAACGTCTCCTCCCACTGAATGCGCATAACCGGAAATCTTGAAATAAATCCAGAAATAAATGCGAGCACCAGGATTTGAACCCTGATGGGCTGAAGATACCAGAGTACCTCTAACCATCCACCCACAGGTTGGTTCGTAGTCTCATCCTTGAATTGTTTTGCTATAATTACTCAAGTTTTGTGCTCCTGAGGTAACATAGAACCGGCAAATCCAAAAGGAAATGTGTGTGTCATGTCTCATGTGTGTGTTTCTGGGTGGATGTCTGTCTGCAATAAACTTTACATTAAGACAAAAAAATAGCCTTGAATATCACTATAATTATATATAACAGTGGTAGTCTCGTCCACTGTCCACATCTCCAATGTTCAGATTCAAATTCCATAATTTGTATAGATATCTTGTCATCTGGGAAAATTTGCTCATCTACCCACCCTTACTACTTGTGACAGATTATATGATCAGATAACTCTGTTATGTTAAAAAAACAGATACTTCACGGTCTAGACTAATTAGAAATTGAAATGTATTGAATGTGTGATCTATTGCAGGTTTAATGAGATTATGATGTTGTTGCAAGGCACACAAAATGAATAGTTGCTTGTTGTATAGAACAAAAGTGGCATCATATAAAACCAGATGGGTGTTGATCATCATGCTGGGCCATACAAAAGAAGTTTGCTTACTCGAGGAAATATCACATGTCCAAATTGCCCTAGTTCCTAGATGTATAAACTGTCACCCTACAAACAAACATGACCTATCAGAGTAGACCACAAGATGCAATAATAAGAAGATTGAACACGCAAGCACAACGGGAGAAAAAACAATGGCGAAACCATATGAAGGTCATTATGCAGTTGGCTTAAGTTACTACGGGCTATGATTGATAGAAATGATAGTCCGCAAAAGTAATTGAAAATCCACTTCACTTGTAATGTAAGTTGATAAAAAAACCTTAATAGAACGATGTGTACACATAGAGCAGTGATCCAACTAATTATCTTTTACGAACTAAGATCTACTTGATGTGTTTAAAATATTTACATATGTGAGAAATATTGTTTTTAGCTTCATTCGTGTGGTACAATGTAAGTCACATCCTGATTTTAGTGATTTTTAAATTGTAGGCTACCTATAGATCATTCGGTTGATGTTTTCCTAAAAATAACTTGCTAGACTACATGACATTGATGTCACCGCATAGAAACTGCTCCTTTCTTCTTTTCTTGACGGAGAAAAAAGTAGTCTTCTGCTCACTCACCGCATAGCTGCCTCCTACTATTCCCGCATAGCCAGCCAACCATCGGTTATCGCTGCATCTCATCTCCTCGCCACAGCATCGTTGATCCCATCTCTCCTAGGAACCACCCCTCCATGCCATGGTGAAGCCCATCCACTCCTCTCTCCATCCCGTAGCAACGCACAGGCTGAGTCTTTCTTCCATTTGCCAACCCAAGCAATCTAAAAAAATTAAAAAGAAAAAAAATGCAAATAGGAAAAGGAGGGGACCTTCTGTGTGAAAATTTGAAGGCTTATTAATGGATTGTGTGCCCAGCCACAACCATCTACGCAGATGAGCCGCCCCAAAGTCTTCTAGACTCATACGATCTATGGTCATGCCATCATGATTAGAACATCGATGCATCCGAGGAAACGCCAGCCTGTGAGCCTACTAACCCCCGCCGATCCGGCTGAATCAGCGTCGCGATCGTACCAAGGAGGCGCCGCTCCTTGCAGGGAGGGCCACGCTGATGCCATGGTGGGTACGGCCGCGCCTGACGCCACCGAGATGAGCAGCGGGCGGCTGCCTCAAAGAGGGGGGCGAGGGCGACAAGCTTGGAGGGAAGTGAGGGGCAAGGCATGACCACCAATATCTGTAGATGGACAACTAAGCTACAAAAATGAGTATATGAAAGGAGATTAGCAATTGTTTTCTCGCTTCACTCGTAAACATAACAAGCAATTTTTCTTCAAAGTAGGTCTTACCCTATTTTTGTAAAAGAAAGGCCAGGCACCTTCATGTCTAATAAAACGTTCTATAGCAAATCAATGGAACCAATCAGGCTTCTCTTAATATGCTGATATGCATGGTACTAAATTCCAAACTGGAACTACAACTGACTTCAATATATGCAAGTTCGATAGTGAAAATAGTACTAAGCTTAGCAACGGCCTGCCCAATACCTACTTTCTACCCAGATGCGCAATTGCAAGGTTCAGCTGATTAAGATGCTCGAGTTTATCTGCAATGGTAGAGAATTATCTTTCTAATTCAAATGCAAAGCTAACAATCACAACAGAATATAACTATCACTATGGCAACTGTTACGAAGATGAATCCCTCCTTTCTCAAAGTCGATACGCAAGTTATTTGCTGCCTTCCCATATTCCTCTGGTAGGCAAGGCACCTTCACTCTCAGCGTTTAGTACCGCGTTTTATAAAGTAGTATATGTGTTCAGGTACTGCAGAAAATCACAGAAAATGAATGTTACCGTTCTGGTTTGGTCATTTCACTCTACTATCTCCCTTTTCACAGATGCCATTTATGTTATAGACCTTACTTGAAGATGCTCATAATTCGTCATTGATGCCTTATCTGCTTCCTCCGTAAACTCCCTAGTTCACATACATATTTATATTTAGTAAAAGAAAACTGAAAACACTTTGCTGCAGAGCTTCCAAATTATTACACAAGAAGCAAGCAGACGTCATCCAATCACCTATCTGAGTGCGTGTCCCTGCACAGCTCCGCCGAATCAATGACCGAGCAAACCTAGCTAATCATCAGCCAACCCAGATCAAACTACACAGATTAAATAAAACGTAACCAAAGAAGAGTAACTTACAGTGTTGGAGATCTCATCCATGGTGTGAACAATCTCAGCAGAGGGCGGCAGCTACCCAATGTGGCCAACGAGCTTGTCCTACCTGCAAATTTAACCAAACAGTCATAGAAAATTTAGCAATGGATTGTTGTGGTGGGTAGTGTTAGGGATCGAAGGGGGTTTTTCCCCTTACCGCTGGATGACCTCGTCGAGCGACGGAAGCCCTTTACAGTGCGCAGCACATCGAAGCCGTACAGCTGCCGACCCGGCCGGGTCGAGCAGACCGTCGAGAGGCACGCGCACCTACCCGGCCACGCACCCGGCGCTGGCCAGTGCCCACACGAACGTGGTCTCCGGCGGTAACGACGCCATCGACACAACCAGTTCCAGCGCGCCCGCCCACGCCGCCGGGCCCCAGCACGGCCACCAACATCGCTCCTCGCCCACCACCAGCAATGCCCCCACGAGCGGATGCATCAATCAGAGGAAGAACCAACACCTCCCGTTGTGGTCTCCCCCGCTGGTGGCTGCTCTCCTTCCCGACTCCGGCTTCCAGCGGACGACGCTCCGATGAAGAGTGCGCCGACGAGGGCGTCTTGGGAGACGGCAGGGAGGGGAGAGAGGATGTCGCTTGGGGGGTTGGGGAGAGGCAGGGAGGGGTTGCGTGATTGATGGGTCTTTTTTTCTAGGTGGAGCGGTGAAAAAGGAAAGAGGAAGAGGGCTTATTAGATTTGAGAAAGATCGACGTATTAGGAAAATTAGGATTTGGAATTGATTGTCATGAAACTAAATTTTATTGATTGGTAACGTGCTATCAGTTCCTGCCCGTTTATAACGTGTCTAGTTAGGAAACTTTGGAAAGGTTATAGGAAACTTTTTATTGTGAGGGTAAAAAAAATTAACGTGAGTAGATATGGTGGTGGGATGTGAGACGAAAATAAACCGGACTATTCAACCAACTCGTCCATTAGGAGTAGAGATAGAGATTATTATTATTATTAGAGATTAGAGATTAGGGATTAGAGATTAGAGATAGAGATTAGAGATTAGAGATTATTTGTTTCTTGAAAATCTATTATTTGTTTCCTAAAGCAAATTGCATTAATGAGAGATATCCGTTGATTTGGCTAAGGTAGGAAAGAATCTATTATTTGTTTGCTAAAGCAAATTGCATTAATCGAAGAGATCCGTTGATTTGGCTAAGGTAGGAAAGAATATATTATTTGTTTCTTAAAGAAAATTGCATTAATAAGAGAGATTTGTTGATTTGGCTAAGGTAGGCGGTTTTTGCGGTTCGTGGCGGCTCAGTGTGAGATGGAACGAGGTACCAAAAAACCATAGGAGGTGGGACGAAAAAAAACCCGGGAAATGGGAGTTGTCCCTGGTTAACCTACGAAATTTCGCAGATTTTTTTAGGAGGAAAATAAACCGTGGGAGGTGGGACTAAAAAAATCTGAAAGCGAGACTACCAATTGCTCTCTTAAGAATAGAGACTCTACGTGGATTCAGCTATAGGAGCTTCATGCATGGCGTGGTGCATACGTTCGCGACTCGTCACGCTTTCCGGTCCGGTTCATTTCCTCCGCCCGGACGACAAGGCGGAGAACACTGGATTGTCTTTGCTGTTTGGCAGCGTTTTTGGAGGATTCTGACGGGCCGTCCATTTTTCTACGGATTGACCGGCCACGCCAAATTCTTCAACGCGGCTAGCTGCGGTGATCGATATATAGTACTGTAGTACTATCACTTGCATTGTTCAGGCCATCAAGGCGTGAAAGCTGCCACGGTTTCTATAAGATGGGCGAGTTGCACGCGATAGGACGTCCGTGTGATCGACCACGTGGACGTGGTGTTGTTTTCTCGTCAGCAATCAATTCTTGTTCTGACAAGCAGTATTACTCCAAACGTGTCACGAATGCTACCCGCATGATCCACAGTGGGCTTGTGAACTGTAGTTACTCTCTATGAGGTGCATCTTCAACGCAAAAAAAAGGAAAAGAAAGCATATATGCGTGTTCAACTGGTTAAACAATGGTTCTACCAATCGACAGAAAACTGATATGGGCGACAACAACGCAGGTCCCTTGTCAAATGACAACACCAAATGTTGGTGGACACATTTGGACGTGTCTGTGCACAGCGGACAGCGCACCAGCCATCCAACCCTAAGGACCTCAAGCCAGCTCGCTCAATTTTTTCCCCATGTCCGGGGTAGATAATACAAATATTTCATAATTAGGAGAGAACTAAAACTAGCTAGCATCCAATGGAACTGTATCACAATTCTCTTAACTAGCCGAGGTATCAGATGGTTACCTCGTAGGAGTGGCGTTTGAGGCCGTCAACACTTGTGTCGCTGTCCGCGCCAACATCCAAGCCGTTCTCGTCCAATCTTGAGGAAGTGGTCGTCGATATGAACTGCAAGAGTGGGGTCTCTTCTCTTTTTTTTTGAACCGGGCATTACCCCTTTTCATTACTCTCATAACGGAAATAACATCAGTTCAATATGACCACCCAGGAAACCTAGAAAGGGGAAGCGGGCACAAAGCATCGCTGGGAAACCCACGACAAACACCCGTGGGGTCTCTCCTCTTATGCAGCCGTGTTGGATATCCCACAGAATGACGTGTGTTCTGGGATTCCACTTCAAGACTCATCGAGGGCAGGATCCTCCTGCGTAGCCTCTAGCTCAAAATGGCGATCTTCCTCCTTGGAGATGAGATTGGCCTCCTCCTCCGCTTGCTCCTCGTCGAATGTCTGCACCTTCTCCTTTGAGAGCGGCTCCTAGTCCGCAATCAGCACACGGTTTGAGCTCGCCCCTGTCCTGGAGTCGGGCACTAGCGACCACTTCTCGGTGTCGGACTCCTTGGCCATCGTGACAGCGGGAGGAGTGATTGTGTGTAGTGACCGGTGGATGTGTGGGAGAGGACGTGGATTGTGCAGGTAGAGTGTCCGCCTCTCGTATCCGGGTCCACAGCTGGATAGTGTGTTCGATTTAAAGAACGATGTTTGGACACGCCCTAGTAAAATAAAAAATCCATCAAAGCCGGAAGCTACATGGATTCAGATAGCACGAGCTTCATGCATGGCGTAGTACCTACGTTAGTGACTCGTCACGCTTCCGCTCTCATTTCGTTTCCACCGCCAGAGAACATTGGGTTGTCTGTTTGGCGACGTTTTGGTGGATTCGGACTGGATTGTTGCATGTGGATGCGATCGATTTTTCTACAGTTTGACAAACGTGGATGTCTCGAACTTCCTCAACTTCACAATATACCACTCGCACGACCTTGTCATGACGTGTGTGATCGGTCAGAGCACGTACTAGTACACGAATATATGTATATACTCCATGCACCGAGTCATTTCCCACTTGAGCCTTGTAATAAACCGTAGAAAATCAAAGTAATTCTGTCGTCTTGCCAGTAAAGGTCAATGTCGATCGTTAATCTCAACGAGGTTCATTTTCAACCGAAAAACCAGACCAGTATATGCGTGTTCAACTGGTTAACAAATGGTTGTGCAGATGGAAGCCGATTACTGAGCAATCATGGCCATGTCTAGTTCGCCGGAAACAAAAAGGAGATCAACACAATGTAGTACATTTTATAGAGCCGGCCGTGTCATATTCATACAGCGAAGGCGACAGCCATGCCGTGGTAAAGTCATCGCACGCATAAACTACACGGCATGGGTCACAGGACGGGGTACCCAGGAGGACAAAATCCAACAAATCTGATTTTCTTTTTATATGAACAGAGCAAATCTGAATCTAACACAAGAGTAGATAACATCCTCCAAGCAATCCTTACGTTACTTACGAGCGATATCACGAGCCAAATTTCGCTACCACGAGTCGAAGTCGTGTAGGTCATGAGCCACCGACCAGCCTAGCTAGTTGGAATGCTATACACACAGAACTACGCATGATCGACCTCTTCTCAAGATCTGCTTGTGATGCACCATCTTCTTTTTTTTTGTGTGATTCCGAGTGAGAAAAGCCGACACATTTGTTAGCTTTCGTATTGTTAGCTGATTAAATGCCCAGCTATGCATCAGAGCTGCACTTGCTTTAATTTATTTGACGGACACGTGCGTGATCACCGATAGACCAACTCAAAATGCATATGGTGGTTGGTGCCACGATCGGCTACGAACCAAGCAAAAAATTATGTGCTAGATGGAGCTGATTAGGGCATCTCTAACGCCGATCCTCAAACCACACGCATACGTCCAGACCGCAGAAGTCATTTAACGCGAGTCTGTATCGGTTCGCAGGGCGATCCCGAGGCATTTTCGCCCTGGCCCAGCCAGCGTGCTCCCCCCGAGAGGGCCAGCGTCGCTTCAAAGCGTCAGTGCCTAATTCATGCCTGGCCAGGTCACTAAAGCCAAGGCAAAACAACATCTGAAGAAGTATGTCTTACAGGCTTCGGCTTGCATTCTGCAGCAACATCAACGGCTCCCTAGTAGATGAAGAATGTTAGATCCATCACACTGGAAGATGAAACCCTGAAGTATAATTTAATCTAGAAATATCTAGAGATGGAACCTAACCCTATCTAATGAAAGCCAATCTATAATGTATCTAGAGCAACAATGGATGAGAGGGAGATAGTATACAGTCGACAGTGGTTGCGGCGGTGGACATAATGTCGAACGGAAGTACTGAGGGACGACGCTTCCGACGGTCGAGGTGATGGACGACGTGGAAGGCAGATATGGCGACGGTCAGCGGACGGCGTGGATGGAGCCTTCGGCGGATCGAGCGACAGCGGCGGGATTTATGTGCACGCGAAAGGGGAGAGGAGAGGAACTGATGAGACAACCGAAAATGGATGTGGGTCGTGTTGCGCGGGCGCAGAAAGGGTAAATGTGCGGATATAGCAGTGGCGGGAGGGCATAGGGGCCCGCCACTCGAAACCTTTTCAAAATTTGGATTTTGTTGGCGCGGCTTGCCGAAACATAGTTGTGGCGAGCGCGATACAACACCCGCCACTAGTTTGTCATAAACCACTGGCAAGCACTAAAGAAGGCCCACCACTGCACTTTCCATACCATGAGCAAATTTAGAAGAGTTTGCCTATGAAGGATGTCAATTAACGCCCGCCACTGGAATGGATGTAGCTGTGGCGGGTCTGTTCTGTTACCCGCCACTGCTAGTTTGGAAAAGTAGCAGTGGCAGGTACCTGCTCATGCAGCCACTCATTTGGGGCCACGTATAAGCCATTTCCCAGCAGTGGGAAGGCGTGGTGTCATATCCTGATTCGGTGGTGCGATGAAGCAACACTGACGAGTGGTGAAGTTGGGAAGGAGCCGAGGGGACGCACACAAGGGCCGTGTCGACGACAGGGCAAATCACGGTGGCGGCAGTTAGGGGCTGCGCCAACGCGAGAGGGATATTTCACGGACACATGAGGCCGTTCTCGTTTTTTGGTAGCAGCATTGGTGCCGCAAATAGCCAGCCAGAGGTGCCTTGTTTTTGGGCTGCCTAAAACCTATTTTGACCTTGTAGAAGTTTTTGGCAGTTGTTGGAGAGGTTTTTGTCCTCTAGAAGAATGAAAAGATAGTGCTGCTCTATAATAAGGCAATTGTTGGATATGTTTTGTGGACAGGGATTTGGGACACGCAAGTGCGTGGGTACATATGTCCCCATTGTTTTCATATTCGTGTTTTTCATGACCAACACTTCAAATAAGATCAATTCCGAATATATTTTAAAGTATTTAAAAAATATGTTACAAGTTTCAATGTTGAAACTTAGTGCGAGCGATCGATAAAAAAGAATTATTTTGTGTCTAAGTTTGACAGAAAAAAATTCTTAAAATTATATCTCTGAAATTGGTTGAAACTTGGCAGTTTTAGATGCAAAACAATTTGTTTCAGCGTTGAAACTTAAAACTTATTGTGCTCTCGCTGGGGAATTGAACTACCGTGCGACCCGCGAGGCAAAACGAGCTGCCGGCAGGACTAGGCAGGTGAATTTCCGGATTTCTTGTTCTAGTGTAGTGAGAAAGAGGCAAGGCAGATATAGTAGAAGGATTCCCTAGGAAAAAAAAGAGAGATGTATACTATAGAAGGGGAAAGATAGGCGTAGGAGGACGTGGGTGGTGGTGTATCTAGCGAATGAAGGAAGGAAAGCAACGGAGGATTTTGGACTTCGGGGGCGCGACAAAAAGCGTGGGGGACGCTGTCCTTTGTCCATATCCATCTCGATGGCGCTCTCTTGTCTTGTACCCCGGGCAAGCCCACGTCGTGCCTTGGCATCGAGCTAGGCACCCGGGGAATTTCTCTCGAAGTGTGCACCGTCCCGCTTCTATTCTCCTGTCTTGAACACTACTCCAGCTAGGAGTACTGTGGTAATAAACAATCTATACGCAGTTAGGCAGCTAGGCAGAGACGGGACACCACCACTTAGCTAGCTAGAAAGCTTTTCTCTACCGTTAACTGTAGTAAGCTACGAAGCCCATGCTTTCGTGCTCGCAATTTCTTCCGGTTGCGTCGTCATGGCAATCTGTTTTCGTATGGTGGTTCGTTGTCATGGTTTTTGCTCTTCCTGGAGCGTGCAGGCTTGAGGCCGCTGGCTTTAGCATTAGCCATTTGCTACTCTGGTGGTACTACAAGGACGCACTGTGCTGCCACCGCTAATAATAGGAGCCGGTAGCTTTTGGCGCACCCAATAAGGGCCTCTTTGATTCGCGGGATTGTAAAAACATGGGAATAGGAAAAACATAGAATTGAAATGTCATGCTCATCTCAATCTTATAGGAGTTTAGGTTGTTTGATTGCATCATAGGAAAAACGAAGGATTCTTTCAAAGATGTTCGATTGGATGCTAGAAATTCTATGAAAAGTAGTACAAAAAATTCTTTAAAAAAAATTCCTATAGGATTCAATCCTATGAGTCAGACAACCAATATAGGAAAAATTCTTAAGAATTCTAATCCTCCAAAATTCTTATGCAAATCCTTTAAATCAAAGGAACCCTAAATGTGTAGTAGCACGAGCCTTGTCGTAAGGTGGCGGGAAGGTGGAATAATAAAGGGAGCGCGCGTGTCCTGGTTATTCGTCCGCACACCGCAACGCGACGACGACGCCGCGACAAAACAAAAACAAAACGCAGCGCTGCACTAGACAACACCACGTCGCGTCGTCCTCTCATCCCTCTCTCTGGCTGCGCTTTGAAAAACTCGCTAGCAAACAAGAGGATGAACCTCCGAGGCCTACTGTGCCTCTGTCCGTGTGTACGTGATGCTGCACGTCTGTCGTCAAGAGAGTGAGTCTTTATCTTTTAGTATACGGAAATGTGGGGCGGTGCATGTCTGCGAGCTGGTGAAACAGTCGCCAACCCGGCTGCTTGTGCGTTAATGCACGCTACTGGTACGCAGAAAAATGGGTGTGAAATCAAGCAAGCAAGCAGAGCTCCATCCGCTTGTCTTGTTTTGTTTGGCAGAGAGAGGAATCAACGCCCTGTAAACTGTCAAATTTGGGCAAACGGGAGAGGTCTTCAGACGCCAGGCACGAGTACAGTTATTACAGTTTAGTGGCGGAAAATGTGAAGTAATCCACAGATTAGAAGGAACGAACACGTAGACGCAGGGGGGACGCAGAGTGCGGTGCGGACCAGCGAGCAGGTTAATGCGGGGTCGTCGTCGCGCAGCGCGTTGGCGCGGTGCGCTTTGTCCGGTGGTGTTGGCGGTGGCGCCACCCACCCTCGCCGCCCCCTATTAAAAGACGAGACGAGACGAGTGTGGCGTTGCAAAGACCGGGCTCCATGGAGCTCGTTTTGCAAAAAAAATTTATTAAAATATATTTAAAAGTTTCAAAAAATGCCAATTTTATTTGTACAAATACATATGCATATTCTTTAAGTATGTGTAAATTTTCAGTAACTAATTTGATCATTTGCGTGCTACACAAAAAATGACAATATCTGACGCAAATACAACAAAGAAAAAGCCTATTTCAATCTGTGTATTTGTCTTTTTGTATACATCACATATGAATACATATGTTTGTGAAAATTTGTATACGTATACTTCAAGTATATGTCTACATGAAAACATTTTTTCAGATTTTTTTGAGTTATGAAAAAGGTATTTTGACTGAGTAATGTATATAGAGCTCAGTGGAGCTCGGCCTCTGCAGCCATTTTTCGGAGACGACAACAAGTTTACGGAGGCGCTTTGGTTTCGTGTGTCTTTTGGCGGGGCGACGACGAAAACGGTCCATCATGCATGCCAGCGAGGGGATACATATCTACGACCAGTTCGCATGGGAGTGCTTATATTATCCGTGATGATCTGCATTGTCACGTGCTAAGCTGTTCATTGTTTTCTGCTGCGTGTACGTACGTTGTTCTCATCCCAGCTTAATTAGTGGGGGCGGTTTCTGCAAAGCCAGCTGTCCCCATGCATTACACGTATCCTGCACAGTGTTGACACGTATCTAAGCGTACGTGCGTCCCGAGTCATGCGTCCATGAAAGTTTCCGGGAAAATGGCGATATACATGCGCAGCCTAGTAGCACGCTTCCAGAAAGTTGCTTCTAGTATGAGTCAGCACCGTGGAAAACAACGGATAAAACCAGACCGATCGACCGACACAACCGAGGATCACTACGAGGACAAAAATCACGTACGTTCGTGCATGCATGCATGCATGCATGCATGGCGTAGTGCCTACGTTGGCGCCTCGTCACGCCTCCACTCTCCTTTCGTTTCCTCCGCCCGGACGACAACGTGGAGAACACTGGGTTTGTTTGTGTGGCCATGTTTTGGACGATTCGGACGATTGTTGCATGTGCTGCAGGCGGTCGATTTTTCTACGGTTTGACCACTTGCATTGGTACTACCATGACTTGCATTCGGGCGGGTGAGACTACTAGCTACATGTTCAACGTTCGACGGTGCTAGCTGCAGTGATCGATGGTACAGTACGTACTACTACTATCAATTGCATTGAATCGGCCGTGAAGGCGTGAAGGTGGCGCAGTTTAATAGGATCGGCACCTTGCACCCGATAGCACCTAGCACGTCCACGTGATTGATCATGTGCTGTTGTTTTCTCGTCAGCAACGAGTTTTTATTCTTATCCTGACAAGTAGTCTAAACGTGGAGTGGAGTGTCACGAACTTCCTTAACTCCAAAATATGACGCTCGCATGACCCTGTCATGACAGGTCAAAGCACATACAGAAAATATATATACCCTATGCTGCTATGCACCGAGCACTTCCCACCTGGGCCTTGTAAATCAAACCAATTTCGTCCTCTTGTCTAGCCCGTAAAGTTCAACGTCGATCGTTATTCTCAATGAGGTGGTGCATTTTCTACGCAACAAACGGCCTAGTATATGCGTGTTCAACTGGTTAACAAATGGTTGTGCAGACGGAAGCTGATTACTGAGCCATCAGACACCATGTCTGGTTCGCCGGAAACAAAGAGGAGATCAACATATACATTTTATAGAGCCCGCCGTATCATACATACTCCGAATGCGACACGATGCCTTGGTAAAGTCGTCGCATGCATAAACTACACGAGACGAGTCACTAGATGGGGTACCGACGAGGAGAAATGAGGACATGGTTTCATCACATTCTTTTGCCGCGCTCGATGTTTACAAGCGAGCCGGTTAATTAATTCAGATTGTAATCCAACAAATCCGTTTTCTTTCGGGTTCGAGCACAACAAATCTGACTCTAGCGCAAGGACAGATAAAATCCTTCAAGAAATCTGTACTACGTTGAGAGCGATACCCACGCAGTGGCCACTATCGCGCGCACAAACCAAATTTCGCTACCATTGTGTGGGTCATCACACCCACTGATCAACGTAGCTAGTAGTCTGAAGATCTGCTTCTGATTCACAGTCCTCTGGTTTTCAGTGAGATATACAGTGAGAAAATGCGACACCAGCAAATGCAACCAACTCCCATAGAAAAAAAAGAAGAAGCAAATGCAACCAACGACACCGGCCATCCATCCTGGTTAGAGCTGCATTTGCTAAAATTAATCTGACGTCCGGACACGTGTGTGATCTGCGATAGGTCAACTCAAAAGGCATATTGTGTTTGGTGCAACGATCGGCTACAAACCAAGCAGAAATATCTGTAGTAGTAGATGAAGAGGCATGCTACGTGTCTGTTGGCTGATCTTGTAAAAAGATCAGTCGGATCGCGAGCAGTCAGACTAACCGCATCAAGAGAGGTTATTATTTTGCAGAATTATTTCTGTAATATAGGTTTTGTTGTAGAATTTTTTTGCAACAAAGATTTTGTTGCATCTTTTTGTAACTAAGGTCTAGTTGCACAAAAATTCCGCAAGAGAGATTTTGTTGCAACACATAGACCTGTCGTAGACCATTGTAACACTATGCATGTTTTGACGAAGGATGGTATGTGAGCCCTCACTTGACGCGTGACATATAAGGAAGGTGGTGGACGCGGCAGCTGCCATCTGCCGGGTTATGGTAGGCTTTTCCCCGTAGATGAAGCTGATTAAGGCGACAACAAAGAAGTAGTAGTCCATATATGCGTGTGCCAAGTTTTGTCCATATACTAGAACTTTGATAATAAAGAATCTAAAGAACTAATTTGGTGTTCGAGATATTTATTTTTTGTAAACTTAGTCAAATTAAAATAAGTTTTGTTTAGGACAAATCTAGAACTTTGATTAATTTGGAACGGAGAGGATAGCTAGCAGGCGTGTTCAATTGGTTAATAAATACTCCCTCCGTCCGGAAGTACTCGTCAGAGGAATGGATGTATTTAAATGTATTTTAGTTCTAGATACATTTATTTTTATGCATTTCTCCGACAAGTATTTCCGGACGGAGGGAGTAATTATTTGGATGGAAAATTGATTATAGAATAGCAACCTAGTAGTACATGTCTTGTTCCATGGAAAGAAAAAGGAAAGGATGTCCGTTATTCAAGTCTTATCGATTAATATGACTGTGTTGAGTACCGATTGCAGCAAAGTCATCACATAAGCTAGACACAAGAAGTTAGATCCTATACTATGGTCAAAATAAATGCTAAACCTAGGGGCAAAATTTATGGGTCAAACCTACGGAACTTAATCCTTAGCGAACCTCTCACTAACCCACTCTCTGAATTTCGTCGTGGGGCTGGATCCAATCTAACCAAATGATTCGGTGATAAACTCGTCATAAGAAATTTATGTACTTTAGAATATTGTATCCACGCACACTTGACGATAGACTAGAAGCCGCCATTCTGATATTTTGAGACCCTACATTCTAGTAATATCAAACATTCAGGTATACATGCATTGAAATATGCAATGTGTGTTGTTGCGACTACCATAAATAAATCCGTGAAAGCGAACACTTTTATATGTGTTAAATTATGTGGTTCAGTGATGGACATCATGATTATAGCATAAAAATGACCGATTTTATTTGGGATCATTATCACCTAGTATGTTTTATTAAGTAAATTATGAATAAAAATGGTAATTATTATTATGATAATGTAAAATTGAAGTTATATAAATATAAAACTTTAGTATAAAGAGAAAAGTCTTAAAAAAACCTTGAATTCGTCCTCAAAGTCTAAAAACGACCCTGACCTCTGAATCCATGAATTCGTCACCATGTTCTTTCTAACTCAGCTTATCCTGACTGATTTTTTTGAGAAGTTCGTTTGTGCGCCATGTTTCCTGATGTGGCACGCATTATGATCTGCAAATTAGTTCTTCTCAAGAAATCAGTTTTCTTGATTTGAGTAAGCGTGATCGGCATTCCTAGTTGGGGCGAACAATGATAAGTTTATAGCTAAAAATATTCAAATCCAAGACTGAGTCTAATATAGTATCTAGTTCAGGTTTGTGATATTTTAAGATATTCAAAAATTACAGTACTTATACAAAGAGGCCATAATCATCAATTTTGACCAAGACCAAAATTATAAGACCAGTACTAACACAAAAAGGTAGAATCACTAGTTTTGATCGGAACTAAAAGAAATAACCATTACAATTGTTAAGAAGGTTCATTTCTTTGCCTTTTTCTTCCCTTGCCCATTCTGTATTTTAGGAGTCTTTCTCTTCTCCGTATTTGGTCCTGCTTGGGCAGTTTTTTTTCATTTGTTGCCATTCTGCTGGCTTGTTGTGATGTTAGCATCTGTTTGTGCTTGCTGTTGAAATCAAGTATATATCCAACAGTGCATAATTAATAAAAATAGTAGAAAAGCAAAATTATATGAAATAGAAGAAAAGCAAAATTGTATGAAACTGAAGAAATGCCCAAGTACATGAAACTAAAGAAATGCAAAATTAAATGAAACAGAAGAAATGCAAAATTAAATGAACAGAAAAATCCACTAGTATATGACATAGAAGAAATTCATAATTATATGAAATACGTAGAAGAAATGCATAATTATATGTGACAAAAGAAATCCACTAGTATATGAAATATAAGAAATTCATAATTATATTAAACAAAAGAAATCCACTTGTATATGAAATAGAAAAAACACACAATTATATACCTCAGATGCCTTCATTTTCCTCCCTGTTTTTTCTCATAAAGGCATTCTCCTCCCTGTTTTGCTTTTATGAAATAGAAGAAAGGCATTTCCCCTCCATGTGTGTGATCAGCGATAAACCAACTCAAAAAGGGATATCGTGTTTGGTGCCACGATCGGTAATAAGGGCATCTTCAATGGTAACCCGTAAAAATCCTACGCATCCGTCTGTTGACACGGATGTGGGAGGACAACATCCAACCCTAGCCGCATATATTTCAAACCGTATTTTAATTAACCGGACAAAATTCATGCAAAACGGTCGATATTCATCAAAGTTCAGATATAAAATACCACAAATCATCCATACATGGCAAACAAATTAAGTGTAGTACAATAATGTCTTTAAATTCGACACATCCCAGATGTCGAGCAAGTTTTTCATGAGCGGATCATATCGTTCCACACAAACTCCCCCTTCAGCTTCATCCAATGGCCGACCCTCTGTCATGTGGCATGTGCGGGCTACATATGATGTGTAGATCGACATTGAGTGAATGAATCAATCCGCAAGTTGAGCAAGAGGAAGTAAAACTTATGATCTCGTTCATGTCCGCGTGCAATGGCCACCTTGCATCGAGCTGCCTAACCAAGTTGCAAAATTTGATGACGCTAGTCTGGATAGCGTGCCAGCGATACGACAACGACCTCACGTTGCGTGGTGAATGATTTACACATCGTAGGGCGCAATGCGCTGTCATGCGTGAAACTTTTCATGCACTTGCTCCCAGAAGGGTTCCCCTTTTGCTCCTGCCTATGAAATCTGCGCATACCATCAGCCACACATCGCACAATAACTCATCCTCCATGGTCGAGTAGCTCACCATCCTTTGTACTCTAAAATACGACATATCATTTGAAAATAAGCTCAATGGCATTTAACTGAACATCTGTCAGGCGTGGTGTCCGTAATGGAGGTCGTCGATAGGGGGCGTAGTGTACCTGGGTACAAATGGCTCCAGGGTGGAAAGCTCAGTCGGAATGGCGAGCGGGCACGTCAGTGCTTGTTGCGGACGTCCGACAATGCCTCTGTGGCCGTCGAAGACGAACAACAGCGGCGGTGGAGGTGGAGGGTGCGGATGCAAAGTAAGGGGAGAAGGGGCATAGTGGAAGGAAATGGGACAAGGAGGGGGATTGGGTGGGCCGGTGGTGTTGGAGTCCTACTTTTCGGGTGTCCGGACTCCCGCAAACCTTCCACACTTTCGTCTCCAATTTGCGACAGAAATCATGTCCAGACTGTCCCGCGGGCTGATACAGATCGGCGTCGGATCGCTGCCGCGGTCCAGACGGTTGCGGTAGGTTTGCGGGCCCGCCTTGGAGATGCCCTAACCAGCCAGAAATGTCTGTAATAGATGGAGATGATTAACCGCTCGCGTGTCTACAGATCTAATTTGGTTTTCGAGATATTGGTTTTTTAATAAACATAGTCAAATTCAAAGAATGTTGGTTTAGAGTAAATTTAGAACTTTGCTTAATTTGGAACGAAGAGGGTAGCTAGCAGGCGTGTTCTAATTGTCAATAAATAATTCTTTGGATGGAAAACTGATTATAGAATAGCAACCTAGTACATGTCAGGTTAAGGAAACAAAAACGAAAGAATATCCGTTACTCAAGTCTTATCGATCAATACACTGTGTTGAGTACTGATTGCAGCAAATTCATCACATAAGTTAGACACAAGAAGTTAGAACCTATACTATGGTGAAAATAAATGCTAAACCTAGGGGCAAAATTTATGGGTCAAACCTACAGAACTTAATCCTTAGTTGGATTTCGTCGTGGGGCTGGATGCAATCTAACCAAATGATTCGGTGATAAACTCATCATAAGAAAATTATGTACTCTAGAATATTTTATTCAAGTATACTTGACGACAGACTAGAAGACCTAATTTATTCCTCAAAAATTAAAAATAAAAGACCTAATTTAACAGTTAGACTGAGAGTCTGGGATCGATAGTGGGCAGTGGGATGATTTTGTATTTCAATCAGGATTAGATTAAAGTGATCGTCAAAGCTTAAACAACTCCTTAGACAATATATGCATGTGCTGGCTAATGTCCAAATCATAATTTTCGTATAGAAGAGGGGCGGCTAATGTCCTTTTCACGAACCAAAAAGCAGTCAAGTTTATATAAGGCTATGCTTTATTTTAGCTCTCCTAGGAATCTTCTCCCCTGAACTTCTCCATGACCCAAACTGTGCGAGATACATTGAATCTTCCCTTGGTTTTACATCTGTGAGCACGGGATCAATTCACCAGGAAAGTCTAGATCGAGTGAGCTGTCTGATTACACAACGAGCTGAATTTTGGAAGCACAACTTGTGCCTTGTGCAGATGGCAGGCAGGCACGATCCACCAAAGTTTCGTTGAAAGCAAAGCCGGCCCTGAATTTCCACTTGAGATGATGTGTTCCTACAAAACATGGTTCAGTTTGCAGCTACCATGTTCCAGCTCGAATAGCTCGGCATTTTCAGTCATTATCTGCTGTGGAAAATGCACGAGCAGTGGTACAAAAGTCTGCACTAAACTCTGAAACGACAGTCATGCTAATTTGGAGCACAAGTGCACAATGATACTGGCGGCGACCCATCGCAGGAAACCAACAGATATGGGCGCCGTACCACCTGCATGAACGGTTGAACTAGTCGCTTAAAGTAGTATATGTACGTATGTGATTCACCAGAGCGACGTAGACCTTTCTGTTGTTTCATTTGCGTATTGATAGCTGACGAGAAGAGGAGGGGACAGTGCGTGCAAGTTGATCAAGAAATACGAGATAGTAGTCAGATCGTAGCAACTTCTTTTTTCGCAGCGCGTATCACATTTTCAGCAACTCCTCGTAAACTAGTCCCTCTTACCTTCTTTTTTCACATGAGAGGTAAAAGTATAAAATAAATTTAAGCTGGTGAACTTATCAATTAGTGACCTGAGTAATTTTTACTTTCTTACCTCACATGCAAAAAAGGAGATAAGAACGACCACGTTAGAATTTGCCATGCTAAGTACGGTGCTGTTGCGTGCGGCCAATAAGGAATTGATTTTCCTTTTGGCAGTTTGCAGCAAGTGCACTGCACACAGGTGATGGATAGCAGACGTGACAAGAGTCTTAATTTGTACTCGTCGCTGGCCTCCCCACCCCAACTTGTCCGGCTGTGGAAGTGGACGAAAGAAGCGTACAAAGAAACAAGACAGAGAGTGAGCGAGAGAGGAAGAAGGCACGGCCCCGTGGTAAGGACAGCGGCCACCACGCCGTGCCTGGCCTTGTCTCGGAGCAAGCTTTCGGGCGTCGGCTCTCATTTTGGACGCATCGCAGGCGGCTTTGAATTCCGTCACCGGCAGCGGCACCACCTGCTGGTGTCTCCGTCACGAGACCGACGCTTTTGGTTTCGTTCGATGGTCGCCACCTACGACTGCGAGCAGGTCGGTTTCTTTTGGAACCCAACAAAACGCCATCCAGAAGCTAGCGACCCCCGAGCCTATCCGATTTGGACGCACCCTATCCATCAATCCACGGTGCCAGCGCCAGCTCCAACCAAAAACCACGGGCAAAACAACGGATTTTGAGGTGATTTGCTTCTGTCTTTGCGTCCGTTCGGGGATGGGAGGGGACGAAAAGCAGGCACGGGCTGGACTTTTGAGGCCATGTACGTTTGTTTCTCTGCCCGTTCTCTCCTGTCTGGTGTGCGCCAAATGCGAAGGACAAGCATGGTGCTTGTCCTCGTCCCAGTTGGAGCTATCTATGGCGTGGCGTGGTGGAACGGGATCATCTCTTTTCTTTTGTGTTTGTGTTTGGCAGCATGCGCCAAAGCGGCATGGCGTGCGATTCTTCGGGGCTGTTTGGTTCTAGGACTAGCATTGCCACACTTTGCCACACATTTTTGCCAAACTTGCTTAAGGTTAGTTCATCAAAATGAAAACCACAAGTTGGCAAGCCTAAGAGAATCTTGCCACACTTTTTGTGAGTATGCCATGTGGGGTCTAAGTGTGGCTTGCCAAATGTGTGACTTGAACCAAACACTCATCTAAGTTGGTCAAACTTGCCTAAGCTTAGATGTGGCAATCTTTGGCAAAGTTAGTCTCAAACCAAACAGCCCCTTCCTTTTTCTAACCCACTCCCGTGCACGGTGCACCTACATATGTACTCCGGTAGAGACTACGGTATTCGCTAGGACTCTACGTGAGGATCACAGTTTTGTTTAGGTTACACTTCCTTTTTTTTATACTGAAACTCGCAGGAGCTCTGCTGCTTATGTTAAACTTGCTACGTGCATGTGCATGTGCTCTACGTGTCTGCTCATATCTGTTAAATGAATAGGACAAGATTTTAGCAAGACTGATGAAGTGATCTGCGGATCGATTGTCGGTCTCTCCCATCAATCATACCACTACCGGAGACTGAGTGAAGAGGGCATGCTGCATTTGGCGGAAAACGGGCAATATCAAAACTAGACCAGCTCCCTTTGAGTTACGTAAAGGTTAGCTTGCCGTGAGCCCGTGACTGACCGGTGGATGACAACACATCTTGCCTCTGGCCTTTACTTAGGCCTTGGAAATTTTCGTGCCGTGAAAAGCACGACACTCTTTGAAAACCTCCCACGGATTATTGGTGCGTAAATTCAGCCACGCAATTAAGTCAACTCAGACCAAGTACGCTTGAGACTCGTCACGCTAGCTGGCTGCCTGCCCGGATGGTCGCTTCCTCTCTCATTGCATCTTTTTCTCGCGGACGATGACACCGCGAAGAACAGTGTCCTGGCTTGCCTGTTTGTCCCGAGGATTTTTGGAGCATTCGAATTGGATTCTTGCATATATATGCAGGCGGTTGATTTTTCTAGGGTTTGACCTGACAATCAGGCGTGGCCGGCGAATTTTGCATAATTATTATTTTTTCAACGGTGCACTGATCGTTACTCCATGCATCAACTTGCTTGGGGGCTTGTAAACCTTAGAGAAACCATATCAATTTCGACATTTCGTCGTTTTCGTGAGGTTCAATGTCAATCATTATTCTCAATGAGGTGCATTTTCAACGCAAAAGACCGACGAGTATATGCGTGTTCAATTGGTTAACAAAATAATTGTTCTTCGGATGAAACTGATGATTACTGAGCTCATGTCCGGTTCAGCGGAAACCAAAAGGAGCTCAACATTTTCATTTTTAAAACATATGATATTCATCTTGCAACTGGATTACAGGCAGTGCCTTTAAATACTCATTCCGTCCTAAAATAAGTGTCTCGACTTTATGCTAACTTTAATATAAACTTGTATTAAGGTTGAGACATATATTTTGGGACGAAGGTAGTATACAGTTTAGGAGATCATTAGTTGCGGAGCGTTGGAATTCCTGGCTACACTTGATATGGAGGTTGATGGAGATTCATCATCTATCCGACCAAACTGATTCCTTACACTGGAAGATAACTAGAAACAGAGTGTTTACGTCAAATCTATGTATTTGGATCTAATTAATTCTGGCCCAATCCCAAGATCGATATATATTTAAAAAATTAAGGTTCCCGTGCGTATTAAAATTTTCATGTGGTTTGTCCACAAGCAAGTGATCCTTACGAAAAATAATTTACTAAGCGACGTTGGGTAGGTAGTGCACGATGTTGTTTTTGTGATCGTGACGAAACAATACAACACCTATTCATAGATTGCCCTCTCGCGAAGTTACTTTGGCGAACGATACATATAGCCTTTAACATTACTCCTCCAGTTAGCATTGAAGCATTATTTGGGACGTGGCTAGCTGGAGTAGACCATATTACTGCGTTTCGTATTTGAATTGGAATATGTGTGCTTATTTGGGCTATATGGAATTGCTGGAACGATATAATCTTTAACAGAAAACATATTTTAACTTTCTTGCAAGTCATCTTCAGAGCTACGGCATGCATCCGTACGTGGTCATTACTCACTCATACGGACTCCAGGGAGCCTTTGGTTACGGGGTGCAACCGGTGGGAGATGCTAGCACAGGCTATATTCAACCGGTTTGGAGGGGGTCTCATAATAGGATAGAAGTCTAGTGTTCTAGTCCTATTTTTCCTGCCGGTTGTGGCAATGAGTTTTTTTATTTATCTTTTTGCTCCGTTTGTGAGTTGTAATGAATCTAAGACTTTGTTTTGTTTCGAACTTTTCAACTATATGGCCGCATGCATCTTTCGGATGCAGAGGCCGAGGGTGAGTCTCCTTTTCCGAAAAATCTTGCAACTGGATGCCATGATTCACAAAAATGACACGGGACGGATCAAAGAATGGTACCGGCGGAGAGATCAACCTCCCCCGAAGATCTGATTGTGATGCACCAAGTGTCAAGCACACATGTGGTCACCAAGTGTCTCAACTTTATACTAACTTTAATATAAACTTGTACTAAGGTTGAGACACATATTTTGGGACGAAGGGAGTATACAGTTTAGGAGATCATTAGTTGCAGAGCGTTAGAATTCCTGGCTACACGTGATATGGAGGTTGATGGAGATTCATCGTCTATCCGACCAGACTGATTCCTTACAATGGAAGATAACTAGAAACAGAGTGTTTACGGTCAAATCTATGTATTTGGATTTAATTAATTCTGGCCCAATCCCAAGATCGATATATATTTAAAAAATTAAGGTTCCCTTGCGTATCAAAATTTTCATGTGGTTTGTCCACAAGCAAGTGATCCTTATTAAAAATAATTTACTAAGCGATGTTGGGTAGGTAGTGCACGATGTTGTTTTTGTGATCGCGACGAAACAATACAACACCTATTCATAGATTTCCCTCTCGCGAAGTTACTTTGGCGAACGATACATATAGCCTTTAACATTACTCCTCCAGTTAGCATTGAAGCATTATTTGGGACGTGGCTAGCTGGAGTAGACCATATTACTGCGTCTCGTATTTGAATTGGAATATGTGTGCTTATTTGGGCTATATGAAATTGCTGGAACGATATGATCTTTAACAGAAAACATATTTTAACTTTCTTGCAGGTCATCTTCAGAGCTACGGCATGCATCCGTACGTGGTCATTACTCACTCATACGGACTCCAGGGAGCCTTTGGTTACTGGGTGCAACCTGTGGGAGATGCTAGCACAGGCTATATTCAACCGGTTTGGAGGGGGTCTCATAATAGGATAGAAGTCTAGTGTTCTAGTCCTATTTTTCCTGCCGGTTGTGGCAATGAGTTTTTTTATTTATCTTTTTGCTCCGTTTGTGAGTTGTAATGAATCTAAGACTTTGTTTTGTTTCGAACTTTTCAACTATATGGCCGCATGCATCTTTCGTATGTAGAGGCCGAGGGTGAGTCTCCTTTTCCGAAAAATCTTGCAACTGGATGCCATGATTCACAAAAATGACACGGGACGGATCAAAGAATGGTACCGGCGGAGAGATCAACCTCTCCCGAAGATCTGATTGTGATGCACCAAGTGTCAAGCACACATGTGGTTACCAAATGTCTCAACTTTATACTAACTTTAATATAAACTTGTAGTAAGGTTGAGACACATATTTTGGGACGAAGGGAGTATACAGTTTAGGAGATCATTAGTTGCGGAGCGTTGGAATTCCTGGCTACACTTGATATGGAGGTTGATGGAGATTCATCATCTATCCGACCAAACTGATTCCTTACACTGGAAGATAACTAGAAACAGAGTGTTTACGGTCAAATCTATGTATTTGGATCTAATTAATTCTGGCCCAATCCCAAGATCGATATATATTTAAAAAATTAAGGTTCCCTTGCGTATCAAAATTTTCATGTGGTTTGTCCACAAGCAAGTGATCCTTATTAAAAATAATTTACTAAGCGACATTGGGTAGGTAGTGCACGATGTTGGTTTTGTGATCATGACGAAACAATACAACACCTATTCATAGATTGCCCTCTCGCGAAGTTACTTTGGCGAACGATACATATAGCCTTTAACATTACTCCTCCAGTTAGCATTGAAGCATTATTTGGGACGTGGCTAGCTGGAGTAGACCATATTACTGCGTCTCGTATTTGAATTGGAATATGTGTCCTTATTTGGGCTATATGAAATTGCTGGAACGATATGATCTTTAACAGAAAACATATTTTAACTTTCTTGCAGGTCATCTTCAGAGCTACGGCATGCATCCGTACGTGGTCATTACTCACTCATACGGACTCCAGGGAGCCTTTGGTTACTGGGTGCAACCGGTGAGAGATGCTAGCACAGGCTATATTCAACCGGTTTGGAGGGGGTCTCATAATAGGATAGAAGTCTAGTGTTCTAGTCCTATTTTTCCTGCCGGTTGTGGCAATGAGTTTTTTATTTATCTTTTTGCTTCGTTTGTGAGTTGTAATGAATCTAAGACTTTGTTTTGTTTCGAACTTTTCAACTATACGGCCGCATGCATCTTTCGGATGCAGAGGCCGAGGGTGAGTCTCCTTTTCCGAAAAATCTTCCAATTGGATGCCATGATTCACAAAAATGACACGGGACGGATCAAAGAATGGTACCGGCGGAGAGATCAACCTCTCCAGAAGATCTGATTGTGATGCACCAAGTGTCAAGCACACATGTGGTCACCAAGTGTCTCAACTTTATACTAACTTTAATATAAACTTGTACTAAGGTTGAGACACATATTTTAGGACGAAGGGAGTATACAGTTTAGGAGATCATTAGTTGCGTAGCATTGGAATTCCTGGCTACACGTGATATGGAGGTTGATGGAGATTCATCGTCTATCCGACCAAACTGATTCCTTACACTGGAAGATAACTAGAAAAAGAGTGTTTACGGTCAAATCTATGTATTTGGATCTAATTAATTCTGGCCCAATCCCAAGATCGATATATATTTAAAAAATTAAGGTTCCCTTGCGTATCAAAATTTTCATGTGGTTTGTCCACAAGCAAGTGATCCTTATTAAAAATAATTTACTAAGCGACGTTGGGTAGGTAGTGCATGATGTTGTTTTTGTGATCGTGACGAAACAATACAACACCTATTCATAGATTGCCCTCTCACGAAGTTACTTTGGCGAACGATACATATAGCCTTTAACATTACTCCTCCAGTTAGCATTGAAGCATTATTTGGGACATGGCTAGCTGGAGTAGACCATATTACTGCGTCTCGTATTTGAATTGGAATATGTGTGCTTATTTGGACTATATGAAACTGCTGGAACGATATGATCTTTAACAGAAAACATATTTTAACTTTCTTGCAGGTCATCTTCAGAGCTACGGCATGCATCCGTACGTGGTCATTACTCACTCATACGGACTCCAGGGAGCCTTTGGTTAGTGGGTGCAACCGGTGGGAGATGCTAGCACAGGCTATATTCAACCGGTTTGGAGGGGGTCTCATAATAGGATAGAAGTCTAGTGTTCTAGTCCTATTTTTCCTGCCGGTTGTGGCAGTGAGTTTTTTAGTTATCTTTTTGCTCCGTTTGTGAGTTGTAATGAATCTAAGACTTTGTTTTGTTTCGAACTTTTCAACTATATGGCCGCATGCATCTTTGGGATGCAGAGGCCGAGGGTGAGTCTCCTTTTCCGAAAAATCTTGCAACTGGATGCCGTGATTCACAAAAATGACACAGGACAGATCAAAGAATGGCACCAGCGGAGAGATCAACCTCTCCCGAAGATCTGATTGTGATGCACCAAGTGTCAAGCACACATGTGGTCACCGAAAAATGCATCATCCATGTAAAGCAACGAAACTCCCTCCCCCCCCCCCCAATTTTCAGATGGCCCCCCTTCTCCAATCTTTATTATCCACTAGCAAAAGGGCCCGTGCATTGCACCGGGTAGAAAACAAAAAAAAATGTAAGAACTCGTCCTGCTTAAAACCACTATATTGGCCTTTTTTCCATGGTATTAATGTAGAATGGAACATAAGTTGGTGAAGAAGTTATCCAAAAAGTACGTCCTTTTATCAAGAAGTATGATGCAATGAAAGTTATTCATTATCCAGAAGTATGATGCAACAAAAGCTAAGAATTAGATGGTTGATAACTCCCATCTCGCCAAGCAGCATACATGACCATGGATGTGATAGAAAACATTAAAAGTTAAGAAAACTACCGTTCTGCAGAATAATAGGCCATAGCCATCACGGTAGTCTAGTTACGATTTTCATTGAAACTGAAGAAATTATTGAATAGAGCAAATAAAGAGCAAGAACCATGCAAAGCTTATCACTTGACTATATTATTATTTCTTTAACCAACAAACAGTATGATGACTACCATGTAATCACTTTCTGCACATTTTTGGGTTATCTCTAACAGCGGACTATGTAAAACTACTTCCTTTGTGCAAGACGGAGCTGCAGCTGGGTTGCACTTCCAAGTTTCACCACGTTCAAGCTTGCATAATCTCCATTTGCAATCATAGTATATCATCCATAGAACCATTGAAGTTTTCCACTTTTCTTCATTATGAGACTCAGTATAGTTTATCCTATTATTTGTTATGCCTTCGAATCCCATGACAAAACACTTTCTCACATCCTTTCGTGTTTACCCAAATACATTCGGCCAGAACCTAGGAAATGATATTAATAATCTGATATACAATTCAAAACAGTGAAAAAACTATTCAACTGAAATAAATAAGTGTTAGCACACGCTGTCTTTTTTAACATCTCGTCTCTACTAAGCTTGGCTGTAAGGTAATAGCTCGAGGAAAACTGAATCAGTAAGCCATATTTATATTTGGCACATCTAGCACAAAAACTATGAATACTGTCAGAATATCTATCAACATCCAGACCAAACAGCATCAGATGGCGAGAACCATTTGTTCAAAAAGTCCAAGGGAGAAGGAAGCGGGGAATTAAATAGGACTAATAGGCAGCATGTTAATTAGAGTTCCCATGTAACATGTGATTTTTTTGTATATATTCTGAGTGTTAAAATAAGCCCTGCCAAATAGAGGGTTCAGAATTGTTTGTCTTAGATGAGCATTGGAATTTCGTAAGGTTGGCTAATCAATATAGGTAGAATGCAACTGATGAAAATTCAACTTCATGTAGAATGCAACCAAACAACTTCGTGGACCCATTTGTTTTCATTTTCATTATTAATAAATAATATACACATGTACGTATTACATACTATTATGCAGATTCTTTTCCTTAGGAAAACTGCAATGGTCTAGCATCTATAATCCCTAGAGAATTCCAATGGTCTAGCTTCTATATCTTATCAGCCAATTTCATATTTTGGTTCAAATACGATAAGCACTTCAAACTGTTTTTATCTTAATTGAAAATGATCCCTCCCCCCATTCTGCGTCCTCTATTTTATCAGCACCCCTTCCGTCCATCTTTCCGCCCTTGCCGAAGATGGTTGTTTTGTCCACCTGGTCACAAGCGAGTAGACGTGATCCATTCAAGGTGATGAGCTTGGCCACCTCATGACACGTATCACTGAACCGCGCAGGGCAATGGGATGTTTCAACTTATCTCTTGATCTGACCACCCTCACTACCTTATACTTTGGCCAGCTTTGACCGTGAACTTGTCTTATGGGAGGGCAGGTCCTGCTCGTGTCCCCGCATACCACCTTGACCTTCCCAACCACATGCTCGATCGCAACTAATATGTATATAATAAAAGGACACATTAGATGGCTATCAGTAGTGAACGTTAGGTAAGAAATATCATCGCCCATGCTTTCGTACAGAGCAAACACCAACTGCGAAATAACTATAGTGAAAATTACATAATTTGTACAGAAAGATTATTTCAATCTATTTGAAACTAAAATACACATGAGAAAATAATCATGTGCGAGCACAAAATATCTTAGACCCAGAAAGGGAACCTGATACTAATGATGTTCTCAGTATATATCAGACCATCTCATCGATTACATAGCGTGTTCTCTCTCTGGATGCAGGTGAGACAAATGTTCAAGTTCACATATAGATTTCGTATTGGAATTGATGTATATACAAATATGTGCTATGCATTTTGGTTGCACTGAAAGAGGGATCACCATTCTGCTATATACGTTGCAGTCTTCGAGTTGTGAAATCATGCACATACTTCTTCAAAACAAAAGTAGTACTCAAGGTCTGAATTCATTTTCAAAGAGCAAATCACATGCTGAAGTACATCTTTGCACCCAAACCATACACGTTCCAGTTGTGGAGTTCAGAAGGCTACGGACAAACAAACACAAATCAACACCCCTTTTACTGAATCAATTAACGCAAGCTGGCCATGCTACATGCAGGAGGGGATAAGATCAGTTACATGGGGATCGCCCTGGTGACACACAAATACATAATCTTGGTTAGGAGCCCCATGATATGGTGTCCCTTGCCGTAGAGGAACATGTACACCACTGCGCCCAGGAGTCATTCCATCACATCAAGGCACACCCCCATGCATATCCTGAAAGACGAACTTTATGTCAAAATATCATGAGTAAGAATAATCATGTAGAACACAAATACTCAAAAAGTAGTAGGAAAACATTAATTGTTTTACTCATGAGGATACCTAAAGTTTTCTTGGACACGGTAGCTGCTGCCGGCAACCTTGAGGTGACCTAACAATGATCCTAACCTGTATGCTCTCTACTTTTTCGAAATCAATTGAAAAAATTACCACTATGTACCAGGAGAGCAACAGACACCTGGAGAATTAATTGACTCATGAGTACGTATGGGCAGAAATTTTTGGCACCACTGTTGCAAGCAGCCCTTCAGGCCATGCTAGGAAGACATCGCCTGCATGTCCTAAAGAATGCATTAGGAGTTTGGCTTATGATTTGGTGCCGCATCTGTCTAGCGCTATGGCCGTCCTAGCTGTGCAAAACGGAATCTTCCGAGGAAGTTGGACACCATGTTAGTAAAGCAAGTCATAGCCACAATCGCCAATGTAAAGTTAATCATAGCTCACATTGCAACCGACATGATCGCCTTTCCTCTCTGTATTCCTCGAGTGTGGACGACAGCCACTATTAGACGCCGGCTACGCGCGGTCGCGCCACACAGTTACAATATCCTTCTGCACCAGGAACGGTGCCTTCCAACGCGCCATAGAATCTCTACGACAGCTCACGGCTTGTTGTGTTCCCCCTCCGCCCTCTCCTCCCCAACATCCTCCTTGTTGCCTTCCCTGATCAGGGCCTCCAGCGGCCAACGTTCAGCTCCTTCCGTGGAAGCTCTAGTTATTCAAGTTCACGACCACTTCATGCAACACATGCACCGAGCCACCGACGACTCTTGTCGCGACACTGGTGGCGAGAAGAATGATGTCGGCGCCCGCCACAGTTAGAATACTACCAACGACGACGAAGCGGGGCCGAACGCACGCACCCCACATAAAGGTAGCCTGCTCCCGTCAGATTGTTCATGTCAATGATGTCACCCCTGCCTGCCACTGCAACCGTGCAGCTTGTTCTTGTGGCCATCGTTGGTTCAACTTCGATCAACACAACAGGGATGTTGCTCCCGTCTTCGGCAAAGCTGTCGGTAGCTTTAGGTTTCCAAGCCTGCCACGGTTAGAACACCACCAACGACGACGATGCGGGGCGCACCCCACATAGAGGTAGCCTCGGTCTGTGGAAGGCCAAAGGCGTCCCTGTTGAAGTGCCGCTCACTCCATGGGTGCGTGCATGCTCGAGGAGAGTTTGTGTCAGAGGAGGTGATGGGCGCAGGAAGGATTAGACAGAAGATGATGTTTCCGGATCAAAAGAGGAAGGACTTGATCGAATAGGAAGGAGATCGGGACTGTCCTAGCACCGGAACGTGATCGTGATAGAAAGGGAGAAGATCAGCAATAGCAATGGAGATCGAGTCGGACCCCGCAGCGTATCTCTTTGGTGGGCTAAGGCCCAAGTAACAGGCAGCCTAGTCGGCAGCGTACCTTTTTGGACCGAGCCCATTCAACGAAACTAACGAATCTAGGAGCTACGTAAGCGATTTTGGTGTGACATAACGACAGACCGACCGCGGAGCAATAGTGCCACCTTGGATGTAAAAAATAATATAGGTGAAAAAACTGAAAGCGTAAATTCATAGAAAGAAAGCGTATTGTGACGGTGAACTCACGGAGTCAATCCGTGCTTTATTATTAGGGAAAGATGTTGCTTGTTAAGTTGTAGCATTATTTTATAGCTTATTATTTCTTTGCAAAAAGAGAGATCAAGGATTTGCTTGAAGCTTTTGATGAGTTTCAAGTTGCTTGGGTGCAACGGTCAGAGAACAAGGTCGCACATATTCTAGTTAGGAAAGGTTACTATAACTCTTTATGTAAAACTTAGCCCCACGTTCCTTCGGAGTGTATTCATTTGAAGGTAACAAAGAAGGGGGCTGCGAACTATTATGAATAAATTACGGAAACATTAACACCCACACGTGTGGCAGTTTTACAACTCGTCCACACAAATGGATCATCGTTCAGTGCAGTTTGCACGAATCTTGACACATTGAGGCAGAATTTGCATGCCACGTAGGATGGGTTTGGTGTGTGGTGTTGAAGAGTTTGCCCACACACCCGCACCATGCTGTTTGCCAGCTGCGCTGTGTGGGCGAACTAGTTTCTGCCCACACAGCTACCACCTAGTTCATGCACGTGTGGGCGAACTGCTTTTCACCCACACAATACTCCTATGTTGTGGATGGCAACTGCAGTTACGCGAAGGTGACAACGAGGTAAACACACATGGCAACTGTGATTCTTTGCTAGACGGCAACTGCAGTTGCGCGTACATGGCAACTAGATAAACACACATGGCAACTGTGATGAACCAACATGACAACTATGGTTGGACCACACGCAGCAACTAGGTAAACACACATGGCAACTACTGTTTGACCATATGTGGCAAGTAGTTAATCACACACGGCAACTACGATTTGATTACACGCGGCAACTACATAAATTAGACATGACAACTATATAGTCAACCAAAACAGACAGAGTTGGCATACTTTTACAACTACGGGGGTGTTTGTTTCCAAGGACTTTTTTATGTAGGGACTAGAAAAAGTCCCTCTTAAAGACTTTTTTTATCAAACGGGAGGGACTTTTTAGGGACTAAATTAGGCATTTGGGACTAAATGAAGAAGACTCTCAAGGAGAGTCTTTTTTGGAACTTTTCCAACAATGCCCCTCCATGCATTTAATGGTCCGCCACCCCATGGTGTTGTTTGATTATTATTTTTCTATATACTAGCGGCAATATGGTCATTTAATAACCTCTAGGAAGGGACTAGGGACTTTTTAGTCTCTGCAAACAAACAAGGAGGGACTTTTTAGGGACTAAAGACTTTTTAGTTGGGACTAGAAAAAATCCTAGGACTTATGAACCAAACAGGGCCTACACTTGCCATCCCGGATAACTACATCTGCCAACCAAGATGACAACTAAATCGTCACCCGGCGGGTACCTAACGTAGCTGCGCCAGAACGTGTGGGCATTTTTGCTTCGTGCCACACACGCATGGTGAAGATGAGTAGTACTTGTTGGGCGTGTAGCACGAAGTAGCCGCGCCCACACGTGTGGGCAATTCTAATGTCCCCCCCCTCCCCCCCCCCCCCCCCCACACACACAGCCTGAGTGGGTTGTCTCCTGCTCACATCACACACGGTGTGTGGATGCATGTCGAATATACCACCTGTTTGAATTTATCTGAGGCACACTTGTGAGATATTGGATAGACCAACTCAAAAAAGTCGTTTTTGGTGCAGGATCAGCTAGAGAACAGGTAGAAATTTCCGTAGTAGGTGGAGCTGATTATCCGGCGTGTCGCTACACCAGCACACCGACACCGACAGGCAACAGCAAAGGTATCATATATGTGTGCGTGTGTGTAAGTTTGTGGCGTGCGGTTTGGCCGGATGGATACCGACACTGGAAATTCGTGGTTAATTTATACCATACGCTTATTGTAGCTCTCATAGGAATCCTCTCCCCTGAATTTCTACATGCCCCGAATTGCACGATGCATTGAATCTTCCCATGGTCTTACATCGGTCAGCATAGGATCCTGGCCGGCTTTCAGACAATTCACAGGGGAAGTCTTGTTCGAGAGAGGTGTCTGATTACAACGGCCTGAATTTTGGAAGTTTTAATTGTCCTTTGTGCATGGTGGACTGAACGTTTGGTCGAAACCAAGCCAACCATGGAGACTTGAGGTCGGGACAAACACATGGTTTAGTTTGCAGCTACCGTGTCCCAATTTTCAGTGTTTGACATTTGTACAGAATCTTGTTGAAGAAAATATCTGACTATGTACACATGTGGTGTCATCTAGTGGTTGGGAGCTTGGGATCTACAGTGGAGTACTTATAAAAAGTTTGCAGTTCACTCTGAGACGATAGTCGTCCTAATTTGGATGGCGGCAACGACCCGTGATTGGAAGGCAACAGATATGTGTGCCGTGCCGGCCACATTAGCGGCTTCCCGTTGTCTCGCTTGGACGCATCGCAAGCGGCTGCGCCCGGCTTTAATCCCCACCTGCTCCTGTCTCCGTCACGAGGCCTACTCTTTGGAGCGTTGCCGCGTGCGGCCACAACCTCGGCGGCGGTCTGTTTCCGAACCCAACAAAACGCCATCCATCCAGACGCTAGCGACATCCGACAGACCCCATCTAGTTTGGACGCACGCTATCCATCCAGGGTAGCTACACAGCGCTCAACCAAAAACCACGGGGAAAACAACGGGGTGAGGTGACGAGAATTGATTTGCATCTTGTCTTCGTCTCCGGGGAGCTAGGCTTCGAGACAAGGGGAGGGAGGGAAGAAAAGCAAGGGAGAGCATGTCTCCTCTCCTGGATAACCAGTGGCGGAGCTTGAAGCCAATTATTGGGCAGGCTGGGCGGGCCTGGCAGAAGAAAACAGCATGTGGGCTGATGTTCCAAGGCCCAAATGTAAAAAAAAAACAGTTAACAAACTGGAAAAAGCTGGGCGGGCCATGGCCCATTCGGCCTTGCCGTGGCTCCGCCAGTGTAGATAATACTATTCCATGTGTGGGGTGAAAACGTTATGCTGACCTTTATTGGTTGGGATCAGCAACGGCGAATTTGTGTTGTTACTTTGTTGAAGGTGTTGCCTACCTGTTGTTGTGATGGCCTTCATTGGCTGGTCTCTACAACCAGGATGAAAATCCTTGTCTAGGCCCTCAGCGGTCGGACATCGTGACATTTACCCCTCCTGAAGGCGTTGCTCCAAAAGAAGTTAGCTTAGTTGTACATGTTTTCCATTTCTTGTAATAGTTTGAACATGATAGTCTTGTTTTGTACTTTGCTCAATAATTAATAAAAATATGACCGTGTGCATCACGATGATGCATGAGCCTGGGTTTTAACCTTCTTTTCGAAGAAAGAAACTAGTCTAGATAACAAATCTGTTCTGGATCTCTACTGCTTATTTACAAAGCATCCACCAAGAAAAGCTCAAAGGTGAGGGTTGAGGGAGGCCCTCCTTGAGGATGCTTGGGTCTCTAAGATGAAGATCACTGTCAACTTTTCCATGGCTAACCTTAGGCAATAAATTGCCTTTTGGCCTCTCATCTAAGATTATTATCAAAAGCGGGCATGGGAGCGGTTCGGATTCCCACAAAGCCCCCCCCCCCCCCCCCCTGTTTGTGTCCGGTTTGAGGGAAAAAAATACGGCCGGACCGCGCTAAATGACTTCCGCGGTCCGGACAGCGGGGTATGAACGGATGCGGGGGCTTGACGGTCGGTGTTGGAGATGCCCTAATGAGATACACGAGAGCAACATAGATATTTCTGTCGTTTGATTGCCGTAATGCTAGTGACCAAAAGAGGAAACAGAGCAAGCAAGTTTTTCTTCCTTCGAGAAAACTTTCTATCTATTCATCAACTGTCAAGGTAGTACAAAGAACACGAGAAGTAAAAAAATACATCCAGGTCCATAGACCACCTAAAGAAGACTACAAGCACCGGAGCGAGCCGAAGGCACGCCACCATTTTCGCCCCTCCCTTATCGGAACCAGGCAAACCTTGTCGTAGTTGATAGTTGGGAGGTCGTCAAGGTAAAGCCTCATAGGACCAGCGCACCAGAACAGTAAACGCCATCGATAAAGAGAAGTGTAGATCAGAAGATCCAACCTGTAGACACATAAATACAGGCGAACGAAGACAGGATCCACCGAAGACAAGCGCCGAGATCCATCGAATACAAGCGCCGACGGAATGCTGTCCAAGAGAGCACGCAAGTTGATCAACAAGTCCAGAGTAAACACGGTAGCAGCTTTGGATTACCGTAGCCGGATACGCGAGATCCAGCGCATGCCGCATTTCACAGAAAGGTCCTGCTAGATATGGTGCTCGTGTGTACGTTCGATGCCATAACGAATTGATTTCCTTTCTGAAGTTTGTAGCAGGTGCACTGGCACGGGTGATGGAGAGTCCAAAAGCGTCCAAACCAAATAATTTTGGACTGTCGCTGGCCTCTCCCACCTGCACTTGTCCGGCGAGGCAGAGGACACGAAAGAGGCGTGGCAAGAGTACAACGCAAGAGCTCCTTTTGGCCACACGAAACAAACAAACAAACAAACAAAAGTGAGGGAGGGAGAGTATATGAAATGAACCCATACGTTACGCGGACAGAGAGAGGAGCCAAAAAACCAAAAGATTGCTTGGTGTCCCGTAGCGTGCTTCTGGGCGTCGCCCACCGGCTGTCTCGTTGGACGCATCGCAAATTCCTTCACCGGCCACCACGGCACCACCTACTCGTGTCGTGTCCCCGTCAACCGTGCTTGTCCTGGGAGGGAGGCTCTGATTTGTGCTTGTTTGTTCACTTCCCTCCTGTCCCGTGCACCGACTATCACTTCTTAATTCTAGTAAGGAGTAGATGCTAGTACTTCACACTAGTCTACACAACCAATCAGGCCCGTGTTTGTTTGGATTAAACTTGCTACGTGCATGCATGTGCCGTGTCTGCTCTGTGCTCATACTCATAGTACGCCCTCCTGTTTTGGTTCAGATTGATGCATAGCATATTTTAATTGTGAAGTGATATAACGATCGGGTCGTTTCCTGGCACTATCCATCTTTGTTTCAATCTTTCCACTCAATCATACTGTACAATATTGCTGCTCGAGACCCTGCCACTGGACGAAGAAGGGCTAAGGGCATGTCCAATACCAACCCGCAAATCTTCCGTTAACCGTTCGGACTATAAAAATCATCCAACGTGGTTTTATATCGGATCCAAACGCATTTTTTTCATAAGTCGGAGACAAACGCATGAGGGTTGTGGGAGTCCGGACCGCTGTCACGTCCGCTTTTGACCTCCCTGGCCCACCAAACCTCTCTACCCTTGCCCGCGCGCATTCCTGCCTGGCGTCAGCTGCCCGCATTCATACCGCTGTAGAGCGCGCCGCTGCACATTGAAAGCGGCCCAGAGCGGATGTGACCTCTCACTACCTCCGCCATTGAAGCGGCGCGTCCGGCTGAACACGCCTCTCAGGGTCGAGGAGCTGCCCGGCTCAACACGCCTCCTCGCCGCATTCAAGCGCCTCTATTAAACCCGTGTGAAAGCCGAGGAACATACTCCGACCACACATCATTCACGAGCGGGCCAGCATTAAATGCAACGCCGGGCACGCTCCTCCCGCCCGCCGCTCCCCATCTCCTCTTCCCATCATTTTCTCCACTCTTTCGATGGCATCCGACGAGCAGGAAGAGCAGTTTTCTGGCAAAAAATCCGGTTGGGTGGCCCGCCGAGCCGGCCGGATACGAGCAAGGAAGCTCGCTACTCCACCTCCTTCACCTAGCCCGGCAGAGCCAATTGCCATCCCAAGCCGACGCGTCTTTCAGCAACTCGTCGCTCCAGGCCAGCTCGAGGAGGGGTGGCGAGTTGCTCCATGGCGGCACGGACATCGTCGATGCTGTCGACGACCCCGCGTTGTCTTGCGCCTCCCGTGTCTGTGACCACGCCTCCCGTGCCTGCGACTGCGCCATGTAGGCAGAGACAGAAGCCGGGTGCGTGGAGGTCGACAAGTCGGTGGCCATCGCGTCCTCATACACCGTCATCATCAAGGAGAAGTAGAACACGGGAATCCACCACCGTTTGGGTCCCGGGAAGGCCATCGCCGAGGCACCACCGGCGTACACAGCCGGTGACTTGCACTCTCGCCGACCACGATCGTCCGCTTACCCAAGAACCGACTTTGGTCTGTGCAGCATAGGGACCCTTCCCCTCCGGCTGAAGCATCAGGCGGCGGTTCCACTCCAATGAGCGGTGGGGAAGCAAGCCGTCCTTTGCGCTGAAGCACATACCTCTGGGGATCACCGCTGTTGGCCTTGGGGACGACATTGGAGACCTGCTGCGCGCTACTTCTTGAGATTGCGTTGGTTTTCCCTTGAAGAAAAATGGTTGATGCAACAAAGTAGAGATAAGTGTTTCACTCTGTTACGAACCAAGGTATCAATCCAGTAAGAGGAACACACAAGTATCCAATAGTTGTACCTGCACAAACAAACAAATACTCCCTCCGTCCCAAAATTCTTGTCTTAGATTTGTCTAGATACGGAACATCCGTATCTAGACAAAGGGAGTACTTGCACCCACCGTGATAAAGGGGTTGCCAATCCCTTCAGGGTTACTTCGAAGGATGAAATCTGATAGCGATAGAATAAAAGATAAGTAAAAGTGGAAAATAAGATAAAAGTAAATAAATTGCAGCAAGATATTTTGGGGTTTTTGATTTTGTAGAACTGAAAATAATATGATAAAAGATAAACCCGGGGACCATAGTTTTCACTAGAGGCTTCTCTCTTGAAAGAAAGCATACGGCGGGTAACAAATTACTATTGAGCAATTGATAGAAAAACTCATAGTTATGACGATATCCAAGGCAATGATCATGTATATAGGCATGCATCACGTCCAAAACAAGTAGGCCAACTCCTGCCTGCATCTACTACTATTACTCCACACATCGACCGCTATCCAGCATGCATCTAGTGTATTAAGTTAACAAGAACGAAGTAACGCCTTAAGCAGGATGACATGATGTAGATGGATAGATCCAATGAATATGAACAAACCCCACCTTTTTATCTTTAATGGCAACAATACAAATACATGGCATGTCCCTTTTTGTCAGTGGGATTGAGCACCGCAAGATTGAACCCATTACAAAGCACCTCTCCCATTGCAAGGAAAATCAATCTAGTTGGCCAAACTAAATCAATAGATTGGACAGAAATATAAAGCTTTATAAATCATGCATAAAAGAGTTTAGAGAAGACTCAAATAATATTCATAGATAATCTGATCATAAACCCACAGTTCATCAGATTTCAACAAATGCACCGCAAAAGAAGATTATATCGAATAGATCTCAAAGAACATAGAGGAGAACATTGTATTAAAGATCAAAGAGAGAGAAGAAGCCATCTAGATACTAGCTATGGACCCGTAGGTCTGTGCAAAACTACTCACACATCATCGGAAGGGCAGCAAGGTTGATGTAAAAGCCCTCCGTGATCGAATCCCCCTACAGTGGAGTACCGGAAAAGGTCCCCATATGAGATCTCACGAAGACATAAACTTGTGGCGGCGGAAAATTATTTTTGGTGTTTCCTCTGGTCTACGAAGAATATTTGGGTATTTAAAGAAAAAGAATTAGGGTTAGAGGTGAAGGAAATATGCCCTAGAGGCAATAATAAAGTTGTTATTTATATTCCCTTATATCATGATAAATGTTTATTATTCATGCTAGAATTGTATTAACTGGAAACTTAGTACATGTGTGGATAGTTAGACAAACAGAGTGTCCCTAGTATGCCTCTACTTGACTAGCTCGTTAATCAAAGATGGTTAAGTTTCCTAGCCATAGACATGTGTTGTCATTTGATGAACGGGATCACATCATTAGAGAATGATGTGATGGACAAGACCCATCCATTAGCTTAGCATAATGATCGTTTAGTTTTATTGCTATTGCTTTCTTCATGACTTATACATGTTCCTCTGACTATGAGATTATGCAACTCCCGAATACCGGAGGAACACCTTGTGTGCTATCAAACGTCACAATGTAACTGGGTGATTATAAAGATGCTCTGCAGGTGTTTCCGATGGTGTTTGTTGAGTTGGCATAGATCGAGATTACGATTTGTCACTCCATGTATCGGAGAGGTATCACTGGGCCCTCTCGGTAATGCACATCACTATGAGCCTTGCAAGCAATCTGTCTAATGAGTTAGCCACAGGATGATGCATTACGGAACCAGTAAAGAGACTTTCCAGTAATGAGATTGAACTAGGTATGATGATACCGACGATCGAATCTCGGGCAAGTAACATACCAATGACAAAGGGAACAACGTATGTTGTTATGCGATTATGACCGACAAAAATCTTCGTAGAATATGTAGGAGCCAATATGAGCATCCAGGTTCGCTATTGGTTATTGACCGGAGATGTGTCTCGGTCATGCCTACATAGTTCTCGATCCCGTAGGGTCCGCACGCTTAACGTTCGATGACGATTTGTATTATGAATTATGTGATTTGATGAACCAAAGTTTGTTCGGAGTTCCGGATGAGATCACGGATATGACGAGGAGTGTTGAAATGGTCAGAGGTAAAGATTCATATATTGGAAGGTTACATTCGAACACCGGAATGGTCCTGGTCGTATCGGATGAGTTTCCGAGTACCGGGGGTTACCGGACCCCCCCGGAAGTTAATGGGCCATACATAGGCCTTAGTGGAGGAGAGAGGGCTGGCCAGGGAGGTGGCGCGCGCCCCCCTTGCCTAGTCTGAATTGGATAAGGGGTGGGGGCGGCGGTGCCCCTTTCCCTCTCCTACTCCTCCTCTCTTTCCGTCTTTGCTATTCCTAAAAAGGAAAAAGGAGAGGGGAATCCTACTTGGACTAGGGAGTCCTAGTACGACTCCCCAAACCTGACGTGCCCCCCTTGGGCCGGCCACCTCTCCTCCCCCCTTTATATACGTGGGAGGGGGGCACCCCAAAGGACACCAAGTCTTCTCTTAGCCATGTGCGGTGCCCCCCTCCACAGTTACACACCTCGGTCATATCGTTGTAGTGCTTAGGCGAAGCCCTGCGCCGATAACTTCATCATCACCGTTGCCACGCCGTCGTGCTGATGAAAATCTCCCCCGGCCTCAACTGGACCAAGAGCTCGAGGGACGTCAACAAGCTGAATGTGTGCTGAACGCGGAGGTGCCGTACGTTCTGTGCTTGGATAGGTTGGATCACGAAGATGTTCGACTACATCAACCGCGTTACTAAATGCTTCCGCTTTCGGTCTACGATGGTACATGGACACACTCTCCCCTCTCGTTGCTATGCATCTCCTAGATAGATCTTACGTGATCCTAGGAAAATTTTGAAATACTGCGTTCCCCAACAGTGGCATCCGAGCCAGGTCTATGCGAAGATGTTATATGCACGAGTAGAACACAAAGAGTTGTGGGCGATAATAGTGATACTGCTTACCAGCAACGTCTTACTTTGATTCGGCGGTATTGTTGGATGAAGCGGCCCGGACCGACATTACATGACCGCATTCATGAGACTAGTTCTATCGACGTGCTTCGCACATAGGTGGCTAGCGGGTGTCTGTTTCTCCAACTTTAGTTGAATCAAGTTTGACTACGCCCGGTCCTTGTTGAAGGTTAAAAGAGCACACTAGACGAAAAATCATTGTGGTTTTGATATATAGGTAAGAACAGTTCTTGCTAGAAGCCCGTAGCAGCCACGTAAAACTTGCAACAACAAAGAAGAGGATGTCTAACTTGTTTTTGCAGGGCATGTTGTGATGTGATATGGTCAAGACGTGATGATATATAAATTGTTGTGTGAGATGATCATGTTTTATAACAGTTATCGGCAACTGGCAGGAGCCATATGATTGTCGCTTTATTGTATGAAATGCAATCGCCATGTAATTTCTTTACTTTATCACTAAGCGGTAGCGATAGTCGTAGAAGCAATAGTTGGTGAGACGACAACGATGCTACGATGGAGATCAAGGTGTCAAGCCGGTGACGATGGCGATCATGACAATGCTTTGGAGATGGAGATCAAAGGCACAAGATGATGATGGCCATATCATATCACTTATTTTGATTGCATGTGATGTTTATCCTTTATGCATCTTATTTTGCTTAGTACGGCGGTAGCACTATAAGATGATCTCTCACTAAATTTCAAGGTATAAGTGTTCTACCTGAGTATGCATCGTTGCTACAGTTCGTCGTGTCGAGACACCACGTGATGATCGGGTGTGATAAGCTCTACGTTCACATACAACGGGTGCAAGCCAATTTTGCACACGTAGAATACTTGGGTTAAACTTGACGAGCCTAGCATATCCAGATATGGCCTCGGAACACTGAGACCGAAAGGTCAAATCTGAATCATATAGTAGATATGATCAACATAGTGATGTTCACCATTGAAAACTACTCCATCTCACGTGATGATCGGACATGGTTTAGTTGATATGGATCACGTGATCATTTAGATAACTAGAGAGATGTCTATCCAAGTGGGAGTTCTTAAGTAATATGATTAATTGAACTTTAATTTATCATGAACTTAGTACCTGATAGTATTTTGCATGTCTATGTTGTTGTAGATCAATGGCCCATGCTACCGTTCCTTTGAATTTTAATGCGTTCCTAGAGAAAGCTAAGTTGAAAGATGATGGTAGCAATTACACGGACTGGGTCCGTAACTTGAGGATTATCCTCATTGCTTCACAGAAGAATTGCGTCCTGAAAGCACTGCTAGGTGCAAAACCCGCTACAGGAGCAAGTCCAGATGTTATGAATGTCTGGCGGACCAAAGCTGATGACTACTCTATAGTTCAGTGTGCCATGCTTTACGGCTTAGAATCGGGACTTCCACGACGTTTTGAACGTCATGGAGCATATGAGATGTTCCAGGAGTTGAAGTTAATATTTCAAGAAAATGCCCGGATTGAGAGATATGAAGTCTCCAATAAGATCTACAGTTGCAAGATGGAGGAGAATAGTTCTGTCAGTGAACATATACTCAGAATGTCTGGGTACCACAACCACTTGACTCAACTGGGAGTTAATCTTTCTAATGATAGTTGATACGTCTCCAACTTATCTATAATTTTTTATTGTTCCATGTTGTTTTATTATCAATCTTGGATGTTTTATAATCATTTTATAGTCATTTATATCATTTTTTGGTACTAACCTATTGACATAGTGCCAAGTGCCATTTGTTGTTTTTTCCATCTTTTTTACATCGCAGAAAATCAATATCAAACGGAGTCCAAATGCCACGAATCTTTACAGAGATTTTTTATGGACCAGAAGGAAGATGTTGGGCCCTGGTTGCACATGGGGGGAGTCCCGGGGAGGGGACAACCCACCAGGGCGCGCCAGGAGGCCCAAGCGCACCCTGGTGGGTTGTCCCCACCTCGGGTGCCCCCCGGGACCGCCTCTTTGCTCTATAAATACCCCAATATTCCCAAAACCCTAGGGGAGTTGACGAAATATTCATCCAGCCACTGCAGAGTCCAGAACCACCTGATCCAATCAAGACACTATCTCGGATTGGGTTCACCACCTCCATTGGTGCCTCTCTGATGATGCGTGAGTAGTTCTTTGTAGACCTTCGGGTCCGTAGTTAGTAGCTAGATGGCTTCATCTCTCTCTCTCTCTCTCTCTCTCTCTCTTGATTCTCAATATAATGGTCTTTTGGAGATCCATATGATGTAACTTTTTTGCGGTGTGTTTGTTGGGATCGATGAACTTTGAGTTTATGATCAGATCTATCTTTTTATATCCATGAAAGTATTTGAGTTTCTTTGATCTCTTTTATGCATGATCTCTTATAGCCTCGTATTTCTTCTCTGGTATTTGGGTTTTGTTTAGCCAACTTGATCTATTTATCTTGCAATGGGAAGAGGTGCACGGTAGTGGGTTCGATCTTACGATGCTTGATCCCAGTGATAGAAAGGGAACCGACACTTATGTATCGTTGCTACTAAGGATAAATATGGGATCTATATATACTGCCATAGATAAATGGATTTCGTCTGCATCATGTCATCGTTCTTATTGCATTTCTCTGTTTTTCCATAAACTTAATACACTAGATGCATGCTGGATAGCGGTCGATGTGTGGAGTAATAGTAGTAGATGCAGGCAGGAGTCGGTCTACTAATCTTGGACGTGATGCCTATGTAATGATCATTGCCTGGATATCGTCATAGTTATTTGAGGTTCTATCAATTGCCCAACAGCAATTTGTTCACCCACCGTTTGCTATTTTTCTTGAGAGAAGCCACTGGTGAAACCTACGGCCCCCGGGTCTTCTTTCTCATATATTTGCCTTTGTGATCTATTTCTTTTGCCTTTTATTTTCAGATCTATCAAACAAAAAATAAAAAAAATACCTTGCTGCAATTTATTTTATTTGGCGTTTGATCTATCAATATTTACAACTTTTTCCCGTCCACGTGCCATTTTTGGCGCCGTTACCCGAAAGGGATTAACAACCCCTTTAACACATCGGGTTGCAAGGATTTGTTATCTGTGTGCAGGGGTTGTTTACGTTGTGTTGCTTGGTTCTCCTACTGGTTCGATAACCTTGGTTTCATATCTGAGGGAAATACCTACTGTCGCTGTGCTGCATCATCCCTTCCTCTTTGGGGAAAAACCGACGTAGCTTCAAGCGACATCAATAGTGTCATTGACAGAGACTTCAATCACTGCCACCAAGCTACAAAAGCTTTATGATGAACTATAATATGCAAGGGATGGATAAGACAATTCCCGAGCTCTTTGCAATGCTAAAGGCTGCGGAGGTAGAAATGAAGAAGGAGCATCAAGTGTTGATGGTTAGCAAGACCACTAGTTTCAAGAATAAGGGCAAAGGGAAGAAGGGGAACTTCAAGAAGAACGACAAAGAAGTTGATGCTCAAGTGAAGAAGCCCAAGTCTGGACCTAAGCCTAAGACTGAGTGCTTCTACTGCAAAGGAACTAGTCACTAGAAGCGGAACTGTCCCAAGTATTTGGCGGATAAGAAGGATGGCAAAATGAAAGGTATATTTGATATACATGTTATTGATGTGTACCTTACTAACGCTCGTAGTAGCGCCTGCTACCTCTTGAGCATGCGTTGGTTTTCCCTTGAAGAGGAAAGGGTGATGCAGCAAAGCAGCGTAAGTATTTCCCTCGGTTTTTGAGAACCAAGGTATCAATCCAGTAGGAGACCACGCGCGAGTCACCTCGTACCTACAAAAACAAATAAGAACCTCACAACTAATGCGATAAAGGGGTTGTCAATCCCCTCACGGCCACTTGCAAGAGTGAGATCTGATAGAGATAATAATAATAAGATAAGTATTTTTGGTATTTTTGTGATATAAATTGAAAGTAAAGATAGCAAAATAAAATAGATTGGAAACTTGTATGATGGAAAATAGACCCGGGGGCCATAGGTTTCATTAGTAGCTTCTCTCAAGATAGCATAAGTATTATGGTGGGTGAACAAATTATTGTCGAGCAATTGATAGAAAAGCGAATAATTATGAGAATATCTAGGTATGATCATGTATATAGGCATCACGTCCGTGACAAGTAGACCGACTCCTGCCTGCATCTACTACTATTACTCCACACATCGACCGCTATCCAGCATGCATCTAGAGTATTAAATTCATAAGAACGGAGTAACGCTTTAAGCAAGATGACATGATGTAGAGGGATAAACTCATGCAATATGATATAAACCCCACCTATTTATCCTCGATGGCAACAATACAATACGTGTTGTTTCCCCTACTGTCACTGGGATCGAGCACCGCAAGATTGAACCCAAAGCTAAGCACTTCTCCCATTGCAAGAAAGATCAATCTAGTAGGCCAAACCAAACTGATAATTCGAAGAGACTTGCAATGATAAAAAATCATACATAAAAGGATTCAGAGAAGATTCAAATATTGTTCATAGATAGTCTTGATCATAAACCCACAATTCATCGGATTCGACAAACACACCGCAAAAGAAGATTACATCGAATAGATCTCCAAGAGGATCGAGGAGTGATAACCCACAAGTATAGGGGATCACAACAGTTTTTGAGGGTAGAGTATTCAACCCAAATTTATTGATTCGACACAAGGGGAGCCAAAGAATATTCTCAAGTATTAGCAGCCGAGTTGTCAATTCAACCACACCTGCGAACTTAATATCTGCAGCAAGGTATTTAGTAGCAAAGTAATATGATAGTAGTGGTAATGGTGGTAAAAGGTAATAGTAGCAAAAGTAACATTTTTGGTGTTTTATAGTGATGATAACAATATCAACGGAAAAGTAAATAAGCGAAGAACAATATATGAAAAGCTCGTAGGCATTGGATCGATGATGGAGAATTATGTCAGATGCGGTTCATCATGTAACAATCATAACATAGGGTGACACAGAACTAGCTCCAATTCATCAATGTAATGTAGGCATGTATTCTGAAAATAGTCATACGTGCTTATGGAAAAGAACTTGCATGACATATTTTGTCCTACCCTCCCGTGGCAGTGGGGTCCTATTGCAAACTAAGGGATATTAAGGCCTCCTTTTAATAGAGTACCGGATCAAAGCATTAACACATAGTGAATACATGAACTCCTTAAACTACGGTCATCACCGGTAAGTATCCCGATTATTGTCACTTCGGGGTTAACGGATCATAACACATAATAGGTGACCATAGACTTGCAAGATAGGATCAAGACTCACATATATTCATGAAAACATAATAGGTTCAGATTTGAAATCATGGCACTCGGGCCCTAGTGACAAGCATTAAGCATAGCAAAATCATAGCAACATCAATCTCAGAACATAGTGGATACTAGGGATCAAACCCTAACAAAACTAACTCGATTACATGATAAATCTCATCCAACCCATCACCGTCCAGCAAGCCTACAATGGAATTACTCACGCACGGCGGTGAGCATCATGAAATTGGTGATGGATGAAGGTTGATGATGACTATGGCGATGGATTCCCCTCTCCGGAGCCCCAAACGGACTCCAGATCAACCCTCTCGATAGAGTTTAGGGCTTGGCGGCGGCTCCGTATCGTAAAACGGGATGAATCCCTCTCTCTCGTTTTTTCTCCCCAAAAGTAAATATATGGAGTCAGGGTTGAGGTCGGTGGAGCGTCAGGGGGCCCACGAGGCAGGGGGCGCGCCCAGGGGGGTAGGGCAGGCCCGCCACCCTCGTGGACAGGTGGAGGCCCCCCTGACATGGATCTTCCTTCCAATATTTTTTTATATATTCCAAAATAATTCTCCGTTGATTTTTAGGTCATTCCGAGAACTTTTATTTCTGCACAAAAATAACACCATGGCAATTCTGCTGAAAACAGCGTCAGTCTGGGTTAGTTCCATTCAAATCATGCAAGTTAGAGTCCAAAACAAGGGTAAGAGTGTTTGGGAAAGTAGATACGACGGAGACGTATCAATTCCCCCAAGCTTAAACATTTGCTTGTCCTCAAGCAATTCAGCTGATAAACTGAAAGTGATAAAGAAAAACTTTTACAAACTCTGTTTGCTCTTGTTGTTGTAAATATGTAAAGACAGCATTCAAGTTTTCAGCAAAGATTATGAACTAACCATATCAATGGCATAATCAACTAGCGAGCAATAATAATAAATCTCAAATGACAACACTTTCTCAAAACAATCATGATATGATATAACAAGATGGTATCTCGCTAGCCCTTTATAAGACTGCAAAACATAAATGCAGAGCAACTTTAAAGATCAAGGACTGACTAGACATTGTAATTCATGGTAAAAGAAATCCAGTCAAGTCATACTCAATGTAAACTAACAGTAATTAATGCAAATGACAGTGGTGCTCTCCAACTTGTGCTTTTTAATAAGAGGATGATGACTCAGCATTAAAGTAAATAGATAGGCCCTTCGCAGAGGGAAGCAGGGATTTGTAGAGGTGCCAGAGCTCGGTTTTGAAACAGAGAAGAATTATATTTTGAGCAGCATACTTTCATTGTCAACATAACAACCAAGAGATGGCGATATCTTCCATGCTACACACATTATAGGCAGTTCCCAAACAGAATGGTAAAGTTTATACTCCCCCTCCACCAACAAGCATCAATCCATGGCTTGCTCGAAACAACGAGTGCCTCCAACTAACAAGAGTCCCGGGGAAGTTTTGTTTGCAGTTATTTTGATTTGATTTGCATAAAGCATGGGACTGGGCATCCCGGTGACCAGCCATTTTCTCACGAGTGAGGAGCGGAGTCCACTCCTCTTGAGAGTAACCCGCCTAACATGGAAGATACAGACAGCCCTAGTTGATACATAAGCTATTCGAGCATACAAAAAAGAATGTTTATTTGAAGGTTCAGAGTTTGGCACATACAAATTTACTTGGAACGGCAGGTAGATACCGTATATAGGTAGGTATGGTGGACTTATATGGAACAACTTTGGGGTTTATGGAGTTGGATGCACAAGCAGTATTCTCGCTTAGTACAAGTGAAGGTTAGAAAAAGACTGGGAAGCGACTAGATAGAGAGCGACAACAGTCATGAACATGCATTAAAATTAATCAACACCGAATGCAAGCATGAGTAGGATATAATGCACCATGAACATAAATATCGTAGAGGCTATGTTGATTTTGTTTCAACTAAATGCATGAATATGTGCCAAGTCAAGCCACTCGAATCGTTCAAAAGAGGATACCACCCTATCATACCACATCACAACCATTTTAATAACATGTTGGCACGCAAGGTAAAGCGTTATAAGCTCCTAGCTAATTAAGCATGGCATAAGCAAGTATCTTATATTTACTAATTGGAGGCATCATACAAACTCCCATGTTAATCCACATCATTAAGATTATTTTAACCGTTCAATCAATATAATTGATTTATCTGAACCTTACAATTTATGTTACATTAGTTTTACTGGAAAAAAGACAAAACCTGACCAAACGTACACGTATGTAATGACTAGCAGAAAAAAACATACACGTACGCAATGACTAGCAGAAAAAGATCATCCTTCCTTAGGAATCACGTACAAATTTCTCCAAAAAGAAACACGTACATAATTAAAAAAAATATAGAGTCCTAACAACCCACGCACACAATTCACCCACGTACACAACCGGACCCATCTTCGTGTGCTGATGTCAAAAAAGAAAACCCAATCTCCGTGTGCAAGCCTTCCTCCTAGCAGAGTCCCGTCCAACGCATCTGCCTATTCTTCTTTGCCTCTCTACAGTTTGGTTAGTTCTCGATCTAGACGTTGCCTTGAGTCCTCCCGTCCTACCATCTTCGACGCCCTGCTCCGCCAACGTTCCCTCGAGTCCTCCCGTCCCCCGACCTTCCACGCTCTACTTGGCCGGGAGGTCACATCCAGCCTAAGAATCAAGAAGCTGTAGTTTTAGTCATGCCACTAGCGTCGTCGTATGCTTTCAACGGTGCTACTACACCAGGAGCTCCACCTCCGGCCTTTGGTTTGAGAAGCTGCAACTTCGGCCGTAGCAGCAGCGCCATCATCATCAGCGGTCCAGGCTAATGCAGTGCAACACTGCTTTCTCATATTCCCTCAGTAGGCAATTTGTGCAACATGCACCCTTCAATGGATGAAATTGAGGATACAAACACAATGACACTTCTATTTTTGTAGTATCATCAAGATGTACAGCTTTTCTTGGATGCCCTTTTCAAACTATGCCATCAGCCTCTACAGAGACAAACCAATTTTCTGTTTGATAGAGCTACTCCATGATTGTTTACGGTGCAAGCTCAAGCACCCGTATAGCTGTTTTTTTCTTTACTGTTTTCATGGCAATCATTCTTAGTTGGTTATGTCACTTACAGGTTCCATTGTGGAACGGTCGTTTGCCGGTGACCTTTGTCCGCTGTAGTACGAGTGACTGGCGCATTGCATCCAATCTCTCATGTCAATGAGTCAGTTAGAAAACAGCTCCAAATGAATCAGTGGTTTCCCCTTTATTTCCCTCGGAACCAAGGGGAACAAGACGAGATTCCGTGTTCACTTATCGATTCCAAAATGAATCGAATTCGTGAACTTTATAACGATATTACTCCTCTTCCTTACGGCTCCCCTTTAGCTCCGTTCATAAAACTGTATTGGCTGATCCATAGTTTTCTTGCTACTGTTTTTAAATTTGTTTCGGTATCCTCAGTATGACACAAGAGTTGACTGATAGTTCTTTCCGACTCCCTCCGTAAAGAGTTGACTAAAGTAGTGATCTAAATACTCTTATATTTCTTTACAGAGGGAGTAAGTTCTTTTTATTTTGTCTTGGTATCCTCAGTAGCACACAGGAGTTAACTAAGACTTCTCTACTAAGTTCGTCAAATATTATCATCATCTGTAAGCAAAGCCATTGGATCAGGATAGAACATGGAGGTGAAAGAGATTTTGTGTGCAAGGGAAATCCATGATGTTTCTTTACTTGGAGCACATAGTACTATGATAATGCAATTACTGTGATGATATCATCAAGTAAGAGGGATGCATGGCAAGTATATGAGGTAATCTACTACTCTCCATGTATTTCCAGAAATTGTATAGAAATAGTTCCTTCTTTCCTAAAGCTTCAATTGATTCTGCATTTATGTTAAGAAATAAGAAGCACATTTGGGCATGATTCCGATTTGTATATATACCTGAAAATTTCATATGCCACATTGTTCTTCTCTGGTGGAAGCTGGTGCAAAATCTAATTCAAAATCATTTCGAGTTCAGGACTGGAGGTGATGTTCTTTTGTTCCAGTTTCTTATGTATATATGTAAGAATTTATCTGTAGTAGGATGATATGTTCAAACCAATGTTCGAACCTATTGATACTTTAAGGATATCGGCATCATGCAGTGCCAGCCAAGCACCGTGTCTCTTCATCAAATTATCCCACCAGTATCATGTGACTACGCCATATGTCTGACGAAATCACACGAGAACTAACATGTACTCAGTTTGGAGGTGCCTCACGAGTACTACATCATGATTTAGAATAATAGCTGCCCAGGTGACGTACCGTTGACATTAAAATTCGTTAGATTTTTAATGAGGTATATCTGTTCATTGGGAGAGAGCTTAGTTAGTGCGTCACGAATCTCAATTGCTTTTCTAAGGATTATTTCTTCGGAACATTCCAATCTTTAGCTGTTCAAGGCTTCGGGCTCATCTAATATTGTTATGTCGTTAGTTGTGAAATATTCTGTCCTGCAAGTTTTGTGGCTACAACTGAACGAAATGTCAGTCTAAATATTTTATTCTTAGCCATCAAGTACTAACTAGCCTTTTTTTCTCCATATCCTATAACTATTGTTAATATAATTGAGTGGGAAATGCACATTATTTCTTGCAAAGAATCATGGATATTGATCGTGTGTAAAAAGTGGAATGTTAACCCTGTTTGATACAACTTATTTCTGTGGGATAAGTATATTTTTCGTCCTCGAATTCTTCTGAGAGTTTAGAAATCATCCCTCAACTCAAAACCGGATAGTTTTCGTCCCTCAACTATCAAAACCGGATAGTTTTCGTCCCTCAACTATCAAAACCGGATAGTTTTCGTCCCTCATGCCGTTTTGGGCAGTTTTCGTCCGTCATGAACAGTAAATTCGAAAAAATAGCAGAAAAAAAAACTAAAAAATTGTGGGATCAAAGTTCCTTGGGTGCGCAAGGTGCGTAAATTTTTTCATATTGATTGGACATTCCAGGTGCTCATGAGAAAGAAAAATTGTAAATATGTACGTCTGTGAACAGTAAATTAAACAATAGCAAAAAATATGAAATTTTTTGGCATCAAAGATGCATGGGTGTGCAAGGTCCGTGTATATTTTCGTGCTCAAATGACATAGGAGGAGCTCTCGCAAAAAAAAACAAAATAGTGCAGTTTTTCAAAGTTTCTTTCGCAGCCAAATTTTTTTTTGCCACGAGATCCCACAATGTCCAAACACAATAAAATTTTGCAGACACATTGAGCACCCGAGCATCTTGTATGTCAACATTTTTCATATTTTTTTTAATTTCTTTTCTATTTTTTCCGAATTTACTGTTCACCGGCGTACATATTTATGGTTCTTCCATTGTCACGAGCTCCTTGAATGTCTAAATAGAAAAAAAAATACGCACCTTGTGCACCCGAGGAACTTTAATCCCACAAATTTCCAGATGTTTTTGACATTTTTGCTATTTTTTTAAAATTTACTGTTCATCGGTTTACTGTTCATGCGGACGAAAACCGCCCGAAGCGGTATGAGGGACGAAAACTATTCGGTTTTGATAGTTAAGGGACGAAAACTATCCGGTTTTGAGTTGAGGGACGATTTCTAAACTCCCGGAAAAGTTCGAGGACGAAAAATATACTTATCCCTATTTCTGTAGTACGTTTTGTTTCGGAAAGGAGGTACATGTTGGTACTCTTTAATCATGTCTACTTTTGAATATTATAGCTTGCTACTAAAATCGTAAGCCAGTTAACAGTTGGCTTTATACAGCTACCTTCCATAATTTCGAAGACTATTGCTACTCAAAGTACTACCAGAATGTAGTTCGTATGAAGATGTCGTTAAGAATTTTTTTCTGAAGTGATCACACTGCACTACCTTTTTCTTGCAGCTATATTTATATCAGTTTTGCATCTGATTTTCTGAAGTGGCGTGCAACCCATGAAACGAATGAACAATATTTGTTCTAAATTGCTATCTCAATCTATCAAATTTGATACCTCAAATAAGGCTAATTCAACTGTGAAAACCTTTAATCTATATATGTATTTTAAACTATGATGAAAGGAGTCCTGCTGGGATGCGTGGAGTGGAGGAAAAATCTTTAGATAGATACCCATATTGATAACACGTCAAAAGAAAATCTGATAATTACATGCATGTAAAACCATTCAAGTTTTATTTCGAGATATACGAAATATAAAACTGCTATTTGGGTTTTTGCTACCAACTTTAACCTCTTAAATTTTTACTCTGGAGTTTTTAACAAGCTAAGAATGTTTATATGCTAATTTGAAACAATGATTCCTAGCATGCCATCAACACGCCATATGCTTAAACAGCTTAAAAGGAGTAGTAAATGAGACATATTTTAATTTTTATATTTCAAAATTGTATTCGCATAACAAAATTATGGTTATATATTCAAAGGTATACGTAATTTAACATTTTGATTCCCTATGTGTTCTATTTTATCGACCGGGTTTCCCCATGTGTTCTTGAAATGGAGAAATAACTGTTATGAGATTCATTTGCAACAAAACAAGCTATGTGTTTTTGTGTTTTAAATAGTAAACTTGAGAGATTATTACTGAACTTATTATATTTATTGAAATACTAATAAGCTGAACTTACGGTTTATATAGAACTATTCTGTGTTTTAAATAGTAAACTTGAGAGATTATTACTGAACTTACGGTTTATATAGAACTATTCTGTATCGAAAAAGTTTAATAATATTTATTGAAATAACTAGCCCGTGCAGGTGCACGGGTTGATGACTAGTAATCTCTAATTGTCATTGCAAACATGTTTATTCATAATAGGCTGAATCAGGAACGATGAACTAATCATATTTACAAAAACAAGAGAGGTCGAGTTCATACAAGCTTTTCTCATCTCAATAAGTTCATCATATATCGTCATTATTGCTTTTCACTTGCAAGACCAAATAGTGTGGATAATAATAATAGTGCACGTGCATCGGGCTAAGCTGGAATCTGCAAGCATTCAATTCAAGAGAGAAGACAAGGTAATATGTGCTCTTTGTTAGATCAACAATAATGCATAAGATCCACTTTAACATTTTAATCATGTTCTTCTGCTCTCGACTCCCAAAGGAAAGAAAAGGAATGAAGTAAAACTATTTACACGGGAAAGCTCCCAACAAGCAAAAGAAGAACAGGAAATCTTTTTGGGTTTTCTTTTTAATTACTACTACAAGCATGGAAATTAAACTAGCTAAAAGCTACAACTAATTTTTTTTATTTTTCTTAAGGTTTATCAAACACACAAGAAGAAAGCATAAAAAAGGAAAATAAACTAGCATGGATGATACAATGAAAAAGTATGAGCACCGACAACGAGCAATGAGTGTGTGAACATAAATGTAATGTCGGTGACAAATACGTACTCCCCCAAGCTTAGGCTTTTGGCCTAAGTTGGTCTATGGCCATGGATGGCCTGGTGGATATCCAAAGTTGTAGTTAGGGTCGTACTGAGATGCATCGGTTATTGCATCGTGGGCTGCAGCGTGGAGGCGAGCTGTCTCCGCCCCCTCTCGTACTCGGTCGCCTCCTCCATGCTTATAACATATCTCCCCTTTGCCTGAAAGTCAAAGAAAGCAGGAGCAGGGAGAGCGATGTGATAGGTGCGTCGTCTGTTAAAGATTAGTCGGTACTGGAAAAACTGATCGTTCCTCTCAACAAACTGGTACCGAACCATAGCCTCATAATCTAAATAAACAGGAGACAACTCAACATCATACCCACGTATGGGTATATCAAGAAAATTAGCTAGACGGGTTGCATAAATTCCACCAAAGAAATCTCCATTAAATATATTATTATGCAACCTACGTGCAACAATGGCTCCCAAATTATAATGTTTATCTCCTAATACAGCACTCCTGAGAACACTAAGGTCAGGGACACACATGTGACATGCTTCATCCTTACCATTTATGCACCTACCTATGAAGAGAGCAAAATAATGTATAGCAGGAAAATGAATGCTCCCTATGGTAGATTGTGTTATATCTCTAGATTCCCCCACAGTTATACTAGCAAGAAAATCTCTAAACTCAGATTTGCAAGGTTCACTATTGCTACCCCATTGTGGAAGTTTGCAAGCAGTATTAAAATCCTCTAAGTCCATAGTATAAGAATTTTCATAAAGATCAAATAGGACAGTTTGAGAATTGCCTGATGATGAAAATTCAAACCTTCTCACAAAGGAATCAGTGAGATAGTGGTATTGGCGGCACTTATCTGCCTCGAAGCTCTCAAGATCGGCATTACGCACATACGCGTTAAATTCTTCCTTGATTCCTGCTCGATCCATAAAGTCCTCTGACGACCATTCACAAGCCCGCACCTGAGCTTCCCTCGGTGGTTCATTGTCGGCATCGCGTATTGCGAGCCTGGGTCCTTGCATCCTTGAAGGACCACCTTGGTATATTTTCCTAAACATATTTCTTCCTCTGAAAAATTTCTAAAATTTTTAGTAACTTCAAATAAAAGTGAACCAAACTCAACAAAATTGGTAGCAACTACTCCCACAAATGCCTAGAGACTATATCATGCATTAGAACTACTTGGAACCATATAAATTTGACATGCAAGCTCAAGAACATGGTCACCTAGGCAGCACAAATTTGCAATGAACAAAGCACTAGAACAAAAACTAATTGGACCATTGGAGGAGTCACATACCAAGAAACAATCCCCCAAAGCAGTTTTGTGGGAGGTGCTTTGAGCAAGGAGATCGAAAATCGCAGCAAAATGAGCTAGAACTCGTGCTTGAGCTGGCTAGTGATTTTTTTTGGGAGGAAGAAGGAGTGTGTGCTGGCTGGAATAAGTGGAGGGGAGCCACCATGGGCCCACGAGGCAGGGGGCGCACCCTGGACCCTCGTGGCCAGGTGCTTGCTCCCCCTGCTGTGTTCTCAGTGTCAGATATTATCAAATATTCTAGAAAAATCATATTTAATTTTCAGGGCATTTGGAGAACTTTTATTTTTGGGGTATTTTTTATTGCTGTTGGGGAACGTAGTAATTTCAAAAAATTGCCTACACACACGCAAGATCATGGTGATGCATAGCAACGAGAGGGGAGAGTGTGTCCACGTACCCTCGTAGACCCAAAGCGGAAGAGTTAGCACAACGCGGTTGATGTAGTCGTACGTCTTCATGATCCGACCGATCAAGTACCGAACGCACGACACCTCCGAGTTCATTACACGTTCAGCTCGATGACGTCCCTCAAACTCCGATCTAGCCGAGTGTTGAGGGAGAGTTTCGTCAGCACGACGGCGTGGTGACGATGATGATGTTCTACCGACGCAGGGCTTCGCCTAAGCACTGCTATAGTATTATCGAGGTGGACTCTGGTGGGGCGGGGCACCACACACGGCTAAAAGATCAAACGATCAACTGTGTGTCTCTAGGGTGCCCCCTACCCCCGTATATTAAGGAGCAAGGGGGCTGGTGCGGCCGGCCTAGAGGGGCGCGCCATGAGGAGTCCTACTCCTACCGGGCGTAGGACTCCCTCCCTTTTCCTTGTTAGACTAGGAGAGGAGGGGGAAAGAGGAGGGAGAGAGGAAGGAAAGGGGGGGGGGCGCCGCCCCTCTCTCCTTGTCCTATTCGGACTAGGGGGGAGGGGCGCGCGGCCCTGCCTTGGCCGCCTCTCCTCTTCTCCACAAGGCCCACTATGGCCCATTAAGCTCCCGGGGGGTTCCGGTAACCTCCCGATACTCCGGTAATATCTCGATTTCACCCGGAACACTTCCGATATCCAAACATAGGCTTCCAATATATCAATCTTCATGTCTCGGCCATTTCGAGACTCCTCGTCATGTCTGTGATCACATCCGGGACTCCGAACAACCTCCGGTACATCAAAACATATAAACTCATAATATAACTGTCATCGAAACGTTAAGCGTGCGGACCCTACAGGTTCGAGAACTATGTAGACATGACCGAGACACGTCTCCGGTCAATAACCAATAGCGGAACCTGGATGCTCATATTGTCTCCCACATATTCTACGAAGATCTTTATCGGTTAGACCGCACAACAACATACGTTGTTCCCTTTGTCATCGGTATGTTACTTTCCCGAGATTCGTTCGTCGGTATCTCAATACCTAGTTAAATCTCGTTACCGGCAAGTCTCTTTACTCGTTCTGTAATACATCATCCTGCAACTAACTCATTACTTGCAATGCTTGCAAGGCTTATAGTGATGTGCATTACCGAGTGGGTCCAGAGATACCTCTCCGACAATCGGAGTGACAAATCCTAATCTCGAAATACGCCAAGCCAACAAGTACCTTTGGAGACACCTGTAGAGCACATTTATAATCACCCAGTTACGTTGTGACGTTTGGTGGAACACAAAGTGTTCGTCCGATAAACGGGAGTTGCATAATCTCATAGTCATAGGAACATGTATAAGTCATGAAGAAAGCAATAGCAACAAACTAAACGATGAAGTGCTAAGCTAACGGAGTGGGTCAAGTTAGTCACATCATTGTCCTAATGATGTGATCCTGTTAATCAAATGACAACTCATGTCTATGGTTAGGAAACATAACCATCTTTGATCAACGAGCTAGTCAAGTAGAGGCATACTAGTGACACTCTGTTTGTCTATGTATTCACACATGTATTATGTTTCCGGTTAATACAATTCTAGCATGAATAATAAAAATTTATCATGATATAAGGAAATACATAATACTTTATTATTGCCTCTAGGGCATATTTCCTTCAACTCCCACTTGCACTAGAGTTAATAATCTAGTTCACATCGCCATGTGATTTAATACCAATGGTTCACATCACTATGTGATTAACACCCATAGTTCACATCGACATGTGACCAACACCCAAAGTGTTTACTAGAGTCAATAATCTAGTTCACATCGCTATGTGATTAACACCCAAAGAGTACTAAGGTGTGATCATGTTTTGCTTGTGAGAGAAGTTTAGTCAACGGGTCTGCCACATTCAGATCCGTAAGTATTTTGCAAATTTCTATGTCAACAATGCTCTGCACGGAGCTACTCTAGCTAATTGCTCCCACTTTCAATATGTATCCAGATTTAGATTTAGAGTCATCTGGATCAGTGTCAATTGCATCGACGTAACCCTTTACGACGAACCTTTTTTGTCACCACCATAATCAAGAAACATATCCTTATTCCACTAAGGATAATTTTGACCGTTGTCTGGTGATCTACTCCTAGATCACTATTGTGCTCCGTTGCCAAAATTAGTGTAGGGTATACAATAGATCTGGTACACGGCATGACATATTTTATAGAACCTATGGCCAAGGCATAGGGAATGACTTTCATTCTCTTTCTATCTTCTGCCGTGGTCGGGCTTTGAGTCTTACTCAGTTTCACACCTTGTAACACAGGCAAGAACTCTTTCTTTGACTGTTCCATTTCGAACTACTTCAAAATCTTGTCAAGGTATGTACTCATTGAAAAACTTATCAAGCGTCTCGATCTATCTCTATAGATCTTGATGCTCAATATCTAAGCAGTTTCACTGAGGTCTTTCTTTGAAAAACTCCTTTCAAACACTCCTTTGTGCTTTGTAGAATAATTCTACATTATCTCCGATCAACAATATGTCATTCACATATACTTATCAGAAATGTTGTAGTTCTCCCACTCACTTTCTTGTAAATACAGGCTTCACCGCAAGTCTGTATAAAACTATATGCTTTGATCAACTTATCAAAGCGTATATTCCAACTCCGAGATGCTTGCACCAGTCCATAGATGGATCGCTGGAGCTTGCATATTTTGTTAGCACCTTTAGGATTGACAAAACTTTCTTGTTGCATCATATACAACTCTTCTTTAATAAATCCATTAAGGAATGTAGTTTTGTTTGTCCATTTGCCAGATTTCATAAAATGTGGCAATTGCTAACATGATTCGTACAGAGTTAAGCATAGATATGAGTGAGAAACTCTCATCGTAGTCAACACCTTTAACTTGTCGAAAACCTTTTGCGACAATTCTAGCTTTGTAGATAGTAACAGTACTATCAGCGTCCGTCTTCCTCTTGAAGATCCATTTAATCTCAATGGCTCGCCGATCTTTGGGCAAGTCAATCAAAGTCCATACTTTGTTCTTATACATGGATCTCATCTCAGATTTCATGGCCTCAAACCATTTCGCGGAATCTGCGCTCATCATCGCTTCCTCATAGTTCGTAGGTTCGTCATGGTCAAGTAACATGACCTCGAGAATAGGATTACCGTACCACTCTGGTGCGGATCTCACTCTGGTTTACCTACGAGGTTCGGTAGTAACTTGATCTGAAGTTACATGATCATCATCATTAGCTTCCTCACTAATTGGTGTAGTAGTCACAGGAACAGATTTCTGTGATGAACTACTTTCCAATAAGGGAGTAGGTACAGTTACCTCATCAAGTTCTACTTTCCTCCCACTCACTTCTTTCGAGAGAAACTCCTTCTCTAGAAAGGATCCATTCTCAGCAATGAATATCTTGCCTTCGGATCTGTGATAGAAGGTGTACCCAACATTTTCTTTTGGGTATCCTATAAAGACGCACTTCTCCGATTTGGGTTTGAGCTTATCAGGTTGGAACTTTTTCACATAAGCATTGAAACCTCAAACTTTAAGAAACGACAGCTTAGGATTCTTGCCAAACCATAGTTCATACGGTGTTGTCTCGACGGATTTAGATGGTGCCCTATTTAACGTGAATGTTGTTGTCTCTAATGCATAACCCCAAAATGATAGTGGTAAATTGGTAAGAGACATCATAGATCGCACCATATCTAATAAAGTACGGTTACGACGTTCGGACACACCATTACACTGTGGTGTTCCGGGTGGCGTGACTAGTGAAACTATTTCACATTGTTTTAACTGAAGGCCAAACTCGTAACTCAAATATTTTACTTCTGTGATCATATCGAAGAAACTTTTATTTTTGTTACGATGATTCTCCACTTCACTTTGAAATTCTTTGAACTTTTCAAATGTTTCAGACTTGTGTTTCATCAAGTAGATATACTCATATCTGCTCAAATCATCTATGAAGATCATAAAATAATGAAACCTGCCGCGAGCCTCAATATTCATCGGACCACATACATTAGTATGTATGATTTCCAACAAATCTGTTGCTCGCTCCATTGTTCCGGAGAACGGAGTCTTAGTCATCTTGCCCATGAGGCATGGTTCGCAAGCATCAACTGATTCATAATCAAGTGATTAAAAAAGCCCATCAGCATGGATTTTCTTCATGCGCTTCACACCAATATGACCTAAACGGCAGTGCCACAAATAAGTTGCACTATCATTATTAACTTTGCATATTTTGGCTTCAATATTATGAAAATGTGTATCACCATGATCGAGATCCAACAAACCATTTTCATTGGGTGTATGACCATAGAAGGTATTATTCTTGTAAACAGAACATCAATTATTCTCTAACTTACATGAATAACCGTATTGCAATAAACATGATCTAATCATATTCGTGCTCAATGCAAACACTAAATAACATTTATTTTAGGTTTAACACTAATCCCGAAAGTATAGGGAGTGTGCGATGATGATCATATCAATCTTGGAACCATTTCCAATACACATCGTCACTTAACCCTTAACTAGTCTCTGTTCATTTTGCAACTCCCGTTTCGACTTACTATTCTTAGCAACTGAACTAGTATCAAATACTGAGGGGTTGCTATAAACACTAGTAAAGTACACATCAATAACATGTATATCAAATATAGTTATGTTCACTTTGCCATCCTTCTTATCCGCCAATTACTTGGGGTAGTTCCGCTTCCAGTGATCAGTCCCTTTGCAGTAGAAGCACTCAGTTTCAGGCTTAGGTCCAGACTTGGGTTTTTTCACTTGAGCAGCAACTTGCTTGCCGTTCTTCTTGAAGTTCCCCTTTCTTCCCTTTGCCCCTTTTCTTGAAACTAGTGGTCTTGTTAATCATCAACACTTGATGCTCTTTCTTGATTTCTACCTTCATCGATTTCATCATTATGAAAAGCTCGGGAATTGTTTTCGTCATCCCTTGCATACTATAGTTCATCACGAAGTTCTACTAACTTGGTGATGGTGACTAGAGAATTCTGTCAATCACTATTTTATCGGGAAGATTAACTCCCACTTGATTCAAGCGATTGTAGTACCCAGACAATCAGAGCACATGCTCACTGCTTGAGCTATTCTCCTCCATCTTTTAGCTATAGAACTTGTTGAAGACTTCATATCTCTCAACTCGGGTATTTGCTTTAAATATTAACTTCAACTCCTGGAACATCTCATATGGTCCATGACGTTCAAAACGTCTTTGAAGTCCCGATTCTAAGCCATTTAAGCATGGTGCACTAAACTATCAAGTAGTCATCATATTGAGCTAGCGAAACGTTCATAACATCTGCTTCTGCTCCTGCAATAGGTTTGTCACCTAGCGGTGCATCAAGGACATAATTCTTTTGTGCAACAATGAGGATAAACCTCAGATCACGGATCCAATCCGCATCATTGCTAGTAACATCTTTCAACTTAGTTTTCTCTAGGAACATATCAAAAATAAGACAGGGGAGCTAAGCACAAGCTATTGATCTACAACATAGATATGCTAATACTACCAGGACTAAGTTCATGATAAATTTAAGTTCAATTAATCATATTACTTAAGAACTCCTACTTAGATAGACATCCCTCTAATCCTCTAAGTGATCACGTGATCCATATCAACTAAACCATGTCCGATCATCACGTGAGATGGAGTAGTTTCAATGGTGAACATCACTATGTTGATCATATCTACTATATGATTCACGCTCGACCTTTCGATCTCAGTGTTCCGAGGCCATATCTGTTATATGCTAGGCTCATCAAGTTTAACCTGAGTATTCCGCATGTGCAACTGTTTTGCACCCGTTGTATTTGAATGTAGAGCCTATTACACCCGATCATCACGTGGTGTCTCAGCACGAAGAACTTTTGCAACGGTGCATACTCAGGGAGAACACTTGTACATTGATAATTAGTGAGAGATCATCTTATAAAGCTACCGTCGAACCAAGCAAAATAAGATGTATAAAAGATAAACATCACATGCAATCAAAATATGTGACATGATATGGTCATCATCATCTTGTGCCTTTGATCTCCATCTCCAAAGCATCGTCATGATTTCCATCGTCACCGGCATGACACCATGATCTCCATCATCTTGATCTATATCAATGTGTCATCACATGGTCGTTTCGCCAACTATTGCTCTTGCAACTATTGCTATCACATAGCGATAAAGTGAAGCAATTATTTGGCGCTTGCATCTTATGCAATAAAGAGACAACCATAAGGCTTCTGCCAGTTGCCGATAACTTCAACAAAACATGATCATCTTATACAACAACTTATATCTCATCACGTCTTGACCATATCACCTCACAACATGCCCTGCAAAAACAAGTTAGACGTCCTCTACTTTGTTGTTGCAAGTTTTACGTGGCTGCTACGGGCTGAGCAAGAACCGTTCTTACCTATGCATCAAAACCACAATGATAGTTTGTCAAGTTAGTGTTGTTTTAACCTTCTCAAGGACCGGGCATAGCCACACTCGGTTCAACTAAAGTTGGAGAAACTGATACCCGCCAGCCACCTGTGTGCAAAGCACGTCGGTAGAACCAGTCTCACGTAAGCGTACGCATAATGTCGGTCTGGGCCGCTTCATCCAAAAATACCACCGAACCAAAGTATGACATGCTGGTAAGCAGTATGACTTATATCGCCCACAACTCACTTGTGTTCTACTCGTGCATATGACATCTACGCATAAAACCTGGCTCGGATGCCACTGTTGGGGAACGTAGTAATTTCAAAAAAATTCCTACGCACACGCAAGATCATGGTGATGCATAGCCACAAGAGGGGTGAGTGTGTCCACGTACCCTCGTAGACCAAAAGCGGAAGCGTTAGCACAACGCGGTTGATGTAGTCGTATGTCTTCATGATCCGACCGATCAAGTACCGAACGCACGGCACCTCCGAGTTCAGCACACGTTTAGCCCGATGACGTCCCTCGAACTCCGATCCAGCCGAGTGTTGAGGGAGAGTTTTGTCAGCACGACGATGTGGTGACGATGATGATGTTCTACCGATGCAGGGCTTCGCCTAAGCACCGCTACAGTATTATCGAGGTGGACTCTGGTGGAGGGGGGCACCGCACACGGCTAAAACATCAAATGATCAATTGTGTGTCTCTAGGGTGCCCCCTGCCCCCGTATATAAAGGAGCAAGGGGGGAGGTATGGCTGGCCTAGAGGGGGTGCACCAGGAGGAGTCCTACTCCTACCGGGAGTAGGACTCCCTCCCTTTTCCTTGTTGGACTAGGAGAGGAGGGGAAAGAGGAGGCAGAGAGGAAGGAAAGGGGGGCGCCGCCCCCCTCTCCTTGTCCTATTCGGACTAGGGGGGAGGGGGCGCGGCCCTGCCCTAGCCGCCTCTCCTCTTCTCCACAAGGCCCACTATGGCCCATTAAGCTCCTGGGGGGTTCCGGTAACCTCCCGGTACTCCGGTAAAATCCCAATTTCACCTGGAACACTTCCGATATCCAAACATAGGCTTCCAATATATCAATCTTCATTTCTCGACCATTTTGAGAGTCCTCGTCATGTCCGTGATCACATCCGGGACTCCAAACAACCTTCGGTACATCAAAACATATAAACTCATAATATAACTGTCATTGAAACGTTAAGCGTGCGGACCCTACGGGTTCGAGAGCTATGTAGACATGACCGAGACACGTCTCCGGTCAATAACCAATAGCGGAACCTGGATGCTCATATTGTCTCCCACATATTCTACGAAGATCTTTATCGGTCAGACCGCATAACAACATACGTTGTTCCCTTTGTCATCAGTATGTTACTTGCCCGAGATTTGATCGTCGGTATCTCAATACCTAGTCCAATCTCGTTACCGGCAAGTCTCTTTACTCGTTCCGTAATACATCATCCCGCAACTAACTCATTAGTTGCAATGCTTGCAAGGCTTATAGTGGTGTGCATTACCGAGTGGGCCCAGAGATACCTCTCCGACAATCAGAGTGACAAATCCTAATCTCGAAATACGCTAACCCAACAAGTACCTTCGGAGACACCTGTAGAGCACCTTTATAATCACCCAGTTACGTTGTGACGTTTGGTGGCACACAAAGTGTTCGCCCGGTAAATGGGAGTTGCATAATCTCATAGTCATGGGAACATGTATAAGTCATGAAGAAAGCAACAACAACAAACTAAACGATCAAGTGTTAAGCTAACGGAATGGGTCAAGTCATTCACATAATTCTCCTAATGATGTGATCCCGTTAATCAAATGACAACTCATGTCTATGGTTAGGAAACATAACCATCTTTGATCAACGAGCTAGTCAAGTAGAGGCATACTAGTGACACTCTGTTTGTCTATGTATTCACACATGTATTATGTTTCCGGTTAATACAATTCTAGCATGAATAATAAACATTTATTATGATATAAGGAAATAAATAATAACTTTCTTATTGCCTCTAGGGCATATTTCTTTCAGTTGCATGGATAATTCAGAAAACAAACATAATATACTATTTTTGCTTTATTTAATATAAATAACAGAAAGTAAAAGGAGGATACAGAAGGTTGTGCTTTCTAACTTCATCCATCTCATGCACATCAAAAGGAATCCACTAACAAGGTTGATCAAGTCTTATTAACAAACTCTTTCCCAATAACATGGAACCGGAGAAATTTTGAATAGCACTATGTTAACTCAACGGGGATATGCACGTCCCCAATAATAAGAATATCATATCTCTTTGTGATAGTAGGAAGTGGAAATTCAAAACCTCCAAAAATAATCGATGGAATTTTTCCAATACAGTTTATACTATGAACTTGAGGTTGTTTCCTCGGAAAGTGTACCATATGCTCATTGCCATTAACATGAAAAGTGATATTGCCTTTGTTGCAATCAATAACAGCCCCTGCAGTATTCAAAAAAGGTCTTCCAAGAATAGTAGACATACTATCGTACTCGGGAATATCAAGAATAACAAAGTTTGTTAAAATAGTAACATTTGCAACCACAACAGGCACATCCTCACAAATACCGATGGGTATAGCAGTTGGTTTATCAGCCATTTGCAAGGATATTTTAGTAGGTGTCAACTTATTCAAATCAAGTCTACAATATAAAGAGAGTGGCATAACACTAACACCGGCTCCATGATCACATAAGGCAATTCTAACATAATTTCTTTTAATGGAGCATGGTATAGTGGGTACTCCTGGATCTCCTAACTTCTTAGGTATTCCACCCTTAAAAGTGTAATTAGCAAGCATGGTGGAAATTTCAGCTTCCGATATCTTTCTGTTAGTTGTAACAATTTCTTTCATATACTTACCATAAGGATTCATTTTGAGCATATCAGTTAATCGCATACGCAAAAAGATAGGTCTAATCATTTCAGCAAAGCGCTCAAAATCCTCATCATCCTTTTTCTTGGATGGTTTGGGAGGAAAAGGCATGGGTTTCTGAACCCATGGTTCTCTTTCCTTAGTGTGCTTCCTAGCAACAAAGTCTCTCTTATCATAACGCTTTGATTGTGGATTATCAAGATCAGCAGCAGGTTCAGTTTCTACATCATTATCATTGCTAGGTTGAGCATCAACATGAACATCATCATTAACATTATCAGTAGGTTCATCTTCATTACCATATAGGGTTTCAGCATCAAAAATAGAAATAGCATTGGGATTCTCAGGTGTGTCTACAACAGGTTCACTAGAAGCATGCAAAGTCTTATCATTTTTCTTTTTCTTCTTCTTAGAAGGACTAGGTGCATCTACATTATTTATCTGAGAATCCTGCTCAATTCTCTTAGGATGGCCTTCAGGATACAAAGGTTCCTGAGTCATTTTACCAGTTCTAGTAGCCACTCTAATAGCAAAATCATTATTCTTACTATTCAATTCATTGACCAAATCATTCTGAGCTTTAAGTACTTGTTCTACTTGAGTGGTAACCATAGAAGCATGTTTGCAAATGAGTTTAAGTTCACCTTTAACTCTGGACATATAATCACTCAAGTGTTCAATCATATAAGCATTGCGTTTTAATTCTCTACCAAAATAAGCATTGAAGTCTTCTTGCTTAACCATAAAGTTATGAAACTCATCCAAACATTGGCTAGCAAACTTAGTAGGAGGGATTTTGGATAAACGGAATATCAAACGGAGTCCAAACGGAATAAAATCTTCGGAAACGTGATTTTCTCACCGAACGTGATCCAGGAGACTTGGACCCTACTGCAAGGGATCAAAGATGTGGTCACGAGGGTGGGGGGCGCCCCCCCTAGGGCGCGCCCCCTGCCTCGTGGGCCCCTCGGTGCTCCACCGACGTACTCCTTCCTCCTATATATACACACGTACCCCCAAATGATCAGAACAGGAGCCAAAAACCTAATTCCACCGCCGCAAATTTCTGTATCCACGAGATCCCATCTTGGGGCCTGTTCCGGAGCTCCACCGGAAGAGGGCCGTCATCACGGAGGGCTTCTACATCATCCTAGCGCCTCCGATGAAGTGTGAGTAGTTTACCTCAAACCTTCGGGTCCATAGTTAGTAGCTAGATGGCTTCTTCTCTCTCTTTGAATCTCAATACAAAGTTCTCCCCCTCTCTCGTGGAGATCTATTCGATGTAATCTTCTTTTTGCGGTGTGTTTGTTGAGACCGATGAATTGTGGGTTTATGACCAAGTCTATCCATGAATAATATTTGAATCTTCTCTGAATTCTTTTATGCATGATTGGTTATCTTTGCAAGTCTCTTCGAATTATCCGTTTGGTTTGGCCAACTAGATTGGTAGTTCTTGCCATGGGAGAAGTGCTTAGCTTTGGGTTCGATCTTGCGGTGTCCTTACCCAGTGACAGAAGGGGCGGCAAGGCACGTATTGTATCGTTGCCATCGAGGATAACAAGATGGGATTTATTTCATATTGCATGAATTTATTTATCTCTCTACGCTACTCTGTTTTTAACTTAATACTCTAGATGCATGCTGGATAGCGGTCGATGAGTGGAGTAATAGTAGTAGATGCAGAATCGTTTCGATCTAGTTGTCACGGACGTGATGCCTATATACATGATCATGCCTAGATATTCTCATAATTATGCTCAATTCTATCAATTGCTCAACAGTAATTTGTTCACCCACCGTAGAATACTTATGCTCTTTAGAGAAGCCACTAGTGAAACCTATGGCCCCCGGGTCTATTCTCATCATATCAATCTCCATCACTTTTATATTGTTTTGCTATTTACTTTGCTTTTACTTTTTACTTTGCATCTTTATATCAAGAATACCAAAAATATTCTATCTATCAGATCTCACTCTCATAAGTGACCGTGAAGGGCTTGACAACCCCTAATCGCGTTGGTTGCGAGTAGCTATCGCTTTGTGCAGGTACGAGGGACTTTGAGCGTGGGATCCTACTGGATTGATACCTTGGCTCTCAAAAACCAAGGTAAATACTTACGCTACTCTGCTGCATCATCCCTTCCTCTTCGGCGAAAGCCAACGCAAGCTCAAGACGTAGCAAGAAGGATTTCTGGCGCCGTTGCCGGGGAGTCTACGCAAAAAGTCATATACCAAGTACCCATCACAATACCTATCTCTCACATTACATTATTTGCCATTTGCCTCTCCTTTTCCTCTCCCCCCAATTCACCCTTGCCGTTTTATTCGCCCTCTCTCTCTATCCTCCCTCTCTGTTTGCCTCTTTTTGCCTGTTTGCTTTTTGTTTGCCCGTGTGTTAGATTTCTTGTTTGTCGCGATGGCTCAAGATACTACTAAATTGTGTGACTTCACCAATACCAATAATAATGATTTCCTTAGCACTCCGATTGCTCCTCTTACCTATGCTGAATCTTTTGAAATTAATACTGCTTTGTTGAATCTTGTTATGAAAGATCAATTCGCCGGCCTTCCTAGTGAAGATGTCGCTCTTCGTTGATTTATGTGATATGCAAAAGAAAAAAGATGTCAATAATGATGTCGTTAAATTGAAACTATTTCCTTTTTCGCTTAGAGATCGTGCTAAAGCTTGGTTTTCGTCTTTGCCTAAGAATAGTATAGATTCATGGAACGAGTGCAAAGATGCTTTTATCTCTAAGTATTTTCCTCCCGCTAAGATCATCTCTCTGAAACGATATAATGTACTTTAAACAACTTGATCATGAACATGTTGCACAAGCTTGGGAGAGGATGAAATTAATGATACGTAATTGCCCTACTCATGGTTTGAATTTGTGGATGATTATACAAAACTTTTATGCCGGATTGAATTTTGCTTCTAGAAATCTTTTAGATTCGGCCGCCGGAGGCACTTTTATGGAAATCACTTTAGGAGATGCTACTTAGTTAATTATTTTTGCAGATGATTAATAGATAAATTCCTCACGTCCATCAATTTATTTTAGAATTTTTGGGGTTCCAGATCTTGCGCTAGCTACAGATTACTACAGAATGTTCTGTTTTTGACAGATTCTGTTTTTCGTGTGTTGTTTGCTTATTTTGATGAATCTATGGCTATTAAAATAGTTTATAATCCATAGAGAAGTTGGAATAAAGTTGTTTTAACACCAATATAAATAAGGAATGAGTTCATTACAGTACCATGAAGTGGTCTTTTGTTTTCTTTCGCTAACGGAGCTCACTAGTTTTCTATTTTGGGTTTTGTGTTGTGAAGTTTTCAAGTTTTGGGTGAATTATTTTGATGGATTATGGAACAAGGAGTGGCAAGAGCCTAAGCTTGGGGATGCCCATGGCACCCCCAAGATAATCCAAGGATACCAAAAAGTCAAAGCTTGGGGATGCCCCCGGAAGGCATCCCCTCTTTCGTCCACTTCCATCGGTAATTTACTTGGAGCTATATTTTTATTCACCAACATGATATGTGTTTTGCTTGGAGCGTCTTGTATTATTTGTGTATTTGTTTGTTAGTATGCCACAATCATCCTTGCTGTACACACCTTTTGAGAGAGACATACATGAATTAAAATTTGATAGAATACTCTATGTGCTTCACTTATATCTTTTGAGCTAGATAATTTTGCTCTATGTGCTTCACTTATATCTTTTGAGCTAGATAATTTTACTCTATGTGCTTCACTTATATCCTTTGAGCTAGATAATTTTACTCTATGTGCTTCACTTATATCTTTTGAGCGTTATAATTTTGCTCTATGTGCTTCACTTAGATCTTTTAGAGCACGGTGGTGGATATGTTTTAAAGAAACTATTGATCTCTCATGCTTCACTTAAATTAATTTGAGAGTCTCTTAATAGCATGATAATTTGCCTAATAATAATATGCTTGGTATTCAAGATTTGTGAAACTCTCTTTTGAGTGTGTTGAATACTAATAAAAGATTGAAGCATGATAATTGTTTTGAGTTATGGAGGTGATAATATTAAAGTCATGCTAGTTGAGTAGTTGGGAATTTAAAGAATACTTGTGTTGAAGTTTGTGATTCCCGTAGCATGCACATATGGTGAACCGTTATGTGATGAAGTCGGAGCATGATTTATTTATTGATTGTCTTCCTTATGAGTGGCGGTCGGGGACGAGCGATGGTCTTTTCCTACCAATCTATCCCCCTAGGAGCATGCGCGTAATACTTTGCTTTGATAACTTGTTGATTTTTGCAATAAGTATATGAGTTCTTTATGACTAATGTGAGTCCATGGATTATACGCACTCTCACCCTTCCACCTTTGCTAGCCTCTCTAATACCGCGCACCTTTTCGTCGGTATCATACACCCACCATATACCTTCCTCAAAACAGCCACCATACCTACCTATTATGGCATTTCCATAGCCATTCCGAGATATATTGAATCTTGATAGTCGTGATACACATATTCATAGTGTTGAAGCCAAAAGATACAGGTTTAATAATGATAGTGCAACTTATTTGTGGCACTACCGTTTAGGTCATATTGGTGTAAAACGCATGAAGAAACTCCATGCTGATGGACTTTGGGAATCACTTGATGCTTGCGAACCATGTCTCATGGTCAAGATGACTAAGACTCCGTTCTCTGGAACAATGGAGTGAGCTACAGACTTATTGGAAATAATACATACTGATGTATGCGGTTCGATGAGTGTTGAGGCTCGCGGTGGGTATCGTTATTTTCTGACCTTCACAGATGATTTGAGCATATATGGGTGTATCTACTTGATGAAACATAAGTCTGAAACATTTGAAAAGTTCAAAGAATTTCAGAGTGAAGTGGAAAATCATCATAACAAGAAAATTAAGTTTCTACAATCTCATCGTGGAGGTGAATATTTGAGTTATGAGTTTGGTCTTTATTTGAAACAATGCGGAATAGTTTCGTAACTCATGCCACCTGGAACACTACGGCATAATGGTGTGCCCGAACGTCGTAACCACATTTTATTAGATATGGTGCGATCTATGATGTCTCTTACTGATTTACCACTATCATTTTGGGGTTATGCTTTAGAGATGTCTGCATTCACGTTAAATAGGGCACCATCTAAATCCGTTGAGACGACACCATATGAACTATGGTTTGGCAAGAAACCCAAGTTGTCTTTTCTTAAAGTTTGGGGATGCGATGCTTATGTGAAAAAGCTTCAACCTGATAAGCTCGAACCCAAATCAGAGAAATGTGTCTTCATAGGATACCCAAAGGAGACAGTTGGGTACACCTTCTATCACAGATCCGAAGGCAAGATATTCGTTGCTAAGAATGGATCCTTTCTTGAGAAGGAGTTTCTCTCAAAAGAAGTGAGTGGGAGGAAAGTAGAACTTGATGAGGTAATTGTACGTTCCCCCTTATTGGAAAGTAGTTCATCACAGAATCAGTTCCAATGATTCCAACACCAATTAGTGAAGAAGCTAATGATGATGATCATGAAACTTCTAATCAAGTTACTATCGAACCTTGTAGGTCAAGCAGAGTAAGATCCGCACCAGAGTGGTATGGTAATCCTATTCTGGAGGTCATGTAACCTACGAACTATGAGCAAGTGATGATGAGCCCAGATTCCGCGAAATGTCTTGAGGCCATGAAATCTGAGATGGGATCCACTAGATGCATGTTGGATAACGGTCGATGTGTGGAGTAATAGTAGTAGATGCAGGCAGGAGTCAGTCTACTAATCTTGGACGTGATGTCTATGTAATGATCATTGCCTGGATATCGTCATAATTATTTGAGGTTTTATCAATTGCCCAACAGTAATTTGTTCACCCACCGCTTTGCTATTTTTCTTGAGAGAAGCCACTAGTGAAACATATGTCCCCCGAGTCTCTTTCTCATATTATATGCCTTCACGATCTATTTTTATTTGCTTTTATTTTCAGATCTATTAAACCAAAAAAACCAAAAATATCTTGTTGCAATTTATTTTATTTGGCGTTCTATCTATCAATATTTACAACTCTCTCCCATCCACACGTCGTTTCTGGCGCCGTTACCCGAAAGGGATTGACAACCCCTTTAACACGTTGGGTTGGGAGTGGTTGTTATTTGTGTGTAGTGGTTGTTTATGTTGTGTTGATTAGTTCTCCTACTAGTTCAATAACCTTGGTTTTATATATGAGGGAAATACCTACCGCCGCTGTGCTGCATCATCCCTTCCTCTTTGGGGAAAACCCTGACGTAGCTTCAAGCAACATCAAAAGGAATTTATGGTGCCGTTGCTGGGGAGATCTTCATCATAACCAGGTTCCTAATCACAAATCTCATCTCCTCGCAATTTACATTATTTGACATTTCCCTCTCATTTTCCTCTCCCCCACTTCACAAAAAATTGCCTTTTTATTCGCCTGTCTTTTTCCGTTCACCGTTTTCTCGTTAGATCTATCTGTGTTCTTGCTTTCTAGTCATAATGGATAGCGTGCCTACTCCTCCTTTGTCACCAGATTTTGAAGTGCTTTACTTCAAGCAAAAACAAGGAGAAAATTTGAAAGATGCTTCGTATAGGCTTATGGAATCATATCGTGTTTCCAATTTAAAGGGGGACACTAAGGTTTTGCTTTGTAATTTTTACATAGGATTGGCTTTGCATCACAGACAACTCCTAGATTTTTCCGCTAAAGGGAATTTTATTGAGCTTGATGCCAATGCTACCTATGAAATTTTAGAAGGAATTTTGGGGATTCCACCTCAAAAGAAGGGGTTTACTTTCACCCCAGAGTGAGTTCAAATGCTGGATAAACTTAGTGATTTGCATAAACACATGGTTGAATTACAAAAATATAATGAACCCCTCAAGCATCTCAATGGTAATATCAATCGCATGAATACATTGATTACTCTTTGCAACAAGCAATTGGATATTTTAGATCTAAATATGGTTTATTTTACGAAAAATTTAGGGAAGCGTAAAGAGCCTCCCAGCTTTGAGAAAATCGTTACAAAAATTGCCAAAACTTCGGAAGACAAAACTTAGATCCTTGCTTTATGCCTAGCTAAGGGCATAAAACTATAGCACTTGTTGGGAGGCAACCCAACGAATAAAATTTATTTTTGCTTTTTGCTTCCTGTTTTTGAGTGTTAGCACAATTATGCTACTGTTATGATTGTGTTTTTTATGTTTTAATTATTGTTTGTCCCAAGTAAAGCCTTCAGGATCTTCTTGGGTGATAGTTGTTTGATCTTGCTGAAAAGCAGAAACTTTTACGCTCACAAAATGAATTTCCATTTTTTACCAGAGAGCGATAAAATAACCATTCTACATGCGGTAGATCAATATATGAATTAATCAGGTCTTCCTAATTTTTCAGAGTTTTTGGGGTTACAGAAGTATTCGAAATAGTCAGATTGCTACAGACTATTCTGTTTTGACAGATTCTGTTTTCTTTGTGTTGCGTGCTCATTTTGATGGATCTATGGTTTTCTTTGATGAGTTTTTTCCATAGAAAAGTTGGAATACTGTATATATAATACAAAAACAAAATATGAATTGGTTTGATATAGTACTTATAGTAGTAGTTTATTATTCTTATACTAACGGATCTCACGAAGGCTTTGTTGAGTTTTGTGTGATTGAAGTTTTCAAGTTTTGGGTTATCTTACGATGGATGAAGGAAGGATGTAAGAGCCTAAGCTTGGGGATGCCACGACATCCCTAGCTATTGTCCAAGAATGAGCAACCAACTAAGCTTGGGGATGCCCCCGAGTGGCATCCCCGCTTTCTTCAAACAACTATCGGTATTTTACTCGAGACTATATTTTTATTTGTCACATGATATGTGTTTTGCTTGGAGCGTCTTGTATGATATGTGTCTTTGCTTGTTTTATTTTGTGTTTTAAGTCATCAATCCTTGCTATACACACCTATTTGAGAGAGCCAAAATTATATCTTGACTTGTTAGAATAGTTCTCTATGCTTCACTTCAATTTTTATGAGGAATGGACTTTCTCTAGTCCTTCACTTATATCTTTTTGAGCACGGTGTGCTTTATTATTTTTGAAGAAATGCTCTCTTGCTTCACTTATATTTATTTGAGAGTTAGTAAAATTTTGAAGAAATTCTCTCTTGCTTCACTTAAATTATTTTGAGAGAAGGAAAATTTGTTATGCTCATGATCTTCACTTATATTTGTTTGAGCTTATGAAAATCAACACATGAAAATTAGTCCCAAAGTGATAGATATCCAAGAAGGATAAAGAAAAGAAAAAAATGTCGTGAAGATCATTGGACAAAATAAACTTGATTCTTAGTAATAGTTTTGAGATATGATGATGTGATATGTGAGTCATATTGATGAGTAATTATGCTTTAGTAAGAATATTGGTGTTAAGGTTTGTGATTCCCTATGCATGCACGAAAGTCAATAATCATGCAATGAAATTGTATCCTACTTATGGTGCATTATTCGGTGTTAATTATGCTTAATGCTTTCTTATGAGATTATTCGTTTCTTGGTTGGTCACTTCCCAATCTTTTGCTAGCCTTCATTTTGCACTAAGTATGATCACTACTTGTGCATCCAAAATCCTTTAAACCAGTTTTACCACATGAGTCCACTATATCTACCTATATTCGGTATTATTTTGCCGTTCTAAGCAAATTTGCATGTGCCATCTCTAATTTTTAAAATAAACTTCTCTTTTGTGTGTTTATTTCGCTCGCGGAGCGGTGAGGGGTGGCTAATATTTGCCATGCTAGATGTGTTATTCTCAAGATGAGTGTTTATTCACTTGTCATTGCACGAGAGTAAGGCAAAGGTATTAGGGATGCCCAGTCCCGAAATGCAAAAACAAATGAATTTACTTTATGTTGTCAAATAATAAATTCCTTGGAAAGTGTTGGTATGGAGGGCACCCGTGGATACGGTTAGCCATGGAAAGTGAAAGTTATGGTGGAAAAAGGAATAAACTTTATTTTCTGTTTGGGAGCAGCCTATGATATATCTATGCATCTAAATTGTGCACTTTGAGCTCTGGCACCTCTACATATCCCTACTTCCCTCTGCGAAGGGCCTTTCTTTACTTTATGCAATTTTTATTTTGAGTCTCCATCTTATCTTACAAAAGCACCAACTAGGAGGCAATATGATCATGCTTAAGTATTGGGTGTAGCTAATATTCAGTGTGTTTCATGAATGATCAATGTTTGAGCATGATGGCTAGGGATAACTTATTTTAGCGTTGATATTTTGAAAGACATGGTTGCTTGTTGATATGCTTGAGTATCTAAATTATTATGTCAAAACTAGACTATTGCTTTGAATCACATAAAAGTCCAAATGTCCATGCTATAAGAAAAGAATATGATATGACATGATGAACAGCACTCCACGTCAAAAATTCTGTTTTTATCACTTACCTACTCGAGGACGAGTAGGAGTTAAGCTTGGGTCTGCTGATACGTCTCCAACGTATCTATAATTTTTGATTGTTCCATGCTATTTTATTATCAATATTGAATGTTTTATAATCATTTTATATCATTTTGGATACTAACCTATTGACATAGTGCCAAGTGCCAGACGCTGTTTTTTCCATGTTTTTTACATCACAGAAAATCAATATCAAACGGAGTCCAAATGCCACAAAACTTTACAGAGATTTTTTATGGACCAGATGGAAGATATTGGGCCCTGGTTGCACCTGGGGGGAGTCCCGAGGAGGGGACAACCCACCAGGGCGCGTAAGGAGGCCCAGGCGCGCCCTGGTGGGTTGTGCCCACCTCGGGTGCCCCCAGACCGCCTCTTTGCTCTATAAATACCCCAATATTCTAGAAACCCTAGGGGAGTCGACGAAATATTCATCCAGCCGCCGCAGAGTCCATAACCACCAGATCTAATCTAGACACCATCACGGAGGGTTTCACCACTTCCATTGGTGTCTCTCCGATGATGCGTGAGTAGTTCTTCGTAGACCTTCGGGTCCGTAGTTAGTAGCTAGATGGCTTCATCTCTCTGTGTCTTGATTCTCAATACAATGATCTCTTGGAGATCCAAATGATGTAACTCTTTTGCGGTGTGTTTGCTGGGAACGATGAACTTTGAGTTTATGATCAGATCTATCTTTTTATATCCATGAAAGTATTTGAGTTTCTTTGATCTCTTTTATGCATGATCTCTTATAGCCTCGTATTTCTTCTCCGATATTTGGGTTTTGTTTGGCTAACTTTATCTATTTATCTTGCAATGGGAAGAGGTGCCCGGTAGTGGGTTCGATCTTACGGTGCTTGATCCCAGTGACAGAAAGGGAACCGACACGTATGTGTCGTTGCTACTAAGGATAAAAAGATGGGATCTATATATACCACCATAGATAAACGGATCTCGTCAACATCATGTCATCGTTCTTATTGCATTACTCTGTTTTTCCATGAACTTAATACACTAGATGCATGCTCGATAGCGGTCGATGTGTGGAGTAATAGTAGTAGATGCAGGCAGGAGTCGGTCTACTAATATTGGACGTGATGCCCATGTAATGATCAATTCCTGGATATCGTCATAATTATTTGAGGTTCTATCAATTGCCCAACAGTAATTTGTTCACCCACCGCTTTGCTATTTTTCTCGAGAGAAGCCACTAGTGAAACCTGGTACGTATCCAACGTATCTATAATTTTTTTTATTGTTCCATGCTATTATATTATCTGTTTTGGATGTTTAATGGACTTTACTATGCACTATTATATTATTTTTGGGACTAACCTATTAACCGAAGGCCTAGTGCAAATGTTTTTTTTGCCTATTTCGGTGTTTCGCAGAAAAGGAATATCAAATGGAATCCAAACGGAATGAAACCTTCGCGACGATCTTTTTTGGAACATATGCAATCCAGGAGACCTGGAGTGGATGTCAAGGAAGCAGCGAGGAAGCCACGAGGTAGGAGGGCGCTCCCAGGGGGCAGGCGCGCCCCCACCCTCGTGGGCCCCTTGCAGCTCCACCGTCTTACTTCTTTTGCCTATATATACTCTTATACCCTGAAACCATCGGGGAGAGCCACGAAACACCTTTTCCACCGCCGCAACCTTCTGTACCCGTGAGATCCCATCTTGGGGCCTTCTCCGGCGCTTCGCCGGAGGGGGATTCGATCACGGAGGGCTTCTACATCCATACCATAGCCTCTCCGATGATGTGTGAGCAGTTTACCACATACCTTCGGGTCCATAGTTATTAGGTAGATGGCTTCTTCTCTCTCTTTGGATCTCAATACAAAGTTCTCCTCGATCTTCTTGGAGATCTATTCGATGTAATTCTTTTTGCGGTGTTTGTCGAGATCCGATGAATTGTGGATTTATGATCAAGATATCTATGAACAATATTTGATTCTTCTCTGAATTATTATATGCATGATTTAATATCTTTGCAAGTCTTTTCGAATTATCAGTTTGGTTTGGCCTACTAGATTGATCTTTCTTGCAATGGGAGAAGTGCTTAGCTTTGGGTTCAATCTTGCGGTGTCCTTTCCCAGTGACAGCAGGGGCAGCAAGGCACATATTGTATTGTTGCCACCGAGGGTAAAAAGATGGGGTTTATATTGCTTGAGTTTATCCCTCTACATCATGTCATCTTGCCTAATGTGTTACTCTATTCTTATGAACTTAATACTCTAGATGCATGCTGGATAGCGGTCGATGTGTGGAGTGATAGTAGTAGATGCAGAATCATTTTGGTCTACTTGTCCAGGACGTGATGCCCATGTTTATGATCATGCCTAGATATTCTCATAACTATGCGCTTTTCTATCAATTGCTCGACAGTAATTTGTTCACCCACCGTAATATTTTCTATCTTGAGAGAAGCCACTAGTGAAACCTATGGCCCCGGGTCTATTTTACATCATATTAGTCTCCCGTCAACTAGTTATTTCTGTCACCGTTTACTTTGCAATATTTACTTTCCAATCTATACAACAAAAATACCAAAAATATTTATCTTATTATCTCTATGAGATCTCACTTTTGCAAGTGGCCATGAAGGGATTGACAACCCCTTTATCGTGTTGGTTGCAAGGTTCTTGATTGTTTGTGCAGGTGCTAGGCGACTTGCGTGTAGTCTCCTACTGGATTGATACCTTGGTTCTCAAAAATGGAAGGAAATACTTACGCTACTTTACTGCATCACCCTTTCCTCTTCAAGGGAAAACCAACGCATACTCAAGAGGTAGCAAAACCTACGGCCCCCGAGTCTCTTTCTCTATTTGCCTTCGTGATCTATTTTTATTTTGCCTTTTATTTCCAGATCTATTAAACCAAAAATACAAAAATACTTTGCTGCACTTTATTTTATTTGTGATCTATTTATTCAATATATCACAACTTTCTCCCATCCACGCACCGTTTCTGGCACGTTACCTGATACGTCCATTTTGCATCATGCTTTTATATCGATATTTATTGCATTATGGGTTGTTATTACACATTATGTCACAATACTTATGCCTATTCTCTCTTATTTTACAAGGTTTACATAAAGAGGGAGAATGCCAGCAGCTGGGATTCTGGGCTGGAAAAGGAGCAAATATTAGAGACCTATTCTGCATAGCTCCAAAAGTCCTGAAACTTCACGGAAGACGTTTTCAGAATATATAAAAAATACTGAGCGCAAGAAGTTCACCAGGGGGACACACCCTGCCCATGAGGGTGGGGGCGCCCCCTACCTCGTGGGCCCCCTGGTGGCCCTCCAATGGCCATCTTCTGCTATATCGAGTCTTTCGATGAGAAAAAAATCATAAGCCATCTTGGTGTCCACGAGACTCCGCCGCCACAAGGCAGAACCTTGGCGGAACCAATCTAGGGCTCTGGCGGAGCTGTTCTGTCGGGGAAACTTCCCTCCGGGAGGGGGAAATCATCACCATCGTCATCACCAACGCTCCTCTCATCAGGAGAGGGAAATCTCCATCAACATCTTCACCAGCACCATCTCCTCTCAAAACCCTAGTTCATCTCTTGTCTCCAAGTCTGGGATTGGCACCTGTGGGTTGCTAGTAGTGTTAATTGCTCCTTGTAGTTGATTCCAGTTGGTTTATTTGGTGGAAGATCATATGTTCAGATCTTATATGCATATTAATACCCCTCTGATTATGAACATGAATATGCTTTGTGAGTAGTTACGTTTGTTCCTGAGGACATGGGAGAAGTCTTGCTATTAGTAGTCATGTGAATTTGGTATTCGTTCGATATTTTGATGAGATGTATGTTGTCTCTCCTCTAATGGTGTTATGTGAATGTCGACTACATGACACTTCACCATTATTTGGGCCTAGAGGAAGGTATTGGGAAGTAATAAGTAGATGATGGGTTGCTAGAGTGACAGAATCTTAAACCCTAGTTTATGCGTTGCTTCGTAAGGGGCCGATTTGGATCCATATGTTTCATGCTATGGTTAGGTTTTCCTTAATACTTTTGTTGTAGTTGCGGATGCTTGCAATAGAGGTTAATCATAAGTGGGATGCTTGTCCAAGTAAGGACAACACCCAAGCACCGGTCCACCCACATACCAAATTATCAAAGTATCGAACGCGAATCATATGATCGTGATGAAAACTAGCTTGACGATATTCCCATGTGTCCTCGGGAGCGCTTTACATCATATAAGAGTTTGTCCAGGCTTGTCCTTTGCTACAAAAAGGATTGGGCCACCTTGCTGCACTTTATTTACTTTTGTTACTTGTTGCTCGTTACAAATTATCCTATCACAAAACTATCTGGTACCTATTATTTCAGTGCTTGCAGAGAATACCTTGCTGAAAACCGCTTATCATTTCCTTCTGCTCCTCGTTGGGTTCGACACTCTTACTTACCGAAAGGACTACGATAGATCCCCTATACTTGTGGGTCATCAAGACTCTTTTCTGGTGCCGTTATCGGGGAGTGAAGTGCCTTTGGTAGGTGGAATTTGGTAAGGAAAAATTTATATAGTGTGCTGAAATTTACTGCCACTTGTTACTATGGAAAGTAATCCTCTGAGGGGCTTGTTCAGGGTATCTTCATCCCGACCAGTAGAGCAAAGAGTTGCTCCTCAACCAACTGAACCTACTGAAAATGAAAATGTCTGCCTTGAAATTCCTTCGGGTATGATAGAAAAATTGCTAGCTAATCCTTTTGCAGGAGACGGAACAACGCATCCTGATGAGCACTTAATATATGTGGATGAAGTTTGTGGATTATTTAAGCTTGCAGGTGTACCCGGAGATGTTATTAAGAAGAAGGTTTTTCCTTTATCTTTGAAGGAAGATGCATTGACATGGTATAGGCTATGTGATGATATGGGGTCATGGAACTACAAATGATTGAAATTGGAATTTCATCATAAGTTTTATCCTATGCATCTTGTTCATCGTGATCGCAATTATATATATATATATATATATATATATATATATATATATATATAATTTTTGGCCTCGCGAATCATAAAGCATCGCTCAAGCTTGGGGGAGGCTTAAATCAATGTTATATTCATGCCCCAATCATGAGCTCTCAAGAGAAATGATTATTCAAAATTTATATGCTCAGCTTTCTGATAACAATCGCACCATGCTCGATACTTCTTGTGTTGGCTCTTTTATGAAGAAGACTATTGAATTCAAATGGGATTTATTGGAAAGAATTAAACACAACTCTGGAGATTGGGACCTCGACGAAGGTAAGGAGTCAGGTATGACACCTAAGTTTGATTGTGTTAAATCTTTTATGGATACCGATGTTTTCCGCAAATTTGGCACTAAATATGGACTTGACTCTGAGATAGTAGCTTCTTTCTGTGAATATTTTGCTACTCATGTTGATCTCCCTAGGGGGAAGTGGTTTAAATATCATCCTCCCATAGAAGTAAAAGTAGTTGCACCTATTAAAGTTGAAGAAAAGACTATCACTTATAATGATCATATTGTTCCTACTTCTTATGTTGATAAACCACCTTTTCCTGTTAGAATAAAGGATCATGCTAAAGCTTCAACTGTGGTTCGTAAAAGTAATATTAGAACTTATACACCTCCTGAACAAGTTAAAGTTCAACCTAATATTGCTATTGTTAAAGATCTCTTGTCTGATAATATTGATGGGCACGTTATTCATTTTCGTGATGAGACTGCTAGAATTGCTAAACCTTGTGATAAAGATAAACCTAGATCTTTGGTAGGTATGCCTGTTATTTCTGTTAAAATAGGAGATCATTGTTATCATGGCTTATGTGATATGGGTGCCAGTGCTAGTGCTATACCTCATGACTTATACAAAGAAATTATGCATGATATTGCACCTGCTGAGATAGAAGATATTGATGTCACAATTAAACTTGCCAATAGAGATACTATTTCACCAATTGGAATTGTTAGAGATGTTGAAGTGTTGTGTGGGAAAACTAAATATCCTGCTGATTTTCTTGTTCTTGGTTCCCCACAAGATAGCTTTTGTCCCATTATATCTGGTAGACCCTTCTTGAACAATGTTAATGCTAAGATAGATTGCAAAAAGGATGTTGTTACTATTGGTTTAGGTGATATGTCCCATGAATTTAATTTCTCTAAATTCGTAGACAACACCGTGAAGAGGAATTGCCTAGTAAAGATGAAATTATTGGTCTTGCTTCTATTGTCCTACCTCCTAGTGATCCTTTAGAACAATATTTGCTAGACCATGAAAATGATATGTTTATGAATGAAAGAAGGGAAATGGATGAAGTATTCTTTAAACAGGAACCCATCCTGAAACACAATTCGCTTGTTGAAATCCTAGGGGATCCTCCTCCACCCAAGGGTGATCCCGTGTTTGAGCTTAAATCGTTACCTGATACTCTTAAATATGCTTATCTTGATGAGAAAAAGATATATCCCATTATTATTAGTGCTAACCTTTCAGAGCATGAAGAAGGGATGTTATTGAAAACTCTGAAGAAGCACCGTGCTGCTATTGGATATACTCTGAAGAAACTCTTAAGGGCATTAGTCCCACTCTGTGTCAACACAAAATAAATTTAGAGGAAGATGTCAAACCAGTTAGTGATCATCAACGACGGTTGAATCCTAAGATGAAGGAAGTGGTAAGAAAGGAAATACTAAAGCTTCTTGAGGCAGGTATATTTTATCCCGTTGCTGATAGTCAGTGGGTAAGTCCTGTCCATTGTGTCCCTAAGAAGGGAGGTATTATTGTCGTTCCTAATGATAAAGATGAGTTGATCCCGCAAAGAATTATTACAGGTTATAGGATGGTAGTTGATTTCCGCAAATTAAATAAAGCTACTAAAAAAGATCATTACCCTTTACCTTTTATCGATCAAATGCTAGAAAGATTATCCAAACATGCACATTTACGCTTTCTAGATGGTTATTCTGGTTTCTCTCAAATACCTGTGTCGGCCAATGATCAATCAAAGACTACTTTTACTTGCCCTTTTGGTACTTTTGCTTATAGACGTATGCCTTTTGGTTTATGTAATGCACCTGCTACCTTTCAAAGATGCATGATGGCTATATTCTCTGACTTTTATGAAAAGATTTGTGAGGTTTTCATGGACGATTTTTCCGTCTATGGATCCTCTTTTGGTGATTGCTTAAGCAACCTTGACCGAGTTTTGCAGAGATGTGAAGAAACTAATCTTGTCTTGAATTGGAAAAAGTGCCACTTTATGGTTGATGAAGGTATTGTCTTGGGGCATAAAGTTTCTGAAAGAGGTATTGAGGTTGATAAAGCCAAGGTTGATGCTATTGAAAAGATGTCATGTCCCAAGGACATCAAAGGTATAAGAAGTTTCCTTGGTCATGCCAATTTTTAGAGGAGGTTCATTAAGGACTTCTCCAAAATTTCTCGGCCTCTGACTAATTTATTACAAAAAGATATACCATTTGTTTTTTATGATGATTGTGTAGAAGTATTTGAAATACTTAAGAAAGCGTTGATCTCTGCACCTATTATTCAGCCACCTGATTGGAATTTACCCTTTGAAATTATGTGTGATGCTAGTGATTATGCTGTAGGTGTTGTTCTAGGGCAAAGAGTTGATAAGAAATTAAATGTTATTCAATATGCTAGTAAAACTCTAGACAATGCTCAGAGAAATTATGCTACTACTGAAAAAGAATTCTTAGCAGTTGTATTTGCTTGTGATAAGTTCAGACCTTATATTGTTGATTCTAAAGTAACTATTCACACGGATCATGCTGCTATTAAATACCTTATGGAAAGAAAGATGCTAAACCTAGACTTATTAGATGGGTTCTCTTGCTACAAGAATTTGATTTGTATATTATTGATAGAAAGGGAGCTGAGAACCCCGTTGCAGACAACTTGTCTAGGTTAGAAAATGTGCTTGATGACCCACTACCTATTGATGATAGCTTTCCTGATGAACAACTAAATGTCATAAATGCTTCTCATACTGCTCCATGGTATGCTGATTATGCTAATTACATTGTTGCTAAATTTATACCACCTAGTTTCATATACCAGCAAAATAAAAAGGTTTTCTATGATTTGAGGCATTACTTTTGGGATGACCCACATCTTTATAAAGAAGGAGTAGATGGTGTTATTAGACGTTGTGTACCTGAGCATGAACAGGAACATATCCTACGCAAGTGTCACTCCGAGGCTTATGGAGGACACCATGCTGGAGATAGAACTGCACACAAGGTATTGCAATCCGGTTTTTATTGGCCTATTCTCTTCAAGGATGCCCGTAAGTTTGTCTTGTCTTGTGATGAACGTCAAAGAATTGGTAATACTAGTAGATGTCAAGAAATGCCTATGAATTATTCACTTGTTATTGAACCATTTGATGTTTGGGGCTTTGATTATATGGGACCTTTTCCTTCCTCTAATGGATATACACATATTTTAGTTGTTTTTGATTATGTTACTAAGTGGGTAGAAGCTATTCCAACTAGTAGTGCTGATCATAACACCTCTATTAAGATGCTTAAAGAAGTTATTTTCCAAGGTTTGGAGTCCCTAGATATTTAATGACTGATGGTGGTTCACATTTGATTCATGGTGCTTTCCGTAAAATGCTTGCTAAATATGATGTTAATCATAGAATTGCATCTCCTTATCACTCACAGTCTAGTGGTCAAGTAGAATTGAGTAATAGAGAACTCAAATTAATTTTGCAAAAGACTGTTAATAGATCTAGAAAGAATTGGTCCAAGAAACTTGATGATGCATTATGGGCCTATAGAACTGCATATAAAAATCCTAGGGGTATGTCTCCGTATAAAATTGTTTATGGAAAAGCATGTCACTTACCTCTCGAACTAGAACATAAGGCATATTGGGACATTAAAGAGCTCAGTTATGATTTTAAACTTGCCGGTGAGAAGAGGCTATTTGTTATTAGCTCACTTGATGAATGGAGAACCCAAGCCTATGAAAATGCCAAATTATTTAAAGAAAAAGTTAAAAGATGGCATGACAAAAGGGTACAAAAGCATGAGTTTAATGTAGGTGACTATGTATTGCTATACAACTCTCGTTTAAGATTTTTTGCAGGTAAACTTCTCTCTAAATGGGAAGGTCCTTACGTTATTGAGGAGGTCTATTGTTCCGGTGCCATAAAAATCAACAACTTCGAAGGCACAAATCCGAAGGTGGTGAACGGTCAAAGAATTAAACATTATATCTCAGGTAATCCTATAAATGTTGAAACCAATGTTATTGAAACCGTAACCCCGGAGGAATACATAAGGGACACTTTCTGGAACGTTCCAGACTCCGAAAAGGAATATGTATGTGGTACGGTAAGTAAAGCGACTCCAAAATAGTTCTAATGGCAATTTTCTTCCGTTTTGGAATATTGAGAAAAATAGAAAAATAAGAAGCAGTCCGGGAAGGACACGAGGGCTCCACGAGGGTAGAGGGCGCGCCCTACCCCCTGGACGCGCCCCCTACCTCGTGGGCACCGCGTGCACTTTCCGAACTCCGTTTTCGTACATGACACGTATTTTGGTCGGTAAAAATTCATAATATAACCTCCTGAAGGTTTTGACCACCATATCATGCAAAAATCTCCTGTCTTTGTTTCGAGCTATTTTTCTGACAGATCCAGGTCGTCATGTCGTCTTCAAGTGCCCCCAAGGACTAGTTCTTCGAGAAAGTCATCAACCCCTACCTCGCGAAAGTGCTGCAACACCCTCAAACCATTGAGATGCGTGAGGGGTTGTTGCACATCCGCGATGTTGAGGGGCCAAGGAAGATCGGAAGCACAGAGGCAAGGCTCGAGGCATTGGAGCAAGAAGTTTTCAAGTGTCAGGAGATGGTGGAGCCTGGACTCGATTCCAATCACATTATGATCACGGAGTTCACCAACAACCACAAGCTAGATGTCAAGGACATTGGGGAGGCCATCTTCAAGCTTCATGAGAAAATCGAGCACCTCCAAGCCCAGATCTATGACCTGCAAAATCAAAACTATGAGTATGAATATAGATTCAAGACGATGAGTTTGGCTGCAGATTTGAGGTTTCAGGAGACTCGATCATCCTTCTATGATGGTGAGCCTATGCCTTGGAAGAAGGACGACAACCTACGCCATCAACAAAACCATCAACTTCTTCACCAACAAAGGAGACATAATCACATGGGTATGGGCACTCCCCTTGGCAACTGCCAAGCTTGGGGGAGTGCCCCGGTATCATATCACCATCACTTTTATCTTTACCGCTCTTCTTAGTTCGATCCTTTTGATAATATCTTGATCTAGTAGAATAAAGTTTTAGTATGATCTAGTTGTGAGTTTGGCTTTATGATCCTTCTATGTAATTGAGTCCGTGAGCTATATAATAAAGATTAGTGTTGAGTCAAGGGCTTGATTATTTTTCCATGATCTTGAGTGAATAAAAGAAAAGAAAAAGAATAAAAATAATAAAAGACATCATATGGATCTTCTGGAGAGTAATGAGCCCACATATAAAAATTATGATGAATAAAAGTTGTTGAGACTTGACAAACATAGTTTCGGTCATCGTTGCAATTAATAGGAAGTAATAAAGAAAGAGAGGTCTTCACATATAAATATACTATCTTGGACATCTTTTATGATTGTGAGCACGCATTAAAATATGACATGCTAAAGAGTTGACGTTGGACAAGGAAGACAACGTAATGGGTTATGTTTTCTTACATCTGAGATAAATTATATTGTCTTGGATCATCCAACATGATTGAGCTTGCCTTTCCCCCTCATGCTAGCCAAATCCTTTGCACCAAGTAGAGATACTACTTGTGCTTCCAAACACCCTTAAACCAGTTTTGCTATGAGAGTCCACCATATCTACCTATGGATTGAGTAAGATCCTTCAAGTAAGTTGTCATCGGTGCAAGCAATAAAAAAAATTGCTCTCTAAATATGTATGATTGATTGGTGTGGAGGAAATAAGCTTTATATGATCGTATGATATGGAAGAAATAAAAGCAACAGACTGCATAATAAAGGTCCATATCACAAGTGGCAATATAAAGTGATGTTCTTTCGCATTAAGATTTTGTGCATCCAACCATAAAAGCGCATGACAACGTCTATTTCCCTCTGCAAAGGGCCTATCTTTTACCTTTATCTCCTACCTTACATAAGAGTCATGGTGATCTTCACCCTTCCTTTTAACATTTTCTCTTTTGGCAAGCACAACATGTTGGAAAGATCATGGTATATATGGCTAATTGGATGTGAGTTTTCATGAACTATTATTGTTGACATTACCCTTGAGGTAAAACGTTGGGAGGCAAAACTATAAGCCCCTATCTTTCTCTGTGTCCAATTAAAACTACATACCCATAAGTATTGCGTGAGTGTTAGCAATTGTGAAAGACTATATGATAGTTGAGTATGTGGACTTGCTGAAAAGCTCTTACATTGACTCTTTCCTATATTATGATAAATTGCAATTGCTTAAATGACTGAGATTATAGTTTGTTAGTTTTCAATGAATTTTATGATTCATACTTGAAATTGTGATTGAATTGTTACTCTAGCATAAGAAATCATACGACAAGAATAATATAAGTTGGCGTTCTAAGAATGATCATGATGCCCTCATGTCCGTATTTTATTTTTATCGACACCTCTATCTCTAAACTTGTGGACATATTTTTCGATTTCGGCTTTCGCTTGAGGACAAGCGAGGTCTAAGCTTGGGGGAGTTGATACGTCCATTTTGCATCATGCTTTTATATCGATATTTGTTGCATTATGGGCTGTTATTACACATTATGTCACAATACTTATGCATATTCTCTCTTATTTTACAAGGTTTACATAAAGAGGGAGAATGCCGGCAGCTGGGATTTTGGGCTGGAAAAGGAGCAAATATTAGAGACCTATTCTGCACAGCTCCAAAAGTCCTGAAACTTCACAGAAGACGTTTTCAGAATATATAAAAAAATAATGAGTGCAAGAAGTTCACCAGGGGGGCACACCCTGCCCACGAGGGTGGGGGCCCGCCCTACCCCCCTAGGCGCGCCACCCTACCTTGTGGGCCCCCTGGTGGCCCTCCGATGGCCATCTTCTGCTATATGGAGTCTTTCGATGAGAAAAAATCATAAGCCATCTTTCCGGACGAGACTCCACCGCCACGAGGCGGAACCTTGGCGGAACCAATCTAGGGCTCTAGCGGAGCTGTTCTGCCGGGGAAAGTCCCCTTCGGGAGGGGGAAATCATTGCCATCGTCATCACCAACGCTCCTCTCATCGGGAGAGGGCAATCTCCATCAACATCTTCACCAGCACCATCTCCTCTCAAAACCCTAGTTCATCTCTTGTATCCAATTCTTGTCTCCAAGTCTGGGATTGGTACCTGTGGGTTGCTAGTAGTGTTAATTACTCCTTGTAGTTGATGCTAGTTGGTTTATTTGGTGGAAGATCATATGTTCAGATCTTATATGCATATTAATACCCCTCTGATTATGAACATGAATATGCTTTATGGGTAGTTACATTTGTTCCTGAGGACATGGGAGAAGTCTTGCTATTAGTAGTCATGTGATTTTGGTATTCGTTCGATATTTTGATGAGATGTATGTTGTCTCTCCTCTAGTGATGTTACGTGAACGTCGACTACATGGCACTTCACCATTATTTGGGCCTAGAGGAAGGTATTGGGAAGTAATAAGTAGATGATGGGTTGCTAGAGTGACAGAAGCTTAAACCCTAGTTTATGTGTTGCTTCGTAAGGGGCTGATTTGGATCCATATGTTTCATGCTATGGTTAGGTTTTCCTTAATACTTTTGTTGTAGTTGCGGATGCTTGCAATAGAGGTTAATCATAAGTGGGATGCTTGTCCAAGTAAGGACAGCACCCAAGCACCGGTCCACCCACATACCAAATTATCAAAGTACCGAACGCGAATCATATGATCGTGATGAAAACTAGCTTGATGATATTCCCATGTGCCCTCGGGAGCGCTTTACATCATATAAGAGTTTGTCCAGGCTTGTCCTTTGCTACAAAAAGGATTGGGCCACCTTGCTGCACTTTATTTACTTTTCTTACTTGTTGCTCGTTACAAATTATCCTATCACAGAACTATCTGTTACCTGTTATTTCAGTGCTTGCAGAGAATACCTTACTGAAAACCGCTTATCATTTCCTTCTGCTCCTCGTTGGGTTCGACACTCTTACTTATCAAAAGGACTATGATAGATCCCCTCTACTTGTGAGTCATCATTACCCGAAAGGGATTGACAACCCCTTTAACACGTCGGGTTGGGAGTGGTTGTTATTTGTGTGCAGCGGTTGTTTACGTTGTGTTGCTTGGTTCTCCTACTGGTTTGATAACCTTGGTTACATATCTGAGGGAAATACCTACCGCCGCTGTGCTGCATCATTCCTTCCTCTTTGGGGAAAACACCGATGTAGCTTCAAGCGACATCAAATACCTAGTGCATCGGGTCCAATGAAAATCTTTTATGACAATACTGGTGCAATTGCCTTGGCAAAGGAATCCAAATTTCACAAGAGAACCAAGCACATCAAGAGATGCTTCAATTCCATCTGCGATCAAGTCAAGGAGGGAGACATAGAGATTTGTAAGATACATACGGATCTGAATGTTGCAGACCTATTGACTAAGCCTCCCTCACGAGCAAAACATGATCAACATCAAGACTCCATGGGTGTTAGAATCATTACTATGTAATCTAGATTATTGACTCTAGTGCAAGTGGGAGACTGAAGGAAATATGCCCTAGAGGCAATAATAAAGTTGTTATTTATATTTCCTTATATCATGATAAATGTTTATTATTCATGCTAGAATTGTATTAACTGGAAACTTAGTACATGTATGGATACATAGACAAACAGAGTGTCCCTAATATGCCTCTACTTGACTAGCTCCTTAATCAAAGATGGTTAAGTTTCCTAGCCATAGACATATGTTGTCATTTGATGAATGGGATCACATCATTAGAGAATGATGTGATGGACAAGACCCATCCGTTAGATTAGCATAATGATCATTTAGTTTTAGTGCTATTGCTTTCTTCATGACTTATACATGTTCCTCTGACTATGATATTATGCAACTCCCAAATACCGGAGGAACACCTTGTGTGCTATCAAAGGTCACAACATAACTAGGTGATTATAAAGATGCTATGCAGGTGTCTCCGATGGTGTTTGTTGAGTTGGCATAGATCGAAATTACGATTTGTCACTCCATGTATCGGAGAGGTATCTTTGGGGCCTCTCGGTAATGCACATCACTATGAGCCTTGCAAGCAATGTGTCTAATGAGTTAGCCACAGGATGATGCATTACGGAACGAGTAAAGAGACTTGCCATTAACGAGATTGAACTAGGTATGATGATACCGACGATCGAAACTGGGGCAAGTAACATACCAATGAGAAAGGGAACAACGTATGTTGTTATGCGGTTATGACCGATAAAGATCTTCGTAGAAAATGTAGGAGCCAATATGAGCATCTAGGTTCGGTATTGGTTATTGACCGGAGATGTGTCTCGGTCATGTCTACATAGTTCTCGAACCTGTAGAGTCCGCATGCTTAACGTTCGGTGACGATTTGTATTATGAGTTTTTTCGGAGTCCCGGATGAGACCATGGATATGACGGGGAGTCTCGAAATTGTCGAGAGGTAAATATTCATATATTGGAAGGTTACATTCGAACACCGGAATGGTTCGGGTCGTATCGGATGAGTTTCAGAGTACAGGGGGTTAACGGACCCCCCCCCCCCCCCCGAGAAGTTAATGGGCCATACATGGGCCTTAGTGGAGGAGAGAGGGCTGACCAGGGAGGTGGCGCGCCCCCCTTGCCCAGTCCGAATTGGACAAGGGGTGGGGGCGGTGCCCCCCTTTCCCTCTCCTACTCCTCCTCTCTTTCCCTCTTTGCTATTCCGAAAAAGGAAAAAGGAGAGGGGAATCCTACTTGGACTAGGGAGTCCTAGTAGGACTCCCCACACTTGGCGCGCCCCCCTTGGGCCGGCCACCTCTCCTTCCCCCTTTATATACGTGGGAGGGGGCACCCCAAAGGACACCAAGTCTTCTCTTAGCCATGTGCAGTGCCCCCCCTCCATAGTTACACACCTCGGTCATATCGTCGTAGTGCTTAGGCGAAGCCCTGGGCCGGTAACTTCATCATCACCATTGCCACGCCGTCGTGCTGACGGAACTCTCCCCGGGCCTCAACTGGATCAAGAGCTCGAGGGACGTCAGCGAGTTGAACGTGTGCTGAACGCGGAGGTGCCGTATGTTCGGTGCTTGGATTGGTTGGATCACAAAGACATTTGACAACATCGACCGCGTTACTAAACGCTTCCGCTTTCGGTCTACGAGGGTACGTGGACACACTCTCCCCTCTCGTTGCTATGCATCTCTTAGATAGATCTTGCGTGGCCGTAGGAAAATTTTGAAATACTGCGTTACCCAACAAGAGGAGCCACCGGGGGGGGGGGGGGACTTGGAGGGCACCCCCTCGGGGCATGCCCCCTGAGCTTGTCGTCGCCTCGTGGCTCTTCTGGCCTCCTCCCGGAGCTTCCAGGGTGTCTTGTGGTCTAAGAAAGATTATCAAAAAGTTTCATTCCATTTGGACTCTGATTGGTATTGGTTTTCTGTAAAGACAAAAATAAGGGGGAAAACAACAACTGTCACTAGGCACTGGGGTAATAGGTTAGTCCCAAAAAATGATATAAAATAGCATAATAATGCATATATAACATCCAAAATTAATAATGTAATAGCATGGAACAATAAAAAATATAGATACGTTGAAGATGTATCACTGCGCCAGTCGTACACTAGTCCGGTTTCGTTTTTCGTTGGAAATATGTCCAAAATGTAACTGTTTTCGTCCAGTTTATATGAAACCTGCCATGTTTATATGAAATCCAGTCGAGATTGCATGAATTTCATCCGGTTTGATGAAAAGGAGTTTGTAATGTATGTGGCTAGCGTTGGATGGCGGCCTCCCGCATCCGTGTCCATGGACTGATGCGGGAGGAAATTTGTGGGTCGCCGTTGGAGATGTCCTAATGGCATCTACAACTAACCCCTTGAACGGACACAGTACCCGTCCGCGACAGCCATACAACCCTAGCCATCAAACGTGTAACACATCCTCTAATTAATTAAGCAAACCAAATAGATTTCGTGCAAATCAGGCAATTTTCACTTAAACCGGACCAAATTCGTTACATTTCTCAGTCAAGAAATGCGTTACATTTTCAACATATGTCAACTAAAAAAAGCGAACATGACAAATTTTTACCTAGTTTGAATCTTCATCGGTCGTGGCGGCATCCGTGTTCCTTCTTGAAAGCATGGCTTGGAGTTTACTCTGACTTGATTTTGAAGATGAAAACCACTATCTAGCCTTCTGTGGTTGGTTTCGGCAACGGCCGCGTATGTGCGTTGTTTCTTTTTTGAAAGTGTTGTTGTTGGAAAACCTTTGATGTATTTCATCAGTTCGCTTTGGAGTTTTCCTTTTTACCCTGATATCCAGCCCATATGTGGGTACGAAATGGTGGCGTTCGGGCTTGTCCATCCCGCCACTTTGGATTTGGACCATCCTGGACAACCTTTTGTTTTTCATATTTTCCTCTTTCTCTCTACATCTCAACAATCATATGCATGTTTCTACACAATTTGGAGCATCTACTACCGGACGTCCCAAACCCGCCTGAAACACCCAGGCGGATGGCCCGGTGACTGACCGGTCACGAAAATGCGACCGAGATAAAGGCCTCAAACGGGCCTCAAACGTTCGAGCTGACCGGCACCCCTCGTATCCAGCCCAAATATGGGATGCATATGGGGCGTCCGGGCATACAACTGACATCATGAACGAAAGGTACAATAATTAATAATGTTAAACAACAAGAAGTGTTACATACGTTGTTTTAACACTCTCTGGTCCACCAACATTGTTTGGACCCCCTTCAACTAGATATATTAGCTTCCTTAGCACACATTTCTGCAAAGGGTTGAACAAATGGAAGTATCACATTGTATTGTTGCAAAAATAACAAATACTGCCATGCAGAAATTACCGGGGTATATTTCAAAAAAACACTTCCTACGCTACATGAATAAGAGCGCCACAATTTAATCTCACGTTGTTGAAGACCATTTTCGTAAACGAGATTGATGAAAAAATATAAACATGACTGGTGAATAAAACAGGCATATTGTTGGGTTCGAAAATTCATCAAAATCAATCTATAGTTTGATTGTGTTCAAAAAAAAGTTTATTGGATGAAAAGGTAATTTTATAGGCTAGCATAACAACACATAATTAGTTAAAGGCGTAGATTTGGTATAATTAATGTGATGGTTAGTGTATCAAATTTGAGTGCATTTTTCTATATAGCCTATAGTTAGAGACAACAAAATAGATTTTCAGTAGATAAAAGTTGACTACTTTCTATCCTCCCTCCACGCGATTGGTGGGCCATAGGGTGTCGGTTGTTGGGGATCGTGGGATCCAAATTTAACGATGATAGAGGAGTTCGTATCTGTAGTGAAAAAAAGGTGGTTCGGATGTTAACTTTCTTCAATAATTTTTGTTTAGGATAAACCTAGAATTTTGATTTCTTTGGAGGGGGGTAGCTAGCATGTGTGCTTAACCAGTTAATAAACAATTCTTTGGACGGAAAACTAATTATAGAATACCAACCTAATACATGTTTTGTTCCACAGAAACAAAAAGGGAAGGATAACCGATCTTCAAGTCGTATCGATCAATACAACTGTGTTGACACAAATTGCAACAAGGTCATTGCATAAGTTAGAACCTATAGTATGGTGAAAAATATGCTAAACCTAGGGGCAATTGTTTTTGGGTCAAACCTATGAAACCTAGGTGATAATATCCCTCACAAACCTCTCACTAATCAACCCAATTGAAAAACGATATTGTCCAAATGCATTTCAAATCATTGTAATAAAACCTGCTTGTTGACCTTTTTGCATTTCGAGCAATATGTACATATCTAAGTAATTGTCGTTCTGTCATACCATAATGAAAAGGCAATTTCTTTTTTAAAGACAAATACGTTATTACTCCTTTTTTCCTCTGAATTTTGTTTGGGGCTTGGTGCAATCCAACCAAACAATTTGGTGACAAACTCGTCATAAGCAATTTATACACTTTAGAATATTTTATTCATGTACACTTAGAGATAGACTAGAAGCAGCTAAATTGATATTTTTGAGACCCTATATTCTAGAGATATCTAACCAAATATTTAAGTATACACACATTGATATATGAACTAAGTTGTTACAACTACAATAAACTAATCCATGAAAGAAAACACGTGCGCGTGTGTAATTATGTGGTTTAGCGATGGACACTACGAGTATAGAATAGAAAATGACTATTATTATATTTGGAACCATTATCACCTTGTAATTACATTAAGTAATTTGTGGATAAAAATGTTAACTATGATTATGATATGATACAAAATGAGTTATCAATAAATATAAAACTTTAGTACAAATCTATTTGGACTTGACGGTTTAAGCATTCATTTGGTTGCACATGCAGCAAATCCGGGAGTGCGTAGAAGCAGAGCAAAAATTAAACATATATGGGGTGAATTATATGATATTAACTTTTCAGTCACATGTAACACATACTAGATGCACGTATCGAAATACGTTTTTATTTTTTCAACGAAAAATATAAACATATTTATGATAATAGTATATGCCTATCGATATATATGTTGACAAAACACAAAATGTTGATATATTTATTATATATAGTCATATAGGTGCACAAAGTAATCACATAGGATAATAAAAACTCATATTTTGAGACACCAACTACAAATAATATTATTTTTTAAAATTAAGGTATTTAACGAAAGCAAAATTATGTTAATTGTATACATTTAATAATTTTGTAGTCAAGATTAACTTTTTATTATATAAAATGTAGATAAAGTAGCAATAAAAAATATAAATAAAAAGATAGAAATTAGCAATAATATACTCATTTAGCTAATTTTCTTAGGTCATATAGCCATAAGGGGGCTAGCTTTGGGATAAAAAATGAACGCATGATATATAGCTTACTAAATTGATTTATTGCATAGATTAACTAGACTACTAAAGAAATAGCATGTGTACATCGGTGTACCTTGAAAACAAAGTATTTCATCATATATTAATATGGTGAGCAATGGACGAGTACATGGCAGACCTGGATGGTGTTTTAGAGTACGGCGGCAAACACCTTAGCAAGTTTGTAATATCGATCCATGAATTCGACGGATGAAAATAGGAGATCTAGATGATTTTCTCAGGGAAAAGGGGAGAGGGCATGAGAGAAGCTCTCTTTGTTCCTTCGTTCGACCACCGTCAAAGGATAGGGAAGATACGTGGGCTGAGGCTGTGCGAGTGGATCACTTATCAGACCAAAACACCATGGATAGTGATGTTTAGGAGGCGGGCGCCGATGTTCCTGACATTTACCCATTGGCGCGTAGGATGGTTAACGAGACATTGCAAAGCATGGATCACACGTGAAACGGCAGGCACCCCGGCGTCTCCTGTGCAACTGAGATGCCAGGGATGTTGGCGTGACAAAAAATTCAAATATGAAAAAAATAATCTAAGCCAAGGTATTAAGAGGTTGTTTGGTTCCTAGCCTTTGCTAGCCACGCTAAAGGTGTGGCGTGCCACAACTTTCTAGAAAGACGTTTGTTTCTTTACCAAGGTTTAGCTCGTCACACCTCCAAACGACTTTTGTAATAGAAATTTTCACCTAAGATCTGGCACTCATTTTAGCCGCCACACTTTTCGTGGCTCGCCACACTTGCCTCTGCTTAGCCTTTGTTAGAAAAGGCAATGCCTAAAAGGCGCTTAGGTACGCCTAGGCGCTAGGCAATGGTCAAATGCCTCGCTTAGGGCATAAATGGAGGTCTAGGCAGGGCAAGCAAGTAATTGCTTACCCAAACAAGAAATCATGTCACATATTACATTGATATGCTAAACGGGTTATATTCCAATGGTAGTATATGGTAGTTAACTTATTTATATTCCCTGAACTAATATCAACACTCATATAATAATCACAAATACACTACGAGTAAAAACTATATTACCGCCTAGGCCGCGCCTAGGGCGCTTAGGCACCGCCTAGGCACTAGGCGAAGGTCAACCGCCTCGCTTACGCCTACCGCTTTTTCTAACCGTGTGCTTAGGTGTGGCAAACTGAGGGGTTGTTTGATTTGATACTAAGGTTGCCATATCTAAAATTAGGCAAGTTTGACCAACTTACGTGTGTGTTTGGTTCAAGCCACATCTTAAGCAAATCACACTAGGGTCCTACATCACATACACTTAAAAAGTGTGTCAAGATTTTCTTAGGCTTGTCAACATGTGCCTTTTGTTTTGGAAAACTAACTATAGACAAGTTTGACAATATTGTATGATAAAGTGTGACACTCGTGGACATAAAAGCAAATAGCGCACGAGTGCCAAACCAAACAGCCTCTCTAAGTTTGCCAAAAAGCTTAGAAGAATGATTTCGTCACCCTTAGCCAAGCCCCCGTTGGCGATGCTGCGAGGAGGTGCTAGATAAATAAGGTGCTCGTGTGTACGGCCCGCGACGAATTTGATTTGGTTTTTGCAGTTTGCAACACGTACACGCAGAGGGCACCACAGGCAGCTGCAAAAGTGTCCAAGCCCGATAAATTTGAGCATATCGCTGGCCCCTCCACTTGGGTTTGTCCCGGCGCGGAAGCGACGAGGGAAGAGGATTAAAGTCGAGAGCACGGACAGAGGGTAGGACCTTGGAAAAGGAGGAACAAGACAGAGGGATAGCGGCGGGGCAAAATGCACAAATTTAACCTTAGATCGAAACTATTTCACAAACTAAATTGTTTTTAAAAATATTTCATCCGGCTGACCTTTAATGTGCAGCGCCTGACAGCAAGGCGCTGCACTTTACTGTGCAACGCCTAACACTTAGGCGCCACACTGTGCAGCGCCTAGCTCTAAGGAGTTGCACTACACTGTGCAGCGCCTAGCTGTAAGGAGTTGCACTACACTGTGCAGCGCCTAGCTGTAAGGAGTTGCACAATAGAGTGCAGCGCCTTGTTGTCAGGCGCTATACAAAAAGGTTAGCAGTGTGAAATATTTTCAAAAACAGTTTAGTTTATGAAATACTTTCGCTTTAAGATTAAATTTGTCAATTTTGCCTAGCGGCGGGGTTGCGACCGACCCAGCTGTCGCGTAGCCCGCGCCACCGAGCCGGGTTCCTTGGACGCATCCCACACGGCCGACCACCTTCTGCCTCCATCACGAGCCCCTCTCTCTCTTCCTTGGACTTTCTCGAGCGTTGCCCACCTGGGCGGGGAACTGTTTTCGAACCCAACAAAGCGCCATTTAAGCGCACGCCAGCGACCCCGCGCACGGGCCGATGACTACGGAATCAACGGACTCTGATTAGCTGGCATGGTTTAATTGAAAATTAAGGGGGAAACGGGGCCACCCCCATAAAAATCAGGGGGGGAGGGGGGGGCGGAGGTTAATTAGTGAGAATATTCCCGTAATCCACCCGTGATTGTCCGTGTGTCTAGGATTTTCGTTGTTGTCCCCATCCGGTTTGGACGGACGGTGGCAAGAAAGCGCACGTCCAAAACCCACAGGGAAACAACGGGGCGATGTGCACCGCTTCTTGTCGTTGCTCCGGAGGCTCTTGTCTGGGCACCGCACATTTGTGCGCCAACAAACACCAACGTTTTGTCTGTCTCCGGGTTGGACTTGTGGTGCATAGCTAGCTACCTGGCGTGGCGTGACCGGACCGGGGGGCGGCGGTCTGTTCCTGCCTGGCGCCGTGCGCCAAAGCGGCATGGCCTGCGATTCTTTCATTTCTTTCTTTCTTTACGGTTCTCTCATGTCCCCTCCCCTGCGCCCGCATGCCAAAGGTGAGATTTCACCGCCTGAATGAGAACAAAGGGATGCTCTGCTCTGAACATGGCCACGGAGAGAAAGTCGCCCAGAGATGACCAAACAGGCTTTGAACCACGGACGGGACGCGACCAAGGAACACTTTCAGGTTTCAGCAAGCACATGGATCGAAAACCATGGGCTCCAAGCTAGAGCCTTACTTCGTCAGCAGGCTGAATTCTCATACCTGCCCAACGCGTTTGGTTGGGTTGGGGGGAATTCAAACTAGGGACCGGGAGTTTCATGTTGAGACTGGGAATCCACAAAGGCAAAATCTTGTTGTGTTGGAAATACGTGACATAATCTTCGGTAACTAGGCCTCCAGTAGCGGCATGATTTTTCGCCTGTAAATCCGCAACAAACCTGCCAATCTATAGAGGCGACCATGCGACCCAGGTAGAAAAGGCTCAGGCATTTGGATTTTTGTTTCCTTGTACAAATCGTACCATGTCATCGGCTAGATTATTTCTATTGCATCCATCTTATTTGATTGCGTCCATGCAAGCAACCAGATGACACGAGACAACACGCGATGCAAGCGACAGAGTCAAGAGCTACTAATACTATATATACATGAAGCGCTAATGCACTAGGCTAACACGACGCTTCCATAATGTGCAGCATGGAATTCTACAACATACTACTGGTAGTAATTCAAACGGGGAGTGAGGCTACGCTAAGGCGTATTTTAGGAGGTGCAGTAATTACATGTTCTGAGACTTTCAGTTTTGCGAGGCAACAGGCACACAGCAGAGAAAGGATCCCTCCTGCTTTTCGCCGTCCAAACTTGAAAGTCACTCCTGCTGCGATGGTGGTCTGCTGAAATCATCATGACGGTGACCAAAAGACCGACCGGTTAAGCCGTTAAGGTTGAAACTATCTAGGTACATACGGGGAGGAGTTCATCATTCGACCCAGATGAGCTTGAAGATGTTCTTGCTAGCCCCCGCGTTGACCATGTTGCTCTTGTTCTTCAGCATCTCCTCTTGGGCGCGCCTGTCACCATCCTTCAAAGTTACAAGGATAAACTTTTAGTTCTACAGACATGTTGAATTATTCTGTTAGAGACATCAAAATAGTACAAGGAGCAGCGAATGATATGGGCATGCATTGCTCACATTTGGTCGGAATTCCGAGTATGATCAAGTGCTTTGCATGAAAAGAACACTGTATAAGTTGAAAGGAGAAGACGACTCACAAGCATCTTGTACGCCCTGGCAAGCGAGAGGATAGTGGGGTAGAGACTCGTCACGGCAAGAGCAGCTTCTTCGGTCACCTGTGGCACCTGATTTACATGCAAGATTGATGAGCAAACTATGGCATGAAATGGACTACCCTCCAAACTTTGGTGAAGGTGGCTGTAGCCGCCCAGTTACCTGCATAAGCTGAAGGGCGAATATGTCGCTCACAGTGACCTTCTCAAGGTCAGAACACCTTTTCACAAACTCATCGTAGGTCAGGCAAAGTCGAGAAGTGTCAGCACCAGCAGAGAAGTTTGTTCTGTAGTAATCAATTATAGAGCGTGTGAGGTGGCCATATTTCTTTTCAGTATCAGCATACCCATTGGTTCTTTGGACATCAAATCCTTCAAGAACCTCAGTAGTGAAGCAGCTGAAATACAAGGCATATGGAACAGTTAATAGGGCATACAACTGGCATCCTGAATGAAAGGAACGATACTTGGTAATATTAAACAATGAGAAAAAGTACTGCTATTCAGGGTTAACATGATCGTCCAGGCTTCATGAGAAGTGTACATACGCTGTTTTAACGCTCTCTGATCCATCGACAGTGTTTGGATCCCCTTCAACTAGATATATTAGCTTCCTAAGCCCACATTTCTGCAAAGGGTCGAACAAATGGAAGTATCACATTGTATTGTTGCTAAAATAAACCCAGCAAACCCATAGATATGGACAAGAAATACAGTTTCTTTGGGAAGAGATGCACAATCTACAGGTTCAAGCTTATGTCTGCTAATAACATCGTCATTCGTCATCTCATAAACAAATATGAGCTATGTTTTTCAATTAATCATAACAAAGAATAAGAAAAAACTCAGCTAAGATTAGACTGAAGCAACATCAAATCACAGGGGATAGCATGCGGGCATAAAACATGGCTGGTCAAAAGACACTCAGCACGTTGTAGAAAGAAAAGAAAAAACAAATATCATATACAAGTTACACAAAGTTCATCTAAAAATAAAAAGAAGCACCTATCTGATGCACTGCTGCTCTTCGTCAAAGTAAAAAAAGGTCTTTATCTAACTCAGTGGCGGTGCCACGAATCATATCATGTGTAGTCAATTGGGTGTTGTGTAGTCAAATGTATGAATTTATAAGATTTTGTTCCCTGATTTCTACTTGTTGTATGATGTATTTACAAAAATCTGTGTAGTCAATTGACCTAACAAGTCAAGTGTGGCTTCGCCACTGATCTAACTGTTTAGACATGCAGGCTAATGACTATGCCCATCAACTTATTTGCAACATGACCAAGACAATCAAAACAATGTTTTGTGTTGCCATAACTACTGATCAGGATTATCACATAACGTAAATGATAATCTATGGTACAAATTTTCTTATCACTATCACTGAGAAATGGAAAGCATAAAGAACTGGGAAAGTTAAGATGGAAGGTCTATAATATTATGAAAAAATTTCAAAGCTAGTTCAGATGGTACCTTCAGTCTTAGTTTTTGATCTTTGTATCTGTTGTCTTTAATTGAGCCAAGCAAATCATCCACATTTTTCCTTTCAACAATGAAATCAAGAACATACTCCATGCCAAGTTGTTTATGGCGAGCAATCCAAAGAGCATCTCCAACAGGCAAGTGTTTAATCTGGATGACATGGTTCGAACAGAAGGATCAGCACCATTTTCTTTGGCACGTTATATGAACAGTTCAATCTACGCAAATCAACTTTGTTAGATTATTGTATGCTGTCTCCTTGTACACAAGCAAGAAAAAAGTGCAGTCAGCAATCATCAAGACAGTGGGGCAGCGGCCAAACATATCAGATAATTAATCCAAAAAATTCAAAAAAAAAGATAATTAATCCAGCAGTACAGGGCATTTAATTTAGAGCCGTGTTGATGCATGGTGATAACTTTTAGCAGTGTATTTTGGTTGTCTGAAGAAATGTACAAGGATTACACCCAGAGTACTGATGAATTAGACACAAGAAAAAAAAAGGGCGAGTAGTGTTAAACAAAGAAGAGTTCACTCTCAATCCAACTAACCTTTACAGGTACACCAAACTGCGTGTGTATGTTATCCACAACTTTTCTTCTGGCACGGGCCCTGCACAAAACAGGAGCAATCATGAGAACTGAATTCTTATGCATAGATGGATGATTAAATAAAACATGATAAACTATTTGGTGTAACAACAATCAATTTGTTTCCTTGAAAAATAACTTTGATAATTAAACAACATACAGAATCTAAAACTTTATATGCATGTGAACGCACGCACAAAATATTAACAGAAACAGAAGGTTAAATAGTTTAAGTAACACAAGGAAATGAATCAACATGTGGTCAAATTCACAATTCCAGCAGTAAGTAGATATAAACACGTGACAGCCCTTAACTTCCTCATTTTAACAGAAAAAATATATTAAACGTGAAGAAAGGAATGCCCTAGCAAACCGTGGGCAAGCAAGAGCAGGTACACATACTCCCAATCCTCGGTTGCTTACCATCCTGAAAAGTTTTTTTGAAGGGACAGGGTAGGCCATTTAATTCTTATTTGTGTGTATTCCTACTTAAAGATAACATACAGCTAAAATATACAATAACTCATGAGTAAGGTATGATCATACAAACCCAAAAGTATCTCGATCATCCAATATCAGCACCACTTCATAAGTATCTAGAAAACTTTTATCATACTGACAAGGTGGCATAGCTAGTAGAGAGTTTTCAGCAGAACCCTGACGATGGAAAAGAAAGTATTGTGTTATGCTCCGTTTGAAAAAGAAAATGGGTACTCAAAGGGGAACTCAAGTGTACCATTGCACTAAATGATTGCTGTCCGAACATTCCTTGAGATGAAAGAGGAGAATTAGTAGCACGGCAATTGTCTGAAAGGGCATTAACTAAAAATATCAGTAGAGAGTAATATTTTGTTTATGGAATATAATATTATCTGCAAAGAAAGCATACTGGTAGGAAAAGATTTGGAATTGCCTGCTTTCGAGTTTGGAAGTCTACTCCTTTCAGAAAAATTCTCGGAACCTGCAATTAAGTAAATGAAATTAATGATAGAGCTGCAGGGGTACAATGTTCAGTTATCTGGAAACTCATACTGCATGAACTGAAAACTTTACTAATACCTATCAGGGGACTGCTGCCTTCTTGTTCATCAGAATCTGAATCACTGAGCATAACACTTTCAGGATGACCAGTCACCGTGAAAGGTCCTGCAGGATCATCTAATCCAGACTTTGCGAGACAAATGCGAGCAGTCTCTTTGCCTTTTTCTGTTAGGTAATACCTAAAACAAACTCATACAGTAAGCCACAAGTTTATGCTTGGTATCTCAACAGAATGTGTGTGTTTAGCAAATAAAGTCCCAGCTAGAAACAAGAAATGTAAACTGAACAGACTGAACTTCTGCTTGTACTCGGGGTGGAAATAAAATACTGAGCAGGATCTGGTTCATGTAGCAAACTGGCATATATCTGGAACATTCCCAAAATGGCCGCACGTGCAAGATTGTTATAAACGTGTTTCAGGTTCATATTGTGGACCCAACAAGTTCAAAGGAGCTATGGAATCATACATGCCTGCTTCTATTCCATCAATACAAAATTGATGATATGCCACATGAGAGCTGTATCTTTAACAGATATATTTTCTTCATTTGCTCAAATGATTAGAGGATATTATATTACCTAGAGTGCATACAAGCATCAAATAGCAAACTATTAGATGTTGCTTCTCTGCTAGCATATATATGACTTACTGCCACACTATATCAAACTTCCTCCAACCAACAAAGGAAAAAAAATCAAGTAGAAATGTTTCTTGATAGAAGTTAAATTACTAGAAAACCCATATACCAATCAGCAGAAGCATATCAGAGGTTAGGCACATTTTGGAATCCAGTCTACCGCACTCAGAGCAAAACAGGTGAAAGGGTTTTGTATCTGGTGAGTGCTGTGGGAGCATGAATCAGATAAACTAGTGCAGACACGATCATACCTAAAACGTGAGAACCCTATGAACCTTCTAATGAGAGGAGTCAAGTTCAGGGATACAAGTGCAATAGTTTATATAGCTCTGATATCCCCAATCCTTGAGTTTGAGTCCATATCAGACTAAGCAAAAGCTCACAATTAATACCTAGAAGCGCTGCAATAGTACAGTATAAAGCAATAGTCTGTGATGGAACAAGTAATAATACTTGTACGATATAATAAGTGACTACAAAACATATGGGGTCTATCCCTCTAAAAGATCAAATTAAATAAATGATAGAAAAGGTAAGATAAACATGGGGGTGAGCCTAGTACATTACTTTGCAGGGTTACTCTTTTTCACAACGAGATCCTTTTCCGTTAAGTTTTTCATGCAACTCCATCCAGTGTAGAAGTCACTACCAGAATTCCCGTGTTTTGATTTGTAGTTGTTTGGGCTGCTCATAGTGCAACGGACATAGTTAGTGATGCACTAATATATCAGCTGAAATAAGCAACCATGCGATTTACTGAATCGCTGAAACTGTACCCTATTGCCTTTCGCGACAGACCACTGGCTTCAGCGGCATCAATAACCTCTTGCTTCTTCATAACCTCCGTCCCTCTTATCATTTCCCTAGGGGACAAATCAACTGTGAGCATCTCCTCTTGCATATTCAGTTAACTTTTCCTACCTTCCCTTTGTCCTAAGGTTGCTACTACTTCTGTCAGGAGAATAACAAAATTTAGACCCCCAAGAAAATCATACCTGTAGAGTGTGATCAATATTGCGTAAGCAGCTGAATTCAGCTGTGGCACATAGGGTTTGTTTCGCTTTCTTTTCTTTCCTGTATAAAAGGACAGTACCCTTTAAGATATAATGAATAAAAGCTGTTCCATTAAACTAACTGTTGAAAAAACTGAAGAGGAAGAAGAAACGTCAGCCTGATGATGGAAAAGAAAAGAAAGAGAAGATTTGTAGGTCACGCGAGTAATCATGGAAAGTTGTAAACTAGTACCCGTTTCTCCTGGCGTATTACTTCTCGGAGGAGATGAATCAAGGCTGGACCCTGGAAAGGAGTCTTTCATGACGTCAACAACCCAACCTCCAACGCCCCTGACAAAAATAATAGAACCGAAGAAGCAACAACGATGATCAAACTAATTCAGAAAATGTAAAGTTTCTGAAAAATTGATGCAACTCAATGTAGAAAGTAACATTTGGTAGAAGATACATTCCACACATTAATCTAGTATGTGATTTCCTCCTCTCGATTCAACACAGAAAAGAAAAACGAAAGGTGCAGAGTTCTATATGGATCAAAACTAAAGCCATGCTGGTATACTGTTCTAGCACTTCATAGGTTATCCACTTGCAGGCAAATCCCAAGTTGAATGGTGGCTTAAACGTGGTATGAATACATTTCGCCAGATATAAAGCGGTCATGGCCAAAATCGATTTCAGCATACACCAGCAGCAAATCAGTGGATGCAGCAGAGCTATTGTGGCTGTGGAGTCATTGAGCTACGAGGGAGGAAAATAGGCAGAAGATGATGGCTTGGCTTGCTTATTTTTCGTCTGCATTTTGGGTGTTCTTCCTCTCCTTCCTCTTTTTGAGATACATTTGCTGTTCTTCCCCCACTCCTGCAACTAGGCTTGACTATGGCCTAAATCAATGGTACACTTGACTATGAACAAATCAATGGATGCAGCAGAGCATATAAACATATGGGGACTGACACTTATAATTCCACAGCTATGCAAACCGAATGCATGCTCAGATCAAACCGGCACAGGTAAAAATAATAAACTGAGACTCCAGAGCTAACGCGCCCAAATCATAAACCGATCCATTCATGTTCGAGCGGCAATGTGACACCATAATAATAAATAAGCCTCTCCGATTCGCGTCTGACTACCGCCCGATCCAAATCGCACGACCCCGGAATCGACCAAAATCCAGCCTCGTCGCGACGGCGTAAACGGAAACGGGTTCGAGAGAGATGGGGAAATGCGCACTTGAGACGGGCCAGGTCGCCGGGGGTCCGGATGGGCTCCTTGGCGGAGCAGACGCCGGTGTAGGCGGCGGAGAGCGCGCGGGCCTGGTGGTCCGGGAGGCCGGCCGGCTGCTGCGCCGCCATGGAGCGGTGCTTCTCGAAGATGCTGGCCGCGACCTCCTCGTTCTCCGGGAGGTTCACCTTGCGCTTCTTCTTCGGCACCGACGGCGCCATCCTCGTCGTGCGGTTGGGAGGGGACTCGGGGTGTGGTGAGGGGGGTTAGGGTTTGGGATTTGGAAATGGGGAGGGAGAGCCCGCCATTATTGTGGGTTCGGAGGTTTTGGTTTGGCGGGTGATAGGCGCCACATGGCTGGCAAAACGGGCCGGCACGGCACGGCCTACAGGGGCACGATTAGTAAACGGCCCGTCTCGTGCCGGCCGCGTGGGGAAACCCTATTTGACGCTCTCTGCGTCAAAGTGTCGACCAAACGGACAGGGGTGCGATTGATTGGGCCGGCCTATCATCTACACATACATGGACGTATATAGCTGGCAGTTCCGGTTTTGGGAACCTTCCAGAAGATTCCTAGCCGGTTTTCTCAGTTCTGGGGTCCTTCTAGAAGGTTCCTGAACTAGCTTCTTTTCCTTTTTTCTGTTTCTTTTTTTCCTTCTTCTTCCATTTTTTCCTCTTTACTTTTTATTTTTCCAAATATTCTATTTTCCTTATCGTTTCCAATTTTATTTCCGAATTTTAAAAATTATTTGAAGTTTAAAACAAATTCGTATTATACAAATGTTTCTTTCCTGAAATTTTAGCAAAAAAATTCCATTTTAAAAAAAAAAGTCTTGTACACAAAAAATCCTCGGGATTTTCAAATTCTATCAGATTCAAAATTTTATTCTGCATTTGAAAAGTTGTATCCATTTTCAAATTTACTCACCAAATTATAAAAAATTTGCATTTTCAAAAAATGTTATGGAATTGTTTTTTTTCATGTTTAACAAAAAAGTTTGAAGTTATCGAAAAATGTTTCCATTTTCAATTTTTTGTTCACATATACAAAAAAGCTTTGGGGTTTTAATATTGCTTTCAGGTTCAAAAATTTGTTCTCCATTTCGAAAGTTGTACCTGTTTTCAAAATATGTTAACCAATTTAAAAATGTTCTGGAATTTGAAATTTTGTCCGTGTTTTACAAAAAATGTTTCCATTCTCAATTTTTTTGTTCACGTAGACAAAAAATCTTCAAGATTTTCAAATTGTTCTGAAATTCAAAATTTTGTTCTGCATTTCAAAAGCTGTACTCGTTTTCAATTTTTGTTCACCAATTTAAAAACGTTTGCTTTTTCAAATTATGTTCTGAACTTTGGAAATTTATTCGCATTTTACAAAAGACTGTTCGGAAAATATATAAAATGTTTGCGTTATAGAAAAAAATTCGGATTTTCAAAATATTTAATTTTTTATTTTTGTTACAAATTCAAAAATGTTCGAGAATTTAAAATTTATTCGCAGTTTCTAAAGATGCTCGGAAAATTTAAATTTGGTTCACATTTGTCAAAAAGTATTCGTAATTTTAAAACAGTGTTTACAATTTTTATGTAATGCTCAATTTACGCCGCTTGTTTTAGTTCATTTGAATTCGAGCCAAATATTTCCCACGAAGGCTCAGTTGGTGTGGTGGCTAGCAAGATGCGTACACACACGAGAGGTCTGTCTTTCGAATTCCAACTCGACTGCAGTTTTCTTTTTACGAATTTTTGCTCGCACGAGTTCAATCCCAATGGATCCCAATATTGTGCGAAGGGATGACTTTTGGACGCAGAATGCGCCAAATAGATGGTCCCGGCCGCTTGCTGCGCCTAGCAGCCCAAGCTTGGCCGGTTAGCTTTTTTTTGGTGGAAGCTCGTTAGCTAATCAGACCGGCACGCCAGCCCGTGTGCTGTTTGGCCTACTAGACAGTTGTTTAGGAGCAATGCTAGACCTACGAAGATATTCTACGTAAGTTAACGGGCAAGCTTATATGGAGGATTATTATTGGACCTAAGAGGAGGATGGGGCCCACCACCCCTAAAATCAGGGGTCAGAGATAATTAGCGAGAAGGATTTGCGTTGAACTTTCATAACTCCACATAGGTGTAGAATTATTGGTTTTTTAGGCCACTTTCAGTTTCATAACTTGGGCAAGTCGGTTCGCCTTTCTGCTGGGCCTTGCGGGCCCCTGCCCCGGGCTCATCCGGGTCCTCTTGATGGGCCACCCCTGTTGCATATCCTTTGTCTACATTTATCTTAGATGCAAAAAGAAAAAGTCTACGTTTATCTACTTTTTGAACCTCCTTCCGAAACAGAACGGAGGAACAAACCGCAAGTCACATCGTATCAGAATGCAAGCTTTATCATGGAGGAAAAACAACATCACCTATCTTTCTTTCTTTTTGCGGGTGAACATCACTCATCTTTCAAAGACTTACATATAAGAAAATTATAAGCAAGGAGAAGTTCCTCGTGTTACAATCATCTCATACTCTATGCAGCACGCCTCATTCTTCACCGCTGGCAATTTGGTCCGGTGCTTCAGCGACCAGACCCTCCATCCCGTAGTCCTCTAGCGGTACTCAGACGTTCACCACCGTCATAACGTCGTCTACATAACTGATGCCCAGGCGTACTATACATCATGAAAAATTCAGCTCGGCTCTGCGTAGATGGTGGTGCTACTTTTAGATAATGCATCATTCTGTTTTTTGTGGTTCAGATTGTTGGAAATATGCCCTAGAGGCAATAATAAAATAATAATTATTATATTTCCTTGTTCATGATAATTGTCTATTATTCATACTATAATTGTATTATCCAGAAATCATAATACATGTGTGAATACATAGACCATAACATGTCCCTAATGAGCCTCTAGTTAACTAGCTCGTTGATCAACAGATAGTCATGGTTTCCTGACTATGAACATTGGATGTCATTGATAACGGGATCACATCATTAGGAGAATGATATGATGGACAAGACCCAATCCTAAGCATAGCACAAGATCGTGTAGTTCGTTTGCTAGAGCTTTTCCAATGTCAAGTATCATTTCCTTAGACCATGAGATCGTGTAACTCCCGGATGCCGTAGGAGTGCTTTGGGTGTACCAAACGTCACAACGTAACTAGGTGACTATAAAAGTACACTATAGGTATCCCCGAAAGTATCTGTTGGGTTGACACGGATCGAGACTGGGATTTGTCACTCCGTATGACGGAGAGGTATCTCTGGGCCCACTCGGTAATGCATCATCATAATGAGCTCAATGTGACCAAGTGTTTGGTCACGGGATCATGCATTACGGTACGAGTAAAGTGACTTGACGGTAACGAGATTGAATGAGGTATTGGGATACCGACGATCGAATCTCGGGCAAGTAACGTACCGATTGACAAAGGGAATTGTATACGGGGTTACTTGAATCCTCGACATCGTGGTTCATCCGATGAGATCATCGAGGACCATGTAGGAGCCAACATGGGTATCCAGATCCCGCTGTTGGTTATTGACCGGAGAGTCGTCTCGGTCATGTCTGCGTGTCTCCCGAACCCGTAGGGTCTACACACTTAAGGTTCGGTGACGCTAGGGTTGTAGAGATATTAGTATGAGGTAACCCGAAAGTTGTTCGGAGTCCCGGATGAGATCCCGGACATCACGAGGAGTTCCGGAATGGTCCGGAGGTAAAGATTTATATATAGGAAGTCCAGTTTCGGCCATCGGGAAAGTTTCGGGGGTAATCGGTATTGTACCGGGACAACCGGAAGGGTCCCGGGGGTCCACCGCGTGGGGCCACCTATCCCGGAGGGCCCCATGGGCTGAAGTGGGAGGGGAACCAGCCCCTGGTGGGCTGGTGCGCTCCCATGGGCCACCCCCTGCGCCTAGGGTTGGAAACCCTAGGGGTGGGGGCGCCCCACCTGACTTGGGGGGCAAGTTTCCCCCTTGGCCGCCGCCCCCCTTGGAGATTGGATCTCCTAGGGCTGGCGCCCCCCCTAGGGGCCCTATATATAGTGGGGGGGGAGAGGGCAGCCGCACCCAAGCCCTTGGCGCCTCCCTCTCCCCTCGTAACACCTCTCTCTCTCTCTCTCGTTGGAGCTTAGCGAAGCCCTACTGAGATCACCGCTGCTTCCACCACCACACCGTCGTGCTGCTGGATCTCCATCAACCTCTCCTTCCCCTTGCTGGATCAAGAAGGAGGAGACGTCTTTCCAACCGTACGTGTGTTGAACGCGGAGGTGCCATCCGTTCGGCGCTAGGTCATCGGTGATTTGGATCATGACGAGTACGACTCCATCAACCCCGTTCTCTTGAACGCTTCCGCTCGCGATCTACAAGGGTATGTAGATGCACTTCTCTCCCTTGTTGCTAGATGACTCCATAGATTGATCTTGGTGATGCGTAGAAAATTTTAAAATTCTGCTACGTTCCCCAACAGTGGCATCATGAGCTAGGTCTATGCGTAGTTTCTATGCACGAGTAGAACACAAGATGTTGTGGGCGTCAATTTTGTCAATTTGCTTGCCGTTACTAGTCTTATCTTGATTTGGCGGCATCGTGGGATGAAGCGGCCCGGACCGACCTTACACGTACGCTTACGTGAGACTGGTTCCACCGACTGACATGCACTAGTTGCATAAGGTGGCTAGCGGGTGTTTGTCTCTCCCACTTTAGTCGGATCGGATTCGATGAAAAGGGTCCTTATGAAGGGTAAATAGAAATTGGCATATCATGTTGTGGTTTTGGCGTAGGTAAGAAACGTTCTTGCTAGAAACCTATAGCAGCCATGTAAAAACTTGCAACAACAATTAGAGGACGTCTAACTTGTTTTTGCAGCAAATGCCGTGTGATGTGATATGGCCAAAAGGATGTGATGTATGAGATTGATCATGTTCTTGTAATAGGAATCACGACTTGCATGTCAATGAGTATGACAACCGGCAGGAGCCATAGGAGTTGTCTTAATTTATTTATGACCTGCGTGTCAACATAAACGTCATGTAATTACTTTACTTTATTGCTAAATCGTTAGCCATAGTAGTAGAAGTAATAGATGACGAGACAACTTCATGAAGACACGATGATGGAGATCATGGTGTCATGCCGGTGACGATGATGATCATGGCGCCCCGAAGATGGAGATCAAAAGGAGCAAAATGATATTGGCCATATCATGTCACTATTTGATTGCATGTGATGTTTATCATGTTTTACATCTTATTTTCTTAGAATGATAGTAGCTTAAATAAGATGATCCCTCACAATAATTTCAAGAAAGTGTTCCCCATAACTGTGCGCCGTTGCGAAAGTTCCTTGTCTCGAAGCACCACGTGATGATCGGGTGTGATAGATTCTAACGTTCACATACAACAGGTGTAAGCCAGATTTACACATGCAAAAACACTTAGGTTGACTTGACGAGCCTAGCATGTACACACATGGCCTCGGAACACAAGAGACCGAAAGGTCGAACATGAGTCGTATGGAAGATACGATCAACATGGAGATGTTCACCGATGATGACTAGTCCGTCTCACGTGATGATCGGACACGGTCTAGTTGAGTCGGATCATGTATCACTTAGATGACTAGAGGGATGTCTAATCCGAGTGGGAGTTCATTAAATAATTTGATTAGATGAACTTAATTATCATCAACTTAGTCTAAAAACCTTTGCAAAATTTCTTGTAGATCAAATGGCCAACGCTCATGTCAACCTCAACTTCAACGCGTTCCTAGAGAAAACCAAGCTGAAAGATGATGGCAGCAACTATACGGACTAGGTCCGGAACCTGAGGATCATCCTCATAGCTGCCAGGAAAGCATATGTCCTAGAAGCACCGCTAGGTGAAGCACCCATCCCAGAGAACCAAGACGTTATGAACGCTTGGCAGTCACGTGCTGATGATTACTCCCTCGTTCAGTGCGGCATGCTTTACAGCTTAGAACCGGGGCTCCAAAAGTGTTTTGAGCGACATGGAGCATATGAGATGTTCGAAGAGCTGAAAATGGTTTTCCAGGCTCATGCCCGGGTCGAGAGATATTAAGTCTCCGACAAGTTCTACAGTTGTAAGATGGAGGAAAATAGTTCTGTCAGTGAGCACGTACTCAAAATGTCTGGGTTGCACAACCGCTTGTCCCAGCTGGACATTAACCTCCCGGACGAGGCGGTCATTGACAGAATTCTTCGGTCGCTCCCACCAAGCTACAAGAGCTTTGTGATGAACTACAATATGCAGGGGATGGTGAAAACTATTCCTGAAGTATTTTCAATGCTGAAATCAGCGCAGGTAGAAATCAAAAAGGAACATCAAGTGTTGATGGTCAATAAAACCACTAGTTTCAAGAAAGGCAAAGGTAAGAAGAACTTCAAGAAGGACGGCAAGGGAGTTGCCGCGCCCGGTAAACTAGTTGCCGGGAAGAAGTCAAAGAATGGATCCAAACCTGAGACTGAGTGCTTTTATTGCAAGGGAAAGGGACACTGGAAGCGCAACTGCCCCAAATACTTAGCGGGCAAGAAGGCCGGCAACACTAAAGGTATATGTGATATACATGTAATTGATGTGTACCTTACCAGTACTCGTAGTAGCTCCTGGGTATTTGATACCGGTGCGGTTGCTCATATTTGTAACTCAAAACAGGAGCTGCAGAATAAAGCGGAGACTGGCGAAGGACGAGGTGACGATGCACGTCGGGAATGGTTCCAAGGTCGATGTGATCGCCGTCGGCACGCTACCTCTACATTTACCTACGAGATTAGTTTTAAACCTCAATAATTGTTATTTAGTGCCAACTTTGAGCATGAACATTGTATCTGGATCTCGTTTAATACGAGATGGCTACTCATTTAAATTCGAGAATAATGGTTGTTCTATTTATATGAGAGATATGTTTTATGGTCATGCCCCATTGGTCAATGGTTTATTCTTAATGAATCTCGAACGTGATGTTACACATATTCATAGTGTGAATACCAAAAGATGTAAGATTGATAATGATAGTCCCACATATCTGTGGCACTGCCGCCTTGGTCACATCCGTGTCAAACGCATGAAGAAGCTCCATACAGATGGACTTTTGGAGTCTCTTGATTTCGAATCATTTGACACGTGCGAACCATGCCTCATGGGTAAAATGACCAAGACTCCGTTCTCCGGAACAATGGAGTGAGCAACCAACTTATTGGAAATTATACATACTGATGTGTGCGATCCAATGAGCGTTGAGGCTCGCGGTGGCTATCGTTATGTTCTCACTCTCACTGATGACTTAAGTAGATATGGGTATGTCTATTTGATGAAACACAAGTCTGAGACCTTTGAAAATTTCAAGGAATTTCAGAATGAGGTAGAGAATCAACGTGACCGAAAGATAAAATTCTTACGATCAGATCGTGGGGGAGAATATTTAAGTCACGAATTTGGTACGCACTTAAGGAAATGTGCAATCGTTTCACAACTCACGCCGCCTGGAACACCTCAGCGTAACGGTGTGTCCGAACGTCGTAATCGCACTCTATTGGATATGGTGCGATCTATGATGTCACTCACTGATTTACCGCTATCTTGGGATACGCTCTAGAGACAGCTACATTCACTTTAAATAGGGCACCATCTAAATCCGTTGAGACGACACCGTATGAATTATGGTTTGGGAAGAAACCTAAGCTGTCGTTTCTAAAAGTTTGGGGATGCGACGCTTATGTCAAGAAACTTCACCCTGAAAAGCTCGAACCCAAGTCGGAAAAATGCGTCTTCATAGGATACCATAAGGAAACCATTGGGTATACCTTCTACCTCAAATCCGAAGGCAAGATCTTTGTTGCCAAGAACGGGTCCTTTCTGGAGAAAGAGTTTCTCTCGAAAGAAGTAAGTGGGAGGAAAGTAGAACTCGATGAAGTACTGCCTCTTGAACCGGAAAGTAGCGCGGCTCAGGAAGATGTTCCTATGGTGCCTGCACCGACTAGAGAGGAAGTTAATGATGATGATCAAGGTACTTCGGATCAAGTTGCTACTGAACTTCGAAGGTCCACAAGGACATGTTCCACACCAGATTGGTATGGCAACCCTGTCCTGGAAATCATGTTGTTAGACAACGGTGAACCTTCAAACTATGAAGAAGCAATGGCGGGCCCAGATTCCAACAAATGGCTTGAAGCCATGCAATACGAGATAGGATCCATGTATGAAAACAAAGTATGGACTTTGACAGACTTGTCCGATGATCGGCGGGTGATAGAGAATAAATGGATCTTTAAGAAGAAGATGGACGCGGATGGTAATGTTACCATCTATAAGGCTCGACTTGTCGCTAAGGGTTATCCACAAGTTCAAGGGTTTGACTATGATGAGACCTTCTCACCCGTAGCGAAGCTGAAGTCCGTCCGAATCATGTTAGCAATTGCCGCATACTATGATTATGAGATATGGCAAATGGACGTCAAAAGGGCATTCCTTAACGGCTTTCTTAAGGAAGAATTGTATATGATGCAGCCGGAAGGTTTTGTCGATCCTAAGAGTGCTAACAAGGTATGCAAGCTCCAGCGCTCCATCTATGGGCTGGTGCAAGCATCTCGGAGTTGGAACATTCACTTTAATGAAAATGATCAAAGCGTTTGGGTTTATGCAGTCTTATGGAGAAGCCTGCGTTTACAAGAAAGTGAGTGGGAGCTCTATAGCATTTCTCATATTATATGTGGATGACATACTTTTGATGGGAAATGATATAGAACTTTTGGACAGTATTAAGGCCTACTTGAATAAGTGTTTTTCAATGAAGGACCTTGGAGAAGCTGCTTACATATTAGACATCAAGATCTATAGAGATAGATCGAGACGCCTCATAGGTCTTTCACAAAGCACATACCTTGATAAGATATTGAAGAAGTTCAATATGGATCAGTCAAAGAAGGGGTTCTTGCCTGTGTTGCAAGATGTGAAATTGAGCTCAGCTCAATGTCCGACCACGACGGAAGATAGAGAAAAGATGAGTGTCGTGCCCTATGCCTCAGCCATAGGGTCTATCATGTATGACATGCTGTGTACCAGACCTGATGTAAACCTTGCCATGAGTTTGGTAGGAAGGTACCAAAGTAATCCCGGCATGGAACACTGGACATCGGTCAAGAACATCCTGAAGTACCTGAAAAGGACTAAGGATATGTTCCTCATATATGGAGGTGACGAGGAGCTCGTCGTAAAGGGTTACGTCGACGCTAGCTTCAATACAGATCTGGATGACCCTAAGTCACAAACCAGATACATGTATATTTTGAATGGAGGGGCAGTAAGCTGGTGCAGTTGCAAGAAAAGCGTCGTGGCGGGATCTACATGTGAAGCGGAGTACATGGCAGCCTCGGAGGCAGCACATGAAGCAATCTGGATGAAGGAGTTCATCACCAACCTAGGAGTCATACCCAATGCGTCGGGGCCAATCACTCTCTTCTGTGACAACACTGGAGCTATTGCCCTTGCCAAGGAGCCCAGGTTTCACAAGAAGACCAGGCACATCAAGCGTCGCTTCAACTCCATTCGTGAAAATGTTCAAGATGGAGACATAGATATTTGCAAAGTACATACGGATCTGAATGTCGCAGATCCGTTGACTAAACCTCTTCTGCGAGAAAAACATGATCAACACCAGAACTCTATGGGTGTTCGATTCATCACAATGTAACTAGATTATTGACTCTAGTGCAAGTGGGAGACTGTTGGAAATATGCCCTAGAGGCAATAATAAAATGATTATTATTATATTTCCTTGTTCATGATAATTGTCTATTATTCATGCTATAATTGTGTTATCCGGAAATCATAATACATGTGTGAATACATAGACCATAACATGTCCCTAGTGAGCCTCTAGTTAACTAGCTCGTTGATCAACATATAGTCATGGTTTCCTGACTATGGACATTGGATGTCATTGATAACGGGATCACATCATTAGGAGAATGATGTGATGGACAAGACCCAATCCTAAGCATAGCACAAGATCGTGTAGTTTGTTTGCTAGAGCTTTTCCAATGTCAAGTATCATTTCCTTAGACCATGAGATTGTGTAACTCCCGGATGCCGTAGGAGTGCTTTGGGTGTACCAAACATCACAACCTAACTGGGTGACTATAAAGGTACACTACAGGTATCCCTGAAAGTATCTGTTGGGTTGACACGGATCGAGACTGGGATTTGTCACTCCGTATGACGGAGAGGTATCTCTAGGCCCACTCGGTAATGCATCATCATAATGAGCTCAATGTGATCAAGTGTTTGGTCACGGGATCATGCATTACGGTACGAGTAAAGTGACTTTCCGGTAATGAGATTGAACGAGGTATTGGGATACCGACGATCGAATCTCGGGCAAGTAACGTACCGATTGACAAAGGGAATTATATACGGGGTTACTTGAATCCTCGACATCGTGGTTCATCCGATGAGATCATCGAGGAGCATGTGGGAGCCAACATGGGTATCCAGATCCTGCTATTGGTTATTGACCGGAGAGTCGTCTCGGTCGTGTCTGCGTGTCTCCCGAACCCGTAGGGTCTACACACTTAAGGTTCGGTGACGCTAGGGTTGTAGAGATAATAGTATGTGGTAACCCGAAAGTTGTTCGGAGTCTCGGATGAGACCTCGGACGTCACGAGGAGTTCCGGAATGGTCCGGAGGTAAAGATTTATATATAGGAAGTCCAGTTTCGGCCATCGGGAAAGTTTCGAGGGTAATCGGTATTGTACCGGGACCACCGGAAGGGTCCCGGGGGTCCACCGGGTGGGGCCACCTATCCCGGAGGGCCCCATGGGCTGAAGTGGGAGGGGAACCAGCCCCTAGTGGGTTGGTGCACCCCCATGGGCCTCCCCCTGCGCCTAGGGTTGGAAACCCTAGGGGTTGGGGGCGCCCCGCCTGACTTGGGGGGCAAGTTTCCCCCTTGGCCGCCGCACCCCTTGGAGATTGGATCTCCTAGGGCCGGCGCCCCCCTAGGGGCCCTATATATAGTGGGGGAGGGAGGTTAGTCGCGCCCAAGCCCTTGGCGCCTCCCTCTCCCCTCGTAACACCTCTCTCTCTCGTTGGAGCTTAGCGAAGCCCTGCTGAGATCACCGCTGCTTCCACCACCACGCCGTCGTGCTGCTGGATCTCCATCAACCTCTCCTTCCCCTTGCTGGATCAAGAAGGAGGAGACGTCTTACCGAACGTACATGTGTTGAATGCGGAGGTGCCATTCGTTCGGCGCTAGGTCATCGGTGATTTGGATCATGACGAGTACGACTTCATCAACCCCGTTCTCTTGAACGCTTCCGCTCGCGATCTACAAGGGTATGTAGATGCACTCCTCTCCCTCATTGCTAGATGACTCCATAGATTGATCTTGGTGATGCGTAGAAAATTTTAAAATTCTGCTACGTTCCCCAACACAGATCGTGACATATTTGTAGACAGACACGTCAGCTGCCCAACAAGAAGGAAGCAAATATACCCATATGATGGGATATTACAAATAATTGAGAAATGCCCCATAAATAAGAAAAGATCATATTTTGTGTTTCAGAAATGTCCTCAAACTGAATGTAGCAGGTGTGAAGAAACGGACAGTGAGGGACGCGGTGCAGCTACAACCTTTGGTAGTTTACCCATCCCCATTTCGAAACTTGAAGTCTGCAGGAATTTCGTATGGAATGGGAAATTCAAATGTGGAGAGGCTTCCTTTCAGTTCCAAAATAGTGCTACAACTATTGCTATGTTCTCCTACTAGTCAGGGTGGGAAAAGGGCAACCAGGATAAACGGAAGCCAAATGACGATGTTTCTGAAGATTAGAAGAAGCGAAAAATGAACCGCTGAGAATGGGTCAGCCCATTCTAGCATCAAGTTGGAAGTGGACACAAGCCATGGGAAAAAACTAAATTAGTCAGTGTTGCGGCACACTAGTACTTCCTTGCTGGATTATATCTAAGCTAGATCATTACTGCAAGTCCAGGAAACTATCACAACTTCCTTCCAATTTGAGAAAGTATCAGACCTCTGCGAAGGAACTTGCAGGGTTTTGGCATGCATATTCTCAAACTGTCACTTCAAACTGTAACTGTGATTCTACCAATACAAGCAAACCTAATATGTTGGGCGCCAGATTACTAACCAAACACGTGCCGATAGCACTCCACAGATAGATAATCATCGAATAGCTGGGCACTTTTAGCAGTGGATATAGGCTGAAGCAGTAGATAGGTACACTAACATTTTGATGGAAGTGGTCCAATGCACCCCCCTAAGTCTCAAGAAGCAAAACTCCAAAAGTTTTAATGCTTATCAAGAACCTACCGGTAACCACCTGGTATTCTGCTAGCTCCCCTACAGAAGATGGTACACTGACATTTTCTAGCTAGATACTGACAGCGATAGTAAGCAAGGAGACCATCAAGAAGAAGCACCAGTGGTAGCTCCCCTACAACCCTCGAAGAAAACGTGGTAGCCTCACACGGCTACCATCTTTCCTTTGGAAGAACGGATGCCTGACTAGGCTCTCTTTGAAAGAGATCCCGAGAAGCTTTGGATCAACGTTCTCCCATAGGAATTTCGGGATCACCTCGCCCTTGTTGTCACAGTGAAACAGGGAGAGGGACCAACAAATGCGACCGATTAGAAGCATATCTCCGTTCTCAGACACAACCTTGTCGTATAGACACTGAACACATTTACCATCTTCCATCATCTCCTCCTTCGGCAATTCAATCTGGTACTTTGACGACCATACTTTTGCCTCGTAGTCCTCCAACACCCATGTTTTCGCGGTCATGGCAGCGGTATCTATGCAGCCAATGCCGAGCATACCATCCATCTGAAGCATATGTGCCAAGCTGGTGGCTGTGGGAGATTTCACCTAGCTAAATGACTCTGCCACCGTGTCGAAAATTACTATCTTTCTGTTGAAAGCATGCCAGTGTAGGCACCCATGTAGCAGTAGAGGCGGGTGCTCGGAGGCTTGAAGGTGCCACCAGGACCTGTCCTTGTTCATGGATGGCGAGGCCATTGGCAGCCCGATGCATCTCTGTTGTCCCTGGAACGAGGTGATGGTGAGGACGTAGTAGGCAACCCTGGAACTCTTGTTGTCTGGATACTTCAAGAAGAGGACATGGTAGTCGCCCGACGGGCGGTGAGGGTACAGGGCTGTGACACTGCCGCCGGTCAGATCCGGGAGGTGCAGCCACTGGCGCGTCGACGGGTTGCAGATGTAGAAGCGGTGGTTGGAGAGGGAAAGGAGGAGGAGGCCGTCGCAGGAGGCGTGGATGGTGAAGCTACGGCGAGATTTGTTGTAGTTGTCGAACCCGAGGACGGGCTGGCGAACGGCGGGGGTTCGCCGGATATCCAAGGCATCAACCATAGTGTGGGCGGCGTAGTCGTTGCTCCTGGTGCAGAAGAAGACCAGCGGGAGCGATGGCTGGCAGCGGTGGTGGGCCATCAGGAACGCGGCGTTGGAGGCGAGGCAGCGCCAGGAGCGGCAGGCTGCGTGGTAGCGGAGGAGCTCCTTCGCCGGCACGCGGACGAGGATTTCCCACTGGATGACCTCGTCAGGGAGGGGGGCAGGGACGGCGGCACGGTCACGCCTGCGCCTGCGCGGCGGCTCGTTCACCACGGATCCAGCGCCGCCGCCAGCCATCGCAGGAGCTTGCCGCGACGGCGAATCATAGGGTTTGACCTGAATTTTCTGGTGATGCGGCGAGGCCTAGTGGATAATTGGGCAAACATGACTTGCACGAATATTTAAGTGCCAACCAATGGTGGATTAAGCCCTCTCACAACTTACTTGATGCAGTTTTAGTTACTTTTTATTTATTCATCAGCCGTAAAGGCTTTATGGTAAATGTTTAGAACCGGCGCACCGGCTGAGTCTTCGGCCGGTGGCCTCGCGCACGTTGGCCCACGTGACCAAGCAACCACCAGAAACTCGACACACGGCTTCCTTATCCCTTTGCTCTGAACATCCGCATGCACTTCTTCTCTTTCCACGCAAAGGAACTGCTCTCTCTCTCTCTCTCTCTCTCTCTTTCGTTTTCTCTCACATTTAAGCGGCCACCGCAGCCATCGAAGGCGACGAGGGATGTTGCCGGGGGTCAAACGCCAGCGCTGGAGATGACACGCTCGACCGCTGCGACCGGGGGGGGGGGGGGCGCGACATTTTTCTTGCTGGAACCGACCATCAATAGAGCTACAACCATGCGTTAGAAATGCAGGAACCAGCCGTTGCCCGTTGGTAGAGCTACAAGCCTAGAACCGGGGACCACAGCGATGTTGGAACCGGCCATCGCCGCAGCTGCAATCGGCCGTGGCAGAGATGCAAACCGCTGTCGGCAATGCTGGAACTAGCCTCTAGAATTGCTGGAACCGGCATCAACAGAGCTGCAAACCGGCGCTGGCATACTCGAACCTGTCATCGTCGGAGTTGTAACCAAAGCTCAGAATGCTACAACCACCTCCCAGGAAGCTACAACCAGCGTCGAGTGAAGCAACAACGCGCAGTGACTTGGTTTTTGCTACAACCGACTTTCCTTTTTGCAACGACCAGCTCCAGTTTTTGCTACAACCAAGTCTGGTGGGCATGGTGACCGCGAGCGGCGACGACGCCGCTGCTCCAAGCAACTTTTTGGTGTCGTGACTTTTTTGCTAGATGCTACAACCGCGTTGCAAAATTGCTACTACCGGTGCCCCATCGAGCTACAACCGCCATCGCGGTTTGCTGCATCCCACGACAGTATGTATGTTTTGTTGGAACCGACACTTGATTTTGCTGGAAGGGTGCGAGCGAGATGTTGCAACAGTGAGGTGCTACGAGCGGCGGCGAGCGCGCCAGTGAGATACGGCCGTCGCCACCGGACCTACAACCATCATTGGCAGAGCTACAACCCGCGGGATGCATATGTTGCATGTGTGGAGCTGGCGTCGAGGACGGCCGACGAGGACAGCGACCGGCGATGAGGACGGCTGGCGAGGGCACCGGCCGATGACGAGGACGGCCGGCGAGGGCAGCGACCGGTGTCGAGGAAGGCCGGCGAGGGCGGCCCTTGGATAGCACATGCAGCCAGCGAGACGAAGGGGAGCGACCAGATGCAGGGGCCTTTTTCTTTTCTTCATACTTGCTCGTGAGGAAGAAGCGGATCGAACGGTTACGCGCACCGAATCCGATGGCTGCGGGCCGAACGACCCAAATTTGGGCCGGCGCGCCGGCGCCTATCGTTGCCTTTTCAATTGTCTCATCACCTAGGATGATTGCTTATCATTCGAATATGGCTATTCTGTCAGGACCCTGATTCCAAGTCACATCGATCTAGCCGGTAACACCTCATATCACATTGCGGCCTCACGCACGGTATCCCCACGGGTGTCGCCTTACCATGGCCCGGGACCGTTTGCGCCTTCTGGATCACGTATATGATAGTGTCGCTAGCATCCATATGACAGAGAACCCGGGCCGACATGGCTAGTCGTGAACCCAAAGCGGCACAGACCTATGGAGACAGGCATACATGAATCACATTGAGCATGTCGGTCAACAGCGTGTGAATCCGGGCAGTAGCACTGGGCTAACAGGACTCCGGGGAACCCGGGCTGTAGCAGGCTAGGCAGGACTCCGGATGTCACCGCATGACATTTCCCCGAAGGGACAGACATAGGAACGAAGTGAAACACATGCCGGCCAGTCAAGTGTCCTGAGCAGTAGTGCTGGGCTAGCAGGACTCCGGTGAACCGGGCAGTAGCGGACTACTATGGCTCGAGGAGCACTAGACTACATTTCCCCATAAGAGAGGCTGCCAAGGATAAACAACTAGATTGTCGGATCCCACACATACCAAGCATTTCAATCATGCACACAATATGCTCGATATGTGCAAGTACAACATGGCATCACAACAAAACTCTACAACTCAAGTACTTTATTTAAAAGGCTCCATAGAGCCATACATAACTGTTGGAAATATGCCCCAGAGGCAATAATAAAATGGTTATTATTATATTTCTTTGTTCATGATAATTGTCTATTGTTCATGCTATAATTGTGTTATCCGGAAATCGTAATACATGTGTGAATACATAGACCACAACACGTCCCTAGTGAGCCTCTAGTTGACTAGCTCGTTGATCAAAAGATAGTCATGGTTTCCTGACTATGGACATTGGATGTCATTGATAACGGGATCACATCATTAGGAGAATGATGTGATGGACAAGACCCAATCCTAAGCATAGCTCAAAGATCGTGTAGTTCGTTTGCTATAGCTTCTCCGAATGTCAAGTATCATTTCCTTAGACCATGAGATTGTGCAACTCCCGGATACCGTAGGAGTGCTTTGGGTGTGCTAAACGTCACAACGTAACTGGGTGACTATAAAGGTACACTACAGGTATCTCCGAAAGTGTCTGTTGGGTTGGCACGAATCGAGACTGGGATTTGTCACTCCGTATGACGGAGAGGTATCTCTTTGCCAACTCGGTAATGCATCATCATAATGAGCTCAATGTGACCAAGTGGTCGATCATGGGATCATGCATTGCGGTACAAGTAAAGTGACTTGCCGGTAACGAGATTGAATGAGGTATTGGGATACCGACGATCGAGTCTCGGGCAAGTAACGTACCGATTGACAAAGAGAATTGTTTACGGATTGATTGAATCCTCGACATCGTGGTTCATCCGATGAGATCATCGAGGAGCATGTGGGAGACAACATGGGTATCCAGATCCCGCTGTTGGTTATTGACCGGAGAGTCGCCTCGGTCATGTCTGCGTGTCTCCCGAACCCGCAGGGTCTACACACTTAAGGTTCGGTGACGCTAGGGTTGTTGAGATATTAGTATACGGTAACCCGAAAGTTGTTCAGAGTCCCGGATGAGATCCCGGACGTCACGAGGAGTTCCGAAATGGTCCGGAGGTGAAGATTTATATATAGGAAGTCAAGTTTCGGCCATCAGGAAAGTTTCGGGGGTAATCGGTATTGTACCGGGACCACCGGAAGGGTCCCGGGGGTCCACCGGGTGGGGCTACCTATCCCGGAGGGCCCCATGGGCTGAAGTGGGGGGGGGGGGGGGGGGAACCAGCCCCTAGTGGGCTGGTGCGCCCCCCTTGGGCCTCCCCCTGTGCCTAGGGTTGGAAACCCTAGGGGTGGGGGGCGCCCCACTTGGCTTGGGGGGCAAGCCACCCCCTTGGCCGCCACCCCCCTTGGAGATTGGATCTCCTAGGGCCGGCACCCCCTAGGGACCTTATATTGTCACAGCCCTAGCTTTACCCTGGCCTTGGACTAGTTTGTTGCTGCATCTTGTTTAAATTCAATTGAAATTTGAATTGAGGAATTTTCCAAGCCTCAGAAAAACTCTAAAAATAACCAACATTTAAATCTCATCAAATGAATCCAAGAAAATGTTCCCGTTATTCTGTGAAAATATTGGCATGAGGTGAAATTCAAACCAATATTTTTGGAGTCACAGAAATAATTTATTTGGGCCTTTGATTTAAATCAATAATATATTTGGGTTGGAATTATTTCTGGTATATAAGAAATAATGTTCAAATAATCCTAAACTGAAATGTTCCATGTTGGGTTTATTCCATACAGTGAACATGAGCAGTTTGGTGATTTTTGGAAGTGTCTAAGTATTTTTAATAAAGCCCTAAAGACTACGGAATAATAGAAAACAAAAATTAAAAGAGAAAGAGGAAGAACCTACCTGGTGGGCCAACCGGCCCACCACTGTAGCAGCCCAGCCGGGCAAAGCCAGCCCGACCCGCCAGGGGCAGCACTGTCTCCTTCCTCCTGCCAGGAGGAGAAGCAACTGCGTGCCCGATGGCCGACGAGCCGCGCTAGCTCCTCCCTGCCTGCGTGCCCCCCCCTCGACTGCCTGGTCGCCGCCACGCACACCCCCCGACCCCCTCGTCCTCTCTCACTCTCTCCGGACCTCTTCCCCCTCCTCTGCTCCCTCTCCCGCGTTCGACCACGGGCACCCGAGAGCGCCGACGAGCACCATCGGGGCCATCGTCCACCCCGCACCTCGCTGTTGCTTCCAGAGGAACCGCCATCACCTTATGTGTCGTCTGCACCAACCCATTCGACCGAGGGAGCCCTGTAGCGTCGTCCCCGAGCTCATCTTCTACCTTCGGCCGCCGGCAACCTCACCTTCAATTCGCTGCCATCTCCGCGTCCCCGAGCTTGCCGACTTGCTCGTCCGACTCGCCGTGAGCCACTAACCCAAACCCCCCTCCTTTGCGCACCATTTGCACGCTGTAGCCGTTGCTCCGCCGGAGACCAAACCGCTCCGCCGCCTGAGCTTCTCGCCGTCGTGGCCACAGTCGTCGAAGCTCCCAACTGAGCACACCCACGTGCTCACCGCGCCGCGTAGGTGCCATAGTAGCTAAGCACACCACTCCACGGCCACCGCAGCCCCGTTCCCGAGTGCACCCGAACTCCGGCCGCCGCCGAGGTCGACGCCGCGCTCAACCCTGGCCACCCTAGCTGCAGCTGCTTGCTGCGCTGGATGCGGGAGAGCTCCAGCTCCCCGCAGATGCCCTTCGACGCTCGTTTCGTCGCCTGTGCTGCGTTTCCGAGCCGCGCCGCCGTCTCGGGCCTCGCCGTCGTCATGACGCCGGTGGGTTTGACCCATTTGACAATGTGGACCCCGCCCCCTGGTCAAACCTAGATTAGGAGTTAAACTAACACTAATTTAGTTAGGTTAGCCGCTGACATGTGGGCCCCGGCCCCACTGACATTTTAGTTAGGCTTAATCTAAGGTTAATTAACCATATTAATTAGCTGAGTCATTGACATATGGGTCCTGCAGGTTAGGTTTGACCTGGCCGACCAGTTGACCCGCTCACATCACCCTTGCGCAATGCTGACGCAGTAAAGCTTTTCTGGGATTTTAAATAAATCAGAAATGATTTATTTATTTCAGAAAATAGCTAAAACTTCTAAAAATCATAGAAAATAATCTATAACTCCAAATGAAATAAATTATATATGAAAAATTATCAGAAATATTCAAGGAATCTGTTTATGGCATTTGCATGCATGGTTGAACCACCTAGGGTTGCTGTACAGGGCAATTTGCATAATTAACATTTAAATAAGCACATATGGAGTTTGAATTTGAACCCTTGGTTCAAACCAACTTCATTTAATATGATTGCTAGTTGCATTAGCTCAATCAACAGCATATTGCCATGACATTATCATGCATCATAATTGTTGCATTGCATTGATTGTGTTCCTCTTTGTTTGCCGGTATTTGTCCCCTCCCAATAGACGTGGTTCCGATGGTGAGTTCGATGACACCGATGAAGAACTATACTATCTTCAGAAGTGCCAGGCAAGCAAAAACCCCTTGTTCATTCCGATACAATCCCACTCTCTCGCTCCTGCTCTCTTTTACTGCATTAGGACAACAACGATTCAACTGTTACTTGTTGCGGTAGTTGAACCCCTTTCCTCTGCATGACCTGTCATTGCCACAGTAAATAGATGAAACCCACTAGCATGAGTAGGAGTTGTTTGAGCCCTGATGTGCCTACTCATTCATGCTTGTTTGTCATGCCTGCTATTGCATAGAATCGTGTCAGGTCTGGTTCATCGGGGATGAATCGGACGTGTGTAAACATGTCCTATGGTGTGTGAACACGATTTGGTAAAGGTAGCGGTGAGAGGCCATGTAGGAGTACATGGTGGGTTGTCTCACTGAAACCGTCCTCAGGAACTGAGTTCCGTGTTTGTGATCCATGAAACAGCTACTACCACACATTGGGCCCTGAAATATGACCCCGCTCGACTTATTGACCCCTCTCGTCCTATGTCCAGGAGTTGCAACTAGTTTTTGGTGTTTGTAGGTTATGTGTTGGCGGCCGTGTGTAGCGCTGACCCTAGGGGTGGGCTATGATGCGGTAGATACACCATGGCCGGGTATGCCGGGCGCCCGTTTGGCGTCTCGGGACCCTGTACACATCGTTTGGGGCCGTTGAGGACACCCCGGCCGGATTTCCTTGCGGATGGAACCCGAATAAGCGATAAACCTGGACTAGAGACTTGTATGGTTAGTCAGATTGTGGTCTACACCCACGTCGGCTTTCGCTTGAAGTCTGCCGAGCACATGTCGTGTGCAGACGCTAAGTGGTGGAAACATGTGTGACGAGGTACACCCCTGCAGGGTTATAAATGATCTATTCGAATAGCCGTGTCCGCGGTAAAGGACTTCTGGGTTGCCTATAACAGTTCATAGACAAGTGAAAGTGGATACCCTAAAACTCACAAGATAAGCGTGAGTGCTATGGATGGCCTTCTCGTAGGGAGACGGGAGCGGATCCATAGTGGTGTATTGAATGGTGAATATGTGGACTCATGTGCGCCACCTCAAAAGAGTTGCTTGCAGTCGTAGTTCAGGTTAGCCACTGAGTCAAAGCTGGTTTGCTGCAGCTAAACTCCACCACCCCCCTTGTTGATACCGATGCATGTGTAGCTAGTTCTGATGTAAGTCTTGCTAAGTACCTTTGTACTCACGTTTGCTTAATTTATGTTTTGCAGAGAGAGACTTTAGTCTCGCTAGTAGTTCCGCGTGGACTTCGACGTTTAGCTTGATACCTCAGCTACGATCTTGTGCCCTCGGCAGGATCTGGTAGATAGTCAGGCTTCTTAGCCTTTTTCATTTGTAGATGTCTGTACTCAGACATGTTAAGCTTCCGCATGTGCTTGATTTGTATGCTGTGATTGTTGGGTCATGAGACCCATGTTTGTAATATCTCGCTCCTCGGAGCCTAATGAGTAAATTCTTGAGTCGTAGAGTTATGTTGTGATGCCATGTTGTATTTACACATATCGAGCATATTGTGTGTATGATTGAAATGCTTGGTATGTGTGGGATCCGACAATCTAGTTGTTTATCCTTGGCAGCCTCTCATATGGGGAAATGTAGTCTAGTGCTTCCATGAGCCATAGTAGTCCGCTACAACCCGGTTCACCGGAGTCCTGCTAGCCCAGCACTACTGCTCAGGACACTTGACTGGCCGGCATGTGTTTCACTTCGTTCCTGTGTCTGTCCCTTCGGGGAAATGTCACGCGGTGACATCCGGAGTCCTGTTAGCCCAGTTCTACAGCCCGGATTCACACGCTGCTGACCGACATGCTCGATGTGATTCATGTATGCCTGTCCCCATAGGTTGGTGCCGCTTTGGGTTCACGACTAGCCATGTCGGCCCGGATTCTCTGTCATATGGATGCTAGCGACACTATCATATACGTGAGCCAAAAGGCGCAAACGGTCCCGGGCCATGGTAAGGCAACACCCGTGGGAATACCGTGCATGAGGCCGCAAAGTGATATGAGGTGTTACTGGCTAGATCGATGTGACTTGGAATCAGGGTCCTGACATATATATAGTGGGGGAGGGGGGGAGGGAGGGCAGCCGCACCCTAGCCCCTAGCGCTTCCCTCTCCCTCCCGTGACACTCCTCCCTGTCCCTGAGCTTGGCGAAGCCCTGCCGAGATCACCGTTGCTTCCACCACCACGCCGTTGTGCTGCTGGATCTTCATCAACCTCTCCTTCCCCCTTGCTGGATCAAGTTGGAGGAGACGTCTTCCCAACCGTATGTGTGTTGAACGCGGAGGTGCCGTCCGTTCGGCGCTAGGTCATCGGTGATTTGGATCACGACGAGTACGACTCCATCAACCCCGTTCTCTTGAATGCTTCCGCGTGCAATCTACAAGGGTATGTAGATGCACTCCCCTCTCCCTCGTTGCTAGATGACTCCATAGATTGATCTTGGTGATGTGTAGAAATTTTTAAAATTCTGCTACGTTCCCCAACAGTGGCATCATGAGCTAGGTCTATGTGTAGTTTCTATGCACGAGTAGAACACAAAGCAGTTGTGGGCGTTGATATTGTCAATTTGCTTGCCGTTACTAGTCTTATCTTCATTCGGCAGCATCGTGGGATGAAGCGGCCCGGACCGACCTTACACGTACGCTTACGTGAGACTGGTTCCACCGATTGACATGCACTAGTTGCCTAAGGTGGCTGGCGGGTGTCTGTCTCTCCCACTTTAGTTGGATCGGATTCGATGAAAAGGGTCCTTATGAAGAGTAAATAGAAGTTGGCATATCACGTTGTGGTTTTGGCGTAGGTAAGAAACGTTCTTACTAGAAACCTATAGCAGCCATGTAAAAACTTGCAACAACAATTAGAGGACGTCTAACTTCTTTTTGCAGCATGTGCCGTGTGATGTGATATGGCCAAAAGGATGTGATGAATGATATATGTGATGTATGAGATTGATCATGTTCTTGTAATAGGAATCACGACTTGCATATCGATGAGTATCACAACCGGCAGGAGCCATAGGAGTTGTCTTAATTTATTTATGCCCTGCGTGTCAACATAAACGTCATGTAATTACTTTACTTTATTGCTAAAGCATTGGCCGTAAGTTTGGTTGGAAGGTACCAAAGTAATCCCGGCATGGAACACTGGACAACGGTCAGGAATGTCCTGAAGTACCTGAAGAGGACTAAGGATATGTTTCTCGTTTATGGAGGTGACGAAGAGCTCGTCGTAAAGGGTTACGTTGATGCTAGCTTCGACACAGATCTGGATGACTCTAAGTCACAAACCGGATACGTGTATATTTTGAATGGTGGGGCAGTAAGCTGGTGCAGTTGCAAGCAAAGCATTGTGGCGGGATCTACATGTGAAGAGGAGTACATGGCAGCCTCGGAGGCAGCACAAGAGGCAATCTGGGTGAAGGAGTTCATTACCGACCTAGGAGTCATACCCAATGCGTCGGGCCCGATGACTCTCTTCTGTGACAACACTGGAGCTATTGCCCTTGCCAAGGAGCCCAGGTTTCACAGGAAGACCAGGCATATCAAGCGTCGCTTCAACTCCATTCGTGAAAGTGTTCAAAACGGAGACATAGATATTTGTAAAGTACATACGGACCTGAATGTGGCAGATCCGTTGACTAAACCTCTCCCTAGAGCAAAACATGATCAACACCAGAACTGCATGGGTGTTCAATTCATCACAATGTAACTAGACTATTGACTCTAGTGCAAGTGGGAGACTATTGGAAATATGCCCTAGAGGCAATAATAAAATGCTTATTATTATATTTCTTTGTTCATGATAATTGTCTATTGTTCATGCTATAATTGTGTTATCCGAAAATCGTAATACATGTGTGAATACATAGACCACAACACGTCCCTAGTGAGCCTCTAGTTGACTAGCTTGTTGATCAAAAGATAGTCATGGTTTCCTGACTATGGACATTGGATGTCATTGATAACAGGATCACATCATTAGGAGAATGATGTGATGGACAAGACCCAATCCTAAGCATAGCTCAAAGATCATGTAGTTCGTTTGCTATAGCTTTTCCGAATGTCAAATATCATTTCCTTAGACCATGAGATTGTGCAACTCCCGGATACCGTAGGAGTGATTTGGGTGTGCCAAACGTCACAACGTAACTGGGTGACTATAAAGGTACACTACAGGTATCTCCGAAAGTGTCTGTTGGGTTGGCAAGAATCGAGACTGGGATTTGTCACTCCGTATGACGGAGAGGTATCTCTGGGCCCACTCGGTAATGCATCATCATAATGAGCTCAATGTGACCAAGTGGTTGATCACGGATCATGCATTACGGTACGAGTAAAGTGACTTTCCGATAACGAGATTGAACGAGGTATTTGGATACCGATGATCGAATCTCGGGCAAGTAACGTACCGATTGACAAAGGGAATTGTATACGGGGTTACTTGAATCCTCGACATCATGGTTCATCCGATGAGATCATCGTGGAGCATGTGGGAGCCAACATGGGTATCCAGATCCTGCTGTTGGTTATTGACCGGAGAGTCGTCTCGGTCGTGTCTGCGTGTCTCCCGAACTCGTAGGGTCTACACACTTAAGGTTCGGTGATGCTAGGGATGTTGAGATATTAGTATACGGTAACCCGAAAGTTGCTCGGAGTCCCGTATGAGATTCCGGACGTCACGAGGAGTTCCGGAATGGTCCGGAGGTGAAGATTTATATATAGGAAGTCAAGTTTAGGCCATTGGGAAAGTTTCGGGGGTAATCGGTATTGTACCGGGACCACCGGAAGGGTCCCGGGGGTCCACCGGGTGGGGCCACCTATCCCGGAGGGCCCCATGGGTTGAAGTGGGAGGGGAACCAGCCCCTAGTGGGCTGGTGCACCCCCCTTGGGCCTCCCCCTGCGCCTAGGGTTGGAAACCCTAGGGGTGGGGGGCGCCCCACTTGGCTTGGGGGGCAAGCCACCCCCTTGGTTGCCGCCCCCCTTGGAGATTGGATCTCCTAGGGCCGGCGCCCCCCTAGGGACCCTATATATAGTGGGGGGGGGGGGGAGGGAGGGCAGCCGCACCCTAGCCCCTGTCGCCTCCCTCTCCCTCCCGTGACACTCCTCCCTCTCCCTGAGCTTGGCGAAGCCCTGCCGAGATCACCGTTGCTTCCACCACCACGCCGTCGTGCTGCTGGATCTTCATCAACCTCTCCTTCCCCCTTGTTGCATCAAGTTGGAGGAGACGTCTTCCCAACCGTACGTGTGTTGAACGTGGAGGTGCCGTCCGTTCGGCGCTAGGTCATCGGTGATTTGGATCACGACGAGTACGACTCCATCAACCCCGTTCTCTTGAACGCTTCCGCGCGCGATCTACAAGGGTATGTAGATGCACTCCCCTCTCCCTTGTTGCTAGATGACTCCATAGATTGATCTTGATGATGCGTAGAAAATTTTAAAATTCTGCTACGTTCCCCAACAATAACATGTGCATACAGGTAGGGGTCACATGACCCTACACTCAAGTCATATAAGCATACAAGCACATGCGGAAGCAAGTAGTCTGAGTACAGACACTAGAAAGAAAGAAGGCTTGTCGAAGCCTGTCTATCTACATAGGGCCCTCCATGGCCAGGATCACCACCTGGGTGGCAAGTTACTCATCGACGTCGAGGTCTACATAAAACCCATCGGAGGGGGCGGTGTTGTCGTCTGAAAACAATAATTAAAGCAAAGGTGAGTACAAAGGTACTCAGCAAGTCTTACAACAGAACCTACTATACATGCTCATTCTCAAGAAGGTGGTGGAGTTATTGCAGCAAGCCAGCTTTGACTCTTGGCTAAGCTATCCTATGAGACACCACTAGTAAAATAGTTTTCGCACACGAGTCCACTAATCACCAACACAATACTCCATCGGGGATCCTCCCTCGTCATCCTACGAGAGGGCCATCCTCGGTACTCACACTTATCTTGAGTCTTTTAGTAGTAACCATTAACTTGTCTATGAACTGTATAGGCACCCAAGTAGTCATTTACCGCGGACGCGGCTATTCGAATAGATGATGTTAACCCTGCAGGGGTGTACTTCTTCATACACGCTCTCACCACTTACCATCGTTTACACGACATGTACTAGGCAACCTTCAAGCGGAAGCCCAATGAGGGTGTCGGCCATGGCCTACCTAAACACTCAAGTCTCTAGTCCAGGTTTATCGCCTATCCAGGTTCCATCCGCAGGGAGTTCGGCCGAGGTTTCCACATACGGCCCCGAACGATGTGAACAGGGTTCCCGAGACACCAAACGGGTGGCTCGGTACACCGTGCCACGGTGTATCTACCGCATCAGAGCCCACCCCTAGGGTCAGCGCTACGCACGGCCTCCAACACATAACCTACAAACACCAGAAACTAGTTGCAACTCCTGGACAGAGTACTAGGGTGATTAAGAAGCCGAGAGGGTTCATTGGTTCGGGCCCAATGTATGGTAGTAGCTGATTCTTAAATCACACATACAGATCTCAGTTCTTAGGGACGGCCTCAATGAAACAACCCACCGTGTACTCCTACATGGCCTCTCATCGATACCTTTACCAAATCGTGTTCAACACATCCCTCACATTACCGACATAATCATTTCACTCTAGCCCATCACCTAGATGAACCAGACCTGACACAACTCTAAGCATAGCAGGCATAGCAAGGTAGGAAACACATACATGGCTCAATCAACTCCTACACATGCTAGTGGGTTTCATCTAGTTACTGTGGCAATGACAGGTCATGCAGAGGATAAGGGTTCAACTACCGCAGCACACAGCAGTTTGAAATGTTGTTGTCTTAATGCAGTAAGTGAGAGCAGAAGCGAGAACATGGGATTGTATCGATATGATCAATGGGGCTGCTTGCCTGATGGAGTAGTAGTGGGGTACTGCCCTTCAGTTGGATACTCGGAGATATCCTCGGAGGCAGAACCTACCACGAAAGACACCACAGAACACATTCATCACATGGCAATATGCAACAATATGATGCATGCTATGACATGGCAATATGAGGTGTCCTGCCTAATGCAATGTGAAACAAGTTGAAATGGGTCCATTTGAATCAAAGATTCATATGGAAGCTTAAGTTCTTATGCATTATAAGTGTATTAGCTTGTTTCACCTAAACAGCAAGGTTAAAGTGTTTTGTCATGCATGAAACCATTATAGATGGAAAGATTGAATTTTTCTGATCATGTTTCATATATAATTTGTTTGATTTGGAGCTATGGTTGATTTTATATCATTTTTAGAAGTTTTGGCTATTTTTGGAATTTCCTATATAAGAATAAATCCAGAAAATAAATAACTGCATCAGCACTGTGTCACTATGACGTTAGCAGGTCAAAGGCGCCAGCCCAGGTCAAACCTGACTGGTGGGCCCCATCTGTCAGTGTCTCAGCTAACTAACAGAGTTAGTTAATGTTTAGTTAGCACTAAACTAGATTAGTTAGTCCCTAAGCCCACATGTCAGTGAGAGAGAGTTAGTTAACGAGGTCATTAACCTCTAACAGAGTGATTAGCACTAATTAAAACTAAATTAATTTAGTTAGGAGCCGGCCCCACATGTCATTGACTCAGGCGGGTCAAACTGGGGTCAAACTCGCCGGCGTTTAGCCACCGGCGAGGCCAAAGGTGGCGGTGCAGGTGCGGGTTCATCTACAGGGTGGTGCTAGTGGTTGGGCTCGGGGTTGCCGGAGATGACATCGGCGTCGAGTTTGGCGGTGGCCGGAGCTCGGGTGAGCTCGGACTCGTCGCTAGGGGGCACGGAGAGGCGCATGGGTTAGTGCATTGGGTTCCTGGGGGTGCGGTAGGGCTAGTGGTCAAGGTGGCGCGGCCGTTGGGTGGCCGGAGCCTCGTCGACGACAAGCTCCGTGGCAGCGCATGCGGGTGAGCTACGTGCAGTCGCTACGGGGCTCGAGAGAGGGAACAGAGAGGGTGGGGAGGTAGCTAGGCTCACGGCGGTTGCGACGGAGCTGACGGCGAGGTCGGGGACGGCCTGCTGCGACGGTGACAGCGGAGGGGATCTCCGGCGGTGGCGGAGTTGGGCGAGGTCGATGCGGTGGCTTCGGGGCACGCGAGCGCTTGGGGCTCGGCCTGCTCGATGGAGAGGAGGGTGGCGGAGCTCGTGGACACGGTAGGGCGGCGCAGAGTCGACGATGGCTACGGCTACGACGGCGGGACGGCGGCGGCTGCTTCAGCCATGGCGAAGGGAACGAGGGAGAGAGGTAGGGGGGAGTGTGAGGTGTCCAGGGGGTCGGGGGCGCGACGTGGAGGTCGTCCAGCCTGTCCAGCGGCGAAGCGGCAAGCAGGAGGTGGCGCACGGTGGTGCGCGCGCATCGGGCATGCGCCCGTATCCCTCCTCTGCCTACTGGCAGAGGTAGGCGATGACTGGCATGGGCCAGCACAGTGCTGGGCCGGCCAGTGGGCTGGGTGGGCTGCGCCAGGTAAGTTCCTTTCCCTCTCTCTTTTTCTGTTTTTATATATTTTCTATTATTTCTGTAACTTTAGGGCTTTAATAAAAATGCCAGGGCATTTCCAAAAATCATAAAATTAATCATGGCTACTGCTTAGAATATATCCAACAATAAACATTTTAGTTTATGATTATTTGAGCATTCAAAATATTTTATAGCATTTAAATGCCCAAATGAAAATACTATATGAATTAATCCAATGACCTTAAGATGTCCTAGAAAAATGTTCACCATTTTTGTCAAAGGTGTTAACCCAAAACAAAAGGGTGGGCTTTTTAAAGGGGCATTTCAGGTTCATTGAAAAGTTTTTTAGTAAACCCTAGTTGTTCTAGGGGGGGGGGGGAGTTCTATCATCCCCATTTCATCTTTCTGGGAAATTTAAACATGATGCAATCACTCTATTGCATGAACTAGCTAGGGTGTGACATATTCCTAACCCTTTGCTCGCACAACTCCAATCTTGACCACACATCACCATGCACATCACATCAACACATACACATGGTGTCACATGTGCATGCCCACTCTCTCTCTTCTCTGCTCTCTCTCCCAAACAAATTCATCCCTTTTATTTCAACTTCCCTAACTTAAATCATTTATATCTTTTAAACCAATATTTTGATTTCAGGATTTTTTATATATTTGAACTCCTTGACAAAAGGACCTCTAGAAAAGACCAATATTTGATATATTTCAGAATTTTTTTATTCTTTTCTCAATCTTTCCAAAGGACTTTATAAAAAATATGAAGAACTTTCTAACAGGACTTTGCTAACATGGTGTCCGAACTTTGCCATAAAAATCAGAAAAACTTTTGGGAACACTTTGCCATGACTAACCGTTTCTTTGGATTTTGTAAAGTTCTTTGGAATTTCCAATAGAGTTCGCCACAGCCATCTAAAAATTCCTTTGGTATAATCCAGCAATCAACTTCATTAGTTTTTTCTGAGAATAATTACATCATTTTTAGTAAATAATAAACCACAATTAGTTAAAACATGTTCATTAATGTTGTATTTAAATGGTGCATTAGGGTAGACGAGGGAGTGGTCCCATGTGAGGTAGAATCAATTGAAATGCGGCAGAACTATACACACTGGCGCATGCATGGCTGACACATGTGGGCCATATTGATTTGACAATAGGGCTGGATGTGTGGTGCAGATACAGGTTGTGCGCGCATATAGTTAGGATAAATCCAGGTCCCTTATCATTTTCCCTTTGACATTTTTAGCAATATTATCATTTTTTCTATCCAAGGAGACGAATCTATATGTCGAGATGATGTGGCAGTTGGCTTGATGACAACCTAGTCTTCTTCGAAAGAAGGGACATTTAAGCACTATACGCGTGATGCATGTGGTAAGCAATCCAAACTATTTAAGAAAAAAATATAATATAACGATCAACCGCAAGATTGACATGATGAAAGGGGCAAGGATTGTCCAAATCAGGCAAAGAAGTCATGGTTAAATCGATTATCCAAGCCCAACCAACGTATCCTATGAGTTGCTTGCTTTTGTTTCCCCAAAAACTTTGCAAGAGTCTATCATTGATTCCATTCATTTTATGTACCAGGTCAGGTAGATTCTGGACTATCCCGTATCAGATAATTTTCAGAAGGGAACTGAGGTACGTGTCTTGCCTGAATCAAAAGTTATATTTGTTCATGGAAGCGTGGAGATTGTGGAACTCCCGGGAAACAAATCAGATGGAAACGGAGGTCTGTGTTGGGTCAAAATCAAAAGATTTTCTATTCGTGAAGGGAGTGAGAATGTGGAAACCCCTAGAAGCAAAGCACCATTGATGGAAGGCAAGAAAGTTGAATCATCTGTACCGATAGTCACCATTGCGAGGGATAGGAAAACACCTTTTAATGAGATCCTCATGATATATTCTCAATGCTCGAGTAGAGTTTGTAAGGACAAAAGTGATATTTGTTTTATCCCTAACACTCCGGAGTATAGGAGAATTCATGTCAAGCAGTTGATGGGCATTTCTAGTGAGGCTTTCACAAAGCGGTATCTTGGACTCCCAACGGCAGTAGGGAGGATCACCAGTGGGACTTTTGATCATACTGATGAACGATGTCGAGCAAAGATGAATGGCTCGTCTGAGATGAATATGTCATGTGCGGCGAGAGAAACCCTAATCAAATAGGTAGTCCTAGTGATTCTGACATATAGTATGAGTTGCTTCTTGTCGACTAAGAAGATTTGCTCAAAACACTCCTCGTACATGGCTAGATATTGGTGGACCAGTTCCTTGGATAAGAGATCAGTACACTGGCTTGCTTGGGATAAACTCACAATACCTAAATGTAAAGACATGATGAGTTCTTGTGACCTGGAATTATTTAACTTGGCACTGTTAAGGAAGCATGGATGACGGCTTTTGACTGCCCCTGATTCATTTTGTGCTAGAGTGCATAAAGGGAGGTATTTCCCAGACTTAGATTTCATGCATGCTAATATCCCTTTGACTTCCTCTACGATGTGGTGAGCAATAATTGTAGGGAGGGATGCATCGAAGGATGGATTGATTACTCGAGTGGGCGAAGGATCCACAATATCTGTGTGGGAGGATAAATCGATCCCAGATACTATATCTATGAAACCAATTTTCAAGGCGGACAATACCACGGTGCAGTTGGTCAACGATCTGATTGACATTGATAACTGGAAGTGGAAAAATGAGTTCATCCCTGAGATTTTCCTCCTGTTGGTGCAATAATTTTCCTCCTTATGTTTTGGAGATTGTTGACAGAAAAAGTGAGGGACTAATGTGTTGGCAAGTGTACACAGAGATTATAGGTCCCTGGAGTCGATAGGAGATTCGAACAAACTCCAAAGATAATCTCCTGTGCTGCAGTAAATATTATCATCGAAGATTATGTGTGATGAAGTTGACCCCCAAAAATTGCTGACACGAAGCAATAGTTTCCTACTCAAGTTGAGAAAGCAAGGGATGACCGGGTTGTCACTCTTGCGCTTCAACGGTAGTATTGTCTCTATCTTTCGCCCACCCAGGGGTAAGGGTTATCTCTACTTGAGGGCACCAAATGCATACAACTTACATCATATATATACTTTAGTACCTGGTCCGAGTGTTTTGACTACAGTCGAGAAGAATGAAGATGGAGAAAAGACGTAGTATTTTCATTCATAGTTCTTTTTTCTTTTTCTTGAGTCATAGGATCACCATACTATTAAGAGGGGTATAGTGTTCAAATTTTTTGTTTCTCTGATGCTAACCTATGAGAAGTTGAGAGAAATCTATTTGTGTTCCGAGCAAATACTCGTTAGCCAGAGAAAAGACATCGTTCTTCTGGGCTACGAGAGATTCACTTCAGACCGAGGAGTCAGCTTACTTGTTCCTCAAGTAAAGTTGTCGGGTGCGTTTGAAATACGATCATTGGAAACATGCCGGTTGGTCATTGGCTAGTTGTTATGTCAAAAATTGTATTTCCCCCCTCAAGAAGGCCACAACTCTAAATAGCCACCCACTCCAACATGAATCATTGGTTGCTCCATGTAATTTGGCAGTTTGTCAGAGCATCCCTCTCCAAAATATTTGAGCTTAAAATCCACCAAGAGAAAACCCAGAGCCGAAAAACTAGATAATGGTTTAGCATCATAGATATCTAAGTTTAATACGCTCCACCCGTAACTCTTGAGAGTTGCGAACTCTTTAGATGGCTAGGTGTCAAGTTCTTTAGTGATCAAGAGTAATTGTGGTTCACGAAGACAAAGTATATGAAGGTTCAGAGATCGCTTCAAGCATCTACCATGAGTGATCGGCACAACTTCACAAACTTCTTGTTGAGAAGAATAGGATGAAGAGAGTTTATCTTCTGTGTTCAATCACAAGTCCCTCTAACCAGATGTGTCTCTTTTGTAGAAGAGTGAACTAATATGTCTCCAACGTATCTATAATTTTTGATTATTTTGTGCTGTTATATTATCATTCTTGGATGTTTTACAATCATTTTATATCATTTTCTGGTACTAACCTACTGACATGGTGCCAAATGCCAGTTGCTGTTTTCTGCTTGTTTTTTACATCGCATGAAATCAATATCAAACGGAGTCCAAATGCAGCGAAACTTTTTGTAAATTTTTCCTGGACCAGAAGACATCAGATGGGCCGAAGAAGTACCAGAGGGGTGCCCCCACTACAAAAAAAGACACACCCGTGACATTTTGGGCCGAACAAATTTTTTTTCTGTCATACATATGACACTTCTATGACGATAATTGTGAAAAAACCCGGTATCATCATAGATGTGGTGGGCTCCTACTTCTATGACATAAAATCACGACAGAAAATGGGCTTTTCGTCCTGGGCGGGCCGGAGAAGCAGCTTCATGACATTCTTTGGGCCGTTCATGACGGAAAAAACCATGGTAGAAGCGAGGGGGAAGAAAATTTCGGGGAGTTCCCGGTTACGGTGGGAGGTCGGGGGCCGAGCGATGCGCGTTTCTCTCGTACACGTACGCGCGTGTGTGCGAGGCGTTGGCTCTAACTAAACCCGAGCAAGGCATTGGGCTCTAACTGAACCCGAGCGATTGCACTGCAGGCTACGCGTTATTGAACCCGAGCGATCGATCGATGGCTGTTAACTGAACCCGATCGAGCGATTCCTTCACTATTGCTGCTAACTGAAGCTGATCGATGCTGCCTCTGGGATGAACAGTGAGTGTTGCGGGGGGGGGGGGGAGGTGGATGAACAGTGAGCGGTGGCGTTGCCTCTGGATGAACATGCCCCCGTGGTGTGGTGGAGGGCTGGATGAACAGTAGACGGTGGAGGGGTGGTTGAATAGGACCCCATGGTGTGGAGGGCTGGATGAACAGTAGACGGTGGAGGGGTAGTTGAACAGTAGCCGGTGGAGTAGCGCGCAGTGGAGGCTGGATGAACAGGAGCCCATGGAGGCTGGAGGAGGTCGACGGTAGCCCGTGGAGGCTAGAGGAGATCGACGGTGGAGATGAACAGTATCTCGTGGAGTCCCGTTTTGCGGTATGCCACACCCCTCCCGATGAACATGACCCCTGTTTCGACTGCAGGAGGTCCGTTTCGTCCGTTTTGCGGTACGCCACACCCCTCCCGATCAACAGGACCCCCGTTTCGACCATAGGAGGTCCGTTTCCTCCGTTTTGCGGTACGCCAGGCCTCGTTTTCATCGCCTGTTCCGTCCAAGCCCTCCCGATGAACACGATCACGCATTCCATTCCGACCCAGCCGGTTGGCTCTCACGCGTTCCGTTGCCTCCCGATGAACACGGCGCATTCCGTTGCCTCCCCATGAACACGACGACGACACTGTTTCTCCGTTCTGACCCAGCCATGTCAACGAGCCCTGGCCGTACGTATGCGCGGGTATGCGTTCGAGATACTGCCTGTATGTACGTACGTGGCTGTATTTTCTTTCTTGCACCCTGGCCGCTGTACGTACGTGTACATGTTACGTGCACGCCTCTACTACGATACGTACGCGCATCTACTACGACACGTGCGCGCCTCTACATCGACCAGTATATATGTACGTACACGTTCACGACCAGAATGACAACGCTACATATGCTTCGACCAGGTGGGTCCTGACTGTCAGGCACTTCCTTGCGTGCGAAGATGTAGCTGGTGGGTCCCAGCAGTCAGGGGGCAAATCGTTTTTTTTCCGGACGCACTTCCTTGCGTGCGAAGGTGTAGCTAGTGGGTCCCAGCAGTCAGGGGGATACATTTTTTCGTGAAATACGGTGCCCCGTCTGGTGGGTCCCCGCTGTCAGGTGGAGGAATAATTATTTTGTGCGTAATAAGGAGGCACTTCCTTGCTGTGGCCGTGGACCCAGCTGTCAGCATCTCCACGCACAGTACTCTTCCGATGGAAGTCGGTCATTGACCACATTGACCATGCCGCGCCGAGAGCACCACGGCGGTGGACGGCGGCGAGGCCTAGGAAGGGGACGACATAGAGGCGGGGAAGACTCGGCAGTTGTTTCCCATGCGGAGGGGAGTACGACTGTACGAGGGTTTACTGGTTCGTCTGCCGTCGCCGGAGAATAACAGCGGGTGTGGGTGAGTAGAGGGATGGCTAGGTCAGCGATGGGAGTACGGTGGGGCGGTGAGGCCTGCGTGGCAGCACAGCTGGCCGCGGGGAGGAGGGAGCAGGCAGTCCCGCCGGCGCTTGTTTGAGCGGCTGGAGCAGGAAGAGCAGAGATTGAATAAGCACGACGGCCGTTGGATGGACATCCAACAGTCAGTGCTTGTGCGTCAACCGTTTTTTTAGGAAAGCCTCAAATCTGTGGAAAACAACATACAACCCATCTGCCATTATTTCTAATAATTTAGAGCCCATTTGCTAATTCTTAATGTTTTTTGGAGCCCATATTCTTTTTGTTAGCATTACAGCCCATATTGCGGCCATGGTTAAAAAATTATACGAAATTTTGCATATTTCGGTGCGGTCCGAACTGTTTTTAATCCCGAAATTTCGACTCACATTCAAATTGATTTTAAAAATAAATGTATATCAATATAAAATCCAACAAATTCTCCACGCATAAAAATTAATGTAATTTAAAATCTTGAAATGAAAAAAAAGATATTTGAAACCAATTGCCGGTTTGATGTGTTTTAAAAATGTACAACCCATTTCTCATTACTGATGGGCCATTTTCTCGGCCAGCCGAATGAAAGCTCTCCTCGTCTTGAAAGATTTGCAGCCCAACAGGTCTGACAAAGTGACTTACTTGGTAAATCATAAAAAAATTGGGCTGTGGCCGTGGACCCAGCTGTCAGCCTCTCCACGTACAGTACTCTTCCGATGGAAGTCGTTCCTTGACCACGTTGACCACGCCGCGCGGAGAGCACCACAGCGGTGGACGACGGCGAGGCCTAGGAAGGGGATGACGCGGAGCCGGGGAAGACACGGCAGTGGAAGCCCGCACGGAGAGGAGTACGAGGGTTCACTGGTTCGGCTGCGGTGTGAGGCTGCCGTCACCGCAGGGCCTGGCCAGCGGTGGGAATAGTAGGGGGCGGTGAGGCCTCTGCGGCAGCACAACCGGCCACGGGAGGCAGGAGCATGCGGCACAAGCGGCGCTGCTTTGGGTGGCTGGAGCAAGAAGACCAGAGGTTGAAGAAGCACTACGGCTGTTGGATGGACATCGTACGATCACTGGAGCTAGAATCGTTCATATTGACTAAGTTGACAAAGCCCTTCGTCCCCGTCAACTTAGTAGGCCCACAAGTCAGCCTCCCACCAAGGTGGGTCCCAGCTAGCCGGGGGAGTATTCATTTTTTGTGCGTAATAAGGAGGCACTTCCGGTGGGTCCGAGCTGACAGCGGGGGGAACGTTTTTTCGCGAAATACGGTGCCCCGTCCGGTGGGTCCCAGCAGTCAGGGGGAAACAATTTTTTTCGCAAAATACTGGTGGCCCGTCCGGTGGGTCCCTGCTGTCAGGTGGAGGAATAATTATTTTCTGCGTAATAAGGAGGCACTTCCTTGCGGCTGCAGTGGACCCAACTATCAGCCTCTCCACATATAGTACTCTTCCGATGGAAGACGGTCGTTGACCACATTGACCACGCCGCGCCGAGAGCACCACGGCGGTGGACGACGGCGAGGCCTAGGAAGGGGACGACGCGGAGCCGGGCAAGACGCGGCAGTGGATGCCCACGCGGAGAGGAGTACGAGCGTTCACTGGTTCGGCTGCGGTCTGAGGCTGCCGTCGCCGCAGAATAACAGGGGGTGTGAGTGAGTGGAGGGATGGCCTGGCCAGTGGTGGGAGTAGTATGGGGGCGGTGAGGCCTCCGTGGTAGCACAGCCGGCAACGGGAGGTAGGAGCAGGCGACACGACCGGCGCTGCTTTGGGCGGCTGGAGTAAGAAGACCAGAGTTTGAAGAAGCACTATGGCCGTTGGATGGACATCATACGGTCACTGGAGTATTGACTAAATTGACAAAGACCTCCGTCCCCGTCAACTTAGTAGGCCCACAAGTCAGCCCAACAATATGGTGGGTCCCAGCAAGCAGGGGGTATTCATTTTTTGGGCGTAATAAGGAGGCACTTCCTTGCGTGCGAAGATATAGCTGGTGGGTCCGACCTGTCAGCGGGGGGAATGTTTTTTTCATGAAATACAGAGGCCCTTCCTGTGGGTCCTAGATATCAGGTGGGGGAATCATTATTTTGCGCGTAATAAGGAGGCATTTCCTTGCGTGTGGCCGTGGACCCAGCTGTCAGCCTCTCCACGTACAGTCAACTTCTGATGGATGTCGTTCATTGACCACGTTGACCAGGCCGCGCCGAGAGCACCAGGGCAGTGGACGACGGCGAGGCCTAGGAAGGGAACGACACAGAGCCAGGGAATACCCGGTAGTTGTTTCCCACGTGGAGGAGTACGAGGGTTTACTGGTTCGTCTGTCATCGCCGGAGAATAACAGCATGTGTGGGTGAGTAGAGGGATGGCTAGGCCAGCGATGGGAGTACGATGGGGCCGTGAGGCCTGCGCGGTAGCATAGCCGGCCGCGGGAGGAGGGAGCAGGCAGTCCCGCCGGCGCTTGGTTGAGCGGTTGGAGCATGAAGAGCAGAGATTGAAGAAGCACGACGGCCGTTGGATGGACATCCAACAATCACTGCTCTCGTGTGTTGACTAAGTTGACAGGGCATTGCGTGTGCGTCAACCTTTTTTATGAAAGCATACGCGTCAACCTGTCGTAGGCGCACAAGTCAGCCTCAAATTTGTGGAAAATAGCATACAACCCATCTGCCATTATTTCTAATAATGTACAACCCATTTGCTAATTCTTAAGAATTTTTTTGGAGCCCATCTTCTTTTTGTTAGCATTACACCCCATATTGTGGCCACGGTTAAAAAGTATACGAAATTTTGCATATTGCGGTGCGGTCAACTGTTTTTAATCCAGAAATATCGATTCACATTCAAACTATTTTGAAAAATAATTTATTAAATATAAAATCCAAATAATTGTCCATGCATAAAAATCAATGGAGTTTAAGATCTTGTAATGAAAAAAATTTGAAACTAATTCCCGGTTTGATGTGTTTTAAAAATGTACAACCCATTTCTGGGCAAACCAATGAAACTCTCCTCGTCTTGAAAGATTTGCAGCCCAGCAGGGCCGATAAAGCAAGTAGGCCTTGTTTGGGTATTTCTTAAAAAAAAGAACTGGGCTAGCCATTTTCATCAAGAAAAAAACACAACTGGGCTCATGATGTGGTAAACATAAATAAAACCCTGGCTAGACGGGCCACAGCCCCCGCACAGCCCCGTTGTTACCCTGATCCGTCGCTAAAACTAGTATAAATAACAACTGCTTGTTCCTAAAAAAAACTGCGTGACTTGCTGGGTCCCTAGTGTTAGCCGCTCGTAGTGTAATTCTCTCGTTTATTGACTATGTTGACAATGGCGTGAGCCCCATATGTCCAGTGAGCTCAAGCAGCCGGCGAGAGTGATATTATTTACCTTGGTTGGGATTTGTTGCAATATTTCACTCTAAATTAAACTAATGGCAAGCCATTTGCCTTGTTTCAAAGAAAATATGATAGTCACAGCCAAGTTGAAAAGGGCAGGAACATCTAACCCCAGCTTACAAACTGTACAAAAGCATGAGGGTTAATTGTTCATCAGGTTTACAAAAAAACCAGATTGAAAAGGGCAACAACATCTAACTCCAGCACTGTTTTCGGTAGTCACAGTCAAATGGATCGGTCCGGTCCATAGAATGAACATCCTGGGTCGTAAAATTTACTAGATTATGACCACAATATGTTGTAAATAGAAGCCCGACACGTTCAGAAGCTCTTTTGCCCACCTAAAACTCCTTTTTTTGCTCTTCGACATATCCATCCGTCAATTCAGTAAATATATGGGCTTTTGAATTGATTTTACTATTTACTAGTGCGGATGGACTGTTTTGTCTTGGGCCCAGAGAAACAATTACTACTAGTATAGTGGAGACACTCTACAGCTGCCCAGAAAAACAATTACTACTAGTTGTCGGGACCCTGATCCTAGGTCACACCGATCTAGCATGTAACACATCATATCACTTTGTGGCCTCACGCACGGTATTTCCATGGGTGCCACCTTACCTGGCCCGGGACCGTTTGCGCCTTTTGGCTCACGTATATGATAGTGTCGCTAGCATCCATAAGACAAAGAACCCGGGCCGACATGGCTAGTCGTGAACCCAAAGCGGCACTACCCCATGGGGACAGGCATACATGAATCAACCTCGAGCATGTCGGTCAACAGCGTGTGAATCCGGGCTATAGCACTGGGCTAACAGGACTCCGGTAACCCGGGCTGTAGCAGGCTAGGCAGGACTCCGGATGTCACCGCGTGACATTTCCCCGAAGGGACAGACATAGGAACGAAGTGAAACACATGCCGGCCAGTCAAGTGTCCTGAACAGTAGTGCTGGGCTAGCAGGACTCCGGTGAACCGGGCTGTAGCGGACTACTATGGCTCGAGGAACACTAGACTACATTTCCCCATATGATAGGCTGCCAAGGATAAACAACTAGATAGTCGGATCCCACACATACCAAGCATTTCAATCATACACACAATATGCTCGATATGTGTGAATACAACATGGCATCACAGCATAACTCTACAACTCAAGTATTAATTCATTAGGCTCCGAAGAGCCAGATATTACAAGCATGGGTCTCATGACCCAACAATCATAGCACACAAATCAAACACATGCGGAAGCTTAACATGTCTGAGTACAGACATCTATAAATGGAAAAGGCTAAGAAGCCTGACTATCTACCAAATCCTGTTGAGGGCACAAGATCGTAGCTGAGGTATCAAGCTAAATGTCGAAGTCCACGCGGAACTACTAGCGAGACTGAAGTCTCTCTGCAAAACATAAATTAAGCAAACGTGAGTACAAAGGTACTCAGCAAGTCTTACATCAGAACTAAACTACATATGCATCGGTATCAACAAGGGGGGGGGGGTGGTGGAGTTTAACTGCAGCAAGCCAGCTCTGACTCAGTGGCTAACCTAAACTACGATTGCGAGCAACTCTTTTGAGGTGGCGCACACGAGTCCACATATTCACCAATCAATACACCACTATGGATCCGCTCTCGTCTCCCTACGAGAAGGCCATCCATAGTACTCACACTTATCTTGCGAGTTTTAGAGTGTCCACTTTCACTTGTCTATGAACTGTTATAGGCAACCCAGAAGTCCTTTACTGTGGACACGGCTATTCGAATAGATCATTTATAACCCTGCAGGGGTGTACTTCGTCACACATGTTTCCACCACTTAGCGTCTGCACACGGCATGTGCTCGGCAGACTTCAAGCGAAAGCTGACGTGGGTGTAGACCACGACCTGACTAACCACACAAGTCTCTAGTCCAGGTTTATCGCCTATTCGGGTTCCATCCGCGAGGAGATCCGGCCGGAGTTTCGCTCACAGCCCCAAACGATGTGTGCAGGGTTCCCGAGACACCAAACGGGCGCTCGGTACACCGTGCCACAGTGTATCTACCGCATCATAGCCCACCCCTAGGGTCAGCGCTACGCACGGCCGCCAACACATATCCTATAAACACCAGAAACTAGTTGCAACTCCTGGACAGAGGACGAGAGGGGTCAGTAAGTCGAGCGGGGTCATATTTCAGGGCCCAACGTGTGGTAGTAGCTGTTTCATGGATCACAAACACAGAACTCAGTTCCTGAGGACGGTTTCAATGAGACAACCCACCATGTACTCCTACATGGCCTCTCACCGCTACCTTTACCAAATCGTGTTCACACACTTAGCTCTTAACAGTAGGACATGTTTACACACCTCCGATTCATCCCCGATGAATCGGACCTGACTCAACTCTAAGCAGTAGCAGGCATGACAAACAAGCATGAATGAGTAGGCACATCAGGGCTCAAACAACTCCTACTCATGCTAGTGGGTTTCATCTATTTACTGTGGAAATGACAGGTCATGCAGTGGATAAGGGGTTCAACTACCGCAACAAGTAACAGATGAATCGTTGTTGTCCTAATGCAGTAAAAGAGAGCAGGAGCGAGAGAGGGGGGATTGTATCGGAATGAACAAGGGGTTTTTGCTTGCCTGGCACTTCTGAAGATAACATTGAGTCTTCATCAGTGTCAACGATCACAGTGTCGGTACCACGTCTATCGAGAGGGGACAAATACCGGCAATAGAGAAGGAATACAATCAATGCAATGCACAACATGATGCATGATAATGACATGGCAATATGTTGTTGATTGAGCTAATGCAACTAGCAACACAATTAAATGAAGTTGGTTTGAATATAAGATTCAAATTCCAACTCCATATATGATTATTTAAATGCCCTTTATTGAATTTGTCCTAAACAGTGGCCTTAAGTTGTTCCAACATGCATGAAAATGGTACAAATGGATTCCTTGAATTTTTCTGATAATTTTACATATATAATTTATCTTATTTGGAGTTATGGTTGATTTTCTATGATTTTTAGAAGTTTTGGGTATTTTTCTGGAATTTCCTGAATTATTTAAAATCCAGAAAATCATTTACTGCATCAGCATTGTGTCATGCTGACCTCAGCAAGTCAACTGTGGCTGACCAGGTCAAACCTGACCAGTGGGGTCCACTGGTCAGTGTCACGGGGCTAGCTAGAGTCACTGACATGTGGGCCCAGTCAAAGGCCACGTCAGCAAGGTCAAAGCTGACGCGTGGGTCCCGCGGGGTTGGATTAGTTCTAACCAATTTCATTGACTGACTAATTAAACAGGTGGGGCCCGTGTGTAAGTGGGTCAGGGGGGTCAATTAGTGGAGATATTAGCGGCTAATGACGTTGACCGTCAGCACGCCGGAGTTTTGGCCGGCGACGACATCAAATCGCGGCGGCATCCGCCGGAGTTGCGCCAGAGGCGACGGAACGATGCGTCAAGGACAACAGGAGGTAGCCCATGCCCGCGCGCATCCAGGGGAACCAACGGAAGGGCGCGGGGTGGCCAGAGTTCGCCGGAATGGAGCTCGCGGCGGTGGCCGGAGTTCGGACCTCGGCGGAATGGCGTTGTGGAGTGCGGGTGAGCAAAGTGAAGCGCTGGGCAGCCTCCTGGGGTCACTAGGAGCTCGGTGCGGTGTACGGGCGCGACCCATTCGAGCTCAGGCCACGGCGGCGACAAGACGGGCGGTGACCGGAGCCCGGCTAGCACGGCCTAGGTGCTAGGGTGCGGGAACGACCACGGGAAAGGAGGGGGAAGAACCGGGGGCTCACAGCGCATCGGATGGGGTCGTCGACGAGCTCGGGGACGGACAGTTGACGGCGAATTTGACGGAGATGGCCGGCGGTCCCGAGGTTGAAGAAGGCATCGATGGCGGCGCTTTGAGGCGTCCGGCATCGCGTGAGTCGACGGAGAGGATGGGGTGGACGAGGCAGAGCTCGGGGACGCGTCGGAGAGGTGAGGGGAGCACGGTGGCTGCGGTGGTGCTTGTCGGCAGCGACGGTCTCCGCTCGGGTGGCTGCGGTGCGAGCGCTGGGGAGAGAGGGAGGAAGCAGAGAGGGGGGAGGGAGATGCAGGCGGTGCCGTGGCGCTGCAGAGGTTGTCCAGGGCGATGGGGGGGGGCAGCCAGGCAGGCGTGGTGGTGGCGTGGCGAGCTCGGCGGCGTCGCGGTGTCCCTCCTTTGCCTACTGGCAGAGGTAGGCGATGACTGGCAGCGGCGCTGGGCTGGGCCGGCCACTTGGGCTCCAGGTGGGCTGCACAGGTAAGGTTTCCTCTCTCTCTTCTTTCTGTTTTGTTACTGTTTTCTATTTATGCAAATGGGTTTTAGTTTGGTTTTTGAACCAAACTATTTTTTTCACTTCTGATAATTTTTGCAGGGACTAAATGGATTATTCCAAAGCCCCTCAACAATTTATCAGAATTATTGGACATATAGTTAATATATCACAAATATAAGTCCAATGCAAATAATTATTGGATTAACTCAAATGCCCAAAATAATTATTTCTGTGAATCCAAAAATATTGGTTTGAGTTTTACCTCTTGCCAATATTTTTATAGCTTAACAGGAACATTTTCTTAGGTTATTTGAAGCAATTTTTAATGTTGATCATTTTTTTAATTGATTTCTGGGGCTTTCAGCTTTCCCCAATTCAACTTTCAAAAATTTAGACATGATGCATGTTGCTCACTCAGGTAAATAGCTACAAGCAAATCTAGGGCTGTGACACTAGTACAGTGGAGACACTCTACCGCTTCTGGCTCCTCCTAGGTCATTGAAACGTCTCCCTCTACTGAATGCCGTTATAGTTTTTCTCACCGACATGCGGGCCATGCAGCGTGTGGGCCCAAATGCCATCCACCAAATTAGAAGGCAGTATGCAGACGGAGAGTCACCCCGGTCGTAGAGCGGCAGTAACGAGCCGTCGTATCACAAAACCCCACCTCCCCGCAGTCTAAGTTTGACGGACGAAGCAACAATCATTTCACTCTTCTCTGAATCCCCTTCTCCCTCACTGTCTTCAAGAAAGGCAACACTCGCATCTGCCAGTATTCTTCTCTCCGGACGAAGGAAAGGTAAGCGGATCCGTGATGTTGGTATATTTTCGTTCAGAGAAAAAAAGAACTTTTTCAAAGGAGTAACCGATCCTCGCTCTCTTTTTTGTTTCATTGTCATTGCGATTGTGTTTTCCTTTCAGTGGTCTCCTAGTATTCGTCAGTTTCATGATGGACCAAGGAGAACCAGGCAAAGATCTGCCGATATTGGAGCAGACGCGGGAGGCTGATCCCCACGAGACATAGAGCTCCAAGAAGATGGAGGCAACCACCGAGCCGACCCCAGATACGCTCATGGCCACTACTGAGATGGTCAATGCCCCGTTTGAGGTTACATCCCCCGTGGCACTGCAGGAGCAATTTTCCCCCTTCGAGGATGTGTCCCCCCGCCCCCAGCTGAGCTGCCCAAGGTGATTTCCTTCTTTGCCGATCTCGATTGTGGTTTTTCATCTAAGTATGTGGTGATTTTTTAGAAAAGGAAGTATGTGGTGATTAATAATGCATAATTTTATTAGCTTCGATGCCATGCTATACATAGTGGTTTAAATAACTTGTGTTTCTTATACTGAAAAGTAATTCAGAATTTGTTTCTGTTTCAATTAGAGCCCTGATGCAGACAAGGATTGTGTGGTTGTACATGTCACTCGCTATGAGGCGGACGACCTGAATATACGCACTAGGAAAACAGAGTTCTTAGGCTGTTGGATCCTGGAAGCCATTTGCGGTTATACCAATGAAGAGTTGTATTCCAGCCTCACTGTTGTTAGGTGTGTTGTCCAGGGTGTACTGAAGCACAAGAAGTTCAAAGCTACTCATTCATTTGTGAGGCATACTGTTCTTGTCAAGCTTACTCAGGAAGATGACGTGGCATGCCTCCACAAACAAGTTTATCAGTCGCAAGGCCAGAAGGTTGTCTTCATGAAGGTTCACAGGATTGAGCTGTTGTGGACGTCCTCGATGATGTTCATGGCAAGGTCCGTCTTGTGTCCAGCCCAAATTAGATCGAGGCATGAAATAGTTGCCCCAGCTAGTGTTTAATAGTAGTTTGGATTGTGTCTAATTATCCGAACCTTGCCTGTTATCGATCACTCTGGTTTTTTCTTGTTGCCACCATTCAGGGTTAGGTTCTCTCATTCCGGAATAACCAATTATAATTGTGGTCTCAGCTGGAATGCTGAACTGAACCATGCAGTGTACTGACCAGCTGAAATGCTTGTGCATTCCACTAAATTTAAGCACCGCTATTTGCAGAAATAAGTAGACCACAATGCCTCTTGTCCGCGCACCTGTCCAAAAAACCGCTGTGCAGCCGTACCAGCTAGTCCTCGGTCCATGGATCAACTGGTAGAAAGTGCATTGCAGACTAGGATGCCGTTGTTTTTGCTTGTCCCTGCACTGCAATCAGGAAGTAAAACGTACGAATCATCTTATTTTAGATTGAGTTGGTCATTCTACCTTAGTTACTACCAATGTAGGGATACCTTGAGGACGGGAGGTTAGACGACGACAACGAGGGATAGCCATCTCATTTTGCGCAGTTGTACTAAAACTGAGGTGTGTGCTTTTGATTGCGCGGATAGAAACGATACGGAGACAGACATCCCGAAACGATATGGAGACAGACATCCCTGTTTGCGCAAATACGAAATACGGTTATTTAAATAGTGACAGATATTACTACTTTCCCCTGTTTCCTCCTAGATTCATGCTACAGCTTTCCCACCTTCGTCCCTATTTGAACCAACGCTTTGAGTCGACTATATGAACTAGGTTTACTTCTCATAATAGTAGAAGTCTAGGTGGCTTTGGAACAGCGGACAGAAGTAGAAAAGGATCCACACGAAGGGAGCTGGGGCAGTAGAGCAAGGCAGATTTCGAAGGAATATATACCTGAGGGTTGTCGGCATGTGGCAAAGACGGCGTCGGGAGGCCGCATCTTGGCCACAATACCGCAGGGAGGAAGAAGTGGTCGGAGGCCCTCCCGAGCCGGCGCTCTCTCGGAGAGAATGGCACGGCCGCCGATCGGGACGCGTGGGCAGCCGTTGGTCTCCTCCCTCGCCACCGACGACAGCGTGAACGATGCACCTACACCCCTGCCCCGGTCGAGGTTGTTCGGCCGGATTTGTGACCAGCCGTGAGCTGAGAGAGAGTGTGGCCACCTATGTGTTGCTTAGATCTGGAGAGCATGAGAGAGTGAACGAGAGGAACCCTAGTAAAGCAAGCGCTAAGGCTCCTGCTTTTATATATAGTAGAGTGATTTTGTTGTACCAGCTTCAAAAAAATGCGCTCCTACATGTACCCGTGAGTGGGTGTGAGAGAACTAGTGCGTGCGTGCACCACTTCTCTTCGTGAGAGTACAATATACTATGCCCACAGAATGTTCGCCGCAAGGGTAATAGTATAAGTGTGTGACGTGTGAGCTAAAATAAAATGTGCGCGTCGTCTTTTGTTTTTTAGAAGTTCTGAGGGTAGGGTGTGAAGAGCACATATGTGCGTGACGTCTACCTGCAGATAGACGGTGGGTGCGACGTGCGAGTCTGCGAGAGGACTCGGGAGAGTCGTGACTCGTGAGGGTGCGTGTGCGTGAGAGAGAGGGGGGCACGTATCAATGCAATGCATGTGTCCGTAAATCATTATCTGACAAACGTTTGCCACAAGCCTTTTCCTGACGAACGCCGTAAGAACCGTTAGATCGGCATCCGACAGTGTCAGTTTTGCCATGTCATTTAACAGAACAGCCACTCCTCCTCCACACAAATCTTCCACGTGAGTGTTAGCAACTTCCGTATGCTCCCTCCGTTCCGAAATGCAGTGCATATAGCTTTATTGAAAATTCGAACCTCGCAAACTTTTATCGAGTTTTCATGTACCAAATTGCACATGTAGAATACCATGTACTATATATCATTTCATTCATCTTCGAGAGGTAACTATAAATATGGGTGAGGAGTCTACAAAGAAAGACCATCGTATCACCCGCAGCAATGTCAAGCATCCTTTAGTGTTGAGGAATATCATAGGAACTCTATATGATATTGATTTTTATAGGATTTTTTGCTTTAGAGCCAATTGGTTCATAGGAATAGATTCATATACTCCACATTTCAAAGGAAATAAACATGATATCATTTCTATAGCTTTAGAGCCACTTGGTTCATATGAATGGATTCCTATACTCCCTTAATTTCAAAGGAAAATAAACATTAGCGTATATTCAATAGAAAAGTTCCTATGATATGAACCAAATTACATCTCTTTTCTAATCCCTCCTCATAGGAATTGAGATACATGTCATCTCTAGATTCAATAGAAAAGCTCCTATGATGTGAACCAAATGACATCTCTTTTCCAATCCCTACTCATAGGAATTGAGATGCTCCATGTCATCTCTTTCCCTACAACTTCCATGTATACATCTTCTATTCCGAAATAGATAGTACAACCCACTAGTAGCTTTTTTCCAAAACATGAAACTATGGCACAAGAACTATATAGTGTGCCAATACCTTTGAAAGATGGTCGCTGGATGAAGCTAACCCGACAGTGCAGAGATAGGCAAATCCGAGCACTACTGGCCGTTGGATATCATCAACATTCCACCAGATCTACCACATGTACAATTTAGAAGACTCCATGGTTGAACTTAAGCATAATGCACAAACCTCAAAACAAAACCACTTCTCCTTTGTTCTAGAATCTTCTGTATCATAATTGATTATTTTTTTCTAAGTGAATTGCCATTATTTGTTTTTTACTTTATGATTTACAATGCACAACCCCATGAATCTTAACATTTTTATAAAACTAATTGATTTTGAATGAGATGAACTATAAGAACTAAACGAACATCTACATCATGCATATATGACTCAAAGCTTGACATGCTATAGTGTGTATTTATTCATAATTTGGTTTCGAAGCCTCATGCGTTCAATACATGTGTACCTTACTAGTTTTGAGTAGAGTAGCAAATTTCACGCGGCCCCGGGTATATCAAAATGCAGGGCCCATGCATCACTGCCTTTCGGTCGAACCTACGTCCACAATTTTTTATACGTACTATATCTCCACTGGGCCCTGAACCCAAAATGCTGCCTCGTTCCTGTAAAACCAAGCGGCCCACACATATTTAAGGTGTCGACTTTAACCCGTTTACTATGACGTGGCCCCGCACGCCGTAGTACTCCTACAAACCCTACCGCCGCACTCATCATCGGTTTTCTTCAAGAGGACGAGGGAGAAGCCGATTTGTAGTGGAGGCGCTTTAAAAAAAAAAGGATCTGTAGTGGAGACCCCTACCCTAGGGTGCCCTAGGTAGCTGCCGCATGCATCATTGTTTTCTCTTTACTTTATGCTCTTGCGCCCTAGAGAGAAATGATGGTTGCTTCGTCTGTCCAGCTTAATGCGGGAAAGGTGGGGCTTTGTGATTTGACCCCTCATCGCTCATTTTCTACTACTGCGGCGCTACGACCGGGGTGCCTCCAATTCCAACCGCTGCTCCGAACTATAATTTGCTGCATCGCACGTGGAACAAGGCGGTGGATGAGCCACATGTCGGCCAAAGGGGTCATGTTAAGTGTGTCGCCATTTCGTGTGTGGACTGACCCTACTTGAGTTGCTACGCCAACACGACAGGAGCAGCCTACCACTTGGTTTTGCTCCTTGGTGAATCCCGACTATATTGATCTAAAAAGATACATGCTGAACTACCCTCTCCGTCTCGGTGTCGGGGGTTTGGTGCGACATATGCCAAAGGATGGCTTATCATGGTGGGGGCGAGTAGAACGTCGCCGGTGCCTGGAAACGGGATGAGGCGAAGACATGCACGCCGGCGAATCTTACCCAGCTTCGGGGCTCCCCGGGGACATAATACCCCTACTGCTGCTCTGCAGGGTCTCTGCATGATCACTATGGCCAAGTGCTTACACGGTTGCTCCTTGAGCTGTTTCTGGTGGTAGAAGAGGGCAAGGCTAGCTCTCTCCCTCTATCTGGTATGGTCTAGAACTACTGGGATCCAACCCTTTGCATGGGTGCCCTGGGGGGTTTATATAGGCCTACCCCCCAGGGGTACAATGGTAATTTGTCTGGGTGCGGGCCCAGCCGTCAGTGCCTCTGACCTCCGACCTCTCCGCCGACTGCTGGGGCCCGTCGACTGGTGGGCCCCGCCGACTGGTCTGGTACGGAGCCGACAGGCCGCGTCCGCCACGGGCGGGTCTTTCCGGCCGCTGAGTACTGTAGCCGTGCTTCTGATGACGCAGGCTTGGTCATGGGGTTGTGGTAACAGCCCCGCCGCCCGGCGGGCAATCACTGTGGCCACTCCCCATCTCATCTTGGTTAATGGCGCGTGGGCCTTGGGGGAGGGCTCGGCCAACTCCCCCGGGCCGACTCCGAACGGGTCCGACTGCTGGTTCTCCCGCCGTCTCCCGGGGTCTCGATGACTGGTGGGCCCCGCCGCCTCCGAGCCGTATAGACAAGCAGTCGTGGGCGCATGACTTGGTACTGTGGTGCTGATGTCAGGGCCGGCCGGGCAACAGTGCCACGCCGCACGGAGATCTTCCCAGGTACGGTGTGCTATGTCCATGCCTGCCCTTGGTAAGGGGCGGGGAGTGGGCTTCACTGTAGCCACGCCCCTGCCCCGTCCCCTTCGATGAGGTCATGGTTTGTTGGAGTCGCCCGCCGACTCCCCAAAGCCGGCTTCTTTGGAAGTCGTCCCTGGGACTCGGCCGTGAGCGGGCAGTCGGCCGCCCTACCGTCGACTCCTCAGGAGGCAGCTCTTCGCCCCGGGGTCTTGAGGGGCGCAGCCTGCCCCGATCTCTTGAAAGGTTATGGGACTCGGGTTGGCCTACCCGTGGCCCATTACGTCGATAGTAGTCCCCGAAGCTGGTGAGGCGCCACGGACAATCGGCCGAGAAGCCTCAGCAGTTTCTCCTTCCGGGTGCTCAACACATGGTCTTGATTGACTTCTGCCGGGCTGTCTAGAAGGAATCGGACTTGTTCAACTCGGACTTCACTCAATTTCAACTTGCTCGGTATTTCAAACGTCGCGGCGGGATTTTAAGTGGCGTGCTAGCGAAGCCTCCAGGCCGCCGCCCGTTCTTGGCCTGTCATGCGGGAGCACGTGGCTAGGCCGTCCTGCCAGCCCACGCGCGCGACAGGACAGGCCCACTGGCGGGGCCCGCCACTACCGCGCCTCGGCGCCCGAGCGGATCTGCTGCGGCCCCGGTGGACGGTTGGGATTCCCGTGGAGTTACTGCCCGCATTAACTTTATGTGGATCGCGGGGGTTGTGGGGTTGTGGGCGCAGTAAATCCCCACGTCTGCCCCCTCGGCTTCGCAGCCCACAGGGCTATAAGTAGGGGGAAGAGGGGGGCATGCGCGCCCCTCCTTCCCACTACCCCTTGCTCTCTTCCTCCTTGCTGCTCCTCGCTCTCCTCCTCGCTGCTCCTCACTCTCCTCCTCGCTCCGCCGCACGCCCAAGCTCCGGCGAACGCCGCGGTGACAGCTCACGATGAGTTCTTCCTCCACTGCCGTGCCTCCCCCAGTGCGTTCCGGCACCTGGGATGGTTCCGAAGTTCATGAAGACCACGTTGAGTTCCTTCGCCGGACCCGTCGGCTTCCCGGCGAGGATCGCGTGCAGGTGCGTCTTGCACCAGAGGGGAGATTCCCCCTGCTCCGCAGGAGGGCGAGCGGGTCATCTTCCGCTCGCACTGCCTGCGCGGGCTGGGGCTGCCGGCGAGCAACTTTTTCCGGTCTTTCTTGGAGTTCTGCGGCCTCCAGCCGCACCACCTCACCCCCAACACAGTGGTGCTGCTGTCCGCCTTCGTGGCCTTGTGCGAAGGCTTCCTCGGAGTCGTCCCCACCCTCGAGCTCTGGGGGGAGTTCTTCTTCTTCAAGCTCGGCACCCAGGCCGCGGGCGTGCCGGCTCAATGCGGCGCCTTCATCACCGTGCGAAGGTCAGGAGCCGACAACCCCTTCCCCTCCATCTCGCTGATAAAGTCGGTGAAGATGTGGCAGAGATCCTACTTCTACGTCAGGAACGTTGCTGTCAGTGTCAAAACCGGCGGATCTCGGGTAGGGGGTCCCGAACGGTGCGTCTAGGCCGGATGGTAACAGGAGGCAGGGAACACGATGTTTTACCCAGGTTCGGGCCCTCTCGATGGAGGTAAAACCCTACGTCCTGCTTGATTAATATTGATGATATGGGTAGTACAAGAGTAGATCTACCACGAGATCAAGGAGGCTAAACCCTAGAAGCTAGCCTATGGTGTGATTGTTGTCTATGGAGTTGATGAAGTTGTCCTACGGACTAAAACCCTCCGGTTTATATAGACACCAGATAGGGTTAGTGTTACATAGAATGGCAATGGATCGGGTTCGGCCCGGGTTGAACAAACCAAATCCATATCCTAATCCACGAGGTTATTCTTTGCCCATCCACGAAAAAATCCACGGGCAAAAAATGGTGTCCATGTCCAAACCCAATGGATACCCATCGGGTCCTATCAAAACACATATACATAATACCTTGAAAATCACATAACATGGCACAACATTCACGTCAAGACTCAAATTCTCACAAAATGACATCTGAGAAGGGCACCACATGAAATAAGCGTTCAGATTCTCATAGAATGACATATCATAACATCGCATAAGTAGAAAATTATCAGCCTTAGTTCCTCACAGAATGACATAGGAATAGCCCAACATAATTTCTTAGTCTTAATTTCTTACAAACTAGCATAGAAATAGCCCAACAGAATTTATAAGTGAAGAAAAGTATTCTTCTAGGCATCATCTTCTTTCTTCACCGCATGACCGACTAAGCTTCAGTTATGATAGACTCAGACTCATCCTTCATGTGAACATATCATAAGAAAAATAATTAAAATCATGGAAATAAACAACCAAATATTGTATCATGTAAAATCAACTATAATGAGTGGAATATGTTACCATAGTTTCTTCATCATCATCATGAACACTTTGAAATGTTGCAAAGAGAGTGGAGTTGCTATCCCCTGATGCAAGATTTAAGTGATGAAGGAACACTCAGTCAAAAACTAACTATTTTGTAATATAAATTAGATGAATGATTGCAATTTGAGAGGCTTATTTACCTATCATGTCAGCACGGGACCAAGCTTGCATACACATGAGTGCTTCAGCCATACTTGGCACAAGTCAGCTACGATGTGAACTAAGTAGCCTGCCACTAGTACTAAATGCTGATTCTGATGCCACCGATGTCACAGGGATAGGCAATATATCATGAGCAATCTTTTGCAAAGTAGGATACTTTGCACCTGCAACTTTCCACCAATTTATGATGTCCATATGTTTGTCCGGTACTCTCTTGATGGTTTGCTCTTCCAAGTACAAGTCTAATTCTGTCCGAACTTGAGAAGCACAAATCGTAGGTTTTGAGGACATATATTGATCAAAGATGTTCATTATATCATCAATTCCACCAACTTCTGCAGTAGTAGTGTCCATAGCCTCTGATGCAGCCACAACTTCAGCATCTTCTCGATATTGCTCCAACAGATTAGCCATTAACTTCCTTACTTCATCAACTTTAACATCTGCATATTCAATTCCATAGAGAGAACCAAACAGAGCATGCAACATATGAAGTTTGTACCTTGGATCAAGAACAGTTGCAACAGACATAAGTCCATGTACATCTTTCCAATATTTGTCAAATTTCCGTTTCATTTCCTCGGACATCTTTTGTACAACCCTATTCTCACTAGCAGACCATTTTTGTATTGCCAACTGAATACCACAAATTTTGGGAAAGAACAAATTTGCTGTAACATATTTAGTGCCTGAAAATGCCTCAGTGACATCATAGAAAACCTTGAGCCTATCACAAAGTTCCTTAGCAATCTTCCAATCATCTTTGGTTGGACAGCAGCTAAATAGTTTCTCATGATCCTTTAGTTTTTCAAAAATATCTATATATTCTAATGCAATGCTTAGCATTATGTAGGTTGAGTTCCATCTGGTTTTACAATCAAGAAGCAACCTTCTCTTGTATTCAATGTTCAGAGTTCGTGCCATTTTTTCAAACTTCTCATGCCTCTTAGGAGTAGCAGACCAATATGCAACACTATTGCGAACCCGTTCTATACTCTTCTCCATGACATCCATACCATCTTTCACAATCTGATTAAGTATATGTGCAGCACAACGCATATGCAAGTACTTACCCTCCAATATAAGAGAACTGGAATCCAACATATCTGGCAAATGTTCCATTGCTTTATCATTTGATGTGCAATTGTCCAGAGTCACTATCGATATCTTTCCCTCAAGATGCCACTCAACAAGGGACTCATGCAGTGCTTTACATATGACTTCGGCATTATGTGGGCAAGGCACATAAACAAACCTAAGACATAAAGAAAGGAAACATTTCAGATTATACTGATTAGTAAATTAATCAAGAACGGATTTGAAAAAGAACATGTTCTTACCTCAAAATAATACTCTTTAGTTTCCAAAACTCGTCGATGAAATGTGCGGTGACTACCATGTAACCTCTCTTCTGATGTCCTGCAGTCCACATGTCCGTGGTGATGGCAACTCGATTTCTGAAATTTTCCAAATACTTCACGATCTTATCATTCTCAGCTGCATAGATACCCAGAATTTCTTTTCTAATAGTATTCCTTGAGACCATTTTAAACATTGGTTGTAATGTGGAACAAAATTTCCGAAAACCTGAATGATCGACCATAGATAGAGGGTACTCATGAACACATATCATTAGTGCAAGCTCTTTTCTAGCAACATCTTGATCAAACACAATGTTCTCCAAATTTCCTTTCCCCTCGTCAACCTTTGACAACCTTAATTTTTGTTGCTTTGGACCAATTGGTGCATGCCTAGCACCACAAGAGCTCATGTGACTCAGCAAGTGTGAAGTGCCACTGGTACCTTTTGCTATAAAAAGTTTATGGCAATACATGCACTCAGCTTTCGGTTCCCCATTAATAATTTTCTTTTCAAAATTTCCTTCCCACACAATTGATGTGAGCTTTCTTTTATTACCAACTCTAACAGATCCATCACCACCATGACCTTGTGATGCTCTCACAGTAGTAGCTTGAGTTGGGGAAGTAGCTAGGTTAACATTCCCAGTGATAGCCCCAGCACCGCCTTCTACTCCATGAGAATCCATTGCGCTATATAATGAAAAAAATCATTTGTTTCAGTTAAAGTGAAACTAGGTACATACTGTCTGAACTGTACAAATGTGGTACTACCTACATTACAATTTTACAACAAAAATGACTAATAACTAAAGCGATGAACTGCGAGATACTTTCTTCAGCACATGACATGGACAAAGTTGAGCACAAGCTTTAATTGAAACAAATCTCATGTCTGAACTATACAATTTCGATACCTAAATTGCAATTTTTACAACCAAAAAGACTAAGAACTAAAGCGACAGACTATGAGCTCTTCTATTCAGCAGATGACATGGACCAAGTTGAGCAAATGAATCTTAATCAGTCAAATTCTAACTTTATACTAATCATTCACAATCCACTTGAGAGAAATTCAGAAATAAACTGATAGATTTTGTAAAAACAAATTACGGTACTAATTAACAGGCATATCCGTAGATCAGGTTATGTGTACAAAAGTGGAATCTGACTTAATTGACCACTAGAAATATCATATTCTCTTGTTCTCTGATTTGTAGTCAGATTTCACTTTTTAGTCAGGTTTGTAGTCTAGCCTGACTAAAATTGACCACTACAGATCGGTAATGCAATAAAGTCTGTTTTTTCTCTTGCCACGAACTAAAAAACAGAAATTGGCCACTACAAATCTCGTGTTCTCTACTCTAATTACTAATACAAACTCATGAACAAGTACGTCATGCACATCCACGCATAAGCACTAGATGTACACGAGCAGGAACAAGAAAACTTACCCTGACGGTTGGCTGTTTGGCGTGGTCATCGCCTCCATGACATGGTCCTGCTCCTTGACGTGGTCTGCGCCTGCCTCGCTGCGCCTCTGCGCCGCCATACTCCTGGTCGTGCGCGTCGCCGCACGCTGCATCATCGTGCTCCACCTCGCTGTCGCACGTACAAATTGGTGGTTTGCTGCGTGCTTGGGAAAGCTGCGATGGAGGAGTCGTGGGGATCTATGGAGATGGAGCCGGCCAGCCACCTGCCCGCGGAGTTGGCTACTGTAGTGCGGCACCACATGTGGACGGCGGCGCCGGCTATATCTAGGTCCGCATGAGTAGGAGTCGAGGAGATGAGAAGATCCTTAATGAAGATTGACAAGTCGTTTACCGAGGAGACTAGAATGGGAAGGAGCGGTGGAGTAATTACTCCGTGGGGATTAGGAAATTTTTTGTTGATTTTTTATTATAATAAATAAAAGCGGACAAGGTATACACTTATGGGTCGGGTTTGGATATATCCACGGGTATAAAATTATACCCATGCCCTATCCATGATTAATCGGGTCGGGTTCGGGCGTTGTCCATGGATATAAAATTGTATCCAAACCCTGTCCATTCGGGCCGGGTATCCATGGATATCCATGTCCGTGGATAAAATTGCCATCCTTAAGTCGGTTACAATGGTAGGAGATCTTGAATATCTGCATCGCCAAGCTTGCCTTCCACGCCAAAGAAAGTCCCATCCGGACACGGGCCGTAGTCTTCAATCTTGTATCTTCATAGTCCTAGAGTCCGGCTGAAGGTATAGTTCGGCTACCCGAGCACCCCCTAATCCAGGACTCCCTCAGTCGCCACGAGGGGCGGCTGGGTTAATCTGCCGGCTTTTGAAGCCGGCCCGCCGGCTGGGAGACTGCCCAACTGGTCGTACCGGGCCAGGTCGCTGACGCCTGTGGGAGCCGGCGCCATCACGCGACTCCGAGTGCTGATGCAGTCGGAGGGTCTGACTGGTCCGGACCTGCTGGCCGCCTTCGTCTCGCGCCGAGGTCTCCCACTCCAAGGCCGCCCTCACATGATATGCCAGATGAGCGGGCACCACAACCCGAGTCGGATGTGCACCAAGGACATGCCTCACGAAGAGGTGGCCTTCATGGTGAACTATCTCTCGGAGAGCAGGCTCCTGGAGGACTGGCGATTCGGCAAGGAGCCGTACTCCCGCGCCAACCCCCCGCCCGTGGTGAGCCGCCTTTCTTTTCTTTCTTTAGATTGTCTTCTTCTTGCCGAGTTTTGTTTTGACCAGTCGGCTTTGGTTAGAATCCCCTTCTCCACCCACCAGCCAGCACCTCGGGGCCGGCCCGTGAGTTTCTCGCCGAGCGGGCGGAGAGCGACATTGATGACCCCGATCTGGGGGCGGCGGCTCTGGAAGACGACGCCGAGGGAGGAGGAGGGACAGCAGGCGACTTCAGGCCTTCGGCTACCTTCGCCGACTGGCCTGAAGACAGCGCCGAGGGAGTAGTCGCCCCTCGCCATCGGCCAGGAGCCAGCCAGCCTGGCGCGGGCTCTTCTGCCGCGCCGGGCGCTCCAGGTGGCGGGAAGAAGCGCAGGGCCGTGCCGACCTTGTTCATCAGTCGGCCGAAGAAGCCCAAGGGCTCGGCTGCGGCGACCCAGCGGGACGAGGCAGCCGCGAAGGCCATCCGCTTCTGTAAGGAAGTGAAGAAGCCGCCGTTGGTCTCCGTGTAAGTATTCTATCTTCAAAGGTTTATTCTTTCTTCGTGATTTGTCTGGGTCTCTGCTTGCCCCTCTTTCTTCAGGGCTCCCCTCTCTCTTGAGCGGGTCGCCGCCGCCTCCGTTATGGGGTCAGCGGAGACGTCCGCCACCACTTGGCGGATTGACCCCGCTGCTGACCTCCGGGAGGCGACGGAGCGGAATGCGCAGGAGCGGTGCAACGAAGAAGAGGCCCTCCGCCTGGAGAAGGCGGAGGCCGACAGGGCAGAGGCCTCCGCTAAGAAAAAAAAAACTAGCGGAGGCCGAAGCCGCCGCCGCGGCGAAGCAGCAGGCTGAGGAAGCCGCACGCCGCCAGTCGGCCTTGCTCATCACCCCGCTGAACTCTGCACCGCCGCCTCCGGAGTTCACGGGGCCAACTGGAGAAGCCGGCGGGGAAAACCTCGTGGAGGAGAGGGAAGGCGGCGACCCCTCTACTCTGGACGCGAACGTTCCGCCGCCGCCACCGCCGCCGTCTGAGGGCGCGCAAGGCGAGCAGCCAGCGGACCCTCCGGTGCCGCCGACCGAAGATGAGGCCGTGGCGAGGCTACTTCTCCAAGTCGGCTAGCCAACGCGCCATCGTCTGGAGAAGGCGACTTCGGCACCCCGCCCCTGGAAGCCGGCGCCGCCAGCTCGGCGGCCCCAGACGCCGAAGCGATGAGCGCCGCACCTGTTGCGTGGGTGCGAGGAGGCGGCACAGGGCCGTTGAACCGGGCACTCCTGGACGTCCAGGCGAAGCTCCGTGCTGAGGGCGACGCTCTCCAGAGTTGCACCAAGGCGTTCCTAGCGTCGCGGGCAGCCGTCCGGGTATGTTTTTTTTCCTTTGGTCTTTGTTTTCTTGCTCCTCTCTGTGGGGGCGCGCCAGCGCACCCACTGGGTGTAGTCCCCGAGTTTCGGGCCGACTGCTGAGCAGGCGGCCCGGAACTCCAATTGATGAACTTCTGGATACTAACTTTGTCTGAAATGCTTGTCGCAGGATTACCACAACCTCCGCGTCACTGCCTTCAACCGTAATGTTGAAGAGCTGGGCAAGCGGACCGCCGACTTGGCAGAGAGCTGGAGTAAGTCCTTTTTTCTTCTCTGCGGGGGCATGTTAGCGCATCCGCGGGCTGTAGTCCCCGAGATTCGGGCCGACTGCTGAGCAGTCGGGCCTGATCTCCCCGGCGACCTACTTTATTGACAACTATTATCTTTCTTCCTTTTCTTCAGGAGCCAACGCTGCTCTTCAACAGCAGCTAAGCGAAGCCAACTCCGCCCTGTGCGCCAAAGGGGAGGAGTGCAGCAGGCTCGCCTCAGAGCGTGATCTGCTGGCCACTCAGTTGGCAGAGTAGAAGGAGCTGCTTGTGAAGTCGCACAGGGAGGCGGAGGAGATGGAAACCGCCCTCTTGGCCGAGTTTGCGAGCGAGCGCTCCTCCTGGTCTGACAAGGAGGCGCTGCTTTCCTCCGGCTTCCACGAGATTGAAGACATCGTCGATGGTGAGTCTCTTTATTTTCTTTCTTCGAGCCGCCGACTCCTGGTTTTTGACTTGCTTCTTTGTTTCTTCGTGTCTGTGCAGACTTCTTCCCTAGGCAGTCGCAGGCCGCCATCCAAGCCATCGAGGCCGACCGTGAGAGTCGGAGGGCAGAGGGCGCAAAGATCACCACCGATGCCCCCCGAACTCTTGACGAGCACATCCTGAGCATCGAGGCTCGCCTCCGGCCGGCTGACCGGATGCTGCGCCGGCTTCAGCGCGTCGGTGCCCGGGCGATTGCTGCCCTTTGGCCAAATATGCAGGCTCCGCGCACCCCCAGCCTGACGGCCAACTGGCTGGAGGTCGCGGCTGGTTGTCCTGAGGCCTGGAAGGGCTCTTTGGCCCGGGCTGGAGTGCACCGGGCCTTGGAGTTCGTCAAGGCATGGTGCCCGGGGCTGGATCTGGACCGGTTGGCCATGCTTCGGTTGGAGGCCCAGCCGGAGTTGGCGGCTGCGGAAGATGCCCTCATCAAACGTGCTACGGCGATCGCCGAGTACACCGACACCAGCATCTTCGTCCCTGAGCGGTCTGAAGACGGCGAGGAGGTACCGCCGGAGTGGTTTGGGATGAACCCAGACTACAGCGAAGACTCAGCGGAGGTGATTGGCTCCAGCGTCGGGGAGGAGGAGGAGGCGGTGGATGGGGGCGAGGCGAAGGCACCAGAAGACGGAGCAGACGGCCAGCCTCAGCCCGACCGTGCCTCCAGCAACAAGCCGCGTGCGACCGACCCGACTGCTGCCGGAGGCGATCAAGCTGAGACTAGCCAGCCGGCCGCCCCGACGCTTGACGCTGGCGCCTCCTCCAACCCTCCGAATCCGTCTGCTGCCTCCTGAGCTGCCACTGTATCTTTTATTTTATCTGCTTCAGTAGTCTTTGAAGAACTTGTTAATTTGCACAATTCCACCCGCGGGGTGTATTTTGAACCTCTACTCGACAATTCGGCCAAGTGCCTATGTTATGTAAATATATATATATCTATCTTTTCTTGCTCATTGTTCTTTTGGCTTTTTTTCCTTTGCCACTTTCTCTTAGTTGCCTGCCTTGCCAATTGGACAGCTGCTCTGCGGACTGTTGCTGGATCAAGTGCTAGGCTACTTTGGAAAAGCAAGTACTTAGCCGATTTCAAGATTGTTTGAGCAAGTTGGATAGAAGACGACAATCCGACTATCCGAGAGTCGGTTTGCGAGAAAGGCTGGAAGCCGTCTTGAGCTATGTTTTATGCTTTGAGTCCTTAGCCATTTTTCATGCGAACACCCATTCTACCTTACCTCTGCCCACCATACAGTCGCTCTTGCGAGCTGCGGCTTCTGACAGAAGAAGGTTTAGGTGTTTACACACTACTTGTCCGGCTGTAGGAAACATTTCATAGTGCAGGGCGGCAAGTCCCCGGGCCGACTTGTCGAGCCCGGTGCCAAGCGGCATGACAAAGAGTAACATACTTGTAGGCATAATTTTTATCATACAAAAAAGAGGGCAGTCCCCGAGCTCGTCTCGGGGGGGGGGCCCAAAGTCTTGGTACTTTAATACAAAAGGTAGCATGGTACATACTGCATCAACTGTAAAATCTTCGGAGGAGATTTGCATTCCATGGCCGCTCTGTCTCCTTGCCGAAGTCGTCCCTCTTGCGTGCTCGGGGCTTCAGAGCGTCGATCAGGTAGTAGGAATCGTTGTCCAATACTTTGCTGATGATGAAAGGGCCTTCCCAAGGCGCCGACAGCTTGTGCTGGCCGGCTGTTCGCTGGATCAGCCAGAGCACAAGGTCGCCTTCTTGGAAAGATCTTGGCCTGACCTTCCTGTTGTGGTATCGGCGTAGGCTCTGCTGGTAGATGCTAGACCGGCTGAGTGCCAACAGCCGGCCCTCTTCCAGCAGATCGACGCCGTCTTGTCGTGCTTCTTCTGCTTCCTCCTCGGTGTGCATGGTGACTCGCGGGGAGTCAAACTCTATGTCCGTTGGGATGACGGCTTCGGCACCGTAGACGAGGAAGAAGAGCGTGAAGCCGGTTGACTTGTTTGGAGTCGTGCGCAGACTCCAGAGGACGGCTGGCAGCTCGTCGAGCCAGCAGCCAGCCGAGCGCTCCAGAGGCTCGATCAACCGAGGCTTGATGCCAGACAGGATGAGGCCGTTTCTTCGCTCCACTTGGCCGTTTGACTGCGGGTGGGCGACGGACGCTAGGTCCAGTCGGATGCCCTGTGTTGCGCAGAAACGGGCCAAGGCGCCTTTGGCAAAATTTGTGCCATTGTCGATGAAGATGCTGTGTGGTATGCCGTACCGAATTGTGATATCGGTGATGAAGGTCACGGCAGTCGGACCGTTCAGTTTCTTAATTGGCTTCGCTTCTACCCACTTGGTGAACTTATCCACTGTGACAAGTAGGTGAGTTAAACCACCTCGTGCTGTCTTGAGTGGTCCCACCATGTCTAGACCCCAAACTGCGAAAGGCCAGGCAATGGGGATGGTCTTGAGCGCAGAAGCCAGCTGGTGCGGCTTGGAGCTGAACTTCTGACACCCTTTGCATTTTTGTACCAACTCCTTGGCCTCTTCCAAGGCACTTGGCCAGAAGAAACCGTGTCGAAAGGCTTTGGCGACGAGTGCTCTTGAAGCCGCATGGTGGCCGCACTCGCCTTGATGGATGTCTTTGAGAATCGCTTGGCCTTGCTCTGGCTCTACGCAGAGCTGGTAGACACCAGTGACGCTGCACCTGACCAGCTCTCTGTTGACTATGGTATAGGCTGCCGCCCGACGTTGTACTTGCTGAGCTGAAGTCTCATCAGTTGTTAGCTCTTTGTTCACCAGGAATTTGAGGATGGGTTCGGCCCATGAGGGTGCTGCTATTTCTTCGACTACCAGAACTGCGACTTGGACGAGGGCGGCTGGGCTGGGAGGCGGCGGGTTGGAGTCAACAACCGCTTGCTGGGTTGATGAAGTCCCCAGGCCGACTGACGCGGTCCTTGGGCCGAGTTCTGGAATCTTCGAGTCCGCTGCCGCAGTCCCCGGGACGGGCTTGACTATGGCGGCTTTGGAGTCATCCGCCAAAGTCCCTGTTCCGACTGCCGGAGCTCTGGAGTCGGATCCGCCGTCTTCGGGAGGAGCCAACACAAAAATGGAGTCTGATTCTGGTGAAGGCTTGACAGACGGCTTGAGGAGCCGTTGAAGGGCGACACCAGACGGTATTGCTTGGCGGGTAGAGCCGATTCGTGCCAATGCATCTGCTTGGTCGTTGTCGTTTCTTGGCACATGGAGGAACTCGCACCCTTCGAAATACCCGCTGAGCTGCTGCACGAGGAAACGGTAGCTCGCCATGTTTGCGTCTTTCGTGTCCCAGTCGCCAGATGACTGGTGGACCAGTAGGTCTGAGTCGCCATAACACAAGATCCGGCGGATGCCAAGTTCTTTGGCAAGCCGGAGCCCGTGAATGAGCACCTCGTACTCGGCAATGTTATTGGAGGCGGCAAAATGGATTTGCAGTGCATATTTGAGCTTGTCGCCTTTAGGAGAGGTGAGGACGACGCCGGCTCCCAAGCCGGTGCGCATCTTGGAGCCGTCGAAGTGCATCCGCCAATGGGTGGAGTCAGGCACTGGAGGCAGGTACTGGGTCTCGGCCCAGTCGACGAGGAAGTCGGCCAGTGCTTGCGATTTGATAGCGGTGCGGGGCTGGTAGTAGATGGTGTAAGGAGCCAGCTCTATGGACCACTTGGCCACTCGACCAGAGGCATCTCGGGTACCGATGATCTCGGCGAGTGGGGCCGTGCAGACCACTGTGATTGGATGCTCTTGAAAATAAGGCTTCAATTTCTTGGCAGCAAAGTGTATGCCATAGCACATCTTCTGGTAGTGGGGGTAGTTCTGCTTGGAGGTCGACAATACCTTGCTCAGGTAATATACTGGTCTCTGGACAGGCAGCGCCTTGCCTTCCTCCTTGCGCTCCACTACCATGACTGTGCTGACTACCCGGCTGGTGGCAACGATGTACAGGAGCATAGGTTCCTTGGGAGTCGGAGCCGCCAGGACGGGTGGAGTAGTCAGCATCTTCTTCAACTAGTGAAAAGCTTCGTCCGCCTTATGGTTCCACTCGAAAAAAGTGGTCTTCTCCATGAGTTGGTATAAGGGGAGAGCTTTCTCGCCCAGCCGACTGATGAATCGGCTGATGGATGCTAAGCAGCCGGTGAACTTCTGCACATCCAGCAGTCGGCTGGGTACCTCCATTCTCTCGATGGCCTTGATTTTTACTGGGTTGCATTCTATGCCGCGTTCAGAGACCAGGAAACCTAGCAGCTGGCCGGCTGGCACTCCGAAGACACACTTCTCGGGGTTGAGCTTGATTTGGAACCGGCGTAGGTTCTCAAAGGTCTCCTTGAGGTCTTCCAACAGTGTTCCACGCTTTTCCGTCTTCACCACCACGTCATCCACATAGACGTGGGTGTTCCTGCCGAGCTGTTTGAGGAGGCACTTCTGCATGCAACGCTGAAAGGTGGCGCCGGCATTCCTTAAGCCAAACGTCATGGTGAGGTAGCAGAATGCTCCAAACGGCGTGATGAAGGCGGTCTTCAATCTGTCAGCCGGGTTCAGCTTGATCTGGTGATATCCTGAGTATGCATCCAAGAAACTCAACAACTCGCATCCGGCTGTGGAGTCTATCACCTGGTCAATTCTTGGTAGAGCAAATGGGTCCTTGGGGCAGGCCTTGTTGAGGCTCGTGTAGTCAATACACATTCGCCACTGCTTGTTCTTCTTTAGTACCAGGACCGGGTTTGCCAGCCACTCCGGAAAGAAAACTTCCATAATGAAGCCGGCTGCTAGGAGTCGGGCTATCTCTTCTCCGACGACTCTTCTCTTTTCTTCTGATAAGCGGCGCAGGGGCTGCCTGACTGGCTTTGCATCAGATCGGACATGTAACTTGTGCTCGGCGAAATCCGTCGGTACACCTGGCATGTCTTTGGGAGACCATGCGAAGATGTCCCGCTTCTCATGGAGGAAATCGACGAGCTCGCCTTCCTATTTGCTATCGAGGTTTGCACCTACGACGGCGTACCTCTCTGGGTGCTCCGGATCCAAGGGTATCTTCTTTGTCTCTTTGGCCGGCTTGAACGAACCTTCGGCTTCCGAATCCTTCGGGTCGGGCGATATCTCCGGCTGCTTGCCGGCCATCGCCACAACTCGTTCAAGGAGTCGCTTCTCGGCTGCGATCACCAGGGACTCGGCCAGCTGACTGCTTTCGGCCGCGCAAGCGGACGACTTCCGATAGTCGCCGGCCACAGTCAGAATTCCCCTGGAACTGGGCATCTTCATCTTGAGGTAGGCATAGTGGGGGACCGTCATGAACTTGGCCAAGGCGGGTCGGCCAAGTAGCGCATGGTATGGGCTCTCAAGGTCCACCACCTCAAACCAAACAGGCTCTCTTCGGAAGTGATCTTTGTCCCCAAAGAGGACGTCAATCAGGATCTTGCCGATTGGTGAGCAGGAAAGCCTAGGAACAATGCCGTGGAACACAGTCTGGCTGTTCTGAACCTGTCTTTGCTTGATTCCTATCTTCTCCATGGTGTCCTTGGACATGATATTGATGCTGTTGCCCCCGTCTATCAGAACTCGCGAGAAATGCGCGGCCCGTTTGTCTGTGGCAAAGGTGGCGTCCAGGACCAAGGCGTAGGAGCCCGGACTCGGCATCACTTCTGGGTGGTCAGCCCTGCTCCAGTTGATGGGCTTCTCAGACCAGTGCATGAACTCTGGCGTCTCTGAGGCTACTGCGTTCACCTCTTGTCGCTGCAGCCGCCTGCTGTGTCGATCATCAGCCACACTGGTGAACACCACACAGGCTCCATGCTCTTCAGGGTATTCGTCTTGTACCGCGCCGACTGGCCTGACTGCCGGCTGCTGGGGCGGAGGCGGAGGCGGCTGCCCGGCAGGCGGGGGTGGAAGGAGGCCATCTCCCTTGGCGATCCTGGTGAGCCAGCAGCACTTCTGGGTGGTGTGATTCGATGGCTTCGCGCCGTTGTGGAACTTGCAAGGTCCATCCAAGGTCTGCTCATAGGAGAAGGCCGGCAACCAGTTCGGCTTGCCGCCTTTCTGTCGCTTGGGCGGAGGCTGCTCTTCTGGCTACTGGGCTTCAACGGTCGCGACCTGCCGGCTGCCGGAAGTCGGCTGCGGGGCCTTGTGCTTGTTGTCGCCCTGCTGTTGTCACCGGCCGACGTCTGCCGCCGGAGTTCTTGGAGCCTGAGGAGCTACTTTGCCGGTCGTGTTGATTTGAATTTCCGCCTTCATGGAGGAGTCGGCCGTGGCGTACTTGTCCGCTATGATCAGCAACTCGTCGAGGGTTTCTGGCTTGTCGCAGAGGAGCTTGTGCTTGAGGAGGGTGCCTTCTCGGCATCCGGCTGTGAAGTACTCAATGGCCTGCACCTCATGCACGCCTTCGCAGGAGTTCTGGAGCTCAGCCCAACGCGTGAGGTAGTCGCGAGTCGACTCGTCAGGGCCTTGCATGCATAAGGAGAGCTGATGAGGCTTGGGAGGATGCTTGTACGTGCTGGTGAAGTTGCGGACCAACACTTCGGTGAAGTCGACCCAGCTATTGATGCTGCGGGGCTTGAGGCTGTTCAACCATGTTCGGGCTGTGCCCTGGAGCATGAGCGGAATGTACTTTACAGCGACACGCTTGTTGCCGTTTGCTATGCTGACAGCCGTGGAGTAGTTGACTAGCCAGTCTTCCGGCTTCATGGAGCCGGTGTACTTGGGCATGTCTCTTAGGAGCGTGAACCCTCTGGGAAAGGGCTCGTCCCGAATGCGGGGCCCGAAACAAGGCGGACCCAGCTCGTCTTCTTCTTCCAGTGCCAGGGACCAATGAAGTCGGTCGATCCGGTGGCGGGCGTCGTTCTCTCCAACTCCCTCTCGGCGGCCAAGGCGGTCACCGAGAGTCGGATGGTCAACAGGCGGCGGGGAGACTCGCCTCTCCTTACGGGGAGGGGGAGGCGGACAGTCGTCCCGTCGTTCCACTGCTCTCGGGCGACCATCTCGGTCGCGCTCTATGGTAATGCGAGTCCGACTGTGGCTGACAGCCGGCTCCTTGTCCTTTCTTCCTCGTGCGCCGCCAGTCGGCGTCTGAGACGTCGCGCCTTGATCTCGGTGCGGGTCGTTCTTTGGCCGCTACGGCGCCTTTGTGTGGCAGCCGGCCTCGTTCTGCGCGGCGGCCGCGTCGAGGAGCCGCTGGACTCGCTCCATCATGAGGCGGCGTTCTTCGCCCTCAAAATTGTCCAGCTCATCCGCCGCTGCCTGGGCGGCTCGGATGTTCTCCGCCGGTGTAGCATACACGGGGCGGCTAGCCCCAAACAGGCTGGCGATGGCTACGCCGCGCTGCTGGACCGCGCCAAGGCGGCTGGGCCCTGCCGGGGCCGGCGAGCCGCCAACAGCGCGATCCATCTCCCGCTGGTATGCTTCTAACAAGCGTCTCATGCTGGCCAGCTTCTTCGGGCCTTCAACGAGCCGAAGGCGGCGCGCTTCTAGCGTCTCTGCATCAGCATCTTCCGGAATGGCACAGTCAGGTCTTGCAGCGCCTCGCCGAGTGAGTCGGGCGCTCCTCCGCCAGGGAACTCGTCATGACTGATGACTAGCACCTCAGTGACGGTGTTTCCGTCGCTCTCTGCGTGGGGGAGAGGTTCGTCGTAGACCACCATGTTGGTGGGGAACGCGTCGATCGACGCAGTGTCGGAGTCGACCAGCGTCGGGTCGGTGGAGCCTATGGACTCCAAGTCTACGGCAGGCTCGCCGGAAACGTGGAGTTGATCGAGGAGGCCTGCGAGGAGGTTTTCGGGGCCGCCCGCGCCTACGTTGGACGCAGGTTCGTCGGAGAGGCGGATCTCGCTAACAAGTTCGGCCAAGGAGCTGGCTGCGCAGGCGATCTCAATGCCGCGCAGCGCGTCGATGCAAACTTCGCCTGGCGTGCCTGGCTGGCTGCGCTTGCCAGGGAGGAAAAGGGTTCCCGTCCAGAACAGATCTCCGGACGGCGGTGCACCAGGCCCCACGGTGGGCGCCAAATGTCGGGGGTTTGGTGCGACATATGCCAAAGGATGGCTTATCATGGTGGGGGCGAGTAGAATGTTGCCGGTGCCTGGAAACAGGATGAGGCGAAGACATGCACGCCGGCGAATCTTACCCAGCTTCGGGGCTCTCCGGGGAGATAATACCCCTACTGCTGCTCTGCGGGGTCTCCGCATGATCACTATGGCCAAGTGCTTACACGGTTGCTCCTTGAGCTGTTTCTAGTGGTAGAAGAGGGCAAGGCTAGCTCTCTCCTTCTATCTGGTATGGTCTAGAACTACTGGGATCCAACCCTTTGCATGGGTGCCCTGGGGGGTTTATATAGGCCTACTCCCCAGGGGTACAATGGTAATTCGTCTAGGTGCGGGACCAGCCGTCAGTGTCTCCGACCTCCGACTTCTCCACCGACTGGTCTGGTACGGAGCCGACAGGCCGCGTCCACCGCGGGCGGGTCTTGCCGGCCCCTGAGTACTGTAGCTGTGCTTCTGATGATGCAGGCTTGGTCATGGGGTCGTGGCAACAGCCCCGCCGCCTGGCGGGCGATCACTGTCACCACTCCCCATCTCATCTTGGTTAATGGTGCGTGGGCCCCAGGGGAGGGCTCGGCCGACTCCCCTGGGCCGACTCCCGATGGGTCCGACTGCTGGTTCTCTCGCCGTCTCCCGAGGTCTCGCTGACTGGTGGGCCTCGCCGCCTCCGGGCCGTACATACAAGCCGTCATGGGCGCATGACTTGGTACTGTGGTGCTGATGTCAGGGCCGGCCGGGCAATAGTGCCACGCCGCACATAGATCTTCCCGGGTACGGCGTGCTGTGGCCATGCCTGCCCTTGGTAAGGGGCGGGGAGTGGGCTTCACTGTAGCCACGCCCCTGCCCCGTCCCCTTCGATGAGGTCACGGTTTGTTGGAGTCGCGGGCCGACTCCCCAAAGCCAGCTTCTCTGGAAGTCGTCCCTGGGACTCGGCTGTGAGCGGGCAGTCGGCCGCCCTGCCGTCGACTCCTCAGGAGGCGGCTCTTCGCCCCGGGGTCTTGAGGGGCGCAGCCTGCCCCGATCTCTTGAAAGATTATGGGACTCAGGTTGGCCTACCCGTGGCCCATTACTCCGACACTCGGTTCTTTTATTTTTAGGTGTCTCGGTTTATAGGGCCTGCACGGAGTTCTAGGTCATCCATTTGACTAACTAAATATGAGTTACTATATCACAAAAGTATATCATTGGATTCTTAAGCGGATGTAGTTGTATTTAAAAGTCGAGGGCGGGGCTTTTCCTGCGCAGTAGGCGGGGCAGTTCCGCCTAGTCGGTTCGACAGAGACGCGAGAAGACGAGGGAGTAGGCTGCTGCAAACATAGGGCTGTGTGATTTGACAGCGAGTTACTGCTGGACAGGTGGGGCCCTGTGATTTGACTTGCCATTATAATTTTAACTGCGGCGCTACGACCGGCGTGAGTCTCCCGATTCCTGACCACCTCCATTACGAAGAAAGAGATAGAGAGGAGTAAAAAAATACACTTATAGCCAACCTTGTTGTAGTATGAGTGACTAAGTGATGACTATGTATGACATGCCAACATCAGACAGCCTAACGCACCATGTTAAATCTCCAAGGGCACGACCGCGCGAGCGACGCGACGGTCGTGGTAGGCGCGACCATGATACGGGCTGCTGGCAGCCCTTGGATCTGAGATCAAACGGTCACATGCTAAGTTGCTGAAAATTTACAGAATAACCCTCCAGGATAGGATATTCACCCATAGGTCTAGAATCACGCCATGCAACCGTTCGATCTCAGATCCAAGGGCTCTCGGAAGCCCGTATCATGGGAGAATGGAAAGCCACTACCCTGCCGTTCGCACACTTGCAGTTCGCTCCTACTCGTCCCCGCACATCCTTCAATACTATGGCGGTTCGCTCCTAGTCGTCCCGTCCATTCACATTACGGCAGTTCCACTAATCCTAACCCTCCTCCAAAATCCATGGTGTCCCAAATCTCGGCGATGAGTACAAGGTTAGAACCATCACCGGCAATGAGTTTGACGTCATCTACACCCGTTCTTCCGCGACGGTGAAAGGATGCCTTTCTCGCTTCAGATGAATGTTCGAAAACTCAGATGATGAGTGGGTCGCTGGGCTAGATGTTGAGTACACCACAGTCCTGGGACCAAAGAAGGATCTAAAGGATGAAGAGAGGAAGAAGCCCGCCGTGATCCAGGTTTGCGTACATAATGTTTGCTTGGTCTACCACATATGCCATGCCGACGTTGAGTGCCAGGATTTTAAGAACTTCCTCAAGGACAAAACAGTGAAATTCGTTACTGTAGACTTTAAGAACGACAAAGAAGTCCTGGGTCGGATAGGCCTCGTTGTAGGCAACCCCTTCGACCTCCAGAAGAATCGGCTGGTGCCCTCTCGTCAGCCCTCAATGCTGACCCTAGCAGGAGCCATGGTTCATCCGTTGTACCGTAAACTGGAGAAACCTCATCACACGTTTCATCGTCATGCATGGCAGCGGAATGTACCAGATATAGACCACATCCACCACGCTACAATGGATGGCTACCTTTGTTTCAATATCTACATGGGTTGGATGAAGAGCAACAACCAAGTGTGCGGTTCAAGCAAAGAAGTATCGGCCAAGAGGGAGAGGGACAAGGACGAACTCAAGGACGTGGATGAGGACTCCGAGTAAGGTGGCAGTGTCGTTGCTCATGGTGGTTCTAAACTTCTAATGTAGTGTCTACCGGATTAGTTGCATAGTTTAATTTCAGGTGTGCTTAGTTTAATTTGAGGGGTGTGTTGTGCTGAGCCCCCCAGCAGAACTATGTTATGTTTCTTCTCGTTACTTTAACTCTTCAGTATGTACATACTACTAGTATTTCTTTAATAGAATTTAGCACCCCAATTAAGCATGTACTAGCTTTTTAAATAGTACTATATGCATAATTTGGCGACGAGCGCTCTCTATATGTACCACCTTTTTTTTTAATTTCTATTTTTGCTCCATGGCGCAATCCATCGATAGTACTACTGTACAAAAGTATACATGTTTTAAAAGGCTAGAGTACTGTTCATCACATATATAGCCAGTTAAATTCTCAACCTAGAACAACGTGCATGCCATGTAGTAAACCGATACGGAGGAAGTATAGTAAAAATGAGGTGATTTTACTGAGCGATCGGCAGGGGAGCATGGCCTGTCATGCGGTCCCACGTGTCATGATGCACCAAGGCGATGCACGTGTCCCTCTTGAGGCAGAAGCAATACTACGTGGTTTGAGATGATGGCGAACCGAAGTGTGAAATAATGGTTGCTTCGTCCGTCTGGGAAGGTGCGGCATTGTGATTTGACGTCTCATTGCTCATTACTACTACATGGCCGGTACGAGTGGGGTGCGTCCCCCCTGCTATTCTGCACTCTTATTTGGTGATTGACACGTCGAACCGGTTGCTATATGTCCCACATGTTGGCGACAGGAAGTACATAATTCATGAAAGGGAGCGTCGACGGAGGAGTATACTACAGAATTCACGAAGGGAGCGACTTTGTTTTGGAAAAACCTGTTTTTACGGAGTACGCACCCACTAGGGTTTATAGGGCTCATCTAAAAAACATTCGTTTTTCCGTTTGACAAGTCTCAATTCTACTATACTAGTAGTAGTACCATTACATGTTGGATTTCGAGGTGCGTTAGATCACCCGATGCAAGCAGTGTCAAGAGGAAACTAACCAATGCATGTACAAGTTCATGGAAATTTAGTGGTCATTCATGCATTCGTTCTAATTAATGCCTCGGTAAACATAACTTCTTGAGAAAAACGAGCGTACTAATTACTTGTGCAAGCTACGAAATTAATTCGACCACTCACCGTCTACCTTGGTTGGAGAGATTTTGAAATTGAGCCATAAACTGGAAAGGAGGGAGTAGTAACTTTTGTCTCGATTACTATTTGTGGCCTTGTATAGATGAAAAATGTATTTTTTATAGTGGCCTTGTATAAGTAAATGGAAGGAGTACTACCCAAAGTACGTAGTAGGGACAAGGAGTAAACAGAGGGAGTAGTAAAATTTTCTCCTCGTGCTGCGAGCCACCGTGCGCGTGGGCGAGGGAGCGGGCATAAAAGGCGTATAGTAGTAGTAGTACTACTACTACTTGTAAGCAAGCTTCACATCATCCTGCGAGCCACCGCGCCCGTGGGCGGGGGAGACGGCGTACTAATCAAGCTTATCCTCGTTCTGCGAGTTGACGGGACACATCAAAAGTACTCCAGTGTATAGAGCCTTGCCTCTAAGGTAGGCCCCACATGGTTTGCCTTTTTTTAATTTAACATAACGCGTCAAGTCGCAATTTGTTTGTTCACCCGTGGTAGACGATCCTCCCTCCACCAAGTGGACAACCAGTACACGTGCCAAATTACCACGTGGGCTGCATTTTTCGTACAGAAATGAGCTCCACGGTGTACCCGCGCGGGTGTGGTTGGGAAAGAGACGGGAGTACGTGCGCCGTGCGTGCACCTCTTCTCTTCGTGCACGTCCCCCACCTACGTGGGTGTGTGTGAGAGAGATACAAACCTAGACATAATGCGCCGTCCATCCCCATGCCTTCACCCAGTCCGACCACCAGTCACCACCACACCCCACTCCTCCTCACCTTATCTCTCATCTTTCTCCCTCCATTTTTATATACAAGGGGCTACTATCAAAATTACAATTTGCAGATATACAAGGCCACTAACACTAATCGATGCAATATTAATGGTGTTTGCCTCGTGGTACTAGCAAAGGAGGACATTAATTATCCCTTGCATACATGCGGGAGTTTGTAAAAAATGCATCTTGATGTTCCGTGCAATGCACAGGCATCTTGCTAGTCCATGAAAACAACACATGCAAAATTCCGCGGCGAACGAGGGATTTGAATCTGTTGGGAGGGGCTGTTTGGATCTTGCCCGGGGTAGCCAGAATATTGGCGACCCTTTTGTCCACCGGTGCCTTTGCCATCGATGAACGAGGAATGGATCGGGTGCTCATGCTGTCATGCATCCTCCAGCGCGCACGTTGGAGACGAGCTTGCACGAGCTATGTTTTTTTGTCCCACAACGCCGCCCGAGCCGCTCGCAAACCGACCAGCGACCTGCAAATTATGCCATCCAACCGTAGCCGCACACATTATGACAGCAACTCAACAGACGAAATTCACGCAAACACGTAGACAAACTGATATTTCATATAAACAACGACGGAAATCATATAAAATACCGGATTTTCATATAAACATGACGGATTTCATTACATTCAAATGAACTACGCGGTGCTAGTTCTGGATAGGACGGGTATATAGTACCTGGCCTAAATGGTCGCCCGTCGATCGATTTGTGTTCCTCATGTCCGGCAGCACGATCACCGGACTGCCGGGAGCCCCGGAGGTATATTCTTCAGCGCAAAGGACGGCTCGCTTCCCCACTACCCAACTGATATCATTGGCTGGTGCCAAAGATGATGGTGGCCAGCATCGGTTCGAGTTCATCACCAGCCACTACTTCGACATGGCCGGCACCGACTCGAGTTCATCCTAACATTCCCCTCTTCCGTGGAGCCCATGCGGGGTCGACGAAGGTCCTCGCAACAAAAGGATCTGGCAAGACACCTGCTGTGTACGCCGGCGTCGCCTCCGCGGTGGCCTTCATGGGACCCAAGCGGCGGCGGCCTCCCGTGTTCTACTTCTCCTCGATGATGGCGGTGGATGCGGAGGCGCTGGCCGCCGACTCGTCACTCTCCGCGCACCCGGCTTCTGTCGCTGCTTGCATGGCGCGGCCGCCGGCATGGGAGTCTCGGCCACAGAAACGGGAGACACGGTATGAGGCGGCGGCGTGGACGGCAGCAACGACGCCCGTGCGCCGCTCCTCGCCGAGCTGGCCTGGAGCGGTGAGTTGCTGAACTGCGCGCCGGCTTGGGGCGGCAATTGGCTCCGTTGGGCGAGGGGAGGGAGGTGGATCAGCGAGCTGCATAGCTCGTATCCGGCGGGCTACCCAGCCGGCTTGGATGCGGAATAACTACTCTCCGTAAGTCATTGTAAGAGTGGACAAAATGGTGGAGGAGATAGGGGAGTGGCGGAGGTGTGTGATTCTTGGCCAGCGTTTGGCCTCGTTTAAATAGGAGATTAAGTAGATGGCGGACGAGAGGAGCTCGGCCAGCGTTGCGTTTAACGCCGGCCCAGTCATGAACGAACGTCTGTCCAGAGTGGGTTTCTTGGCTTCCACATGGCCGGGTTTCATGGAGGCGTTTGAATGCGGCACGGAGGCGTGTTCAGCCGGTCGTGCCGCGAGTGGCGCCCTCGACTCTGACTTAGGACACCACACCGTTCTTCCACTGACGTGTGGGCTTTTTGGGTGCATGGCCTGCATGTCAGTGACCCAATGCAGGCAGCGCACAGCAGAGGAACCATTGGTGGGCCTGGGCGGTCATAAGCGGGCATTTCATAAACCGATGATTGTTCATTGAGTGTGATTCATAAAGACCGCTGCAAACATCAATGTTCTGTTTATCACAGATAAGATTGATTAATACCCATAACAATCCATGTCCTTAACAAAGGGTGCATGCACGTATAGGTTGAGTGTGTGTCTTGCGTCGTGTGCTGTGTGCATGCAGGCGTGCGAGTGTTGCGTGCGTGCAAGGGTACGTTTCAGTGTTGCATGCATGGGTGCGTACGTGCGTGTGTTCATGAGTGCATGTGTATGTGTCAGTGTTGCACGCCAGCATGCGTGCGTGTGTACATGTCAGTGTTGCACGCCTACATGCATGCGCGTCTTGCGTGCGTGCATGTGTACGTGCGTTGTGATGCTACATGTCAGTCGACTGACTTTTTCATCTCTGGTCATTAGATTTTCCAGCCGTTGGATACGAAATCAAGGGCCTCTAGTTTATCATCAAACTCCATCCCTCATGAGCCGCCAGCCACCACCGGCCGAACCGCCAACCCCCGCCACCCGCGGCCGGCCCGCCCTCCCCGAAACCACTCCCCACCGTCGCTCCGCCGCGGCACCGGCCATCCCTCTAGCCCCCCCCCCCCCCCCCCGCCGAGCTTTTTCTCCGGGGATCCCCACCCCACCGGCCAATGAACACCCCCGAACCGCCGGTGACTGCCAACCAGAGGTCTCACGACTTCGAATACCCACCGACCACTAATTTATTACCATTTATGTCCTTCATATACGCGTTGATGGGTGGCCCCTATGGTAATGTGTGCTGCTGAATGTGGACCATTTGACTGGTCAATTGGTCATGTTATCAACAAATTACGGAGCTGTATGGTGAGCCAATTACCGTATGATCGCCCTAAAATGTACTCCTATTTTATTAACACAGTATAGACTCAAACCACCATTTCTTTCTTTAATATACGGGCTGATGGGTGGCCCCCACGGTTACGCGCCCCGATGGTGCAACACTAGTTGCGCCGCGTGGAACGTTTGACTGGCCAATTGATTGTGTCATCAACAAAATACGGAGTTGTACGGGTGAGCCAGTGACCGTATAATCATGATATGTATTTGTTTAACACGGTACAGACGTAAGGGCTCATATATACGTGCAAGCACTCACCGCTATAAGCGCACACACGCGAACCCTACCCCTATGAGCACCTTCGAGAGAGTGGGCCAGCATATATGATCTTGAGATTTTACGAAGTCACCATAGGTGCCTCGTAGTCGAGTGGAACATCTCCTCCCACTGAACGTACATCGCCGAAAAATACTGAAATTAACACAAGATAAATGCGAGCACCGGGACTTTAACCTTGGTGGGCTCGAGAAACCACTGTCCTCTAACCATCCAACCACATGTTGGTTAGCACGACAAAATGTATGTGGTGACCATGATGAGCTTATTCTGAAGTCCAGTGACCATATCGACCTATCGTGCTTTTCCTTCAAATACAATGACCGTAAGTGTCGTCAACAAAGTACGGAGCACACATCAAATGCAAAGTCCGTCAGTGTCATCAACAAAATATGGAGATGTATCGTGAGCCAGATACCATTGTACTATTGTATATGCTTATTTTCTTAGTGGCCGATTGCGTGTGTGGTGTGGTGGGCACATCATTTCTAGTTGTGGTGGGCCAACATGAAGACTAATGGGTCGGTTCCATCCTGCGCCACATATAGGTTGGACCGAGACGTGTTATACGAAGACCCATGTGGAGGACTCGGCGTACAACACGAAGCTACCAGGGTCGCGGAGGACTCTATCCCCACTGGTGATAAGCCGACTATATATGATTTGTAACCCTAAGCCCTTAGTATGTTATACAAGCTTGGGGGCTAGTTCGTCGATAGTATACACACACGCACAATGCCTGGTATTCACGTGTACTTTGTACACACCCCTATCACTAATATACAGTACCAAGAGTAGGCTCTTTCTTCAACTGCAAGGATCCGATCCGAACTAGGGTAAAACTTTGCCTCGTGTTACCATCCAACCTAACAGCCAGGGATATCCTACCGAATGATATGATGAAATCATATCTGCCAACTACTAAGAGAGAGGTGTGTCGGGGGGGGCAATGTGTGCGAGAGAGGCCTAAAGATAATGTGCGTGCGGGAGACACATAGGCACATATATGTGCATATAGAGGGCTAATAGAGACAGTGCATGTGTATATATGCATGTGAGAGAAATAGTGTTTTCCAACTGAGATTAGTGAAAAGAGTAGTACATAGTAGTCAGAAAGAGAGAGAGAGAAACAGAGAGAGCATGTACGTGAGACACCCCGACACCCTGGGAGAGATTGTGAGCACGTGTGAAAGAGAAATGATGATGCATATAAAGTGTGTGCACTTATGCGTTAGATAGAGAGATATATAACGCGTTTGTGAGAATGGGGCGAGGCACAGTGCATCTATGTGTAAAAGGCGGTTCTACGCATTAAATTAAAATATAAATGGCATTATTGTTTTTGGATGAGATCATGAATTTTGCAAATTGCGTATGGACGAAAATTGTTCTATCAGACACCCATACTCTATTGAATTCTAGCATGTGCATGTGTTTATTTCATATTATCGATCCATAGAGTGAGAGCGGTTTGAAATACAGGCAATGGATGCTTTTGCAATTCATATATAAACATTAATTAGTGCACTCCATGTTGTTAGTGTGAAGCACTTTATACATTTGTCACTTGCATGGATACATTCCAAATTGCTAGCTACGAAATAGAATACATGTCGAATTCAACATGTTGTGGGTGTGGGAGTCCTGGTTTAGGGGGTCTTCGGATAGCCGGACTATCTCCATTGGCGGGACTGTTAGACTATGAAGATACAAGATTGAAGACTTCGTCTCGTGTCCGGATGGGACTCTACTTGGCGTGGAAGGCAAGCTAGGCAATATGGATATGGATATCTCCTCCTTTGTAACCGACCTTGTGTAACCCTAGCCATCTTCGGTGTCTATATAAACCGGAGGGTTTTAGTCCGTTGGACACAACAACAACTACAACATACAATCAAACCATAGGCTAGCTTCTAGGGTTTAGCCTCTCTGATCTCGTGGTAGATCTACTCTTGTACTACCCATATCATCAATATTAATCAAGCAGGACGTAGGGTTTTACCTCCATCAAGAGGGCCCGAACCTGGGTAAAACATTGTGTCCCCTGCCTCCTGTTACCATCCGGCCTAGATGCACAGTTCGGGACCCCCTACCCGAGATCTGCCAGTTTTGACACCGACATTGGTGCTTTCATTGAGAGTTCCTCCATGTCGTCACTTTTAGGCCCGATGGCTCCTCCGATCATCAACAACGATGCGGTCCAGGTGAGACCTTTCTCCCCGGACATGTCTTCATGTTCGGCGGCTTTGCACTGCGGGCTAATTCTCTTGGCCATCTGGAGCAGATTGAAAGCTACGCCCCTGGCCATCAGGTCAGATTTGGAAGTTTGAACTACACGGCTGACATCCGCGGAGACTTGATCTTCGATGGATTCGAGCCACAGCCGAGCGCGCCGCACTGTCACGATGGGTATGACCTAGCTCTGCCATTGAACAGTGCCTTGGAGGCCGCGCTCGCATCAGCTCCGACCCTTAGCTCGGAGCCAACTGCGCCGACCGAGGATGGGTGGCAAGACACTGCCTCGGGGGCTGCAATCTCAATGGCGACCAAGCCGAACACCAGCCTCATCGTCTGCGAAGCCCGTGAGTCCAAGGTGCCGGACTCTTTTCCGGACTCCGAACCCTCCGCGCCCCTGCCAATCGAATCCGATTGGGCGCCGATCATGGAATTCACCGCCACAGATATCTTTCAGCACTCGCCCTTCGGCAACATTCTGAATTCACTAAAGTCTCTCTCCTTGTCAGGAGAGCCCTGGCCGGACTATGGCCAACAGGATTGGGATGCGGATGACAAAGAAATTCTATGCCCACCCACCACCCACTTCGTAGCCACTGTCGATGATTTAACCGACATGCTCGACTTTGACTCCGAATACATCGACGGTATAGACGACGATGTAGGAGACGAACATGAACCAGCGCTTATAGGGCACTGGAAAGCCACCTCATCATACGATATATACATGGTGGACACACCAAAAGAGGGCAATGGCGACGAGATAGCGGAGGATGACCCCTCCAAGAAGCAACCCAAGCGCCGACGTCAGCGGCGCCGCTCTAAGTCCCGCCAAAGCAAAAGTGGTGATACCAACACAGGAGATAATAACACTCCTGATAGTGCCGAAGACAACAACAACCCCCTCCAACAAGATTTAGAGCAGGAGGATGGAGGAGCCAGCCCTCCTGAGAGAGCGGCAAACGGAGAGGAGGAGGATGATAATTCCAGGCCCCCCTCCGAAGACGAGGCAAGCCTCGGCGATGATGAATTCGTCGTGCCAGAGGATCCCGTCGAACAAGAGCGCTTCAAGCGCCGGCTTATGGCCACGACAAATCGCCTGAAGAAAAAGCAGCAGCAGCTTCAAGCTGATCAAGACCTGCTAGCTGACAGATGGACTGTAGTCCTCGCTGCCGAGGAATATAAACTCGAGCGCCCCTCCAAGAGTTACCCAAAGTGCAGGTTGCTACCCCGACTGGAGGAAGAAGCGTATGATGCGACTGATCGGCCACCTCGTGGCCGTGATAGAGAGGCATTCCAGCCAAAAGCTCAGCCCTAACCCCGACGCCATTCAAATAAAAAGGCATGGGGAAACACGCCAGACCTACGAGACGTATTGGAGGACAAAGCAAAGCATGCAAGATCGATCTATAGATCACGAGGGCGTGCCACTATGCGAGACGATAAACGTCACGCTGGATACATTAAAAGTTAATCCGGAAGGGCCGAACACAGCGGGCAAGACCCATTCGAGCTGTGTCGCGATATAGCCCAATACAGAGGCGCCGCACACCCTCTATGCTTCACAGATGAAGTAATGGATCATCAAATCCCAGAAGGTTTCAAACCTGTAAATATTGAATCATGCGATGGCACTACAGACCCTGCGTTATGGATCGAGGATTTCCTCCTCCACATCCACATGGCCTGCGGTGATGACTTACACGCCATCAAATACCTCCCACTAAAGCTCAAAGTACCAGTGCGGCATTGGCTTAACAGCTTGCCAGCAGATTCCATTAGCTGTTGGGAAGATCTGGAAGCCGCATTCCTCGACAACTTTCAGGGCACTTATGTGCGACCGCCAGATGCCGATGACTTGAGCCACATAATTCAGCAGCCAGAAGAGTCGACTAGACAATTCTGGACTGGGTTCCTTACAAAGAAAAATCAAATCATCGACTGTCCGGATGCAGAGGCCTTAGCGGCTTTCAAACACAACATCCGTGACGAGTGGCTAGCCCGGCACCTTGGTCAGGAAAAGCCGAAATCTATGGCAGCCCTCACGACACTCATGACCCGCTTTTGTGCGGGAGAAGACAGCTGGCTGGCTTGTAGCAATAACATGTCAAAAACCCATGGTACTTCGGATACCAAGGACGGCAATAACAGGTCATGTCACAACAAACATAAGCGTCGTATTAACAGCGGTAATAGTGAAGACACAGCAGTCAATGCCGGATTCAAAGGCTCTAAACCCGGTCAGTGGAAAAGCCATTTAAACAAAGTATGCCGGGCCCGTCTAGTTTGGACCGCGTACTCGATCGCTCGTGTCAAATACACGGCACCCCCGACAAGCCAGCCAACCACACCAATAGGGATTTTTGGGTATTCAAGCAGGCTGGCAAGTTAATTGCTGAAAACAAAGATAAGGGGCCACATAGCAATGACGAGGAAGAGACCTGGCAGCCGAACACTGGAGGATAGAAGAGGTCCCCCCACAAGTGCGGACGGTGAACATGATATACGCAACCCACATCCCCAAGAGGGAGCGGAAGCGTGCGCTCAGAGACGTATATGCGTTGGAGCCAGTCGCCCCAAAGTTCAACCCATGGTCCTCCTATCCGATCACCTTCGATTGCAGGGACCACCCCACTAGTACCCGTCATGGCGGATTCGCCGCACTGGTCCTAGACCCAATCATTGACGGATTTCACCTCACTCGAGTCCTTATGGATGGCGGCAGCAGCCTGAACCTGCTTTATCAGGACACAGTGCGCAAAATGGGTATAGACCCCTCAAGGATCAAACCCACAAAAACGACCTTTAAAGGTGTCATTCCAGGTGTAGAGGCCCATTGCACATGCTCAATTACACTGGAAGTGGTCTTCGGATCCCCGGATAACTTCCGAAGCGAAGAGTTAATCTTCAATATAGTCCCGTTCCGCAGTGGTTATCATGCACTGCTCTGGCGAACCGCATTTGCTAGATTCAATGCGGTACCACATTATGCATACCTCAAGCTCAAGATGCCAGGACCTCGCGGGGTCATTACTGTCAATGGAAACACAGAGCGCTCTCTCCGAAAAGAGGAGCACACTGCGGCCCTCACGGCTGAAGCGCAAAGCAGCCTCTCAAGGCAATCTACCAGTTCGGCATTTCAAAACCCGGACACCTCCAAGCGCGCTCGGAGTAATCGGCAATTAGACCGCCTGGCGCAATCTGAGCTCGTGTAGCAATGCGGCCCCCACCCCAGTCCCAACCAAACCGCGAAATCCATGCCACGCATACATAATTACACATTAAAAATACCATGGGCGTAGGTGGGGAGGAGGGCCGAACTCGGAGCTCTCAGGGCCCCCGTCCCCTTGGCTCCCGGAGTCCAGAAGGTCGCCTTGAGGTGCCTCCGGGACTGTCTCCGCTCGACCCGGTGCTTCTTGAGACAGCACCTCTGCGTCGTCAGTAGGATGAGGGGAGGTAGCGGTCGGGACTGGATCGCTATCCATGTCCGACGAGCCCAGGGAGCCGTCCGATGATACATCGATATTGGCTCGTGGCGGCCTGCATAATCATGTTCGGTGTTAGGGAAAGCAGTGCGGCAAAGGAATACTATGACTTACTCTGGTATCCGAATAATTACGACTTCCCCAGGGGCTTGGCCCTGGGCAGCCACTCGTCTTCGCTGTCGACGGTGGTGGTGGAGTAGTCCATAGGGAGGGTCCGCCCTTTCTTGGACCCTCCGGCCTCCCCAGTTGGGGCGGCCTTCCTTTTCTTGTTTCCCCCATCCGGTGGGGGTGGAAGCAACGGTGATCTCGGCAGGGCTTCGCCAAGCACAGCGAGAGGGAGAGGTGTCACGGGAGGGAGAGGGAGGCGCAAGGGGCTAGGGTATGGCTGCCCTCCCTCCCCCACTATATATAGGACCCCTAGGGGGGCGTCAGCCCTAGGAGATCCAATCTCCAAGGGGGGGCGGCGGCCAAGGGGGGTGGCTTGCCCCCCAAGCCAAGTGGGGCGCCCCCCACCCCTAGGGTTTCCAACCCCAGGCGCAGGGGGAGGCCCAAGGGGGTGCACCAGCCCACCAGGGGCTGGTTCCCTTCCCCACTTTAGCCCATGGGGCCCTCTGGGATAGGTGGCCCCACCCGGTGGACCCACGGGACCCTTCCGGTGGACCCGGTACAATACTGGTGACCCCCGAAACTTTCTCGGTGGCCGAAACTGGACTTCCTAGAAAGGATCCATTCTTGGCAACAAGGATCTTGCCTTCGGATCTGAGGTAGAAGGTATACCCAATAGTTTCTTTAGGGTATCCTATGAAGACGCATTTTTCTGATTTGGGCTCGAGCTTTTCAGGTTGAAGTTTCTTGACATAAGCATCGCATCCCCAAACTTTTAGAAACGACAACTTAGGTTTCTTCCCAAACCATAATTCATACGGTGTCATCTCAACGGATTTCGACGGAGCCCTATTAAAAGTGAATGCGGCAGTCTCTAAAGCATAGCCCCAAAATGACAGCGGTAGATCGGTAAGAGACATCATAGATCGCACCATATCAAATAGAGTGCGATTACGACGTTCGGACACACCATTACGCTGAGGTGTTCCAGGCGGCGTGAGTTGTGAAACTATTCCACATTTCCTTAAGTGCGTGCCAAATTCGTGACTCAAGTATTCTCCCCCACGATCTGATCACAAGAACTTGATTTTCCTGTCACGTTGATTCTCAACCTCACTCTGAAATTCCTTGAACTTTTCAAAGGTCTCAGACTTGTGTTTCATTAAGTAGACATACCCATATCTGCTCAAGTCATCAGTGAGGGTGAGAACATAACGATAGGCACCGCGAGCCTCAACACTCATTGGACCGCACACATCAGTATGTATGATTTCCAATAAGTTGGTTGCTCGCTCCATTGTTCCTGAGAACGGAGTCTTGGTCATTTTACCCATGAGGCATGGTTTGCACGTGTCAAATCATTTGTAATCAAGAGACTCCAAAAGTCCATCCGCATGGAGCTTCTTCATGCGTTTGACACCTATGTGACCAAGGCGGCAGTGCCACTAGTATGTGGGACTATCATTATCAACCTTACATATTTTGGTATTCACACTATGAATATGTGTAACATTACGCTCGAGATTCATTAAGAACAAACCATTCACCAGCGGGGCATGACCATAAAACATATCTCTCATATAAACAGAACAACCATTATTCTCGGATATAAATGAGTAGCCATCTCGAATTAAACGAGATCCTGATACAATGTTCATGCTCAAAGCTGGCACTAAATAACAATTATCGAGGTTTAAAACTAATCCCATAGGTAAATTTAGAGGTAGCATGCCGACGGCGATCACATCGACCTTGGAACCATTCCTGACGTGCACTGTCACCTCGTCCTTCGCCAGTCTTCGCTTATTCCGCAGCTCCTGCTTTGAGTTACAAATGTGAGCAACCGCACCGGTATCAAATACCCAGGAGCTACTACGAGTACTGGTAAGGTACACATCAATTACATGTATATCACATATACCTTTAGTGTTGCCGGCCTTCTTGTCCGCTAAGTATTTGGGGCAGTTCCACTTCTAGTGACCACTTCCCTTGCAATAAAAACACTCAGTCTCGGGCTTGGGTCCATTCTTTGGCTTCTTCCCGGCAGCTTGCTTACCGGGCGTGGCAACCCCCTTGCCGTCCTTCTTGAAGTTCTTCTTACCCTTGCCTTTCTTAAACTTAGTGTTCCTTTTTGATCTCCACCTCCGCTGATTTCAGCATTGAATATACCTCAGGAATGGTCTTTTCCATCCCCTGCATATTGAAGTTCATCACAAAGCTCTTGTAGCTCGGTGGAAACGACTGAAGGATTCTATCAATGACTGCGTCATCCGGGAGATTAACTCCCAGCTGAGTCAAGCGGTTATGCAACCCAGACATTTTGAGTATGTGCTCACTAACAGAACTGTTTTCCTCCATCTTACAACTGAAGAACTTGTCGGAGACTTCATATCTCTCGACCCGGGCATGAGCTTGGAAAACCATTTTCAGCTCTTTGAACATCTCATATGCTCTGTGTTGCTCAAAACGCTTTTGAAGCCCCGGTTCTAAGCTGTAAAGCATGCCGCACTGAACGAGGGAGTAATCATCAGCACGTGACTGCCAAGCGTTCATAACGTCTTGGTTCTCTGGGATGGGTGCGTCACCTAGCGGTGCTTCTAGGACATAATCTTTCTTGGCAGCTATGAGGATGATCCTCAGGTTCCGGACCCAGTCCGTATAGTTGCTGCCATCATCTTTAAGCTTGGTTTTCTCTAGGAATGCGTTGAAGTTGAGGGCAACATTAGCGTGGGCCATTTGATCTACAAGACATAATGTAAAGATTTTATACTAAGTTTATGATAATTAAGTTCATCTAATCAAATTATTCAATGAACTCCCACTCAGATAGACATCCCTCTAGTCATCTAAGTGAAACATGATCCGAGTCAACTAGGCCGGGTCCGATCATCACGTGAGACGGACTAGTCAACATCGGTGAACATCTTCATGTTGATTGTATCTTCTATACGACTCATGCTCGACCTTTCGGACTTCCGTGTTCCGAGGCCATGTCTGTACATGCTAGGCTCGTCAAGTCAACCTAAGTGTATTGCGTGTGTAAATCTGGCTTACACCTGTTGTATTCGAATGTTAGAATCTATCACACCCGATAATCACGTGGTGCTTCGAAACAACGAACCTTCGCAACGGTGCATAGTTAGGGGGGACACTTTCTTGAAATTATTGCGAGGGATCATCTTATTTAAGCTACCGTCGTTCTAAGCAAATAAGATGTAAAACATGATAAACATCACATGCAATCAAATAGTGACATGATATGGCCAATATCATTTTGCTCCTTATGATCTCCATCTTTGGGGCACCATGATCATCGTCGTCATCGGCATGACACCATGATCTCCATCATCATGATCTCCATCATCGTGTCTTCTTGAAGTTGTCTCGTCATCTATTACTTCTACTACTATGGCTAACGCTTTAGCAATAAAGTAAAGTAATTACATGACGTTTATGTTGACACGCAGGTCATAAATAAATTAAGACAACTCCAATGGCTCCTGCCGGTTGTCATACTCATCGACATGCAAGTCGTGATTCCTATTAAAAGAACATGATCAATCTCATATATCACATATATCATTCATCACATCCTTTTGGCCATATCGCATCACACGGCACATGCTGCAAAAACAAGTTAGACGTCCTCTAATTGTTGTTGCAAGTTTTTACATGGCTGCTATAGGTTTCTAGCAAGAACATTTCTTACCTACGCCAAAACCTCAACGTGATATGCCAATTTCTATTTACCCTTCATAAGGACCCTTTTCATCGAATCCGATCCGACTAAAGTGGGAGAGACAGACACCCGCTAGCCACCTTATGCAACTAGTGCATATCAGTCGGTGGAACCAGTCTCACGTAAGCGTACATGTAAGGTCGGTCCGGGCCGCTTCATCCCATGATGCCACCGAATCAAGATAATACTAGTAACGGCAAGTAAATTGACAATATCGACACCCACAACTGCTTTGTGTTCTACTCGTGCATAGAAACCATGCATAGACCTAGCTCATGATGCCACTGTTGGGGAACGTAGCAAAATTTTAAAATTTTCTACGCATCACCAAGATCAATCTATGGAGTCATCTAGCAACGAGGGAGAGGGAAGTGCATCTACATACCCTTGTAGACCGCGAGCGGAAGCGTTCAAGAGAACGGGGTTGATGGAGTCATCGGCCCTAGGAGATCCAATCACCAAGGGGGGGGGCGGCCAAGGGGGGGTGGCTTGCCCCCCAAGCCAAGTGGGGCGCCCCCACCCCTAGGGTTTCCAACCCTAGGCGCAGGGGGAGGCCCAAGGGGGGCGCACCATCCCACCAGGGGCTGGTTCCCTTCACCACTGCAGCCCATGGGGCCCTCCGGGATAGGTGGCCCCACCCGGTGGACCCCCGGGACCCTTTCGGTGGTCCCGGTACAATACCGGTGACCCCCGAAACTTTCCCGGTGGCCGAAACTAGACTTCCTATATATCATTCTTCACCTCCAGACCATTCCGGGACTCCTCGTGACGTCCGGGATCTCATCCGGGACTCCGAACAACTTTCGGGTTACCGCATACTAATATCTCAACAACCTAGCGTCACCGAACCTTAAGTGTGTAGACCCTACGGGTTCGGGAGACATGCAGACATGACCGAGACGACTCTCCGGTCAATAACCAACAGCGGGATCTGGATACCCATGTTGGCTCCCACATGTTCCATGATTATCTCATCGGATGAACCACGATGTCGAGGATTCAATCAATCTCATATACAATTCCCTTTGTCAATCGGTACGTTACTTGCCCGAGACTCGATCGTCGGTATCCCAATACCTCGTTCAATATCGTTACCGGCAAGTCACTTTACTCGTACCTTAATGCATGATCCCGTGATCAACCACTTGATCACATTGAGCTCATTATGATGATGCATTATCGAGTGGGCCCAGAGATACCTCTCCGTCATACGAAGTGACAAATCCCAGTCTCGATTCGTGCCAACCCAACAGACACTTTCGGAGATACCCGTAGTGCACCTTTATAGTCACCCAGTTACGTTGTGACATTTGGCACACCCAAAGCACTCCTACGGTATTCGGGAGTTGCACAATCTCATGGTCTAAGGAAATGATACTTGACATTCGGAAAAAGCTCTAGCAAACGAAGTACACGATCTTTGAGCTATGCTTAGGATTGGGTCTTGTCCATCACATCATTCTCCTAATGATGTGATCCTGTTATCAATGACATCCAATGTCCATAGTTAGGAAACCATGACTATCTTTTGATCAACGAGCTAGTCAACTAGAGGCTCACTAGGGACGTGTTGTGGTCTATGTATTCACAAATGTATTACGATTTCCAGATAACACAATTATAGCATGAACAATAGACAATTATCATGAACAAGGAAATATAATAATAACCATTTTATTATTGCCTCTAGGGCATATTTCCAACAATTATATGCGTCAGCTCCGAATCATGTCTTTGGTTAAATGTAGGGTTTGCCCGGCTCCTATGTTTTGGTACCTTACGTTCCACTCTATCGGCTAAGGTAGCGCTAGGAGAACTACTGCGATTGTACCCTGGTTCTGTCGGGCTTTCACCTCAGTAGAGAAAGCTAAAACTGACTGTCATGATAAGGCGAGAGACTGGTCGCTGTTCGGCGAGGTTTTCGAGTCCCTAAAGAATTATGCCACTTAGGGCGAAGGGTCGGCCCTGTCCGGCTTAAAGGCGTGTATCACGCCCCGAATTCGGCCTTCTGAATACCAGCGACTTCACCGAAATTGAAAATTATAGAATTCTATGGCTAAGTGAGAGTGATAAAGCATTATTAGTCCGGTTTCCTTGTTCGCTGTGCTGAGCACCTCCCTCAAAGGACCCAAACAAGGGAACAAGAGTGCTCAGGTTTATCCCGAACACCCCAACACTCGTGGCATGGGGGCAGAAGCCAAGGACTTGCCATCTCTTAGATTGGATAAACGGCCAAACAGAAGGTAATATTTTAAATTCAAATAAAGCGTTGCATAGCGCATATGAAACAAGTTTTCATAAATACAAGATAAAACGAGCAAGTCTGTAGCGACTAGACCTCAAACAGTCTGATCTCTGTGCTCCGGTGTCATCCCTGGATCAGTAATGCTGACACCACACAGTACTCGGAGGATTTATAACAGAGTAGCAATCACACACTTATTACATCGAGTGTCTCAATAGAGAACTTATTACAATAAATATGGCTTAATGCCATCTAATAACGATAAGAGTGGAAGGCTTGGAAGATAAGTGAGTCCATCAACTCCAACGGCATCACTGATTATAGAACCACGACCTAAAAACTCCTTAATCATCGTCTGAAAAGTCTGCAACATTAACGTTGCAGCCTGAAACGGGTCAGCACATGGAATATGCTGGCAAAGTATCACATAGAGAGTAATGGAATGAAACGGCTATACTATATGCATATTTGGCTGGTGGAAAGCTCTATGGTTACAGTTTTGCGTAAAGCCAATTTTTTCCCTAGTACAAAGGAATAAATTTTATTTAACTATCATGGTAGTTGTTAAACATTGAGAATGGTTGACAGCATTCTCAATCCCAATTAAGCATCATCATTAAACCCAACAAAATTAATTTTTAGAGTAACATGTTGAGATTCACATGATACTCCAGGTACTAGATACTCAAGATGTCCATAACCGGGGACACGGCTAACCATGATTAGTTTAATACACTCTACAGAGGTTTGCGCACTTTTCCCCACAAGACTCGATCGCCTCCGTTTGGTTTCTCGCACTACATGGTGTTTGAGAAGACGGATGACCGAGACATAGTCTTTCAGAAGCGCTAGCACCTTACGATCGGGTAGACCGTACCACCTACATCCCCTACATCTGCTAGTCTACCACTGTAAGAGTTTACACGACTTAATCAACTATGCTAGAGCCCATAATAGCTTGTGACTGCACACGGAAGTTTCTAGTATGAATAATCTCATGATCCCTTTGAGCCTGGGTGGCGGTCCAAAAGAAAAACAGGCAATCCTGGAATACCCAGGTACCTCAATCCACCCAGATGTGTGTTTAAGTTACCACCTTAGATAAACCATTAATTAACAAACTCACATCTGTCATGGATATCACTCACCCAATCCACGTCTACTAGCATAGCATGGCATAATAGGCAAATGTAGAAGTAACTCCCAAAGGTTTGATATATAACAGGTGATAGGTACTACCTCATCTACTTCCCATCCCACAATTTAATTAGATCCTAATCATGCATTGTTTGAGGATTGATCTAATGCAATAAAACTGGGTAGTAGAAAAGGTTTGATCAAAGTGTTACTTGCCTTGCTGATGATCCAGGAAACCTAGCGATTCGAAGTAACAAGCGGCGCACTCCGGGTACTCTATCGCAAACCAACAAGCACACAATAAGTACTCATCTAATTCACAGGTAAAAGTCAAATAAGAGCTCTAACCAGAAAGTTCGACTTAAGAACTCTGGTTTGCAAAAAGAATCAAACCGAACGAAGCAACGAAAGTCAAACGACGAAAGAAAACAACTTCGTTCTACTAATCTGGATCTAAGTCAAATTTTACATTAGCAAAAACTTGTTTAAGTTGGTTAAACAGACAGAGGGTTTCGAGATGAAACTCCAAGCGCTTGAATCGCCTGATTCCGATAAACGAGCGAAAAGTTATACTAAAACGAAAATCGGATCAGAAATCGCGATCAGAAAAATTGTGGATTTAGTCCAAGAAAAACAAAAATGACGAACCTTCGCTAGAACGAACTAACGGATGAACGCTCGCTAATTAAATAAATTGGAAAAACTGATCTATAAAAAAACCGAAACTACAAAAAACCGACGGAAAAACCGAACGGTTTTTCGAAAAAAAACGGCGGCACGGATTCTGATGCGACCTCGGGCGGCGGGTCGGCGCGGCGGCTCCGGCGATGGCAGGCGGAGGCGGCGCTAGGGTTCGGCGGCGGCGGCGCTAGGGTTCGGCGGCGGCGGTGCTAGGGTTCGGCGGTGGCGGCGGGCTGGCTGGTCGGCTGGGCTCCCCCCGGCATATAAAGCCTATGCGGGCCGCAGTCCCGGTCAGACACGGCCCGTAGGTCGGTGTGAAATTTTTTTATTTTTTTTTAATTATGCGCGGTAGAAAATAAAAAGAAATACTAAACGGACTCCAAAAATCCCGAAATAAATTTTCCCAGGCTTCTAAAATCATGCCGCACAAGGTGAACATTTATTTGGGGCCTGAATGCAATTTTGAAAAACGCACATTTTTCTTAAATTCAAATAAAATAACGAAAACCTCCGAAATAAAATCTTATTTGATTTTATTATTAAATCCTCAATTTTTCTTTATTTTGGGAAAGTCATTTTATTCCCTCTCTCATATTTTTGTAATAGAAATAATTGATGATAAAATAATTAAAATCAAATGATCCTATTCGCAAAATTTGAGAAAACTGAAATATGAAAATAACGAAATCCCCAACTCTCTCCGTGGGTCCTTGAGTTGCGTGGAATTTCTAGGATCAAAACCAAAAGCAAATAAATTATGATATGCAATGATGGTCTAATGTATAACATTCCAAATTAAAAATTTGGGTTGTTACAAAGTCTCACTCAAATATTACATCTTTTGAACACTCATTCGCTATAAGACGGGCACCCGGCAGAACACCCTCGTAGTACATCTCGGGGTGGCGGTGCTCCTTGCCCTCCGGTGACCCTTCCTTGATCAGCTTCACGGCGTCAAGCTTGACCCACTGCAACTTCACACGGGCGAAAGCCCGGCGTGCAACTTCAATGCAGACGGATCGCTTGACGACCTCCAGTCGCGGGCAGGCATCCACAAGCCGCCTCACCAGGCCGAAGAAGCTGTTCGGAAGGGCGTCGCCAGGCCATAGCCAGACTATAAAGCCCTTTATGGCCTGTTCGGCCGCCTTATGTAGCTCGACCATCTGCTTCAGCTGATCGCTCATGGGCACCGGGTGTTCGGCCTCAGTATACTGAGACCAGAACAGCTTCTCCGTTGAGCTTCCATCCTCGGCCTGGTAAAATTGTGCGGCATCGGACATGCTGCGGGGTAAATCTGCGAATGCTCCTGGAGAGCTCCGGATTCGGGTAAGTAAGCAGTAATTTACTTTTACATACTTGCTTTGCATATAGAAAGCCTTACCCACTGCTATCTTCTTCATTGCGTCGACCTCCTGGAGGGCCTTTTGGGCTTCGGCCTTGGCACTTTTTGCGCTCTCGAGGGCCGCGGCAAGCTCAGACTCTCGCGTCTTCGAGTCAAGCATAAACGCCTCGTGCTTCGCCACGAGAGCCTGGAGCTCTTGCTGCACCTCGCCCACCCGAGCCTCGTGCTTCTCTCGCTCAGTGCGCTCCTTGGCCGCTTTATCTTCGGCCTCGGACAACGCTTGCTTTAGGGTCTCCACTTCCGTCGCGGCCCCTGGCAAATTCATGATAATCCTGTCATTTTGCAATCGAATTCTTTTTATATATATACATAGACTAGGTACTACTTACCTTTATTCTCCTCGAGCTGCCTCTTAATAAGGTCGAGCTCATCCTAGGACCCTTTCAGGTCCTGCTTTAGTACGGCAACCTCCGCAGTCAGTGCGGCGAACGCCAGCAGCGAAGCCTGCATATGCATATTGACATACTTCTATTAGACTCCTGTGATATTGTTTGATCCTCTATTCGGCTTTTCTTTGCGAACACCGAACAGAGCATCAGGGGCTACTGTCTATGCGGTAATATTTTTCCTATACTTTAAACACTTACCTCAAAGCCTGTTAGAAGGCTGGCACAGGCTTCAGTCAATCCGCTCTTAGCGGACTAAACCTTCTGGGTCACCGCACTCATAATAGTGCGGTGCTCCTCGTTGATGGAAGCGGTGCGAGGCGCTTCCAGTAGATTGTCTGGTGCCTCTGGATGGACAGAGGTCGCCGGTGTAGGCGTCTCACCCCTCTTAGAAGGAGGCCGCCTACCCGAGCCCGGAACCACTGGAGGTTCCGGCGCGGTGTTCGACTGAGGGCCGAACTCGAAGCTCTCAGGGGCCCCGTCCCCTCGGCTCCCGGAGTCCAGAAGGTCGCCTTGAGGCGCCTCCGGGACTGTCTCTGCTCGACCCGGTGCTTCTTGAGACAGCACCTCTGCATCGTCAGTAGGATGAGGGGAGGTAGCGGTCGGGACTGGATCGCTATCCATGTCCGACGAGCCCAGGGAGCCGTCCGATGATACATCGATATTGGCTCGTGGCGGCCTGCATAATCATGTTCGGCGTTAGGGAAAGCAGTGCGGCAAAGGAATACTATGACTTACTCTGGTATCCGAATACTTACGACTTCCCCAGGGGCTTGGCCCTGGGCAGCCACTCGTCTTCGCTGTCGACGGTGGTGGTGGAGTAGTCCATAGGGAGGGTCCGCCCTTTCTTGGACCCTCCGGCCTCCCTAGTTGGGGCGGCCTTCCTTTTCTTGTTTCCCCCATCTGGAGGGGGAGCATCCTCCTTGTTTTCGGGGGAGGATTGCGCCGTAGAGTCCTCGGACGGTAAGTCCGGTGACGCCTGGCGTCGGGAACTCTTTCGGGTTCCCTTAGCCTTCTTGGTCTTCTTCGGCACTATATAAGGAGCCGGAGTCAGCATCTTCGTCAGAAGAGCGTTTGCTGGGCCTTCGGGCAAAGGTGCCGGACAGTCGATCTGTCCGGCCGTCTCCTGCCATTCCTGTCCAAGGTACGGGAGTTTAGATCCCGCATGGAGCCAAGCTATGAAAAACATCTATCCTGTAAGAGGTAAAAGCAGCTTACCGCACTGGCTTGGCGCTTCACGCCGAATCCACGATCCTCAGTAGTAGGAGGGGGGACCTCGGCGCTCTTGAACAACACCCTCCGGGCATCTTTGTGAGTTGTGTCGAAGAGCCTGTTCAGAGTTCAGTGTTGCGCCGGGTCGAACTCCCACAAGTTGAAGGCCCGTTGTTGGCACGGGAGGATCCGGCGGATGAGCATGACCTGGACTACGTTGACAAGCTTGAGCTTCCTGTTCACCATGCTTTGAAGACATGTTTGGAGTCCGGTCAGCTCTTCCGAACTACCCCAGGACAGGCCCTTCTCTTGCCAGGTGGTGAGCTGGGTGGGGAAGCCAGATCGGAACTCGGGGGCCGCTACCCATGTAGGGTCACGCGCCTCGGTGATGTAGAACCACCCCGACTGCCACCCCTTTATTGTCTCTAGAAAGGAGCCCTCGAGCCATGTGACGTTGGGCATCTTGCCCACCATGGCGCCTCCGCACTCCGCCTGGTAGCCGCCCACTACCTTCGGCTTGACATTGAAAGTCTTCAGCCATAAGCCAAAGTGGGGCTTGATGTGGAGGAAGGCCTTGCACACGATGATAAACACCGAGATGTTTAGGATGAAGTTCGGGGCCAAATCGTGGAAATCCAGGCCATAGTAGAACATGAGCCCCCGGACAAATGGGTGAAGAGGAAATCCCAGTCCGCGAAGGAAATGGGTGAGAAACACCACCCTCTCATGGGGCCTGGGGGTGGGGATGAGCTGCCCCTCATCTGGGAGCTGGTGCGCGATGTCGTCGGGCAGGTATCCGTCTCTCCTCAGCTTCTTGATGTCTCCCTCCGTGATGGAGGAGACCATCCACTTGCCTCCCGCTCCGGACATGGCCGGAGAAGGTTGAGGTAGGGAATGCGGACTTGGGCGCTGGAGCTCAGTGCGCGAAAATGGATAAGCAAAGGAGGAAGAAGGCGTGGATGAAAAGGTGAATCCTTATCCCTTTATATGGGAGGCTGAAACTAAGCGTTCCCACTAGCCTGGTAAAACTCGCTTGTCCCCCAAGCGCCATAATTGATGGCGCGGTTGGGTTACCCACACACGTATTGATGAGAATCCCGTAATTGGGGGACACGATCTCTGCTTTGACAAGACGTGTCAAAAAAGTGCCTCGCGTTATGTGCGGGGCTAGTTAAAGGAAACGGTTCGAATAATCACCGGGCCATGACGTAATGTCATGTTGCCAAAATAAGTCAGCAAATCGGATTTGTGAAATATTATTCTCTCTACGGTGGTATGTGGAACTTATTTTGCAGGGTCGGACACTATCCTTATATTCAAAATTCTTATGTGGTGTATTCGGAGGAGGAACCCGCGTTGCAATGCCGAAGACAATACTGCACGCCGGACTCATCGTCATTGAAAGCCTGGTTCAGGGGCTACTGTGGGAGTCCTAGTTTAGGGGGTCTCCGGACAGCTGGACTATCTCCATTGGCCGGACTGTTAGACTATGAAGATACAAGATTGAAGACTTCCTCTCGTGTCCGGATAGGACTCTACTTGGCATGGAAGGCAAGCTAGGCAATATGGATATGGATATCTCCTCCTTTGTAACCAACCTTGTGTAACCCTAGCCCTCTCTGGTGTCTATATAAACCGGAGGGTTTTAGTCCGTAGGACACAACAACAACTACAACATACAATCAAACCATAGGCTAGCTTCTAGGGTTTAGCCTCTCTGATCTCGTGGTAGATCTACTCTTGTACTACCCATATCATCAATATTAATCAAGTAGGACGTAGGGTTTTACCTCCATCAAGAGGGCCCGAACCTGGGTAAAACATTGTGTCCCCTGCCTCCTGTTACCATCCGGCCTAGACGCACAGTTCGGGACCCCCTACCCGAGATCCGCCGGTTTTGACACCGACAGTGGGTTTCGAAGATCCGAATTCATAGGAAGTGCATTCATCTATTTGAACCCGAGATAATGGCATTTGTAAATCAGATGTAAAAGGGGCATCAATCTTTGTTGTGATTTTGAACATGCTATATATATTCATACGCATATCTAACCTTTTTTTTGCAACCAAGGAGACTATATCTGGAACCATGCATAAACTGAGGTAAGTTGCATATTTTTTAATATATACTCGTGTACGATGTATATTCAAATGTACCCCCTCCATTCCAACATAATCGTAGCTTTAGGATTTTCAAGAGTAAAGATTTGTGAAGTTTGACAAATCCTGAAAGTTCAATTCAAGAGAACCGAAAACGTTAATGCTTCTGCTCCCAAATATTGAACGAAGCGCCAAATAGGCCTCTGGTCACCCGAAACCGCGCGAGACTAATGTTTTGGTGGTAGGAAATTACTGTCCTGACTCTGTTCCGTGTAGCCTATCGGCCCGATGTACAAAGGTCTAAACCAGGGTTGGTTTGTAACTTCACCAAGACGCCAGTCTCAACCGCCTCCGACAAGCATTCATACGTCGTGGGCGCCTACCCATGCGCTCGGCCGAAATCTATCCCGCCCACATTTGGGACACCTGACATGACTGTCCTACCCCCAACCCACAATATGTTGATACGTCTCCAACGTATCTATAATTTTTGATTGCTCCATGCTATATTATCTACTGTTTTGGACTATATTGGGCTTTATTTTCAACTTTTATATTATTTTTGGGACTAACCTATTAACCGGAGGCCCAACCCAGAATTGTTGTTTTTTGCCTATTTCAGTGTTCCAGAGAAACAGAATATCAAACGGAGTCCCAACGGAATGAAATCTTTGGAAATGTGATTTTCTCATCAGATAAGATCCAGGAGACTTGGACCCTCCGTCAAGAAGCCACGAGGTGGTCACGAGGGTGGAGGGCACCCCCCTAGGGCGTGCCCCCTGCCTCGTGGGCCCCTCGAAGCACCACCAACGTACTTCTTCCTCCTATATATACCTACGTACCCCCAAACGATCGGGGACGGAGCCAAAAACCTAATTCCATCGCCGCAACTTTCTGTATCCACGAGATCCCATCTTGGGGTCTGTTCCGGAGCTCCGCCGGAAGGGGACTCGATCACGGAGGGCTTCTACATCATCATCCAAGCCTCTCCGATGAAGTGTGAGTAGTTCACTTCAGACCTACGGGTCCATAGTTAGTAGCTAGATGGCTTCTTCTCTCTTTTTGGATCTCAATACAATGTTCTCCCCCTCTCTTCTGGAGATCTATTCGATGTAATCTTATTTTTGCGGTGTGTTTGTTGAGACCGATGAATTGTGGGTTTATGATCAAGTCTATCTATGAATAATATTTGAATCTTCTCTGAATTCTTTTATGTATGATTGGTTATATTGCATGAAACTATCCCTCTACATCATGTCATCTTGCTTAAGGCATTACTCTGTTTTCATGAACTTAATACTCTAGATGCATGCTGGATAGCGGTCGATGAGTGGAGTAATAGTAGTAGATGCAGGCAGGAGTCGGTCTACTTGTCTCGGATGTGATGCCTATATACATGATCATACTTAGATATTCTCATAACTATGCTCAATTCCGTCAATTTCTCAACAGTAATTTGTTCACCCACCGTAGAATACTTATGCTCTTGAGAGAAGCCACTAGTGAAACCTATGTCCCCCGGGTATCTTTCTCATCATATCAATCTCCATCACTTTATTATTGCTTTGCTTTTTTACTTTGCCTTTTACTTTTCACTTTGCATCTCTATACCAGAAATACCAAAAATATTATCTATCATCTCTATTAGATCTCACTTTCGTAAGTGACCATGAAGGGATTGACAACCCCTAAGCGCGTTCGTTGCGTTGAGCTATTGTTTTTGTGTAGGTACAAGGGACTCGAGCGTAGCCTCCTACTGGATTGATACCTTGGTTCTCAAAAACTGAGGGAAATACTTACGCTACTTTGCTGCATCATCCTCTCCTCTTCGGGGAAATCCAACACAGTGCTCAAGAGGTAGCAAGAAGAATTTCTAGCGCCGTTGCCGGGGAGTCTGTGCAAATGTGAACATACCAAGTACCTATCACAATCCCTATCTCCCGCATTACAATATTTGACATTTGCCTCTCATTTTCCTCTCCCCCACTTCACCCTTGCCGTTTTATTTGCCCTCTATCTCTATCCTCCCTCTCTATTTGCCTCTTTTTGCCCGTTTGCTTTTTGTTTGATCATGTGTTAGTTTGCTAGCTTGTCGTTATGTCAAGTCCTTTACCTTCTGCCTCTATGTCTGAAATTGGGGAAAATATTGTCGATATGGACAATAATAATATCATGAAAAATTCTGATGCTCCTGCTAAAGAACCTACCATCTTTCATACAAAAAAATTCCGTGTTGGTAGTGGTAATATTATTGGAAAAGGAGTTATTCAAGATTTCTATACTTGTGCTGGTGCTTTACCTTCTATGGGTAGTTCTATCCTTCACCGAACTAGTAGTCTTGCGGACGCTATTGCCATGCTTGTAGTTGAACTTGAAAGACAATTCATGCACATGCATCCTTCCATACAAAGGATTTTTCTGGAATTTTCTAATATTGAGCATTCTTCTGTGTTAAGCGTGCCGCTACTACCTTTTTGGCTCATGAGTTTAGATTCATAATAAAAGAAGCCAAAGAAACCTTTGCTCATTATAGGGTGGATGCTTGCCGTCCTCCCATAGAGGTTATCCTCTTTGATCAAGAAGAACAAATGCGTTTTCAATCTCTAGACTATGTTGCTTTCAATGAAAATCTTAGAAAAAGGGTTCCTACCAATGTTTTAGTTGATAGAATTTCTGAACTTAATGATGATTTGGCTATTCAAAATAATGAGGATATTTTCTTGAATATAGGCTCACAAAGTTCTGTCAAAAGAATGCTTATAATGATGAATTGGTTGTGCATTATGAAGAACCAAAGGAGGAACCTATACCTCCCAAGGTTGATCTTGGGGACTTTTGTCCCGTTAAATTTAGCCATGTCGATTACTTTTGCTTGCCTCAAAGAAAACTTGCTGCCGAACGTAGAGAATATGAAATGAGTTCTAATAATCTATCTTACTATTATGGCAATACCTAGATCTATTCTTGCTTGTTATGCCTAGCCAGGGGCGTTAAACGATAGCGCTTGTTGGGAGGCAGCCCAATTTTATTTTTATTCCTTGCTTTTTGCTCCTGTTTAGTAATAAATAATTTATCTAGCCTCTGTTTTGGTTGTGTTTTTGTGTTTAATTAGTGTTTGTGCCAAGTAGAACCGTTGGGAAGACTTGGGGAAAGTCTTGTTGAACTTGCTGTAAAAAACAGAAATTTAGCGCTCACGAGAACTGCTTTCATTTTTATTTGCAAAGTGATATTTAGTTAATTATTTTTGCAGATGTTTAATAGATAAATTACTCACGTCCAGAAATTTATTTTAGAATTTTTGGGGTTCCAGATATTGCGCTAGCTACAGATTACTACAGACTGTTCTGTTTTTGACAGATTCTGTTTTTCGTGTGTTGTTTGCTTATTTTGATGAATCTATGGCTAGTAAAATAGTTTATAAACCATAGTGAAGTTGGAATACAGTAGGTATAACACCAATATAAATAAAGAATGAGTTCATTACAGTACCTTGAAGTGGTCTGTTGTTTTCTTTCGCTAACGGAGCTCACGAGATTTTCTACTTTAAGTTTTGTGTTGTGAAGTTTTCAAGTTTTGGGTAAAGATTTGATGGATTATGGAACAAGGAGTGGCAAGAGCCTAAGCTTGGGGATGCCCATGGCACCCCCAATATAATCTAAGGACACCTAAAAGCCAAATATTGGGGATGCCCCGGAAGGCATCCCCTCTTTCGTCTACTTCTATCGGTAACTTTACTTGGAGCCATATTTTTATTCACCACATGATATGTGTTTTGATTGGAGCGTCTTTTATGATTTGAGTCTTTTCTTGTTAGTCTACCACAATCATCCTTGCTGTACACACCTTTTGATAGAGCCATACATAATTTGGAATTTGATAGAATACTCTATGTGCTTCACTTATATCTTTTGAGCTTTATAGTTTTGCTCTAGTGCTTCACTTATATCTTTTAGAGCACGGTGGTGGATTCGTTTTACAGAAACTATTGATCTCTCATGCTTAACTTAGATTATTTTGAGAGTCTTAATAGCATGGTAATTTGCTTAAAATCCTAATATGCTTGGTATGCAAGATTAATAATAAAACTTTCTTATGAGTGTGTTGAATACTAAGAAAAGTTTGATGCTTGATGATTGTTTTGAGATATGGAGGTAATAATATCAACGTCATGCTAGTTGAGTAGTTGTGAAATTGAGAAATACTTGTGTTGAAGTTTGCAAGTCCGTAGAATGCACGTATGGTAAACATTATGCAACATATTTGAAACATGAGGTGTTATTTGATTGTCTTCCTTATGAGTGGCGGTCAGGGACGAGCGATGGTCTTTTCCTACCAATCTATCCCTCTAGGAGCATGCACATAGTGCCGAGGTTTTTGATGACTTGTAGATTTTTGCAATAAGTATGTGAGTTCTTTATGACTAATGTTGAGTCCTTGCTAGCCTCTTCGGTACCGTGCATTGCCCTTTCTCACATTGAGAGTTGGCGCAAACTTCGCCGGTGCACCCAAACCCCATGATATGATACGCTCTTTCACACATAAACCTCCTTATATCTTCCTCAAAACAGCCACCATACCTACCTATTATGGCATTTCCATAGCCATTCCGAGATATATTGACATGCAACTTTCCATCATTCCATTCATCATGACACATTCATCATTGTCATATTGCTTAGCATGATCATGTAGTTGACATAGTATTTGTGGCAAAGCCACCGTTAATAATTCTTTCATACATGTCACTCTTGATTCATTGCATATCCCGGTACACCACCGGAGGCATTCATATAGTCATCTTTGTTCTAGTATCGGGTTGTAATCATTGAGTTGTAAATAAATAGAAGTGTGATGATCATCATTATGAGAGCATCTTCCCAAGTGAGGAATTAAAAAAAGAGAAAGGCCATAAAAAAGAGAAGGCCCCCCAAAAAAAGAAAGGCCATAAAAAAAGTAAAAGGCCCAAAAAATGAGAGAGAAAGAGAGAAGGGACAATGTTACTATCCTTTTACCACACTTGTGCTTCAAAGTAGCACCATGATCTTCATAGTAGAGAGTCTCTCATGTTATCACTTTCATTTACTAGTGGGAATTTTTCATTACAGAACTTGGCTTGTATATTCCAACAATGGGCCTCCTCAAGTGCCCTAGGTCTTCGTGAGCAAGCAAGTTGGCTGCACACCCACTAGTTTCTTTTGTTGAGCTTTCATACATTTATAGCTCTAGTGCATCCGTTGCATGGCAATCCCTACTGCTTGCATTAACATCAATCGGTGGGCATCTCCATAGCCCATTGATTAGCCTCGTTGATGTGAGACTTTCTCCTTTTTTGTCTTCTCCACATAACCCCCTTCATTATATTCTATTCCACCCATAGTGCTATGTCCATGGCTCGCGCTCATATATTGCGTGAAAGTTTATAGGTTTGAGATTACTAAAGTATGAAACAATTGCTTGGCTTGTCATCGGGGTTGTGCATGATGAGAGCATTCTTGTGTGACGAAAATGAAACATGAATAAACTATATGATTTTTAGGGATGAACTTTCTTTGGCCATGTTATTTTGAGAAGACATAATTGCTTAGTTAGTATGCTTGAAGTATTATCATTTTTATGTCAATATGAACTTTTGTCTTGAATCTTTCGGATCTGAATATTCATACCAGAATTAAGAAGAACTACATTAAAATTAGGGCCAATTCCATTTTCCCCCTAACTTTGTCCCGACCTCATCGTTACCCCTAAATAAAAACAGTGCTCAACTTTGCCCCTCTTCCGTTAGGTGCGCTTATAGAAATGCCCTTCCGTACATTTTCTGTCCAGTCAAAGGCCTTTGACCGTTAGATTTTTCTACACGCGCACTTAACGGTCAAAGGCCTTTGACTAGACGGAAAATGTACGGAAGGGTATTTCTATAAGCGCACTTAACGGAAGAGGGGTAAAGTTGAGCACTGTTTTTATTTAGGGGTAAAGATGAGGCCGGGACAAAGTTAGGGGGAAAATGTAAATCTCCCTTAAAATTATGCCAAGTAGCACTCTGCATCAAAAATTCTCTTTTTATCATTTACCTACTCGAGGACGAGCAGGAATTAAGCTTGGGGATGCTTGATACGTCTCCAACGTATCTGTAATTTTTTATTGCTCCATGCTATATTATCTACTGTTTTGGACTATATTGGACTTTATTTTCCACTTTTATAATATTTTTGGGACTAACCTATTAACCAGAGGCCCAACCCAGAATTGCTGTTTTTTGCCTATTTTAGTGTTTCGGAGAAACATAATATCAAATGGAGTCCAAGCGGAATGAAATCTTCGGAAATGTGATTTTCTCATCAGATAAGATCCAGGAGACTTGGACCCTCCATCAAGAAAGCCACGAGGTGGTCACAAGGGTGGAGGGCGCCCCCCCTAGGGCGCGCCCCCTGCCTCATGGGCCCCTCGAAGCTCCACTGACGTACTTCTTCCTCCTATATATACCTACGTACCCCCAAACCATCGGGGACAGAGCCAAAAACCTAATTCCACCGCTGCAACTTTCTGTATCCACTAGATCCCATCTTTGGGCCTGTTCCGGAGCTCCGCCGAAAGGGGAATCGATCACGGAGGGCTTCTACATCATCATCCAAGCCTCTCCGATGAAGTGTGAGTAGTTCACTTCAGACCTACGGGTCCATAGTTAGTAGCTAGATGGCTTCTTCTCTCTTTTTGGATCTCAATGCAATGTTCTCCCCCTCTCTTGTGGAGATCTATTCGATGTAATCTTCTTTTTGCGGTGTGTTTGTTGAGACCGATGAATTGTGGGTTTATGGTCAAGTCTATCTATGAATAATATTTGAATCTTCTATGAATTCTTTTATGTATGATTGGTTATATTTGCAAGTCTCTTCGAATTATCAGTTTGGTTTGGCCTACTAGATTGGTTTTTCTTGCCATGGGAGAAGTGCTTAGCTTTGGGTTCGATCTTGTGGTGTCCTTTCCCAGCGATAGAAGGGGCAGCAAGGCACGTATTGTATTATTGCCATCGAGGATAACAAGATGGGGTTTTTATCATAGTGCATGAAAATATCCCTCTACATCATGTCATCTTGCTTAAGGCGTTACTCTGTTTTTAACTTAATACTCTAGATGCATGCTAGATAGCGGTCGATGAGTGGAGTAATAGTAGTAGATGCAGGCAGGAGTCGGTCTACTTGTCTCAGACGTGATGCCTATATACATGATCATACCTAGATATTCTCATAACTATGCTCAATTCTGTCAATTGCTTGATGTCTACTACACAACCTTCTTCTTGTAGACGTTGTTGGGCCTCCAAGTGCAGAGGTTTGTAGGACAGTAGCAAATTTCCCTCAAGTGGATGACCTAAGGTTTATCAATCCGTAGGAGGCGTAGGATGAAGATGGTCTCTCTCAAGCAACCCTGCAACCAAATAACAAAGAGTCTCTTGTGTCCCCAACACACCCAATACAATGGTAAATTGTATAGGTGCACTAGGTGCAAACCCAATGTACTCCACAAAAATTGACATGTTTATAGGAGACATTTTCATTATAACTAGTGCAATCATCATTAGTGTCATGGATATTCAAAGAATTCGTACTAACAACATTGCAATCATGCTCATCATTCAAATATTTAGTTCCAAACATTCTAATGCATTCTTCTTCTAGCACTTGAGCACAATTTTCCTTTCCATCATACTCACGAAAGATATTAAAAAGATGAAGCGTATGAGGCAAACTCAATTCCATTTTTTGTAGTTTTATTTTATAGACTAAACTAGTGATAAAAAAAGAAACTAAAAGACTTGATTGCAAGATATAAAGATATACCTTCAAGCACTCACCTCCCCGGCAACGGCGCCAGAAAAGAGCTTGATATCTACTACACAACCTTCTTCTTGTAGACGTTGTTGGGCCTCCAAGTACAGAGGTTTGTAGGACAGTAGCAAATTTCCCTCAAGTGGATGACCTAAGGTTTATCAATACGTAGGAGGTGTAGGATGAAGATGGCCTCTCTCAAGCAACCCTACAACCAAATAACAAAGAGTCTCTTATGTCCCCAACACACCCAATACAATGGTAAATTGTATATGTGCACCAGTTCGGCGAAGAGATGGTGATACAAGTGGTATATGGATGGTAGATAAAGGTATTTGTAATCTGAAAATATAAAAACAGCAAGGTAATGAATGATAAAAGTGAGTGTAAATGGTATTGCAATGCGTGGAAATAAGGCCTAGGGTTCATACTTTCGCTAGTGTAAGTTCCCTCAACAATAATATCATAATTGGATCACATAACTATCCCTCAACATGCAACAGAGAGTCACTCCAAAGTCACTAATAGCGGAGAACGAATGAAGAGATTATGGTAGGGTATGAAACCACCTCAAAGTTATTCTTTCCAATCAATCCGTTGGGCTATTCCTATAAGTGTCACAAACAGCCCTAGAGTTTGTACTAGAATAACACCTTAAGACACAAATCAACCAAAACCCTAATGTCACCTAGATACTCCAATGTCACCTCAAGTATCCGTGGGTATGATTATACGATATGCATCACACAATCTTAGATTCATCTATTCAACCAACACAAAGGACCTCAAAGAGTGCCCCAAAGTTTCTACCGGAGAATCACGGCGAAAACGTGTGCCAACCCCTATGCATAGGTTCATGGGCGGAACCCGCAAGTTGATCACCAAAACATACATCAAGTGAATCATGTGGCATCCCATTGTCACCACAGATACACACGGCAAGACATACATCAAGTGTTCTCAAATCTTTAAAGACTCAATCCGATAAGATAACTCCAAAGGGAAAACTCAATTCATTACAAGAGAGTAGAGGGGGAGGAGAAACATAAGATCCAACTATAATAGCAAAGCTCGCGATACATCAAGATCGTGCCAAATCAAGAACACGAGAGAGAGAGAGAGAGATCAAACACATAGCTACTGGTACATACCCTCAGCCCCGAGGGAGAACTACTCCCTCCTCGTCATGGAGAGCACCGAGATGATGAAGATGGCCACCGGAGAAGGATTCCCCCTCCGGCAGGGTGCCGGAACGGGTCTAGATTGGTTTTCGGTGGCTACAGAGGCTTCTGGCGGCGGAACTCCTGATCTATTGTGCGTTCTGGAAGTTTTAGGATACATAGCTATATGGGTGAAAGAGATGCGTCACGGGACCGAAGGGGGGCCACGAGGCAGGGGGCGCGCCCTAGGGGGTGGGCGTGCCCCCCACCCTCGTGAGCACCTCCCTTCTTTCCTTACGTGCACTCCAAGCTTTTCCGGCAGCTTTCCTTCCAAAAATAACTTCTCTAGTTGATTTCGTTCCGTTTCGACTCCGTTTGATATTCCTTTTCTTCGAAACACTGAAATAGGCAAAAAACAGCAAATCTGGGTTGGGCCTCCGGTTAATAGGTTAGTCCCAAAAATAATATAAAAGTGGATAATAAAGCCCAATATTGTCCAAAACAGTAGATAATATAGCATGGAGCAATCGAAAATTATAGATACGTTGGAGACGTATCATTGCTCAACAGTAATTTGTTCACCCACCGTAGAATACTTCTGCTCTTGAGAGAAGCCACTAGTGAAACCTATGGCCCCCGGGTCTCTTTCTCATCATATCAATCTCCATCACTTTATTATTGCTTTGCTTTTTTTACTTTGCCTTTTACTTTTCACTTTGCATCTCTATACCAAAAATACCAAAAATATTATCTATCATCTCTATCAGATCTCACTTTCGTAAGTGACCGTGAAGGGATTGACAACCCCTAAGCGCGTTGGTTGCGTTGAGCTATTGTTTTTGTGTAGGTACAAGGGACTCGAGCGTAGCCTCCTACTGGATTGATACCTTGGTTCTCAAAAACTGAGGGAAATACTTATGCTACTTTGCTGCATCATCCTCTCCTCTTCGGGGAAATCCAACGCAGTGCTCAAGAGGTAGCATATGTCCGAAATTTTAGATGGGGGCAAAGTTTGTAACTTTCCCCAAATTTCAAACCAGCGCGTCTCAAACCGAAACATTGTTCCCCCTTAGTTCCCCGCCTCCCTCCGTTTCCCCATTCATACTCCGTGGGCGCGAAAACGCCCTCTCCACCAGCCGCGAAACCCCAGCCTCCTCCGTCCTCCACTCCATAGCGGCCAATCCACCGCCGCCCTCCTCCATCACCCCGGGGCCGGTACCCCGACGTCGTCGTCCAATGCAACCGCAACCACAACGCCCTCAAGGACTTAGCAGCTGAAGCCGAGGTAGAGCTGCCTCCACGATGCCGAGGCCGACATGCGCCGTACCAGAACCACTCTGACCACCGTCTTGTGCCTCATTATTGCAGCTCCACTGTCGCAACCGTCCACCGCACCGGAGCTATTCCCGCTACGCCGTCGTTCGCCGCCTCAGATCTGCTTCCCCACCGCCGACAGACGGCCACCGCACCACACTCAACAACTTGGCCATGGGTTCGTCCAAGGCTGCACCGTCCTCCACAACTTCTGGTTTCCGGCGAACAACAAGAAGATCGTTGGAAAAACAGAAGGAGGACACAGCACTGCCAGCAGAAAGAGGTACTCCTCTTCCCTTATTCGTGCAAATCTTACGTCTCCGCTCACACCGTATTCATCCCACGAAAGAAACTAGTTGAGCGCTTCTTACTGCATCTTCTTCGTGATACTAAATGCACAAGGTTTCCTCCCTTTTACTATTTCACCCTTGCTAGAGGTCAATAGCCCGCCTGGATTTCAAATCAGGGTCAGTCGAACTGCAATTAAAAGAAGCAGCACCCGCTTAGGCGCGCGGAGCACCTAGTCCGCCTGTTCCCCAGGGAAGCGGCGCATCGGTGTGTATCATAGGGGTGTGGGGCGCAGGAGCTGCTTGCGCCCGATCTGGAGGTCGGTGGGGCTTGAATGGATGGCCGGGGGGTGGTGCCAAGCACGGAAGTGCGGTGAGGTCGAGGGGAGGGCGCAGGCAGGGGAGGAATACTGGGCCGGTGGTTGCTGGCGTTTCGAGGAAGATCGTCAACACTGACTGGCTGGAGGTAGATGAAGGCAATCTGCCCGTTCTTTGTACATCGGACGGTGCAGAAAAAATGGACTGACCTATTTGCTTTCAGTCGACTGTTAGTTTCATAGAATCCTGTAGTAATTTAGTGTGTCATACATGTTGTAGAGCTATCATATGTCTCCCATCATTTATTTCTCACCGACCTGCTATCTGCTACCTTTACACTGTACTAATTGTGCACACACTTCACCCATACTCACAGTATTGTTTTTTGGGTATTTCAAACTCTGACGCAGTGTTGATGAATGCAGAAAAGAAAAGACAGAAGTCGCTCTAGTGTAATTCGAAGATAAGCACTAAGCGTTTCAGCGCTCTAATGGGTGCAGTGTCAGTAGTTGGAGACAGTAAATGTAGCTCTGCAGTTGATGATCTCAATTTCCACACACAACCATCCCAGGTGCTTGCTTTAACTTCGCGCTGTCAAATGTGGTTGCATGTTGCATATGGTGTCTAGCTTGTATTGCTTCCAATTTAGTTAAATTGCATTTGCTTACTTTACACATTATACCTTTGATAATGACATGCCTTCCTATTTTTGATACATGCTACATATGTCTATTAACCATGTTCGTACATCAAACTAATGCTCTTTTGTATCCCTCGTCAATCACTTATGATGAGACAGTCACCCGAGTGGGTTACTGTGAGACGCCCTACTCGTTTAAAGAGTGCAGTGTCATCCTCCCCACATGACTCTCAAGAAACAGCAAGGCTAAATGAAGATAGTCAATGTAGCTCTCTAGTTGATCACCGCAATTCCCCCACACCACCATCGCAGGTGCTTGCTCTTACTTGGCAGTGTAATATGTGGTTGCATGTTGCATATGGTGTCTACCTTGTAATATTTCTAATTAGGGTAACACATTATACCTGTTAATATGACATGCCTTCCTGTTTTTGGTACATACTACGTCTTTCTATTAACCATGTTCTTACATCAAACTGCTTTTCTTGTGTATCCCTCATCAATGCTCCTAATTTGTTAAATTGCATCTCTTTAGCTTACACATTATACATGTGAATATGACACGCCTTCCTGTTTTTGGTACATACTACATCTTCCTATCACACCATGTTCTTACATCAAACTACTATTCTTGTGTATCCTGTGTCTATCGCTTATGATGAGACAGTCACGCGCCTGGGTTAATATGAGACGCAATACTCTTATAAAGAATGCAATTTCATCCTCTCCACATGATTCTCAAGAAACAGCAAGCCTAAATGAAGATATTGAACGTAGCTCTGTACCTGAAGACCGCACTTCCCCTACACCACCATCACAGGTGTTTGCTCTAACTTCGCAGTGTGATATGTGGTTGCATGTTGCATAGGGTGTCTAGCTTGTAATGCTTCTAATTAGGGTAAATTGCATCTGCTTAGTTTACACACTATACCTATGAATATGACATGCCTTCCTATTTTTGGTACACACTACATCTATGTGTTAACCTTGTTCTTAGATGAAACTACCTCTCTTCTGTATCCTGCAGCAATCACTTATGATGAGTCACCTTTATTCGTTGCATAATGCATATTATTTCTAGCCTGTTGCCATGTATTGCTTCTAATTTGGTCAAATACATTTGTTAGGGCACCCTTTTAATTTGGCAGAGTGATATTGGTTTCATCTTTCATATGGTTTCTAGCTTGCATCGATTCTAACAAGTTCAAGCACCTTGTACTTAGTTTACACTTTATACATCATACATGTCAATATGTCACGCCGTCCTGTTTTTCATACATATTCCATCCTCCTATCATGCGGCTGCCTTACATGAAAGTAGTGTTCGTCAGTATCATGCATCAATGAGTTCTGAAGAGCAAATTTTATTCCTTTTTCTTGTGGGTTTGACTTGACAAGGCAAAATCAAGAAAGAGGAAGGAAAAGAGTAAGGAAGGCGATGATGGTGGTCCTCTGCAGCAACGTAAACGGAGCATCTGTACCGATTCTCCTTGTACTGATAGTGCATTACAAGGTCCAAGTCTCCGCTCCCCTACTCCACCATCCAAGGTGCTTGTTCTAACTTGGCAGTGTGATATCTGGTTGCCTATTGCATATGGTGTCTAGCTCGTGTTGCTCCTAATTAGTGTAAACTGCATCTGCTTAGCTTACACATGATACATGTGAATATGACACGCTTTCCTATTTTTGGTACATACTATATCTGTCTATCACACCATGTTCTTACATGAAACTACTCTTCTTGTGTATCCTGCATCAGTCACTTATGATGGGACACCTTTAAGTTGGCAGTGTGATATTGGTTTGTGTCTTGAATATGATTTCTAGCATGTATTGCTTCTAGTTTGATGAACGCCACCTATGACGAGACAATTTTAACTTGGCAGAGTGATATTGATTGCACCTTCCATATGGTGTCTTGCAGTGTTTCTAATTTGTTGAAGTGCCTTCTGCTTAGTTACCACATCATAGGTGTGAATATGTCAAGCTGCCCATTTTTTCGTACATATTCCATCCTCGTGTCATGACTTTGCCTTTCATCAGAGTAGTGTTTGTCAATATCATGCATGAATGAGTTCTGAAGAGTGAATGATATTCCTTTTTCTTGTTGGTATGAACTCACAATGCAAAATCCATAAAGCTGAAGGAAATTGGCAAGGCATTGGATGATGGTGGTCCTTCCGAGCAACTGAAACGGAGGTTATCTACAGATTCTACTCCACCATCCTCCCAACAAGATTCGCAAGACAACGCAAGGCTAGACAGTCAATGTAGCTGTGTAGATGATGAGCACATCTCCCCTACTCCACCATCACAGGTGCTTGCTCTAACTTGGCACTATTATATGTGGTTGCATGTTGCGTATGATGTCTAGCTTGTATTGCTTCTAACTTTGTTGAATTGCATCTGCTTACTTTACATATAATGCCTGTGAATATGACATGTGTTCCTGTTTCTACATCAGACTACTATTCTTGCATATTCCGCATCAGTCACTTATGATAAGGCACCTTTAAGTTGCCACTGTGATATTGGTTGTGTCTTGCATATGATTTCTAGAATGTACTGCTTCTAATTTTTTGAAATGACATACAGTTTGAACTTGGCAGAGTGATATTGGTTGCATCTTTCATATGGTGTCTAGCTTGAAGTGCTTCTAATTTTTTGAAATGCCTTCTGCTTAGTTACCACATCATAGGTGTGAATATGTCACACCATCCCATTTTTCATACATATTCCATCCTCGCATCATGTGTTTGCCTTTCATCCAAGTAGTGTTCGTCAGTATCATTTCTTATCGGTTTGACTTCACAATGCAAAATCATTACAGCTGAAGAAAATTAGTCCGGCAGTGGATGATGGTGGTCCTTCGGAGCAACTCAAACATGGGGTCTCTACAGATTCTACTCCGCCATCCTCCCAACAAGATTCGCAAGACAACAGAAGGCTGGACAGTCAACGTAGCTGTGTAGATGATGAGCACATCTCCCCTACTCCACCATCACAGGCGCTTGCTCTAACTTGACACTATTATATGTGGTTGCATGTTGCGTATGATGTCTAGCTTGTATTGCTTCTAACTTGAATTGCATCTTCTTACTTTACACATAATGCCTGTGAATATGACACGTGTTCATGTTTCTAGAACATACGTGTACATGATGAGCACATCTCCCCTACTCCACCATCACAGGTGCTTGCTCTTACTTGGAACTGTTATACGTGGTTGCGTTTTCCGTATGATGTCTAGTTTGTATTGCTTCTGATTATGTTGAATTGCATCTGCGTAGCTTACAACTTATACCTGCAACGATCACTTACCCATAAGACACATTTACCTTGGGACTGTGATGTAGGTTGCATCTTGCATTGTCTTCTAGCTTGTACTGCTTCTAATTTCTTGAAATGGCACTTACGACGAGACACTTTTTACCTGATAGAGTGATAGTGGTTGCATGTTCATATGGTGCCTAGCTTTCATTTCTTCTAATTTTGTTGAAATGCCTTCCGCTTACTGTTTTTTCATACATATTCCATCCTCCTATTGTACGTGTGAATATGAAACACTGTCTTTTTTTGTATATATTCCATCCTCCTATCCTGCGCTTGCCTTACATCAAAGTAGTGTTCGTCTGGATCATGCCTCAACCAGTTATGCAGAGCTAATTTTATTCATCTTCTTGTGGTTTTGACTTCATAAGGAAATATCAGAAAATAGGAAGGAAAAGAGTAAGTTAGGGGATGTTGGTGGTCCTCCGCACCGATGCAAACAGAGACTCTCTAGATTTTCCACTACTACTGCTAATGAAGTTGGAGTCCCAAGTCTACATGATGAGTTCATCTCCCGTACTCCACCATCGCAGGTGCTTGCTCTAAGTTGACAGTGTGATAATTGGTTTCATGTTGCATATGTTGTCTAGCCTGTATTTCTTCTATTTTGATTAAATTGCACCTGCTGAGTTTATACGTTATACATGTGCATATGACATGGATTTCTGTGTCTAGAATACACTGCATCTATCTATCATACCATGTTCTTACATCAAAGTACTGCTGTTGTGTATCCCGCATCAGTCACTCATGATTGGATGCTTTTAACATGGCAGTTTGATAGTGGTTGCATCTTGCATTGATTTCTATGTTGTACTGCTTCTAATTTTTCGAATTGCCACTTATGACAAGACACTTTTAACTTGGCAGAGTAATATTGGTTGCATCTTTCATATGGTGTCTAGCTTGCATTACTTCTATTTTCTTGAAAATCCTTCTGCTTAGTTTGCACATCGTAGCTGTGAATATGTCATGCCGTCCTGTTTTTCTTACATATTCCATCCTCATACGGTTGTCTTACATCAAAGTATTGCTTGTCTGTATCATGCATCAATGAGTTCTGAAGAGTGATTTTATTCTTTTGTGTTGTGGGTACAGCTTGACATGGCAAAGTCAAAAAAGAGCAAGGAAAATAATATAGTAGGGAGTGTTGTTACTCGTCGGGTGAAACGGAAAAGGTTCTGCCATCGAGATTCTGCTAGTACTTATAGTGCAGTAGAAGGTCCAAGTCCACCAGCTAAATCTGCAAACACAGTATCACCTGCTCCACCAGCTGCAGCATCCGCTTCAATTGTACCAGCATCTCAAGCAGTTACTCGTTCGTTTGCTTCGGAACTAGCCAGTTCCCAAGCTGCCTTCACACCTAACACTACTTCCAAAGCACTGCTGACACAACATGACTTGGCAAGATCAGATGAACCTCATGAGCATCAACACCAAGACGGTACCTGACCGAGTCAAGTTGCAGTTGCATGCTCCTTTATATGTACTCTCATAGTTTGATGTACAATAACACTTTCCATATTCGTTGTTGAACTAGCACCACGGCGCAAGTAGAAATAGACATCAGGGATAATGCTTGACAGATTAACAAAATCTAAAGGAGGAAGAATGGAGATCCATTTTGAGGCAGGTTTAAAAAGGCCACGTGATGCTACAGAGTCAGCCAAGTTAGTATCAGAGGCAGCAGTTGCCGTTAGGTGTCATGCATGTATCCTCCCAACGTGGATCCAGTACAGGAATGAGAAAGACAATACCCAGTTTAACACCTTCCTTGACCATTTATCCGTAAGTAATGTTATTCATCACAATTAGTAATATTGTCTTGCTCTGTCCCATACTTTCTAGCTTCCTCCTAATAAGACTCACATTCTTTTTTCAACAGATGAGGTTCAAGTTGGATCCGAAAGATGATGCAACTAAACAAGCATGCACTCATGTTTTTTAGTCTACTCTGCGACAGTATCGGTACCACCTTAGAAAATCTCACTTTGAAGGCAAGGCTAACAATGAAATCACCCAAACATCTCCAGTGGAATATATTACAGATGAAGACTGGACAGCCCTCGTTAAACACTAGTCTGATCCAAAGTATCAGGTAGGCTATATGTATTTGATCAGACCACATATTGAACTTGTATTTATGTATGTGCCTTACAAGTGTATCTTCTTCTAGGCTAACTGTTTGAAGAACAAAACCAACCGTTCTAAAGTGAAATTCCAATAGACAACAGGATCTCGTAACTATATTGCACACTATGAGGCTCTTGTAAATAGTTGCTACTTCCTTCTTTTTTGTGCCATATTATCGTATCTGTATTGACTTGTTCCAAATACAGAGGAAAGCCCGTGCGGACCAAAAAGAACCTGAACCGAATGCAGTGCAAATCTGCAAGGATTGCCACACCAGCAAGATGAAGGGCATGAGCACACCAGTTCAAGCCGTTGTTGTAAGTCCTTACTCCTCCTGCCTTGAACTGATTGGTACTGTGATGTGTTCATTTAACTACTTGGTTTGCAGCCAATATCAGTTACTCTGTTCACTTTTATTCACAATTGTCTTAACGTATCATTTCACCTTACATGGTTTAAAAGAGATGAAGGATATTCTTTTGGTCTTGATCTGTAATCTAGTTGTTATGTTCACGTGCGCACACAATGATAAAATAGCCTGTTTGTTTTATATCTGTTTTCCCATGATATGAATGATGTCAAACTATATTCATCCTACTTTAAACCATGTCTCTTTATCCTTAGATGTCAACGAATGTGAGGAAATAGACAATGCAATAGGCATGCTACATGGACATATGTTCCGAAAGTGATTTTATTATGTAGTTGGCACTACAATACATGCTAATGTGTTACAAAAGTTCACCAAAATAAGTTATGTATAAACGTTTAACCTACTTTGTTTGTTTTTATCTCATTAGTAACTTATCTGGTACACTAATCTACAAGTTCAAACTTTCATGAAGCTATGGAACAAATGATTGAACAGCCACAACCACCTGAAGGTGACGAGGCTACTATAGGCACAATGTCACCTCTTGCTGTAGTGCGTCAGTATCTCTCCACTAACAGTGCAAAAAGCACCTTCCTGTGTAATTATGGGTTGGTTGTCAAGGTAACCTCGTCCAAATCGCATACTGAACAAAATCATCCTGCTAGACAGAGTGATATATCTGTGCTCTAGACACAAGTCCAATCCCTAATGGAAGTTGTTTCGGAAACAAGAATAGTGGTTGAGAAATGTTGTCAAGATATGAATGGTTTTGAAACCAGACTATCAGACATTCGCTTCGTTGTTCAAGAGCAATGGCGGAAAAAGGTGGAGATATTGCTGCTCCATCAGATTCTACAGCGTGAAACATTAGCACTCAGGTCAAATGATTTGTGCTTCTATACATCTGATGGTGCTTTTATCTGGAAGGACTGTAAACTTTATGCTAACAGGCCTTTTGTTGTATGGTTGGAATTTATTTTGTTGTGATACAACATTTATAATGCTGCCTCAGGCTGTAGTAATTACGACGCTCTTTTTGTATAGTGTAGGTTTATCTTAGTAATGTATTCAGTCGAAAGCTTCGTAGGAGCCCAACATGCCAACATTCGTCAGGCCCATTCCAATTGGGCTAAAAATGATTACGGGCCGAAATTGGCATGTAGCCCACTAAAAATATCTGGGCCTAAATCAGCATAAGCTTTCATATTTTTCTGGTAGGCCTGTGCCCATAGTGGGCCTTTAACAGGCCTAAACATAATTTGAGCCCTCAGTAAAAATAGGCCGTTTACAGGTGTAAATATCTCGAGCCCATAAAAAACATGGGCCTTTAATAGACCGAAAGTGAGATTGGGCCCTGATTGTGCCAAATAACCCACTGGACTTAGCAGGCCAAAATGGTGGCCCATTTACGATGCGGATCTTTGACAGGCCGAAATTCAGACGGGCCGTAAATGCGCTGACCTAATACACGGGCCTTTAATAGGCCGGAACTTCGGTCGGGCTAGATTATCGTCATTTTTATATGGGCCGTTAATGGGCCCGATATGACATTGGGCCACACATGGCCCATGGTTTATGTCGTGGAATTGTCACAGCAGATGTCCTAGAGCAAGGACTTAGTTGTAGGGCCATCGCAGTAGGAAGCTTAAAGGGGTTAATCGGGACAAAGGACATGAGAGAGTTTTATACTAGTTCGGCCCCTTACAATGAAGGTAAAAGCCTACGTCTAGTTGGGTATGGTATTGCTGAGGTTTCGATCACCAAGAGGCTCAACTCGCCGGCTTGGTTATCGAATTATTGTTTCTTGCCCTAAGCCGCCACCGGGTCGTCTCCTTATATACATGGGTTGACGCCTAGTGGCCTACAGAGTCCCGGCCGGCTCATAATTGTGTCCGGCTTGGTGACTTTCTTTACATGCCTTTCTTTACAAGTCTTTCCTTACATATGGCGGTTCATAATATCAGGCCTTAAACCGCCTTCAGGCCCTTGGGCCTTCTATAATACTTAATAAACTACAATCTTGGATGTTTACTGGGCTTCTTGCATAACCCTCCATTGGGGCTGACCCGGTCCCTCCTGGGCGGGTCTCAGCTGATAGTAATATCCCCAACATTAGGCCCCAGGTTGACTTTGAACCTTGTTCTTTGTCAATATTCCATACTTAGCCAAAAAATCCATCTTCTTATCTTTACTGAAATTCCCTTGTAACCCGCAGTGACGTCATCTCTTGAAAACGCAAAAAGATTTTCATGACGTCATCTTCCAACGGATCTTTTATCTTTAATGTTTCCCGAGAATTGAGGCGCCTATATAGCTGGATAACCATTATTTGGTTCTCCCTTGATTTTTGCGCCCGTCTGTTCGCATCTTTCCTTATAAATAGGCTCGCCCCAGCCTTCCTCATTCTTCTCTCTCTCTCTCTGTCTTCTTCCTCTTGCGACCCTACTACTGCTCGAGTTTCGCCGCCACCGTGCCTCATCTCTGTCATTGACTCTGGCCGCTGCATCAACCTGAACCGATCCAGAGAACCCGCGGCAACCTCCGTAGTAGATCTGCAACCGTAAGCTTTCTTTCCTTCATGCCTCAGATCTTCATTAGGGTTTCCAAGCTCCTACGCGTTCTTCGTAGTTCATCATAGTTCTTCATAGTTCTTCTACTGCCTCCTCTTTCTGATCCAAACGAGATGTATGTTCCTGCAGTAGCTGTTTGGTGCCTCCTTTTGATATTAGCAGACTCCTTTTTCTGGTACAAGAGCTATGTTTAGATCTGATGAACTCATCTGGACTGTATTTTTAGGTCTAGAATTTTTTTTCATTTTTTAACATCCATTTGATCTGAAATAATATCAACCATTTTGGTAAACTTATTTTTCCCAATACTTAGCTGAATCCACTTTCCGAAAGAATATATAGTCATGGCGGCTTACTGCACCGTCTTTCTTTTCCTTATATGTCATTAGCCCTTAGTTAAGCCACCATTACTTGTTTTGCATCTTCATCCTTTAACTGTTAACCTCACCGTAAAACTGAGCCGGCATGTTGCTTTTCTTTTCAGTTCCTTGCACGTCATGCCGTCCAAAACGCCAACCATCTGTAATTGGGTTCCCTCAACCATAACTGAGGAACGTTTAAAAGAGTTCTTCATCATAGGATTTCTGCCATCAAAAGTCGTCATGTCTTACCATGCCTCTGACCCAGAAGAAGAACGACCCAATCCAAGAGACGGCGAAGTGATTGTTTTTACTGACCACATGAACCATGGCTTCTCATCGCCCAGCTCAAAGTTCTTCACAGAGGTCCTTCACTTTTTCAAACTCCATCCTCAGGACATTGGGCCCAATTCCGTATCTAATATTTGTAACTTCCAAGTGCTTTGTGAGGTGTATCTTCAGCAAGAGCCGACCGTAGAGCTGTTTAGAGAATATTTTTATCTGAACCGACAGAATGAGTGCACCAACGGTCTTAGCTTAGAGCTTGGAGGCATCTCAATTCAGCGCCGGCAGGGTGCTGTCTTCCCTCTCATAGTCTTACTAAGTCACCCAAAGGACTGGAACCAAACTTGGTTCTACTGTCAGGATATCTCACCAGCAAACGAGAAGCCACTGTCGGGTTACCGCCCCGATTGTCTTGACTCCAAGTTCGTGCTTCCAGAAAAACTCACTACTGCTGAACGCAAGAGATTGATGCCATCCATCAAAAAGATCAATGCTCTGTTAGGAAACGGGTTGACTGGAGTTGATCTAACCCGTTGCTGGGTCTCGTGGCGGGTTATTCCTTTAAGCCGTCGGTCAAAGTTGATGTATGAATATGGTGGAGGCCCGGACGACTCTCTTCGTCATAGCCCGTTTCAACTAACCGAAGAAGACATTGTCTCAATGTCAAACCTTTTGGTGAATGGGAAATATGAAGACTGCAGTATTGTTGGGTTAAATCCCTTTTGTAAGCTTAACCCGGTGCCAGAAGTAAGGATATTCTGATCTCTTTTCCTTTGTATTTTGCTCAGCCGTATTGTTTAGCACTAATCTTTCATCTTGTCTTTGCCTGTCTACAGGACAACTCTGACTTTTGGAAAGTGAAATATGACCACGAGGCTGCCAAGAAGGCGAAAGCCACCGCCATGAATGCCAAGAAAACGACCCGGAAGTCGAAGAACAAAAAGAAGAACACTGCTGAAGATTTGATGAAGCTTGATGACATGTATGATTCGGAGGTAGCCCTTGATTCCCTTGGCCAATTTTTTAACAATCTTATTGACACTGATCATTACCAGGATGACACTGGGGCCAGTCAGGCCGAGGAAGCAGAGGTAACTATCATTTCCCCCGACTCAGAGCCCTTACCAAGACACAAAGTTCGACGAGTGACCCGTAAAGTAAGGTTTTCTAACCCTTTAGCTCACTTGGATCCCAACTTTCGTTTGAAAAAGCAGCAACATGAAAGCCGCCGTCAAGCTAGGACTGAAGATGAACCGGTTGTCGTTCTTCAACAAACTCCTCGGAAACGTCCGAATGAGGTTTACTTATTTCTGTCTTTAATTGTGTTTATTGGATCCTTCTCCTTGTATTTCTTTTAATTCTTTTTTATCCTTTCAGGAGGTGTCTCGCTCTTCTGGCGACTCATCGCAAACGCAATTCCCGGCTTTCAAGACTGCTCCCGGGTAATCAGAAATCCTCCTTTCTTTCGGGTTGTTCAATTGTACCTTTATACTGACAATCCTGCAGCATTTTTTCTTAGTGGCCAAGCTAAATCCAAAAAAGCGAAGGCAGCTAAACCGGCGGAAGACCCGCCGGCGCTGGCATCTGACCCGGCTAGGCCGCCTTCTCCATTAGCTGAAGCTCCAGAAGACCCACCTATTGATAACGAAGCAAATCCTCATGAGCCGTTATTTGACGAAACCACTGTGAACCCTTCCACAACCGGACCGTCAAGCTTAGCCAACCCGCCATCTCCGTCTGCACAAGATGTTCAGATTACTGGGAGCCGCTTTATTGAACCAGGGAACCCAACCGTGCTGGCTCGATGTACAGCAAAGCAAGAGGCATTGGAGAGGTAGAAAGATCGCTTTGACGTTGCCAACTATGACCGTCTCGATGCCAATGATATTTTATCCGGCTATCTCAGTCATGTACACTCCAGTCATGAGTCTAAGATTGAGATGGTCAAGCAGCTGCAGTTAAAATATGAGGTACGCTTTTCCGGCTTATTTGTATTCCTTCAGCCCCCAAGTCTTCAGATTATGAGAGAACCGGAATAACCTGTAGACTTTCAAATATAGGCCGAAACTTTTACCTTTGAATCTTTTCTTGACTTTAATAGATCAAAGCTTCACCTGTAGTCCCCAAGGACCGGCTCATTTTGATCATAAATGAACCGGTACTTTAAATTGTTTTGAGACCGTCTTCAAAGTACTTAATACTCCGGCTTAACCTTGATAAACTTGCTGAACGGCATACATTAGTCCCCAAGTGCCAAGTGTTGTTACTTTGTAAAGTACTTGGGACTTAAATATGTCTGTAGAGTCGTAGAAATTTGATTTGGCATACATTAGCCCCCAAGTGTCAAGTGGTTTTTGTAAAGTACTTGAGACTTGAATCTTGATTGTTGAACTTGAAACAAAATCTTGACTCATCTGACTGTTTTGCAGAATGCCTTACCTGAATTGAATTCTCAACTGACTAACGCGAAGACCCGGCTAGCGAGTTAGGAGACAGAAATCAAATCTGCTAACTCCAAACTGCAAATAAGTCTCTCTGCAACGGAAAATTTAAAGACCAGCTTCGCTGCCAAGAAGAAAACTTGGGAAGAGGAAAAAACACTTCTGACCCAACGTGCTGAGACGGCCGAGACAGCTCTGAAAGAGATTTCAACAGAGTTGAACGGGTTAAAGGGTCGGGTGTCTCAGATGGTAGCTGCCATCTTTGGTGAGCCGTCTGACTTTAACTTTGTGTGCTTTTTGCCGATCTGGAGTATAATCCGCCAACTGACTTTGCGTGTAAAATTTATGCAGGCCCTCGAAGCAAAAATCTGAGCCAAGACCCATTGATTAAATTGAAGGCAGTATATACTTTGGTTGACCAATTGTATATTGGCGCACAGCGGGCTCTGGCCGCCATCTCTCCTGCTAATCAAGGATCCAACCGGCTCAGCGAAGTCCTGAAAAAACTGTCCATCCTTCCTGCCAGGTTTCAAGAAGTAAAACGCTCCTGCGCTCGAGCCGGAGCTTTGACTGCCCTGAGCCGCTCCAAGGGTTGGGTGCCAGACCTAGACCTGACGGACGTGGCAAGAGGTTATCCCACCGTGAAGGAAGACGGGTCTCCTTTTGATCGGGATGACTTCATGGCTTGCATGCGCGGAGTCTGGCCTCAAGCAACTACACTTGGAGATGACACCAATGTTGATAAATACCAGCCTTGGTAGGTTGCACCTTTTGATCCGTAAGCCGCCGGTGTGAATAACCCGGGCGGCTGTGTTGTAAATAGTCGAGCCGGTGAAGAAAACCAGGCTTATTGTTTGTAATATTGAAACAACAAAAGACTAAAAAGGCAAGCAACAGATAATAAGCATAATTTAATCATGTATTCAAAAAGGTGGGGGGTTTTGATTCGAATACGATTAGTAAACCGGACCAAAGGGGTTAAGCTAAGGTTCGAATACGACCATATAGCCCCAGTGGCTTTGGCATTGCGCCGATCAAGAGGGTACCGACAACTATGTTCTCTTTGGTTCGAATACGACCTATGTTTGAACAGGAATCCCCCAAATGACCTTGAGAGGTTTTTAATGACCCTGATTCGAATACGATCCAAGTCGGACTCAAAGGGGTTAAGCTATGATTCGGATACGATCAAGAAGCCCCCAAGTGAGTTTGGCCTTGAGCCGATCAAGAGGGTTATGACAGCTATGTTCTCTTTGGTTCGAATACGACCTATGTTTGAACAGGAAGCCCCCAAGTGACCATGAGATTTGCAGCTAGATTCGGATACGATCATAAGCTGGACCAAGAAGGTTAAACTTGATTCAAATATGATCATCTCCTTAATAGTCATTTGAAAATAAAAAATAACAAAGATGCATAGTATTTGAAAAGAAAAGAGACCGATGGTCTTACTTTATTGCTTATCATGGTATACACAATGTTAACGTATGTACATGATGAGAGTCAGTGGCTCAGGTGTAGTATGGCCGAAGTTGAGCAATGTTCCAGGGCCGGCGGGTCTCCTCCTCCGACTTACATGAGTCTTTGTGCTCTCGAACATCAATGAGGTAATATGACCTGTTATTTAAGTTCTTACTGACTACAAAGGGTCCTTCCCAAGGTGGGGATAACTTGTGTGCATCTGACAGATCCTGGATGAGCCGGAGCACCAAGTCGCCTTCCTGAAAAGTCCTGGACTTAACTCGGCGGCTGTGATAATGGCACAGGTCCTGTTGATAAATTGCTGATCGGGCCACTGCTAAGTCTCTTTCTTCATCCAACAAGTCAAGTGCATCATGTCTGGCTTGTTCATTATTACTTCAACATAAGCCACCACACGGGGCAAGTCATGACAGATGTCACTAGGAAACACTGCTTCTGCTCCATAAACCATGAAGAAAGGTGTGTAACCTGTAGACCTGTTGGGTGTGGTATTGATACTCCACAACACCGAGGGTAACTCCTCTACCCAACAACCTGGTGTTCGCTGTAAAGGAACCATAAGCCGGGGTTTGAGCCCTTTCAAAATTTTCTGATTGGCTCTCTCAGCTTGACCATTGGATTGAGGATGAGCTACAGAAGAAACATCAAGCCGGATGTGCTCTCGTTGACAAAACTCCTCCATAGCCCCTTAGGACAGATTAGTGCCATTGTCAGTGATAATACTGTGTGGGAAACCAAAACGGAAGATCACCTTTTTCGTGAACTGAACCGCCGTGGCCGCGTCACACTTAATCACAGGCTCCGCCTCAACCCACTTGGTGAATTTATCAACTGCCACCAAGAGATGTGTCTTTTTATCCTTAGACCTTTTAAAAGACCCCACCATGTCAAGCCCCCAGACCGCAAATGGCCAAGTGATTGGAATCATCTGGAGCTCTTGAGCTGGCACATGTGCTCATCATGCAAACTTTTGACATCCATCACATCGACTGACTAGATCTTCTGCATCAGCGTGAGCCATCAACTAGTAAAAACCGTGATGAAACGCCTTGGCCACAAAAGATTTTGACCCGACGTGATGACCACAATCGCCTTCATGGATCTCACGAAGGATTTCTTGACCTTCTTCGGGGGATACACACCGCTGAAACACTCCGGAAACACTGCGATGATATAACTCTCCATCTGAGATCGTCATTGACTTAGACCGCCGGGTTATCTGTCGAGCCAGGGTCTCATCTGCTGGCAACTCTCCCCGGGTCATGTAAGCCAAGAACGGTACTGTCCAATCTGGGATGACATGAAGAGCCGCCACCAACTGTGCCTCCGGGTCAGGAACAGCTAAATCCTCTTCTGTGGGCAACTTGACAGAGGGGTTATGCAACACATCCAAAAAGGTGTTAGGTGGCACCGGCTTACGCTGAGACCCCAACCGGCTTAAGGCATCATCCGCTTCGTTCTTTCGACGGTCAATGTGCTCCACCTGATAACCTTTAAAATACCCTACAACGGCATCAACCTCTCGGCGATAAGCCGCCATGAGAGGGTCCTTGGAATCCCACTGTGACGCCCCAAGACCGGAGCTTCCGATGCCTTCCAGGGTTTCCGGGTTTCGTCGTGTGATTTGTTTGGTTTGTTGCGTTCATCATTGCATCATGTGCTTTGCATCATGTCATCATGCCATTAATATTGCAACCATTTCAAAACTCTTTTAAATAAATCGTATGGATCTTCGATCCATTTAAATCGAGGGAAGGATGACTTATCTTTATAACATATCCTCCCGATATTAGTGGAGCTATTATAAAATATTCCATTTATTTGGAATCACCCTTAAACACACTTGCATATTCCCCATGTCTTTTCTAGTTCAAGCTTGACTTAAAAACCTTGCCAAAAATTCTCTTCCCACTTACCGAGGTTCCTCCAAAGATCCGAACATTTTTGGGCACTTCTAAAACCTAGCCCCAATTCAAACCCATTTGAATGATATTCAAATGAGTTCGAATTTAAATCTTGCATTCGCGCCAACTTCTATCTTCTTGGTTCCAGCTCAGTTTTGTGGGTCCGGAGATTTATACGCGTGTCCTACTTCTTCCCCAATGCCTCCTTTCTTCTCCTTTACCTTCTTTGTTTTTTTCTGTTTTTAGAAATCAAGAGAGGGAGAGAAGGGAGCCCAGCAGGCCATTTAGGCCCAGCTGCACCTAAACCTAGCCAGCTCCACCAGGCCCACTCCCCCGGCCCACCTAACCCTCTAACCTAGCCCGCACCCTGCTCTCCTCCCTTGCGCCGCCACTCCCTCTTCTCGATCTCACCCTCTCTCTCCCGCAACGCCCGCTCCTCATCTCGCCCTCCTCTCGCTGCACCGCTTGCCCGATCCATTGCCTCGCCTTCCTCCCCAACAGCGCCATCCTCCCAACGCCCCCTCTCTCTCCGACTAGCGCTCGTCCACGCCGGAGTGCCTGCCTCCCACGCCGCCTCTCCTCTTGCTTCTCCTCGCAGAGCACCCCCGCGCCTCGGCCTCCTTCCTCGACTCCAGCCGCCCCTGTCGGCGACAGTAGGCCGCTGCCGTCCGTCTCCTCCGCCTCTCTGCGCCGCTTCGTGGACGCCGAGGAACGATGGGGACAGCGTCTTCCGGCCTCCATGCTCCCTCGCGCGGACCGTGACCACCCTCAAGGCCAAGCTCCGCCGCCCTCTCGTGCCTCTGCTGCGCCGGTCTGCGAGTCCGCCGCCGAGTTCCACCAGGCCCCCGCCGGCGACCTCGACCTTCAGGCCGTCGCGGCGCCTCCGCCGAGCCTCCTCTGGTCGCTGTCGGCCGAGCTCAAAGCTCCACTGATGCACGCTGCTTGCTCGTCTCGCGCCACTCCTCCATGCCCCTTCGGCCTCCTCTGCTCGCGCAGCAGTGTCCCACCTCCGTCACCGTGTGCTGGACGCCGAGTTCACCTTCCTCAACGTCACCACGCCATGGCTGATTTTGTTGCTTCACTGTTGGGCACGAATTGCCTTGCTGCTGCCTCGAGAGCCCCTTTGTCGTGCTTCATTTTGGGTCGGCCAGTACAAGAACAGCAAGTACCGTCGCCAAGACTCCGTGGACGTCTACACGATGACCGCCGAGTACCTCTTCACGAGTACAACTACCATCGTGTGGATCTGCCAAGACCGTGGAGTAAATGAACAAGTACCCCTACGCGCGAAACGCCAAGTTCCCCTCCGAACATGTACGAATATGCCCGGTGATGCGACAAGTACCCCGACAACGTGTACATCTACTCCGTCAAGACTCGGACCGACAAGTACCGTGGCACCGAAGACATTTGATGCGTCAAGTCTCTTTTCGAAAATGTACAACTAACATCGCCGACGACCCGAGTACCACTACCGTCGACCCTCGAAGACCCCGTGGATGTCAAGTTCCATGTCGTGACCCCGAACATCTACGAAAACGTTGTACGACTACTTCCGTGGCCGAAGACCCGTGTACAACTACCGTCGCCGTGTACGACTATTTCCGCTATGAACGTCCCGAGAACGTCTACTTCCTCTACTTGGCACCGAACGAGAGCCGTCCCATTTGCACACTTCGAAGGTATAACCCCGAGACGACGTCCGTGAACGAATGCTTGCGATGTTTGGGATGCTCATGTTTGCACCGTGTCCAGATTGTCACTCGTTTCCTTGTCGCCAACTCGTGGGACACCCGGTATCCGGGAGTGCCCCACCATCTTTTGCACGCATACGCATACTTCTCCTTTGCATCGGTATCTCAATCGAGTTACCGGAACCGATATGTTGCCGTGGCACCATTTTTGGATTCGTTGCCGTGGCACCCCTTTTCCTTCCACCACGGTGACAAATGCTTCTTAATGCTATTGTCAACTTTTAATAAAATTGCATAAACTTGTTCATGTCATCCGCATCATGATAACAACAATTAAAATGTTTAAATTGTTGTTGCATTAAATTGCTAATGCATATGGGGATTTACCGGATTTGTTGTTTGTTATATCCAGCCCCATTTAAATTGCTTAGGTAGATAGTTTCTTTTATGCTTCACCTCTTGCCATGCTTAATAACATTTAATATTGTTGGGTACATAACCGGGAGAGAACTAAATAACTTGAATGTGGTGTTTCGTCAATATGCAACTCGTTGCATATTGAGCTCCACTTAATTTGTAGGATTGTTTTGTGCATTTTGCCATGCCATGCTTCATTAAACCGGACATGCATCATACTTGGTTGTGCATCATGCCATGCTTATGTGGTGGTTGTTTACTATGTTGTTGGCTCCTTTCCGGTGTTGCTTCTTCGGGTTGGTTCCGATAACGTCGCGTTTGTGAGGATTCGTTCGTCTACGTCCGTTTGCCTTCTTCATGGACTCGTTCTTCTTTCTTGCGGGATTTCAGGCAAGATGATCATACCCTCGAAATCACTTCTATCTTTGCTTGCTTAGTTGCTCGCTCTTTTGCTATGCCTATGTTGCGATACCTACCACTTGCTTATCATGCCACCCATATTGTTGAGACAATCCTCTAACCCACCTTGTCCTAGCAAACCGCTGTTTGGCTATGTTATCGCTTTGCTCAGCCCCTCTTATAGCGTTGTTAGTTGCAGGTGAAGATTGAAGTTTGTTCCTTGTTGGAACATGGAGGTGTTGTTCTTTGTTGGAACATGTTTATTTGTTGGGATATCACAATATATCTTATTTAATTAATGCATCTATATACTTGGTAAAGGGTGGAAGGCTCGGCCTTATGCCTGGTGTTTTGTTCCACTCTTGCCGCCCTAGTTTCCGTCATATCGGTGTTATGTTCCCGGTTTTTGCGTTCCTTACGCGGTTGGGTTATAATGGGAACCCCTTGACAGTTCGCTTTGAATAAAACTCCTCCAGCAAGGCCCAACCTTGGTTTTACCATTCTCCACCTAGCCTTTTTCCCTTGGGAGTCGCGCATCCCGAGGGTCATCTTTATTTTAACCCCCTCGGGCCAGTGCTTTTCTAAGTGTTGGTCCAAACTAGAGCCACTTGCGGCGCCACCTCGGGGAAACTTGAGGGCTGGTTTTAGCTGTACGTAGTGTTCATCCGGTGTTGCCCTGAGAACGAGATATGTGCAGCTCCTATCAGGATGTCGGCGCATCGGGCGGTCTTGCTGGACTTGTTTTACCATTGCCGAGGAGGTCTTGGAGTACCGGGATACCGAGTCTGATCGGAATGTCTCGAGAGGAGGTCTATTCCTTCGTTGACCGTGAGAGCTTGTCATGGACTAAGTTGGGACACCCCTGCAGGGATTTGAACTTTCGAAACCCGTGCCCGTGGTTATGGGCAGATGGGAATTTGTTAACGTCCGGTTGTAGAAAACCTGAACTTGACCTTAATTAAAATGAATCAACAGCATGGGTTACCGTGATGGTCTCTTTCTGGCGGAGTCCGGGAAGTGAACACGGTGTTGAAGTTATGCTTGACGTAGGTTGTTTTAGGATCACTTCTTGATCATACTTTCACGACCGTGCCCTGCCTTCTCTTCTCGCTCTCATTTGCATATGTTAGCCACCATATATGTTAGTCGCTTGCTGCAGCTCCACCTCATACCTTTACCTTACCCATAAGCTTAAATAGTCTTGATCGCGAGGGTGTGAGATTGCTGAGTCCCCGTGGCTCACAGATACTTTCAAAACCTGTTTGCAGGTGCCGATGAGTCCATGCTGATGATGCAACCAATCTCAGGAGGAGCTCGTTGAAGATCTTGTCCTTTGTGTTGTTTCGTTCTAGTTGTTCAGTAGTGGAGCCCAGTTGGGGTCGATCGGGGACCTTTCTCGCATTTGGGGTTCTTCTTTTATTTTGGTTTCGTAGTCGGACCTTGATTGTATTTGGATGTTGTAATGCTTTATTCATGTAATTGTGTGAAGTGGCGATTGTAAGCCAACTATGTATCTTTTCCCTTTATGTATTACATGGGTTGTGTGAAGATTACCTCACTTGCGACATTGCTTTCAATGCGGTTATGCCTCTAAGTCGTGCTTCGACACGTGGGAGATATAGCCGCATCGAGGGCGTTACACCCACTTGCCAGATACATGTTGAACCACTAGATCTGAGTCGCCAAGACATCTGACCCGGCTCAAACTCATCTCTTTCACCACTCGAAGACCATGGAGTAAGGCTTCATACTCTGCTGCGTTGTTAGTGCAAGGAAACATCAACTGTAACACATAATAAAATTTGTCACCTCGTGGAGAAGTTAACACAACTCCAGCCCCCAAGCCTTCCAACTGTCTGGACCCATCAAAATGAATAGTCCAATACGTGTTGTCTGGCTTCTCTTCTGGCATCTGCATCTCTGTCCAGTCATTGATGAAGTCAACTAGTGCTTGAGATTTGATCGCAGTACGTGGCACATACTTGAACCCATGAGTCCCAAGCTCAATTGCCCACTTGGCGACTCGCCCAGTGGCTTCTCTGTTTTGAATGATGTCTCCCAAAGGAGCAGAGCTGACCATAGTGATCGGGTGACCCTGGAAATAATGTTTAAGCTTTCGGCTTGCCATGAACACCCCATATACAAGCTTCTGCCAATGTGGATATCGTTGCTTAGATTCAATTAACACTTCACTGACGTAAAAAACCGGCCGTTGAACCGGATGCTCTTTGCCAGCCTCCTTGCGCTCTACCACAATAGCCACACTAATAGCCCATGAGTTGGCAGCCATGTATAACAACAACGGCTCTTTCTCAATTCGGGCAGCTAGGACCGGCGGCTCAGCAAGCTGTGTTTTCAGATCCTCAAAAGCAGCGTTCGCCGCATTGCTCCAAACAAAAGCATCTGTTTTCTTCATCATCTGATACAGAGGCATTGCCTTCTCCCCTAACCGGCTTATGAACCGGCTCAAAGCGGCAACATGGCCCACCAGTCGCTGAATGTCATTGATGCATGTTGGTTTCGCTAGGGATGTAATTGCCTTGATTTTTTCCGTGTTAGCTTCAATGCCTCGGTCGGACACCAAAAAACCCAAGAGCTTGCTAGCTGGGACTCCAAAAACACACTTGGCCGGGTTAAGCATCATTTTGTAGACCCGGAGATTATCAAAGGTCTCTTTCAGATCTGCGACCAAGGTTTCCTCTTTCCTGGATTTTACCACAATATCATCCACATAAGCATGAACATTACACCCAATTTGATCGTGGAGACAATTCTGCACACACCGCTGGTAAGTCGCCTGGGCACTCTTAAGCCCAAAAGGCATAGACACATAGCAGAAAGCTCCAAAAGGAGTAATAAACACTGTCTTCTCCTGATCCTTGACCGCCATCTTAATCTGATGATAACCAGAATAAGCATCCAAGAAACTCAAACGTGCGCAACCTGATACGTCTCCAATGTATCTATAATTTTCGATTGCTCCATGCTATATTATCTACTGTTTTGCACTATATTGGGCTTTATTTTCCACTTTTGTATTATTTTTGGAACTAACCTATTAACCGGAGGCCCAGCCCAGAATTGCTGTTTTTGCCTATTTCAGTGTTTCGGAGAAACGGAATATCAAACGGAGTCCAAACGGAATAAAATATTTGGGAACGTGATTTTCTCACCGAACGTGATCCAGGAGACTTGGACCCTACTCCAGGGAGTCAAAGAGGAGGTCACAAGGGTGGGGGCACCCCCCCCTAGGGCGCGCCCCTGCCTCGTGGGCCCCTCGGTGCTCCACCGACGTACTCCTTCCTCCTATATATACCTACGTTCCCCCAAACGATCAGAAGAGGAGCCAAAAACCTAATTCCACTGCTGCAACTTTCTGTATCCATGAGATCCCATCTTGGGGCCTGTTCCAGAGCTCCGCCGGAAGAAGGCCGTCATCACGGAGGGCTTCTACATCATCCTAGCCCCTCCGATGAAGTGTGAGTAGTTTACCTCAGACCTTCTGGTCCATAGTTAGTAGCTAGATGGCTTCTTCTCTCTCTTTGAATCTCAATACAAAGTTCTCCCCCTCTCTCGTGGAGATCTATTTGATGTAATCTTCTTTTTGCAGTGTGTTTTTTGAGATCGATGAATTGTGGGTTTATGATCAAGTCTATCTATGAATAATATTTGAATCTTCTCTGAATTCTTTTATGTATGATTTGTTATCTTTGCAAGTCTCTTCGAATTATCCGTTTGGTTTGGCCAACTAGATTGGTAGTTCTTGACATGGGAGAAGTGCTTAGCTTTGGGTTCGATCTTGCGGTGTCCTTTCCCAGTGACAGAAGGGGCAGCAAGGCACGTATTGCATCGTTGCCATCGAGGATAACAAGATGGGGTTTATTTCATATTGCATGAATTTATCTCTCTCTACATCATGTCATCATGCTTAAGGCGTTACTCTGTTTTTAACTTAATACTCTAGATGCATACTGGATAGCGGTCGATGAGTGGAGTAATAGTAGTAGATGCAGAATCGTTTCGGTCTACTTGTCACAGATGTGATGCCTATATACATGATCATGCCTAGATATTCTCATAACTATGCTCAATTCTATCAATTGCTCAACAGTAATTTGTTCACCCACCGTAGAATACTTATGCTCTTGAGAGAAGCCACTAGTGAAACCTATGGCCCCCGGGTCTATTCTCATCATATCAATCTCCATCACTTTAATCTTGCTTTGCTTTTTTACTTTGCCTTTACTTTTTACTTTGCATCATTATATCAAAAAATACCAAAAATATTATATCTATCAGATCTCACTCTCGTAAGTGACCGTGAAGGGATTGACAACCCCTAATCGCGTTGGTTGCGAGTAGCTATCGTTTTGTGCAGGTACGAGGGACTTGAGCGTGGCCTCCTACTGGATTGATACCTTGGTTCTCAAAAACTGAGGGAAATACTTATGCTACTCTGCTGCATCATCCCTTCCTCTTCGAGGAAAACCAACGCAAGCTCAAGACGTAGCACAACCCGCCGTAGCATCAATGATCTGATCAATACGGGGGAGAGCAAAAGGATTAGCCGGGCAAGCCTTGTTCAGATTGGTGTAATCCACACACATACGCCAGGTGCCATTCTTTTTTAGTACAAGCACCGGGTTAGCTAACCATTCGGGGTGAAAGACCTCCACAATGAACCCGGTTGCCAAGAGCCGGGCCACCTCTTCTCCAATGGCCTTGCGCCTTTCTTCATTGAACCGTCGGAGAAACTGTCTAACAGGTTTGAACTTTGGATCAATATTAAGAGTGTGCTCAGCGAGTTCCCTCAGGACACCCGGCATGTCTGAAGGTTTCCATGCAAAGATGTACCGGTTCTCACGAATGAACTCGATGAGCATGCTTTCCTATTTCGGATCCAAGTTTGTGTTGATGATGAACTGTTTGGATGAGTCGCCAGGCACAAAGTCAACCATCTTAGTGTCATCAGCTGATTTGAATTTCAACTCCGGCTCCTGCTCTGTTGTTGGTTTCTTTAATGACGTCATGTCTGCCGGGTCAACATGATCCTTGTAAAATTTTAACTCCTCTGTTGCACAAACAGATTCAGCATAGGCAGCATCACCTTCTTCACACTCCAAGGCTATCTTCTGTCTCCCATGTACTGTAATGGTGCCCTTATGACTCGGCATCTTGAGCTGCAAATACACGTAACACGGCCGAGCCATGAACTTGGCATAAGCCGGCCGCCCAAATAGGGCATGATATGGGATCTTGATCTTAACCACCTCAAAGGTTAATTTTTCTGCTCTGGAGTCATACTTGTCCCCAAAGGCTACTTCCAGCTCAATCTTACCAACCAGGTATGCCGACTTACCAGGTACCACACCGTGAAAAACAGTGTTGGATTGTTTAAGATTTTTATCAGTCAATCCCATTCGGCGGAACGTCTCATAGTAGAGGATGTTGATGTTGCTGCCTCCATCCATGAGTACCTTAATAAACTTGTATCCACCAACCTGAGGTGCCACTACCAAATCCAAGTGACCCGGATTATCAACCCAGGGCGGGTGATCCTCTCTGCTCCACATAATAGGCTGCTCTGACCAACATAGATAACGTGGAATCGCCGGCTCAACGGCATTGACGGCCCTCTTGTGAAGTTTCTGGTCCCTCTTACATAAACTGGTGGTAAATACATGATATTGCCCACTACTCAGCTGCTTCGGGTTGCTCTGATAACCGGATTGTTGCTGCTGATTACCTTGGCCGGGTTGCTGATTATATCCTCCTTGGTGACCAGGATAACCCTGACCGTGAAAACCTCCTCCACCTGAACCGGCGCCCGGGCCATGGAAACCGCCTCCTCCTGAACCGCCACCTGGGCCGTGACCTCCATGAAACGCGTTCGAATTTTTAAACGCCTTCATGATCATGCAATCTTTCCACACGTGGGTGGCTGGCTTCTCCCAGGTGTCGTGCTTTGGACAAGGTTCATTTAACAACTTCTCAAGGGTGGGACCTGACCCGCCCGACCGAGGGGGTTGTCTGCCCTTGCGCCGTTGATTACCACCCTGTGCATTCGTGTTAGCAACAAACTCATCAGCCTTACGTTTATTACCTCCCTGATTTGCCGGGTTATGCTGGTGACCCTTGCCGTTGCCATTCTTCTTTCCCTTCATTGCCTTTTCTTCGTCAGACACCGGGTCCTTTGTAGTATCAGAATCAGCATACTTGATGAGAGCTGCCATGAACGTTCCCATGTCATTACAGTCATGCTTGAGCTGCCCCAGCTTCTGCTTCAGAGGTTCAAAACGGCAATTTTTCTCCAACATTAAAACTGTTGAGTCGGCATCCATCTTATCAGATGAATGTATTATCTCCTTGACCCGGCGCACCCAATGGGTTGTGGATTCACCATCCTCTTGCTTGCAATTGGTCAGGTCCACAATCGACATGGGCTGCTTACATGTGTCCTTAAAGTTCTGGATGAACCGGGCTTTCACCTCCGCCCATGAGCCGATAGAATTGGGTGGCAATCCCTTCAACCAAGTAGGAGCTGTTCCATCTAACATCATGGTGAAATACTTGGCCATTGCAGCATCGTTGACTTCCAATAATTCCATAGCCATCTCGTAACTCTCAATCCAAGCCCCCGGCTATAGGTCAGCCGTGTAATTAGGCACTTTACCAGGCCCCTTGAAATCCTTTGGCAAACGCTCATTGCGTATGGCCGGCACCAAGCAAGGCACGCCTCCGGTTCTTGTGGCCACTCCTGCCTCAACCGAGGTTGCTGGATAAGCTGGAAAGGTTTGATGAGCCGGCTGATCTGCTGCCATTTGAGCTGCTCGTTCCGCCTCTTGGCGAATCCTCTCCTGATCCACCAAGTTAAGGGCTCCAGCCCGCACCGGCTCATGTCTGTATGGCCGGTTGTGGCGTTGAGCATTGCTTGACATATCTGTGGACTCCATATGCCTACTGTACCTCGTGCTCCGGCTTGGGCGAGGAGTTGAATGGATCCTATCTCGATTGTAGGAGTACGCATCCTGCTACGCTAGAGCCGTTTGAAGAAGCTCTCTTACCCTCCATGTTTCGATTGCTGCTGGCGAGTCGCCTTCCATTGGGAGAGCCGCCAAACGAGTCAACGCTGCGATGAGGTTTTCCAAGGGGTTGGAGAAGTGACCTGACGGTGTTGGCACGTAATGAGGTGGAGCGGTAATTATACGACGTGGCTCCATGGCACGTGGCTGAACTGGTGCGCCGGGCGTTGTGATCCAGTTTGTCTCCGGCGGATTGCTTCCCCCAGCCCGGGGTGTATGGAACAGGTTCCTCGGATCAAGCATCAGAGGCGGACGTGACTGAGCTTTCTGATGCCTCCTCCTCATGACCTCGTTTGATGCGTTAAGGTCCACCAAAAGCCGGAAAGTCTCCGCTTGAAGTTGTTGAGCTCGAGCATCCAAAGCTGCTCGCTTTGCTGCCATCCGACTTTCCTCTGCGGCTAGGTTTTCCTTAGCTTGCACCATCTCCTCACGCACGCGTGCCACCTCTGTGTCGTGCTGGGCTTTATCCACCGGCTCTACCACGGCGGTTAAAAAGAGTTGTCAGTTTATCCATGAGGTCCATTAGAATCTGAGCCGGGGGGCGCGCGGGGTCTCCTGACCCAGCTGCAGCCGACCTGGTAGCTGTTGCTGCCGCTGCGGTAGAGTTCTGCCCGGGTTGTGTCCCTGCCATGAAGACTCCGGCCCAATTCGGCGGCTCAAGGGGGTCCGGAATACTGCTGCCATCGGAACAGCCCCCGAGCATGCCGTCTTGTACCTGGTACAAAGAGTACGTCTCGCCTGTTGATGATGCAGTGTCAGAACAGACAGCCGTCTCACCACCCTCCACCGATCCTTCAGAGTATTCACCGCCGTGGATGCAACCTACGAAGGCATGCTTCACGACAGATTGAACACAGGTGGTCCTTGCGCGCTGAGCCGTTTCGATGAGGTTGGTGTGGACGTCCGGCTCAGGGCCCGACTAGCCGATCCGGCCGATGAAGACGTAAATTCCGCCGAAGGGGACCCGGTACCCGTACTCGATTGAGCCGGCCTCGGGGCCCCATCCTTCGTCGTCGATGTAGAGCTTGCCGCGACGACTCTTAGTCATCCGGCCCACGACGTATCCCTTGAGCCCTTCGAAGTTTCCCTTCAAGAACTCAAATCCACCGTGCGCTGGCCCCATAGTTGGCGCCAACTGTCGTGGAATTGTCCCAGCAGATGTCCTAGAGCAAGGACTTAGTCGTAGGGCCATCGCACTAGGAAGCTTAAAGGGGTTAATCGGGACAAAGGACACGAGAGAGTTTTATACTAGTTCGGCCCCTTACAATGAAGGTAAAAGCCTACGTCTAGTTGGGTTTGGTATTGCTGAGGTTTCGATCACCAAGAGGCTCAACTCGTCGGCTTGGTTATCGACATGTTGTTTCTTGCCCTAAGCCGCCATCGGGTCGTCTCCTTATATACATGGGTTGACGCCTGGTGGCCTACAAAGTCTCGGCCGGCTCATAATTGTGTCCGGCTCGGTGACTTTCTTTACATGCCTTTCTTTACAAGTCTTTCCTTACATATGGCGGTTCATAATATCAGGCCTTAAACCGCCTTCAGGCCCTTGGGCCTTCTATAATACTTAATAAACTACAATCTTGGATGTTTACTGGGCTTCTTGCGTAACTCGCCATTGGGGCTGACCCGGCCCCTCCTGGGCGGGTCTCAGCTGATAGTAATATCCCCAACAGTTTACGTCTGGTGTTAACAGGCCGAAAATGACAACAGGCCAAAAGTGGCCCAAAGCTATAGTGGGCCTCTAGCAGACCGAATGTCAGACATGGCCGAATATGACCCAAATCCTTCACGGTCGTTTATGGGCTGAAAGTTTTGATGGCCTGTAAATGGGCCCAAATGAAGCCGAACCTTTAACAGGCCGAAAATACACCGAGCCGTAATTCGGTCCAATTACTTAGAGGACTGTTAACGGGCCAGAAGTGACCATGGGCTGCGTTGATAACAAGTTTAGGACAGGCCATTGACAGGCCGATTTGACAGAGAATGTTGGGCCTTTAGCTGGGCCGGCCCATTATGGTCTGCAGAATCTTGTGGGCCTTTAGCTGGGCCGGCCCATTGTGGTCTGCAAAATCTTGTGGGCCTTTAGCTGGGCCGTCCCATTATGGTCTGCAAAACCGTGTGGGCCTTCTGGGCCGGCCCATTATGGTCCGCTAAATTTTGTGGGCCTTTAGCTGGGCCGGCCCATTATGGTCCGCTAAATCTTATGGGCCTTCGGTTGGGCCGGCCCATTTAAACTTTGTGGGCCACTTTTGGGCTGGTCCACGTGTCAACATATCATTGGCCCATCTCGACCATTGGATGAGTGACACCTGTGCCAACGCGGAGCTGACACGTGGATCCGTCAGCCAATGAGAATTTTACACGTGGAAAATCGGCATTGGTCGTGGCTGTTAAGGGGTTATCAGATCCAAAATCTGACCCGATAGCTTAACGGTGTTCCGTTACGGTGGATGCCACGTGTCGGTCACCCTTAATGAAAGCACTTCTGTGACGCGCGATTTATTGTCATGGAAGTGGACACTTCCGTCATGATAATTTTGGCAATGTCATGGAACACTTCTACGACAGCACAGGTATGACTATCTTGATTCTGTCATAAATTTGTCATGGATGTACATGCATGACAGAAAACACGACCTACTATGACAAACACGTATCATCACGGAAGTGTATTTTTTTTTGTAGTGCCCGAAGGGAGCACAACCCACCTAGGCGCGCATGGGGGCCCAGACGCGCCCTGGTGGGTTCTGCCCACCTTGCTGGCCTCCTGCACCGCCTCTTTTCTCTATAGATATTCCAAAAAAACCTAGGGGAGTTGACGAAAATCAATTCTAGCTGCCGCAAGTTCCAGAGCCACCAGATCCAATCTAGACACCATCACGGAGGGGTTCATCATCCTCATTGGTGCCTCTCCGATGATGCGTGAGTACTTCATTGTAGACCTACGGGGCCATAGTTAGTATCTAGATGGCTTCATCTCTCTCTTTTGATTCTCAATGGTCTCTTGGAGATCTATTTGATGTAACTCTTTTTGCGGTGTGTTTGTTGGGTTCCGGTGAACTTTGAGTTTATGACCAGATCTATGTTTTATCCATGAAAGTTATTTGAGTTTTATTTGATCTCTTATATGCATGATAACTTATAGCCTCGTATTTCTTCTTCAAATCTTTGGTTTAGTTAGGCCAACTAGATTGATTTTTCTTGCCATGGGAAGAGGTGCTTTGTGATGGGTTCGATCTTACGGTGCTTGATCCTAGTTACAGAAGGGGAACCGACACATATGTATCCCTCTTTTATGTCGGGTTGCAAGTATTTGTTCTTTGTGTGCAAGAGCTGTTTACGTGGTTTTGCATGGTTCTCCTATTGGTTCGATAACCTTAGTCTCATCACTGAGGGAAATACCTACCGTAGATGTGCTGCATCATCCCTTCATCTTTGGGGAAATACCGACGTAGTTCAAGCCGCATCATGAACTGGTCTACCCAATTTTCTGTCGCCATCAACCATCACTAGTTTCATGTTAAACCTACTTTATCTTCATTTGTTTATCCTCGGTTAAGTTTTGATCATGTGGATTATTTTCAGTAGTCGCTCTTGCATTGCTTCGATAGTTTTCTATACTAGTCGTGTATCAATTTGGTCCTTTTCCACCGATGTGTACTAAGAGATTTGAAGTTTCCCGGACGAAATTTTAAATGTCCTATTCATCCCACTCCCTCGGGTTGACATACTTCCTGAAAGCACAAGTGCTCCCTGGGTGATTTTGGTAATTAATGTCAACATATCTCTTGTTGGACTAATGTTTTCATCTAGTATGTTTCAAATAAGTTCAACAATGGAGTGGCATGGACTAGAGGATGTGGAACCCCTTCAAGATGATAAGGACAAAGGATTGGCTCAAGCTCAAAGCTCAGGACTCTACATTTTCTATTTTAGTGATCCAAGATCACATTGAGTCCATAGGAAAGCCAATACTATTAAAAGGGGATGATGTGTTGCTTAATGGCTTGCTTGCTCAAAGTGCTTAGTGATATGCTCCAAAGCCCTCAACCACTTTCTCACATCCACATATGTCCCAAACCAAAAGTCAAATTCGGCCCCACCGAAATTTCCTATCCGGCGCCACCGAGTTCACTTGACATAGCCGCTACCAGAAACCCTAGTCAATTCGGTCTCACCGATGGGATCTCGGTCTCACCGATGGGATCTCGGTCTCACCGAGATGGGCTTGCCAACTCTCTGTTGCCTATTGCAGTATTTGAGGTCTCACCGAAATATGCAATCGGTCTCACCGAGTTTGCTTGGCCAACTCTCTGTTTTGCTTATTACCCAAATCGGTCCCACCGAGTTTGTGTAATCAGTCCAACCGAGATAAGGCTTTACCCTAACCCTAGCACATCGGTCCTACCAAGTTGATCATATCGGTCCCACCGAAAATCCTAACGTTCACATTTTGAACTAAATCGGTCTGACCGAGTTTTCTGATTCGGTCCCACCGAGTTTGGTGATTTGTGTGTAACGGCTAGATTTTGTGTGGAGGCTATATATACCCCTCCACCCACTCTTCATTCATGAAGAGAGCCATCAGAACATGCCTACACTTCCAACATACATTTTCTGAGAGAGAACCACCTACACTTGTGTTGAGGTCAAGATATTCCATTCCAACCACATAAATCTTGATCTCTAGCCTTCCCCAAGTTGCTTTCCACTCAAATCATCTTTCCACCAAATCCAATCCTATGAGAGAGAGTTGAGTGTTGGGGAGACTATCATTTGAAGCACAAGAGCAAGGAGTTCATCATGAACACACCGTCCATTACCTTTTGGAGAGTGGTCTCTCCTAGATTGGTTAGGTGTCACTTGGGAGCCTCGGTCAAGATTGTGGAGTTGAACCAAGGAGTTTCTACGGGCAAGGAGATCGCCTACTTCGTGAAGATCTACCCTAGTGAGGCAAGTCCTTCATGGGCGATGGCCATGGTGGGATAGACAAGGTTGCTTCTTTGTGGACCCTTCATGGGTGGAGCCCTCCGTGGAGTCGCGCAATCGTTACCCTTTGTGGGTTGAAGTCTCCATCAACGTGGATGTACGATAGCACCACCTATCGGAACCACGCCAAAAATCTCTGTGTCTCCAATTGCATTTGCACACTCAAATCCCATCCCTTTACATTCTTGCAACTTGCATGATTTACTTTCCGCTGCTCATATACTCTTTTCATGCTTGCTTGGTATGTATTGTGAATGTTTAAACTTGTGCTAAAACTCCACTTCAACTTAAAGAAATTAAAAACTACAGCTTTTCTTACTAAGAGTCTATTCACCCCCCCCCCTCTAGACACCCCTTCTCGATCCTTTCAATTGGTATCAGAGCATTGGTCTCCATTGCTTTGGTTTAAACACCTTTGGAGGAAAATGGATGAGTCTACATTGGGGAGTCTTAGAATAGAGTGCCTATACTTGATGGAGAGTACTTTCATGAGTGAAAAAATGAGATGCTTGAGATTTTCAATGAATATCATTTAACCAAGTACATTAGTACTCCTTGTGCTCACTTTGTTGATCCTTTGCATCCCACACACGATGAGGATCTTGACATGATTCACAATCTTAGAACTATCAATCTTATTGTAAAAGGATTGCCTAAAATTTTTATTGCTAGCTTACCTGCTCTAGATTGTGCTTGCGCCATATGGAGATTTCTAGAGGAATGATTCCCAAATTATTCCTTGGAAAATCTAGATGAGATTCTCCATAAGTCTATTACCTTTAATAGGATGAGTACTAGTGATCCTAAGTTTGATGACTGCCTATTTGAGCTTCGTGATCTCATGCGTGCCAAAGGAGATGTTGGAATTATTAGCAATATCATTTCCGAAGTCATTAGGATTCATAGAGATGAACATTGTTACAGTCATACTTCTAATGAGTCACTCTCTCTAGGAATTGATCCATCACATGACAATGTTGAACATGGATACTACGATGAGAATGATGATAGTGACCATGACCTTGATGATGCGATGAGACACTTTGGTCTTATGGCTAATCTTCGCGGCTACATGGCTGGAGGAAAGGAATGGGTCCTTGATAGTGGATGTACTGATCATATGACCGGAGACAAAGATATGTTCCATGAGCTTGCTGAAAACGACGGCCCTCGAAAGTATGTCACTTCCGGTGATAACTCAAAGGGTAAGGTGGTTGGCCTTGGTAAGGTGGCCATCTCACATGATAGCTCCATACAAAATGTTATGCTCGTTGAATCTCTTGGCTACAATTTACTTTCCGTATCTAGGCTTGCTGACTTTGTGTAAGTGCATCTAGTGCCACCCCTAGTTGGTTTTGGAGTATTGACGACAAACCTAGTTGAGGGACTAATGTGTTTGTGAGAATTGCAGGATAACACAGGTAGAAGTCCCTCATTGATTCGGTTTAGCTACCAGAGATGACCCCCAAAAATGTACGAAGACATTGAAGACAATGGTGGTTCATGAAGACATTCATGTCGAAGACAATGACATATGAAGACTCCCCATGAAGCCTATGGAACTCAAAGACTTAGATCCTTCGTAGTTTTACTTCATTCATGTTGTGTCATAGGAACCACCGTACTGTTAAGTGGGGTCCAAGAGAACCAGTCTGGATGACTAAAGTGATGCCTAATTCAAACCCTATGTCTTCGAGTGAAGACAATGAGAGAAAATCTTGTCCAGAGTCAGACAAGTCAGCTTTACTTGCAGCCCAAGTAAAGTTGCCGAGAGAGTTCGAAATCCGACCGTTAGTACACGTGTCAGTTCCTTAGTGACCCAGGGTCATTTCGGACAAATCAGGTCAGGGTTGCCAAGTGGCTATAAATAGTCCACCCCTACAACCATAAACGGTTGGCTGCTCAGATTTCAGTGCACGGCTTTTGTCGTTTGAGAGCAACCCACCTCGAAGCCTTTGAGAGAAAATCCCTAGCGAGGAGAAAAGCCCTAACCACCCAGAGCCAGAGTAATTGGGCATCACTTAAGTCTTCCTGTCTGAGTGATCTGAAGACTTATTACACTTGAGGACTGTGCATCCTCCAGACGGTTAGGCGTCGCGTTCTGAGCATCCAAGAGAAATTGTGGATTGCCGGTGAACGAAGTCTGTGAAGGTTTGGGAGTCTACCTTGAAGACTTACCAGAGTGATTGGGCGAGGTCTGTGTGACCTTAGCTCAAGGAGAAAACGGTGAGGACTGGGTGTCCTGAGCTGCATGTTCAGGACTAGGTGTCCGGGACTGTGTGTCCTTTGGTTTAAATACCTAGCCGCTCCAACCAGACGTACAGTTGTCACAGCAACTGGAACTGGTCCAACATATCATTGTCTTCAACGTGTCACTAGTTTCATCTTCACCTCCCTTTACTTACCAGTACACATTGTGAAGCTATTGCATGCTTGCTTTATCTTCTGTCTTCACAACTTGACTATATGATCTGTTTGGCTTCATAACTTCTTCCAACCTGATCCTCATTACACTGAAGCTGTTTGTCACTATGCTTTCACTATATTGTATACTTGACTATGGCTTGCGCTGTGTAATCTAACTTCCGCTGCATAGTGATAGGCTTGTCCACTCTGTTTGTCTTCATAACTTCCACGTTTTGAAGACTTTCATAAAAATCGCCTATTCACCCCCCCCCTCTAGTCGATATAACGCACTTTCAATTGGTATCAGAGCAAGGTGCTCCCTTGTTCTGTGTGATTCGGTTTAACCACCTCGAGTTTTAGCTATGTCAACTGCAGGGATAATTAAAGTCTCCGCTGCGTGCCCCGTCTTCGATGGAACTGAATATCGATGCGCATGCATCTTGAAGCCATTGACGTCGACCTATGGTATGTCGTTGAAAACGGCATTCCCAAGGCTGGAGAAGGTGTCACTGCTGCTGATGTCAAGAAGTTCACTCAACTGGACTCCACTGCCAAGAATATTATCTATGGTCATCTGACCAAGGGATAGTACGGCCGTGTGAGTGCCTTGAAGACATCCAAGCTGGTTTGGGACTGGCTCTCCAAGGTCAATGAAGGCATCTCAACCCAGAGAGATCAGAGAATCAGTGTTCTTCGCAACCTCTTCAACCGCTTCAAACGAAATGACAATGAGAATGTCCAGCACACATTTGACCGGCTCACTGACATCACAAATGAGCTTCAAGCCCTCAGCACCACTGAGATCACCAAGCATGAAATCGTCAAGACGCTGCTGAGATCACTTGACAGTTCATTTGACATCCTAGCCCTGATGATTCAAGAACGTCCAGACTTCAAGACACTCGATCCGTCTGACATACTTGAGAGGCTCAACACACATGAGTTTCAGCTTTCTGAGAAAAGAGATATCTACGGTCCAAACTTTGGGCGAACTCGTGCCTTGAAGGCAAAAGCTGTGTCCTCATCTGAAGAAGAATCTGACAGCAGTTCTGATGATCCTGAAGACATTGGAAGGGAACTTGCAATGCTAGTGAAGAAGTTCCAGAAATTCACCAAGAAGAAAGGCCTCAGAAAGTCTTCACGATCAAGCTCAAGGAGTGATGAAGCTTCTGCTCATAACTACAAGAAGAAAACATGTCACAAGTGCAAGAAAACTGGACACTTCATCTCTGAGTGTCCACAGTGGGACAATGAGAACAGAAAGAAGAAGAAGAGCAAGGAATATGACTCTGACGATAAGAAGATGAAGAAATACTCAAAGTCTTCGTCCAAGTCTTCCTCAAAGTCTTCATCACACAAGAAGAGTTCATCTGGCAAGGCTCGTGCGTTTGTTGGCAAGGAAATGGATTCAGAGGAGGAGTCCGCTTCTAAGGAGGCAGAGGTGGAGTCTGAGGAGGAGTTTGATTCAGGCATTGCGAGTCTGGCTACATCCTACGTCGCCAAGTCCATCTTCAACATTGAAGACAATGACTCCATCACCAACACCGATGCAAATGACAAGGACGACTCTACTCCTACCTACTGCTTCATGGCACGTGGTGCCAAGGTAAACCCACGCACTACTCACTATCAAACATCCAGTGACGATGACTCTGATTGTGATTCAAAACCCAGCTACAAAACACTTGCTAAAATTGCAACTGAACAACAAAAGGCCATGGAACATATTCAAAAACTATTAGACAGAAGCGATGATCTGTTGGGTGCTGAAATGACTCGTTCTGAATCCTTAATTGAAGACATAAAAAATCTTCATGTTAAGTATCAGGAACTCGAAGATCGTCTTGAGACTCTCTCAACTACTCATGAAAAGCTTTCCTATGATTATCTTCAAAAGAAGCAAGATCTTGAGAAGTTGAGAGCGGATCATGAAGATCTTCAAAAGGAAAACGAGTCACTTCGAGCCGAACAGATCAGTTCTGCTCAGGAAGGATTTGAACCACCATGCCTTAAATGCATTGAGCGTGATAATGCTACTTCTGTTACTGAATGTTCCACTGCTACTGCTATTGCAATATCTTCAACTGTTGAAGTGGTAACTAACCCCTCTGCTGAGGATACCACTGCTATTGCTAATGAGAATGCTAGGTTGAAGACATTGCTTGAAACAGGGATGTACAAAAGTCTCAAAGGACATCAGACATTATGTGATGTCCTCAAGAAGCAGATTCTGAACCGAAACCCTAGGAAAGAGGGTATTGGGTTCGTGAGGAAAATTAATGCAGATGGCTCTTACTGGAAACCTGAGTAGTACCCCAAAACCACATGGGTTGCTGCAAAGGAATCCTCAGCAGATCCATCCAATCTATCTGGCTTCACTTGTGCTAATCCTATTATCATTGATGAATCCTTTGATGCAAACTATAAACTGTTTAAGAATCAGAATGGTGAAGTATTTGCCAGGTACATTGGTACTAACTGCAGGAATGGACCGCCTATGAAGAAGATCTGGGTTCCAAAAACGTGTCTTGAGAATCTTCCTGTGAATGTCTTCATGACACCTCACATGAAGAAGACAAACCTCAGACCAAAGGCTTCATATGGTCCAAAGGCTTCATACAGGCAGAGGACTCACTTGAGTCGCACTAACACAAATGTTTCGTAGGGAAACCATGCTCAGGCATATGAGAGCGGTTCTTCAAACCGTCATTCTCATATGACCAAGAACTATTCTGCCTATTCTTATGAGTACTATTGCCCACCTGCTAGACTGTTTGCTAGGGCTCCAAAGCCAAAATTCTCAGATGCTGCACTTAGACTTATTGCTTCTAAGCCACCCTTGAAGATGTGGGTGGTTAAGAAAGCTTAACTCTCTTTTGCAGGGAAAGGTCTCCAGCAGAAAACCAAAATCTTCTGACGCTATTGCTGGGGACCTTAAAAATCTTGTGGGGCGCAAGATCAAATGCCCGAATGGCATCACTATGTATTTCATACCTGAATCGCATGCTACTCTCTCTACTTACCCTAACCTGGATTTAAGTTTCCATAACCCACTGGTTCGTCAAATGTTTTTGCTTCACAATACTCTTGGTGAAGCCTATCCCCCTAACTGCACTGTAGGGTATGACACCAGCGACTTCAGAGTCTTCAGAATGGATTATTGACAGTGGGTGTACAAATCACATGACTGGCAAAAGAAGTCTCTTTATGGACTCAACCTTACGTCCATCTGACAAGAGCCACATCACATTCGCTGACACTGGTAAAAGTAAGGTACTGGGTTTAGGTAGAGTTGCAACCTCAAAGGATCAACACATGGACAAAGTCATGTTTGTTGAATCCCTTGGCTTCAACTTAATGTCTGTCTCAATGCTTTGCGATTTGAACATGATTGTAATCTTTGGAAAATATCATTGCCTGGTACTAATGGAATCTGACAAGTCTCTAGTGTTTGAAGGGTATCGGAAAGATGATTTGTACGTGGTAGATTTCTCAGCAGGGCCACAGCTTGCAGTATGTCTTCTCGCAAAGGCTTCAGAATGCTGGCTTTGGCATCGAAGACTTGGGCATGCTGGCATGAGGAACCTCCACACCCTTGCAAAGAAGAAGCATGTCATAGGCATCGAGGGCGTCAAGTTCAAGAAAGATCACTTATGCGGTGCATGTGAAGCTGGGAAGATGACAAGGGCAAAACATCTTTCGAAGACAATCATGACCACTACTCAACCCTTCGAACTGCTTCACATGGATCTCTTCGGATGTCTTCAGACGCTTCGCAAATCGGGCTATGAAGAATTATGGCGCCAAGATAAAGCACATCAAAAGTGACAATGGCACAGAATTCAAGAACACTGGCCTTGACACATATCTTGATACATTGGGCATCACTCATGAATTCTCAGCTCCATACACGCCACAACAGAATGGCATCGTCGAACGCAAGAACAGAACACTCATTGAGATGGCCAGAACAATGTTAGATGAGTACAAGACACCAAGAAAATCCTGGACTGAAGCCATTGACACTGCATGCCATACTATCAACCGTGTATATCTTCACAAGCTGCTGAACAAGACATCTTATGAACTTCTGATTGGCAAGAAGCCAAATGTCAGTTACTTCAGAGTATTTGGATCAAGATGCTGGATCAAGGACCCTCACCACACCTCAAAATTTGCTCCAAAAGCACATGAGGGCTTCATGCTTGGATATGGAAAGGATTCGCACTCCTACAGAGTCTTCAATCTCTTTCACTACAAAGTGGTTGAAACAGTGGATGTGCGGTTCGATGAGACCAATGGGTCACAAAGAGAGCAACTACCAGATGTGCTAGATGAAGTTCCAGCCAGTGAATCAATCAAGCTAATGGGAACTGGAGAAATTATACCTTCTGAAGCTCATCCTGAAGAAGAACTTATCATCTCAGCACCTGATCCACATGAAGACAATGCTCAGCCTGAAGACATTCCTCCCCATGACAACGTAGATCAGCAAGAGCAAAGTCTTCGACCCCTACATCCTCGTGTTGCCAATGAAGTGCAGATTGACAGAATAATTGATAGCATCAATGCACCTGGTCCACTGACTCGTTCAAGGGCAACTCAACTGGCAAATTTCTGCGGACACTTCGCATTCGTTTCAATCACTGAACCCAAGAAAATTGATGAAGCCTTTATGGAACCTGAATGGATTCAAGCTATGCAGGAAGAGCTTCAACAGTTTGAGCTGAACAATGTATGGGAGTTGGTTAAGCGTCCTGATCCACGGAAGCATAACATAATAGGCACCAAATGGATATACCGCAACAAGCAAGATGAACATGGCCAAGTCGTCCGAAACAAGGCTCGTCTTGTTGCTCAAGGATATACTCAAGTGGAAGGCATTGACTTCGATGAAACATTTGCTCCTGTTGCCAGACTTGAAGCCATCCGTATACTGCTGGCCTATGCAAATCATCACAACATCATTCTGTATCAAATGGATGTAAAGAGTGCCTTCCTCAATGGCAAAATTGAAGAAGAAGTGTACGTTGCACAACCACCTGGGTTTGAAGATCCAAAACATCCTGACATGGTTTACAAGCTCAATAAGGCACTATATGGCCTCAAACAAGCCCCTCGGGCCTGGTATGATACACTCAAATACTTCCTGAAGAGCAAAGGCTTCATACCTGGTTCCCTAGATCCCACTCTCTTCACGAAGACATATGATGGTGAACTGTTTGTGTGCCAAATATATGTGGATGACATCATCTTCGGCTGCACCAATCAGAAGTACAGTGAGGAGTTCGGATATATGATGCAAGAGCAATATCAGATGTCTATGATGGGGGAGCTGAAATTCTTCCTCGGTCTTCAGATATGGTAACAACGCAATGGCATCTTCATATCTCAAGAGAAATATCTCAAAGATTGCCTGAAGAAGTTCGGTATGCAAGACTGCAAAGGCTTCACAACACCAATGCTAGCCAAACATCATCTGGGTCCTGACGACAATGGTAAAGAGTTCGATCAAAAGGTATACCGCTCCATGATTGGTTCTTTGCTTTATTTATGTGCATCTAGGCCAGATATTATGCTTAGTGTTTGCATGTGTGCTCGGTTCCAAGCGGCACCAAAGGAGTCGCATCACTTAGCTGTGAAGCGAATTCTTCGATATTTGGCTCACACCCCAACTCTAGGATTATGGTATCCAAAGGGCTCAGAGTTTGATCTGGTTGGATTTTCGGATGCTGATTACGCTGGTGACAAGGTTGATCGGAAGTCCACATCAGGCACATGTCACTTTCTGGGCCGATCACTTGTCTGTTGGTCTTCAAAGAAGCAGAACTGTGTATCTCTCTCCACTGCTGAATCTGAATACATTGCTGCTGGATCCTGCTGCGCTCAGCTTCTATGGATGAAGCAAACCCTCAAGGATTATGGCATTCATCTAAAGCAAGTGCCACTCTACTGCGACAACGAAAGCGCCATCAAGATCGCCAACAACCCAGTTCAGCACTCGAAGACAAAGCACATTGAAATTCGTCATCATTTTCTCAGAGATCATGTTGCAAAGGAAGACATTGATATCATACACGTCAACACTGAAGAGCAATTGGCAGATATCTTCACCAAGCCCTTGGATGAGAAGAGATTTTGCAAGTTACAGTGTGAGCTAAATATCTTGGAATCCTCAAATGTCCTGTGATCAGGCACACATCCTAACACTTATGCATGATGATGACTTAGATGTGCAACAAACGAAGTAACGTATATCTTCAATCAATGAAGACATACATTCTAAGTGTGAATACATTAACGTGGAATTTGACTTCGGAGCGCCACGATAATTGTGTGCCGTGTCTGGGTCTAATACTTCCTATACGGTGGGTAGCGCCACCACCAAATTTTTCTGCTTGAAGTGTTTCACTCATGGCATTACATTTGCTATGTCTTCACATTTGGTTTGGCTTCAATCTCAACATGTCTTCATGATTATCTTCACTATGTTGATTATATATGTACTGGTGTTCTGTCCTCTACAGCATTCACTTATAGCTATGTCTTCTCGTTTGAATCTTTTGAACTAAGTGAATGTGATCGGACCCTAACCTCTCCATGCTTCCTACCTCAAACTCTATCTCTCCAAGTCATATGCATTCTATTGAAACTGTCGAATGTCTTCACTGCATCCTTGTCAGAAGAAGACACAGAGATAAACTTTAAAACAGCTTTCAATGTTTTTCCATCAACAAGAAATCCGGAGAAGTAGGAACGGCTCCCGACAAACAAGGCGTGCGTGGGGTGAAACTGCCCCCACAATTCCGCATGCTGGCCATGTACTGATCAGATGCGAATCGCCAGGGGCACCTGAGTAATAGCGCAGTGCCGCCCATATCCCTATAAATACACGTTTCACTGCGGTTATTATCTCTTCTTCCACCCTCGCACGAACCCTAGCGCCACCGCTAACTCTCAACGACGCCGGCGACAAAGTGCTTCATTGTCGCAACCTCTCCGACGCCGTTCTCACGCCGACAGCGGACATCAGTCTCTCCGCCATCGCCATAGGTGTCTTCCGTCGCCAAGTTAGGGCACGGAGGATCGAACTGCTCGGCCTCAACTCTCACCTCGTCTAGCAGTTCCAAGTCTGGTAAATAACAAGTCTTTTTACAGCCTCTTTTGATCCTATAGCTCCATCACTTTCTGCCAAAAGAGGTTTCCATTCACACAAGTTTCATCCCTCTCATCTGCATCTCATAACTTGCCTAGTATATTCACTTGTTCTTCATAAAGTGAATGTCTTCACATGATGAGGTCAATATCTTCTAAACTAATTTATCTTCAAAATCTTCTGAGAATGCATATGAGCTCTTCCCCTTCCCTCGCATCTAAATGCTGTCACAGGTACATGTCCGTGGAAGAATCTTTTGGTTCTCATAGTCTGCATTCATTTGCAGAGTTCCTACAGCGTCACATCAATTCACCCGAAGCAAGTTCCTGTTGGTCAAGCAAAAGGAAGCCTTTGAAGACTCTGAATCTCTTGAAGCCTTCCAAGTTAAGCTTCATGGCAACAGAAAAACCAGCAAGGAAGGGAGGCAGACAGAGACGTGGTGAAACGTCTAAAGATCTGCCTGAAGATTTGGCAGAAATGTACCAAACTGATCCTGAAGAGAGCTATGGTCAGCGCAAGACACGAATCCAATGGATTCGAAGATATTGGGCAGAGCAGTGGTTCCAATACCGCTTCGTCACCAAGGAATATGCAGAGAAGTGCGCCATCAAGAGGCCATGGGGAGATGTCTTGTACAAAAATCTCGTACCCCGGTCCAGAGACGAAGCCATTGCTCAAGGCTTCTATCCATGCATGGTCAGAGGACCACAGCCAGCTGAAGCACATCCGTCATCACTTCTCTGGTGTCGCGATGACAATCTCTTCAAGCGCAACTTCCAATTTGCTCAGAACTCTGCAAAGCAAAACAAGAAGGAGTTTGGACTGGACTTCAACCCTGGTCCCTCTAAGCCAAGGGCGGATGGCACACGCGATGCAAATCCCAATGTCATCGGGCCGTATGCCAATCTCGAAGGCCTCATCACTCGCATTCTAGTCCAAGGGACTGCCGTGAACGACCCTCCAGCAGACACTGAGTCTGATGACGCTCCTGCTGCCCCGGAACCGAAGCAGATGAAGAAGAAGCCAAAAGCTTCTAAGCCAGCCACTTCTCCCAAGATCTCCAGAGCGAAGCCATTGGCCACTGCACCTCCTGAAGCAAGTGTGCAGTCTGAAGACTTATCACGAGTCTCCAAGCCCCAAGAAGCCAAGAAGCCTCAGCCACTTACTGGCAAAGAGCTCACTGCCGCTGCCGTTCTGCGCTGCGAGGCCATTGATCTGTCAAGTGACGACGATCTTGCCGATGACACTCTTGAGCAGCTAATCAAGAGCAAGGAGGAGGCTGAAATCTTCAACAATCTGCCTCTGTTCGATGCAGCAATCATCCACAACTTCATTGATGAGTGGTTTGATACACCCAACATCAGCTTCGATGATTTGCAGCTGCCCATTGGCCTCAGCGTAGCCTTCCAAGGAGCTATTGCTTCAGAACTCGCAATTGCCCAGCGCATAGTGGAACTGAAGCAGAAGATAGATTTTGAAAAGGCTCAGTTCAAGCAGAACATGGCCACGCTCAGCGTCCAAGAAGTCAAAGACTTCAAAGTCATGCTACACGAGTTGAAGGAAAACTTTATGCAGAAACGTGCAGAGGCTCAGGGTTCACGTGAGCGCATGAAGAATTTGGCTGATCTCTGTGTGCAGGCCTACAATGAGGCCGAGAAGCGAAAGGCACTTGGGCGTCCCGGCATCGACCCCAGGATGGACGCGAAGAAAAAGAAGAAGCCCACTGTGACTGAACAAGAGGCCCCACGGCAAGAAGCTGTTCTGATTGTCTTCCCCACTGCCAAGCCTGGCTCGAAGCCAAAGCACCGCTCAACCGCTTCAGAGCTTAAGAAGACAAGGACAGCCGAAGCTGAAGCAAGGAAGAGGAAACACCCTGAAGCCTCTCCTTCAGACCCCACCATCAAGAAGCGCAAGACCAAGAAGTCTCGGGCTGCTCCCATAGAGCCCTTGATAGTCGAACCCCTCTCCGTTCGCTTTCCTCATGAAGATCGTCAGCTGACCGTGCATGAGCCTGCTTTCACAGAGGCTCCGCACGCTGAAGACATTCCAGCAGCCGACCCCAACGCTGCTGAAGACATTGGTCTCCAAGACAATGTGCAAGGTGATGCAGTCCTTCCTCAGCTCGAAACGAGCAAAATGATCAGCATTGGTCGTCCCTTGACGCCAATCACCCAAAATGCATCGTGGGCAGATCGCCCGCAGGAGGAAGAGGATGAGCCCCAGCCCACTGCAACTCCACCGGCGTCGCCTGCATTCTGTAGGCTTCGCAAAGGGCCAAGGGCTCAGACTGCTGACGACATTCCGGCCGCATCAGCCGAAGACCATGAAGAAGAGCATGAAGAACCTCAAGCTCCATCTCCCCCGCACCGACAAGAAGAAGTTCTCAAGGAGAACGTACCTGAATCCATCCCTCTCACTACACGTGATGAGGCTGACACCATTGCGGCTGCCACACCCAATACTGAAGCATTTGTGGAGCCCGACCAACCAACAGCTTCAAGAGATACTGAAGCTACTGCCTCTGACCCTTCTGTGCCTGAGTCTGCTGCCGGTCCACAGTTCAACTATCATGTTGCGCATAGGCCCCAGGTCCAGAAGCCAATCCCATGACTGCCAAGGTTCCCAGGTCCTGCAACAGCTCCTGGCACCTTCAATGTCAATAGCTTCAAGGCAGACAACACTTTCTTCAACCGCTCCAAGAACCCTTATTCAAGGGAACTGATCGTATCAGATAGGTTCTGGAGCTACCCACAGCGCAGCTACTACTCCTGCGTCCTCTACAACCAAGGTCGTATCTTTCCACACCAGCGCCTTGAGGTTGAAGCTATTGCTGGTCTGCCTGGTCTGGAAGAAGCACTGGACTGCTTCAAGCAAGTTGGCCTGCTGCCGTTTGTCACGGATGAAGAGCATTGGAATGAAGAGCTTCTGCTCCAGTTCTATGCCACACTGCACATCAAAGGCTACAACAGAGATCCGAAGACTTGGGTCCTGGAGTGGATGACCGGCAACGTCCATCATGAAGCCAATGCATTTGATATCATTGAGCTCACCGGCCTACCCACTCTAGGCGAACTCTTCGAAGAAGGCTGCCAACTCCATGCTGAAGCAGTTGAGAGCATATTTCAGCTACCTGAGCCAAACATGAGTCAGATGCTCTCAATGATGAAGCCATTGCTTCCTGACGCACCTTACCCAACCGAGTTCTTCGTTGAAGACTTAGAGTACCTGCCCAGAACTATCTATCACATCATCAGGCGGACTCTATGGCCCATTAAGGGGCACTCTCGATATGCCAAGGTTGAAGGTGCCATGAAGACTCTCATCTTCTGCATCCTGCATGGCAAATGCTTCAATGCCCAGGATCTCTTTATACGCCAACTTGCAGCGTCTGGCTCAGATCTCTTTGGTCTGAAGATTTATGCTCCATGGGTTATGAGGCTCATCAAGCTCCACTCTGCAATATCCTATCAACCCTCTGCCCGCAACCACAGAATCTTCTTACCTGATGTGGACACCTCTGCTGAAGCGATTTATCTTGAGCCTGCCAAGCAGCCATTAAGTCTTCAGAATGCAGAACACCAAAGCTTCACTCAGCATGATGAAGGTGTTGAAGCCATTTCCAGAGTCTATCCAATGGCTGGCACCACACGTGCCCCTGCATCAACTGAAGCCACTGACAGCACAGCTGCACAGAGACCCAAGAAACGCGCTCGTACACTCACTGATCGTGAACTTCTTGTGGCTCTGCACCAAAAGCAAGATAGGCATCACGACTGGCTCAAAAGGCAGATGCACAATATCATGCAAGACGTCAATCGCATCAGGAATCTGGCCACGAAGAATGCCTTTGTCGCACATGAAACCTGTCGCCGCACTTGGAAAGGCCTCACAATGATGTACACTGAAGCTGAACTGCAAGAGGATGGCTTCAAACAGAGATTCAAGTTTGACTCCACACCCCCAGAAGAGCTGTGTTGCGTGGAACTCCGTCGATTGAAGAATCAGAGTTCTCTTCCTCTGCTGCCACAGTGACTGGAAAAATCATTGAGGAAGAAGACGACGCTATATCACCACCACCTTCTTCAGCGTGTGTCGTCACTGCACCAAGCTCGCCAGCTCCACCAAACGCCTCCACCGACCCTGCTGCGCCTGGGAACGCGTAGAAAACTCTATGTCTTCAAACCTTTTTGGTCATCACTGACAAAAGGGGGAGAAGCATATGGTGTTCATAGTCTTCAAGCGGGTCAATAATAAGGGCGGGTGCTTTATTATATTTTGCTTCGTGCTTACAACTCTCGTTTTGCTACATTTGGTTCTTTGAGTTGTAACACTTAAACTTGATGGTTGTCTGCTACTATGTTTGCCACTGTGTTTTTGCGAAGATGAATTCCGCATGTACGATGATAATTTCCGCACTTATATCATTTCGCAGACGTCCATTTTTCATTATGCATATCATTATCTTCATATATCTTTACATGCATGATGGATTGTCATCATAAGTTGAAGTGGATTCCCACAAATACAACCTGCTATGTGCATTCGCGTTCCAGAAGCAAATCACTTATATGCACATCTTCAGGGGGATCCCTTGCAGCTTATGAAGACAATTCCTTTACAATTTCACAAATTATATTCCCCGTTGAAAACTTCAACTAGTTTGTCATCAATCACCAAAAAGGGGGAGATTGTAAGTGCATCTAGTGCCACCCCTAGTTGGTTTTGGAGTATTGACGACAAACCTAGTTGAGGGACTAATGTGTTTGTGAGAATTGCAGGATAACACAGGTAGAAGTCCCTCATTGATTCGGTTTAGCTACCAGAGATGACCCCCAAAAATGTACGAAGACATTGAAGACAATGGTGGTTCATGAAGACATTCATGTCGAAGACAATGACATATGAAGACTCCCCATGAAGCCTATGGAACTCGAAGACTTAGATCCTTCGTAGTTTTACTTCATTCATGTTGTGTCATAGGAACCACCGTACTGTTAAGTGGGGTCCAAGAGAACTAGTCTAGATGACTGAAGTGATGCCTAATTCAAATCCTATGTCTTCGAGTGAAGACAATGAGAGAAAATCTTGTCCAGAGTCAGACAAGTCAGCTTTACTTGCAGCCCAAGTAAAGTTGTCGTGAGAGTTCGAAATCCGACCGTTAGTACACGTGTCAGTTCCTTAGTGACCCAGGGTCATTTTGGACAAATCAGGTCAGGGTTGCCAAGTGGCTATAAATAGTCCACCCCTACAACCATAAACGGTTGGCTGCTCAGATTTCAGTGCACGGCTTTTGTCGTTTGAGAGCAACCCACCTCGAAGCCTTTGAGAGAAAATCCCTAGCGAGGAGAAAAGCCCTAACCACCCAGAGCCAGAGTAATTGGGCATCACTTAAGTCTTTCTGTCTGAGTGATCTGAAGACTTATTACACTTGAGGACTGTGCATCCTCCAGACGGTTAGGCGTCGCGTTCTGAGCATCCAAGAGAAATTATGGATTGCCGGTGAACGAAGTCTGTGAAGGTTTGGGAGTCTACCTTGAAGACTTACCAGAGTGATTGGGCGAGGTCTGTGTGACCTTAGCTCAAGGAGAAAATGGTGAGGACTGGGTGTCCTGAGCTGTGTGTTCAGGACTGGGTGTCCGGGACTGTGTGTCCTTTGGTTTAAATACCTAGCCGCTCCAACCAGACGTATAGTTGTCACAGCAACTGGAACTGGTCCAACATATCATTGTCTTCAACGTGTCACTGGTTTCATCTTCACCTCCCTTTACTTACCAGTACACATTGTGAAGCTATTGCATGCTTGCTTTATCTTCTGTCTTCACAACTTGACTATATGATCTGTTTGGCTTCATAACTTCTTCCAACCTGATCCTCATTACACTGAAGCTGTTTGTCACTGTGCTTTCACTATATTGTATACTTGACTATGGCTTGCGCTGTGTAATCTAACTTCCGCTGCATAGTGATAGGCTTGTCCACTCTGTTTGTCTTCATAACTTCCACGTTTTGAAGACTTTCATAAAAATCGCCTATTCACCCCCCCCCCCTCTAGTCGATATAACGCACTTTCACTTTGGTTTCAATGTCCTATTTACTGAAGTAGATTGCCAAGTGTTTCATAGAGATAATCATAAAATGGTCTTTACCAGTATCCGTAGAGGTCATATTTGCATTGTTGATTTCACTAAAAAAGGCTCAACCTAGAACTTGCTTTATTGCTAAATCTTTGCTACCTCTTGAGCACTGTGTTGGTTTTCCCTTGAAGAGGAAAGGGTGATGCAGCAAAGTAGTGTAATTTTTTCCCTCAATTTTTGAGAACCAAGGTATCAATCCAGTAGGAGGCTACGCGCAAGTCCCTCGCACCTACACAAACAAATAAATCCTAGCAACCAACGCGATAAGGGGTTGTCAATCCCTACACGGTCACTTACAAGAGTGAGATCTAATAGATAAGATAGGATAATATTTTTGGTATTTTTATGATAAAGATGCAAAGTAAAATAAAAGCAAAATAAAAGGCAACGGAAATAAATAAGTATTGGAAGATTAATATGATAGAAGATATACCCGGGGGGCATAGGTTTCACTAGTGGCTTCTCTCAAGAGCATAAGTATTTTACGGTGGGTGAACAAATTACTGTTGAGCAATTGACAGAATTGAGCATAGTTATGAGAATATCTAGGTATGATCATGTATATAGGCATCACATCTGAGACAAGTAGACCGACTCCTGCCTGCATCTACTACTATTACTCCACACATCGACCGCTATCCAGCATGCATCTAGAGTATTAAGTTCATAAGAACAGAGTAATGCTTTAAGCAAGATGACATGATGTAGAGGGATAAACTCATGCAACATGATGAAAACCCCATCTTGTTATCCTCGATGGCAACAATACAATACGTGCCTTGCTGCCCCTACTGTCACTGGGAAAGGACACCACAAGATTGAACCCAAAGCTAAGCACTTCTCCCATTGCAAGAAAGATCAATCTAGTAGGCCAAACCAAACTCATAATTCGAAGAGACTTGCAAAGATAACCAATCATACATAAAAGAATTAAGAGAAGATTCAAATATTGTTCATAGATAAACTTGATCATAAACCCACAATTCATCGATCTCAACAAACACACCGCAAAAAGAAGATTACATCGAATAGATCTCCACGAGAAGGGGGAGAACATTGTATTGAGATCCAAAAAGAGAGAGAAAGCCATCTAGCTAATAACTATGGACCCGAAGATCTGAGGTAAACTACTCACACTTCATCAGAGAGGCTATGGTGTTGATGTAGAAGCCCTCCGTGATTGATGCCCCCTCCGGCGGAGCTCCGGAACAGGCCCCAAGATGGGATCTCGTGGATTCAGAAGGTTGCGGCGGTGGAATTAGGTTTTTGGCACCGTATCTGGTAGTTTGGGGATACGTAGGTATATATAGGAGGAAGGAGTACGTCGGTGGAGCAACAGGGGGCCCGCGAGGGTGGAGGGCGCGCCTGGGGGGGTAGGCGCGCCCCCTACCTCATGGCTTCCCTGATGGTTGCTTGACATAGGGTCCAAGTCTCCTGGATCATGTTCATTTCGGAAATCACGTTCCCGAAGGTTTCATTCTGTTTGGACTCCGTTTGATATTCTTTTCTTGCGAAACCCTAAAATAGGCAAAAAAAACTGCAATTCTGGGCTGGGCCTCCGGTTAATAGGTTAGTCCCAAAAATAATATAGAAGTGTATAATAAAGCCCAATAATGTTTAAAACAGGATATAATATAGCATGGAACAGTCAAAAATTATAGATACGTTGGAGACGTATCAATCTTCGAAAGGTTGGTTGTGGCACAGAAGGTTAGGCCGTGTGGGCGTGTGAAATCTTGATAAGCTTATTAAAGGTGATCATATCCTTGGAGTAAAAGATGTTATATTTGACAAGGATAGACTTTGTAGTGCTTGTCAAACAGGAAAACAAGTTGGAGGAAGTCACCCCGTGAAGAACATTATGACCACGAGAAGACCGCTCGAGCTACTTCATATGGATCTCTTTGGTCCCAATGCCTACAAGAGTCTCGGTGGTAACTCATTTGGTCTAGTCATAGTTGATGATTTTTCTAGATTTACGTGGGTGTTCTTTCTTGATGATAAATCGCAGGTCCAAAAGATCTTCAAGAGCTTCGCTAGGAAGGCCCAAAATCAATTTGAAGTGAAGATCAAGAAGGTTCGCGACGACAATGGAACGGAGTTCAAGAACACAAATGTGGACACCTTTCTTGACGAACAAGGGATTTCGCACGAGTTCTCGACTACGTACACACCTCAAAAAATGGAGTTGTTGAGAGAAAGAACCGAACTCTTATTGAGATGGCAAGAACGATACTTGATGAGTACAAGACTCCGAAACACTTTTGGGCAGAAGCGGTTGAGACAGCTTGTCCTGCAACAAATCGCTTGTATCTTCACAAGCTACTCGACAAGACGGCATACGAGCTCCTCACCGGTAACAAACCCCAAGTTGGATACTTTCAAGTATTCGGCTCAAAGTGCTACATTCTTGATAAGCATCGCCGTTCTAAATTTGCTCCTAAATCTCATGAAGGCTTCCTACTTGGTTATGGCTCAAACTCTCACACTTACCGTGTCTACAACAATTTCACCCGAAAGGTTGAAGAGACGGTAGATGTGAAGTTTGATGAATCTAACGGCTCGCAAGTAGGGCAATTGCCAATTGTAGGAGATAAAGACCCTTCGGAAGCAATCCAAGACTTGTCTATTGGAAAGATTCGACCAACGGAGGTGAAGGAGAATACCTCATCCGTCCAAGTGGAATATTCTACCTCACGACAAGGTGAACCAAGAGTTGACATGGAAGCATCCACGAGTGGGACACATCAAGATGAAGAAAACGAGGAAGTACACTAAGATGAACCTCATCAACCTCCTTCTCCACCACAACAAGAGAACGACAACGTCAACAATAAAGAAGATCAAGAAGAAAGACAAGATGATGAAGACGATGTTCCACCCCGACCCAAGCAAAAGCTCCCATGAGTTCGAGCAAGAGTCTCAAGAGATCATCCTGTGGAACAAATCTTCAATGATATTCAAACCGGGAGAATCACTCGCTCTAAAACTCGTTTGTCTAATTTTTGTGAACATTATTCATTCATCTCGAGCATTGAACCTATGAAGGTTGAAGAAGCATTGGAAGATCCGGATTGGATAAACACCATGCATGAAGAGCTACACAACTTTGAGAGAAATCAAGTGTGGACATTGGTCGAGAAGCCCGACAACAACCACAACATCATTGGTACCAAATGTGTGTTTAGCAACAAGCAAGACGAAGATTGTCAAGTCGTCTGCAACAAAGCTCGTCTCGTCGCCCAAGGCTACACTCAAGTCGAAGGTATGGACTATGGTGAGACATATGCCCCCGTTGCTAGACTTGAGTCCATCGCATTTTACTTGCCTATGCTAATACCATGATATCACTTTATACCAAATGGAAATTAAAAGTGTTTTTCTAAATGGTGAAATTGAGGAGGAATGTTATGTTAAACAACCTCCCGAATTTTTCAATCCTAAGAAACCCGATCATGTTTACAAAATTCACAAAGCTCTTTATGGTCTTAAACAAGCTCCTAGAGCGTGGTATAAATGCTTAACCAAGTTCCTTATTGAGAAGGCTTTGAGATTGGAAAGATAGATTCTACTCTTTTCACTAAAAGGGTTAATGGTGAATTATTTGTATGCCAAATTTATGTTGATGATATCATATTTGGTTCGACTAACCCTCATTTTAGTGAGAAGTTTGGAAAGCTAATTTCAAAGAAGTTTGAGATGTCTATGATGAGTGAACTCAAGTTCTTTCTTGGTTTGCAAATCAAGCAAACTAAGGAAGGCACATTTGTTTCTCAAACAAAGTACACCAAGGACTTATTCAAGAAGTTCAACATGCAAGAAAGCAAAGGTACGAAAACTCCCATGCCAACTAGTGGACATCTTGATTTGACCAAGGACGACAAATCGGTTGACCAAAAGGTTTACCGCTCTATGATTGGATCATTGTTATATCTATGTGCCTCCCGTCCCGATATTATGCTAAGTGTGTGCATGTGTGCACGATATCAAGCGGCTCCCAAAGAATGTCATCTTAAGGCTGTAAAAAGGATAGTGAGATACTTAATACATACACCAAATTTTAGCATTTGGTATCCTAAGAGGTCCTCTTTTGATCTTGTTGGCTATTCTGACTCGGATTATGCCAGAGACAAGGTTGATAGAAAGTCCACCTCGGGTACTTGTCAATTTCTTGGTAGATCTCTTGTGTCTTGGTCTTCCAAGAAACAAAACTCGGCATCCTTATCCACCGCCGTAGCGGAATACATTGCCGCTGGTTCATGTTGTGCTCAATTACTTTGGATGACCCAAACTCTTAAAGATTATGGGATCAATATGAAACATGTTCCATTGCTTTGTGACAATAAGAGTGCTATTAAGATTTCTCACAATCCCGTGCAACATTCTCAAACTAAGGATATTGAAGTTCGTCATCATTTCATTCGAGATCATGTTGCTAAGGGGACATTGATCTTAAGCATGTTCGTACTGATAAACAATTGGCGGATATATTCACCAAATCGCTTGATGAGAAAGTCTTTTGCTGTTTGAGTGGTGAATTGAACATCATTGATGCTTCAAACTTGGAGTAGGAACTCCATTTGGATACATGCAAGGCATGAGCCTATGACCAATCCTTGATACTTCTCTTATGATGATGATCATATGTCTTGGATATTCTTGCACCCTTGCATGCTATCTAACCTTTGTAGGTACTTGGATGAATCTAAATCTATGAGATTGCAACTCACTTACAACTTGAGCAATCTCTACATCACCAAGTCTCTACACAATGGTGGTTGAAGAAAAGGAAGCTCGGAACCCTTCAACATATCCTTTGACAAATTCTATATGTCGGATTTCATTTGGTATCAAATTTCATGATTGTCATTTTGGATACACAAGTACTCTTCCTTGAAAAACTAACCCGTGTAGGTAGATGAACTCACTTCCAAGTGGTGCTCCCAACTCTTGATGAGCTACATCAACCTCGAGCAACCCACACAAGTTCAACTACATGACTAAGATCAACACCACCACCCAAGGTATGTCATTCCATCTTAGAGAAGATTTACCTCAAGTCACAGGTCAAAGCAACTCAACAAGATGTGAATACATCAAATGCTTAAACAAACAATGGTAACCCCATTTTGAGCTTAAACGATGAGTATGACTTATGATCAAGTGTTCTCACTTGACTCCTTAGTCAATATACTCTAACATAGGTGACTTTGTCACCACCCAATTATAGATGAAGTTCTCTAGTGTTTCCTTGAGTTTTTGCATTTGTCCTTTGCATATTTATTCCCTTTCCTTTATCAAAAAAACTTCATCTAGATTTTATTTTCTCCGTTTTTTTTGCATCCAATTCCTTGCAAATTTTTCAGTTAATTCCTTGCAAATCTTTGTGAGATCTTATTTGCCTAGTGAGCTGAGGTGACAAGTGTCCTCTCTATGTGGAACTCGGTCACACCGGTCTGTCATTTTCGGTCAAACCGAACCAACTCGGTGCCACTGAAGTAGATAACTCGGCGTTACCGATTTCAATGCAGAAAAGACCATTTGCCACTTGTTCCTGCTTTCTGTTCCAGCTCCACTCGATGATTCTTATCATTTACCAGCATCACACTCTATATGCTGCTTTGCTCTGTGACTCAAGGACCAAACCTATTTTGACTCACACTCCAGAAGAACCCTTCTTGGAAATTGATGTCAAAGGGGGAGAGAGATATTGCATCAAAGCTTAATTCTTCAAAAGGGGGAAGAGAGAAATCTCATCAAAAGCCCTAGATGCTTGGTATTCAAAGAGGAGAGAAGTCACGTGTCTTTAGAGGGGAAAATACATGTTCATGCTTGCTAATTTTCTTTGCTCTAATTTTTTTCGGTTCCCTATCTTCTCCCAGCATCTCTCATACAAGATTTAGGGGGAGCAAGACATCTAAGGGAAGGAAATCTTTGAATTCATTGCATATCTTTTACCTTTGGGGACATGTCTACATCCAATAGAGTACTCAGTACTCACTCTCTACATGTCATCCCAGTCTTGGTACTCTTGTGGTTTCTTTTGTTTTCTCTGGCCTGTAGATGTATCTGTGTTATCTAACCTTGTTTACTTAGGTTCATTCCTTCCTAAGCCAACTCAAGACCACAAGGTAAGTATATGCATCACACTCATGTGCATGAGGATTTCTTGTTGATGTACATACTGTTTGCAAGAAGGACTCATGAGCATGAAGGTACATTTCCTATATTCACATCTTTGCTCTAATGCATATAGCCAAGATACATGTAACACATTGCTTACTCTGTCATGCTCATGCATTCACATGCTCCTATATTCCATATTTGCATGATTGCATACATATAGGGGGAGCATATGCATGTTACATGTCTATCCAAAGCTTTACTGGTTATTCTCTATATCTTTATCTAAAGCTTTGATGTATGTTGTCATCAATTACCAAAAAGGGGGAGATTGAAAGCACAAGTGCTCCCTGGGTGATTTTGGTAATTAATGTCAACATATCTCTTGTTGGACTAATGTTTTCATCTAGTATGTTTTAGATAAGTTCAACAATGGAGTAGCGTGGACTAGAGGATGTGGAACCCCTTCAAGCTGATAAGGACAAAGGATTGGCTCGAGCTAAAAGCTCAGGACTCTACATTTTCTATTTTAGTGATCCAAGATCACATTGAGTCCATAGGAAAGCCAATACTATTAAAAGGGTATGAGGTGTTGCTTAATGGCTTGCTTGCTCAAAGTGCTTAATGATATGCTCCAAAGCCCTCAATCACTTTCTCACATCCACATATGTCCCAAACCAAAAGTCAAATTCGGCCCCACCAAAATTTCCTATCCGGCGCCACCGAGTTCACTTGACATAGCCACTGCCAGAAACCCTAGTCAATTCGGTCTCACCGATGGGATCTCGGTCTCACCGAGATGGGCTTGCCAACTCTCTGTTGCCTATTGCAGTAATTGAGGTATCACCGAAATATGCAATCAGTCTCACCGAGTTTGCTTGGCCAACTCTCTGTTTTGCCTATTACCCAAATCGGTCCCACCGAGTTTGTGTAATCGGTCCAACCGAGATAAGGCTTTACCCTAACCCTAGCACATCGGTCCTACCGAGTTGATCATATCGGTCCCACCGAAAATCCTAACGTTCACATTTTGAACTAAATCGGTCTGACCGAGTTTTCTGATTCGGTCCCACCGAGTTTGGTGATTTGTGTGTAATGACTAGATTTTGTGTGGAGGCTATATATACCCCTCCACCCACTCTTCATTCATGAAGAGAGCCATCAGAACATGCCTACACTTCCAACATACATTTTCTGAGAGAGAAATCTTGATCTCTAGCCTTCCCCAAGTTGATTTCCACTCAAATCATCTTTCCACCAAATCCAATCCTATGAGAGAGAGAGTTGAGTGTTGGGGAGACTATCATTTGAAGTACAAGAGCAAGGAGTTCATCATCAACACACCGTCGATTACCTTTTGGAGAGTGGTGTCTCCTAGATTGGTTAGGTGTCACTTAGGAGCCTCAGTCAAGATTGTGGAGTTGAACCAAGGAGTTTCTACGGGCAAGGAGATCGCCTACTTTGTGAAGATCTACCCTAGTGAGGCAAGTCCTTCGTGGGCGATGGCCATGGTGGGATAGACAAGGTTGCTTCTTCGTGGACCCTTCATGGGTGGAGCCCTCCGTGGACTCGCGCAACCATTACCCTTCGTGGGTTGAAGTCTCCATCAACGTGGATGTACGATAACACCACCTATCGGAACCATGCCAGAAATCTCCGTGTATCCAATTACGTTTGCACACTCAAATCCCATCCCTTTACATTCTTGCAACTTGCATGATTTACTTTCCGCTGCTCATATACTCTTGTCATGCTTGCTTGGTATGTATTGTGAATGTTTAAACTTGTGCTAAAACTCCACTTCAACTTAAAGAAATTAAAAAATGTAACTTTTCTTACTAAGAGTCTATTCACCCCCCCCCCCCCCTAGACACCTCTTCTCAATCCTTTCACTTCCTTCCTATGCCTGCCACTAGATGTGATAGTAATTTACAATATTCCAATAAGGCAAGGTGGGGGCGTGGGCTTTTGAGAAGTCGGGTGTCTACACTATAAAGTCACCATACCTGTCTCTAATGACTCAAAAGGAGTGAATGCTATGGAGGAAGGGACAACTACGGGTACCTCGACGATAGATGAACAGTTATGTAAGTCGGGTGCAAACTAAAGGTGGTGCCAAAAACCAGAGTGTTTCTAGTGGAGAGTGACTAAAGGAATTCTACCAAATGAATGCTAATTGCATAGATGACATATTCGTGATAGATATCAATGCAAGCTTTGTTTGGCAATGAACGAGCATCTGAAGCATATATGCACTGATTCATTGTTCACACGCCAAACGCTTTTGGGATGAAGCTCAGAAGTGGTTTTCCTACCACGACTTCACCCGCTTACTTGGTCACGCGACATTGTCAGCGCCCCAATGTTCTCCAATGGTGATAGAGCAAAGATAGTGTTGATCATGTGGTATATTTGGCATTCCCAAAATAGATGGACCCATGAGGGCGAACATGTTGATCCGGCAAATTCATTACGAACTATCAATGAAAATTTGGCTATCCTGGAGCTACCACAGGAACATGCACTCACTAGTAGAGAAATGGGTAGCCCCAACATTAGTTGGTGGCACACCATTTCCAACCAGTGCCACCACAATATTGTTTTTTCAAATAGTGGTGGCATTTTGCATATTTGGCACGTCACCACAAACTGGCCGGCCCATTTAGTTAGTATTGGTGTTGCCTTTTCTTCTAATACACCACAAATTGGCCCATTTGTATTGACCGGGCACAATCTAATGCTTGTGATGTATTTCTATCAACGTCATAGGTAATTAATTTAGTGTTGGCATGGTAATTCCTAGTACACCATAAATAATTTTGAATCTTTTATAATCTCGAGTATTTTTATTGTTTTCTGAGTGTTTTTTTAACTTAAGTTTGTTTATTGTTTTTAAGTATTTATATAATTTTGACTCTTTTTTAATGTTTTTGAGTCTTTTATTTTTCTGAAACTTTTATAATTTTGAGTCTTTCCATTATTTTGAGTTTATTTATTGTTTTTTTGAGTTTTTTCCTCTTTTTTTAAGTATTTTATTATTCTGATCTTTTATACTTTTGAGTCTTTTCTTGTTTTTGAGTCTTTTCATAATTTTGAGTCATTTATTATTTCAAGTCTGTTTATTGTTTTAAGTCTTTCTATTATTTTGAATCTTCTATAATTTTGAGTCTGTTATTTTTTTAGTATTCTATTTTTTTTAAATCTTTCATATTTTTTATACTTTATTTTTTAGAATATTTTAATTTTTAGTTTTTTATTGTTTTTTATCCTTTTTATCAAAAAGGATGCATTCGATAGCTTGCCACCACATTGTGTGACTTCTACTCACTTCATTCACTACTATTCATTGAAAAATATTTGGAGACCGTGAAAGTTCTAAACAAAGGAGCTAACTGCAGTCCCCTCCACATTTTCTCATCCGGACTTGGGACCGGCAAAGGCAGTGTTAAACTACAAAACTACAAAACACAAAAAAAAAATTAGCAAACACCACAACCAATCATTCAGCTAAGCAACAAGCCACACAATCAACCAAAGGCAGTATTAGCACGACACACAATTGGCAATAAATATTCACGCAACGTTTTCACAAGATCGTAACACAGACATAGTTCAAAATCACATGGAAACACCGCTGAAATCATGCTTGCCTCACTAGCAGAATCACGGCTCAAAATCGCGGTTCAAATCATGTGTGCCCACACGAGCAGAGACACCGCTCACAACTCACAAGAGCACAACCAGAGGTTCAAATTACACAGAAACAAAGAGCATCACACGTAATGGGGATTAAAAGTTGGACACACAAAAGAAGTACTAAAGACCCAACGAGGGGCTGCGGCATCGAAGACAAGGTAGTCAGACGGCGTCTAATCCATACGGAACACACAACATGGACAACCTGCTGAAATGAAAATAAAGGTGAATCAAAGAAATTGAACACACAACATGGACAACCTGCTGCATCTAGGAAGTGAAGAAGCTCCATTCCTGAATACAAGTAAAACTGCATATTGTAAACTACCTGATTGTTCAAAAGTAACTAGCTAGTCATGTTAAAGTAACTAGATAATTGCGGTCACGGGGCACATACTCATACACTGAGCTCCTGCAGTCGCATGTCTGGTACAATCTAATCACATCACTCATCTCAAATATACCACTGGTTTCAGTGATGTTATAGTACAAAATGACACTGAAATAGATATACATTGGTACTGGGGTACAGAGAACTTCCGCAAGAGTTCCAACACACAAAAAACAGTAGTAAAATCACCATTGGAATGAAAAAAATGTACTGCTGCAAACAAAGACATTTATCTCTGAACTATATATGCTAACCATATCTTACAACAGATAATCAATTCAGAAACATAGCAAATGCTATTTAACATCCAAAAGAGGAAAATAGAGGGAAAGACGGGCCACATCTTTAAAAAGGTGCACAACAAAACCATTTATCATGCACAGAAAGTAACATCAGCTAGACCTCAAGTCTTGCATGCACAAAACTAATTAACAAGCTAACCGTCTAAGTAAACTAGAATGCCATCAGCCACAAATTTTAGAAGGTGAATATATATAAAATACAAAGGAGGTAAATGCAGCTCCCTCCACATTTTCACATCCGGGCTTGGGACCGGCAAAGGCAGTGTTAAACCACACCAATCATCAATCAAGCATACAGGCCACACCATCAAACAAATGCAACATTCACACAGAGTCACACAAGCAGAGAGTCAAGCACACACAGAATCACACACACATAGTCAAGCCACACAGAGTCACACACACATAGTCAAGCCACACAGAGTCACACACACATAGTCAAGCCACACAGAGTCACACACACAGTCAAGCCACACACACACAGAGTCAAGCCACACACACAGAGTCACCACACACACAGTCAAGCCACACACACACAGAGTCAAGCCACACACACAGAGTCACCACACACACAGTCAAGCCACACACACACAGAGTCAAGCCACACACACAGAGTCAAGCCACACACAAGTCACACACACACAGAATGGAGCACTTGCACACAAGAAACATACATAAATAGGGGCACAAACAGAAAGCTAATACATGCAAGACCGAAGTAAACTCAAAAGGCTATAAAGAATTTCCAGAACTTGAATGAGTAAACTGATTTCTCTAGAGGGGCGAGGGTGATCCAGATCTTCGTTCCTGAAAATAGGAAGTTAGTTAGAGGCTGATTAAGTGATTATCTTCATCAATACCCACAAGTTTGTAGGCACAGTATTCTTGTTCTACTTACTAGAGAAAGCAAGGCATGTAAGATGAGCGACATTCTTATAGAAATTCTGGCTAAGGTAAGCCATGTGACTTGATCACACCAGATGCTTTGCCGTGGTCAAGAGCAACCTTCAACACTGATTCATTTCTAGTGCTAGTAGATTCAGCCTGCAGGGCAGAGAAACAATGTCAGTACAAATCACCAGGCAAACCAAGCTTCTTACTTGTTGGGTCCAAATCAAGGAATTCTAGCTACCAAATAATTCAAGGTGGATGCAAGATGAAACCTCCAAACATCAGCCTCACTGGTGCACACCAGCTTATAAGCTCAAGTATTGCGTTTATATTATACAGAATAAACACACCAGCCTACCACCAGTCAAGTTCGAAATAATGTACTGATTAACCGAGCTTATGATGACTTGCCAACTATTCGAAAGTGAACTGCAGTCTAGTGTAGTGTTTATTCCATTTGTAAGTAGAAGATGATGCAAGCAAAAACCCTAAAAGCAGAATTAATTCACTGGCCTTGTGTATGTAAAGCGTCCACTTTTCACATATTGGGAATATGCACTAAGGCCAACTGCCATTATTCCCTTTATGTTCAGAACAAAGACGTTGATATTTATAGGTAGTTCCTATTTTTCATATTATACATACTAGGTCATGTATTCTAAAATTGAAAAGAACCAACAAAGAATGGTTAATGTAGCCAACCGATCAAAGGCAGGTTAACTCACCGGGTGACGTGGATCAGCAAGCATGGGAAAGAGGCCTCTAACTATGAGTGATTGTCTTGCCTGCAGGAAGACAATGCAACAAATATGAGTTATAACAGTGGCACACTGCCAAACACCAGAGACAAGTCTTGGTCCAACATAAGCAGTATTGTTTCTTATCGGGCAAAATTCTGTAGTACTCCCTCCGTCCCCAATTACTTGTCTTGGATTTGTCTAGATAGGGATGTATTAGACACGTGGTAATACATATTAATTAGTGAATCTTGTTGAACACCACACTGTTTCTCATCAGGGTAAATTCTGTAGTACATTAGCAAGTCCAGTTGAACATACTCCCAATCTTTCGGTTTGTTAGGCACATGCGTATTTTCAGATCAACGATTTGGCCAATGAAATATGAGTTATGCTACAAAAGGTACACCATGGCAAACCTATTTCAAATACTAATTTCAATGGTATACTTCAACATATTATACATATTTCGTTGGTCAAACTGATGATCTAGAAATATAGGCGTCCCTTATAAACTGAAACGGAGGTAGTAGGAATTATGCACCAAGTAAAAATAAAGGAGCAATACATATCATCAATCTTTTGCTGAGAGAAAAGAAGGATGTTGTATCAAGGCAAAACCATGAAGGTTAAATGCTAAATGAATATTCTAGCATTACATGGCAAATACTTATATATTGTTCCTCTGTATTGAGTTGCACAATTGTGCAAGGTTCAGTGTTAGATTCGTCATTAACAAAAACTATAGCCTGAAGTTATCTTTAAAAGTTTGAAGATCAGCATGCTAGTTCTGAATCATTATTACCTAGATATAGCACACACAGGAAGTACTAAAAAGGTTATGAGGAAAAAGGTTGTTCACATACTTCAAATGCCCCTGTGAAGGTCCACTTCAATTGATTTGTTTTTCGACGAGGAATGGCATGGTGGGCCTGTACTTGGCAATTAGCCTGCAGATACTCGATACGGCATAATATATCAATCAATTTCCATTAAACTACAAAGATGAGGTGAAGCGCCTATAAGAAGAAATACTCTTTTTCTCCTGTCCAGATGAGGTGAAGCAAATGATGACCGAAGCCTTAACTTTGATAGCAGCCTGCACCTAGATAATAGGTAGTGAACTATTTCAGACTTATAAACCCAAGTGTCACAGACTGATATTCAATCAATGGGAGACAGAAATTGTTCCCTGTAAACACTAACAAAAGGTTGGAGAATGAAAAGAAACAAAATACGCACTTCAGAGGAAGCAATAGACTCCATGTGGGTCATGGGTTCTCCCACATATTTCATGGTTCGCTTGAAGTACAAATCCTGGTTGAAGACATTCTCAGCCTCTGAAACAATTCATGAAAATATATCACCAAATATGAAGAGAGAAAAGGCAGGAAGGAGTGAGTTTCCATTAGATTCCATTAGAGTGCCAAAGATATACTTGTTGAGAACACATTTAGGGGCTGTTGGGAAGAATAGTATTTATTTGTAACATTTTAGTATTGAAGTCTGATTTGAACTACAAAAGGGAACCTATAAACAAATGCCCTCCCAAACAGGCCTCAAGAGAACATATACCTCCAAAAGAAAGTTCACCTCAGCACAAATTCTGCCTACCGTGAAATAGTCCCAACTGGATACAACCCACGGAGAGTCTCAGCACCAAGGAGAATGGCATCACTATGAACAAAACAATTGTGATTCATGTTACAGCTTGTGTAGTTATAGTTTGTTTGGGTGCAGTAATGAGCAGCTGTACAGGATCACCAAAGTATAAGATATCTACAAGAGGCAAAAACTAACCATCCAGCACCGCATTTGCCACATCAGTTGCATCTGCACGAGTAGGCCTTAGGTTGTCCGTCATACTGTCCACAACACAAGTAACAGCAGCAGGTTTTCCAGCCATGTTGCACTTGTGCAGAGCAAACTTCTGAAATAAGAACACTTAAAGAACGACAAAGTAGTACTCAATAGAGAAAAATACATGTTAATTACTATCAACGTTAGGAATATTTTCCAAAGTATTAAGTGCAAACAAACATGTGATATTCAACAAAATATCAATATAAAAAATTTCAATCTGTTGGGAAAGATGGCACTGTGAAGTAGTACACTCTAAATATCGACAGAGTTACTTACTTGCCACACATCTTCTGCATGCCTTGTATAAGAAAGATAGGAAGTCAATCTTGTTTGGAGCATCCCATTTTTTCATAACCTGAAAGTGGCGCATGCTCATAAAGTCATATAATGGGTTACAACAAGGAGCTCCAGTTTCATGAAAAAAAAATGACATGTAAAGTCTAGCGCCAAGTTAATACAAGGAGCAAGAGAGATTCTTGGGAGGAGTTCCTTACATCTTTATCCTCGTCAGACAGCATGGGCATGTCGATATGAATCTGGGAGCAGTGCAATGTGAAGGCATAATAATCACAAAAAAGTTCAGAAAAATAATAGCGCCAGGTCTGTTACCTACTACCAATACCAAAATTAGATACCAATCAACAAACAACAATCAATCAATTGTAATAACCATGAACAAACAGCAACCAATCGTGTCATATAAACATGTAATATCTCAAGGCAACAAACAACAATCAATCGGCCTACTTCTCAAGGCAATCAATCAAACAGCAAACAACAATCCATCTCAAGGCAATCAATCAAACAAACAAACAACAATCCATCTCAAGGCAATCAATCAAACAACAAACAACAATCCATCTCAAGCCAATCAATCAAACAACAAACAACAATCCATCTCAAGCCAATCAATCGAACAACAAACAACAATCCATCTCAAGCCAATCAATCAAACAACAAACAACAATCAATCAATCGTGCCATATGGGAACATAAGCAAACCATGATAACAATAAACAATTGAAAAGAACAGCATCAGACCAACTGTAACAGGCAAGAACAGGATTCTCTACATCTAGGATGGGAGCACACACGCCTGTCGGTAGAACAAGGACCGACAGAGGGCAACCAGAGTATCAAGCGCATGTGTTTGAGATATGAAAATAACCGACGAACAACGCATGTGATGGAATAGAGGGAACGATTTGACACTGCTCCAATTTCCGAACCAAGAACCCATCGTTCCTGCAACCGTCGCCCCGACACGAACACGAAAGGCAGGATCGTCAGATAACAGAAGCGCACGCACAAGTAAACGCAGGAAATATCGCTCCACCGTGAACACGAAACGCAGGATCGTTAGATAACAGAAGCGCACGCACAAGTAAACACAGGAAATATCGCTCCACCGTGAACACGAAACGCAGGAACAGAAGTTTCTCAAACAGACTTTAGTTCGCAAACCAGACCGACCGACCGCTCGCTTGCTCGCCCGCTTCCTCCCAGAGTCGCAGGGACGGAGACCCCCGACGAGACGGCCCCAAGAACACGCGAGAGCATCAGGGCGACAGCGAGGACAAGCAAAATCATATCACAAGTGACTCTAAAGTGACGAGGAGGACGAGTAAATCAAACCAAACGCGATTTTCTATCTAAACGGGTGAATCTAGGACGAGCAAAATCAGTCGAATTAGACGCACTTCAAGGCAGATGAATCGAGAACGAGCAAAATGACAAATCATATGCGATTCTTCTAATCTAAATGGACGAATCGAGCGGGGATGAGCAACATAAAGTCAGAGGTGAGAGGAGAGGGGATCGGGGACGAATTGCCTCACCAGACGCGAGAGGAGAGGCACGAACCGAGGATGAATTGCCTCACCAGACGCGAGAGGAGGAGAGGTAAGCCATTCATACCTAAAAAGTATATGTTTCAAGTTGGCAACAGCGGTTGTCTCTCATTAGTTCCAAGCCGATGGCTAGCCTGAAATGACATGAACAACTTAAAATGTGAGTGTGATGTAAATGATATTTCTTTATTCTTGAAGCAAGAAAAGTAGCTTACATCATCGGCAGCACCAGCAGTCATATTTACAAATGAAGATTCATATGACCTGTTATGTAAAAAGCATCATATAAGTCAAAGATACTTAGAAATCAGTTTATGATCATATTTACAAATGAAGATTCATATGACCTGTTATGTAAAAAGCATCATATAAGTCAGAGATACTTAGAAATCAGTTTATGATCATAACAACATAAGTAATTATTCATGTGTGTATATCTAAGTTATCAAGGAATCAAGGATTCAGTATAAAACAAGTCAGACAAACTGATCAAAATTCAAACTCTGACCATTTGAAAGCATAGAAACTTACCGATGATTTATAGTCCTGCAACTCCAATAAGTCACCTGGTTTGTCGTCTTTGACTTTAGCTATAGCTGAGAAGAACTAAGAACAAATAGAAGTACACAAATGGAAGTAACTAGTGTGTTTCAAAATTAGCAAACAATCCCACCCAGGGGGGAAATGTATTTCAGCAAACCATAAAAATAGAACAATCAAAAGAATACCTCTCTCGACATTGCTTGCCTATATGTCGGCCCATGGCGTACTTCTGTGTCGAGGAGCATGTCGTGGACTCATAATTAGCCCAATCAGTCTTGTACATGTGAGCACTCTCAGGCACCAGAGGATCATTGGGGTTGGGGTCCGTCAGCAACAAATAGATTGACAGGAGGACCTGTTAACAGAGACGGGTAAATGTTAGAGAAACATAAATGAAGAATTTTTGTGAGATTAAGTTGTTGAAGTAACCAAGCTTATATCAGCAACAAGCTTTAAGCAAAAATGGAACAACCAAGCTAGGAATGCAGATCATTACGTTTGATATGGTCAAAGTCGGGCTCCACTGTTCCTTGAGAATGTCAAGGCAAATGTTGCCGTTGCTGTTGATGTTTGGGTGGAAATGGAAGTGGAACACCTTGGTGTGGAAAGAGACCTGAAATATGTTCATGTCTGAATGTTAAGATAGCAAGCAGCAGCAAACTAATTGTTTGAGGACCCCAAGACATTTGTGTAACAGCAATTCCAATATCATAGAATCAATATGAACTCCTTTTTACAAAGGTTAGCTCGGTACACCAGAAATTACCTTCGGGGGCTTGAAGGGATAATCCAGTGGGAAATGGATGTTCACCAAAAATAGGCCACCAGTAAACGGGCTGTCCAAGGGTCCCATGATACTGGCCTGCCAGTGGAACATGTCCTCACCTACAGGACCTTCCTGAATAAAAGGAAAGTAATACATATTACACAACAGTCAGACAAGCATTTGTATGAAGCCAGTCAAGTATGAGTAAGAAACAAGTCATATTTGCTGCGAGATCAAACAGCGGCCAGCTTTAGTTATGTGTGAACAAGTTCAGAATTAGGCATGAAATTATATGTGTGAACAATCATCATATACCCGTCCAGTACAATGATTAGAATAATTCAAAGTTCATTATTCTTAATTTCAAGAGGTTAGTGGAACCAACTGTTGTATTAAAAAACATCAAGTCACCCAGGAGGCCAGGACATCCACTGAAGCCACTTATTCTCCACAAAAACACAGAACATCAGGTTTACACACATTATGAATGCTGAAGTTGTTTCACTAATTATATTTATTCCAGTATGCGTTAATAGACTAAGGAAGACAGGTGACCATTGCCACCTCACCTCCTAAAACATAGTTCACTCTCGAAAATTCTCCCTAGAGATTTGGTTGGTACTGCTTAAGTTTCTTAAATGGTCTAGTCCATGCCTAACAGATTAGATTGGAACTGTTTATGTTTCTTATATAGTGCTAGTCATGCCTAACTGTCCATATAAAATGTGAAGTGCTTGGCAATTTTAATTTCTTTTGGTTATGGCAGTTAAGATAGCATATAGTGCTACAAGGTGGTGCATGTTCTGCCCATGTGGTACTGGTACTGACTGTAAATTGTAATAAGGTTGGCATACTTTATAACCTAACAGAACAAAATCCAAGGGCTTTTCTAAATGGCCTGCTCAGAAGATACATCACACACTTGACATGAGTCAATCATATTAGTAGTCCATGTACAGTTCATAAGCAGTATTCTCCACCAATCAATCCAGCAAACCTAAAAGCACTGCAAGAGCACAGCTAAATAATCGACAACCTAACCCCCATGACCAGTAACAACAGTTAACAAACAGGCCACGCCAACAGCGCGCTCATCAATTCGGGGCAAGATCTAGACGGAATCAAAAGGGGCAGAGGGGAAATCACCTGCGCTGAGGTCGGAGGGTCCTTCTGCAGGTCCTTGCAATGAGACCATTTTCTTGGTCCATACTTTCTTACAAGATCAATAATTTTGTCATCTTCCTGTAGAAAAAATATCATAATCATAAATATAACTATATAATGTGCAAAAGGTTTGTTTTTCGAGCAAAGTCAGGAGTGCAGTGCCAAACCTCTTGAGTCCAAGGACCTTTGATGAGTTCAGGGTTAAGAACCTTCTGCCATGGATGTAAATATTGTACCTCTGTCCTATCCAGAAAGAGCTCAGCTGCATAGATAGATGCCGACAGAATATGTGAGCTCACCACACTTGCATATACAGAACATCATCCAAGCAAGTATGGCATTACTATATAACTAGCTAAAATGTGGGCTATGCATTCATAAGGTTACCATTACCAGCCATGAGATAAACATTTGTGTAAAATATAGGAACGAGTAAAATTCAAGATGGGTTGTCATCGAAACACATACCAGGTTGATGAGCGATCCACAGCTTCAGTTAAAACACCAGTAGCACACCATCAGAACAACGATAATGAATCAAATTAGGCATCATGAAAACATCCATTCAAATATCAGGTGCCAATATCTAAAACCAAAAGTTCCAGTAGCAAAATTTGGGTAAATAAACACTTTGGGACTAGAGGCATCAACATCACAAAATGTAAAGAATGTAAATATACCTGCACTATATGCCAACTCAACCCATCAGTGTCCTTAGCAACACAATAAAGAGCAAATGTGATGTGTCCAGATCAAGATGTTTGTACCTTAAATACTTAGAAAAGCATTGCATAATCACAAAAAAGTTCAGAAAAAAGAATAGTGCAAGGTCTGTTACCTAAGATCAGGAAATACGAATACCAAAGTTTGATACCAATCAACAAACAACAAGCAATCAAGCAATCAATCAACAAACAGCAAACAGCAAACACCAATCAATCAATCAACAAACAGCAATCAATCAATCAATCAATCTTAATAACCATATGCAAACAACAATCAATCGTGCCATATAAACATGTAGCATCTCAAGCCAAATTTGTAGGTTAATAACTTGAATGAAACACATCATGGCTAGTATACTAACACAGAAGTCACATCAGATTTGAATCAGTGAACTTCAAAAGGGAGCAAAGAGCAGTAGAAATGCAGTATTGGTAAACATGATTAATTATTAGGAAAAGAAGTGAAAACAAAGAGGGAAAAGGGTGCTCTGATGAGTGGATGCATTGGATATGAAAACAAGCAGGGAAAACGTGATTATGATGCATTGGATGCCAAATCGGCCACGCAAAGAAGTGGAAACCAAGCAAGTGATTGCTACAAGAGTCGAACTTTTTCTTCTCAGCCTATCATCCTAATTTATCAGCAGGAAAGAAGCCTCACATCACAGTACCCACGGCCTACATGGTTTGCGCCCCTGAACACGAATCATCATATATTGAAACATAAGCAAAGCATGATAACAAGAAACAAGTTGAACACGCATCATCATCATATATTGGAACATAAGCAAAGCGTGATAGCAAGAACAAGCGTAAGAGACAAGAAGAAGATTCTCTGCATCTAGGACGGGAGCACACACGCCTGCCGGTAGAACAAGAATGGACAGAGGGAAACCAGAGTATCACAAGGGCGCATGCGTTTGAGATATGAAAATAACCGTCGAACAACGCAGGCAGGATCGTAAGATAATAGAAGCGCACGCAAGTCTCTCAAACAGAAACGCAAGAAGCATCGCTCCACCGCTAACACGAAACGCAGGATCGTCAGGTAACAGACGCGCACGCGCAAGGTTCTCAAACAGAAACGCAGGAACCATCGCTCGACCACGAAAATGAAACGCAGGATCGTCAGATAACAGCAGCGCACGAACAAGTTTCTCGAACAGACTGGTTAGCTCGCAAACAAGACGGTGACCCAAACCGACCGACGGACCGCTCGCTTCCTCCCAGAGTCGCGGACCCCCGACGAGACATCCCCAAGAACACGCGAGAGCATCAGGGCGACGGCGAGGACGAGCAAGAATCAAATCGCACGCGACTCTGAACTGACGACGACGGCGAGGACGAGCAAGTCAAACCGAACGCGCATTTCTATCTAAACGGTCGAATCGAGGACGAGCGAAATCAACTGAATCAGACGCGGTTCAGAACAGAGGAACTGAGGACGAGCAGAATCGAACAAATCAGAAGCGATTCTTCTATCTACTCTAAACGACGGACGAATTCGAGCGAGAACGAGCAACATGGAACCAGACGCGAGAGGAGGAGAGGTGGGAACCGAGGACGAACTGCCTCACCGGACGCGAGACGAGGAGAGGCAAGAACCGAGGACGAGTCGCCTCACCGGACGCGAGAGGAGGAGAGGGACGAGTCGAGGACGAGTGCGCGCGGCTGGCGCACGACGCTGGTGCCCCCGCCGCCGGTCGCCCGCCACTTGGCCGAGCCCCCGCCCGCGTCCTCGGGGAGCGGCGCGGCCCCGCAGGCGGAGAGGAGAGGAAGCAGGGCACGAGCTGGCGGACGGACTTGGAATCGGCGGCTGGAACGGAGACCACCACGCGGCCAGGGCGGACCGAGGACGAAGGAAGGAGAGGCGAGAGGCGCGGCGCGGACGGGGAGAGGAGGAGCGGGCCGGGCAAAGGGCGGAGCTTTATAGGCGGGGCGGAGGCGGTGGCGGCGGGCGGAGGCTTGTCGCGTGGCGTGGGTGCGGATACGAAAGGCAAGTGGAGCGGGGCTGGATCCGGAGCGGAGGCGGCGGCGGAACGAGAGTTTTCCAGGCAGCCGATGCCCGTGAGTACCGTTGCCGTGCCTCTTTCCTTTTTTTTGTTTCGGATCAGATTGGTTGCGTGGTGAAAACAAATGGGTTAGAAACACCTACCACTGCCAAAAAAAATATAAAGACGCCACGTTTTTTTATCTAGCACCAACTTATTAAGTGTAAAAAAAATTGGCCCGGATATAATAGCTTAGGATACGTATCTGAGTTGATCGAAACCTCGTCTCGCCCGCTCTAGCTTCTGTTGCTTTCATCCACTTTCTCGCCTCTCCTCCCCTCCCGCCGTTGGTGTAGCCGGCGGGGGGGCGTTTCTCCCCTCCTGATGGTGTGCGCAACGCGGGATGCCGCGTCGTGAGAGGAGGAGACGGGCGCGCTGGTGGCGTGGGCGGATGGCAGGGCTGCGGCGGCTGTGCAAATTCCGAAGGTGGGTGCTCGGGGCGCTCGATGAACTTTCTTTCAAATTCGATGATTTTTTCAGATTTAGTGAAGTGTTTTTCAAATTTGATGAACCTTTTTAAAATTCAATAAACTTATTTTCAAAATCCGTGAACTTTTTTCAATTTTTGTGAAGTTTTTCTCAAAATTGATGAACTTTTTTCAAATTCAATGATTTTTTCCAATTCGATGAGCTTCTTTCAAAATCAATTAACTTTTTTTAAAAATATGTGATTTTTTTCAAATTTAATAAACTTTTTTTTAAATTCGTGATTGTTTTTTAAGTTTGTGAACTTGTCTTTCAAAAACCATGGAAATTTTTTAGTTCACTATTTAAAAAAACTTATTTTTTTAAAGCCAGCTGGTTGACCTCGACCGGTCTAACGTGATCAAGAGAACTAGGAAACAGTCAACCGCTATTTTTTTTCTTGGGCCGGCCCATGAGCAGGGCACATGGGCGCCAAGAAGGTCAACAAGGCGCCCTATAGAAGCTCCCACTGGACCCAAGGGGTGGCGGTCTGTTCCCGCTTGGCGCCATGCGCCAAAGCGGTATGGCTTGCGATTCTTTGTTTTCTTCTTTCTTTACGGTTCTTTCAGGTCCCGTGCCTTGCACTCCAAGGGCATATCTCCGTAAGACCACCACCTAAATGACAACAAAGTGATGCTCTGACTAGGTCGAACAATTTCTTTTTGCAACAACAGGCTATATTGAATTACTTAGGAGGATTACAATGCGTGTGTGAATACATCCTAGAAGAAAGCAGGGGTGTAATTCACCAAGATACGTCTTCTACAATCCTCACTAGCCTATTTGGCACACATGTGTGCCGCTTCATTTGCTTCTCGGTTGATATGGACAATGGAGCAATATTGAAAACTGGTCTCGCGTTTACATTTGCTTTTCGGTTTGATATGGACAATGGAGCCAGGTCTGCTTTTGAAAAATTTGCCTCATTTAGCATTCGCGCATCTTGAGCATCACTTTCGATGATCACCTTGAGATGTCCAAGAGCAAGACGAATGCCATCATGAAGCGCCAAGGCTTTCATAGTGCTTGCATTTTGTGCAAATCGATACCAAAATTGCTTGTGCCCGAACCAGCGCTTCGGATATGGTCCCGATGATCACCTTGAGATGTCCAAGAGCAAGACGAATGCCATCATGAAGCGCCAAGGCTTTCATAGTGCTTGCATTTTGTGCAAATCGATACCAAAATTGCTTGTGCCCGAACCAGCGCTTCGGATATGGTCCCAAAGAACAACTCCCGTACTACCATAGCCGTCTTGCTCATGATGGGGGGGGGGGGGGGGGTATCTAGACTGATTTCTCCCTCGGCTCTCGTGCCATCTTTGAGCCCACTAGCACAGCTAGATCGTGGATGGTACCAATGGCCCATTTGAAGTTCTCCATGTCTCCTATTGTTTCTTTTAGTCTAAATCATCCAGCACCCACACAAAATGATAGCAGCATGCGGTTCTGAAACTTGATTGCCATCAACAATATCTACAGCCCATGAATCCGGATGAAGAGAAGGGATCCTGACCGTAAGGAAGCAACGACGTTCAATCATCTCCTCAACACCACAATCTTCACAGAACTCAACACCACAATCTTCACAAAACAGAATCTGCTCAACATTCGACCTTGCAGAACATGGACATGCCATCGACCATCAAGCACATGGATCAAAAAGGCAAACCATGGGGTCTAGTGAGTCTACGTCACTTTGCCAGCCGGCTAAATTCTAATACCTGCCTTGTCTGCTTCCATGCAAGCAAGGTCGAGATAACAGAGACAACACATGATCCAAGCAACTGAGTCAAGAGCTAATATTAGTATATATATACACACACGAAGCGCTAATGCACTACCTTAACACGACGGGTCCATAATTTGCGGCATGCAATTCTAGTAAGTATGAGTAGTAATTTAAACGGGCAGCGAGGCTAGGCTAAGGCGTTCTTTTAGGTGGTGGTTACAAGTTCAGTGACTTTCAGTTCTCCAAGGCATCAGGCACAGCACAAAAAGGGTCCCTCCTGTCTTAACCTTGGGAACTTGCGTAGGCGGTCTGAAATCACCACGACGGTGACCAAAAGACCGGCTAAGTACGGGGTGTTCATCCTTCCGCCCAGATGAGCTTGAAGATGTTCTTGCTAGCCCCCGCGTTGACCATGTCGCTCTTGTTCTTCAGCATCTCCTCCTGGGCACGCCTATCGCCATCCTTCAAAGTTACAAGGATAAACTTTTAGTTCTACAGACATGTTGAATTGTGCTGTACATCAGACACTGGTTACATCTGTTCCAATGAGTAAGTAAGATTGTATAAGTTGTATATGTAAAGAACATTGTATAAGTTGAAAGGAAAAGAGGACTCACAAGCATGGTGTACGCCTTAGCAAGCGAGAGAAGAGTGGGGTAGAGACTCGTGACAGCAAGAGCAGCTTCTTCTGTCACTTGTGGCACCTGATTTACATGCACAATAAATGAGAAAACTACTGCATGAAATGGACTACCCGGCAAACTTTGGTGGATGTGGCTGTATTCACCCAGTTACCTGCATAAGCTGAAGGGCGAATATATCGCTCATAGTGACCTTCTCAAGGTCAGAACACCTCTTCACAAACTCGTCGTAGGTCAGGCAAAGTCGAGAGGTATCAGCACCAGCAGAGAAGTTTCTGCTGTAATAATCAATTATAGAGCCTGTGAGGTGGCCGTATTTCTTTTCAGTGTCAGCATACCCAGTGGTTCTTTGGACATCAAATCCTTCAAGAACCTCAGTAGTGAAGCAGCTGAAATAAAAGGCATGTGGAGGAGAGTTAATAGGGCATTGGGAACAATATTTAATAATGTTAAACAACAAGAAAAAAGCACTGCCATTCCAGGGTTCATGAGAAGAGTACATACGCTGTTTTAACGCTCTCTGATCCATCTACAGTGTTTACATCCCCTTCAACTAGATATATTAGCTTCCTTAGCCCACATTTCTGCAAAGGATACAGCAAATGGAGGTATCACGTCGTATTGTTGCTGAAATAACCACAGGAAACCCATATATATGGACAAGAGATACAGTTTCTTTGGGAATATGCACAATCTACAGGCTCAAGCTTATATCTGCTAATAACATCGTCCTTCATCATCTCATACCCAAATATGGGCTATGCTTTTCAATTAATGATAACAAAGAATAAGGAAAAAAATCTCCTCGGCTAAGATTAGACTCAAGCAACATCAAATCACAGGGGATAGCATGTGGGCTTCCCTTTTTTACTATCAGTGAGAAATTGAAAGCATGAAGAACTGGGAAAGTTAAGATGGAAGGTTTATAATATTAATGACAAAAATCAAAGCTATTTTCAGATGGTACCTTCAGTCTTAGTTTTTGATCTTTGTATCTGTTGTCTTTAATTGAGCCAAGTAAATCATCCACATTTTTCCTTTCAACAATGAAATCAAGAACATACTCCGTGTCAAGTTCTTTATGGCGAGCAATCCAAAGAGCATCTCCAACAGGCAAGTGTTTAATCTGGATGACATGGTTCAAACAGAAGGATCAGCACCATTTTATTTGGCACATTATATGAACAGTTCAATCTATGCAAAGTAACTTTGTTAATATTATTATGTTGTCTCCTTGCAGACAAGCAAGAAAAAAGTGCAGTCAGCAATCATCAACACAGTGGGGCAGCGACCAAACATATCAGATAATTAATCGAGATCTTATGGGTTTCACCTCTAGCCTACCCCAACTTGTTTGGGACTAAAGGCTTTGTTGTAGTTGTTGTTATTGTTGTTGATGATGCATATAGTGACTTTTAGCGGTGTATTTTGGTTGTCTGAAGAAATGAACAAGGATAACACCCAGAGGAGTACTGATGAATTAGATACAAGAAAGGAAAGGGCAAGCAGGGTTAAACAAAGAAGAGTTCACATAACTCTCAATCCAACAAACCTCTACAGGAATATTAAACTGCGAGCGTATATTATCAACAACTTTTCTTCTTGAACGGGGCCTGCACAAAAAGGGAGCAATCATAAGAGAAATGAATTCTGATGCATAGATGGATGATTAAATAAAACATAAAAAACTATTGGGTGCAACAATAATCAATTTGTTTCCTTGGAAAATAATTTAATTAAACAACATACAGAATCTAAATTTTATATACAGAAGCAGAAGGTTAAATAGTTTAAGTAACACGAGATAAGGAATCAAAATTCACAATTCCAGCAGTAAGTGGATAAATATGTGAAATCCCTTGGGTATCTTATTTTAACAGAAATAATATTAACATGAAGAATAGAATGCCCTTGCAGGTCATGCGAAAGAGAGACTAGGTACGCATACTCCCAATCCTCCCTCCTCAAAAGATGTCTTTTTGGGGAGGGGGGGGGGGGGGGCATATATTGTTTATTTGCTAAGGCAGCCTTATTATGATCCTACTTAAATATCAGACAACTAAAAAATACAACTCATAAGTAAGATATGATCATACAGACCCAAAAGTATCTCGATCATCCAATATCAGCACCACTTCATAAGCTTTCAGAAAACTTTCATTAGATTGATGAGGTGGCATAGCTAGTAAAGACTTCTCAGCAGAACCCTGACGTTAGAAAAGAAAATGTTGCATTATGTTCCATTTGAAAAAGAAGGGTATGGAAAGGGAAAGTCAAGTGTACCATTGCACTAAACGATTGCTGTCCAAACATTCCTCCAGATGAAAGAGGAGAATTAGTAGCACGGCCATTGTCTGAAAAAAAAAGGGCATTAACTACAAAGATCAACGGGGAATAATATTTTGCTTATGGAATATATCATCATATTATATGCAAAGAAAGCATGCTGATACCAAAGGAACTGGAACTGCCTGCTTTTGAGTTTGGAAGTCCATTTCTTTCAGAACCTGCAATTGAGTAAAAGGAATTTAATTATAGTGCTGCTGGGGTACAATAATCGGTTATCTGGAAATTCATACTGCATGAGCAGAAAACTTTATTAATACCTATCAGGGGACTGTTGCCATCATATTCATCAGAATCTGAATCGCTGAGCACAACTGCTGGATGACTGGCCGCCGTTAAAGGTCCTGCAGGACCGTCCAATCCAGATCGTGCAAGACAATCGCGAGCTGTCTCTTTGCCTTTTTCTGTTAGGTAATACCTACAGCAAACTCATACAGTAAGTCCCAAGTCTATGCTTGGTATCTCAACAGAATGTGTGTGCTTGGCAAATAAAGCCCCAGAGAGAGAAAAGGAGATGGAAACTGAACAGGGTGAGCTTCTGCTTGTATTCAGGGTGGAAATAAAGAAGGGAGATGACTGTAGGACGAAAATAATGAGCAAGATCTGGTTCATGTAGCAAACTGGCATATATCTGGAGCATTCCCAAATGGCCACATGTGCAAGATTTTTATAAACATGTTTCACGTTCATATTGTGGACCAGATAAGTATAAGGGAGCTATGGAATTGGACATGCCTGCTTCTATTACATCGATAGAAAATTGATGATATACCACCGCAGAGCTGTATGTTTAAAAGATATATTTTCTTAATTAGCTCAAAATATTAGAGAGCATTATATTACCTAAGATGCCCACAAGCATCAACTAGCAAACTATCAGATGTTGATACTCTGCTAGCATGTATATGACTTCACTGCTGCACTATATCAAAATTCTCCGACCAAGAGAAAAAACTGAAGTAGGAATGTTTCTTGATACAAGTTAAAGTACTAGAGAACGCATGTACCAAACAGCAAAAGCACACCAGAGTCCAAAGGTTAGCCGCATTTTTAGATTTAGCTGACCCACACTCAGACCAAAACATGTGAGAGGCTTTTCTATCTGGTGAGTGTCGCAAGAGCATGAATCGGATAAACTAGTGCAGACACAATCATACTTAAATACGTGAGAACCCTATGAACCCTCTAATGAGAGTCAAGTTCATGCATACAAGTGATATATTTTATAGCTCTGGTATCTCCTTGAGTTTGAGTCCATTAAAATATCATTTTATCATTTAAGAAAGATCAGGCAAAGTAAACAGTTCACAACCAATAGCTAGCAGAGCCACAATAGTACATTACACAGCAATAGCCAGTGATGTGAAGGTAATGAAACTTGTCTGGTCTAATACGTGAGTATAAAACGTATTGGGTTTACCCCCCTAAAAGATCAAATTCTTTTTAGTAAATGACAGAAAAACATAACATTAACATGGGGATGAGCCTGGTACATTACTTTGCAGGATTACTCTTTTTCTCAACCAGATCCTTATTTGTTAACGTCTTCATGCTATTCCATCCAGTGTAACTGTAACCGTCATTCCGAGAATTCCTACTGTTATTTGGGCTGCTCATAATACAACAGAGACAGTTAGTGATGCACTAAAATATCATCTGAAATCAGCAACCGTGGCATATACTGAATCACTGAAACTGTACCCTATTGCATGTTCTGACAGACCACTGGCCTCAGCAGCATCAATAAGCTCTTGCCTCATCATAAATTCCTTCCCTCTTTCCATTTCCCTAGGGGGGAAAACAACTGTCAATATCCGCTGTTGCATATTCAAGTGTCTTTTCCCTTTTCCTCTGATTAAATGTTGCCCTTTGTACTAAGGTTCCACTAATTTTGCAGCGTGAACAACAAAAATGTAGGTAAGATAGCCCCCCACCCCACCCTAAACAAAATCATACCTGTAGAGTGTGATCATTATTGCATAAGCAGCTGATTTCAACCGTGGCACATAAGGTTTGTTTCGTGTGTTCTTCTTCCCTGTTAAAAGGACAGTACCCTTTTAGATATAACAATAAACCTGTTTCCATTGAACTGACTATTGATAAAACTGAAGGGGAAGAAGACTTGTTGTCATCCTGATGATGGAAAAGGAATAACAGATTCCAGAGGACACATGAGCAATCAAGAAAACTATTACCCGTTTCTCCTGGTGTATTACTTGTCGGAGGAGACAAATCAAGGCTGGACCCTGGAAAGGAGTCTTCCATGACGTCAACAACCCAACCTCCAACTCCCCTGACAAAAATAATAGAACCGAAGAAGCAACAACAATGATTAACTAATTCAGAAAATGCAAAGTTTTTCAAAAATCGATGCAACTCAATGCGCAAAGCAACCATTGGTACTAGATAAATTCCACACATCAATCTAGTGTGTGATTTCCACCTCTAAATTCAACACACAACAAGAAAAATCAAAGGGAAAGAGTTCTATACGGATCAAAACTAAAGCCTTCTCTGGTTATCTACTTGCAGGCAAATCCCAAGTAGAATGGCAACCCTAAAGGGATGGATATAAATACACCTCGCCATATAAAAATGGCAATGGCCTAAATCGATTTTCAGCATATAGCTGCAGCAAATCAACGGTCTCAGCAGATAAGTAAACATAAGGGGAACTGAACTGAAACTTATGATTCAGAAAATTCATGCTCAGACCAAATGGGCACAACTAAAATTCCCCAAGGACTAAGCCGTCACATCCACCGAACAGAACTAAGATCCCACAGCTAAGGCGCCCAAACCATAAACCGACCCATTCGTCTTAGAGCAGCACTAAGACTCCGAAATCGACCGAAACCTAGGCTCGTCGCAACAGTGTAAGAGGAAACAGTTTGAGAGGGATGGGGAAATGCGCACTTGAGACGGGCCAGGTCGCCGGGGGTCCGGACGGGCTCTTTGGCGGTGCAGACGCCGGTGTAGGCGGCGGAGAGCGCGCGCGCCTGGTGGTCCGGGAGGCCGCCCGGCTGCTGCGCCGCCATGGAGCGGTGCTTCTCGAAGATCCTGGCCGCGACCTCCTCGTTCTCCCGGAGGTTCACCTTGCGCTTCTTCTTCGGCGCCGACGGGGCCATCTGCGCCGAGGGTGGGGGCGTGGGAATGTGGGACTCGGGCTGGGGAAGGGGGGTTAGGGTTTGGGGTTTGAGAGTGGGGAGGGAGAGCCCGCCATTACTGGTTCGGAAGTTTTGGCTTTGTGGTTCACTGGTTTTTACAGTCGATAATGTTTTTTACAGTCGAGAGTTAATTCTGGACAGGTAAATAAAAATAAACAGATAAATAAATGCCGCGGCAGTCATGATGGGACGATACCGTGTGGTCTTCGTCTGCGGACTGCCTGCCTATGTGCTCCTACTCCTAGGCATGTTGGAAATGACAAGTCGAAATGCCAAAAAGTATTGAGCTAGTTTTGAGGGCCTGATTCGGCTGTGGATTTCTAAAAGCAGATGTAAAAAATCTGCTATGGAAAAATAGTTGTGAAAAATTTGATGTGAAAAAGATGCACGTTATTTGGCAAACCAGCTAATACAGCTTTTTCAGATTTTGGCCCACAGCGGAATTAGATTTCGGAAAGCACGTCCTGGGCTGCTTCCGCTTTTGGTTCAGATTTTGGCAGCGGATTTCTGAAATCGGATTCTGTTGGGTTCGCCCTTTGGTTCAGATTCTGCTGCACGGCAGCGGAATCTGTCGATAAAAACTGAACCAAACAGAGCCTGGGTATTAGGGCCTTTTTGATTCATAGTATTGCAAAAACACAGAGATAAGGGAAACGTAGAATTGGAATGGCATGTCCATCAGATCCCTATAGGATTTAAGTTTGTTTGATTGTGTCACGGAAAAAACAAAGGATTTCTTCCAAGAGGTTGGAGTGGATGTTAGAATTCCTGTAAAGTATAGTATAAATGAATCCTTAGGAAAAAATCCTACATTATTCAATCATACGAATCAAACAATCAACGTAGGAAAAAATTCTAAGGATTCTAATCCTTCAAAAATCCTATGAAAATCCTTTGAATCAAAGAGAACCTAAATCTCTGAGTAATATGTTTGTTCTGTAAACACAGTGAAAACTTTGAGTTTTGCATCCTTTGTGGAAAATATATTTAGTGCTTACTTTTATTTCTCCTTCAGATCATCAAATGTGACTCAATGCTTGGAAAAAATATGATCACATAGGAGGTGTTGAAGTTTTTATGTATACTTCTCTAAATCCTTTTGTTTGTGTGGGCAGATTTTCACAAACATGTTGTTCACGCATTTTGAAAGCTATTTGAACTCACTTTGTATGCTAAGAACAACTCTAGTAGATTCGTCATATCTGCGAACATCGTCCACCACATGGAGGATATAAAGGCCATGGTGGGTGTGCGCAAACCAAAGTTAAAATCCCCAGCAAAAGTGCAGCTATGGTGGTGGAATCGATGTTCAGGACACTGGGCATATATATTCACAATTGTTGCACGAAATGGTCTGAAAGATGTTACGGTTGCTGATAGGCTCGGATTACATTTAAGCAGAGTGAACACGGAGATGCCAAATAGAGAGGCCCAAAACTTTCCCGGTAGAGAGCAACTCATCAAGGAAACAAAGTCGTTCTGTCCCATTACCTTCATTCCCTCCCATCTGGAAAGGTTGCAGTTGCGGCTCAGCGGTTCTTCATAGATGCGCTCGGTGGGTTAGTGGTTGCTTTGCTATGAGCTGTCGGTGTGACGGATGAGAAGGCAATGCTACGACCAGGCCTCCTAGCAGTAGCCGCCAGGCTGCGATCGGCGAAGAGGGGGGCCTCTCCGCCTCTACACGACGAGTCCACAATGTCATCTCAGTCTCACATGGTTCCAACTCCCAGTACATTGCCATTGCCGGCTGGTACGGACAAGCCTTATTTCTACCTGCTTGACTATCAAGTGTACATTACCATATCAATCTTCAATTCCTCACCATGCCATGCTTGCACCATACCATGTGAATGTTCGGTAGCACCAGCGACAAATCTTGCACCACGCCATGCTTGTTGATACACCAACGCAACTCTCGAGGCTTAATTTCTTTTATTGTCGACTATGCTACTAGCCTAGTGCTAAAGCTTTTTTTTGCAAAACATGGAATTTATGGCCGCACATTAGCTTTTTGATAGTTTGATTGGTGTCACTGAATAATTGTAGATTTTTGTTGCTCACACTGTAAGTGAATCTAGTGCCCCTTAGTGATTTTGGTGTATTGAAGACTTATAGGTTAAGGGACTAATGCGTTTGTGAGTGTACACAGATCTATAAGTCTATGAGAAGTTTGATGTTTACAGAGAAAGTCGACCCCTAAAAATGAAGTTCTTCAACTGAAGACTTTGGATCTCTGAAGACTTTCTGAAGACTTTGAAAGTGAAGAAATTGATGTGATCATGAAGACTTGGTATTCATTCGAGAAACATGATGCGTGAAGACTTTTGTTTTCGTAGTTTCATTTTCTCTTTCTTGAGTCATAGGAAACACCGTACTGTTAAAGGGGGCCAATGAAATACTAAGGAAAAATTTCCATGTGATGCTCAACTCAAAATCCTATACCTACCAATCCCTTCGAGTGAAGCCATTGGAAATCTCATACAGTTCAGTCAATTTCTTCAGTGATAGAGACGAAGTTCTTCTGGTCTCTGAGGAATTTGTCCTGACTGAGGAGTTAGAAATTCGCCAGTGCAGATTGCCTACACAGTGAGGAACATGATAGCCCTGAGGATTTTGCTACTCAAAATTCCGACCGTTGCTGTGCATGCGCCAGCTGTCCCAAAATATCTATCCACCTAACGGTCATATCATTGAAGGGCATTTATGTCTTATCATGTCGGGCTGCTCCCTAGGCTATAAATAGACACCCCCTACAGCCACTAGCTGGTTGGCTGCTCCGAGAAAAACTGACACTTGTCATTTGAGAGCAACCCATCCTTCGAGGACTTTGAGCGAAAATCATCAAGTGAGGAAAAACCCAAAACCCAAACACCTACAAACCCCAAGTGATTGAGCATCACCGAAGAGATTGATCCTGCGTGGATCCGACGCTTGTTACCTTTGAAGACTGTGCTTCTTCCAGACGGTTAGGCGTCATGGTCTAGAGCATCCAAGGAGAATTGTGGATCGCCGAGTGACCAAGTTTGTGAAGGTTCGGAAGTCATCTGAAGACTTACCACGAGTGATTGGACGAGGTCTGTGTGACCTTAGTTCAAGGAGAATACGGTGAGGACTGGGTGTCCTGAGCCTGCGTGTTCAGGACTGAGTGTCCGGGACTCTGTGTCCTCGAGTTTAAATACTCAGCCGCTCCAACCAGACGTACAACTGAGACAGCAGTTGGAACTGTTGGGGAACGTAGTAATTTCGAAAAATTTCCTACGCACACGCAAGATCATGGTGATGCATAGCAACGAGGGGGAGAGTATTGTCTACGTACCAACGCAGACCGACTGCGGAAGCGATCTCACAACGTAGAGGAAGTAGTCGTACGTCTTCTTCCCGATCCGACCGATCCAAGCACCGTTACTCCGGCACCTCCGAGTTCTTAGCACACGTTCAGCTCGATGACGATCCTCGGGCTCCGATCCAGCAAAGCGTCGAGGAAGAGTTCCGTCAGCACAACGGCGTGGCAACGATCTTGATGTACTACCGACGCAGGGCTTCGCCTAAGCACTACAACAGTATGATCGAGGTGGAATTTGGTGGCAGGGGGCACCGCACACGGCTAAGGAACGATCTCAAGGATCAACTTGTGTGTCTTGGGGTGTCCCCTGCCCCCGTATATAAAGGATGGAGGAGGAGGAGCTGGCCGGCCAAGGTGGGAGGCGTAGGAGGAGTCCTACTCCTACCGGGAGTAGGACTCCCCCCTCCAATCCTAGTCCAACTAGGTTTCCTCAAGTGGGAAGTGAAAGGGAGAGGGGGGGAGGCGCAGCTCTATGTGGGCTGCCCTCTCACCTTTCCACTAAGGCCCATGTTGGCCCATTTGGCTCCCGGGGGGTTCCGGTAACCCTCCCGGTAGTCCGGTAAAATCCCGATTTCACCCGGAACACTTCCAATGTCCAAACATAGGCTTCCAATATATCAATCTTTACGTCTCGACCATTTCGAGACTCCTCGTCATGTCCGTGATCACATCCGGGACTCCGAACAACCTTCGGTACATCAAAATGCATAAACTCATAATAACTGTCATCGTAACGTTAAGCGTGCGGACCCTACGGTTCGAGAACAATGTAGACATGACCGAGACACGTCTCCGGTCAATAACCAATAGCGGGACCTGGATGCCCATATTGGCTCCTACATATTCTACGAAGATCTTTATCGGTCAGACCGCATAACAACATACGTTGTTCCCTTTGTCATCGGTATGTTACTTGCCCGAGATTCGATCGTCGGTATCCAATACCTAGTTCAATCTCGTTATCGGCAAGTCTCTTTACTCGTTCCGTAATACATCATCTCACAACTAACATATTAGTTGCAGTGCTTGCAAGGCTTATGTGATGTGCATTACTGAGAGGGCCCAGAGATACCTCTCCGACACTCGGAGTGACAAACCCTAATCTCGAAATACGCCAACCCAACATCTACCATTGGAGACACCTGTAGTACTCCTTTATAATCACCCAGTTACGTTGTGACATTTGGTAGTACCCAAAGTATTCCTCCGGTAAACGGGAGTTGCATAATCTCATAGTTATAGGAACATGTATAAGTCATGAAGAAAGCAATAGCAACATACTAAACGATCGGGTGCTAAGCTAATGGAATGGGTCATGTCAATCAGATCATTCAACTAATGATGTGACCTCGTTAATCAAATAACAACTCTTTGTTCATGGTTAGGAAACATAACCATCTTTGATTAACGAGCTAGTCAAGTAGAGGCATACTAGTGACACTCTGTTGGTCTATGTATTCACACATGTATTATGTTTCCGGTTAATACAATTCTAGCATGAATAATAAACATTTATCATGATATAAGGAAATAAATAATAACTTTATTATTGCCTCTAGGGCATATTTCCTTCAGTCTCCCACTTGCACTAGAGTCAATAATCTAGATTACACAATAATGATTCTAACACCCAAGGAGCCTTGGTGCTGATCATGTTTTGCTCGTGGAAGAGGCTTAGTCAACGGGTCTGCAACATTTAGATCCGTATGTATCTTGCAAATCTCTATGTCTCCCACCTGGACTAAATCCCGGATGGAGTTGAAGCATCTCTTGATGTGTTTGGTCCTCTTGTGAAATCTGGATTCCTTTGCTAAAGCAATTGCACCAGTATTGTCACAAAAGATTTTCATTGGACCCGATGCACTAGGTATGACACCTAGATCGGATATGAACTCCTTCATCCAGACTCCTTCGTTTGCTGCTTCCGAAGCAGCTATGTACTCCGCTTCACATGTAGATCCCGCTACGACGCTTTGTTTAGAACTGCACCAACTGACAGCTCCACCGTTTAAAGTAAACACGTATCCGATTTGCGATTTAGAATCGTCCGGATCAGTGTCAAAGCTTGCATCAACGTAACCTCTTACGGTGAGCTCTTTGTCACCTCCATATACGAGAAACATATCCTTAGTCCTTTTCAGGTATTTCAGGATGTTCTTGACCGCTGTCCAGTGATCCACTCCTGGATTACTTTGGTACCTCCCTGCTAAACTTATAGCAAGGCACACATCAGGTCTGGTACACAGCATTGCATACATGATAGAGCCTATGGCTGAAGCATAGGGAACATCTTTCATTTTCTCTCTATCTTCTGCAGTGGTCGGGCATTGAGTCTGGCTCAACTTCACACCTTGTAACACAGGCAAGAACCCTTTCTTTGCTTGATCCATTTTGAACTTCTTCAAAATCTTGTCAAGGTATGTGCTTTGTGAAAGTCCAATTAAGCGTTTTGATCTATCTCTATAGATCTTTATGCCTAATATGTAAGCAGCTTCCCCGAGGTCTTTCATCGAAAAACTTTTATTCAAGTATCCCTTTATGCTATCCAGAAATTCTATATCATTTCCAATCAGCAATATGTCATCCACATATAATATCAGAAATACTACAGAGCTCCCACTCACTTTCTTGTAAATACAGGCTTCTCCGAAAGTCTGTATAAAGCCGAATGCTTTGATCACACTATCAAAGCGTTTATTCCAACTCCGAGATGCTTGCACCAGTCCATAAATGGATCGCTGGAGTTTACACACTTTGTTAGCTCCCTTTGGATCGACAAAACCTTCTAGTTGCATCATATACAACTCTTCTTCCAGAAATCCATTCAGGAATGCATTTTTGACATCCATTTGCCATATTTCATAATCATAAAATGCGGCAATTGCTAACATGATTCTGACGGATTTAAGCATCGCTACGGGTGAGAAGGTCTCATCGTAGTCAACCCCTTGAACTTGTCGAAAACCTTTTGCGACAAGTCGAGCTTTATAGACAGTAATATTACCGTCAGCGTCAGTCTTTTTCTTGAAGATCCATTTATTCTCAATTGCTTGCCGATCATCGGGCAAGTCAACCAAAGTCCATACTTTGTTCTCATACATGGATCCCATCTCAGATTTCATGGCCTCAAGCCACTTTGCGGAATCTGGGCTCACCATCGCTTCTTCATAGTTCGTAGGTTCATCATGATCTAGTAGCATGTCTTCCAGAACTGGATTACCGTACCACTCTGGTGCGGATCTCATTCTGGTTGATCTACATGGTTCAGTAGTATCTTGCCCTGAAGTTTCATGATCATCATCATTAGCTTCCTCACTAATTGGTATAGGTGTCGCAGAAACAGTTTTCTGTGATGTACTATTTTCCAATAAGGGAGCAGGTACAGTTACCTCGTCAAGTTCTACTTTCCTCCCACTCACTTCTTTCGAGAGAAACTCCTTCTCTAGAAATGATCCATTCTTAGCAACGAATGTCTTGCCCTCGGATCTGTGATAGAAGGTATACCCAACAGTTTCCTTTGGGTATCCTATGAAGACACATTTCTCCGCTTTGGGTTCGAGCTTATCAGGTTGAAGTTTTTTCACATAAGCATCGCAGCCCCAAACTTTAAGAAACGACAACTTTGGTTTCTTGCCAAACCATAGTTCATAAGGCGTCGTCTCAACGGATTTTGATGGTGCCCTATTTAACGTGAATGCGGCCGTCTCTAAAGCATAACCCCAAAACGATAGCGGTAAATCAGTAAGAGACATCATAGATCGCACCATATCTAGTAAAGTACGATTACGACGTTCGGACACACCATTACGCTGTGGTGTTCCGGGTGGCGTGAGTTGCGAAACTATTCCACAATTTTTCAAATGTATACCAAACTCGTAACTCAAATATTCTCCTCCACGATCAGATCGTAGAAACTTTATTTTCTTGTTACGATGATTTTCAACTTCACTCTGAAATTTCTTGAACTTTTCAAATGTTTCAGACTTATGTTTCATTAAGTAGATATACCCATATCTGCTTAAATCATCTGTGAAGGTGAGAAAATAACGATATCCGCCACGAGCCTCAATATTCATCGGACCACATACATCGGTATGTATGATTTCCAATAAATCTGTTGCTCTCTCCATAGTACCGGAGAACGGTGTTTTAGTCATCTTGCCTATGAGGCACGGTTCGCAAGTACCAAGTGATTCATAATCAAGTGATTCTAAAAGCCCATCAGTATGGAGTTTCTTCATGCGCTTTACACCGATATGACCTAAACGGCAGTGCCACAAATAAGTTGCACTATCATTATCAACTCTGCATCTTTTGGCTTCTACATTATGAATATGTGTATCACTACTATCGAGATTCAATAAGAATAGACCATTCTTCAAGGGTGCATGACCATAAAAGATATTACTCATATAAATAGAACAACCATTATTCTCTGATTTAAATGAATAACCGTCTCGCATCAAACAAGATCCAGATATAATGTTCATGCTCAACGCTGGCACCAAATAACAATTATTTAGGTCTAATATTAATCCCGAAGGTAGATGTAGAGGTAGCGTGCCGACCGCGATTACATCGACTTTGGAACCGTTTCCCACGCGCATCGTCACCTCGTCCTTTGCTAGCGTCCGCTTATTCCGTAGTCCCTGTTTCGAGTTGCAAATATTAGCAACAGAACCAGTATCAAATACCCAGGTGCTACTGCGAGCTCTAGTAAGGTACACATCAATAACATGTATATCACATATACCTTTGTTCACCTTGCCATCCTTCTTATCCGCCAAATACTTGGGGCAGTTCCGCTTCCAGTGACCAGTCTGCTTGCAGTAGAAGCACTCAGTTTCAGGCTTAGGCCCAGACTTGGGTTTCTTCTCCTGAGCAGCAACTTGCTTGCTGTTCTTCTTAAAGTTTCCCTTCTTCTTCCCTTTGCCCTTTTTCTTGAAACTAGTGGTTTTGCTAACCATCAACACTTGATGCTCCTTCTTGATTTCTACCTCCGCAGCTTTCAGCATTGCGAAGAGCTCGGGAATAGTCTTGTTCATCCCTTGCATATTATAGTTCATCACGAAGCTCTTGTAGCTTGGTGGCAGTGATTGGAGAATTCTGTCAATGACGCAATCATCTGGAAGATTAACTCCCATCTGAATCAAGTGATTATTATACCCAGACATTTTGAGTATATGCTCACTGACAGAACTGTTCTCCTCCATCTTGCAGCTATAGAACTTATTGGAGACTTCATATCTCTCAATTCGGGCATTTGCTTGAAATATTAACTTCAACTCCTGGAACATCTCATATGCTCCATGACGTTCAAAACGTCGTTGAAGTCCCGATTCTAAGCCGTAAAGCATGGCACACTGAACTATCGAGTAGTCATCAGCTTTGCTCTGCCAGACGTTCATAACATCTGGCGTTGCTCCAGCAGCAGGCCTGGAACCCAGCGGTGCTTCCAGGACGTAATTCTTCTGTGCAGCAATGAGGATAATCCTCAGGTTACGGACCCAGTCCGTGTAATTGCTACCATCATCTTTCAACTTTGCTTTCTCAAGGAACGCATTAAAATTCAACGGAACAACAGCACGAGCCATCTATCTACAATCAACATAAACAAGCAAGATACTATCAGGTACTAAGTTCATGATAAGTTTAAGTTCAGTTAATCAAATTACTTAGGAACTCCCACTTAGATAGACATCCCTCTAATCTTCTAAGTGATCACGTGATCCAAATCAACTAAACCATAACCGATCATCACGTGAGATGGAGTAGTTTTCAATGGTGAACATCGTCATGTTGATCATATCTACTATATGATTCACGCTCGACCTTTCGGTCTCTGTGTTCCGAGGCCATATCTGCATATGCTAGGCTCGTCAAGTTTAACCTGAGTATTCTGCGTGTGCAAAACTGGCTTGCACCCGTTGTAGATGGACGTAGAGCTTATCACACCCGATCATCACGTGGTGTCTGGGCACGACGAACTTTGGCAACGGTGCATACTCAGGGAGAACACTTCTTGATAATTTAGTGAGAGATCATCTTATAATGCTACCGTCAATCAAAGCAAGATAAGATGCATAAAAGGATAAACATCACATGCAATCAATATAAGTGATATGATATGGCCCTCATCATCTTGTGCTTGTGATCTCCATCTCCGAAGCACCGTCATGATCACCATCGTCACCGGCGCGACACCTTGATCTCCATCGTAGCATCGTTGTCGTCTCGCCAATATTATGCTTCCACGACTATCACTACCGCTTAGTAATAAAGTAAAGCATTACATCGCGATTGCATTGCATACAATAAAGCGACAACCATATGGCCCCTGCCAGTTGCCGATAACTCGGTTACAAAACATGATCATCTCATACAATAAAATCAGCATCATGCCTTGACCATATCACATCACAACATGCCCTGCAAAAACAAGTTAGACGTCCTCTACTTTGTTGTTGCAAGTTTTACGTGGCTGCTACGGGCTTTAAGTAAGAACTCAGCTCACCTACGCATCAAAACCACAATGATAGTTCATCAAATAGACTCCGTTTTAACCTTCTCAAGGACCGGGCGTAGTCACACTTGGTTCAACTAAAGTTGGAGAGACAGTCTTCCGCAAGCCATCTATGTGCAAAGCACGTCGAGGGAACCGGTCTCGCGTAAGAGTACGCGTAAGGTTGGTCCGGATCGTCTCACCCAACAATACCGCCGAACCAAAGTATGACATGCTGGTAGGCAGTATGACTTGTATCGCCCACAACTCACTTGTGTTCTACTCGTGCAAATAACATCAAACCATAAAACCTAGGCTCGGATGCCACTGTTGGGGAACGTAGTAATTTCGAAAATTTTCCTACGCACACGCAAGATCATGGTGATGCATATCAACGAGGGGGAGAGTATTGTCTACGTATCAACGCAGACCGACTGCGGAAGCGATCTCACAACGTAGAGGAAGTAGTCGTACGTCTTCTTCCTGATCCGACCGATCCAAGCACCGTTACTCCGGCACCTCCGAGTTCTTAGCACACGTTCAGCTCGATGACGATCCTCGGGCTCCGATCCAGCAAAGCGTCGAGGAAGAGTCCCGTCAGCACAACGGCATGGTGACGATCTTGATGTACTACCGACGCAGGGCTTCGCCTAAGCACTACAACGGTATGATCGAGGTGGAATTTGGTGGCAGGGGGCACCGCACACGGCTAAGGAACGATCTCAAGGATCAACTTGTGTGTCTTGGGGTGTCCCCTGCCCCCGTATATAAAGGATGGAGGAGGAGGAGCTGGCCGGCCAAGGTGGGAGGCGCAGGAGGAGTCCTACTCCTACCGGGAGTAGGACTCCCCCCTCCAATCCTAGTCCAACTAGGTTTCCTTAAGTGGGAAGTGAAAGAGAGAGGTGGCCGGCCCCTCTCCTAGTCCTAATAGGACTAGGGAGAGGGGGGGAGGCGCAGCCCTATGTGGGCTGCCCTCTCACCTTTCCACTAAGGCCCATGTTGGCCCATTTGGCTCCCGGGGGGTTCCGGTAACCCTCCCGGTAGTCCGGTAAAATCCCGATTTCACCCGGAACACTTCCGATGTCCAAACATAGGCTTCCAATATATCAATCTTTACGTCTCGACCATTTTGAGACTCCTCGTCATGTCCGTGATCACATCCGGGACTCCGAACAACCTTCGGTACATCAAAATGCATAAACTCATAATAACTATCATCGTAACATTAAGCGTGCGGACCCTACGGTTCGAGAACAATGTAGACATGACCGAGACACGTCTCCGGTCAATAACCAATAGCGGGACCTGGATGCCCATATTGGCTCCTACATATTCTACGAAGATCTTTATCGGTCAGACCGCATAACAACATACGTTGTTCCCTTTGTCATCGGTATGTTACTTGCCCGAGATTCGATCGTCGGTATCCAATACCTAGTTCAATCTCGTTATCGGCAAGTCTCTTTACTCATTCCGTAATACATCATCTCACAACTAACATATTAGTTGCAGTGCTTGCAAGGCTTATGTGATGTGCATTACTGAGAGGGCCCAGAGATACCTCTCCGACACTCGGAGTGACAAACCCTAATCTCGAAATACGCCAACCCAACATCTACCATTGGAGACACCTGTAGTACTCCTTTATAATCACCCAGTTACGTTGTGACGTTTGGTAGTGTTGGGGAACGTAGTAATTTCGAAAATTTTCCTACGCACACGCAAGATCATGGTGATGCATAGCAACAAGAGGGGAGAGTGTTGTCTACGTACCAACGCAGACCGACTGCGGAAGCGATCACACAACGTAGAGGAAGTAGTCGTACGTCTTCTTCCCGATCCGACCGATCCAAGCACCGTTACTCCGGCACCTCCGAGTTCTTAGCACACGTTCAGCTCGATGACGTTCCTCGGGCTCGATCCAGCAAAGCGTCGAGGAAGAGTTCCGTCAGCACAACGGCGTGGTGACGATCTTGATGTACTACCGACGCAGGGCTTCGCCTAAGCACTACAACGGTATGATCGAGGTGGAATTTGGTGGCAGGGGGCACCGCACACGGCTAAGGAACGATCTCAAGGATCAACTTGTGTGTCTTGGGGTGTCCCCTGCCCCCGTATATAAAGGTTGGAGTGAGGGGGGCTGGCCGGCCAAAGAGAGGGAGGCGCAGGAGGAGTCCTACTCCTACGGGGAGTAGGACTCCCCCCTCCAATCCTAGTCCAACTAGGAATCCTTTAAAGGGGAGAGAGAGAGAGGTGGCCGGCCCCTCTCCTAGTCCTAATAGGACTAGGGAGAGGGGGGGAGGCGCAGCCCTATGTGGGCTGCCCTCTCACCTTTCCACTAAGGCCCATGTTGGCCCATTTGGCTCCCGGGGGGTTCCGGTAACCCTCCCGGTAATCCGGTAAAATCCCGATTTCACCCGGAACACTTCCGATGTCCAAACATAGGCTTCCAATATATCAATCTTTACGTCTCGACCATTTCGAGACTCCTCGTCATGTCCGTGATCTCATCCGGGACTCCGAACAACCTTCGGTACATCAAAATGCATAAACTCATAATAACTGTCATCGTAACGTTAAGCGTGCGGACCCTACGGTTCGAGAACAATGTAGACATGACCGAGACACGTCTCCGGTCAATAACCAATAGCGGGACCTGGATGCCCATATTGGCTCCTACATATTCTACGAAGATCTTTATCGGTCAGACCGCATAACAACATACGTTGTTCCCTTTGTCATCGGTATGTTACTTGCTCGAGATTCGATCGTCGGTATCCAATACCTAGTTCAATCTCGTTACTGGCAAGTCTCTTTACTCGTTCCGTAATACATCATCTCATAACTAACATCTTAGTTATTATGCTTGCAAGGCTTATGTGATGTGTATTACCGAGAGGGCCCAGAGATACCTCTCCGACAATCGGAGTGACAAACCCTAATCTCGAAATACGCCAACCCAACATCTACCATTGGAGACACCTGTAGTACTCCTTTATAATCACCCAGTTACGTTGTGACGTTTGGTAGTACCCAAAGTGTTCCTCCGGTAAACGGGAGTTGCATAATCTCATAGTTAAAGGAACATGTATAAGTCATGAAGAAAGCAATAGCAACATACTAAACGATCGGGTGCTAAGCTAATGGAATGGGTCATGTCAATCAGATCATTCAACTAATGATGTGACCTCGTTAATCAAATAACAACTCTTTGTTCATGGTTAGGAAACATAACCATCTTTGATTAACGAGCTAGTCAAGTAGAGGCATACTAGTGACACTCTGTTTGTCTATGTATTCACACATGTATTATGTTTCTGGTTAATACAATTCTAGCATGAATAATAAACATTTATCATGATATAAGGAAATAAATAATAACTTTATTATTGCCTCTAGGGCATATTTCCTTCAGTCTCCCACTTGCACTAGAGTCAATAATCTAGTTCACATCGCCATGTGATTTAGCAGCAATGGTTCACATCACCATGTGATTAACACCCATAGTTCACATCGTCATGTGACCAACACTCAAAGGGATTACTAGAGTCAGTAATCTAGTTCACATATCTATGTGATTAACACCCAAAGAGTACTAAGGTGTGATCATGTTTTGCTTGTGAGATAATTTTAGTCAACGGGTCTGTCACATTCAGATCCGTAAGTATTTTGCAAGTTCTATGTCTACAATGCTCTACACAGAGCTACTCTAGCTAATTGCTCCCACTTTCAATATGTATCCAGATTTAGAATCATCTGGATCAGTGTCAAAAACATGCATTGACGTAACCCTTTACGACGAACCTTTTTGTCACGTCCATAATCGAGAAACATTTCCTTATTTCACTAAGGATAATTCTGACCGCTGTCCAGTGATCTACTCCTAGATCACTATTGTACTCCCTTGCCAAATCAGTGCAGGGTATACAATAGATCCGGTACACAGCATGGCATACTTTATAGAACCTATGAATGAGGCATAGGGAATGACTTTCATTCTCTTTCTATCTTCTGCCGTGGTCGGGCTTTGAGTCTTTACTCAACTTCACACCTTGTAACACAGGCAAGAAACTTTTTCTTTGACTGTTCCATTTTGAACTACTTCAAAATCTTGTCAAGGTATGTACTTATTGAAAACTTATCAAGCGTCTTGATCTATCTCTATAGATCTTGAAGCTCAATATGTAAGCAGCTTTACCGAAGTCTTTCTTTGAAAAACTCCTTTCAAACACTCCTTTTATGCTTTACAGAATAATTCTACATTATTTCCGATCAACAATATGTCATTCACATATACTTATCAGAAATGCTGTAGTGCTCCCACTCACTTTCTCGTAAATACAGGCTTCACCGCAAGTCTGTATAAAACTATATACTTTGATCAACTCATCAAAGCGTATATTCCAACTCCGAGATGCTTGCACCAGTCCACAGATGGATCGCTGGTGCTTGCATATTTTGTTAGCACCTTTTGGATTGACAAAACCTTCTGGTTGCATCATATACAACTCTTCTTTAATAAATCCATTAAGGAATGCAGTTTTGTTTATCCGTTTGCCAGATTTCATAAAATGCGGCAATTACTAACATGATTCGGACAGACTTAAGCATAGATACGAGTGAGAAAATCTCATCGTAGTCAACACCTTGAACTTGTCGAAAACCTTTTGCGACAATTCTAGCTTTGTAGATAGTAACACTACTATCAGCGTCCGTCTTCCTCTTGAAGACCCATTTATTTTTCTATGGCTTGCCGATCATCGGGCAAATCCATCAAAGTCCATACTTTGTTCTCATACATGGATCATATCTCATATTTCATGGCCTCAAACCATTTCGCGGAATCTGGGCTCATCATTGCTTCCTCATAGTTCGTAGGTTCATCATGATCTAGTAGCATGACTTCCAGAGAAGGATTACCGTACCACTCTGGCGCGGATCTTACTCTGGTTTACCTACAAGGTTCGGTAGTAACTTGATCTGAAGTTACATGATCATCATCATTAGTTTCCTCACTAATTGGTGTAGGTGTCACAGAAACAGTTTTCTATGATGTACTACTTTCCAATAAGGGAGCAGGTACAGTTACCTCGTCAAGTTCTACTTTCCTCCCACTCACTTCTTTCGAGAGAAATTCCTTCTCCAGAAAGTTTCCGAATTTTAGCAACAAAAGTCTTGCCTTCGGATCTGTGATAGAAGGTGTATCCAATAGTTTCCTTTGGATATCCTATGAAGACGCACTTCTCCGATTTGAGTTTGAGCTTATCAGGATGAAACTTTTTCATATAAGCATCGCAACCCCAAATTTTAAGAAACGACAGCTTAGGTTTCTTGCCAAACCATAGTTCACACGGTGTCGTCTCAACGGATTTAGATGGTGCCCTATTTAACGTGAATGCAGCTGTCTCTAATGCATAACCCCAAAACGATAGTGGTAGATTGATAAGATACATCATAGATTGCACTATATCCAATAAAGTACGGTTATGACGTTAGGACACACCATTATGCTGTGGTGTTCCATATGGCATGATTTTGTGAAACTATTCCACATTGTTTTAATTGAAGACCAAACTCGTAACTCAAATATTCTACCTCTGCGATCATATCGTAGAAACTTTTATTTTCTTGTCACGATGATTTCCACTTCACTCTGAAATTCTTTGAACTTTTCAAATGTTTCAGACTTATGTTTCATCAAGTAGATATACTCATATCTGCTCAAATCATCTGTGAAGATCAGAAAATAATGATACCTGTCGCGAGCCTCAATATTCATCGGACCACATACATCAGTATGTATGATTTCCAATAAATCTTTTTTCGCTCCATTGTTCCGGAGAACGGCGTTTTAGTCATCTTGCCCAAAAGGCATGGTTCGCAAGCATCAAGTGATTCATAATCAAGTGATTCCGAAAGCCCATCAGCATGGAGTTTCTTCATGCGCTTTATACCAATATGACCTAAACAGCAGTGCCACAAATAAGTTGCACTATCATTATTAACTTTGCATCTTTTGGTTTCAATATTATGAATATGTGTATTATTAAGATCGAGATCCAATGAACTATTTTCATTGGGTGTGTAACCATATAAGGTTTTATTCATGTAAACAGAACAACAATTTATTCTTTTACTTAAATGAATAACCGTATTACAATAAACATGATCAAATCATATTCATACTCAACGCAAAAACCAAATAACACTTATTTAAGTTCAACACTAATCCCGAAAGTATAGGGGAGTGTGCGATGATGATCATATCAATCTTGGAACTACTTCCAACACACATCGTCACTTCACCCTTAACTAGTCTCTGTTTATTCTGCAACTCCCGTTTCGAGTTACTAATCTTAGCAACTGAACTAGCATCAAATACTGAGGGTTTGCTATAAACACTAGTATAGTACACATCAATAACATGTATATCAAATATACTTATGTTCACTTTGCCATCCTACTTATCCGCCAATCACTTGGGGTAGTTCCGCTTCCAGTGACCAGTCCCTTTGCAGTAGAATCACTTAGTCTCAGGCTTAGGATCAGACTTGGGCTTCTTCACTTGAGCAGCAACTTGCTTGCCGTTCTTCTTGAAGTTCCCCTTCTTCCCTTTGCCCTTTTCTTGAAACTAGTGGTCTTGTCAACCATCAACACTTGATGTTTTTCTTGATTTCTACCTTCGTTGATTTCAGCATCACGAAGAGCTTGGGAGTTGTTTCCGTTATCCCTTGCATATTATAGTTCATCACGAAGTTCTACTAACTTAGTGATGATGACTAGAGAATTCTGTCAATCACTATCTTATCTGGAAGATTAACTCCCACTTGATTCAAGCGATTGTAGTACCCAGACAATCTGAGCACATGCTCACTAGTTGAGCGATTCTCCTCCATCTTTTAGCTATAGAACTTGCTGGAGACTTCATGTCTCTCAACTCGGGTATTTTCTTGAAATATTAACTTCAACTCCTGGAACATCTCATATGGTCCATGACGTTCAAAACGTCTTTGAAGTCCCGATTCTAAGCTATTAAGCATGGTGCACTAAACTATCAAGTAGTCATCATATTGAGCTAGCCAAACGTTCATAACGTCTGCATCTGCTCCTGCAATAGGTCTTTCACCTAGCAGTGCATCAAGGACATAATTCTTCTGTGCAGCAATGAGGATAAACCTCTGATCACGGATCCAATCCGCATCCTTGCTACTAACATCTTTCAACACAATTTTCTCTAGGAACATATCAAAATAAACACAGGGAAGCAACAACGCGAGCTATTGATCTATAACATAATTTGCAAAATACTACCAGGACTATGTTCATGATAAATTTAAGTTCAATTTAATCATATTACTTAAGAACTCCCACTTAGATAGACATCCCTCTAATCCTCTAAGTGATTACGTGATCCAAATCAACTAAACCATAACCGATCATCACGTGAGATGGAGTAGTTTTCAATGGTGAACATCGTTATGTTGATCATATCTACTATATGATTCACGCTCGACCTTTCGGTCTCCGTGTTCCGAGGCCATATCTGTATATGCTTGGCTCGTCAAGTATAACCTGAGTATTCTGCGTGTGCAACTGTTTTGCACCCGTTGTATTTGGACGTAGAGCTTATCACACCCGATCATCACGTGGTGTCTGGGCACGACGAACTTTGGCAACGGTGCATACTCAGGGAGAACACTTCTTGATAATTTAGTGAGAGATCATCTTATAATGCTACCGTCAATCAAAGCAAGATAAGATGCATAAAAGGATAAACATCACATGCAATCAATATAAGTGATATGATATGGCCCTCATCATCTTGTGCTTGTGATCTCCATCTCCGAAGCACCGTCATGATCACCATCGTCACCGGCGCGACACCTTGATCTCCATCGTAGCATCGTTGTCGTCTCGCCAATCTTATGCTTCCACGACTATCACTACCGCTTAGTAATAAAGTAAAGCATTACATCGCGATTGCATTGCATACAATAAAGCGACAACCATATGGCTCCTGCCAGTTGCCGATAACTCGGTTACAAAACATGATCATCTCATACAATAAAATCAGCATCATGCCTTGACCATATCACATCACAACATGCCCTGCAAAAACAAGTTAGACGTCCTCTACTTTGTTGTTGCAAGTTTTACGTGGCTGCTACGGGCTTAAGTAAGAACTCATCTCACCTACGCATCAAAACCACAACGATAGTTCGTCAAATAGACTCCATTTTAACCTTCTCAAGGACCGGGCGTAGTCACACTTGGTTCAACTAAAGTTGGAGAGACAGTCTTCCGCAAGCCATCTATGTGCAAAGCACGTCGAGGGAACCGGTCTCGCGTAAGAGTACGCGTAAGGTTGGTCCGGATCGTCTCACCCAACAATACCGCCGAACCAAAGTATGACATGCTGGTAGGCAGTATGACTTGTATCACCCACAACTCACTTGTGTTCTACTCGTGCAAATAACATCAAACCATAAAACCTAGGCTCTGATGCCACTGTTGGGGAACGTAGTAATTTCGAAATTTTTCCTACGCACACGCAAGATCATGGTGATGCATAGCAACAAGAGGGGAGAGTGTTGTCTACGTACCAACGCAGACCGACTGCGGAAGCGATCACACAACATAGAGGAAGTAGTCGTACGTCTTCTTCCCGATCCGACCGATCCAAGCACCGTTACTCCGGCACCTCCGAGTTCTTAGCACACGTTCAGCTCGATGACGTTCCTCGGGCTCGATCCAGCAAAGCGTCGAGGAAGAGTTCCGTCAGCACAACGGCGTGGTGACGATCTTGATGTACTACCGACGCAGGGCTTCGCCTAAGCACTACAACGGTATGATCGAGGTGGAATTTGGTGGCAGGGGGCACCGCACACGGCTAAGGAACGATCTCAAGGATCAACTTGTGTGTCTTGGGGTGTCCCCTGCCCCCGTATATAAAGGTTGGAGGGAGGGGGGCTGGCCGGCCAAAGAGAGGGAGGCGCAGGAGGAGTCCTACTCCTACCGGGAGTAGGACTCCCCCCTCCAATCCTAGTCCAACTAGGAATCCTTTAAAGGGGAGAGAGAGAGAGGTGGCCGGCCCCTCTCCTAGTCCTAATAGGACTAGGGAGAGGGGGGGAGGCGCAGCCCTATGTGGGCTGCCCTCTCACCTTTCCACTAAGGCCCATGTTGGCCCATTTGGCTCCCGGGGGGTTCCGGTAACCCTCCCGGTAATCCGGTAAAATCCCGATTTCACCCGGAACACTTCCGATGTCCAAACATAGGCTTCCAATATATCAATCTTTACGTCTCGACCATTTCGAGACTCCTCGTCATGTCCGTGATCTCATCCGGGACTCCGAACAACCTTCGGTACATCAAAATGCATAAACTCATAATAACTGTCATCGTAACGTTAAGCGTGCGGACCCTACAGTTCGAGAACAATGTAGACATGACCGAGACATGTCTCCGGTCAATAACCAATAGTGGGACCTGGATGCCCATATTGGCTCCTACATATTCTACGAAGATCTTTATTGGTCAGACCACATAACAACATACGTTGTTCCCTTTGTCATCGGTATGTTACTTGCTCGAGATTCGATCGTCGGTATCCAATACCTAGTTCAATCTCGTTACTGGCAAGTCTCTTTACTCGTTCCGTAATACATCATCTCATAACTAACATCTTAGTTATTATGCTTGCAAGGCTTATGTGATGTGTATTACCGAGAGGGCCCAGAGATACATCACCGACAATCGGAGTGACAAACCCTAATCTCGAAATACGCCAACCCAACATCTACCATTGGAGACACCTGTAGTACTCCTTTATAATCACCCAGTTACGTTGTGACGTTTGGTAGTACCCAAAGTGTTCCTCCGGTAAATGGGAGTTGCATAATCTCATAGTTATAGGAACATGTATAAGTCATGAAGAAAGCAATAGCAACATACTAAACGATCGGGTGCTAAGCTAATGGAACGGGTCATGTCAATCAGATCATTCAACTAATGATGTGACCTCGTTAATCAAATAACAACTCTTTGTTCATGGTTAGGAAACATAACCATCTTTGATTAACGAGCTAGTCAAGTAGAGGCATACTAGTGACACTCTGTTTGTCTATGTATTCACACATGTATTATGTTTCCGGTTAATACAATTCTAGCATGAATAATAAACATTTATCATGATATAAGGAAATAAATAATAACTTTATTATTGCCTCTAGGGCATATTTCCTTCAGGTAGTACCCAAAGTATTCCTCCGGTAAACGGGAGTTGCATAATCTCATAGTTATAGGAACATGTATAAGTCATGAAGAAAGCAATAGCAACATACTAAACGATCGGGTGCTAAGCTAATGGAATGTGTCATGTCAATCAGATCATTCAACTAATGATGTGACCTCGTTAATCAAATAACAACTCTTTGTTCATGGTTAGGAAACATAACCATCTTTGATTAACAAGCTAGTCAAGTAGAGGCATACTAGTGACACTCTGTTGGTCTATGTATTCACACATGTATTATGTTTCCGGTTAATACAATTCTAGCGTGAATAATAAACATTTATCATGATATAAGGAAATAAATAATAACTTTATTATTGCCTCTAGGGCATATTTCCTTCAGTCTCCCACTTGCACTAGAGTCAATAATCTAGATTACACAGTAATGATTCTAACACCCATGGAGCCTTGGTGCTGATCATGTTTTGCTCGTGGAAGAGGCTTAGTCAACGGGTCTGCAACATTTAGATCCGTATGTATCTTGCAAATCTCTATGTCTCCCACCTGGACTAAATCCCGGATGGAGTTGAAGCGTCTCTTGATGTGTTTGGTCCTCTTGTGAAATCTGGATTCCTTTGCTAAAGCAATTGCACCAGTATTGTCACAAAAGATTTTCATTGGACCCGATGCACTAGGTATGACACCTAGATCGGATATGAACTGCTTCATCCAGACTCCTTCGTTTGCTGCTTCCGAAGCAGCTATGTACTCCGCTTCACATGTAGATCCCGCTACGACGCTTTGTTTAGAACTGCACCAACTGACAGCTCCACCGTTTAAAGTAAACACGTATCCGATTTGCGATTTAGAATCGTCCGGATCAGTGTCAAAGCTTGCATCAACGTAACCTCTTACGGTGAGCTCTTTGTCACCTCCATATACGAGAAACATATCCTTAGTCCTTTTCAGGTATTTCAGGATGTTCTTGACCGCTGTCCAGTGATCCACTCCTGGATTACTTTGGTACCTCCCTGCTAAACTTATAGCAAGGCACACATCAGGTCTGGTACACAGCATTGCATACATGATAGAGCCTATGGCTGAAGCATAGGGAACATCTTTCATTTTCTCTCTATCTTCTGCAGTGGTCGGGCATTGAGTCTGGCTCAACTTCACACCTTGTAACACAGGCAAGAACCCTTTCTTTGCTTGATCCATTTTGAACTTCTTCAAAATCTTGTCAAGGTATGTGCTTTGTGAAAGTCCAATTAAGCGTTTTGATCTATCTCTATAGATCTTTATGCCTAATATGTAAGCAGCTTCCCCGAGGTCTTTCATCGAAAAACTTTTATTCAAGTATCCCTTTATGCTATCCAGAAATTCTATATCATTTCCAATCAGCAATATGTCATCCACATATAATATCAGAAATGCTACAGAGCTCCCACTCACTTTCTTGTAAATACAGGCTTCTCCGAAAGTCTGTATAAAGCCGAATGCTTTGATCACACTATCAAAGCGTTTATTCCAACTCCGAGATGCTTGCACCAGTCCATAAATGGATCGCTGGAGTTTACACACTTTGTTAGCTCCCTTTGGATCGACAAAACCTTCTAGTTGCATCATATACAACTCTTCTTCCAGAAATCCATTCAGGAATGCAGTTTTGACATCCATTTGCCATATTTCATAATCATAAAATGCGGCAATTGCTAACATGATTCTGACGGATTTAAGCATCGCTACGGGTGAGAAGGTCTCATCGTAGTCAACCCCTTGAACTTGTCGAAAACCTTTTGCGACAAGTCGAGCTTTATAGACAGTAATATTACCGTCAGCGTCAGTCTTTTTCTTGAAGATCCATTTATTCTCAATTGCTTGCCGATCATCGGGCAAGTCAACCAAAGTCCATACTTTGTTCTCATACATGGATCCCATCTCAGATTTCATGGCCTCAAGCCACTTTGCGGAATCTGGGCTCACCATCGCTTCTTCATAGTTCATAGGTTCATCATGATCTAGTAGCATGACTTCCAGAACTGGATTACCGTACCACTCTGGTGCGGATCTCATTCTGGTTGATCTACGTGGTTCAGTAGTATCTTGCCCTGAAGTTTCATGATCATCATCATTAGCTTCCTCACTAATTGGTATAGGTGTCGCAGAAACAGTTTTCTGTGATGTACTATTTTCCAATAAGGGAGCAGGTACAGTTACCTCGTCAAGTTCTACTTTCCTCCCACTCACTTCTTTCGAGAGAAACTCCTTCTCTAGAAATGATCCATTCTTAGCAACGAATGTCTTGCCCTCGGATCTGTGATAGAAGGTATACCCAACAGTTTCCTTTGGGTATCCTATGAAGACACATTTCTCCGCTTTGGGTTCGAGCTTATCAGGTTGAAGTTTTTTCACATAAGCATCGCAGCCCCAAACTTTAAGAAACGACAACTTTGGTTTCTTGCCAAACCATAGTTCATAAGGCGTCGTCTCAACGGATTTTGATGGTGCCCTATTTAACGTGAATGCGGCCGTCTCTAAAGCATAACCCCAAAACGATAGCGGTAAATCAGTAAGAGACATCATAGATCGCACCATATCTAGTAAAGTACGATTACGACGTTCGGACACACCATTACGCTGTGGTGTTCCGGGTGGCGTGAGTTGCGAAACTATTCCACAATTTTTCAAATGTATACCAAACTCGTAACTCAAATATTCTCCTCCACGATCAGATCGTAGAAACTTTATTTTCTTGTTACGATGATTTTCAACTTCACTCTGAAATTTCTTGAACTTTTCAAATGTTTCAGACTTATGTTTCATTAAGTAGATATACCCATATCTGCTTAAATCATCTGTGAAGGTGAGAAAATAACGATATCCGCCACGAGCCTCAATATTCATCGGACCACATACATCGGTATGTATGATTTCCAATAAATCTGTTGCTCTCTCCATAGTACCGGAGAACGGTGTTTTAGTCATCTTGCCTATGAGGCACGGTTCGCAAGTACCAAGTGATTCATAATCAAGTGATTCTAAAAGCCCATCAGTATGGAGTTTCTTCATGCGCTTTACACCGATATGACCTAAACGGCAGTGCCACAAATAAGTTGCACTATCATTATCAACTCTGCATCTTTTGGCTTCTACATTATGAATATGTGTATCACTACTATCGAGATTCAATAAGAATAGACCATTCTTCAAGGGTGCATGACCATAAAAGATATTACTCATATAAATAGAACAACCATTATTCTCTGATTTAAATGAATAACCGTCTCGCATCAAACAAGATCCAGATATAATGTTCATGCTCAACGCTGGCACCAAATAACAATTATTTAGGTCTAATATTAATCCCGAAGGTAGATGTAGAGGTAGCGTGCCGACCGCGATTACATCGACTTTGGAACCGTTTCCCACGCGCATCGTCACCTCGTCCTTTGCTAGCGTCCGCTTATTCCGTAGTCCCTGTTTCGAGTTGCAAATATTAGCAACAGAACCAGTATCAAATACCCAGGTGCTACTGCGAGCTCTAGTAAGGTACACATCAATAACATGTATATCACATATACCTTTGTTCACCTTGCCATCCTTCTTATCCGCCAAATACTTGGGGCAGTTCCGCTTCCAGTGACCAGTCTGCTTGCAGTAGAAGCACTCAGTTTCAGGCTTAGGCCCAGACTTGGGTTTCTTCTCCTGAGCAGCAACTTGCTTGCTGTTCTTCTTAAAGTTTCCCTTCTTCTTCCCTTTGCCCTTTTTCTTGAAACTAGTGGTTTTGCTAACCATCAACACTTGATGCTCCTTCTTGATTTCTACCTCCGCAGCTTTCAGCATTGCGAAGAGCTCGGGAATAGTCTTGTTCATCCCTTGCATATTATAGTTCATCACGAAGCTCTTGTAGCTTGGTGGCAGTGATTGGAGAATTCTGTCAATGACGCAATCATCTGGAAGATTAACTCCCATCTGAATCAAGTGATTATTATACCCAGACATTTTGAGTATATGCTCACTGACAGAACTGTTCTCCTCCATCTTGCAGCTATAGAACTTATTGGAGACTTCATATCTCTCAATTCGGGCATTTGCTTGAAATATTAACTTCAACTCCTGGAACATCTCATATGCTCCATGACGTTCAAAACGTCGTTGAAGTCCCGATTCTAAGCCGTAAAGCATGGCACACTGAACTATCGAGTAGTCATCAGCTTTGCTCTGCCAGACGTTCATAACATCTGGCGTTGCTCCAGCAGCAGGCCTGGAACCCAGCGGTGCTTCCAGGACGTAATTCTTCTGTGCAGCAATGAGGATAATCCTCAGGTTACGGACCCAGTCCGTGTAATTGCTACCATCATCTTTCAACTTTGCTTTCTCAAGGAACGCATTAAAATTCAACGGAACAACAGCACGAGCCATCTATCTACAATCAACATAAACAAGCAAGATACTATCAGGTACTAAGTTCATGATAAGTTTAAGTTCAGTTAATCAAATTACTTAGGAACTCCCACTTAGATAGACATCCCTCTAATCTTCTAAGTGATCACGTGATCCAAATCAACTAAACCATAACCGATCATCACGTGAGATGGAGTAGTTTTCAATGGTGAACATCGTCATGTTGATCATATCTACTATATGATTCACGCTCGACCTTTCGGTCTCTGTGTTCCGAGGCCATATCTGCATATGCTAGGCTCGTCAAGTTTAACCTGAGTATTCTGCGTGTGCAAAACTGGCTTGCACCCGTTGTAGATGGACGTAGAGCTTATCACACCCGATCATCACGTGGTGTCTGGGCACGACGAACTTTGGCAACGGTGCATACTCAGGGAGAACACTTCTTGATAATTTAGTGAGAGATCATCTTATAATGCTACCGTCAATCAAAGCAAGATAAGATGCATAAAAGGATAAACATCACATGCAATCAATATAAGTGATATGATATGGCCCTCATCATCTTGTGCTTGTGATCTCCATCTCCGAAGCACCGTCATGATCACCATCGTCACCGGCGCGACACCTTGATCTCCATCGTAGCATCGTTGTCGTCTCGCCAATATTATGCTTCCACGACTATCACTACCGCTTAGTAATAAAGTAAAGCATTACATCGCGATTGCATTGCATACAATAAAGCGACAACCATATGGCTCCTGCCAGTTGCCGATAACTCGGTTACAAAACATGATCATCTCATACAATAAAATCAGCATCATGCCTTGACCATATCACATCACAACATGCCCTGCAAAAACAAGTTAGACGTCCTCTACTTTGTTGTTGCAAGTTTTACGTGGCTGCTACGGGCTTTAAGTAAGAACTCAGCTCACCTACGCATCAAAACCACAATGATAGTTCATCAAATAGACTCCGTTTTAACCTTCTCAAGGACCGGGCGTAGTCACACTTGGTTCAACTAAAGTTGGAGAGACAGTCTTCCGCAAGCCATCTATGTGCAAAGCACGTCGAGGGAACCGGTCTCGCGTAAGAGTACGCGTAAGGTTGGTCCGGATCGTCTCACCCAACAATACCGCCGAACCAAAGTATGACATGCTGGTAGGCAGTATGACTTGTATCGCCCACAACTCACTTGTGTTCTACTCGTGCAAATAACATCAAACCATAAAACCTAGGCTCGGATGCCACTGTTGGGGAACGTAGTAATTTCGAAAATTTTCCTACGCACACGCAAGATCATGGTGATGCATAGCAACGAGGGGGAGAGTATTGTCTACGTATCAACGCAGACCGACTGCGGAAGCGATCTCACAACGTAGAGGAAGTAGTCGTACGTCTTCTTCCCGATCCGACTGATCCAAGCACCGTTACTCCGGCACCTCCGAGTTCTTAGCACACGTTCAGCTCGATGATGATCCTCGGGCTCCGATCCAGCAAAGCGTCGAGGAAGAGTCCCGTCAGCACAACGGCATGGTGACGATCTTGATGTACTACCGACGCAGGGCTTCGCCTAAGCACTACAACGGTATGATCGAGGTGGAATTTGGTGGCAGGGGGCACCGCACACGGCTAAGGAACGATCTCAAGGATCAACTTGTGTGTCTTGGGGTGTCCCCTGCCCCCGTATATAAAGGATGGAGGAGGAGGAGCTGGCCGGCCAAGGTGGGAGGCGCAGGAGGAGTCCTACTCCTACCGGGAGTAGGACTCCCCCCTCCAATCCTAGTCCAACTAGGTTTCCTTAAGTGGGAAGTGAAAGAGAGAGGTGGCCGGCCCCTCTCCTAGTCCTAATAGGACTAGGGAGAGGGGGGGAGGCGCAGCCCTATGTGGGCTGCCCTCTCACCTTTCCACTAAGGCCCATGTTGGCCCATTTGGCTCCCGGGGGGTTCCGGTAACCCTCCCGGTAGTCCGGTAAAATCCCGATTTCACCCGGAACACTTCCGATGTCCAAACATAGGCTTCCAATATATCAATCTTTACGTCTCGACCATTTTGAGACTCCTCGTCATGTCCGTGATCACATCCGGGACTCCGAACAACCTTCGGTACATCAAAATGCATAAACTCATAATAACTATCATCGTAACATTAAGCGTGCGGACCCTACGGTTCGAGAACAATGTAGACATGACCGAGACACGTCTCCGGTCAATAACCAATAGCGGGACCTGGATGCCCATATTGGCTCCTACATATTCTACGAAGATCTTTATCGGTCAGACCGCATAACAACATACGTTGTTCCCTTTGTCATCGGTATGTTACTTGCCCGAGATTCAATCGTCGGTATCCAATACCTAGTTCAATCTCGTTATCGGCAAGTCTCTTTACTCATTCCGTAATACATCATCTCACAACTAACATATTAGTTGCAGTGCTTGCAAGGCTTATGTGATGTGCATTACTGAGAGGGCCCAGAGATACCTCTCCGACACTCGGAGTGACAAACCCTAATCTCGAAATACGCCAACCCAACATCTACCATTGGAGACACCTGTAGTACTCCTTTATAATCACCCAGTTACGTTGTGACGTTTGGTAGTGTTGGGGAACGTAGTAATTTCGAAATTTTTCCTACGCACACGCAAGATCATGGTGATGCATAGCAACAAGAGGGGAGAGTGTTGTCTACGTACCAACGCAGACCGACTGCGGAAGCGATCACACAACGTAGAGGAAGTAGTCGTACGTCTTCTTCCCGATCCGACCGATCCAAGCACCGTTACTCCGGCACCTCCGAGTTCTTAGCACACGTTCAGCTCGATGACGTTCCTCGGGCTCGATCCAGCAAAGCGTCGAGGAAGAGTTCCGTCAGCACAACGGCGTGGTGACGATCTTGATGTACTACCGACGCAGGGCTTCGCCTAAGCACTACAACGGTATGATCGAGGTGGAATTTGGTGGCAGGGGGCACCGCACACGGCTAAGGAACGATCTCAAGGATCAACTTGTGTGTCTTGGGGTGTCCCCTGCCCCCGTATATAAAGGTTGGAGGGAGGGGGGCTGGCCGGCCAAAGAGAGGGAGGCGCAGGAGGAGTCCTACTCCTACCGGGAGTAGGACTCCCCCCCTCCAATCCTAGTCCAACTAGGAATCCTTTAAAGGGGAGAGAGAGAGAGGTGGCCGGCCCCTCTCCTAGTCCTAATAGGACTAGGGAGAGGGGGGGAGGCGCAGCCCTATGTGGGCTGCCCTCTCACCTTTCCACTAAGGCCCATGTTGGCCCATTTGGCTCCCGGGGGGTTCCGGTAACCCTCCCGGTAATCCGGTAAAATCCCGATTTCACCCGGAACACTTCCGATGTCCAAACATAGGCTTCCAATATATCAATCTTTACGTCTCGACCATTTCGAGACTCCTCGTCATGTCCGTGATCTCATCCGGGACTCCGAACAACCTTCGGTACATCAAAATGCATAAACTCATAATAACTGTCATCGTAACGTTAAGCGTGCGGACCCTACGGTTCGAGAACAATGTAGACATGACCGAGACACGTCTCCGGTCAATAACCAATAGCGGGACCTGGATGCCCATATTGGCTCCTACATATTCTACGAAGATCTTTATCGGTCAGACCGCATAACAACATACGTTGTTCCCTTTGTCATCGGTATGTTACTTGCTCGAGATTCGATCGTCGGTATCCAATACCTAGTTCAATCTCGTTACTGGCAAGTCTCTTTACTCGTTCCGTAATACATCATCTCATAACTAACATCTTAGTTATTATGCTTGCAAGGCTTATGTGATGTGTATTACCGAGAGGGCCCAGAGATACCTCTCCGACAATCGGAGTGACAAACCCTAATCTCGAAATACGCCAACCCAACATCTACCATTGGAGACACCTGTAGTACTCCTTTATAATCACCCAGTTACGTTGTGACGTTTGGTAGTACCCAAAGTGTTCCTCCGGTAAACGGGAGTTGCATAATCTCATAGTTAAAGGAACATGTATAAGTCATGAAGAAAGCAATAGCAACATACTAAACGATCGGGTGCTAAGCTAATGGAATGGGTCATGTCAATCAGATCATTCAACTAATGATGTGACCTCGTTAATCAAATAACAACTCTTTGTTCATGGTTAGGAAACATAACCATCTTTGATTAACGAGCTAGTCAAGTAGAGGCATACTAGTGACACTCTGTTTGTCTATGTATTCACACATGTATTATGTTTCTGGTTAATACAATTCTAGCATGAATAATAAACATTTATCATGATATAAGGAAATAAATAATAACTTTATTATTGCCTCTAGGGCATATTTCCTTCAGTCTCCCACTTGCACTAGAGTCAATAATCTAGTTCACATCGCCATGTGATTTAGCAGCAATGGTTCACATCACCATGTGATTAACACCCATAGTTCACATCGTCATGTGACCAACACTCAAAGGGATTACTAGAGTCAGTAATCTAGTTCACATATCTATGTGATTAACACCCAAAGAGTACTAAGGTGTGATCATGTTTTGCTTGTGAGATAATTTTAGTCAACGGGTCTGTCACATTCAGATCCGTAAGTATTTTGCAAGTTCTATGTCTACAATGCTCTACACAGAGCTACTCTAGCTAATTGCTCCCACTTTCAATATGTATCCAGATTTAGAATCATCTGGATCAGTGTCAAAAACATGCATTGACGTAACCCTTTACGACGAACCTTTTTGTCACGTCCATAATCGAGAAACATTTCCTTATTTCACTAAGGATAATTCTGACCGCTGTCCAGTGATCTACTCCTAGATCACTATTGTACTCCCTTGCCAAATCAGTGCAGGGTATACAATAGATCCGGTACACAGCATGGCATACTTTATAGAACCTATGAATGAGGCATAGGGAATGACTTTCATTCTCTTTCTATCTTCTGCCGTGGTCGGGCTTTGAGTCTTTACTCAACTTCACACCTTGTAACACAGGCAAGAAACTTTTTCTTTGACTGTTCCATTTTGAACTACTTCAAAATCTTGTCAAGGTATGTACTTATTGAAAACTTATCAAGCGTCTTGATCTATCTCTATAGATCTTGAAGCTCAATATGTAAGCAGCTTTACCGAAGTCTTTCTTTGAAAAACTCCTTTCAAACACTCCTTTTATGCTTTACAGAATAATTCTACATTATTTCCGATCAACAATATGTCATTCACATATACTTATCAGAAATGCTGTAGTGCTCCCACTCACTTTCTCGTAAATACAGGCTTCACCGCAAGTCTGTATAAAACTATATACTTTGATCAACTCATCAAAGCGTATATTCCAACTCCGAGATGCTTGCACCAGTCCACAGATGGATCGCTGGTGCTTGCATATTTTGTTAGCACCTTTTGGATTGACAAAACCTTCTGGTTGCATCATATACAACTCTTCTTTAATAAATCCATTAAGGAATGCAGTTTTGTTTATCCGTTTGCCAGATTTCATAAAATGCGGCAATTACTAACATGATTCGGACAGACTTAAGCATAGATACGAGTGAGAAAATCTCATCGTAGTCAACACCTTGAACTTGTCGAAAACCTTTTGCGACAATTCTAGCTTTGTAGATAGTAACACTACTATCAGCGTCCGTCTTCCTCTTGAAGACCCATTTATTTTTCTATGGCTTGCCGATCATCGGGCAAATCCATCAAAGTCCATACTTTGTTCTCATACATGGATCATATCTCATATTTCATGGCCTCAAACCATTTCGCGGAATCTGGGCTCATCATTGCTTCCTCATAGTTCGTAGGTTCATCATGATCTAGTAGCATGACTTCCAGAGAAGGATTACCGTACCACTCTGGCGCGGATCTTACTCTGGTTTACCTACAAGGTTCGGTAGTAACTTGATCTGAAGTTACATGATCATCATCATTAGTTTCCTCACTAATTGGTGTAGGTGTCACAGAAACAGTTTTCTATGATGTACTACTTTCCAATAAGGGAGCAGGTACAGTTACCTCGTCAAGTTCTACTTTCCTCCCACTCACTTCTTTCGAGAGAAATTCCTTCTCCAGAAAGTTTCCGAATTTTAGCAACAAAAGTCTTGCCTTCGGATCTGTGATAGAAGGTGTATCCAATAGTTTCCTTTGGATATCCTATGAAGACGCACTTCTCCGATTTGAGTTTGAGCTTATCAGGATGAAACTTTTTCATATAAGCATCGCAACCCCAAATTTTAAGAAACGACAGCTTAGGTTTCTTGCCAAACCATAGTTCACACGGTGTCGTCTCAACGGATTTAGATGGTGCCCTATTTAACGTGAATGCAGCTGTCTCTAATGCATAACCCCAAAACGATAGTGGTAGATTGATAAGATACATCATAGATTGCACTATATCCAATAAAGTACGGTTATGACGTTAGGACACACCATTATGCTGTGGTGTTCCATATGGCATGATTTTGTGAAACTATTCCACATTGTTTTAATTGAAGACCAAACTCGTAACTCAAATATTCTACCTCTGCGATCATATCGTAGAAACTTTTATTTTCTTGTCACGATGATTTCCACTTCACTCTGAAATTCTTTGAACTTTTCAAATGTTTCAGACTTATGTTTCATCAAGTAGATATACTCATATCTGCTCAAATCATCTGTGAAGATCAGAAAATAATGATACCTGTCGCGAGCCTCAATATTCATCGGACCACATACATCAGTATGTATGATTTCCAATAAATCTTTTTTCGCTCCATTGTTCCGGAGAACGGCGTTTTAGTCATCTTGCCCAAAAGGCATGGTTCGCAAGCATCAAGTGATTCATAATCAAGTGATTCCGAAAGCCCATCAGCATGGAGTTTCTTCATGCGCTTTATACCAATATGACCTAAACAGCAGTGCCACAAATAAGTTGCACTATCATTATTAACTTTGCATCTTTTGGTTTCAATATTATGAATATGTGTATTATTAAGATCGAGATCCAATGAACTATTTTCATTGGGTGTGTAACCATATAAGGTTTTATTCATGTAAACAGAACAACAATTTATTCTTTTACTTAAATGAATAACCGTATTACAATAAACATGATCAAATCATATTCATACTCAACGCAAAAACCAAATAACACTTATTTAAGTTCAACACTAATCCCGAAAGTATAGGGGAGTGTGCGATGATGATCATATCAATCTTGGAACTACTTCCAACACACATCGTCACTTCACCCTTAACTAGTCTCTGTTTATTCTGCAACTCCCGTTTCGAGTTACTAATCTTAGCAACTGAACTAGCATCAAATACTGAGGGTTTGCTATAAACACTAGTATAGTACACATCAATAACATGTATATCAAATATACTTATGTTCACTTTGCCATCCTACTTATCCGCCAATCACTTGGGGTAGTTCCGCTTCCAGTGACCAGTCCCTTTGCAGTAGAATCACTTAGTCTCAGGCTTAGGATCAGACTTGGGCTTCTTCACTTGAGCAGCAACTTGCTTGCCGTTCTTCTTGAAGTTCCCCTTCTTCCCTTTGCCCTTTTCTTGAAACTAGTGGTCTTGTCAACCATCAACACTTGATGTTTTTCTTGATTTCTACCTTCGTTGATTTCAGCATCACGAAGAGCTTGGGAGTTGTTTCCGTTATCCCTTGCATATTATAGTTCATCACGAAGTTCTACTAACTTAGTGATGATGACTAGAGAATTCTGTCAATCACTATCTTATCTGGAAGATTAACTCCCACTTGATTCAAGCGATTGTAGTACCCAGACAATCTGAGCACATGCTCACTAGTTGAGCGATTCTCCTCCATCTTTTAGCTATAGAACTTGCTGGAGACTTCATGTCTCTCAACTCGGGTATTTTCTTGAAATATTAACTTCAACTCCTGGAACATCTCATATGGTCCATGACGTTCAAAACGTCTTTGAAGTCCCGATTCTAAGCTATTAAGCATGGTGCACTAAACTATCAAGTAGTCATCATATTGAGCTAGCCAAACGTTCATAACGTCTGCATCTGCTCCTGCAATAGGTCTTTCACCTAGCAGTGCATCAAGGACATAATTCTTCTGTGCAGCAATGAGGATAAACCTCTGATCACGGATCCAATCCGCATCCTTGCTACTAACATCTTTCAACACAATTTTCTCTAGGAACATATCAAAATAAACACAGGGAAGCAACAACGCGAGCTATTGATCTATAACATAATTTGCAAAATACTACCAGGACTATGTTCATGATAAATTTAAGTTCAATTTAATCATATTACTTAAGAACTCCCACTTAGATAGACATCCCTCTAATCCTCTAAGTGATTACGTGATCCAAATCAACTAAACCATAACCGATCATCACGTGAGATGGAGTAGTTTTCAATGGTGAACATCGTTATGTTGATCATATCTACTATATGATTCACGCTCGACCTTTCGGTCTCCGTGTTCCGAGGCCATATCTGTATATGCTTGGCTCGTCAAGTATAACCTGAGTATTCTGCGTGTGCAACTGTTTTGCACCCGTTGTATTTGGACGTAGAGCTTATCACACCCGATCATCACGTGGTGTCTGGGCACGACGAACTTTGGCAATGGTGCATACTCAGGGAGAACACTTCTTGATAATTTAGTGAGAGATCATCTTATAATGCTACCGTCAATCAAAGCAAGATAAGATGCATAAAAGGATAAACATCACATGCAATCAATATAAGTGATATGATATGGCCATCATCATCTTGTGCTTGTGATCTCCATCTCCGAAGCACCGTCATGATCACCATCGTCACCGGCGCGACACCTTGATCTCCATCGTAGCATCGTTGTCGTCTCGCCAATCTTATGCTTCCACGACTATCACTACCGCTTAGTAATAAAGTAAAGCATTACATCGCGATTGCATTGCATACAATAAAGCGACAACCATATGGCTCCTGCCAGTTGCCGATAACTCGGTTACAAAACATGATCATCTCATACAATAAAATCAGCATCATGCCTTGACCATATCACATCACAACATGCCCTGCAAAAACAAGTTAGACGTCCTCTACTTTGTTGTTGCAAGTTTTACGTGGCTGCTACGGGCTTAAGTAAGAACTCATCTCACCTACGCATCAAAACCACAACGATAGTTCGTCAAATAGACTCCGTTTTAACCTTCTCAAGGACCGGGCGTAGTCACACTTGGTTCAACTAAAGTTGGAGAGACAGTCTTCCGCAAGCCATCTATGTGCAAAGCACGTCGAGGGAACCGGTCTCGCGTAAGAGTACGCGTAAGGTTGGTCCGGATCGTCTCACCCAACAATACCGCCGAACCAAAGTATGACATGCTGGTAGGCAGTATGACTTGTATCACCCACAACTCACTTGTGTTCTACTCGTGCAAATAACATCAAACCATAAAACCTAGGCTCTGATGCCACTGTTGGGGAACGTAGTAATTTCGAAATTTTTCCTACGCACACGCAAGATCATGGTGATGCATAGCAACAAGAGGGGAGAGTGTTGTCTACGTACCAACGCAGACCGACTGCGGAAGCGATCACACAACATAGAGGAAGTAGTCGTACGTCTTCTTCCCGATCCGACCGATCCAAGCACCGTTACTCCGGCACCTCCGAGTTCTTAGCACACGTTCAGCTCGATGACGTTCCTCGGGCTCGATCCAGCAAAGCGTCGAGGAAGAGTTCCGTCAGCACAACGGCGTGGTGACGATCTTGATGTACTACCGACGCAGGGCTTCGCCTAAGCACTACAACGGTATGATCGAGGTGGAATTTGGTGGCAGGGGGCACCGCACACGGCTAAGGAACGATCTCAAGGATCAACTTGTGTGTCTTGGGGTGTCCCCTGCCCCCGTATATAAAGGTTGGAGGGAGGGGGGCTGGCCGGCCAAAGAGAGGGAGGCGCAGGAGGAGTCCTACTCCTACCGGGAGTAGGACTCCCCCCTCCAATCCTAGTCCAACTAGGAATCCTTTAAAGGGGAGAGAGAGAGAGGTGGCCGGCCCCTCTCCTAGTCCTAATAGGACTAGGGAGAGGGGGGGAGGCGCAGCCCTATGTGGGCTGCCCTCTCACCTTTCCACTAAGGCCCATGTTGGCCCATTTGGCTCCCGGGGGGTTCCGGTAACCCTCCCGGTAATCCGGTAAAATCCCGATTTCACCCGGAACACTTCCGATGTCCAAACATAGGCTTCCAATATATCAATCTTTACGTCTCGACCATTTCGAGACTCCTCGTCATGTCCGTGATCTCATCCGGGACTCCGAACAACCTTCGGTACATCAAAATGCATAAACTCATAATAACTGTCATCGTAACGTTAAGCGTGCGGACCCTACAGTTCGAGAACAATGTAGACATGACCGAGACATGTCTCCGGTCAATAACCAATAGTGGGACCTGGATGCCCATATTGGCTCCTACATATTCTACGAAGATCTTTATTGGTCAGACCACATAACAACATACGTTGTTCCCTTTGTCATCGGTATGTTACTTGCTCGAGATTCGATCGTCGGTATCCAATACCTAGTTCAATCTCGTTACTGGCAAGTCTCTTTACTCGTTCCGTAATACATCATCTCATAACTAACATCTTAGTTATTATGCTTGCAAGGCTTATGTGATGTGTATTACCGAGAGGGCCCAGAGATACCTCTCCGACAATCGGAGTGACAAACCCTAATCTCGAAATACGCCAACCCAACATCTACCATTGGAGACACCTGTAGTACTCCTTTATAATCACCCAGTTACGTTGTGACGTTTGGTAGTACCCAAAGTGTTCCTCCGGTAAATGGGAGTTGCATAATCTCATAGTTATAGGAACATGTATAAGTCATGAAGAAAGCAATAGCAACATACTAAACGATCGGGTGCTAAGCTAATGGAACGGGTCATGTCAATCAGATCATTCAACTAATGATGTGACCTCGTTAATCAAATAACAACTCTTTGTTCATGGTTAGGAAACATAACCATCTTTGATTAACGAGCTAGTCAAGTAGAGGCATACTAGTGACACTCTGTTTGTCTATGTATTCACACATGTATTATGTTTCCGGTTAATACAATTCTAGCATGAATAATAAACATTTATCATGATATAAGGAAATAAATAATAACTTTATTATTGCCTCTAGGGCATATTTCCTTCAGGTAGTACCCAAAGTATTCCTCCGGTAAACGGGAGTTGCATAATCTCATAGTTATAGGAACATGTATAAGTCATGAAGAAAGCAATAGCAACATACTAAACGATCGGGTGCTAAGCTAATGGAATGTGTCATGTCAATCAGATCATTCAACTAATGATGTGACCTCGTTAATCAAATAACAACTCTTTGTTCATGGTTAGGAAACATAACCATCTTTGATTAACAAGCTAGTCAAGTAGAGGCATACTAGTGACACTCTGTTGGTCTATGTATTCACACATGTATTATGTTTCCGGTTAATACAATTCTAGCGTGAATAATAAACATTTATCATGATATAAGGAAATAAATAATAACTTTATTATTGCCTCTAGGGCATATTTCCTTCAGTCTCCCACTTGCACTAGAGTCAATAATCTAGATTACACAGTAATGATTCTAACACCCATGGAGCCTTGGTGCTGATCATGTTTTGCTCGTGGAAGAGGCTTAGTCAACGGGTCTGCAACATTTAGATCCGTATGTATCTTGCAAATCTCTATGTCTCCCACCTGGACTAAATCCCGGATGGAGTTGAAGCGTCTCTTGATGTGTTTGGTCCTCTTGTGAAATCTGGATTCCTTTGCTAAAGCAATTGCACCAGTATTGTCACAAAAGATTTTCATTGGACCCGATGCACTAGGTATGACACCTAGATCGGATATGAACTGCTTCATCCAGACTCCTTCGTTTGCTGCTTCCGAAGCAGCTATGTACTCCGCTTCACATGTAGATCCCGCTACGACGCTTTGTTTAGAACTGCACCAACTGACAGCTCCACCGTTTAAAGTAAACACGTATCCGATTTGCGATTTAGAATCGTCCGGATCAGTGTCAAAGCTTGCATCAACGTAACCTCTTACGGTGAGCTCTTTGTCACCTCCATATACGAGAAACATATCCTTAGTCCTTTTCAGGTATTTCAGGATGTTCTTGACCGCTGTCCAGTGATCCACTCCTGGATTACTTTGGTACCTCCCTGCTAAACTTATAGCAAGGCACACATCAGGTCTGGTACACAGCATTGCATACATGATAGAGCCTATGGCTGAAGCATAGGGAACATCTTTCATTTTCTCTCTATCTTCTGCAGTGGTCGGGCATTGAGTCTGGCTCAACTTCACACCTTGTAACACAGGCAAGAACCCTTTCTTTGCTTGATCCATTTTGAACTTCTTCAAAATCTTGTCAAGGTATGTGCTTTGTGAAAGTCCAATTAAGCGTTTTGATCTATCTCTATAGATCTTTATGCCTAATATGTAAGCAGCTTCCCCGAGGTCTTTCATCGAAAAACTTTTATTCAAGTATCCCTTTATGCTATCCAGAAATTCTATATCATTTCCAATCAGCAATATGTCATCCACATATAATATCAGAAATGCTACAGAGCTCCCACTCACTTTCTTGTAAATACAGGCTTCTCCGAAAGTTTGTATAAAGCCGAATGCTTTGATCACACTATCAAAGCGTTTATTCCAACTCCGAGATGCTTGCACCAGTCCATAAATGGATCGCTGGAGTTTACACACTTTGTTAGCTCCCTTTGGATCGACAAAACCTTCTAGTTGCATCATATACAACTCTTCTTCCAGAAATCCATTCAGGAATGCAGTTTTGACATCCATTTGCCATATTTCATAATCATAAAATGCGGCAATTGCTAACATGATTCTGACGGATTTAAGCATCGCTACGGGTGAGAAGGTCTCATCGTAGTCAACCCCTTGAACTTGTCGAAAACCTTTTGCGACAAGTCGAGCTTTATAGACAGTAATATTACCGTCAGCGTCAGTCTTTTTCTTGAAGATCCATTTATTCTCAATTGCTTGCCGATCATCGGGCAAGTCAACCAAAGTCCATACTTTGTTCTCATACATGGATCCCATCTCAGATTTCATGGCCTCAAGCCACTTTGCGGAATCTGGGCTCACCATCGCTTCTTCATAGTTCATAGGTTCATCATGATCTAGTAGCATGACTTCCAGAACTGGATTACCGTACCACTCTGGTGCGGATCTCATTCTGGTTGATCTACGTGGTTCAGTAGTATCTTGCCCTGAAGTTTCATGATCATCATCATTAGCTTCCTCACTAATTGGTATAGGTGTCGCAGAAACAGTTTTCTGTGATGTACTATTTTCCAATAAGGGAGCAGGTACAGTTACCTCGTCAAGTTCTACTTTCCTCCCACTCACTTCTTTCGAGAGAAACTCCTTCTCTAGAAATGATCCATTCTTAGCAACGAATGTCTTGCCCTCGGATCTGTGATAGAAGGTATACCCAACAGTTTCCTTTGGGTATCCTATGAAGACACATTTCTCCGCTTTGGGTTCGAGCTTATCAGGTTGAAGCTTTTTCACATAAGCATCGCAGCCCCAAACTTTAAGAAACGACAACTTTGGTTTCTTGCCAAACCATAGTTCATAAGGCGTCGTCTCAACGGATTTTGATGGTGCCCTATTTAACGTGAATGCGGCCGTCTCTAAAGCATAACCCCAAAACGATAGCGGTAAATCAGTAAGAGACATCATAGATCGCACCATATCTAGTAAAGTACGATTACGATGTTCGGACACACCATTACGCTGTGGTGTTCCGGGTGGCGTGAGTTGCGAAACTATTCCACAATTTTTCAAATGTATACCAAACTCGTAACTCAAATATTCTCCTCCACGATCAGATCGTAGAAACTTTATTTTCTTGTTACGATGATTTTCAACTTCACTCTGAAATTTCTTGAACTTTTCAAATGTTTCAGACTTATGTTTCATTAAGTAGATATACCCATATCTGCTTAAATCATCTGTGAAGGTGAGAAAATAACGATATCCGCCACGAGCCTCAATATTCATCGGACCACATACATCGGTATGTATGATTTCCAATAAATCTGTTGCTCTCTCCATAGTACCGGAGAACGGTGTTTTAGTCATCTTGCCTATGAGGCACGGTTCGCAAGTACCAAGTGATTCATAATCAAGTGATTCTAAAAGCCCATCAGTATGGAGTTTCTTCATGCGCTTTACACCGATATGACCTAAACGGCAGTGCCACAAATAAGTTGCACTATCATTATCAACTCTGCATCTTTTGGCTTCTACATTATGAATATGTGTATCACTACTATCGAGATTCAATAAAAATAGACCATTCTTCAAGGGTGCATGACCATAAAAGATATTACTCATATAAATAGAACAACCATTATTCTCTGATTTAAATGAATAACCGTCTCGCATCAAACAAGATCCAGATATAATGTTCATGCTCAACGCTGGCACCAAATAACAATTATTTAGGTCTAATATTAATCCCGAAGGTAGATGTAGAGGTAGCGTGCCGACCGCGATTACATCGACTTTGGAACCGTTTCCCACACGCATCGTCACCTCGTCCTTTGCTAGCGTCCGCTTATTCCGTAGTCCCTGTTTCGAGTTGCAAATATTAGCAACAGAACCAGTATCAAATACCCAGGTGCTACTGCGAGCTCTAGTAAGGTACACATCAATAACATGTATATCACATATACCTTTGTTCACCTTGCCATCCTTCTTATCCGCCAAATACTTGGGGCAGTTCCGCTTCCAGTGACCAGTCTGCTTGCAGTAGAAGCACTCAGTTTCAGGCTTAGGCCCAGACTTGGGTTTCTTCTCCTGAGCAGCAACTTGCTTGCTGTTCTTCTTAAAGTTTCCCTTCTTCTTCCCTTTGCCCTTTTTCTTGAAACTAGTGGTTTTGCTAACCATCAACACTTGATGCTCCTTCTTGATTTCTACCTCCGCAGCTTTCAGCATTGCGAAGAGCTCGGGAATAGTCTTGTTCATCCCTTGCATATTATAGTTCATCACGAAGCTCTTGTAGCTTGGTGGCAGTGATTGGAGAATTCTGTCAATGACGCAATCATCTGGAAGATTAACTCCCATCTGAATCAAGTGATTATTATACCCAGACATTTTGAGTATATGCTCACTGACAGAACTGTTCTCCTCCATCTTGCAGCTATAGAACTTATTGGAGACTTCATATCTCTCAATTCGGGCATTTGCTTGAAATATTAACTTCAACTCCTGGAACATCTCATATGCTCCATGACGTTCAAAACGTCGTTGAAGTCCCGATTCTAAGCCGTAAAGCATGGCACACTGAACTATCGAGTAGTCATCAGCTTTGCTCTGCCAGACGTTCATAACATCTGGCGTTGCTCCAGCAGCAGGCCTGGAACCCAGCGGTGCTTCCAGGACGTAATTCTTCTGTGCAGCAATGAGGATAATCCTCAGGTTACGGACCCAGTCCGTGTAATTGCTACCATCATCTTTCAACTTTGCTTTCTCAAGGAACGCATTAAAATTCAACGGAACAACAGCACGAGCCATCTATCTACAATCAACATAAACAAGCAAGATACTATCAGGTACTAAGTTCATGATAAGTTTAAGTTCAGTTAATCAAATTACTTAGGAACTCCCACTTAGATAGACATCCCTCTAATCTTCTAAGTGATCACGTGATCCAAATCAACTAAACCATAACCGATCATCACGTGAGATGGAGTAGTTTTCAATGGTGAACATCGTCATGTTGATCATATCTACTATATGATTCACGCTCGACCTTTCGGTCTCTGTGTTCCGAGGCCATATCTGCATATGCTAGGCTCGTCAAGTTTAACCTGAGTATTCTGCGTGTGCAAAACTGGCTTGCACCCGTTGTAGATGGACGTAGAGCTTATCACACCCGATCATCACGTGGTGTCTGGGCACGACGAACTTTGGCAACGGTGCATACTCAGGGAGAACACTTCTTGATAATTTAGTGAGAGATCATCTTATAATGCTACCGTCAATCAAAGCAAGATTAGATGCATAAAAGGATAAACATCACATGCAATCAATATAAGTGATATGATATGGCCCTCATCATCTTGTGCTTGTGATCTCCATCTCCGAAGCACCGTCATGATCACCATCGTCACCGGCGCGACACCTTGATCTCCATCGTAGCATCGTTGTCGTCTCGCCAATATTATGCTTCCACGACTATCACTACCGCTTAGTAATAAAGTAAAGCATTACATCGCGATTGCATTGCATACAATAAAGCGACAACCATATGGCTCCTGCCAGTTGCCGATAACTCGGTTACAAAACATGATCATCTCATACAATAAAATCAGCATCATGCCTTGACCATATCACATCACAACATGCCCTGCAAAAACAAGTTAGACGTCCTCTACTTTGTTGTTGCAAGTTTTACGTGGCTGCTACGGGCTTTAAGTAAGAACTCAGCTCACCTACGCATCAAAACCACAATGATAGTTCATCAAATAGACTCCGTTTTAACCTTCTCAAGGACCGGGCGTAGTCACACTTGGTTCAACTAAAGTTGGAGAGACAGTCTTCCGCAAGCCATCTATGTGCAAAGCACGTCGAGGGAACCGGTCTCGCGTAAGAGTACGCGTAAGGTTGGTCCGGATCGTCTCACCCAACAATACCGCCGAACCAAAGTATGACATGCTGGTAGGCAGTATGACTTGTATCGCCCACAACTCACTTGTGTTCTACTCGTGCAAATAACATCAAACCATAAAACCTAGGCTCGGATGCCACTGTTGGGGAACGTAGTAATTTCGAAAATTTTCCTACGCACACGCAAGATCATGGTGATGCATAGCAACGAGGGGGAGAGTATTGTCTACGTATCAACGCAGACCGACTGCGGAAGCGATCTCACAACATAGAGGAAGTAGTCGTACGTCTTCTTCCCGATCCGACTGATCCAAGCACCGTTACTCCGGCACCTCCGAGTTCTTAGCACACGTTCAGCTCGATGATGATCCTCGGGCTCCGATCCAGCAAAGCGTCGAGGAAGAGTCCCGTCAGCACAACGGCATGGTGACGATCTTGATGTACTACCGACGCAGGGCTTCGCCTAAGCACTACAACGGTATGATCGAGGTGGAATTTGGTGGCAGGGGGCACCGCACACGGCTAAGGAACGATCTCAAGGATCAACTTGTGTGTCTTGGGGTGTCCCCTGCCCCCGTATATAAAGGATGGAGGAGGAGGAGCTGGCCGGCCAAGGTGGGAGGCGCAGGAGGAGTCCTACTCCTACCGGGAGTAGGACTCCCCCCTCCAATCCTAGTCCAACTAGGTTTCCTTAAGTGGGAAGTGAAAGAGAGAGGTGGCCGGCCCCTCTCCTAGTCCTAATAGGACTAGGGAGAGGGGGGGAGGCGCAGCCCTATGTGGGCTGCCCTCTCACCTTTCCACTAAGGCCCATGTTGGCCCATTTGGCTCCCGGGGGGTTCCGGTAACCCTCCCGGTAGTCCGGTAAAATCCCGATTTCACCCGGAACACTTCCGATGTCCAAACATAGGCTTCCAATATATCAATCTTTACGTCTCGACCATTTTGAGACTCCTCGTCATGTCCGTGATCACATCCGGGACTCCGAACAACCTTCGGTACATCAAAATGCATAAACTCATAATAACTATCATCGTAACATTAAGCGTGCGGACCCTACGGTTCGAGAACAATGTAGACATGACCGAGACACGTCTCCGGTCAATAACCAATAGCGGGACCTGGATGCCCATATTGGCTCCTACATATTCTACGAAGATCTTTATCGGTCAGACCGCATAACAACATACGTTGTTCCCTTTGTCATCGGTATGTTACTTGCCCGAGATTCAATCGTCGGTATCCAATACCTAGTTCAATCTCGTTATCGGCAAGTCTCTTTACTCATTCCGTAATACATCATCTCACAACTAACATATTAGTTGCAGTGCTTGCAAGGCTTATGTGATGTGCATTACTGAGAGGGCCCAGAGATACCTCTCCGACACTCGGAGTGACAAACCCTAATCTCGAAATACGCCAACCCAACATCTACCATTGGAGACACCTGTAGTACTCCTTTATAATCACCCAGTTACGTTGTGACGTTTGGTAGTGTTGGGGAACGTAGTAATTTCGAAATTTTTCCTACGCACACGCAAGATCATGGTGATGCATAGCAACAAGAGGGGAGAGTGTTGTCTACGTACCAACGCAGACCGACTGCGGAAGCGATCACACAACGTAGAGGAAGTAGTCGTACGTCTTCTTCCCGATCCGACCGATCCAAGCACCGTTACTCCGGCACCTCCGAGTTCTTAGCACACGTTCAGCTCGATGACGTTCCTCGGGCTCGATCCAGCAAAGCGTCGAGGAAGAGTTCCGTCAGCACAACGGCGTGGTGACGATCTTGATGTACTACCGACGCAGGGCTTCGCCTAAGCACTACAACGGTATGATCGAGGTGGAATTTGGTGGCAGGGGGCACCGCACACGGCTAAGGAACGATCTCAAGGATCAACTTGTGTGTCTTGGGGTGTCCCCTGCCCCCGTATATAAAGGTTGGAGGGAGGGGGGCTGGCCGGCCAAAGAGAGGGAGGCACAGGAGGAGTCCTACTCCTACCGGGAGTAGGACTCCCCCCCTCCAATCCTAGTCCAACTAGGAATCCTTTAAAGGGGAGAGAGAGAGAGGTGGCCGGCCCCTCTCCTAGTCCTAATAGGACTAGGGAGAGGGGGGGAGGCGCAGCCCTATGTGGGCTGCCCTCTCACCTTTCCACTAAGGCCCATGTTGGCCCATTTGGCTCCCGGGGGGTTCCGGTAACCCTCCCGGTAATCCGGTAAAATCCCGATTTCACCCGGAACACTTCCGATGTCCAAACATAGGCTTCCAATATATCAATCTTTACGTCTCGACCATTTCGAGACTCCTCGTCATGTCCGTGATCTCATCCGGGACTCCGAACAACCTTCGGTACATCAAAATGCATAAACTCATAATAACTGTCATCGTAACGTTAAGCGTGCGGACCCTACGGTTCGAGAACAATGTAGACATGACCGAGACACGTCTCCGGTCAATAACCAATAGCGGGACCTGGATGCCCATATTGGCTCCTACATATTCTACGAAGATCTTTATCGGTCAGACCGCATAACAACATACGTTGTTCCCTTTGTCATCGGTATGTTACTTGCTCGAGATTCGATCGTCGGTATCCAATACCTAGTTCAATCTCGTTACTGGCAAGTCTCTTTACTCGTTCCGTAATACATCATCTCATAACTAACATCTTAGTTATTATGCTTGCAAGGCTTATGTGATGTGTATTACCGAGAGGGCCCAGAGATACCTCTCCGACAATCGGAGTGACAAACCCTAATCTCGAAATACGCCAACCCAACATCTACCATTGGAGACACCTGTAGTACTCCTTTATAATCACCCAGTTACGTTGTGACGTTTGGTAGTACCCAAAGTGTTCCTCCGGTAAACGGGAGTTGCATAATCTCATAGTTAAAGGAACATGTATAAGTCATGAAGAAAGCAATAGCAACATACTAAACGATCGGGTGCTAAGCTAATGGAATGGGTCATGTCAATCAGATCATTCAACTAATGATGTGACCTCGTTAATCAAATAACAACTCTTTGTTCATGGTTAGGAAACATAACCATCTTTGATTAACGAGCTAGTCAAGTAGAGGCATACTAGTGACACTCTGTTTGTCTATGTATTCACACATGTATTATGTTTCTGGTTAATACAATTCTAGCATGAATAATAAACATTTATCATGATATAAGGAAATAAATAATAACTTTATTATTGCCTCTAGGGCATATTTCCTTCAGTCTCCCACTTGCACTAGAGTCAATAATCTAGTTCACATCGCCATGTGATTTAGCAGCAATGGTTCACATCACCATGTGATTAACACCCATAGTTCACATCGTCATGTGACCAACACTCAAAGGGATTACTAGAGTCAGTAATCTAGTTCACATATCTATGTGATTAACACCCAAAGAGTACTAAGGTGTGATCATGTTTTGCTTGTGAGATAATTTTAGTCAACGGGTCTGTCACATTCAGATCCGTAAGTATTTTGCAAGTTCTATGTCTACAATGCTCTACACAGAGCTACTCTAGCTAATTGCTCCCACTTTCAATATGTATCCAGATTTAGAATCATCTGGATCAGTGTCAAAAACTTGCATTGACGTAACCCTTTACGACGAACCTTTTTGTCACGTCCATAATCGAGAAACATTTCCTTATTTCACTAAGGATAATTCTGACCGCTGTCCAGTGATCTACTCCTAGATCACTATTGTACTCCCTTGCCAAATCAGTGCAGGGTATACAATAGATCCGGTACACAGCATGACATACTTTATAGAACCTATGAATGAGGCATAGGGAATGACTTTCATTCTCTTTCTATCTTCTGCCGTGGTCGGGCTTTGAGTCTTTACTCAACTTCACACCTTGTAACACAGGCAAGAAACTTTTTCTTTGACTGTTCCATTTTGAACTACTTCAAAATCTTGTCAAGGTATGTACTTATTGAAAACTTATCAAGCGTCTTGATCTATCTCTATAGATCTTGAAGCTCAATATGTAAGCAGCTTTACCGAAGTCTTTCTTTGAAAAACTCCTTTCAAACACTCCTTTTATGCTTTACAGAATAATTCTACATTATTTCCGATCAACAATATGTCATTCACATATACTTATCAGAAATGCTGTAGTGCTCCCACTCACTTTCTCGTAAATACAGGCTTCACCGCAAGTCTGTATAAAACTATATACTTTGATCAACTCATCAAAGCGTATATTCCAACTCCGAGATGCTTGCACCAGTCCACAGATGGATCGCTGGTGCTTGCATATTTTGTTAGCACCTTTTGGATTGACAAAACCTTCTGGTTGCATCATATACAACTCTTCTTTAATAAATCCATTAAGGAATGCAGTTTTGTTTATCCGTTTGCCAGATTTCATAAAATGCGGCAATTACTAACATGATTCGGACAGACTTAAGCATAGATACGAGTGAGAAAATCTCATCGTAGTCAACACCTTGAACTTGTCGAAAACCTTTTGCGACAATTCTAGCTTTGTAGATAGTAACACTACTATCAGCGTCCGTCTTCCTCTTGAAGACCCATTTATTTTTCTATGGCTTGCCGATCATCGGGCAAATCCATCAAAGTCCATACTTTGTTCTCATACATGGATCATATCTCAGATTTCATGGCCTCAAACCATTTCGCGGAATCTGGGCTCATCATTGCTTCCTCATAGTTCGTAGGTTCATCATGATCTAGTAGCATGACTTCCAGAGAAGGATTACCGTACCACTCTGGCGCGGATCTTACTCTGGTTTACCTACAAGGTTCGGTAGTAACTTGATCTAAAGTTACATGATCATCATCATTAGTTTCCTCACTAATTGGTGTAGGTGTCACAGAAACAGTTTTCTATGATGTACTACTTTCCAATAAGGGAGCAGGTACAGTTACCTCGTCAAGTTCTACTTTCCTCCCACTCACTTCTTTCGAGAGAAATTCCTTCTCCAGAAAGTTTCCGAATTTTAGCAACAAAAGTCTTGCCTTCGGATCTGTGATAGAAGGTGTATCCAATAGTTTCCTTTGGATATCCTATGAATACGCACTTCTCCGATTTGAGTTTGAGCTTATCAGGATGAAACTTTTTCATATAAGCATCGCAACCCCAAATTTTAAGAAACGACAGCTTAGGTTTCTTGCCAAACCATAGTTCACACGGTGTCGTCTCAACGGATTTAGATGGTGCCCTATTTAACGTGAACGCAGCTGTCTCTAATGCATAACCCCAAAACGATAGTGGTAGATTGATAAGATACATCATAGATTGCACTATATCCAATAAAGTACGGTTATGACGTTAGGACACACCATTATGCTGTGGTGTTCCATATGGCATGATTTTGTGAAACTATTCCACATTGTTTTAATTGAAGACCAAACTCGTAACTCAAATATTCTACCTCTGCGATCATATCGTAGAAACTTTTATTTTCTTGTCACGATGATTTCCACTTCACTCTGAAATTCTTTGAACTTTTCAAATGTTTCAGACTTATGTTTCATCAAGTAGATATACTCATATCTGCTCAAATCATCTGTGAAGATCAGAAAATAATGATACCTGTCGCGAGCCTCAATATTCATCGGACCACATACATCAGTATGTATGATTTCCAATAAATCTTTTTTCGCTCCATTGTTCCGGAGAACGGCGTTTTAGTCATCTTGCCCAAAAGGCATGATTCGCAAGCATCAAGTGATTCATAATCAAGTGATTCCGAAAGCCCATCAGCATGGAGTTTCTTCATGCGCTTTATACCAATATGACCTAAACAGCAGTGCCACAAATAAGTTGCACTATCATTATTAACTTTGCATCTTTTGGTTTCAATATTATGAATATGTGTATTATTAAGATCGAGATCCAATGAACTATTTTCATTGGGTGTGTAACCATATAAGGTTTTATTCATGTAAACAGAACAACAATTTATTCTTTTACTTAAATGAATAACCGTATTACAATAAACATGATCAAATCATATTCATGCTCAACGCAAAAACCAAATAACACTTATTTAAGTTCAACACTAATCCCGAAAGTATAGGGGAGTGTGCGATGATGATCATATCAATCTTGGAACTACTTCCAACACACATCGTCACTTCACCCTTAACTAGTCTCTGTTTATTCTGCAACTCCCGTTTTGAGTTACTAATCTTAGCAACTGAACTAGCATCAAATACTGAGGGTTTGCTATAAACACTAGTATAGTACACATCAATAACATGTATATCAAATATACTTATGTTCACTTTGCCATCCTACTTATCCGCCAATCACTTGGGGTAGTTCCGCTTCCAGTGACCAGTCCCTTTGCAGTAGAATCACTTAGTCTCAGGCTTAGGATCAGACTTGGGCTTCTTCACTTGAGCAGCAACTTGCTTGCCGTTCTTCTTGAAGTTCCCCTTCTTCCCTTTTCCCTTTTCTTGAAACTAGTGGTCTTGTCAACCATCAACACTTGATGTTTTTCTTGATTTCTACCTTCGTTGATTTCAGCATCACGAAGAGCTTGGGAGTTGTTTCCGTTATCCCTTGCATATTATAGTTCATCACGAAGTTCTACTAACTTAGTGATGATGACTAGAGAATTCTGTCAATCACTATCTTATCTGGAAGATTAACTCCCACTTGATTCAAGCGATTGTAGTACCCAGACAATCTGAGCACATGCTCACTAGTTGAGCGATTCTCCTCCATCTTTTAGCTATAGAACTTGCTGGAGACTTCATGTCTCTCAACTCGGGTATTTGCTTGAAATATTAACTTCAACTCCTGGAACATCTCATATGGTCCATGACGTTCAAAACGTCTTTGAAGTCCCGATTCTAAGCTATTAAGCATGGTGCACTAAACTATCAAGTAGTCATCATATTGAGCTAGCCAAACGTTCATAACGTCTGCATCTGCTCCTGCAATAGGTCTTTCACCTAGCAGTGCATCAAGGACATAATTCTTCTGTGCAGCAATGAGGATAAACCTCTGATCACGGATCCAATCCGCATCCTTGCTACTAACATCTTTCAACACAATTTTCTCTAGGAACATATCAAAATAAACACAGGGAAGCAACAACGCGAGCTATTGATCTATAACATAATTTGCAAAATACTACCAGGACTATGTTCATGATAAATTTAAGTTCAATTTAATCATATTACTTAAGAACTCCCACTTAGATAGACATCCCTCTAATCCTCTAAGTGATTACGTGATCCAAATCAACTAAACCATAACCGATCATCACGTGAGATGGAGTAGTTTTCAATGGTGAACATCGTTATGTTGATCATATCTACTATATGATTCACGCTCGACCTTTCGGTCTCCGTGTTCCGAGGCCATATCTGTATATGCTTGGCTCGTCAAGTATAACCTGAGTATTCTGCGTGTGCAACTGTTTTGCACCCGTTGTATTTGGACGTAGAGCTTATCACACCCGATCATCACGTGGTGTCTGGGCACGACGAACTTTGGCAACGGTGCATACTCAGGGAGAACACTTCTTGATAATTTAGTGAGAGATCATCTTATAATGCTACCGTCAATCAAAGCAAGATAAGATGCATAAAAGGATAAACATCACATGCAATCAATATAAGTGATATGATATGGCCATCATCATCTTGTGCTTGTGATCTCCATCTCCGAAGCACCGTCATGATCACCATCGTCACCGGCGCGACACCTTGATCTCCATCGTAGCATCGTTGTCGTCTCGCCAATCTTATGCTTCCACGACTATCACTACCGCTTAGTAATAAAGTAAAGCATTACATCGCGATTGCATTGCATACAATAAAGCGACAACCATATGGCTCCTGCCAGTTGCCGATAACTCGGTTACAAAACATGATCATCTCATACAATAAAATCAGCATCATGCCTTGACCATATCACATCACAACATGCCCTGCAAAAACAAGTTAGACGTCCTCTACTTTGTTGTTGCAAGTTTTACGTGGCTGCTACGGGCTTAAGTAAGAACTCATCTCACCTACGCATCAAAACCACAACGATAGTTCGTCAAATAGACTCCGTTTTAACCTTCTCAAGGACCGGGCGTAGTCACACTTGGTTCAACTAAAGTTGGAGAGACAGTCTTCCGCAAGCCATCTATGTGCAAAGCACGTCGAGGGAACCGGTCTCGCGTAAGAGTACGCGTAAGGTTGGTCCGGATCGTCTCACCCAACAATACCGCCGAACCAAAGTATGACATGCTGGTAGGCAGTATGACTTGTATCGCCCACAACTCACTTGTGTTCTACTCGTGCAAATAACATCAAACCATAAAACCTAGGCTCTGATGCCACTGTTGGGGAACGTAGTAATTTCGAAAATTTTCCTACGCACACGCAAGATCATGGTGATGCATAGCAACAAGAGGGGAGAGTGTTGTCTACGTACCAACGCAGACCGACTGCGGAAGCGATCACACAACATAGAGGAAGTAGTCGTACGTCTTCTTCCCGATCCGACCGATCCAAGCACCGTTACTCCGGCACCTCCGAGTTCTTAGCACACGTTCAGCTCGATGACGTTCCTCGGGCTCGATCCAGCAAAGCGTCGAGGAAGAGTTCCGTCAGCACAACGGCGTGGTGACGATCTTGATGTACTACCGACGCAGGGCTTCGCCTAAGCACTACAACGGTATGATCGAGGTGGAATTTGGTGGCAGGGGGCACCGCACACGGCTAAGGAACGATCTCAAGGATCAACTTGTGTGTCTTGGGGTGTCCCCTGCCCCCGTATATAAAGGTTGGAGGGAGGGGGGCTGGCCGGCAGAAGAGAGGGAGGCGCAGGAGGAGTCCTACTCCTACCGGGAGTAGGACTCCCCCCTCCAATCCTAGTCCAACTAGGAATCCTTTAAAGGGGAGAGAGAGAGAGGTGGCCGGCCCCTCTCCTAGTCCTAATAGGACTAGGGAGAGGGGGGAGGCGCAGCCCTATGTGGGCTGCCCTCTCACCTTTCCACTAAGGCCCATGTTGGCCCATTTGGCTCCCGGGGGGTTCCGGTAACCCTCCCGGTAATCCGGTAAAATCCCGATTTCACCCGGAACACTTCCGATGTCCAAACATAGGCTTCCAATATATCAATCTTTACGTCTCGACCATTTCGAGACTCCTCGTCATGTCCGTGATCTCATCCGGGACTCCGAACAACCTTTGGTACATCAAAATGCATAAACTCATAATAACTGTCATCGTAACGTTAAGCGTGCGGACCCTACGGTTCGAGAACAATGTAGACATGACCGAGACACGTCTCCGGTGAATAACCAATAGTGGGACCTGGATGCCCATATTGGCTCCTACATATTCTACGAAGATCTTTATCGGTCAGACCACATAACAACATACGTTGTTCCCTTTGTCATCGGTATGTTACTTGCTCGAGATTCGATCGTCGGTATCCAATACCTAGTTCAATCTCGTTACTGGCAAGTCTCTTTACTCGTTCCGTAATACATCATCTCATAACTAACATCTTAGTTATTATGCTTGCAAGGCTTATGTGATGTGTATTACCGAGAGGGCCCAGAGATACCTCTCCGACAATCGGAGTGACAAACCCTAATCTCGAAATACGCCAACCCAACATCTACCATTGGAGACACCTGTAGTACTCCTTTATAATCACCCAGTTACGTTGTGACGTTTGGTAGTACCCAAAGTGTTCCTCCGATAAACGGGAGTTGCATAATCTCATAGTTATAGGAACATGTATAAGTCATGAAGAAAGCAATAGCAACATACTAAACGATCGGGTGCTAAGCTAATGGAACGGGTCATGTCAATCAGATCATTCAACTAATGATGTGACCTCGTTAATCAAATAACAACTCTTTGTTCATGGTTAGGAAACATAACCATCTTTGATTAACGAGCTAGTCAAGTAGAGGCATACTAGTGACACTCTGTTTGTCTATGTATTCACACATGTATTATGTTTCCGGTTAATACAATTCTAGCATGAATAATAAACATTTATCATGATATAAGGAAATAAATAATAACTTTATTATTGCCTCTAGGGCATATTTCCTTCAGTCTCCCACTTGCACTAGAGTCAATAATCTAGATTACACAGTAATGATTCTAACACCCATGGAGCCTTGGTGCTGATCATGTTTTGCTCGTGGAAGAGGCTTAGTCAACGGGTCTGCAACATTTAGATCCGTATGTATCTTGCAAATCTCTATGTCTCCCACCTGGACTAAATCCCGGATGGAGTTGAAGCGTCTCTTGATGTGTTTGGTCCTCTTGTGAAATCTGGATTCCTTTGCTAAAGCAATTGCACCAGTATTGTCACAAAAGATTTTCATTGGACCCGATGCACTAGGTATGACACCTAGATCGGATATGAACTCCTTCATCCAGACTCCTTCGTTTGCTGCTTCCGAAGCAGCTATGTACTCCGCTTCACATGTAGATCCCGCTACGACGCTTTGTTTAGAACTGCACCAACTGACAGCTCCACCGTTTAAAGTAAACATGTATCCGATTTGCGATTTAGAATCGTCCGGATCAGTGTCAAAGCTTGCATCAACGTAACCTCTTACGGTGAGCTCTTTGTCACCTCCATATACGAGAAACATATCCTTAGTCCTTTTCAGGTATTTCAGGATGTTCTTGACCGCTGTCCAGTGATCCACTCCTGGATTACTTTGGTACCTCCCTGCTAAACTTATAGCAAGGCACACATCAGGTCTGGTACACAGCATTGCATACATGATAGAGCCTATGGCTGAAGCATAGGGAACATCTTTCATTTTCTCTCTATCTTCTGCAGTGGTCGGGCATTGAGTCTGGCTCAACTTCACACCTTGTAACACAGGCAAGAACCCTTTCTTTGCTTGATCCATTTTGAACTTCTTCAAAATCTTGTCAAGGTATGTGCTTTGTGAAAGTCCAATTAAGCGTTTTGATCTATCTCTATAGATCTTTATGCCTAATATGTAAGCAGCTTCCCCGAGGTCTTTCATCGAAAAACTTTTATTCAAGTATCCCTTTATGCTATCCAGAAATTCTATATCATTTCCAATCAGCAATATGTCATCCACATATAATATCAGAAATGCTACAGAGCTCCCACTCACTTTCTTGTAAATACAGGCTTCTCCGAAAGTCTGTATAAAGCCGAATGCTTTGATCACACTATCAAAGCGTTTATTCCAACTCCGAGATGCTTGCACCAGTCCATAAATGGATCGCTGGAGTTTACACACTTTGTTAGCTCCCTTTGGATCGACAAAACCTTCTAGTTGCATCATATACAACTCTTCTTCCAGAAATCCATTCAGGAATGCAGTTTTGACATCCATTTGCCATATTTCATAATCATAAAATGCGGCAATTGCTAACATGATTCTGACGGATTTAAGCATCGCTACGGGTGAGAAGGTCTCATCGTAGTCAACCCCTTGAACTTGTCGAAAACCTTTTGCGACAAGTCGAGCTTTATAGACAGTAATATTACCGTCAGCGTCAGTCTTTTTCTTGAAGATCCATTTATTCTCAATTGCTTGCCGATCATCGGGCAAGTCAACCAAAGTCCATACTTTGTTCTCATACATGGATCCCATCTCAGATTTCATGGCCTCAAGCCACTTTGCGGAATCTGGGCTCACCATCGCTTCTTCATAGTTCGTAGGTTCATCATGATCTAGTAGCATGACTTCCAGAACTGGATTACCGTACTACTCTGGTGCGGATCTCATTCTGGTTGATCTACGTGGTTCAGTAGTATCTTGCCCTGAAGTTTCATGATCATCATCATTAGCTTCCTCACTAATTGGTATAGGTGTCGCAGAAACAGTTTTCTGTGATGTACTATTTTCCAATAAGGGAGCAGGTACAGTTACCTCGTCAAGTTCTACTTTCCTCCCACTCACTTCTTTCGAGAGAAACTCCTTCTCTAGAAATGATCCATTCTTAGCAACGAATGTCTTGCCCTCGGATCTGTGATAGAAGGTATACCCAACAGTTTCCTTTGGGTATCCTATGAAGACACATTTCTCCGCTTTGGGTTCGAGCTTATCAGGTTGAAGCTTTTTCACATAAGCATCGCAGCCCCAAACTTTAAGAAACGACAACTTTGGTTTCTTGCCAAACCATAGTTCATAAGGCGTCGTCTCAACGGATTTTGATGGTGCCCTATTTAACGTGAATGCGGCCGTCTCTAAAGCATAACCCCAAAACGATAGCGGTAAATCAGTAAGAGACATCATAGATCGCACCATATCTAGTAAAGTACGATTATGATGTTCGGACACACCATTACGATGTGGTGTTCCGGGTGGCGTGAGTTGCGAAACTATTCCACAATTTTTCAAATGTATACCAAACTCATAACTCAAATATTCTCCTCCACGATCAGATCGTAGAAACTTTATTTTCTTGTTACGATGATTTTCAACTTCACTCTGAAATTTCTTGAACTTTTCAAATGTTTCAGACTTATGTTTCATTAAGTAGATATACCCATATCTGCTTAAATCATCTGTGAAGGTGAGAAAATAACGATATCCGCCACGAGCCTCAATATTCATCGGACCACATACATCGGTATGTATGATTTCCAATAAATCTGTTGCTCTCTCCATAGTACCGGAGAACGGTGTTTTAGTCATCTTGCCTATGAGGCACGGTTCGCAAGTACCAAGTGATTCATAATCAAGTGATTCTAAAAGCCCATCAGTATGGAGTTTCTTCATGCGCTTTACACCGATATGACCTAAACGGCAGTGCCACAAATAAGTTGCACTATCATTATCAACTCTGCATCTTTTGGCTTCTACATTATGAATATGTGTATCACTACTATCGAGATTCAATAAGAATAGACCATTCTTCAAGGGTGCATGACCATAAAAGATATTACTCATATAAATAGAACAACCATTATTCTCTGATTTAAATGAATAACCGTCTCGCATCAAACAAGATCCAGATATAATGTTCATGCTCAACGCTGGCACCAAATAACAATTATTTAGGTCTAATATTAATCCCGAAGGTAGATGTAGAGGTAGCGTGCCGACCGCGATTACATCGACTTTGGAACCGTTTCCCACGCGCATCGTCACCTCGTCCTTTGCTAGCGTCCGCTTATTCCGTAGTCCCTGTTTCGAGTTGCAAATATTAGCAACAGAACCAGTATCAAATACCCAGGTGCTACTGCGAGCTCTAGTAAGGTACACATCAATAACATGTATATCACATATACCTTTGTTCACCTTGCCATCCTTCTTATCCGCCAAATACTTGGGGCAGTTCCGCTTCCAGTGACCAGTCTGCTTGCAGTAGAAGCACTCAGTTTCAGGCTTAGGCCCAGACTTGGGTTTCTTCTCCTGAGCAGCAACTTGCTTGCTGTTCTTCTTAAAGTTTCCCTTCTTCTTCCCTTTGCCCTTTTTCTTGAAACTAGTGGTTTTGCTAACCATCAACACTTGATGCTCCTTCTTGATTTCTACCTCCGCAGCTTTCAGCATTGCGAAGAGCTCGGGAATAGTCTTGTTCATCCCTTGCATATTATAGTTCATCACGAAGCTCTTGTAGCTTGGTGGCAGTGATTGGAGAATTCTGTCAATGACGCAATCATCTGGAAGATTAACTCCCATCTGAATCAAGTGATTATTATACCCAGACATTTTGAGTATATGCTCACTGACAGAACTGTTCTCCTCCATCTTGCAGCTATAGAACTTATTGGAGACTTCATATCTCTCAATTCGGGCATTTGCTTGAAATATTAACTTCAACTCCTGGAACATCTCATATGCTCCATGACGTTCAAAACGTCGTTGAAGTCCCGATTCTAAGCCGTAAAGCATGGCACACTGAACTATCGAGTAGTCATCCGCTTTGCTCTGCCAGACGTTCAAAACATCTGGCGTTGCTCCAGCAGCAGGCCTGGAACCCAGCGGTGCTTCCAGGACGTAATTCTTCTGTGCAGCAATGAGGATAATCCTCAGGTTACGGACCCAGTCCGTGTAATTGCTACCATCATCTTTCAACTTTGCTTTCTCAAGGAACGCATTAAAATTCAACGGAACTACAGCACGAGCCATCTATCTACAATCAACATAAACAAGCAAGATACTATCAGGTACTAAGTTCATGATAAGTTTAAGTTCAGTTAATCAAATTACTTAGGAACTCCCACTTAGATAGACATCCCTCTAATCTTCTAAGTGATCACGTGATCCAAATCAACTAAACCATAACCGATCATCACGTGAGATGGAGTAGTTTTCAATGGTGAACATCGTCATGTTGATCATATCTACTATATGATTCACGCTCGACCTTTCGGTCTCTGTGTTCCGAGGCCATATCTGCATATGCTAGGCTCGTCAAGTTTAACCTGAGTATTCTGCGTGTGCAAAACTGGCTTGCACCCGTTGTAGATGGACGTAGGGCTTATCACACCCGATCATCACGTGGTGTCTGGGCACGACGAACTTTGGCAACGGTGCATACTCAGGGAGAACACTTCTTGATAATTTAGTGAGATATCATCTTATAATGCTACCGTCAATCAAAGCAAGATAAGATGCATAAAAGGATAAACATCACATGCAATCAATATAAGTGATATGATATGGCCATCATCATCTTGTGCTTGTGATCTCCATCTCCGAAGCACCGTCATGATCACCATCGTCACCGGCGCGACACCTTGATCTCCATCGTAGCATCGTTGTCGTCTCGCCAATATTATGCTTCCACGACTATCACTACCGCTTAGTAATAAAGTAAAGCATTACATCGCGATTGCATTGCATACAATAAAGCGACAACCATATGGCTCCTGCCAGTTGCCGATAACTCGGTTACAAAACATGATCATCTCATACAATAAAATCAGCATCATGCCTTGACCATATCACATCACAACATGCCCTGCAAAAACAAGTTAGACGTCCTCTACTTTGTTGTTGCAAGTTTTACGTGGCTGCTACGGGCTTAAGTAAGAACTCATCTCACCTACGCATCAAAACCACAACGATAGTTCGTCAAATAGACTCCGTTTTAACCTTCTCAAGGACCGGGCGTAGTCACACTTGGTTCAACTAAAGTTGGAGAGACAGTCTTCCGCAAGCCATCTATGTGCAAAGCACGTCGAGGGAACCGGTCTCGCGTAAGAGTACGCGTAAGGTTGGTCCGGATCGTCTCACCCAACAATACCGCCGAACCAAAGTATGACATGCTGGTAGGCAGTATGACTTGTATCGCCCACAACTCACTTGTGTTCTACTCGTGCAAATAACATCAAACCATAAAACCTAGGCTCGGATGCCACTGTTGGGGAACGTAGTAATTTCGAAAATTTTCCTACGCACACGCAAGATCATGGTGATGCATAGCAACGAGGGGGAGAGTATTGTCTACGTACCAACGCAGACCGACTGCGGAAGTGATCTCACAACGTAGAGGAAGTAGTCGTACGTCTTCTTCCCGATTCGACCGATCCAAGCACCGTTACTCCGGCACCTCCGAGTTCTTAGCACACGTTCAGCTCGATGACGATCCTTGGGCTCCGATCCAGCAAAGCGTCGAGGAAGAGTTCCGTCAGCACAACGGCATGGTGACGATCTTGATGTACTACCGACGCAGGGCTTCGCCTAAGCACTACAACGGTATGATCGAGGTGGAATTTGGTGGCAGGGGGCACCGCACACGGCTAAGGAACGATCTCAAGGATCAACTTGTGTGTCTTGGGGTGTCCCCTGCCCCCGTATATAAAGGATGGAGGAGGAGGAGCTGGCCGGCCAAGGTGGGAGGCGCAGGAGGAGTCCTACTCCTACCGGGAGTAGGACTCCCCCCTCCAATCCTAGTCCAACTAGGTTTCCTTAAGTGGGAAGTGAAAGAGAGAGGTGGCCGGCCCCTCTCCTAGTCCTAATAGGACTAGGGAGAGGGGTGAGGCGCAGCCCTATGTGGGCTGCCCTCTCACCTTTCCACTAAGGCCCATGTTGGCCCATTTGGCTCCCGGGGGGTTCCGGTAACCCTCCCGGTAGTCCGGTAAAATCCCAATTTCACCCGGAACACTTCCGATGTCCAAACATAGGCTTCCAATATATCAATCTTTATGTCTCGACCATTTCGAGACTCCTCGTCATGTCCGTGATCACATCCGGGACTCCGAACAACCTTCGGTACATCAAAATGCATAAACTCATAATAACTGTCATCGTAACGTTAAGCGTGCGGACCCTACGGTTCGAGAACAATGTAGACATGACCGAGACACGTCTCCGGTCAATAACCAATAGCGGGACCTGGATGCCCATATTGGCTCCTACATATTCTAAGAAGATCTTTATCGGTCAGACCGCATAACAACATACGTTGTTCCCTTTGTCATCGGTATGTTACTTGCCCGAGATTCGATCGTCGGTATCCAATACCTAGTTCAATCTCGTTATCGGCAAGTCTCTTTACTCGTTCCGTAATACATCATCTCACAACTAACATATTAGTTGCAGTGCTTGCAAGGCTTATGTGATGTGCATTACTGCGAGGGCCCAGAGATACCTCTCCGACACTCGGAGTGACAAACCCTAATCTCGAAATACGCCAACCCAACATCTACCATTGGAGACACCTGTAGTACTCCTTTATAATCACCCAGTTACGTTGTGACGTTTGGTAGTACCCAAAGTATTCCTCCGGTAAACGGGAGTTGCATAATCTCATAGTTATAGGAACATGTATAAGTCATGAAGAAAGCAATAGCAACATACTAAACGATCGGGTGCTAAGCTAATGGAATGGGTCATGTCAATCAGATCATTCAACTAATGATGTGACCTCGTTAATCAAATAACAACTCTTTGTTCATGGTTAGGAAACATAAGCATCTTTGATTAACGAGCTAGTCAAGTAGAGGCATACTAGTGACACTCTGTTGGTCTATGTATTCACACATGTATTATGTTTCCGGTTAATACAATTCTAGCATGAATAATAAACATTTATCATGATATAAGGAAATAAATAATAACTTTATTATTGCCTCTAGGGCATATTTCCTTCAGGAACTGGTCTACCAAATTATTGTCTTCACCAAGCTTACTGGTACTATTCCCTCAACTCTTTCATTTCCTCATAACTGTGTTGTGTGTTTGTTCATATCTGTGTTTGAAGACTTTGACTGAAGACTTTCTCAATTTCCTCAGTTCAATTTCTTCAGTCTGTTTGTCTTCATCCTGTGCTATCCTGGGCTCACGCTACCTGTACTCTGCGCCTGTCTTCATTTCATCATGATGACCATGCTTGTATTCTGTCATGTTTACTTTTGAGTACTTATTCCGCTGCTAGTAGTTCTTCGCTAAGGAATTTCCTCACCGGCAAATTCCTCAGTGAAGAATTTCATAAAAATCGCCTATTCACCCCCCTCTAGTCGATATAACGCACTTTCACACACATTGGTTTGTTTATTCATTAATTGCATAGGTTTGATTAACTGCATATTTGTGTTGGTTTATCTTTACTAGAACAGTAGGAAGATGATGGATTAATTCTTAGGCCTCCTTTGGTTTGGAGGAATTTCATATGAATTTTATAGGATATGATTCTTATAAGAATTTTTCCTTTAGAGTCCTTTGGTTCATATGAATAGATTCCTATCCCTACGTAGGATTGGTTTCTGTCCTCTACATTTCAAAGGAAAATCAACATTAGCCTAGACTCAATGGAAAAATTTCTATGATGTGAACCAAATGACATCTCTTTTCCAATTTCTACTAGGATTTGGGATATATGTCATCTCAGTTCCTACAAGTTTTTTATTCTTATAATATCCCTATCCTATGAACCAGAGGAGGCCTTAAATTCTTGACAGAGCACATAGATAACTGAATTGTTTATGTCTATTTGATTTTTGTAGGCTTGGTTGATCAAGCACTTCACGTAGGGCTCCTTTGATACAAAGGAATTTCATAGGATTATTGAAGGTTTTCGATCCTTAAGATTTTTTCCTATGATGGCCGTTTGATTTGTAGGATTGGAATCCTTAGGATCTTTTCCATATGATTCATTTGTACTACCACTTGTAGAAAAAAGCCCTTTAGTCCCGGTTCGCAACAGCCTTTAGTCCCGGCTGTGCAACCGGGACTAAATAAGCGCGACTAAAGACCCCCCCCCCTTAGCCGCGGCTCTTACGGACCGCGACAAAAGTCTTTAGTCCCGGTTCTTGTGGCTGACCGGGACCAAAGGCCCGCCACGTGGGCGCCCGTGGTCCGCCGGGGCCGAGGACCTTTAGTCCCGGCTCTCGTGGCCAACCGGGACTAAAGGCCTCCTCCGCAGGTTTAGGGTTTTAGCCCCCCTAAACCTGGTTTCTTTTTAATTTGTAGTGTTTTATTTGTTTTATATTTTATTTTGTGTTTTATTTTATTTTTGATGAAGTTTCAGTACACATATTCTACGCTTCTATATACATGCATATGAAATTTCAAACAAGAAGAATTCAAGAGGAATATATAATATATATTCAATCTCGGGTGACCATATACAACTTCGAACAAGTTTCCATACACAATTAGGATGGATGACCATATACAACTTCGAACAAGTTTCAATCTCGGGTATGCATATAAATTTCTTCGTCCTCGGTATAGTGTTGTCCTTTAGGATTGATGACTTCCCTCATGAAAAATCCTGCTAATTCTTCTTGAATTGGTCGGAAGCGAGCTTCTGGACTAAGCCTCCTCCGCAAGTTATCCGTCGCGTTCCGCACGCTAGCTGATGCCTTCCGCTCAGTGGTTTGTCTCCGGATGTTCTCACAAACATAGTATCCACATAGATCGGTCCCTGATGGCTGCTTATCCACATTAACTAACTTTCTGAAATCTAGCTCATGTTTGAATTCACCGACAGTTTTTTCTGAGAACCGTCTCCAAACCCTACAGGGCAAAGAAAATTAAATGAATAAGGGATTTATTAGTTAGTTGATATTAGGAAATGAAGAGACCGATCGATATAGAGCTCAAATGATTGAAAATAATTACTTTTGCAGCATTTTTCTCATGTCGGCCCAACGCTTTGGATCCGAATCCTTAGAGTCCATGATTAGAACTGTGGAGGTGTGAAGTTCAATATTTAGCAAAATCCAGTGGAACCTGCGGACACGTTACATGCGCAGTCATGCATAACTCATCGATTAGACATACCATGCATGGAGTAAACAAAATAGAATGGGCACAAGAGAGAAACACTCACCCAAAATGGTAAGGAAATAGAATATGACTTTTGAGTTGATGCTTTCTAAGAAACTTGTACAGGTCTTTCTCCATGTCTTTGTGGTGATGTTCTAACACATGTCCATTAACGATATGTGGGTCAATGAACCCAACATCATGGATGTTTCTTATTTTGCATTCCCAAATCTTCAATCTGCATAATAGCGTACGCAACAATATAGTTAGGACAATATATATATATATATAGTGCAGGCAATGAAGAACGAGATGAGGTAGAAATAAATCACTTACAGAACGTAGCAACTCAGCATAGATTTGTCGAGGGCGCGCAGATTGAACAGCTGGAATAATTCACTCATATGAACTTCTACAGAGTACCGTTTGATGTGATGCTCACGTGTAACATCCGCATAAACATATTCTTTGTCGGCCCATGTTATGAATTGCTTGTACCAACGTAGCAGATTTCGCATTTGTGTTGGTAGACTATTTTCCTTCTCAGGCTCGACGAGAGGCCCCTTCCGCACATATTGTAATGTTATCTCACCTACAGGCGCATCCTCAAGGTCTAAGAAGGCACGAACAGTCAAACCCATCTCGGACGCTTGTTTCATGGCAGCCGCTACAGTCAATCCAAGTGCTGCCGCAGCTGCTATGATCTCGGGGTCCTCTTCCGGACCGGCTTTCACTATGAGCGGGGGGATCGATTGTTTCTTCTGCATCCCGAGCTGGTCAACTTGTTTCCCGCTTTTTTTACTTTCTTCCTCCTTCAATATTTTTGCTTGCCTACGAAGTTCATGTCCATAGTCGTCAGGCATATTCAGCTCGGCTTGGGACGGTGTCCTCAAAAAATCCTTAGCCCACTTCTTTTGCTTCTCAGTGAATACTTGCTTGGGCTCAGGCACTTTTTTCGCCTTCATATCCGCCTTCCATTTCTCATAATCAGTAGACGCGGCCAATGTGAGGTCAGCTTCACTAAGTTCCCCAGGCCTTGGGAGGAGAGGCTTCAGCGATGGCTCCGGTACCCTTGTGGTCTTAGGTACATAAGGGTCCGGGTTAATAGTCCAGGAGCAGGTTTATAGGGTAAAGCACTGCCGCTAGCTACCTTCGTGGAAACGTTCCCCACGGGATAATGCAGATCACAGTCTTTCATCTTCTTTACATCATCCACGGGGTAGTGAGGCTCCGGTGCACGAATCTCGATCATCGGTGCACTAGCACCAGGCGGGGCATCCGTGGAAGCCACGCTGCTTCTCCGCTGCTGGCTTCCGCAATCCGCTTCATGATCTTCATGTGGCCCTGCAGCCGATTTTTCTTTCAATAGTTCATGCACGGTCTGCTTCAACTCATGGAGTTCCGATGCAAACTTCGTCATAAGATCTGCATCCCGGTCCGTCTTTCTCTTACGGCTTCTGTAACCGTACGGGTCATTGTCCTGGGAAAACCCTACTTTCCACGAAACTTTGCCTTTGCCTCGTACATGTCCTCCGTGTTCATCATTCCCGAGGGCTAAAGTCAGTGCGTCTTTCTCTCTGTTGAACTTGATCAAGCCCGCTTGAGCTTGGGTCATTGCGTCAATAAGGGCTTGGGTCGGAGCAAAGTGTCGATGCCGGTGAACACACACCCCTGTCTCCGGGTCTAGCGATCCCCCATGCCCGTACCACCAGCTTTTGGCCCTTGGGTCCCATCCCTCTGTACCTAGAGGGATTCCTCGCACCCTCAGGTCCTCCTCCATCTTCTGCCACCTAGGGTCCGCAAGGCGGTATCCTCCTGGCCCCATAATATGATGGTACTTTTTCTTAGCCGCATTATCCTTATTTTTTTCGATATTTCCTTGAAATGGTCCGATTGCTTTTGCCTCACAAATTCTGGCCAATCATCTTTCAGTTTCTCATATTGTCCATTGAAATCCGGAGTCTTGCCCTTGTTGACATAGTCACGGGTTAAATTTTTCTTGAAGTTCCGGAATGCATCGGCCATCTTCTGAAGAGCGAACTCTTTAACTAGCCTCCTCCTCTGACGTCCACCCGGAACCTTGTTACCGAATTCATCGACTTTGTTGTATTCCGGAGGTAGAATGAAATGTTCCATAAGCTTTCTCCAGCAATCCTTTTTCGTTCTCTTGTCGACAAAACTGAAACCAAGACGTGCCTTCTTTGGCTCTTTCCATTCCTGCACGGTGATCGGGACGTTGTCTCTAACAACGACTCCGCATTGGTTGACAAACTTTGAGGTGTGCTGTAGGGGCTTGCCGGTTTCACTGACAGACTCAATGGCATATGTTTCTCCTGTTTTCATCGCCTTGGATTTGCCACGCTGCTTTGTCGTACTCGATCCGGAGGGCTAAAAAAAGAAAGAGAGTCGCGCGCGTTAATACATATGTATTCACATTTCAGTAAGTTTGTATCACGAGAGGCTCTCAATGTATATATATACCTCGCCGGAGGTGGTTGCTACTTGCAATTGGAGATCGTCGGTTGTTGACGGTTGACCTCCGTCGACAATGTCCGTTCCTTCACCTTCTCGATCATCGTCACCGTCAAGGTTCATATAAGAAGAGACTACATCCTCTTGTTGCTCATATTCTGAGCCCGGCACATAAGGAATCTCGTTGTTGATGATGTCCATTAAATAACGTTCAGCCTCCGGATCCCTAAGCGGCTCGGTTCTGTCGTCCGCCATATGTCACTCCTGCATGTAGTAAAAATTCTTTAAGTATAAAGGAATTAAAAAATAAGATTAAGGGGACATAGAGGAGGAGGAATTAAAAAATAAGATTCTTTAAGTAAAAATTCTTTTTTTCTTCTTCTTCCTTTCTTCTTCCTCTTTCTTCTTCTTCCTTTCTTCTTCTTCCTTTTTCTTTTCTTCTTCTTTCTTTCTTCTTCTTCCTTTCTTCTTCTTCCTTTCTTCTTTCTTTCTTCTTCTTCCTTTTTCTTTCTTCTTTCTTTCTTCTTCTTTCTTTCTTCTTCTTTCTTTCTTCTTCTTCCTTTCTTCTTCTTCCTTTCTATTCTTTCTTTCTTCTTCTTTCCTTTTTCTTTTTACTTTCTTTCTTCTTCTTCCTTTCTTCTTCTTTTTTTCTTCTTCCTTTTTCTTTCTTCTTTCTTTTGGTTTTTATTTGGTTTTCATTTTTTTTCTTCTTCCTTTTTCTTTCTTGTTTTTTCTTCTTCCTTTTTTTCTTCTTTCTTTTCTTCTTCCTCCTTTTTTTTGTTTTTTTCTTCTGTTTGCTTTTTTGTGTTTTTTTGTTTTTTTCTTCTTCCTTTGTTTTTCTTCTGTTTTCTTGTTTTCTTTTGTTTTTCTTGAGTTTTTTCTTCTTCCTTTTTCCTTTCTTCTTCTTTCTTTCTTCTTCTTCCTTTCTTCTTCTTTCTTTCTTCTTCTTCCTTTCTTCTTCTTCCTTTCTTCTTTCTTTCTTCTTCTTCCTTTTTCTTTTTTCTTTCTTTCTTCTTCTTTCTTTCTTCTTCTTTCTTTCTTCTTCTTCCTTTCTTCTTCTTCCTTTCTATTCTTTCTTTCTTCTTCTTTCCTTTTTCTTTTTACTTTCTTTCTTCTTCTTCCTTTCTTCTTCCTTTCTTCTTCTTTTTTTCTTCTTCCTTTTTCTTTCTTCTTTCTTTTGGTTTTTATTTGGTTTTCATTTTTTTTCTTCTTCCTTTTTCTTTCTTGTTTTTTCTTCTTCCTTTTTTTCTTCTTTCTTTTCTTCTTCCTCCTTTTTTTTGTTTTTTCTTCTGGGGAGGCGGAGGACGGCAGGCAGGGCGGCGGGCGGCGGGCGGCGGGCGGAGGGCGGCAGGGCGTCGGGCGGCGGGCGGCAGGGCGTCGGGCGGCGGGCGGCGGGCAAGGGCGCGCGCAGGGCACGGGCGGCGAGCAAGGGCAGGCACGGGCGGAGGCGGCGCTCACTGGGGACGGGGGCGGCGGCGCGCAGGGCTTCGGCGTCGGCGTCGGGGCAGGGCTTCGGCGTCGGCGTCGGCGACGGGGGCGTCGGCGTCGGCGTCGATCGGCGTTGGGGAGACAGAGGAGAATGCCGCGGCAAAACTGCTAAGTGCAGTATATATAGACGCACCTTTAGTCGCGGTTGGGGAGGAGGACCGCGACTGAAGGTACCCTTTAGTCGCGGTCCCCCTCCCCAACCGCGACTAAAGGGTTTTGGCGCCGCTTCCTTTCCCGCGCAGAAAGACCCTTTAGTCGCGGTTGGGGACAACAACCGCGACTAAAGGGTACCCTTTAGTCGCGGTCCCTCTCCCCAACCGGGACTAAAGGGTTTTGGCGCCGCTTCCTTTCCCGCGCAGAAAGACCCTTTAGTCGCGGTTGGGGACAACAACCGCGACTAAAGGGTACCCTTTAGTCGCGGTCCGCCTCCCCAGCCGGGACTAAAGGGTCTGTGCTGAACTGGCGCGGTGCGGTGGGATGTTTAGTCCCACCTCGCTAGCCGAGAGGCTTCGACAGTGGTTTATAAGCGCGGCTGCGCTCACCACTTCGAGCTCCTCTCGAATGCAGGCTTACGGGCCTATTCTGTTACTATGAGCCTGTGGGCCTACTGGGCCTTCTGCGGGCCTGAATCCTGGCCCATTAATGGGTTTCTAGTCGTATTCAGGCCGTGGTGGCCCAGTAGGTGGCATATTCTTTATTTTTTGCCTGTTTTTTGTTTTCATTTTTGCTTTATTTATTTTGTTTTGTTTCTACTTACAACAAAAAACTTATTTATTTTATTTTATTTTGTTTCTAATTACTTATTTATTTTTACTTTATGATAATTACTTATTTATTTTACTTTATGATAATTATTTTATTTTATTAAAGTTTATATTATTTTGTTTCTAATTCATTTTAAAATCTTAAAAATACAATTATATATAAAAAAATCAGAAAATAAAACTAATTCATTTTAAATTCTTGTTTTTCTTCTGTTTTTTTTCTTCCTTTTTTCTTCTGTTTTTTTCTTCTGTTTGTTTCTTCCTTTTTCTTGTTTTTCTTCTTTTTTTTTCTTCCTTTCTTCCTTTTTCCTTTTTTAAAATCTTCTGACATTTCAAAATCTTAAAAATACAATTATATATCAAAAAATCAGAAAAATAAAACTAATTCATTTTAAATTCTTGTTTTTCTTCTGTTTTTTTCTTCCTTTTTTCTTCTGTTTTTTCTTCTGTTTGTTTCTTCCTTTTTCTTTTTTTTCTTCTTTTTTTCTTCCTTTCTTCCTTTTTCCTTTTTTAAAATCTTCTGACATTTTAAAATCTTAAAAATACAATTATATATCAAAAAAATCAGAAAAATAAAACTAATTCATTTTAAATTCTTGTTTTTCTTCTGTTTTTTTCTTCCTTTTTTCTTCTCTTTTTTTCTTCTGTTTGTTTCTTCCTTTTTCTTGTTTTTCTTCTTTTTTTCTTCCTTTCTTCCTTTTTCCTTTTTTAAAATCTTCTGACATTTTAAAATCTTAAAAATACAATTATATATCAAAAAAATCAGAAAAATAAAACTAATTCATTTTAAATTCTTGTTTTTCTTCTGTTTTTTTCTTCCTTTTTTCTTCTGTTTTTTTCTTCTGTTTTTTTCTTCCTTTTTCTTGTTTTTCTTCTTTTTTTTCTTCCTTTCTTCCTTTTTCCTTTTTTAAAATCTTCTGACATTTTAAAATCTTAAAAATACAATTATATATCAAAAAAATCAGAAAAATAAAACTAATTCATTTTAAAATCCCTTGAAGGTTTGACAAAAGGTTTGATACATCATTCAGTTCATCGACCAAATACAAAGTTTGGTACAATAAATTATTACACATCAATTCTTCCCTTGTACGTCCCTGCTTGCTTACGATTGTGCCGTATCCATGGAGCATCCTCATCATTTAACTTAATGCTTGGGTCAGTGTTCACTTTGAAGGGCGGAATTTCACCAAACATATTATAATCTTCTGACATGTCTGTCTTGTCCTCCACTCCCACGATGTTTCTTTTCCCTGAAAGAACAATGTGGCGCTTTGGATCATCGCATGATGTATTGATCGTTTTCTTATCTTTCCGTTTCCTCGGTTTGCTACTCATGTCCTTCAAATAAAAAACCTGAGCGACATCTTTGGCAAGGACGAATGGTTCGTCAAGGTAACCAAGATTGTTGAAATCCACCATTGTCATTCCGTATTGCTCGTCCACCTTTACCCCACCTCCTGTTAGCTTGAACCATTTGCACCGGAACAAAGGGACCTTAAAGGAGGGTCCATAGTCAAGTTCCCATATCTCCTCTATGTAACCATAATATGTGACCTTTTGCCCATTCTCGGTTGCTGCATCAAAGCGGACACCACTATTTTGGTTGGTGCTCTTTTTATCTTGGGCGATGGTGTAAAATGTATTCCCATTTATCTCGTACCCTTGGAAAGTCGTTATAGTCGAAGATGGTTTCTTGGCCAACATGTACAGCTGATCTCCAACATCATTGTCATTCATTAAATGTTTTCGCAACCAACTGCCGAAAGTCTCCATGTGGGCCTTTCTAATCCAGGATTCAGGCTTCCCCGGGTTGTCCGAGCGTAAAATATTCTTGTATTGCTCGAAGTACGGAGCCACCAAGCTGGAATTTTGCAGAACTGTGTGGTGTGCTTCAGTCATAGAATGACCGTCCATACATATCGTGGTATCCCTTCCGATCTTGCCTTTTTCACTTAGTCTCCCCTCGTGCCGCGATTGAGGAATACCAATCGGCTTAAGGTCAGGAACATAGTCAATACAGAACTCAATTACCTCCTCATTTTGATGGCCCTTGGAGATGCTTCCTTCTGGCCTAGCACGGTTACGAACATATTTCTTTAATACTCCCATGAACCTCTCAAAGGGGAACATATTGTGTAGAAATATAGGACCGAGAATGGAAATCTCTTCGACTAGGTGGACCAGGAGGTGCGTCATAATATTGAAGAAGGATGGTGGGAACACCAACTCGAAACTGACAAGGCATTGGACCACATCGTTCTGTAACCGTGGTAGATCTTCTGGATTGATTACCTTCTGAGAGATTGCATTGAGGAATGCACATAGCTTCACAATGGCTACTCGAACATTTTCCGGTAGGAGCCCCCCCAAAGCAATCGGAAGCAATTGCGTCATAATCACGTGGCAGTCGTGAGACTTCAGGTTTTGGAACTTTTTCTCCGGCATGTTTATTATTCCCTTTATATTCGACGAGAAGCCAGACGGGACCTTCATACTGCTCAGGCATTCAAAAAAATGACCTTCTCTTCTTTGGTAAGAGCGTAGCTGGCACGACCTTGAAACCATTCCGGATGCCGGTCATCTGGGTCTTTCAAAAGTTGCTGGTCCTGCCGTGCTTCCTTTGTATCATTTGTCTTCCCATACACGCCCAAGAAGCTTAGCAGGTTCACGCAAATATTCTTCGTAACATGCATCACGTCGATTGCAGAGCGGACATCTAGGACTTTCCAATATTCTAGCTCCCAAAATATAGATTTCTTCTTCCACATGGGTGCGTGCCCGTCAACTCCCCGCGGAACTGATTGTCCGCCAGGACCCTTTCCAAAGATGACTTTCAAATCCTTGACCATATCAAATATCTCAGCACCAGTACGTTCCGCAGGCTTCGGCCGGTGATCTGCCTTCCCGTTGAAATGCTTGCCTTTCTTTCTTACGTTATGATTTCGGGGAAGAAATCGACGATGACCCAGGTACACGTTCTTCTTACAATTAACCAAACGTACACTTTCAGTCTCATGTAAGCAGTGCGTGCATGCATTGTATCCCTTATTTTTCTGTCCCGAAAGGTTACTGAGAGCAGGCCAATCATTGATGGTTACAAAAAGCAACGCTCGTAGGTCAAATTCCTCTCCTTTGTGCTCATCCCAGACACGTACACCAGGTTTCGCCCATAACTGTAAAAGTTCTTCAACTAATGGCCTTAGGTACACATCGATGTCGTTACCGGGTTGCTTAGGGCCTTGGATGAGAATTGGCATCATAATGAACTTCCGCTTCATGCACAACCAAGGAGGAAGGTTGTAGATGCATAGAGTCACGGGCCAGGTGCTATGGTTGGAGCTCTGCTCGCCAAAAGGATTAATGCCATCAGTATTTAGACCAAATCTTAAGTTCCTTGCGTCAGCTGCAAAATCTTTGAAAACTCTGTCGATCTTTCTCCATTGCGTTCCATCAGCGGTGTGTCTCGACTGCCCGTCGGACAAACGGTCCTCTTTGTGCCATCGCAACAACTTGGCATGCTTTTCGTTCATGAACAGACGTTTCACCCGTGGTATTATAGGAGCATACCACATCACCTTGGCGGGAACCCTCTTCCTGGGTTTCTCGCCCTCAACATCGTCACCAGGGTCATCGCCTCTGATCTTATAACGCAATGCAGTGCATACAGGGCATTCATTCAAATTCTCGTATTCACCGCGGTAGAGGATGCAGTCATTAATGCATGCATGTATCTTCTGAACCTCTAAACCTAGAGGGCAGACAACCTTCTTTGCTTCGTACGTACTGGCGGGCAACTCATTATTCTTCGGCAACATATTCTTCAATATTTTCAGCAAATTTTCAAATGATGAGTCACCTACACCTTCCTGTGCCTTCCATTTTAGCAAATCCAGTGTGCAGCCCAGCTTTTTCAGACTATTATCGCATCCTGGATACAACGACTTTTTGTGATCCTCGAACATGCGATCCAAATTCTCCCTCTCCTTGTCAGTTTCGCAGCGTCTCCGTGCATCAGCAATGGTCCGACCAAGATCATCAGCGGGCTCATCATGTGCCTCTTCTTCACCTTCACCTAACCCTTCCACACCTTCAGCATCATCCTCCATGAAAGTATCACCGAAAAGATCACGATAGTTGTCATCGATATCATCCCCTTCTTCATCTTCTTCCATTCTAACCCCTCTTTCTCCATGCTTGGTCCAACAATAATAGCTTGGCATGAAACCATGCTTAAGCAGGTCCATGTGAACTCTTCTTGAGGAGGAGTAACCCTTCTCATTCTTACAGACAGCACATGGACAGATAATAAAACCTTGCTGCTTGTTCGCATTTGCCACTACGAGGAAATCTTTCAAACCCGTAGTGAACTCGCCGGAGAGTCGGGAACCGTACATCCATTGCCGATTCATCTGCATTATTATTATATAAAGTATATAATTAACCATCATGCATTTGTTAAACTAACTAGCTAGAAATAATACAAATTAAACAATGAACTACACACATGCGTATTTTATCAATGACACATGAAAGGTTCGAGTTGCTAACCGCGATCATGGAGGAAAAATAAATGAGAAAGCTCAAGTGTGGCTTGTTTCAGGCTCTCGGGCATTTCATCAAACACCTTGTGTGCATAGGAGAAACCAAAAGCAAACCCACCACCACCCCACCACCACCTTCTGAAAATTGTGAAGTGAGCCGAGTGAAGTGAAGTGAGCTGAGTATATATAGGGATGGGCCTTTAGTCGCGGTTGGCCAGGCCAACCGGGACTAAAGCCCCTCCCGTCCGCCAGCTGGATGGGCTTTAGTCCCGGTTGGCCTGGCCAACCGCGACTAAAGGCCTTCTGGGACCTTTAGTCCCGGTTGGCCACGCCAACCGGGACTAAAGCCCCTCCCGTCCGCCAGCTGTCGACCGAGCGCGCTGGGCCCAGATAGTTGGTCGCGGGTCTTCTCCCGAACCGCGACTAAAGACCCCTTTGGTCGCGGTTCGATTGTTTTGGGGACTAATGGGAGCGTATGGAAGCCTCGTTTTCTACCAGTGTACATTTTGGAGGAAACTTTCCATCCACTCAAACCTTTTTGTAGAATTTCTTTGTTTTTCCTGTGTTATCAAACACTTCTCCCAATCACGTAGGATACAAGAGGAGATGACACTCTATTCCTATGTTTTTCCTATTCCCGCGTTTTGAAAATCATGCAAATCAAAGAGGGCCTGATAGTACAACCACCTCATGTACTTCCAGTGAACTCAGATGACCCGACATGGATGCATTGCACTATTCCAGATATTAACTAGAAGGCCTTGTGGAATGCAACTTCGGCCATGGTGTTTACGCTAGTGGTATTACTGAATGAAGTACCACCTTGCAAACATCAAGAAAGAAACTGACTTTTTGTGCAGACATGTTCCTACTGATGTAAAGTAAGGGATTAGGGAGTTGATCTCAAACAAAGATGATTCAAAGGAAAAGAAGGCCAATGGCACAACAATATATAAAAGTGATGTAACTTTGGATGGCAATGATGTTGGGATTGCTGATGAAGATGACATGTTGGGTGGTGACGGTGGTGGTAGTATTCTTCTCTTTTTTTTTGCGGGTGGTGATAGTATTCTTCTATTCTCATGGAAAGGCCATAATAAGGGCTCCACATATGGTGCTATGGGTAAGTTTTGCATCAAAAGGTGACGGTGGTGGTGGTATTCTTCTTTTTTTGCGAGTGGTGGTGGCATTCTTCTATTATCATGGAAAGACCATAGTAAGGGCTTCACATATAGTGCTATGGATAAGTTTTGCGTCAAAACACTAGAAAGATTGTAGCTGCAAGGAAGGGGAAAGGCTTTTCTGTTAAGTTACAAAGCAAGCTATCCACTCAAAGAAGGGGAGAGATCAGGATTTGTGCCTGTGAGTATATTTGTTAGTTCTTCCATGAAACAGACATTGCCCTCAACACAGTCCCACTTCCAAGCTTTGAAATGATGCTTGAAGTGATTGGAGCATTTGGGAGAGACATGTAAGGCCTTACTCCCTATGAAATGTTGACGAAGAACAAGCCAAAGCAGAAAGATCAAGAACAAGAACTACCATCTGCAAATGCAAGTGTGCAAGCTGGACCATCAACTTCGGCATTTAATCCAATACTTAAAAAAGAAGAAGATTATGATTCCTGTTAGTCTGTTACTCATGAAGATATACTTTCCGCTTCCTCTGCTTCAGAAAGTGACGACGGCAGCAATGGCACTGACATGAGTTCTGGTTCTAAAATGTTAGACTGTCAGTTTGTCTATGGATTTCTTTATGTCGTTCCTTATTCTACCCTTTGTGCTTTTAAAAACTCTGTGATTTGTGAACATTTCATGATGCATGTAATGGACGTGGTTTTTTGCTTACTGGCCCTGGTGCAAACCTCTATTATTCATGATGCACGGGAAGTTATGAACTTGAGACTTTGAATTCAAGTGAATGGTGAATGCTTGTTTTGTTGTAATTGGTGATGCTTGTTTGATTTCCCTTGTTTTTCAACTGCCGAACTGGTGATGCTTGTTTGATTTCCCTTGTTTTTCAACTGCCGAACTGGTGATGCTTGTTTGTAAGTTCTAACCTATAACTAGGGATGTTGAATATATATTCTGTTTTATTGCTGAAAATCCCAAGTTTTCCTGCTAAAATTGCCCTGTATTGGTCGCTATAGCAGCTGTAGCATTTGGGACAATCTACTGTGAAATGAAATCTCCCTTGGGACAATCTGGATGCAAGTCACCTGATCCCTGTCCGTCGAATTCACATGCAAGGTGCGTCCTCACATGACACATTTGAAAAGCTCCAAAGAGATACTACCTCTGTCCCTTCATATAAGAAGGTTTTGCAACCGCAAAAACATCTTAGATTAAGGGACAGAGGGAGTATGTTATTGGTAATTCATTTTGGAAGAGATCATTCTAAAGGAACACAAAGTTTTGGACAAAGAAATTTGACGACTCTAGGCTCATCACACAAACACTGAACCTGGATAGAATCTTGAGCACATGTTAGATCATAATCTGAGAGGAGTCAGTTGGTCTCGCTACCCAATAAACTTATAACCTTTCTTGAATCGAAGGTTTGAAGTGTCGAGGGTGCAAGTCACACTCACCTACCATGAAGTGTTTTATTCAAAGCCTGATCCTTTCTCTGAAAGTAGCATCATTCTCAAACACGAGGCCAGGAACAGCTGATTTCTTTTGCATATTTGCAACATTTTAAGGTGTCTAGTCGTGCCTAACTGAAGTGTAGGTAGCAAAGAGTGCATATCTGAACTCAACCACGTTTTAAAACCTGGTGGTAAAATTCAATAAATTAACTTAAACCATAAGAAAAATACTGAATACTCAATCTTCCCGTCAAAAGAGAAAAGAAAAATATTGAATACTTAATATTCCTGGCAAAAAAGAAAAGAAAAATACCAAATCATCGTTGCAAGGAATGGAAGGCTGTACTACTTTTTTACATTTCAACAGCAAATGCATGAATTTCTGCTCTATAGGATGCAAGAAAGAAAGTTTAGATCTGTACCCCCAGTTCCAGATGCATTTGAGTCAAGGTCTGAGATTTATACGCAACCTGCAGCTCTTTTCCTGATTTGCAGTAGGCATCCAAAGCATTCAATGAAAAGAAAAACAGTAGCCTGAGAAATTGCAAGCCTGGTGAATATCAGTCAACATGGCTACTTAATAACAAAGCTATTACTAGACAATAGGAAAAGAAGCACCTGTCAACGAACTAACATAACAGAGACCAAAATAAGCATAATTCTGCAAGCCATTAGGATAAATTTACTAATATGCCAGGACAAAATTCCTAATAAGGAAATGCAAAAGAGTTCAGTAAGAAAATGTAAAAGATATCAAATGCCATTAGGATGAATTTAGAAGGATGAAGACATGCAAGGAAAAACGAAACAAAAATAAAGTGACAGTACTAATTTCCAGTTTCTTCAAATGTTAGGATAGCTAGTCTGATAGTCATACAATAAGAATCCATGATAAACAGCAGATAATAAGTCTTGAAACCAAACTAAGGAGCTAAGCACCATTGCTGGTACAAGAAAACCATTTCAAAGCCAGGAACTATAATTGCTAAAGCATCAATCCCACCAAACAAGGGCCGACATATAAACCAGATTTTGAGCAACCGAAGGGCTGCTCCTGCTGAGATGATCGAAGCCGTTACTGTCCAACAAAGCCCTAAGATTTGCCGGGAAGCCAAGAAACCTTGAGCATGCCTTATTTAGGCCATCACAGTGGTGCTGCTCAGCTAGCGTCAGGATGGTTGCTATTGTGGCTGCGTTGATGAACTTGCATAGCTGTTCCTCGCAAATACTCTTCAGCCTCTCCATGCCATACCTGTCCGCCGCAACAAGCAGATGCCGGCATATGACATCCTCATCTTCCTCTTCTGTCACCGGTAAGGAGTCGGTATACACAAACCAGAGCAATGCCTCAAACACCTCTGCCTCCATTTCATCTATGCGCAGGACACCTGTGGTGTTGCCCTCCTTCATATCGCCAAAGAGCTCCGCACTGAAGACTGGCGATCGAGCACCATTATACCCCTTACAATGTATCCAGTGTGTGCTTGCTGCACCATTATACCATTGAGTTACATCGGTTTTACTATTGTAAGGGGTAGAAAGTAACATTTGGCACTGGATACATTCCACACATTAGTCTAGTATATGTGATTTCCATCACTCAATTCAACATACAAAAGAGAAAGAAAAGATACATATGGGTCAAAACGAATGCCATGCTGGTATAATGGTATAGCAGTTGTCTAGTTATCTAGATGCAGGCAAATCCCTATTTGAATGGCAACTTAGAGGTGATATAAGTACAGTTCGCCAGACAAAAACGCTAAGTAATGGCCTGAATTGATTTCAGCATACATCTGTATAGAGCAAATGGGAAAAGAAGCACATAGCAACGGACTAACATAACAGAGGCAAACATAAGCATAGTTCTGCGTGCATTTAGGATAAATTGTAAATATGGTCATAATTTTAGAATAGATGTGTGGCAAACAATCCCTCGTGATAGAGGCAACTCCTGATCAGAGATCACTGATCCACGTTCTTTAGATAGATGCTTTCCAGTACTAAGATAGCTACCGAATCACAGATCTATATAATTCATGGACTGCTACCTGATATCCAAGTACTTCCTGATAAATTGATAAAGATTCAGACATGCAAGAGAACACCAAAACAGAAACGAAGTGACAGAGATATAGTACTAGTTTCCATCTTCTTCGAAAGTTAGGATAGGTAGTCTGATAGTACTAGGATTCTAAGATAACTGCGGATAATAAGTCTTCAAACCAAACCAGGGAGCTGAGCACCATTGCTAGTACAAGAAAACCATTTCAATCCCTGGAACTATATAATTTCTAAAGAAACAATAACCACTAAAAGAGGGCCGACATGGCAATCAGATTCTTAATAACTGAAGGGTAGCTCCTGCTCAGATGATCGAAGCCATCGCTGTCTAACAAAGCCCTAAGATTTGCCAGGGAGCGAAGAAAATTTAAGCATGCCTTCTTTAGGCCCTCACAGTGGTGCTGCTCAGCTAACGTCAGGATGTTTGGTATTGTGCCTGCGTTGATGTACTTGCATAGCCTTTCCTCGCAGATACTCTTCAGCCTCTCCATGTTATACCTGTCGGCTGCAACAAGCAGATGTTGGCACATGACATCTTCATCTTCCTTCTCTGTCACCGGTAAGGAGTCAGTATACGCAAAACAGAGCAACGCCTTGAACACCTCAGCCTCCATTTCATCTAGGCTCACGACACCTGCGCTGTCGCCTTCCTTCATGCCTCCAAAGAGCTCCGCACTGAAGACCGGCGACCGGGCAGCGAGCACACAGCGGTGTGCTGCAAACGTATGACCACCAACCTCGAAAACCACATCGGCACCCTTCTCTGTCTTGAGGAGATCGCCGAGGTGCTGGTGCAGGTCGGATGGCGCCACAGAGACAAATGGTGGAAGGGTGTCTTCAGCCAAATCCTCTGCACGGTAATGGCTGATTACAACGATATCGCACCTGATGGTGAAAGAATCGTCCTTGAGATGCTCCGACTTCTCCAAGTCTGCCCTTTTCATGAACATCGCATTCCCCCAGCGCTGCTGAGAATTGTGGTTGTGTACTGCTTGTGATGCCAATGAAGGAGCTTGGTCCGTCAACTCATCCGCGAAACTGAATTTGTGTTGCGCCTTCACTGCCGTGGTGACATTTTCATCGAGGACGAGGAAGAGGGATATGCAGTCTGCGTACTGTTGCCCGGAGCCGTTGGGATGGTAAGCGATGTACCATCGATGTCCTCCAAGGGTGAAAGAGCGGGACTTTATCCTTCCTCCGGTGGGGACGCCCTTGGTGCGGGAGTAGCCATCGATCTTGAGGAGGTGGTACCCGCTCGCTGTGGAGGCAATGATGGCGGAGGCAGACCGGGACGGCTTGCCGGCGGCGGCCGACATGGTAGACCTGCTCCGGGGGATGGGGGAGCTGCGACTCTCCTCTGCCGTCTCCGGAAGTGTTACTGATCTGGTAGGGTTTAGGGGACAATGGGAAGGGGAACGAACATGGAGGCGAAACACTGATTTTATTTCGAGAAAGGAAAAAAATGTGATTTTTTTTTAGACAAGGAAAAAAATGAGATGACAGTCCAACTCCCAATGACACAAAGTAGTTCTTTTTAGAGCCACGGCCCAACAGCAAGAATACTCTCGTAGGGTTTACAACACGTTTACATTCGATGCTCTCCAGAAGGATCCGAGGCCTATATAAAGGAAAAGTTTAACTGAAAGTAAAAGAAGGCCACAACAGTGACGTGAGCTAAGAACAAACCGGTGAAATTACTTACGTGGATCAAATCGTTTTCGCAGATAGCAAGAATTTCGCCTAGTTGTGTTCACCTAGTTCCATTGACATTAAGTTTCGTTGCTTTTGATAAGTGATGTGATCCTTGTGATTATAACCTCAATGCAAGCATCCGTAGATACAAGTGATCAAATAGTTTAGATAACATCTAACCACATATAATTGAACTTAAGGGGTCCTTAATTATTCCTTATGCAATAGTTTTATTAACAACAATCCGCTTAGGGTTGCTCATATTTGGATATGCCTTGAGTGTTACAAATGTGGACAACTACACCACTCACAGTAGAATTAAACGACCACAACAGTTTGGGTTGGGTGAAGTAATGATGCTAAATTTCAACAACTACACCACACTTAGTAGAATTAAATGATCACAACGTTGGCATGTGATGTTTGGTGAAGCAATGATGATGTGATGGCCACATGCATCGTTGGTCACAGTAAGCTGAACCCCTATAAATAACTAGCTTATTACCCATGACAGACAGCAAAGTGTCTGATTCCTGTAGTGTTTAGTTGGTTGAGGAGCTGAAATAGGATAGCGAGGTGCATGAAGTGAGCACCAAATTCGAGTAGGGTGATTGACACTAACTTTCACAGAGCGTAATCTAGTGGGGGAATGGGATGTATTAGAAATTCAATTCATATGAACATAAAGAAGATTAGAGCAATGAAACTAGCGACCACTGAACAAAGAGCTACTCTTGATGAGTGGACCATTAAGGCTCTATGTTTTCAACTCCATGCGATTCAGCCAAGACGACATTGCCCTAGATTTCACCACACAAATGGCATATGAGTGGATCGAATTGTCCAACTCTCCTATGACCTACACGAATACCATGCGACAATATATATAGGTTTCCTTTGGTGCCCTCACAGCTCCTATAGTATCACCCCACCCACATCACAAATTGACGCACAACTTTATGTGTGTTGGTAATCACTCATGGTTGATGCCCAGTCCTTGAGATGGAACAATCAAGAAGACGGTGCCCCTCAAAGGTCTGGTCTTTGGATTGGACTCTGGTGGCATGCTCTTTGCTATGCACTTGGCACCACATTCTAGTATAGAATGCGGCAGTTTTTATAATAATGATCCAGTAAGCTGGGGTTGTCTCTTCTCATTAGTTTCAGAGCTCTTTTAAATTTCCAATCTACTCGCTCACTGTTCCAATTTGCATGGCATGAAAATTCTTCACACTGTCACAAATAGAAGTTTCTGCAAATCTATCTCGTAGATATCTGTAGAATCTGTGCCAAGGAAGGGTTTGAGCATTAAAGATTGTGCCTCTGCACCACTGGACTATAGTTCCTTTCAGATAAGAGGCATCAAATTCACTTCTTTGCTCAAGAGGTGTTTTGGCAGTGTCAAAGTATTGTTTAAATGTTTGTATCCAGTGTTGAGTATCTTCTCCAGCAAATTGAGGTATGTTGAGCTTTGTTGGTTTAACACTCAAACATTCTACCGCCGCACGCGCCACCAATTGTGTCACCGCCCCAAAATCGTGGGTCAAGGTGCAAGGATTGTACCAGCTAGCCGAATTGCACCTTGCCACAATCCAACACGCCACCGAGGACGGTTGGCTACTAATACCAATTGATAGGCTCTCACCAACTTAAGAACAACAAACACATAGAATTCAGAGGAAACTAACCTCGAATTTAGAGGGGTCTGTAGTGGTGGCTCAGGTTTACAACCCATTTACATTTGATGCCTCTCCGGAAGGGATCCGAATTGCACCTTGCCACAATCCAACACGCCACCAAGGACAGTTGCCTACTAATACCAATTGATAGGCTCTCACCAACTTAAGAACAACAAACACATAGAATTCAGAGGAAACTAGCCTCGAATTCATAGGGATCTGCAGTGGTGCCTCGGGTTTACAACCCATTTACATTCGATGCCTCTTCAGAAGGGATCCGGTGCCTAGATAAAGGAAAAGTTTAACTGGAAGTAAATGAAGGCCACAACAACGACGTGAGCCGATATAATAAAAGGCCGCTAGTGAGTGATTGAATCTTATGCATATTTACAACATTTTATTTAATGTGTCTAGTCATGCCTAACTGTAGTGTAGGTAGCAATGAGCGCATATGTGAACTCAATCACCTCCTAAAACATGGTGATGCAATACAAGGATCCTAAATCTTACAAACTACAGGAACATACTCAAGAATCGATTAACTTAAACCATAAGAAAAATACTGAATACTTAATCTTCGGGTCAAAAAAGAAAAGAAAAATACTAAATCATCGTTGCAAGGAAAGGAAAGACGGCCTTTTACATTTCAACAGCAAATGCATGAATTTCTGCTCTAAAGGGCGCAAGAAAGAAAGTTTAGATCTGCGCCCCCAGTTCCAGATCAAATGCCTAAGTGCATGAGAAACTGGAAGCACCTTAGTGCATTTGAGTCAAGGTCTGAGATTTATTCGAAACCAGCAGCTCTTTCCCTGATTTGCAGTAGGCATCCAAAGCATTCATTGAAAAGAAAAAACAGTAGCCAGAGAACTTGCGAGTATCAGTCAACGTACATGGCTACTTGATAACAAAGCTATTTCTAAATAATAGGAAAGGAAGCATATATAGCAACAAACTAGCATAACAGAGACCAAAATAAGCATATATAGTTCTAACTGAAGCGTAGGTAGCGAAGAGTGCATATCTGAACTCAACCACATTTTAAAACATGGTGGTGCAATTCAATAAATTAACTTAAACCATAAGAAAAATACTGAATACTGAATCCTGCCGTCAAAAAAGAAAAGAAAATACTGAATACTGAATCTTCAAGTCAAAAAACAAAAGGAAAATACTAAATCATCTTTGCAAGGAATGGAAAGAGGGCTAAGACTAAAAGGTTGTACTTTTTTACATTTCAACAGCAAATGCATGAATTTCTGCTCTACAGGATGCAAGAAAGAAAGTTTAGATCTGTGCCCCCAGTTCCAGATGAAACGCCTAAGTGCATGACTAACTGGATGCACCTTAGTGCATTTGAGTCAAGGTCTGAGATTTATTCGCAACCTGCAGGTCTTTCCCTGATTTGAAGTAGGCATCCAAAGCATTCAATGAAAATAAAAAACAGTAGCCAGAGAAGGCATTCAATGAAAATAAAAAACAGTAGCCAGAGAACTCCCAAGGCTGGTGAATATCAGTCAATGTACATGGCTACTTGATAACAAAAGCTATTGCTAAATAATAGGATAAGAAGAACATAGCAACTAACTAACATAACAGGGACCAAAATAAGCATAGTTCTGCATGCCATTAGGATAAATTTAGTAATATGCCAGGACAAAATCCTAATAAGAAAATGCAAAATCTGTTATATACCATAACTAGCAGAATGACCATCGTGAATACAAAATAATTGCAAACATGGGAATAGTAGAGGGGCAGCATGATAATAATTTCAGAATAGATGTGTGGCAAGCATTTCCTCTGTGATAGAGGGGCTGCTCAAATCAGAGATGCACTGCTCCATGTTCTTTGGAAAGAAGCTTTCCTGTACTAAGGTAGCTAGCCAATTACAGAGCTATAGAATTCATGAATCTGGTAGCCAAGTGGCCTAAGTACTTCCTGATAATCTTAAGGATGCAAACATGTGTTGGAAACACCAAAATAAAAACAAAGTGACCGTGCGATAATACTACTTTCCATCTTCGAAAGTTAGGATACGAAGTCTGATAGTCATTTACTAAGAATCCAAGATAGCTAGCAGATAATAAGTCTTGAAACCAAACCAGGGAGCTAAGCACCATTACTTAGAAAACCGTTTCAATCCCTGGAACTATATAATTGCTAAAGAAACAATAACCACTAAATGAGGGCCGACATGGCAATCAGATTCTTAATAACAGAAGGGCAGCTTCTGCTCAGATGATCGAAGCCATCGCTGTCTAACAAAGCCCTAAGATTTGCCGGGGAGCGAAGAAAATTTAAGCATGCCTTCTTTAAGCCATCACAGTGGTGCTGCTCCGCTAACGTCAGGATGGTCGATACTGAGCCTGCATTGATGTAATTGCATAACCTTTCCTCGCAAATAGTCTTCAGCCTCTCCATGTTATACCTGTCTGCGGCAACAAGCAGATGCTGGCACATGACATCTTCATCTTCCTTTTCTGTCACCGGTAAGGAGTCAGTATACGCAAAACAGAGCAACGACTTGAACACCTCTGCCTCCATTTCATCTATGCGCACCACACCTGCGGTGTCGCCCTCCTTCATACCGCCAAAGAGCTCCGCGCTGAAGACCGGCGATCGGGCAGCAAGCACACAGCGGTGTGCTGCAAACGTATGACCACCAACCTCGAAAACCACATCAGCACCCTTCTCTGTCTTGAGGAGATCTCCCAGGTGCTGGTGGAGGTCAGATGGGGCCACAGTGACAAATGCTGGAGGAGTGTCTTGGGGCATATCCTCTGCACGGTAATCACCGATGACAATGATATCGCACCTGATAGTGAAAGAATCGTCCTTGAGATGGTCCGACTTCTCTAAATCTGCCCTTTTGATGAACGTGTCACTCCCCCAGCCTTGCACCCAAGTATAGTTGTTCACTGACGCTGACGCCAGTGAAGGAGCTTGGCCAGTCACCTCGTCTGCGAAGCTGATTTTTTGTTGTGCCTTCACTGCCATGTCGACATTGACATCAAGAAAAAGAAACAGAGATATGTAGTCCGCGTGCTCTGGCTTGTAGCCGTTGGGATAGTATCCGATGAACCATCGATGTCCCCCAAGGGTGAATGAGCGGGACTTTATCCTCTCTCCGGTGGGGACGCCCTTGGTGCGGGAGTAGCCATCGATCTTGAGAAGGTGGTACCCTCTCACCGTGGAGGCAACGATGGCGGAGGCAGACCCGGACGGCTTGCCGGCGGCGGCCGACATGGTAGACCTACTCCTGGAGATGGGGAGCTAGCTATAACTCTCCTCCGCCTTGTTTCGAAAAACTCTCCTCCGCCGTCCCCAGCACAGATTGATGGGTGATTGCTCTGGAGGTGCTACCAATCTGCTAGGGTTTAGGGCACAATGGGGGCGGATGGAGGAGGAGGAACGATATAAGGAGATGAAACAGTGGTGATTTTTCGAGAGAGTAGAGAAAAAGAGCTACAGCCCAAACCAAAGTAGCAGTGACTCGCACCCAAGACCACCAAACCCACAGTGTACCGGCCCAGCAAGAACAAAAGCTGGAACTTATCTGAATTTTTTTACCCCTGAAAAAATTCTGATTTTGTTTTCCCCATTTTTACCCCTAAAAAATCTTATTTCGTTTTTCACCTTTTTTCTTGTTAGTTTATTTTAAAATTCATTTTATCCACTTTTCCTTTCAATTGGTTTTCATAGTTTTTCATTTTGGGGGGGTTTCGAAATTCTTTTTTTGTTTTTTCTACTTCGATTTCAAGTTTTTCTTGTTTTAATTTGGTTCTTGGTTTTTATGCCTTTGTCATTAGACCCTCTCTCGAGCGGCTCTGTCCTAGTTTATTGGTTATCTTCGTATTTTGTGCAAAATTTGACTATAGATTTAACATCCAATGATACTATTTTTTGTGTCATGCATTAATATTTTTTTAATTAAGTTCATGGTCAAACTTTGGCACAAAATACTAAGGGGACCAATAAACCAGGACGGAGGTAGTACACAAGAGTGGTGCTTTATGATTTTTTTCGTACTATTTGTATTTGGTGTTGTAGAACTTAGCACACTTTTCTACAGGGTTGGTCAAACTTAAGCTTGTTTAGCTTTTGATAAATGTTGAACTTCATACATGCTGGGCTAATTTCAAAGACAAGCAAAGCATTTATAGTTTCCACTACAAATTTAGCGTCCACATTTGTTTGTTAATTTTATTTGTGTTTGTATCTTATGTTTATATGCTTTAAATGCATAATAAACTAGATGGCACCCCGCGCGTTGTCACAAAATTGGATATGTAGTTTCTAAATATTATGTAGAATTTTAATTCAGTTTTTACAATTCAACCTATGTGAGAGATTTCTGCATAAGCAAAAAATTCTTAACACAGAAAAGTTGTGCATGTCACAATCAAATGCAATGTGATTTGAAACCCACTTAAAATGCACTAATGCACATTGCATGGCAAAGACTCTCAAGAGTAGACCGGATGAATGCTAGTGGATCGAGTTAGTAATCTAACATCTGCAACAATCTGGATGATATGAAAGTATGCATGTTGAGATATATATTTTTTGAAATGGAGGCAAAAAATTGCCTCATCCATTGATTAAGCAGAAGAGAGTTGCCTAATTAATTCATGAAAAAAGGACAAAAACCAACATATATAAACCGCTAAGGGACACTCACATGATACTCCACATGGGATCACTCTCTTAGGTTTATATATTAAGTGGGTTGTAATACTTACCTTCAGAAATGATGTTATCACAATGAATTTCCAAAACATTTTTTAAGAAGCCCCCACCCACCCTTCGCTCTCACTGATAGAATCATACCTTATGGAACGTAACCACCTCACATATTAATCATCAAAAATTCTAGGACTAGAGTAGAGTAAAAGCTATAAGAGCATCTCTAGAGCGGATACGGATGCGGGAGCAAACCATCCAAATCCAGCAGCATATGTTCGGTTACATTTCAAATTAATTTCAACAAAATTGAACAAATTTGATTCAAACTCAAATAAATCAGGCATTTTTTACATAAAACCAGATGCTTTTCATCTAAACCGGAGCAAATTCATTACATTTTGACATTTTTCAACTAGACTGGACTCTAAACCTAGTCTAAAATGACCGTCGGCACCCGTTTCTCATATCCGTCCGGCCATGAGCCCTGGAAAGTGAAGTCGCGCCCCCTCTACTCCCCCTCCACTGACATGCCTTCCCCATGTCTGGCAGCCTGCTCGTCGGGCTGCCGGATGCCCTGGAGGGATATGCTTCAGCGAGAGGAGAAGAATAGCCTTCGTTTCCCCCGTGTCTTTCCTATGCCCGGCTACGTCGCTCATCCAAGTGGCCTCCACTTCCGTGAAGCACGAACCAGGGTTGGCTTTTGGGACGGGGGACAACGGTGGCCTGTGAAGAGGGCAAGACACCGGCTGTGCACGCCAACGACGCGCCGGCGGTGGCCTTCGTGGGATCCAAGCGGCGGCGTCCTTCCATGATCTACTTTTCCTCGTTGTCGGCGGTGGATGCGGGCGTGCTGGCCCTCTTGTTGATCTCCATGACACCGACTTCTTTCTTCGTCGGCAGGGCGCGGTTTCACGCACATTGACAGCGATGGCGTGGGAGGAGCGGTACGGCACTGCCTTGTCCACGAAAGCAACTTTTTCCATGCCCACGTGCTCCTCCGCAAGCTGGCTTGGAGTGGTGACTTGTTGAACCACGCACCGGCTTGTAGTGGCCAGTTGCTCCTCCGCACGCCATCCTGCAGCCTCGCCCATGGTACAGACGACCTCGAGCGACGAGGGAGATCGAGTGGCAGGGAGTTGCCTAGCTCATATCCGGGGGGGCTCGGCGGGCCACCGGCCGGTTTTTATGCTGGAGAACCCCTCTTCCTGCTCGTCAGATGCCATGGAAAGTAGGGAGAATATGGTGCAACGAGGAGATGGGGAGCGGAGGTGTTGTGTGGTTCTTGCCTGGCGTCTGGCCTTGTTTAAATAGCCAATGGACGCGAGGAGCCAACCGGCGTTGTGTTTAATGTTGGCTGGCTCACGGACGGGCGTGTGGATGGAGTTTTCTTGGCACACGTGTGGCTTTAATGGATGCAGGCGAGGAGGCGTGTTCAGCCGGACGTGCAGCAGACAGCGCTCCTTGGGCGGCGCCAGTGAGAGGTTGCATCATTTCTGGCCGACGTCAATGCAGAGCGACCGCTCGCAGCGGCATAAATGCGGGCAGCTGACGCCAGGTGTGAACACATACGGGCAAGGGAGAAGGGTTTTGGGTGGGTCAAAGCAGTCAGAAACAAAGGTAGCAGCGGCCCGGACGCCCACAAACCCCTAATTTGTCTCTGGTTTGCGGGAAAAAATTGCGTCCAAATCACCGAGCGAACTAATAGGTCCATATTGAATGACAAAATATATTCAGACCGCACGATCTAAACGCATGTGGATGATTAAAGGTCCGTTGGACATGCCTTATAACCTGATCTGCGTTCTAGAAGAAGTTCACAGTATCGGGAGGCCTTGACATTTCATTCATTCAAAATGTGCCGGATATAGTAACGGACATGCGTGCAATATCACACTACTTAATTAGTGATCGTGTTATCACAATTATAGAATCGATGCGTATCTCTCCATCCTTACTTACTACTGATCTCCATTTACACAGTGTAAATTGATCCCAGAAAAAAGAGAGGAGATTTGCGCCAAATTAGAGCCTTGCCATTTGTTTTTGAGAAGAAGAATTTAGAGCCTTGCGTGTTTTTTTTTCTTGAGGTTGTTTTAGCCTTTTGTGCCTTCACAGCTGCCACGATTGGGCCCGATCGAGCAGGCCATCTCGGCGGGCTACGCGTGTTGGGCCGAGTAGGGAAATGTAACAAGTACCAGCCGGTGCGGTGGTTGGAAAGAAACGCAGCCGCATCTTCTTTCTGGCGGTTGTCTCGAGCCTTGACTTCATCGGAGGGAGGGAAGACCTCATCGAGAAAATGGAGGAGATAAATCTGGGCGGCGCCGGCGGAGGGGAGGTGAAGCAGGAGGTGAGGGAGGAGGAGATCGAGTTCGAGCCGACGGAGGACGAGCTAGTGCTGCACTTCCTGCGGCCGCAGCTGCGCGGGTTCGCGCCGCGCGTGGCGGGCGCGGTGGTGGAGGCGGACCCGTGCGCGGCGACCCCCTGGGAGCTTCTTGCGCGGCACGGCCTGCTGCGGCGCGGACACGGCTACTTCTTCGCGGCGCGGCGGCGGCGCGGGAAGCGCGCCCAGGCGCGGCGCACCCCGGAGGGCGGCGGCGGCGCGTGGATGCACAGCGGCAACAGGGAGGACCGCCGGTCCGTGACGGAGCTGGGCGTGGTGGCGCGGTGGTCCATGACGCGCTACTGCTTCTACGCCCGCGACGGTGCGCAGGGGCGGCGGAGCACCGGGTGGGTCATGTCCGAGTACGAGATCACGGACCCAAGGTGCTACCGCCGCGCCGACGACGGCGAGGAGGAGGAGTACTGGGTGCTCTGCCACGTCCGCCGCAGCACCAGGAAGAATGGCAAGCCGCGCTCCCGGAGGCGGTAGGGGAGCGCCTCGGCTCGGTCGCCGGCCGGCCGGCGCAAGGCGGAGAGGATCCCCGAAGAATCTGGTTGTGCGTTTCTTGTGTTCGTCGCCCGGGCTGTGTGATCTGTCGTGTCGGTCGGTCGGTCGGTCCGCATGCGCCACGTGCAGTGTATAGAGAAGGAAATAAATGTGCGGGCTGTTGATCTTGGGCCTCTCCCTTGGTTTCTCCGGAACGGAATTTTTTTGTGCGTGTTGATCGCCTTCCCGTGTCCTGCTCTGCGCATGTGTTGCGTTGCGCGCGAGCTGATGTGCATTTGTGTCCAAGTGTTTTTGAAAAAAGTTCAAAGAAAACCCGAATTTGTAGACGAAAGCTAAACCGAACCCTGAACTTACAATCCCGGAAATCGGCACACCGAACTTTCTAACCCCGGTCAATGTTGAACCTTCAGGGTGTTTAGCTGGTATTCGCTGACATGGCAAGTCAAACACTAGGATTATTTCCGCAAAAAAAAATATACTAGGATTATTGACCGGCTGGCTGAACATTAGCTATGAATCGGACGGGCCCTTTAGTGGAGTCGCTCGCGCTGCTCTGATTTTATTTTTTCCGTTTTCCTTTCCTTTTTTTGTTTTTTGTTTTTTGTTTTTGTAATGATAATAAATAGTTCAATATTTTTAATGACTTTTTTTGAACTACACAAAGCCACTTGTCTTCTATAACGAGTAACTAGAGTGATTTACAGGAGTCAATCTCGGATCTTGCACTGAGAGCGCCCGCAACTAGCCACTCGGCTGCTCATGGCGATAGATAGTGCGACCTCAATAAGAATAGACAGGAGTGTCCATATATGCAAGCACTTTTTTTTAATCTAAACATTTCTTGAAAAAAGGTGTGAACAATTTTGACATGCCAATTTTTTAAAGGTTAATTGGTTAAATGCCACTCCAATTCTGGCGATTCCAAGAAACGCATGTGCAATTTTCCAAACTTTGAAAAATGCAACTCTAAAGTTTGCAAAGTTTGAAAAATGCCGCTTTTCAAAAGTTTGGAAATTGAAGTCGCATTTCTCAGAATCGCCAGAATTCGAGTGACATTTATAAAATAAACCCTTTTTTAAACACAAATAATTTACACAATTCCACAAATACGTTTTTGGAAAATGTGACACAAGTTTTGCAAAAAATCCAAAAAAAAATCGAAACATTTGAAACTTTTGGAAATCCGAACATCTTGTGACAAATGTGAACAATTTTTGAAATAACGATTTTTTAAAATGTAAACATAGCTTGAATTTAATTTCAAACACGTTTTCAAAACACGAGACAATTTTCTATTTTTGACCAAAAATAGGAAACATTAACATTTCTTGAAATTTTGAACAAACTATGAAATGCACGAACGTTTTTTAAAATTCCCAAAGATTTTTTTAATTTATGAAAAAACAAAAAAAGTTTGTGCAAAATAATTTCAGGATTAAAAAGTGTCCCCCTTTTCATAAAAAATGTTTATGTATCAACAAGTGTTCGCTTTTAAAAACTGATTGTGTTTTTAAAAAATTGTCTGTTTCTCAAAAGTATTCGGAATTTCATAACATGTTCGCACTTTAGGAAATGTTTGGGGATTTCAATTTTTGTTTACAGTTGTAAAGTTTGCTCTTAAAACACGTTTTCAAATCTCAACACTGCATTCTCTATAAACTATGGTCGGGCTTCTAATTATATCAGTGACAGATCATTAGCAGCTCCTAGTCGCAGTTACGATTCCCCTGGTTTGTCTCTTTTTGGGTATTTTTGCGTCGCGCTTTACGGAAAAGTAAAACAAAACTTCGCTTCACGCTTGATGGGCCGGCCCAATCATGTCCGCAGCCAACAATCCCGGGACTTGGCTCTGCCAGGTCGACAATCCCTGTTTGGGAACGCCCTCAAGGTTCAAAATAAACCAAGATCAAAGAGTTCGGTGTGCTGATAAGATGATTTTCTTTATATTAAGATTGTCAAAAGAGCTTGATGTTTTCTTAAAAACCACTTTTATGGGCGGGAAACGCATCTAACATTCATTTGCCTGACATTTTGTACTTGTCATATATATGTCCAATGTATTTTATAGGGTCACTTGCATCTTTGCATGTAGTTGGTTTCTACAGATTTTGCCCTCACTTTTCGAGCCTGCTCAGTTTTATCCTTAGATTTGCTCCCGAGGTTGCTTGAATGCCCTTTTGTCAAGATTCCGTCCGGTCAAAGGCGTTGGACCATTACTTTGATCAAAATACCCCTTAGAAGTGGTAGAGGGGTTATGCCCCCCTTCCACATGAAAAAAATGAAAAAAAATAAACAAATCACCCCACTCACTCTTTTATAGAAGGAATCACAAATTGGTATGCTCCAGACTTCACAGAGTGGAACCCCAGAGGTATTAGTAGCATGCCGCAAAACTGAAATCAATATTTGTAAGTGAAGACTCCAGTGTGTGTGATTCCAGTGGCAGCTCAATACTTTAGCAAGTTTTTTTAGGCAATGGACGGCGCTTCATTGATTGAATGACAATAAGTTCATTACAAAGTACGGGTCCGATGAAATCCGGAGCTTCGACATACCAAGCACCTACGACAACATGCTACGCATGTCGCGTGATAGCATGAGCCGCCCTATTACATGCTCAACTAACATGAAAAAGGAAACTGAAACAAACTTCAACAACGGTAATAACTTGATGTCATGGGCGACAACACCATTAGCCAATCGGTCAGCTTCAGAGGCATTCAGCTTGGACACCAGAGATGAACAATCACAAGCTAAGATATTCCTCTGAATACCATCAACAAGAGAACAGGATAAAAGAACATCGAGTGGCCATTACTTCAGCGGGTTCAGGATCGCAAACCTTCTCATAGAAGTGATCACACATTCTCATAGAAGTGATCACGGGACACAAAAGTACAACACCAGCACCAATATATTCAGATTGTAAGAAGATGGCAGTACCAAGGTTGACCATAACCTTGTCCTCCCACGGTAGATTCCATCTTTGAAGTGAGGGGGTGAAATCACACCTTTTGGAAGCTTTGGCTTTGAAAGAGTTCTGCAAAATCATCTCAATGCAAGCGTGGGAGAACAGGAAACAGTGCATGGGTGGAACTTGAAAACTTTGAGACCCTATCGCCCCTCCAGTATTGTAAGGGCTTCCATATCCACAAAGTCCTGACCGTAGTCTGCTCTCTTTGCTACCTTATTCCTCTGAGAAAAATACAGTGGCTTATCAGGCGTTGCAACTGGTGTGCTTCTACTCTCCAACGTTGATACAACAGTTGACATGAGTGGTCTGGCATCCGGATCATCCTGAACACACAAGAGCCCAACATGAATGCAACATAAAGCCTCTTCATCCGAGCAGCTCTCTGAAACTGATGGATCCACCAAATCCATTGCTAGCCCTTCCCTCCATAGACTCCATGCCTGAATAACTCAAATGAAAAAAATAAGTCATGTGGTCAAAGGAATTCCAGACATCGACAACGATAAATCATAATCTTACATATATTATAAGGTTGGGGAACTCCTTGATGTTCTCGGTTGAGCTAATCCTTAGACCACTTACAGTTTCCAAGAGCAACACTCCAAAGCTATAGACATCAGACTTAACAGAAAAGAGGCCTTCCATTGCATATTCCGGAGACATATAACCGCTGGATAAATCACATCATCAGCAAGACTTGTACGTTTCGAGTTGAGTTTAACTATGTATGACTTTAATGAACAACTACACGCAAGATAGTACTTACTATGTTTCGACAACTCGGTTAGTGTTCGCTTGTTGCTCATCTCCACCAAAGATTCTTGCCATGCCAAAATCAGATATCTTGGGATTCATATTCCCATCTAGCAAAATGTTGCTTGTTTTCAGATCCCTATGAATTATCATCAGTCTTGAGTCTTGATGTAGATAAAGTAGTCCTCTAGCTACTCCTTTGATTATATTGAATCGTGTTGGCCAGTGAAGCATTGGCTTCTTTTCAGAATCTGCAAGAGTAGTATCGGATTATGATTTAAGATGTGGTGTCAAATGATTGTTGGCTGATTAATTTGTGATCAGAACATACTGAAAAGGAAGGTATCCAGGCTTCTGTTTGGCAGATACTCATAAATAAGTAGCTTTTCATCGCCCTGCACACAATAACAGACAAGCCTTACAAGGTTTTTGTGTTGCAGTTTAGCAATCACAACTACTTCATTCCTAAACTCTATTGCCCCCTGCCCAGAACCTCTACTGAGCCTTTTAACAGCAACTTCTTTGTTGCCATGGAAGAGCCCCTGCATTATAACAACGAAGAGAAAATTAAGGTTACAAAATAGTATGGTTTGGTTTCGAATCATAGCAAAAAGTGACAAATTTTTCATATTTCAGTGCAATTAGATATGCTGTTGTGTCTACGTTTACCTTGTAAACTTTACCAAAGCCGCCTTCTTCTAGCAAATTGGACATAGAGAAGTTGTCTGTTGCAGCAACTATTTCCTCAAAGCTAATAAATGGAAGTTCATGAGTTTCCTCTCCGAGTCCATCACTACTGCACAAATCCCCCATTATCAGTCTCTTTGGTCTTCCTTTCTTGTCATGTTTTCCTAAGAGAAATATCATCTTTGTTGTCTTAAAAAGGCCACAATATGTGTCTTCCAAACCGCTTAAAAATTTAAATCAATGAATTACCTTTAAACTTGCAGAACCATACAAGGCATGCCAATAGAAGTATCAGCAACACACTTGCTGAAATTGCTGGTATAACTTTTATTACGATGCTCTTTTGCCCTTTCCCTGAAAAAGAACAATGTTATGATGTTCAATTTATTGTAAATCTTTACTCCCTCCCGTTCTAGAATATAAGGTGTATCGATTTTCATGCAAGTCAAACTTGTATGTTTGACCAAGATTATAGAATAAAATATCGGCATCCACAATAGAAAAAAAATATGAAAAATACTTTTCATGATGGATCTAATGATACAAATTTGGTGTTGTGGATATTTTTTTTCTAAAAACTTGGTCAAACGTGCACATGTTTGACTTCTGAAAAAACTAATACACCTTATATTTTAGAACGAAGGGAGTACTTTAATAGTGTTGTCTGAGTATCATGAGTAATCTACAGTTTAGTTTATTGCATCAGGAATATTTTAGATGTGCACTTGGGCTCAATACCTGTACCACCATTTTGGCATGCTAAATGAATCGACATATATAGTACATAGTACAAACACCAAGCAAATGGCAACAACATGGGGATAGAACTAATACCATCTAGTGATTTTGCTGCGTGTAGTGGTGGAGCCAAAGTGTCAGCAACTCACAATTTATTATCGAGTTAAAACAGCAAGTTGTAATGCTCTGCTTCTTATGTTACACACAAGTTCTTAAACTGAAATGTTGATGAACATAAACAAGAGCAATAGAAAGAGGAGTGTACTTATGTTCAAGAAAAGAAAGAAGGAGGAACATACTTGACAAGGCAGCAAGCCGGAGATACAGGTTCTCATTGCCAATGGCACCCTTCCCCATGTCAATCAGCTCCCCGGTCCACATCAGGCACCTTGTTGCATCCCCATCAATGTAGGTGGTGCTTAGATTAGCATAAGCATATGCTACACATGAGCAATTTTTGCTGCACTCCACTTTGCAGTCATCATAGCTTTTGTTCCACAGGCGTAAAAACTTGTCTGGCACCTTCATTGCTGGCAAGGTCAGGAAATTGTCCTGTCCACCACACTGCAGTTCCTCCTTTCGCCGGCAACCATGAGAAAAAAATGCCTCCAACCCACTCTGTTTTGTTACTAGGGTCAAATCCATCAAGGCACTTGCATGTAGGAATTTCCTGTGTGTTTTCGCAGTAGCCATATGCACCACAATATCCATAGAGATTGCACCGGTAAGCTGGCCACAGTGTAATGAGGGTCCAATCTATTAAGCTGGTATTCCATCTCCATATCGTGGTCTTTCCAGAGTAGTCAACCTTGTAAAATATCCTGGAGGAGCCATCTGATAGTCCAAATGTTGAATAGGTCTCGCCATCGGTGCCCATGTAAATCGTCAAATACATGAGTGGACTAACGGCCTGGAGGCCCACGTTGGAGGATACATAGCCGTTCCTCACAGCAGCACGAAAGTATGGCACCGACCCATTCCAGATGAAGGACTGTAGGGGACTGTCAAGGTCATTCCCAACAGAGAACCTGCCTTTTGACGGGTCTTCAGGGCCCTTCCAAGAGATGATCCGCCATGGTGGGTGTGTCTTGTGGGTCGCCCGCATAGGCATGCCAGCAAGGATGGTGTCGCTTGGGTTCTCGAAACTCTGCCATAACATGTCACTGTCTGATGATAGGACTACAAGATTGCCATTGTTGAGAAGTTTGGCCGAAGAGTTGCTGCCAGTGATTGTGTTTGCCATCCAAAGTATGTGGTGGCCATTGTTTTCAGACAACATAAGGCTAGAGTTGCCGGTCATAGTAAGCACCGCGGATGAAGCATCGGTGATCGGATTATCGCGGTTGGCAACCTAGACGACGGTGCGCAACGGGATATCGTTGAACCATATGCCAACATATGTATTTTCAGTTGAATTTGAGGGGGTAAAGAAGCCTAAGGCGAACGAACCTTGGTCCGAGGTGAGAGTTTTGCCAGGAGCGAGTCTCATGCCAGGGACAAGCATGCTGACAGGTGCGCACAGAAGCACTGAACTGAAGGGCCAAGGAATCAGGAGCATGATGATGACCAAGTGGAGAAAAGGCAGATGCATGCTTACCCACTTCTTTGAGTTAACAAGTGATGAGGAATCAGGAGCAGAGAAGGGGATATGATTGGGTGGAGAAAACAGAGGAAAATTTAGAGTGAACTACGAAAACTAACCTTGCAGTTGAAATAGGTGAACTGCTGTTCCATTTCCTTCTTTGTCAATAGTTGATATAGACGGTGAAGTGTGAATGGAGGGCAGTATTTCAAATTTTCAATGCCATGTGGCTTGACTGGTGGAATGGATTCTAATAATCCCTCTGTTCACTTTTATAAGACTTTGAAGACATTTTAGACAATGTACAAAACAACATATTTTGAGTTGCCTGAAATGATTTACAAAAGTGAACGGAGGGAGTACATCACTATATGAGCCTATCAACTTGAGAGTGGTAAATGCAGGAAGGTGACTAGGTGATGGTAAGACAAAGAAAGCAGAGACTACATCATACTTTCTCTGTCCCATTGATGTGATCTCCAGTCTCTCGCTCATGGAATTCTTCACTACACTGAGTGGGACATCAGAAGTCTAACACACGGCAACTGAGCCTGACTTGGTAAACAAATTGCCTAGGGCCTCTGCTTTATGTTACCCACAACGCATGGCATGGCAAGTAACTAAGTGAGTAGGACGTATGAGAGTATATGGCGTTGTACGCACGGGCTATGGATGAAGGGGACAAATGAAGATACCTGATCCGCTAGTCCAGTCTTTCCTTCCAGTTACGTACTCCCTTCGTTCCTAAATACTCCGTATAAGTCTTTTTCGAGATTTCAATATGGATTACATACGGAGCCAAACGAGTAAATCTACACTCTAAAATATGTTTATATACATCCATATATAATTCATATTAAAATCTTTTAAAAGACTTATATTTAAAAACGGAGGGACTACCATACATGCATGGCCTGTAGGTGTCAAGGATTGTCGATTTTTTTTTGCAAGGGCAGTACTTCAGAGTATATCCCATCCAGACAATTATTGTGGTACAGATAATTTGGAGAACTTTCAGTCCACCAGCCGACTTGAATATAATTTACTGGTTTGATTTGACTTTGCAAGAGCACAAAAAGTTGGCATAAGTGTCCGAAACTAGAATTGGGTTTTTGCAAGCATTTGTTGTTATGCATCTTAGAAATTGGGGTTGGCTTTGCAGGCATCTGAATAGGTGTTTACGGTTTATAAACTGTGTTTGGTTACAAAAATGATAATGTAAATGGTGATGTAAGAGCAAGTACAATAAAATGACATAAGCAGGCTATAAGAATTAAAATATTATATCTTTACTTAGTTGGAGGAGGGAGAAGACAAGCGGGCTATAGAATAAGAGCTGGCTATAGCACGAGACCAAAAGACACTTTGTGAGATTGTAAGGTGGGACAACTATTAGTAAAATAGTATATATTTAAAACTTATTATTGTACAAGCCGACTATTAGGTTGACTCTAAATGATATGGCAACTTCTTATAGCCGATTGTTGGTTGTATTATTAACCATGCTCTAATCAGATCCCGGCATTTTAGGAGGTGTAACGAGTTACTCCCTCCGTCCGAAAAAGAGTGTCGCGGTGGCATTTTTGCGAAAACCCCTCCGAAAAGTTCCGACACAACCCGCACTCCTTACTCGTCTCCCTAGACCTCCCCTGCTCGGCTCCCCGCGCCAGAGCTCCCTTGCTCAGCTCCCCCACGCTAGAGCTCCCCTCCTTTGCTCCCCCCAAAGCTCTCCTACGCGTCGCCGGAGCTCCCTTGGTCAGCTCCCCCGTGCCAGAGCTCCCCTCCTCTGCTCCCCCCCGCATAGCTCTCCCGCGCGACGCTTGGAGCTCCCCCGCCCCACGCCACCGCCGTGTTGCTTCCCCCCTCGTTCCCCATGGAGAACCATGGCAAGGAGAAGGCTTGATTTTTTTCCGATCTGCTCCCCGACGAGAGACGTCCTTCCCCGAGGGCGGCGAGCCGGAGCTAGCCCTACCCATCGTCGAACACCTCCTCGCTGGCTGGATGCCGTCGGCCACGAAGCCGGTCCCGACTGCATCTGCTCAACTCCACAGTCCACACCAAGAATCGGTCTTGGCTAAAATTGGTCTTCTCCAAGCACGCGTCGCCGCTCTTCTCCCACCACTTCGCCGACTGCGTCTTCACCGTCGGCATCGGTGGTCGTGTTCGCACCGCGTACGTCCAATTTTTTTCCCTACAGTTGCATCTTGGTTATGAATCTTGTGATGGCTTTTCGTCCGGCGAGAATTTGCATCTGAATTTGATGAAGATAGGATGAAGCCAACAGGTCTCAGACAAGAGTAGTATCTGTGGCTTCATCGAAAACTATCAGCCAAAATCCAAATAAAATGCATCATAGACCCAGCATCATCCTTCACTGGGAACTACAAAAGCAACATCCAACTTCAACCTGGCGGCCTCTGCACACAAAACCTCCGATATATCATAAAAGAAAACCTTTTTTTACAGTATGGGAATTTGGCCCAATAGTCCCTCCAATTTGAAGTGATCAAGCCACCGGGACGAGCAGCCCTATACCACGTGTAGCCACACTCTAGTGTCCTTTTCTACTTAGTTGGACAGATCACTTCAGAAAATCGTATAAAAATCAAGCAAGAAAACGGATGCGCTAACGCGCAACGGCTTTCGCGCTAGTTGCTCAAAAAATCGTATAAAAATCAAGCAAGAAAACGGATAGAGGGGCACGGAATACTGAATCTGAATACTAAATCTTGTGCGTGTAGATGTTGTTGATCTTTATCTGAAAATGTGTTAGGGATTGTCGATTAGTGCACACTGTCATCTTGATTGTTTGATCTTTTCTGTCTGAAATTGCCAAGGGTTACAGTATAGTAGTTACAATAGTGATCATTAACTGGACATTTGTTACAAGGAGTATATGCTGCTAAATCATTATTTATGTGCATAGATCACCTACCATCAGATTAATTTTTACAGATGGTGGTGGTGATAGCTGTTTAATCAATCTGGTACACAGTGCTGGATATACTCCTTGTTGTGAATGAGTCAAATTGTGCTAGTTAGGTCTAAAACCATGACAAAATTGGGCCAGTTGTGCTGCTACCTGACTGAAAATTGGACCAAGAATCCTAAGGCACCTTCTACAGCATCATCCCCAGATCGTGCGATAGCACCAGCCGCCCTATTACAGATTCGACTAATAACACAAATAAAGGAAACTGAAACAAACTTGAGGGTCATGGATAACAGCACCAGTAGCCGACCGATCAGCTTCGGAGGCACTCAGCCTGGCCACCAGAGAAGAACAGTCTGAAGCTAAGATAATCCTCTGAATACCATCAACAAGAGAATAGGATAAAGTATATCGAGTGGCCATTGCTTCAGCGGGTTCAGGATCGTAGACCTTCTCATAGAAGCGACGGTGAGCGTTCAGGAACATATATATCACGGTGATTACGGCAACAGCACCAGCAACAATACATTCAGACTGTAATAACAAGATGGCAGCATCAAACTGTAATAACAACATGGCAGCATCAAACTTTCTGTTAAGTATGTACCACCATTTTGGCATATTAAATGCGTTGACATATATACATAGTACAAACATGAACAAAATGACAACACCATGGGGATAGCACATATAGTTGAATAATTTGAATACTGAAAGCATAGGTTTTCGGTTTAGCATGTTAGGATTCAGAGAACTAATGCCCTCTAGTGATTTTGCTTTGTAGTGGTGGAGCCAAAAGTGTCAGCAACTCACAAGTTATTAGCAAGTTAAAGCAGCAAGTTGCCATGCTCTCCTTCTTATGTTACACACAAATTCTTAAACTGAAACATTCATGGACATAAACAAGAGCAACAGAAAGAGGAATGTACTTGACAAGGCAGTAAGCCGGAGATACAGGTTCTCACTGCCGACGGCGCCACCCTTCTCCACGCCAATCAGCTCCCCGGTCCACAGCAGGCACCTTGTTGCATCCCCATCAATGTTGCTGGTGATTAGATTAGCATAAGCATACACTACACATGAGCAACTTTTACTGCACTCCACTGCACAGACATCATAGCTTTTATTCCACAGGCGTATGAATTTGTCTGGCGCCTTCATTGCTGGCAAGGTCAAGAAACTGTCCTCTCCACCACACTGCAGTTTCTCCTTTCGCCGGCAACCATGAAAGAAATTGCCTCCAACCCACTCTGTTTTGTTACTAGGGACAAACTCATCAAGGCACTTGCATGTGGGAATTGTCTCTGTGTTGTCGCAGTAGCCGTATGCACCACAATATCCATAGATATTGCACTGGTAAGCTGGCGATAAGATTGGGTGGAGAAGATGGAGGAAAATTCAGTGAACTACAAAAACTAACATCGCAGTTGAAATTGGTGAACCGCTGTTCCATTTCCTTCTTTGTCAATAGTTAAGATAGACAGTGAAGCGTGAACGGAGGGCAGTATTTCAATACCATGTGGCTCGACTGGTGGAATGGCTCCTGATGCATCACTATCTATCAGCCTATCAACTTGAGAGTGGTAAATGCCAGGAAGGTGACTAGGTGACAGTAAGACAAAGAATGCAGAGACTAGCAAAATGATACTTCTTCCGTTTCGATATAGAAGGCCCACACATGTTTTTAGATCATCAACTTGACCAACAAAAAATGAGTTGCATGCTGCAAAAAATGAATTCATTTGCATATTGTCAGAGGACATCATGACTAATGGTCAGACCTCCCACAATGGAAATGAAAGAACACTACTAATTTGCACATTTACCACTACTAATTTACACATCTACTTCTGCAAATAGGTATATAAGTTTAATATGAAACATGTTTCAGTTAGTACATTGTCCAAGATCAGAGGTTATGGATGGCTGATTGCATGATGCCAAATACTACATGATTCCCCTACTACTGAAAACATCATCGGATAAAATCAAGAGAAAGTTTACTCAGAACCGTGAAAGAGAAAACTAATAGCTCTAATATTCAGGGGAGCAACAATGTACATATGATCCTAAGGAATATTGTGCAAACACACACATCATCATGTATAATCAACAGAATTTGATTTTAATATTAGTGCCTTTTCTAATTATCTGGCAGCTGGCCAGAATCAAGGCCTACGAATAGTATTCCGCTTTAATCATCTCCGCTACCTTTCTCCACAGAATCACTATGGAAGCCAAGGTAGATTCAGATGTGCTGATTATGTTATGTATTTCTGGTGATTTTTTTTCATTTTAGTTCCTTTTGTGTCGTAGCCTCCGATAAGATGAGGAACTATAAATTGAGCTGCTTTAGATGAATATTCAAGGCCAATCACTGATAATTCAGTGTTGAAGTCAAAACCTGGACATTTCCACCTATTACTTCATTAACAAACATCTAACCAGTGTTTTCTTACTGTTTACCTTCCTTCTTTCCCACTCATCTAGTTGTCTTATTTTGCATCCTGCTAAATCTTACTCTTTTGTCTTTTCACTATCAGAACTATGCTTATGGTAGAAAAATCACATTTGACTTCAGCTTGGGGTTTCAAGGTGTTGTACCTTCGATAGCCATGATGCCCGTTACATGTGGTCTCTCTCACACTTGAGTTTCGACTCCTGCACATGTAAGTCATAAGATACATCTTTATCTTGGCAAAGAAAATCCAGTAGAGAACAAGGCATTAAATGAGCTTTCTCTGCACTCAATAATATTTTCCGTATCTTTCTTCCTATTTCTGTCCATGGGCATTAATATTGCAATAAGAAGTTGCACCTATACATTGGCTTTGGCCCTGGTAAGTCCCTTGGCAGGGGATAATGTCACCGCTGATATTCTTTCATGTCAAGCTGGAAACTAACTGTTGTTGCCGGATATATTGACCTCTGAAACAAGAGCTTAAATTTATGAAATCAGGTATACCTGCAAGATGGACGACCCATATTTGTTAACCAAGCATTTACATCATCAAACAAAAACTAAAATGAGTGAGTAGCTGCAGTACCATTCAGAGTCAGGGATACACACATTACTTCATCCAAATGCAGTGCACTATCACTAGGAGCCTCAGCATTAGACCATATAAGGCAGTTGCAAACTGACCCTAATGCTTAAATGAAGTAAATCAAATGCAGTCGACCAAAAAAGGCATTTAGTTAACGATGTTTGCCGTACACACGCTGGATCGTGTTAGAAGAAGTTGGCTCAACAGTAACCACAGAAAGAAATACAGTACAGTTTGGGATCATTACAGAGAATGAGATCCTCCAAGGCACACCTCAAGCAGAAGGTAGTGGCAAATCATAAAATTCCTTGGCCATGTGAACGCACTGTAACCAATGTAGAACCTCCACATTAGGGTCCTCCTCTAGAACCACGTCTCTAGCAGCAATTTGAATTGCACCACGGTACATGACAATCCTCCCACGAACCCTCAACAAAGTGCCATCTCTCCAGTTGGATCAGAATCTGATGAACTGTTTGCATTCAGGTACTGGTGGTTCAGCCACAGGACACATGGTACACAGCCAGTGCCATCATCAACCAGGAAGCGCAGGAACTTCTCCCTGCGGTCACGTGAAACAACAATCCCAACAACCTCAGCACGAGCAACTGTACGGCCACAGCGAACAAAAGAAGGCGGCGATGTATGTCGGGGAGTCAGCGTGAGAAGGTCGGCAGCGAAAAGTTTCACATGCACAAGATGAAGGGAGTCCATGCTGAGTCTGCATACAAGTGATACAACCCATGAGGCAATGAAGTTCAGAGTGGAGATTTAACTAGAACTTCACAGTTTTATCATACATGACGAAAATTTAAGCAAAAAAGCTATATATATTATTGGCGGAGCCAGGAGTCAAGCAAGCCGGGCTAAAAGTTCATCGCTTATAACTAACCAGAAAAGTATCCCATGCCATGGCATAAACAACTATAGCTCAATTGCACAGCTAGGGTAGAATTAGAAATCGACATTTAACGATCCAACAAAGTAGATAAACATGAGCAAAATAGAAATAATAGTACAAGATAATATTATCTGTACTGAGTTGAAAACGAGGCTTCAGATTCTGTAGTTAATTGGTTGGTTTCAGATTCTGCAGCAAACCCCGGCGGAGCCCCTGTCTCCAGTCCGCGGGCCGCCGCATCGTGAGAAGCAGATCAGCGCGGGGAGCAAACCACCACGAATTTTTCCTTTCAAGGAAACCACACACTGATAAAATCTAGCACACGGGATAAATGGTCATCGAGGTTCAGAACAGGGATACATGTAGCTCTGCTTGCAGGCTTAGAGCAGTTACAGAACCAGACATGCACTGAATGTCTGAATCCTGTACCGTGGGCTAGCTACAGGATAAGAGTAAGTCACAAAATAACTGAAGGTGACAAGCTAATGTAACAACAGTACACCACTGAATCAATGGGCACAACAAAATCAAAATGTTTGCAATACACGAATTCAAATGAATAAAATCCACCTTGCCCTTGCTCTGGAGCTCGACTGACGCAGCTGATGCCTGCTCGTGGAAGTGGAGAGGCCTGGGCAGCCTGAGCCCTGAGGATTCACGGGCTCCGACGAGCGGTCTTGAGGTCGGGGCCCGGAGGAGTGAGCAACAGACGGTGCGGAATTGCGGAAGACGGTGCCTGACGGCGGCGCCGGAGAGCCGGGAAGGTTACGCTCCGGCCGGCCGCGCGCCGCACCATTGGCGGTAGGGTTGAGAGGTGCAGGCCGGCGCTGTGCTGGTAGCAGAAGCCAGAAGGAGGGAGGAGGAGCACTGACCGTCCTGGGCTGGCCTCGGCCGCATCAGTGGGCCAGTCTCTGGACCAGTCTAATGGCAAGGAGGAAGCCCAAATTCAGGTTTGGCCCAGGTGGGAAAGGGAGGGCGGAGAGATAAGTCCACCCGGGGTCAGCAATTTGGAGCCCAAGCTGGCTGATTTTTTTTAAAAAGCGAAGCTATTTAAAAAATTCAAACTCCCTCGATCCAAAATAAGCGTCGCAGTTTTGAACTAAGCTTAGTTAATCTTTGTTCAAAATTGCGACACTTATTATACAGTAGATCAGAGGAAGTAACTTTTTTCACAATAAACATGTGTGTATTCTAACTAAGTGCAAATTTGTATAGACAAATGACTTTTGTATTGCCCTGCGGAAAAAAAAGTGTTCTACAAAAGCTATTGTTGAAGCATGTTAGAGCATTGGTTTTGTTTTTCTCACACGTAATAGTATGAATTTCGCTTGTTAATCAAATGTGCATGCGGTTAGACACATTTTACCTTAGAAAAAGGATTTTTTTTAAGTAAATATATTTTAGAACGCAAATTTTTTGCAAAGTTGTTAATAAAAACTGAAACTCGGACTTTTTATAAAAAAGAAGAATATTTCTCTTTTTAGTTTTTTTTGAAACCTAAGTATTTTTTAAAACATAAAGAATTTTTTAAAACTAGGAGGTACTGTTGTGATTATTTTTCGAATTTGCAAACATTTTAAAAACACAAATATGTTTTTAACTTTAAACTTGAAAAGGCAAACATTTTTTAAAACATGTTTAAAAAATGGGAGGTACTATAGCTAAATTGCTTAATCTATATCTATTAATAAAACTTGGTGAATTTTTGAAATATGCCCACCTTGATGCATTGTTTTAGTTCAATTTATTAAACTAGTGATATGACATGAATCTTTTTCTCTGTCGCGTCTTCACGTACGACCAGTCTCACTCGGCCCAATGACTCCCGTCAAAATGCATGAAGAGTCCAACTAAAATTTCATGGTCTATCTGACACAAACTACTCAATTTACATGATGACACAGACATATATTATGTGAAGTGCTTTTTCCTATTATATTAGCCAGATGATTAAAAAAACTTTGTTCAACGTCCTTGATCTTCGTGGGACACAAAGGTGACTCAACAATCCAGCTATTGGACCTGGCCAACCTTGGTTAGTGACAACTGGTATCGCGATCACCGGTGACGAGGACGGCAAAGACGACAAGCGGAAACATGTGTTTGATGTTATATTGAAATGGAGAATGTGGATCCGAGGATGAGGTATTAGTCATGTTTATTATGTTATGGGCATTAGGTGATGTCTTTAGTGATACTCGATGGGTAAAGGGCGTGCGAGGGTTGTTTTCTCACGTTGCAACGCACGGACATGTTTGCTAGTAGTACATATAGCATATTTATACTATATATGTTTGAGAAAAGTATACTTTCTGTCCCTTAACTTTTAATAAAGTTTAGATTTAGTCCTTCAATTTCGAAACCAGACAATTTGCACCCTCAATTCTTGAACCAACAGGTTTCGTCCTTCGCTCCGGTTTTGACCAGTCGTCACGCCCACGTGGCAAGGTTTTATCTTTCCTTCCGTCTACTCTGGTGTGGATATTATGACCAGTCTCATTCGGCCCAATGTCTGGCGTGCAATGTCTGGCGCTCCGGTTTCTGTCCGGCTTCAGATGTGCCTGCACTGGAAGTCTGGAAGACGCGGATGATATGCAGCAGGAGGAAGTGTTGGTGTCTTAGCTAGTTTAGCTGCATGTTTATTTTCTTTGTGCATGTGCACGCCGTGGGCATGGTACATAGCTGCATGCGTGTGTGTACACGTCCGGGTCATGCGCTAGGCCACCGGACACACAGGTCACCACCACCTGGTTGTCGCCGCGCACCGTCCTGCGCGGCCTCCGAGCATAGGTCCTTCTCGCCGTACTCGTGCTCACCGTTTGCTTCTGCTGCTGCCAACGACGGCACTGTTGATGCCCCTCCGTCGACCCGAGCATACACCATTGAGGCCTTGTCCCCGCTCCATGAGCGCGCGTATAGGCAGAGGAACTTGTTGACTGAGCACGCGCGATGTCAAGCTCAGCCTAGAGCCCTACGTTTCAACGCGCTTTGATGCCGACGACCTGCAATGCTGCGTCGCCTCGTCATCTGGCTCCAGTACGAGCGCCGCGAGGACGAGTTTGACCGCCGCCTCTGCTCGATACCTGTAGCCGGACAACCTCGCTCCTCGAATGTGCCCGCTCCGTGGTCTTCCCCATGAAATCCTCCGGCGATGAATCGTACACCGGTGATGGCGTCACCAATGGCGGCTCCAGGAATTTGCAACCAGGTATTCATGTGTATTCATTTTGTCAAAATCATTGTTGTTTTTCGAAAGTTGTCACAGTCTTACCAAAATCAACACTATTTTATAAAAATTATGGGTATTCATATAAAGACCTAAGAATACCCCTAGTGCCGCCCCTAGGCGTCACTGGTCAACATGGCCATGGACGGCAACATTCACTCGCTCGTGGTCCTGTTCCTCCAAGAGGGCACCATCGCCAGCAGCTCCATATCTTGCACGCCAAGTGCCTGATAGAATGCCCACATGAGAGATAAATCAAAGTGGAGAAATAGATTGCCATATGGACTAGAACCAGTCAAAACCGTGCCGAGTCAGCACAAAACCTGCTTTGGTGTGATAGCGGTACGAAACTTGTCCGGTTTCAAGAGTTTAGGATGCAAGTTGTTCGGTTTCAAAGTTGAGGAATCAAATCTAGACTTCGTCAAAAGTTGAGGGACGAAAAATATACTTTTCTCTATATGTTTTCAACCACATTTTCTTGGATCTATTCCACGCTTTTCAGTGACGTCCCTTCAGTGGCAGACAGCGTTTTCGTGGACTCGCGGAGTCGCTGCACATAAAGCATGCATGGATCACAAAAAGTTCATAACTGCCTCAATTTCCTCCTCTTTATTCATGACAGACGATATATAACACCACCTGGAATGGTTGCATTGCACTACTCTTGCATGAATCGATGTTATGACATGCATTCTCGTTACACTTCACTGCTGCAATACGTGCAGCTTTATTTAGGCTGACAATATGTCGACGTGTACGTATATTGTATCCACGTTACACTTCACTCCTGCACTATACGCAGCTTATTTAGGTTGACAGTGCACGTGCGTACGTACGGGCGCACGTATGGACGACGCAGCCAGACTAACGGAACTGGATGGGGTACGCCGGCGACTTGTCCGGGTTGAACAGCCCGAAGTGCTTCTCGATGAGCTCCCCGGTCTTGAAGTTCTCGTTGAACATGGCGAAGATATACGTCTCCAGCAAGCCGGGCCTCTTGGGGGTGCCCCCGCCGACGTGGTCGATCAGCCCCTGGTTGTACGCCCTCGCGTTGTCCGCCGTCGCCGCGAACCCGCTCGCCGACGGCCACCCGCTCTCCGAAATCACCACCCGCACGCCCGGCGCGCCGGCCCTCTCCAGCGCCGCGACCAGGGCGTCCACCATGGCGTCGAACAGGCACGTGTAGGTCAGCCCGTTGTTCTGGTCGCGCACCGTGGTGCCCGGCCGGAACGTCGCGTAGTTCAGCTGGATGTCCCGCGGGTTGTCCTTGTACGCGAAGTAGGGGTACACGTTGGCCAGCAGCGGCGCGCCGGTGCTCGCCAGGAGCCGGGCCACGTCCGTCATGTAGGCCTGCGCGAACACGCCGTTGGAGGGCGGGAAGGTGTTGGTCACCGCGTCGAACCGGATCGAGGTGGACACCTTGATGGCGCCGAGGCCTGCGCCGGCGAGGGCCGTGTTGAGGTTCCGTATGGCCGGGACGATGTTCTGCGTGTCGCCGCCCAGGACCTCGTTGCCGGCGGCGATGTACTTGATGTTCACCGCCGGATAGTAGGGCCTGACGTTATCCCGGACCCAGTTCGCGGCGTTGGAGGCGTTGGCGGCGAGGCTGGCCAGCACGTCGGTGCCGCCGACGTCGAGGATGAGGCCGATGCCGGAGCCGCGGAGCGCGGAGAGGGCCTTGGCGTCGGCGAAGTAGATGCGCATGCCGGTGAGGCCCTTGGACCTGTAGAGCTGCACCACCTCGTTGGCCGGCGGGAGGTTGTTGGCGACCACGCCGTAGCAGACGCCGATCGTCATGGCTAGCTACGGGATCAAGAGGTTTCAGCTGGGTCTCTGCTGGCTAAAATTTCTGGTCGATGCTTTGCACTCCCTGCTGCTGCGATAAGAAACGCCATTAGCTAGGATTACTTATAGTACATGGGAGAGATGAGAGATGCGTGCATGTGATATGCTTGCATCATTAGACGGTTCCTTATTCCACCATCTCATCTCATCGTCCATGATAGATTGATAGGGGCTCCCCATCTTCCTAGCTAATTAGGTGTCACCTCAGCCTGGTCATCCTAGCCTTAGTATTCCATGAGATGAGTCGATGACAGAGGCTGCTATCGTGCCAAATTTTCAATTATATAGTTTTATACAAAATTGGAAACTTGTTGGACTTTTCGTCGACAACTAGTTGGGTACGTACATACATCAATGGCCATTATTTAGTTGTTGAAAATCTTTCGTGGACAAAGTCTAGCCGCCTATGCATGTGAGTATAGTAGCTCATGCCCCATGCATCCACAATAATACTCCGTTGACAGTGTTAAAGTAGTACTTCAATTGGTGGATGAGATCGAATTTAATTAAGATGTGATGACAGTGATGAGCTAGCTAAATCTTACAACACCCGGTCGTCTGCTCACATGCATGATTGGTACTCCCTCTGTCCAAAAAACTTATCCCAAACTTGTTCTTCAAGTTTGCATACATCTATTTGAGGGACGAGCTTTTTCGGACGAAGGGAGTACATACATATCATTTTCTTACACCTAAATCGAGTCGTCGTTCATCAATTGGCACATGCATCTTTGTGCATGCAGCAGCTAGGCGCTGCGTGCACGCCTTGGCCCGGCCGGTCACCCTCATTCCATCAATCACGTTTAACTTTTTATTGCCTATTAATACGTGTCGGTAACGAATTTATGAAGTGTATTGCGATGATATGCTAGGCCAGCGCTAGGTGTCAACCGGCCAGAGCGAGAAAAGTAAGCCTCCTCTGATCCTGCCCGAGCTAGTTACAGGGGAAAACTTTCTATGGAGTGGCGTGATCATCCTCCTGACTCCTTGATCCCCTCTCTTATAACATAGATGATTATTGTTTAACAAATGTCGCCGAAGTTCAAAAAAAAGTCACTAGGTAGGTAGGTAAACCGGCCACAAAGAGAAGAAGGGTAGAGCGAGATGCTTGTTTAGGCTAAGGACAACAATGACAGAGATATTTGGAGATCGTTTCTACAAAATTATGTCTGTCAATCATGCGAAAAAAGCACATATCCGTTCGCCCCTCCGTGCCGCGTCAGGTGCACAATGGAAAATCCCGTTTGGGTGCATGTAGGTTCGGACTCGGCTGAACCCGCACCCCAAACATGGGAAGGAAATGCAATAGTACCTCTTGACACCGGCAAAATAGTGCAATAATACCTCTTGACACCGGCAAAATAGTACAATAGTACCTATTGCCACTGCAAACATTTCAACGAATCCAACCTCATCCCCATGGCCAATTTGACTATTTCCCAGCGGCACTCGACGAACCCTAGAACATGGGGTTAAGGTGGAGCTAGTGCGTATTCCTTCAAAAATCGAAAGAATGGGGAATAAACGAGTGGGAGCCACCTAGGTTTACACCAATTGTGGATTCCTTCGAAAATCAAAAAGATGGGGGAGATTCGAGTGGGAGTCAACTAAGTTTACGTCATTTCTGGATAAACTTGGGAATAGTTTCAAACCCAGATCTTCAAGGTCGCACTGCCATTATTGCCGCTGTCTCTGGCTGCATGAGGAGAAGGGCAAGACAGAGGAAGGTATCATGGGTAGCACTAGTAGAAAACAGGGCTTTGGTCCAGGCCGGCTCAGCCCATTAGTCCCGGTTCGTGAGCCCAGGGGGGCGGCCGGGCCACGTGGGCCATTGGTCCCGGTTCATCTGAACCTTTTGGTCCCGGTTGGTGGGACGAACCGGGACCAATGGGCCTCGCTCCTGACCCACCACCATTGATCCCGGTTGGTGGCTTGAACCAGGACCAAAGGCTCCCCTTTAGTCCCGGCTCATCTCACCAACCGGGACCAATGAGGTGCCTATATATACCCCTCGCTCGCGAGCAGAGCACCCCAGTGCTCTGTTTTTCTCTAGCCGAGGGGGAGAGGGCTTGGTGGTGCTCTAGCTCACCTCCTATGCACACAAGGTGTTCGATGGAATGCCCGAGCCACACTACTTAAGCTTTCTCCTCTCCAAGCTCGACCTCCAATCTCCATTTTCCATAATATTTGTCTAGGTTTAGCGGTCCGTCACGCCCCGTCCCCGTCTTCACCGCCGTCGATCACCCGCACCGAGCTCATCGCCGGCACCACCGTGGTGAGCCTCTTGTTTTATCTTCATTCTGAAAGGAAAAATATTCTTACTTGCATGTTTACATAGATACTTGTATTATTTGCTTACTTTTATTATTGCATCTTATATAGTGCGATGGTTTTGGTATCCGCCCCCGTCGGCCCTCGTCCTGTCTATGATTCGGATGTGGTATATATATTATCTTTATAACTATTGGTTCATTTATTGTTTATGAAAATTATGCCGACCAATGTGACATAGATATTATTTATGTAGGATGTATGTGAATCGGAAATGCCAACCGACCCTATTGTCAAGAGGTTAAATTTAGTTGAAGAAGAAAACAATTTGTTGAAGGAAAAAATAAAAAAAATTGAGGAGGAGAAGATGATATTGGAGTTGCATGTTGCGGATGTCGTCGATGATCACAAGATCAAGATGGATGCAATGCGCTTGAAGATTAGAAAGATTAAAAAATATGCCATTGATACCGAGGCTTGGTATCATTATGCCGTTGGATCAATTGTTACCTTGGTTGCGATTATGATCGCATTTGTTTTCGCATTGAAATGTTTTACATAGTTTCAATGTATGGTTTAATTAATTAGATGCTCTGGAGAGCTATATGTTGTTAGATGAGAACTATGTATGCACTTTGGTTTTAATGTGATGATGAACTTCTATTAATTTGGATACTTAATTATATATAATGCACGCAGATGAACCGGCAATGGATACGGTGACAGACACACCCGCGAGTACATTAAGGGCGTGCATGAGTTTCTCGAAGCGGCTGAGGCAAACAAGCAGAATGGTTTTATGTGTTGTCCATGCACTGAATGTGGGAATACGAGGTCTTACTCTAACCGGAAAATCCTTCACTCCCACCTGCTTTACAAGGGTTTCATGCCACACTATAATGTTTGGACGAGGCATGGAGAAATAGGGGTTATGATGGAAGACGGCGAAGAAGAAGAGTACGATGACAACTATGTGCCCCCTGAATACGGTGATGCTGCAACGGGGGGAGCTGGTGAAGATCAAGAGGAACCAGACGATGTGCCCAATGATGCTGCAACGGGTGAAGTTGCTGAAGATCAAGAGGAACCAGACGATGTGCCCTATGATGATGATCTCCGCCGGGTCATTGTCGATGCAAGGACACAATGCGAAAGTGAAAAAGAGAAGCTGAAGTTCGATCGCATGTTAGAGGATCACAAAAAAGGGTTGTACCCCAATTGCGAAGATGGCAACACAAAGCTCGGTACCGTACTGGAATTGCTGCAGTGGAAGGCAGAGAATGCTGTGGCTGACAAAGGATTTGAGAAGCTACTAAAAATATTGAAGAAGAAGCTTCCAAAGGATAACGAATTGCCCGACAGTACATACGCAGCAAAGAAGGTCGTATGCCCTCTAGGATTGGAGGTGGAGAAGATACATGCATGCCCTAATGACTGCATCCTCTACCGCGGTGCATACAAGGATCTGAACGCATGCCCGGTATGCGGTGTCGTGGTTCTAAGTCTGACAGTGAGGTAGGGGGTGTGTATGGAGAGGCTAGACCTTAGCTATTGGGAAGTTGTAAGCACGCAAGGTTTACGAGTTCAGGCCCTTCTCTGAGGAAGTAACAGCCCTACGTCTCGGTGCCCGGAGGCGGTCGACTGGATTATGCGTGTGTAAAATGACAGGGGTGCGAACCCCTGATACTGAGGAGGGGGGTGGCTTATATAGAGTTCGCCAGCCCTCTCCTGCCCTCAGTAATGCAGGGTTTAAGGTACATTTAAGGTGGGCGTTACTGATAACGTCCCTAATAAAGTGTCATAATAATCATAAAGACTACTTAATAGCCGACCGTTTGCCTGCGAAGTGACTTGAGGTCTTCTAGCAGTCGAGTGGTTGGCTTCTTGGTCGAGTGTCTTCAACCCGTCGAGTGGGATATCTTCAAGTTGTTTGAAAGGTGACTTCCTCTAAGGATGTCCTATGGTAGGGCTCTTTAGGACGGGTCCGTGTCCCTACCGTAGGTACATGACTTCATCATTAGCCCCCGAACGGATCGAGGCTGGAGTGAGAAAAGGGGTTAGGGACCTTTCCAACCGACCCTTCGGGTTATTATGGGTGCTTCGTTCTGGGCCGACTATCATGGATGATGTCATTAACCTCTTTCAGTCGCCTTGATCCGTTCCAGGTCTTTCGTCGAATGGATTTCTTTACCTGTGAGGCATCGAGCGCCGGCGTGTGCGGGATTTCCATTTCGTCAAGTTGTTCTGTAGCCGGCGGAGATCGCGGGATTCGGATTTTTTGGGAAGCGCGCGGAACGGGGGCGGCCGCAGTAATCGGGAGCGAGCGAAGGCTCCTCGATCCCCGCGCCGCCTTTTTCGCCACATACAGCATGCGCGCCTGCCACGGGATTTGACTGGATAGCTCGGGCCTACCTGCCAGCCACTCGGGAGCGGCCCCTTATAAGTAGTTGGCCCGGAGCCTTTCATCAGTACGCGTGCTCATCTCTTCCTCTTCCTTCTCTGTTTCTCCGTCGCCTCCTCCGCTTCCTTCGCTCTCGCCCCGCCACCACAAAACTAGCTCGAGACCTCGCCGACGACGATGGTGAAGGGTAAGACGACCGCTCTGGAGCGCGCGAAGAAGGCGGCGGCGGCGGGGAAGGGAAAGAAGTCTGCGCGCGGGGGTTCTTCCTCTCGGACGGCCCTGCCCAAGGGGTGGATCCAGGGCGACTGGATGCCCTCGGTGCTCCGTCAGGAGGACCTCGACGACCTGGTCGAGGGAGGAGCCATTCCCCACAAGGCGGCGCGTCTTCCAGGGGGAGAAATTGAGCCCCAGCCACGCGACGGTGAGTGCGTCCTCCTGGCGACTCATATTGACCGTGGATTCTCTCTGCCGCCCCACTCTTTCTTCCGCAACTTCCTGAACTTCTTCGGGGCGCAGCTCCATCACTTTACTCCGAACTCCATAGTCTATCTTGCCGCCTTTATTTCTATGTGTGAGGCGTTCCTGGGGTGCCGCCCACACTGGGGACTTTTCAAGCACATCTTCACCTGTCGCTCTCAGTCGGTTAAGAAGGCCAAGTCGAGTGACGAGAAGACACAGGTGATCCAGCTGTGCGGGGGTTTGGTGATCCAGACGAGGGGGAAAAGCTGTTTTCCCTCCATTACCTTCCCGGAGTCAGTTCGAGGATGGTAGGCGACTTGGTTCTACTGCCAGGATCAGGTGACCCCAAGGCAGTCGACTGGACTTCCACCCTTCACCCTCGACCGAGCTGAAAAGCCGGCTTCTCTGAAGGTGACGCCCGAAGAAAAGGCCCAGGTCAAGATACTGGCGGGTCGAGTGGTCAAACTTGTCCGTGAGGGCGTGACGGGGATGGATCTGCTTGAAGTCTTCCTCAAGAGGCGAATCCAACCACTCCAGGCTCGGGACCACCCGATGTGGCTGTACTCCGGCCTCGAGGACACCACTCGGATCCACCCGGAGGAGGTCACCGACGAGATGTTGGAGGGGTGGCTGTCAAGCATCACGGGGAACAAGGACAACCCCCGAGGAGCTAGGAGGGTCATTCCACTCGACAACTCGTATGAGGTCGACCAGGTGCGTCTTTATGTTTTCGACTGAAATCTTCGTTTTCTGCATTGGTCTTGTTTTGAGCGGGTCGACTGACTTTCCATTTTGTCTGCTGTCTTTCAGGCGACCATTGAGATGTATTCGACGCCCAACGGGGCACAGGGGTCGACTGAGGAAGGAGAAGGGAGCGGAGGTGAGAGCGGGGATGACCAGGGCGAGTGGGAGTCAGACAGCGAAGGAGAGGGAGGCGATGACGTCTTCTCCAGCGAGGAGGAGGAGGAGGCCGAACCTCCCCGCCCGGAAAGGCGATCCAAGATCGCACACGACCCGGCGTAGGGACGTGGCCAGGCGACTGCCTCCGTCGGGCCATCGTCGAAACGCCCTCGGACTTCTTCTCCAACACCGACTGGGAAGGTCCCCAAGCAACCACGCACGACGCAATCCAAGCCGCCCAAGACTCTGCCCAAGATGAAGATAACTGTCCCTGTTATTTCCGGGTAACAAGTCTTGTCTTCTTTCGTCGATTGGAGGACGGATCCTCGGTCGACTCATTATGCTTAACTGGCTGATTCTTCGAAATTTGCAGTGCTGCTACCTCCGAGGTCTCCGCCAAAGATGACGACCAAGAGATGGGGGACGCTGCTACCTCCAACCTTGGTACGATTATTGACGTTCTGTTTTTGAGTTGGCTTGGTCGTTTCTTGCAATTCTGGTCGATTGAAAGTTCTTCCTGCAGCTCCTCCTCATGTTATCGACCTCCCGGATGACGATGACAACGAGCCGCTGAGGATAGGGAGGACCAAGAGGCTGTCGACTGACAGGGCTCCCCAGCCTGCTCTGGCGCCTGAGGCCGCGGCTCGGGACGGCGGCGATGCCCCTCGGGCTTCTGTGTCCTTCGCCAATCCCCTGTCGAGTGCGCAGCCCTCGGCGTCGACTGCCAATCCGACTTCGCTCTTTGTCGCGTACTCTGTCCCTGAAGACGAAGTGGCCGCTGCGAAGGAGGCCATACACCAGGCGGGGGTCATGATGGAACAGGTGAAGAAGGCTCGAGAGGCCAGCCAGGCGGCTTACGACGCGAGTTCGGCGCTTCAGAGTAACGTCCAGGTCAGTCGACTTGATACTTGTTTGTTTGAAGAGTCTTTCTCCCTCTTTCTTTTTCTTTTTGAAGATCTTTGTATCTGTATCTGTACACCCACTGGGTGTGTTTTCTCTTTCTTGGACTAGTGGGGGCACGCTGAGTGCACCCACTAGGTGTAGTCCCCGAGACTAAGGTGGACTGCTGGCAGTCGACTGTAGTCTGTATATTGCGTTTGTGAATCTGTACTTCTTCACTCGGTTTGGTCTGGCCAGGTCGAGTGGGACCGTGTCCTGTCGACTGCGGGCAGTCGTTTTTTTTGGTCGAACCAGTGGGGGCACGCTGAGTGCACCCACTGGGTGTAGTCCCCGAGACTACTGTCGAATGTTTTTGATTCAGCTGTGGTCTTAGAAACATCACCATTGTTCCTTAGTTACTCGGAAGCAACTTATCTCGAACGTCTGTCGGCTGGTTTTTCTTTTTGCAGAGATCCTGCGAACTTGCCGCTCGCTATGCTGAATTGGAGAAACAGAAGATTCAACTGGACCTTGATCTAGAGCTGGCCAGGACGGAGTTGCAGAAGGTCAGGGAGGGCGCCGCGGGTAAAGCGACTTTGTCGACTGATTTTGTTTTCAGGCTTGAGCATTCCTCTGTTGTTTCCGATTCAATCGCCATTTCTTTGTAGGAGAATTGGAAAAAGCTTTGGCGAGGAAGGACCAGGACCTGGCTGTTGCCCGCAAGGAGGCTGACGACAAGATGGCTCTGGCCGAACAGAAGCTGGCTTCGGTCGACCAGTTGGAAAAAGAGAACACCAGGTTGCAGGCCGCTCTGACTGATGCCAACAGGCTGACTGCCAGTTGGAAGAAGAAGAACCTCCTCCTGGGCGAGGAGATGGAAGGCATCGCCCGTAGGAGGGACGACCTGGAGAGCTACCTGAGGAGCCTCGCCAAGAGGCTGTACATCAAACTTGAAGGTGCACATCTAATTTTGACTATTTTGTACTTTTGTGTCGACTCAATCTTGCGATCGTTGGCTTATCTTTAGGTCTTGTGTGCAAAATTCTGTCAGAACTTCGAAGAGGAGACCGGGCGGATCGAAACGGGTCTGGACCCAATCAATTCTCCGGTGAAAGATGATACTGCTATGAACCTGCTCCGACTGAAATCTCGAATCGACGGCGCCATGGATTACTTGGCTTGACTGAAGGTCGCCATGTCGCGGATCGACTCGACGCTCTGGCCAGAGTCCACGCTCCAGAACGATCTCGAGTCTCTTATGGCTCGACTTGACAAAATCCCCGATCGAGTGCAGGAGTGGAAGAAGTCTTCTGCCCGGTGCGGCGCTGATGTGGCTCTATCCTTAGTCCGCGTCCACTGCAAGGAGGCGCGAGAAGAAAAGCTGGCCGCCATCCAAGTCGCCAATACCAAGAGGCACAGCTTCCAAGACTTCATGGAGACCTTCATTGCTGCAGCCACTCGCATTGCGGACGGAATTGACCTGGATGAGTTCGTCGCTCCTGCCAGTCCTCCTCTTGAGGAGTGAGAAAACTTTTATGCCTTCCCTTAAATTAGCCTCGGAATGCCGAGTGGACTTGTAATCGTTTAAATTCTGCCGAGCTGAGGGCTCGAGTACTTTGATTCGGGGCCCAGGGCCTTTTAAGCTTTATCCGAACTTAATTTTTGCTGAATGTCTTCGTGGTCTGGAACTGTCGTGTGGGGCTTGATGGCCGACCCTCACCCTGTTGTTGTACATTGTATTTGTGGCGGAGCTCTCGGGAAAAGGTGGCAGTCGACCCACGCCTTGTTACTGTAGAGTGGGACGAAGCTCACATTATATTTGTGGCGGAGCTCTTCAGGAGAAGGTGGGTTTCGAACTTAGGCGAGTATCTGACTGCAGCTAAGTCTCTTCGTGGAGAACTTAGGCGAGTGCTGAACTGCAGCTAAGCCCCCGAGTGGGAGGTTCACTCTCCACTCGGTAGGATTTTTCAAACTTAGGCGAGTGTCTGACCGCAGCTAAGTCTCTCCGTGGAGAACTCAGGCGAGCGCTGAACTGCAGCTAAGCCCCCGAGTGGGAGGTTTGCTCTCCACTCGGTAGGATTTTTCAAACTTAGGTGAGTGTCTGACCGCAGCTAAGTCTCTTCGTGGAGAACTTAGGCGAGTGCCGGACTGCAGCTAAGCCCCCGAGTGGGAGGTTTGCTCTCCACTCGGTAGGATTTTTCAAACTTAGGCGAGTGTCTGACTGCAGCTAAGTCTCTTCGTGGAGAACTTAGGCGAGTGCTGAACTGCAGCTAAGCCCCCGAGTGGGAGGTTTGCTCTCCACTCGGTAGGATTTTTCAAACTTAGGCGAGTGTCTGACTGCAGCTAAGTCTCTTCGTGGAGAACTTAGGCGAGTGCTGAACTGCAGCTAAGCCCCCGAGTGGGAGGTTTGCTCTCCACTCGGTAGGATTTTTCAAACTTAGGCGAGTGTCTGACTGCAGCTAAGTCTCTTCGTGGAGAACTTAGGCGAGTGCTGAACTGCAGCTAAGCCCCCGAGTGGGAGGTTTGCTCTCCACTCGGTAGGATTTTTCAAACTTAGGCGAGTGTCTGACTGCAGCTAAGTCTCTTCGTGGAGAACTTAGGCGAGTGCTGAACTGCAGCTAAGCCCCCGAGTGGGAGGTTTGCTCTCCACTCGGTAGGATTTTTCAAACTTAGGCGAGTGTCCGACTGCAGCTAAGTCTCTTCATGGAGAACTTAAGCGAGCGCTGAACTGCAGCTAAGCCCCTGAGTGGGAGGTTTGCTCTCCACTCGGTAGGATTTTTCAAACTTAGGCGAATCGGATTCGCAGCTAAGTCACCCACTGGGGGATTTCGGATACATACAACAGTGACAGCAATTATTGGAACACTCTTATTTCTGATAAAAATGAACTTCAGGAGTTTTTCTTATTACATCTGGTTTGAGAGTGGACTTAAGTGTAAAAGGGGCGGAGAAGCTCCGCGTTCCAAGCTCGAGGTTCGTCGATTTGTCGATCAACATTGTAAAGGTGATATGCTCCGTTGTGGACGACTTTGGTGACGATGAAGGGGCCTTCCCAAGTGGGAGCGAGCTTGTGAGGTTTCTGTTGATCCACTCGGAGGACCAAATCTCCTTCTTGAAAGGCTCGACTCTTCACATTCCGGGCGTGGAATCGACGCAAGTCCTGCTGGTAAATGGTCGATCTGATCATTGCCATCTCCCTCTCTTCCTCCAAGAGGTCGACTGCGTCTTGCCGGGCCTGCTTCGCTTCACCTTCGGTGTAAAGTTCGACTCGGGGCGCATTATGAAGGAGATCGCTTGGCAGGACAGCTTCGGCTCCATAAACCAGAAAGAATGGGGTCCTTCCAGTCGACCGGTTAGGGGTGGTCCTTAATCCCCACAGCACTGACGGAAGCTCGTCGACCCAAGCGCCTGCCGTGTGCTTGAGATCGCACATCAGCCGAGGTTTTAGCCCTTTGAGAATCAGACCATTTGCTCTCTCAGCCTGTCCATTCGACTAGGAGTGAGCGACTGAGGCATAGTCGACTCGTGTGCCTTGAGAAGCGCAAAATGCTCTGAACTCGTCCGAATCAAAGTTTGACCCGTTATCAGTGATGATGCTGTGCGGGACTCCATATCTGAATGTCAATCCTCTGATGAAACTGATAGCGGTGCCAGTGTCGAGGCTCTTTATGGGCTTAGCTTCGATCCATTTGGTAAACTTGTCGACTGCCACAAGCACATGAGTGAATCCACTCCTGCCCATTCTTAGGGGGCCAACCATGTCCAATCCCCAGACGGCAAAGGGCCAGACGAGCGGAATGGTTTTCAGGGCTGACGCGGGCTTGTGTGACATGTTGGAGTAGAACTGGCAGCCCTCGCACCTGTCGACTATCTCTTTCGCCATCTCATTTGCCCTTGGCCAATAAAATCCAGCTCGGTATGCCTTAGCCACAATGGTCCGAGAGGACGCATGGTGACCGCAGGTTCCCGAGTGGATATCGTTGAGGATTATTTGACCCTCTTCTGGCGTTATGCATTTCTGGCCGACTCCGGTCGCACTTTCTATGTACAGCTGTCCCCTTATGACCATGAAGGCCTTAGATCGGCGGACGATCTATCGAGCCTCCTCCTCGTCCTCCGGGAGTTCTTTCCTTAGGATATATGCAATGTACGGTATTGTCCAGTCAGGGGTGACTGCCAAGACTTCCATGATTAGGTCGACTACTGCAGGCACTTCAACTTCAGTCAGATCCGTGGCACTTTTCGGCTGCGGGGCTTCTTCTGTGAAAGGATCTTCTTGGACTGAAGGCGAGTGAATGTGTTCCAAGAACACGTTGCTTGGAATGGCTTCTCTCTTGGAGCCTATCTTTGCCAAGTCGTCAGCTGCCTGGTTTTTCAGTCGGGGGATGTGGTGGAGTTCCAACCCCTCGAACTTCTTCTCTAGCTTCCGTACTGCATTGCAGTATCCAGTCATTGCCGGACTCCTGACATCCCACTCCTTCATCACTTGATTAACCACCAGATCCGAGTCGCCATAGACCATGAGGCGACGGACGCCAAGCGAAATGGCCATGCGCAACCCATACAAAAGTGCTTCATACTCTGCTTCGTTATTGGAGGAATCGAAGTGAATCTGGAGAACGTATCTGAGCTTATCTCCTCGGGGGGGGGGGGGGGGAGACCAAAAATACCCCCGCGCCCGAACCATTCAACATCTTGGATCCATCGAAGAACATAGTCCAGTGTTCCGAGTGAACTTGAGTCGGAAGTTGCTGTTCAATCCACTCGGCGATGAAATCCGCGACTGCTTGGGACTTGATGGCTTTCTTTGCTTCAAACTTGATGTCTAAAGGAAGGAGTTCAATCGCCCACTTGGCCACTCGACCAGTTGCATCTCTGTTATGCAGGATCTCCGATAATGGGGCGTCGCTGACGACTGTAATGGAGTGGTCAGAGAAATAATGTGCAACTTTCTTCGTGGTCATGTAAATCCCATATACAAGCTTCTGGTAGTGGGGGTATCTTTGTTTTGAAGGGGTCAAAACTTCAGACACATAATAAACAGGGCGTTGAACTTTGAAGGCCTTCCCTTCCTCTTCCCGCTCGACCGTAAGTACTGTACTGACAACTTGTCCCGTGGCTGCAATGTAAAGCAGCAGAGGCTCTTTGCTGATTGGGGCAGCTAGCACCGGCTGGGTGGAGAGCAGAGCTTTGAGCTCTGCAAACGCTGCATCAGCTTCTGGAGTCCACTCGAACTTGTCAGACTTTTTCATCAGTCGGTAAAGAGGCAACGCTTTTTCACCGAGTCGAGAAATGAATCGACTTAAGGCGGCCAAGCAGCCTGTAAGTTTTTGGACATCATGCACACGTACAGGACGCTTCATCCGGAGTATGGTGCCAATTTTTTCAGGATTGGCGTCGATTCCCCGTTCGGAAACGAGAAAACCGAGTAGCTTGCCACCTGGAACTCCGAAAGTGCACTTTGACGGATTGAGCTTGATATCGTACCTCCTGAGGTTGGCGAAGGTTTCAGCAAGGTCAGCCCGCAGGTCGGAACCTTTCCGGGACTTGACTACGATATCGTCCATGTACGCCTCCACATTCCGACTGATTTGAGTGAGTAAACACTTCTGGATCATTCTCATGAATGTGGCTCCGGCGTTCTTGAGGCCGAATGGCATGGTGACGTAACAGAAGCATCCAAATGGAGTGATGAAAGCTGTTTTGATTTCGTCGGGCCCATACAGACGGATCTGATGGTACCCGGAGTAGGCATCTAGAAAAGACAATCTCTCGCATCCCGCAGTTGAGTCGACAATTTGGTCGATGCGAGGGAGAGGAAAATGATCTTTCGGGCAGGCCCGATTGATATGCTTGAAATCAATGCACATACGGAGTGACTTGTCCTTCTTGGGGACCATGACAACATTGGCGAGCCACTCGGAGTGGTAGATCTCTCGGATGAACTCAGCTGCTAAGAGCCGAGCCACTTCCTCGCCAATGGCTTGTTTTTTCTGGACGGCGGACCGCCGAAGATGTTCCTTCACGGGTTTGAACTTTGAGTCGACTCGCAGGCGGTGCTCAGCTAGCCCCCTGGGAACTCCAGGCATGTCAGAGGGTTTCCATGCGAAGATGTCCTAGTTCTCACGGAGGAGCTGGATGAGCGCTTCTTCCTATTTGGAGTCGAGCGTCGTCGAGATGTGAGTCGGAGCTGCGTCGGGATCAGTCGGGTGAATGTGTACTGTCTTCGTTTCGCCAGCCGACTGAAAAGCTAACTCGGAGGCAGGCTTCTTAGCCCGCAGCAATTCACTCGGGTCGGCAGTCTTTTGGTACTCTTTCAGCTCGACTACTGCCATCTGAGCGTCGGCGATCTTTGATCCCTTCTGGAAACATTCTTCTGCTTTCTTCCAGTTGCCCGTAACAGTGATCACACCTTTGGGGCCAGGCATCTTTAATTTAAGATACACGTAGCATGGTCGAGCCATGAAGCGTGCGTAAGCTGGCCTGCCCAAGATGGCGTGATACGCACTCTGGAAGTCCACAACTTCAAACGTTAACTTTTCCTTGCGGTAATTCTTTGAATCACCAAAAACCACATCAAGAGCAATCTAGCCGAGTGACTCGGCTTTCTTCCCAGGAATGACTCCGTGGAAGCTCATGTTACTGGTGCTGAGTCTGGACATCGGAATGCCCATTCCTTTCAAGGTTTCAGCGTACAGTATGTTCAGGCCACTGCCGCCGTCCATCAGGACTTTGGTCAGTCGAGTGCCTTCGGCAACTAGGTCGACCACCAAAGCTTGCCTCCCAGGGGTGGCAATGTGCGTCGGGTGATCGGACTGGTCGAACGTGATGGCAGTCTGAGACCACTTCAGGTAACTGGGAGTCGCCGGGGCAACCATGTTGACCTCGGGGTTAATGATTTTCAGTCGACTTTTGCTTTCGAGATCAGCAAAAATCATCAAGGTGGAATTGACTTGGGGGTATCCATCGTCACTATCTTCCTTGTCTTCAACTCTGTCTGGCTCTTTTTCTTTATCCTTGGGCTGCTTGCCCTGGAACTGCTGAATCAGAAGCCGACACTGTCGAGTGGTATGCTTCGGGAAAATAAAATTTCCTTCTTCATCTTTCTTGGTATGGATGTGACATGGCAGGTCCAGAACATCATTCCCATCCCGATCTTTAACCTTCTTGGGCTTCCATGTGCCCTTGGGCTTTCCCTTGAAATTTCCCTAGGCCACAGCCAGGGCCTCCCCCGGGGCGGCTGGCTCGGCCTTCCGCTTCTGCTTCCGACTGGAGTTTCCTCCGGTTTCTTGGGCGACTGACTTAAGTTTGCCACTTCAGAGTCGGTCCTCGTCTTCTCCATTAGCGTACTTGGTGGCAATCTCCATCATCCGATTAAGGGACATCTCTCCGGTCCGGCCAAACTTCAGATTCAACTCCCTGTACTTGACACCTTCCTTGAAAGCGCAAACTGCTTGATGGTCTGGCACGTTCTCGACCGAGTGGTGCAGTGTGATCCACCTCTGGATATATTCTCTCAGAGTTTCGTTCGGATTCTATACGCAAGACCGCAGCTCCGTAAGGCCTGCAGGGCGCTTGCATGTCCCTTCGAAGGTTGTGATAAACACTCGGGAGAGATCCTCCCAAGTGTAAATGCTGCTGGGCGCCAACTGATTCAGCCACACCCTAGCTGAGCCTTCCAACATGAGGGGTAAATGCTTCATGGCCACCTCATCGTTGCCGCCGCCAATCTGCACAGCCACTCGGTAATCCTCGAGCCATGTGTCAGGCTTGGACTCACCGGTGAACTTGCTAATTCTAGTTGCCAGCCGGAAGTTGGGAGGGATCACCGCAGCTCTGATGGCCCGACTGAAACATTCAGGCCCCGAGGCGTGTGTCCTGCTGCCGGTGGGCGTATCTCTGTTGTGGCCCTCTCGATGAGCCCTGTTCCTGTCCACCAGACCTTGAACGAGGATGGATCTCGCGTCAAAGCATGGGTCTCGGGGGTCGACTGGGATCCTCTGCCCAGTGTTATGGGGGCGCCTGTCGTCTCGATGTCGAGGTGCATATGATCCACTCCTCGGGGGAGGGGACGGCACCCGACGTCCATCATCACGGTCGGGTCGGTGATCATATTGTTCATTCCTCCTATACTGATCGTGCCGGTCTCCACGCCCCTCACGCCTCGGGGGCGATCTCGGGCTGTGAGCCGACTGGACGGTCTCCGTTGCGACGAATCGACTGTGGATCCTGTCCCGCGACTGAGAGACGGCGGAATTCTGATTTCCCGCCGCTCGGAGCAATGCTCTGATCTGCAGCAATCCTTTGCCGGCCTCCGACTGGGAGGGCTGGATTGACTCCGCTATGCGGGCCGCGGCAGCCAGGTTCTGAACCGGAGTTCGGTACACCTGCGGTGGTGGGAAGAGCTGACGTCAACTGGGTTCGGGAGCTTCCTGGCGTCGACTGGACTCGGGAGCCCGCTAACGCGCCCGCTCGTCGAGAGCTCGCTGTAGATTCTCTAGTCGAGTGCGCTCGGCTAGATTAGCCAAGCGCGCGTCCTCCAAGGCCCGGGCCTCGGGGGTTTCTCCAACAATAGGGGTGTAGAGCGCGTCCATGTTCCGGCGACGAAGCTCCTCCCGCTGCAATGACGTAAGAGGCTCGGGGAGGTATTCGTCGTGAGGGTGCGACGGATCGCCCCTATCGGCACCATCATCAGCGCGATGGAATCCAGGGGGACTGCGTGTCCCCTCGACCGCCAGAACCTCCGCCAAAGGGTCGCTGCTGTCACACTCGGAAGCGGTCTCCGTGGAGCCAGTCGACAGATCAAACAGGCCGCAGAGGGATTCGTCAGGCTCGATTGCAGCGACTTGCGGGGTCGCCGACTGGCGGGCCGCGGCGTGCTTCATCCACCGCTGGAGCCTCGACCGACCCGAGCGCTTGCACTGGCGGGAGACAGGATGGGGAGATGACATGGGAGTCGACCGATATGGGGTCGACGGCTGCCTTAGGAGGACGCCATGGACGCACGCGCGGAAGTGCGTCGCACCGCGGACGGGAAGCGCGTCGACGTCAAGCGGCGCCTCCTGGAGCCAGGCGGAGTCGTTGGCGATGAAAGTGAGTCCGCCGAGACGGATCTCGCGGCCCTCCGCCAAAGCTCCGCAGGAAAACATGATCACGTGGATCGGAAAAATCGCAACTTCTCCAATTAGGCGCTAAGACTAATGCCCCACGGTGGGCGCCAACTGTCGTGGTTCTAAGTCTGACAGTGAGGTAGGGGGGTGTGTATGGAGAGGCTAGACCTTAGCTATTGGGAAGTTGTAAGCACACAAGGTTTACGAGTTCAGGCCCTTCTCTGAGGAAGTAACAGCCCTACGTCTCGGTGCCCGGAGGCGGTCGACTGGATTATGCGTGTGTAAAATGACAGGGGTGCGAACCCCTGATACTGAGGAGGGGGGTGGCTTATATAGAGTTTGCCAGCCCTCTCCTGCCCTCAGTAATGTAGGGTTTAAGGTACATTTAAGGTGGGCGTTACTGATAACGTCCCTAATAAAGTGTCATAATAATCATAAAGACTACTTAATAGCCGACCGTTTGCCTGCGAAGTGACTTGAGGTCTTCTGGCAGTCGAGTGGTTGGCTTCTTGGTCGAGTGACAGCTTCTTGGTCGAGTGTCTTCAACCCGTCGAGTGGGATATCTTCAAGTTGTTTGAAAGGTGACTTCCTCTAAGGATGTCCTATGGTAGGGCTCTTTAGGACGGGTCCGTGTCCCTACCGTAGGTACATGACTTCATCATGCGGTGCATTGCGGTATAATATCAGACGAGATGACCTTGGTGATGTTGATGGCGAGCCCCCCAGGAAGAGGGTTCCTGCGAAGGTGATGTGGTATGCTCCTATAATACCACGGTTGAAATGTCTGTTCAGAAACGAAGAGCATGCCAAGTTGATGCGATGGCACAGTGAGAACCGAAAGAAATATGGGAAGTTTAGAGCACCCGCTGACGGGTCGCAGTGGAGAAAAATCGAGAGAAAGTACTGGGATGAGTTTGCAAAGGACCCAAGGAATGTATGGTTTGCTTTAAGCGCGGATGGCATTAATTCTTTCGGGGAGCAGAGCAGCAATCACAGCACCTGGCCTGTGACTCTATGTATGTATAACCTTCCTCCTTGGATGTGCATGAAGAGGAAGTTCATTATGATGCCTATTCTCATCCAAGGCCCTAAGCAACCCGGCAACGAAATTGATGTGTACCTAAGGCCATTAGTTGAAGAACTTTTACAGCTGTGGAATGGAAACGGTGTACGTACGTGGGATGAGCACAGACAAGAGGAATTTAACCTTAAGGCGTTGCTGTTCGTGACCATCAACGATTGGCCCGCTCTCAGTAACCTTTCAGGACAGACAAACAAAGGATACCATGCATGCACGCACTGTTTAGATGTCACTGAAAGTATATACCTAGACAAATGCAGGAAGAATGTGTACCTGGGCCATCGTCGATTTCTTCCGACCAACCATCAATGTCGAAAGAAAGGCAAGCATTTCAAAGGCGAGGCAGATCACCGGAAGAAGCCCGCCATGCGCACCGGTGATCACGTGCTTGCTATGGTCAATGATTTACACTATGCAATCTTTGGAAAGGGTCCCGGTGGACTAGCTGTTCCGAATGACGCTGAGGGACACGCACCCATGTGGAAGAAGAAATCTATATTTTGGGACCTACCCTACTGGAAAGACCTAGAGGTCCGCTCCTCAATCGACGTGATGCACGTGACGAAGAACCTTTGCGTGAACCTTCTAGGCTTCTTGGGCGTGTATGGGAAGACAAAAGATACACCTGAGGCACGGGAGGACCTGTTGGGGAATGTAGTAATTTCAAAAAAATTCCTACGCACACGCAAGATCATGGTGATGCATAGCAACGAGGGGGAGAGTCTGATCTACGTACCCTTGTAGATCGCAATGAAAGCGTTGACACAACGTAGAGGAAGTAGTCGTACGTCTTCTTCCCGATCTGACCGATCCAAGCACCGTTACTCCAGCACCTCCGAGTTCTTAGCACACGTACAGCTCGATGACGATCCCCGGGCTCCGATCCAGCAAAGCTTCGGGGAGGAGTTCTGTCAGCACGACGGCGTGATGACGATCTTGATGTTCTACCGACGCAGGGCTTCGCCTAAGCACTACAACGATATGATCGAGGTGGAATATGGTGGCGAGGGGCACCGCACACGGCTAAGGAACAATCTCAATGATCAACTTGTGTGTCTAGAGGTGCCCCCTGCCTCCGTATATAAAGGAGCCAAGGGGGAGGGTGCGGCCGGCCAGGAGGAGGGCGCAGGAGGAGTCCTACTCCTACCGGGAGTAGGACTCCCCCCCCCCAATCCTAGTTGGACTAGGATTCCCCGAGGGGGAAAGAGAGAGAGGGGGGCCGGCCACCTCTCTTAGTCCTAATAGGACTAGGGAGGGGGGAGGCGCGCGGCCACCTTGGGCTGCCCCTTTCTCCTTTCCACTAAAGCCCATTAAGGCCCATATGGTTCCCGGGGGGTTCCGGTAACCTCCCGGTACTCCGGTAAAATCTCGATTTCACCCGGAACACTTACGATATCCAAATATAGGCTTCCAATATATCAATCTTTATGTCTCGACCATTTGAAGACTCCTCGTCATGTCCGTGATCACATCCGGGACTCCGAACTAACTTCGGTACATCAAAATGCATAAACTCATAATAACTGTCATCGTAATGTTAAGCGTGTGGACCCTACGGTTCGAGAACAATGTAGACATGACTGAGACACATCTCCGGTCAATAACCAATAGCGGGACCTGGATGCCCATATTGGCTCCTACATATTCTACGAAGATCTTTATCGATCAGACCGCATAACAACATACGTTGTTCCCTTTGTCATCGGTATGTTACTTGCCCGAGATTCGATCGTCGGTATCCAATACCTAGTTCAATCTCGTTACCGGCAAGTCTCTTTAGTCATTCCGTAATACATCATCTCGCAACTAACTCATTGGCTGCAATGCTTGCAAGGCTTAAGTGATGTGCATTACCGAGAGGGCCCAGAGATACCTCTCCGATATTCGGAGTGACAAATCCTAACCTCGAAATACGCCAAGCCAACATGTACCTTTGGAGACACCTGTAGAGCTCCTTTATAATCACCCAGTTACGTTGTGACGTTTGGTAGCACACAAAGTGTTCCTCCGGCAAACGGGAGTTGCATAATCTCATAGTCATAGGAACATGTATAAGTCATGAAGAAAGCAATAGCAACATACTAAACGATCGGGTGCTAAGCTAATGGAATGGGTTATGTCAATCAGATCATTCAACTAATGATGTGATCCCGTTAATCAAATAACAACTCTTTGTTCATGGTTAGGAAACATAACCATTTTTGATTAACGAGCTAGTCAAGTAGAGGCATACTAGTGACACTCTGTTTGTCTATGTATTCACACATGTATTATGAAACCGGTTAATACAATTCTAGCATGAATAATAAACATTTATCATGATATAAGGAAATAAATAATAACTTTATTATTGCCTCTAGGGCATATTTCCTTCAGTCTCCCACTTGCACTAGAGTCAATAATCTAGTTTCACATCGCCATGTGATTTAACAGCAATAGTTCACATCACCATGTGATTAACACCCATAGTTCACATCGATATGTGATCAACACCCAAAGGGTTTAGTAGAGTCAGTAATCTAGTTCACATCACTATGTGATTAACACTCAAAGAGTACTAAGGTGTGATCATGTTTTGCTTGTGAGAGAATCTTAATCAACGGGCCTGCCACGTTCAGATCCGCATGTATTTTGCAAATTTCTATGTCAACAACGCTCTGTATGGAGCTACTCTAGCTAATTGCTCCCACTTTCAATATGTATCCAGATTGAGATTTAGAGTCATCTAGATTGGTGTCAAAACTTGCATTGACGTAACCCTTTACGACGAACCTTTTTGTCACCTCCATAATCGAGAAACATATCCTTATTTCACTAAGGATAATTTTGACCGCTGTCCAGTGATCTACTCCTAGATCACTACTGTACTCCCTTGCCAAAATCAGTGTAGGGTATACAATAGATCTGGTACACAACATGGTACTTTATAGAACCTATGGCCAAGGCATAGGGAATGACTTTCATTCTCTTTCTATCTTCTGCCGTGGTCGGGTTTTGAGTCTTACTCAATTTCACACCTTGTAACACAGGCAAGAACTCTTTCTTTGACTGTTCCATTTTGAACTACTTCAAAATCTTGTCAAGGTATGTACTCATTGAAAAAACTTATCAAGCGTCTTGATCTATCTCTATAGATCTTGATACTCAATATGTAAGCAGCTTCACCGAGGTCTTTCTTTGAAAAAACTCCTTTCAAACACTCCTTTATGCTTTACGGAATAATTCTACATTATTTCCGATCAACAATATGTTATTCACATATACTTATCAGAAATGCTATAGTGCTCCCACTCACTTTCTTGTAAATACAGGCTTCACCGCAAGTCTGTATAAAACTATATGCTTTGATCAACTCATCAAAGCGTATATTCCAACTCCGAGATGCTTGTACCAGTCCATAGATGGATTGCTGGAGCTTGCATATTTTGTTAACACCTTTAGGATCGACAAAACTTTCTAGTTGCATCGTATACAACTCTTCTTTAATAAATCCATTAAGGAATGCAGTTTTGTTTATCCATTTGCCAGATTTCATAAAATGTGGCAATTGCTAACATGATTCGAACAGACTTAAGCATAGATGCGAGTGAGAAACTCTCATCGTAGTCAACACCTTGAACTTGTCGAAAACCTTTTGCAACAATTCTAGCTTTGTAGATAGTAACACTACTATCAGCGTCCGTCTTCCTCTTGAAGATTCATTTATTTTCTATGGCTTGCCGATCATCGGGCAAATCCATCAAAGTCCATACTTTGTTCTCATACATGGATCATATCTCAGATTTCATGGCCTCAAACCATTTTGCAGAATCTGGGCTCATCATCGCTTCCTCATAGTTCGCAAGTTCGTCATGGTCTAGTAACATGACTTTCAGAACAGGATTACCGTACCACTCTGGTGCGGATATCACTCTAGTTTACCTACGAGATTCGGTAGTAACTTGATCTGAAGTTTCATGATCATCATCATTAGCTTCCTCACTAATTGGTGTAGGTGTCATAGAAATCGGTTTCTGTGATGTACTACTTTCCAATAAGGGAGGAGGTACAGTTACCTCATCAAGTTCTACTTTCCTCCCACTCACTTCTTTCGAGAGAAACTCCTTTTCCAGAAAGTTTCCGAATTTAGCAAGAAAAGTCTTGCCTTCGGATCTGTGATAGAAGGTGTACCCAACAGTAACTTTTGGGTATCCTATGAAGACATATTTTTCCGATTTGGGTTTGAGCTTATCAGGACGAAACTTTTTCACATAAGCATCACAACCCCAAATTTTTTTAAGAAACGACAACTTTGGTTTCTTGCTAAACCATAGTTCATATAGTGTCGTCTCAACGGATTTAGATGGTGCCCTATTTAACGTGAATGCAGCTGTCTCTAATGCATAACCCCAAAACGTTGTTCTCGGCAAGGATGACGATGATGTCATGGATAATGTGCAAGAGGACACCGATGATGATGAACACGCTGAAGTTCGTGCAGGTGGTAACAAGGGCAAGGATGCAACAGATGTCCCCCAACCGGATAAAGTCAAACAACACACGGCTGTGAGAGGCGAAGGGGTTTTGCCATCAAAGAGGGGGATGGCTCCAGAGGGTGCTGGACAAGTTTCTACTGGCAAGAGGTCTAGGACCGACCCTGTAGCTGCCAGGAAGAGGTTCGACTTTCATCTTAGCTTTTTGCTTTGTCTATTTTCTTCGAACAGACTCATCCTCTTTTTTGCACTTGTGTTCTGTCAAACGCGGCAACGAGATTGCTGACTGACAATTGCCTGCTCTTTTTTTGACCTCCATCTCATACGTGCAGCGAGCCGATAGCTGGTGGACAAGCAATTACGAAGAAACAAGCGCCAATGCCAACCCGTGTTTCTGCTCGGTTGAACAAAGGTGCCCCCATTGCCGGTGATACCACTTCCACCAGGACATCTCCTCGCACGACGACAACCAACACCGGGGATCCTGTCGTGTTGCCAGACCTGAGGAAGGCAGTCAGGAAGTAGGTTTCTTCATCCGCTTTCATTGACATAGCGCTATATTTTTTGATTTTCCAATGCATTCGTTTAGCTTGTCACATTGTCTTCTGTCATCGCCCCCCACGTGGCAACTGCTGTTTTACCAAATGGTATTTTATTTACTTTCTAAACGTGTGGCAACTTCTATTTTTGTTTTTCACATGGCAAGTGGAATGTAGGCCAAATGGTAACTTTAATGTACCTTATGGCAACTGCCATCTTTTTACCGTTGGCTTGTGAGCTCATCCCACGCCTAGGTTTGAAATTGCATTCATGGCAGATCAGACATTTTTATCATTCTTTCAAGGTTGCTAACATGGCAATTGCTGCTGGATGGCAACTGCTAGTTATGACACATGGCAATTGACATTCCCCTTACATGGCAACTGCCAGCTTTTCCACCTATTTTTCCATTTTCTTAAGATTTCTACCAAGGCAAACATAATTTTGTTTCATTTTTAAATACCTTTTTCATGCGCTTCATTTTTTTGCAGGGTGAAGAAGACTACTACGCGTGGGTCCAAGCATATCAGTAAGGACCCGCTCGAACGCATGCATTCAAAGTTGTCAACAGTGGGCAACTCAGATGTATAGGAGGCACCAGTCGACAATACTGCTGCTGCACCGTTGACCGCTCCCACCAACTCTGATGCAAGTGGCAGACCATCTCCGCCGGCTGCAGATGTGCAGCCTACAACAACAAGCATCCGTACATCGGGGAGTGACGAGTCGGTATCTGCCAGGACAGCTGAAATACTGCCAACCCTTCTGGCAATGAAGGATGCTGCTGTGAGTCATGCCACCCCATCAGCAAGCGTCGAAGTGGACGCTCCCGAGACGAACCTAGGCAAGGAAGATTCCCGCTCATCTGACACTGATTCCAAGCGCGTGCGCGGTGGCACTCTTGTGTCCACAACAGAAGCGGTCGAGGCGGCAGTTCACAAGGACATGCCATCTACAGGTGAGAGTCCTGGCACAACAGCTCCAGCTCCTGGCGGTGCAGATACTGCTAAGGCGACTGTTTCGCGTGTTGGTCTACCGCCTAGGCGTCGTAGCCCCCGCAAGCAACCAACAGACATACCGAACGCACCGGCAGTAGCCAGGAGCAGGAGAGATGAGTCTGGTTTTGTTCCTGCGTCCACACTGTTTCTGCCACTAGCAGTAGCCAGGAGCAGGAGAGACGAGTCTGGTTTTGTTCCTGCGTCCACACTGTTCCCGCCACCTGCCAAAAGCAATGTGACGGAGAAACCTGAAGACCGGAGCACAACTGATGCAGGTGTCAAGCCGGGCACGAGCGACGCAGGTGAACACCCGGAGCAGACTACGCCTTTTCCTACAGTGGAAATCCCCAGCATAAATCTGCGCACTTCCAGGCTCCCAGTCAACGTCGGTGTCCCCTACAGCCCAAACAAGAAGATTGTCATGAAAGCTACGGTTGATACCGCTGGCAACACGCCCCACCCTGCAAATAAGGATGATCATTCTACAGCGGCCAATTAAATATGTTTGTTGATCTTTCACCCTTGGATTCTGCCGCGCAAGTCGTTCGTGGTCCGGCCAGCAGGAATGAGAGGCACCCAATGGCCTTTACCCCACCGAGTTTCAACCTTGGCATCAGTCAAGATCAACCGGTTGTGCAAGATCCTATGCCAGTTGCCTTTGCATTCCCAGGAGGCATGCCTGCAATGATGGCGCAGCCAATGGTCGAGGGCAGGAAGGCTGTCAAGTTCGCAGAGCCGATTGTGGCAGGTACACTTGCCATGTCCATATGATTTTTCTTGCACACGTCTGTGTAGTTTCACTGTTGTCCCAATCATATTTTTTGTTTTGGGGGGTTCTCACTTGTGATGGCAACTGACATGCGATGACATGGCAACTGGATTTGATGCACCGTGTCACCTACTTTTTTTTCTGCCATGCTGCATTTTACATTTGGGCAACCATGTGGCAACTGAAGTTGATTCAACATGGCAACCGTAGTCTCTGTAACATGGCAAACACAGTGCATCACACATGGCAACTGGAATTGATTCAACACCATGTCACCTGCATTTTTTTTTGTTTCCATGCTGCATTTTTTTCATAAAGCAATCACATGGCAAGTGCAGTTGACACAACATGGCAACTGTAGTTGCTGTGACATGGCAACTACATTCCAACTAGATGGCAACTACATTCCAACTACATGGCAACTGTAGTTGCTATGACATGGTCACTACAGCTGGACCACACATGGCAACTGCCCCACTTTTTCCTACCTACAACTCACATCATGCACCCCATCTTTTCTCACAATCCATCTGCTTTTGATTTCCTAGGTATCCTAACCCACTTTTTTTATCACTGCAGCCACACCCGAGGAGATTTCACCGTCTCTTGAAGAAACTCACCGCATGCTTGAGGAGGTAGCATTGCAGAGGAAGTCCTCATGAGGGCAAGGGCAATCAAGTTCCAACGTGCCTGCAGACATGGTATCTGAGGATACCATTAGGAGTGCCACTCCTGGTTCTGTGAGGCAGCAGAGGGTAGTGCACCCACCTCCCGCGGAAGACTACGAGCCCGAATTCAGGGCCACTAAAGAACAGACCCAGCTGTACGATATCGTCAAGCGGTTTGGAAATGCGAGGTCCAGCGGCAAGCACATGAAGGAGCTGAAAGCGTAAACGACCACACCCCATAACATCTCATTTTGCTTTGCTCCTTTTTTAGCATTCACATCCTTCGTACTTTCTATGTTATATTGTTTTAGTTCTTTCATATTTTTTTTACTTAGTAGGCATGATCCTTCCATGTTATATTGTTTTCATACAGCTCATGTTTGGACAGAACCAAAGTCATTCAATGCGGAGCGAACGTACATCGACCTTGGTGATCTTGCTGAGTCCGTGAGGCCAAACGGAAAAATGTCGACGAACGTAGTTGCATGCGGGATTGACTACATCAACAACCACACCGATGTGTGCGTCGACAAGACAATCATGCATTACAGTGTGACCTGCAAAATATGGGACGGTGACTTCCACCACAAAATCCCGAGGAAGAACTTTGCCCAACACGGTGATTTCAAGCTCACAATGAAGAAATATGTGAGTACTCCTTCAATGTCTGCACTTTTTTTCTTCACAAGGTGTGCTTTTTGTTGCCATCATCTGCAGTTGTGTTTTACGTGGCAGCTGTTTTCATGTGGCAACAGCTGCCGTGCACACTGACTTATTGATTTTTGCATGCCGCGCAAACTATGTGGCAATTTGACAGTAAAATACATGGCATACTTTTGTTCACACATGGACGGCAACTTTATTTCAACTACCCACACCCATAACCAGAGTTTTTCTACGTGATTCTAATTCCTTTGTCCCTCTGTTGTTCTTTACGCGAACGCTGATTCTCATTTTCCTCACTTTTTTAAATGCAGGTCATGTTCCCCATGTTCCAGGAGCTTTCACCACATGACCCACACGACAAGTGTGGTCACCACTACGTGATCTGTCTTGACCTGAAGAACCAACGTGTTGAGGTGCTTGATTCAATCCGTTCGGAAGATGATGTAGACCTCACCACGCATGTTGAATTCTTCATTAAGAACCTCAAAGAGACATGGCACCATCACTATGAACACTCAAAGGTCCAGATCAGTCATTTCCCAACTGAGTATGTGGCGACTACAAAGCAAGGGAACACGTAATTCCTTCCTCCCTTTTCGTCTGTCATTTTACATCAATCCAATCCCTGTTTTGTTTGTCAGATCTGAAATTGAAGTCTGTCTTTTGTTACGTCTGAGTCTTTGCGTGGTCACGTTACTCTTTTCCTCGTGCAGGACGGACTGTGGCTTTCACGCGCTGGAGTACCTTGCGAAGTGGGAAGGCAGAATTGTCCCCGCTATCACAGCTGCACCGGTCGTTGAGCTCCGGAAAATCCACACATGGAACTGGTTGACGAATGAAGATTTCAACAAGCGGTCGGGAGCACGCGAGTTTGTGCAGGAAGCTGTCAAGAAAGTCACCAAGAAGTACAAGTGATCACGTGGTGTTACAGACCGGACGCACACCTTACATTCTGTTGCCGAGGAATGTAAGGTATTATCTCGTTGTTTATCATTGAAAACTATGTTTGTGTGCTATGTTGTGGCTACAACCCGCGTAGGCTACTATGTAGTGGTGGTGTGCGAGTGACATTTGAATAGTTTCATGTAATATATGTGTGGACATGAACCTACTTTTAGGCATAATTATTACAATGGTTTCGTCGTTTCTAGCACCGGTTTGATGCTTTGAACGCGTCTACGATGTTTTAAAAACGATGGCAAATGTAGTTCATCAGACATGGGTAGTGGAAGTCGTTGTCGTTTTACATTTTTGGCTGTTTTGCTTCTTCATTTTCATCGCTAACTGCACGGGGTAGGTTGATCATGCAGCCACAATGTTTTGTTGGGGTTTATGCACGTTACACTGTTTTCCAACTTGTTTCCCATACACTTGCACACAACACACTACGTGCCCGTAAACCGCGTCGTTTTTGTCATGTGAATACATGCCATGCAGAGTCATCAGGAATACCATGGCATATGTCCAGTACATCTAACATGGCAGATACAGTACAAACAACATGGCAGCTCCAGCATAATTAACATGGCAACTACAACACAACTAAGATGGCAGATCCAGTACAATTAACATGGCAGATCCACTACAACTAGCATGGCATATTCAGTACAAAATAGCATGGCATATTTAGCATAAATTAGCATGGCATGCTTAGTATCAAAAATCATGGAAGACTAACTACACATAACATGGCAAATTAAATGCATACATCATGGCAGATTAAGTACCCATAACATGGCAACTGCATTTAACCATTCAATTAATTTTCCCTTGCACTTCTGATGCCCCTGAAGAGTTATTCCCCCAATTGTTTTAAAAAAGAATTCTCAACATCTAGGGTACAAAACAAAATGTCCACAACGCCACAATTATTGCTCATGGATTGGCCGCCCCTTTCTTCGTTTTCTTGTGTTTTGCTTGGATCTCCAATCCCGACTTATACCTTATCTCTCTTGGACGACCCTTTGTGATGGAACGGGGTGGGTTCCTGACCTGGGTCTGTGTGCTTGCTGTTCCAGATCTTATCTCCGAGTTTTCAGACGACGGCCCCGTGGATGAAGGCACGCTTGATGTGCGGGGGAACCGGTGTAAGGCTTCCTCGGCTTTCCTCTTCTTGATCTCATCAAGCTCTCTTTTTAGTGCTTTCCTATGTTTTTCTGCGACTCTCGCTGTGTCATCACTCTTGCACGCTTCATCAATTAGCTCAGCATAGTTCTTTGTCAGCACAACGTGCCTCACGGCTTCCATGGTTGACTCTGGTCTCTCGTCATGCACAGCCAGAACTGCGTGTGTTGTTTGCGGCGCCAACGCATCGTCAGCGTCCCAAGTCCATCGCCGCCTTATGAAATGTCGGGGCATCCGTGTCACAGCGTTCACATCCATTACTTTTAGTATGTGATAGCACACAATGCCGTCCCGTTCGAACTTGCAGCATTGGCAGTAGAACTCGCCTTCGCCTATCGAGGCTGTGACGAAGTAGTTCCTTCCTTTGTCCGGGTCTTCAGGTTCTGAATCTGAAATGCCCAAAATAGAACACACCTTGAACGTACGTTCGTCCACCTGGAAAGCCGTGAACATGCTGGCACGCTTTATTTCTTCCTGGAATCTGCATTTTTTGTGTGTTTTCTGTTAAACTATTGTGCACTTTTTTCTTGTACCACCTTATGTTGTCATGGAAAATAGATATACATTTTGTTTGAACATGGCAAACGTAATTCATTGAACATGGCAAATATAGTACGCTGAACATGGCAAATGCAGTACGCTATACATGGCAAATGCAGTACACTAGACATGGCAAATGCAGGACACTAGACATGTCAACTGTAGTACATTTTCGACGTGACATCATCATTTTTCCACAGCAGCATTCCCCAATTGAATCACATTGAATAAAACATGGTAACTGCCCTTTTATTTAAGCATGGAATCTACAGCTGAGTAAACATGGGCAACTGCATTTTCAACAAACATGGCTGATGCATCTTATTTAAACATGGCAACTGCATTTTATTAAACATGGCAACTAGAGTTTATTAAACATGGCAATTGCATTTCAGCAAACATGGCAGTTGCATTTTAGTAAACATGGCAATTGCATTTCAATAGACATGGCAACAACATAACATTTTCCATTTGACACTAGCATTTGCACACCAACATGCCCAGTGGAAGTACATTGCGTTAAACATGGCAACTGCATTTCATTGAACATTGAAACTGCATCCGGGTAAGCATGACAAACAGAATTTCTATTGAATATGACAACTGCATCTGAGTAAGCATGGCAAACAGTACTTTATTAAACATGGCAACCGCGAAATCATGGCAACTGCATCGCACTCTATAAGGCACATACTGACTTGGTGCTTTTTCTGCAAATAAGACTGTAACGCAACTGACTTACTTGTTAAAGATCTTGTTGGTGTATATCTTGCTCATTTGCCTCTCCATCGGTAAGTACGTTAGCAATTTTGGCTGCTTTAGCGCGGTGTTCGCTTCTTGCTACAGCAGATCCTAGAATTTTTTGTTGCAAAGCTGTGTATTGCTTGGCAAACTGTAGCAATGAGTTGCCAGGACTGACGTACCGCTTCAAAACAGCATTGAATCCCTCGCTGTGCTGCGTAGTCTGCAGAAAGGGGAAGAAGCACTGCATGAAGTAGGCCGGCACCCAGTACATTCGCTTCTCCCACAGGCTTACAAGAGTCTCGTTGATGAGGACATGACTACCTTGGGTACGACCAAAAATATTGCATACATGCATATTTGTCAGGTGATTTCTAGTGCAAACTATTCAATAATCTATTTATGTTATCCAGAACAAAAATACTTCACACACTTTTGTGTTTTGTCTAATTGCAGGTGTATGGGACATTTATACAATCCACATATGAAGATAAGGCAAAAGGAGAAGTTTAGGTTCTGTTCAAAAAGTCCTCTCACGTCACTTTTGGGTCAAGAGAAGATAGAGTCCAACTCTCTCACGTTCTGGATTCAGATTCGGACTGCATAGACATACCTGACTCAAAACGCCAACAACTTTTTCATACGGACTCCGAATTGGATGATTCTTTTTTTGTTGGAAAGTAGATTTCGTCCTCTTTCCAACCCAATTGGATTCACCTTTAAATTCGTCCGGAGCGTTGAGATATGGACGAAACAATCTGACGCTGCAGCAGAATCCGAGTCAAACAACAAGTCCAAAGGTGTTGCATCACCTCAACTTGGGCCCATGAGCCTTGTACGACCTAGGGTTGGTTTTAGGCTGCCTTGGGACGTCCTCCCACCTCCTTGGCCGCCACCCCTTGCTCCTATATAAGTAGATCCATCTAGTAGCTTTTTCCTTGGGATTTGTTTAGTTAAAAGTTAGCCATTGCAACTTCGTGTACTTCGTTTGTGTCCAACGACCAGACCAAGACCGCTTACGGATCCCCACCATTATCAATACTTCATATATAATCGCAATATTCAGATTGCTTTATCATATTCTTGCTCGTTCTTCGATTGCTTGCAGGAATAGACCTTCGTGGTCAGGCTGACCGTGCTTCCGGCATCGTCAGTAACCTCAGGAGATTGGTTTAGCGATTGCTAAGGCGCAACGTCGTGCACGTTTGTAGTCGGATCGTCAAAGTCGTCTCCACAAAATCGATAGTTATCATCTCATCGAAAGATCGGGACACCCTCGCCTCTATCAAGTGGTATCAGTTTTCAGGTTGCTCGGTGAGAAATTCTAGTTTTCCTAGATTAGATTTATTTTCTTACCTATTGTCCAAGAAAAAGCCACAAAAAAAAGCTAGATCTATTCATCCTTTGTCCAAGCCAGTCTGAGCCTTTGCAATTTTCTTTTCATTGCTTGCATAGTTGAATTATCGGTTGCATCGTCGTGTCGAGTTGCTGGTCTTAGTGTCTAGTTCGTTTAGAGTTTTGAGTTCTGTTCACATTAGTCACGCCACCGCTGCATCATTATCTCTTCCGCTGTCCACCACCCATCCATCAATTTCCACCACGTGCTACCCACCATTCATTGTCATAATAATAGTTGAGATCGTTCACATCTTCGCTTGATCCAATCTGCATCTTATCTAGTTTGTCTTGAAAAGAGGGAGAGAAAAAAGACAGAGAAAAAAAAAGAGATTAAAAAAAAGAAAAAAGTCAGAGAAAAAAAAGAAAGAAAAAGAAAAAAAAGTGTGAGAAGAAAAAAAAGAGAGAAGAAAAAAAACAAAATTCGGATATATCTAGACTCAATCTCGTAGTTGAATTCGGATTGGAATCTGTTTTGCGCACTGTTCAGTAAAACAGACATAACTTCCTCATACGAAGTCCGTTTTGGCTCCGCGAGTACTCAAATGAAAGCTAGCAACGAGACGCATCTAAATAGTTGCAGAAGCTAGTTCAGTATTTGATACATCAAAATCGGCTTCTAAATAGGTCTTTTTGCCCTCCGAAGTTTGCGCATACAGTTTGTTCTAGTTTTTCAGGCCAGTTTTAGAATTCTTTGACTCCTCATATCAATTCGGAATTGAGTGATTCTTTTTGCATTGGGAAGCTTGAGTTAGTAGCATTCTTTGAAAAAATTGATCAAAAAATTGGCTCAATCTTTTCAAGAGGAAAGTTGGAGAGAGAGTTGTTGTATATCCTGCTTGGCAGTTGTTTTTCATCATTATCTTTACTGCCGTTGTGATCTTCACTTATATTTTGCCTTCCAGAGCTACTTAGTATCCTTCATTGATGCTAGTTGTGCTACACCGTGACCTCATTAGTGTTCTAGGCTCGCGTCTCTAGTCCGGTCTAGCCTAGGACCAGCACAGTACCGTCGTTGAGCGTTTATTCAACATTGCATCTCTGAATTGATTATTGCTAATATTTTGCTACCATATATAGCCAACCCAGCTCCACATATTTCTATATCGTGCATACATACGTTCACCTGGCAATCGCTTTACCCAACTTTTGGAGTTACTTGACACCGCTGGTTGCCGATCACCGCCTGCTGCATGGTAAGAACTTGTAAGACATTGATATTTGCTTTACTGTGAGCGCTTTACCACCACATCCTAGTAGTTATAGGAGCATTATTTTTGGATTTTGTTCTTGTTTCTACTAATCATGACAGGATCTAGAGTCAGTTCATGGGCTTTGTCGATCGCGGGAGACATGCCACCACCTATGCAAATATCACAACCGTCGCGAGAGGTGCACAAACATCCAAATGCACATGATCAGGTTAATGTTTCTATACCACCATTTAATGGACGTTTTAGACCTGCTTTATATATTGAATGGGAGTTTGACATAAATAATATATTTGCTTCCCATCATTTTGATGAACATAAAAAAGTTAAGGTTGCGGTTGGTTCTTTCACCGGTTATGCTTTAGTTTGGTGGAGTGAATATTGTCGGTTACACCCTGATTATATACCTACTACTTGGGATGATTTGAAACTTGCCATGCGACATACATTTGTCCCTGCTTATTATACTCGTGACATGATGAAAAAGTTGCAACATTTAAAACAAGGTAGTGACACCGTATCGAAATATTATGATGATTTACAAACTACATTGTTGCATTCCTCTTTAGAAGAAAGTGAAGAAGATTTTATGGATAGATTTTGGGGAGGATTAAACCGTGACATTCAGGATATACTAATTCATGAAACATGTTATCCTATGGACCGTTTGTTTCGTCTTGCTTGCAAAGCTGAACAGGAGATAACAAGACGTCTTGCCCACAAGACAAACAAGCGGAAGGAGCAAATCCCAAGAGTTGCGACAGTTGTTCCTTCCACCACCACGTCTCCTATGAAAACAACATCCATTGTTGAGAGCACTACATCACCTCCACCATGTGTCGTGTCGCCACCTAGAGTGCCTACATCGTCTTTGTTAAACATAAGAGGTAATGACAAAGGTACCGATCTTCCACCTCCACATGAGTATGACGAATGCTTTGTCAATTTAAATGAACCATGCAATGAGCTACCCACTACTTTGATCACACCAGCTATTTTAGAGGACTATGTTCATGATTTGACTTTGCCATGTGATCAAACAATTTTGAGTGAACCCATTGAATTAACTATTGATGCAAATGAATCATGTGAATCAGGGAATAAATCATATTTGGATCAAATACGTTTGAAAATAATTGTGCCAATGTTTAATAATTTTGATATGACCTCTAATCTTGGTGATGATTCATCAATCTTAGGATGGTTTAATGATAAGCATTGTCAATCTTTTGATATAAATAAGAGCTTCACTTATATGTGCAAACTGAGTTGCAATATTTTCATGCCTTTGACTTCTTGTGATAATATATTGGCTTTACATTTCACGACTTTTGAAGGGTGCTCTTGTATAACTGTGTCACATGTGCACCAAATGAGATCAGTAAAAACGGATGACATATACATATACAACGTGTACACCTTGTCTCTTTTGTTAGCCAGATTTCAGATTAAGCAACGCCGAGGACGGCTTTGTTTTCAAGAAGGGGAGGATGATGAGGACATGACTACCTTGGGTACGACCAAAAATATTGCATACATGCATATTTGTCAGGTGATTTCTAGTGCAAACTATTCAATAATCTATTTATGTTATCCAGAACAAAAATACTTCACACACTTTTGTGTTTCGTCTAATTGCAGGTGTATGGGACATTTGTACAATCCACATATGAAGATAAGGCAAAAGGAGAAGTTTAGGTTCTGTTCAAAAAGTCCTCTCACGTCACTTTTGGGTCAAGAGAAGATAGAGTCCAACTCTCTCACGTTCTGGATTCAGATTCGGACTGCACAAACATACCTGACTCAAAACGCCAACAACTTTTTCATACGGACTCCGAATTGGATGATTCTTTTTTTGTTGGAAAGTAGATTTCGTCCTCTTTCCAACCCAATTGGATTCACCTTTAAATTCGTCCGGAGCGTTGAGATATGGACGAAACAATCTGACGCTGCAGCAGAATCCGAGTCAAACAACAAGTCCAAAGGTGTTGCATCACCTCAACTTGGGCCCATGAGCCTTGTACGACCTAGGGTTGGTTTTAGGCTGCCTTGGGACGTCCTCCCACCTCCTTGGCCGCCACCCCTTGCTCCTATATAAGTAGATCCATCTAGTAGCTTTTTCCTTGGGATTTGTTTAGTTAAAAGTTAGCCATTGCAACTTCGTGTACTTCGTTTGTGTCCAACGACCAGACCAAGACCGCTTACGGATCCCCACCATTATCAATACTTCATATATAATCGCAATATTCAGATTGCTTTATCATATTCTTGCTCGTTCTTCGATTGCTTGCAGGAATAGACCTTCGTGGTCAGGCTGACCGTGCTTCCGGCATCGTCAGTAACCTCAGGAGATTGGTTTAGCGATTGCTAAGGCGCAACGTCGTGCACGTTTGTAGTCGGATCGTCAAAGTCGTCTCCACAAAATCGATAGTTATCATCTCATCGAAAGATCGGGACACCCTCGTCTCTATCAAGTTTGTCTTGGACTTGATGTGTTTCAGTCATGGCCATCCAGCTCCTTTCAAACTCCTCCACCGTCAAGCTGTGGTCCACGCACAGCTCGAATGCCTTGTGCAGCTCTGGACGGTCAGCAAAGAACGGTCCTAGCGTCTCCTCAGCCTTCTTTATAATGTGCCACCTGTAGTGCCTGTGCACTGCCAACGGAAAGACCTCCTCTATGCCTGCACGCATGCTGAAATCCTGGTCCGTTATTATGTTCATCGGAGCAAGTCCATCCATGCACTCCAAGAAGGTCTTGAACAGCCAAACGTACCCATCTGTGTCTTCATTTCGGACGAGCCCGCAGCCGAACTGCAACGACTGATTGTGGTTATTTATCCCTATGAACGGAGTGCACGGCATCTTGTACATGTTGGTGAGGTACGTCGCGTCGAATGAAATGCAATCTCGGAAATGTTTGTAGGCTCTCCTTGCAGCACCATCCACCCAATACATGTTCCTGACACGGTCCTCATCGTCCAACCTTATCCTGTAGAAGAAATCTGCATCTTCTTTGGCTTTCTCATCGAAGTAGGCAATTGTGGCCTCTATGTCTGCCAACTTGCTCTCTCTACGGTACCTTGCCCGTAGGTTTGTGACGTCAGTTGGTATGTACGGCATGCTACTCAGAGTCCCCTTTTTGCTGTGGATGAGAGATAGTATCTGCACCATTCTCGATGGACCGACGTTACAATCATGTAGCAGCTTTATGAATTGCCTTTCGACGGGGGTGAACCCTCTGTGGGCGGTCAGAAATTTCACCAGGTCGAACTTCTTTATCAGTTGGTGGTTGTGCTCGTCAAAATACTCATTGACCACCCACTGTGCTCCATCTACGTTTAGCTTACACCGGACAGGGCACTCAGTCTTTTGAATGATATCTCTCTTTCGTTCCAGAACGACAGGCGCATCGCCTTTCCCCTTCTTGTTCCTGCGTGCCTTGTGGCACCTCATCTCACCTCTACTGTACTCGTTAGTTTTCTTAATTTTCCTATGGTACTCGGTGTTGACCGCAAACCCATGGAACTTTGCATATGTCTGGTAGTATTCCTTTGCTGCTTCGAATGACTCAAATCTCTGCCCAATGTACGGTGGCTGAGGCACCACGATCTCTGATTGCCCACCATCTTCATCCCCTTGCGCGTCGTCGTCACTTTCATCGTTCACTTCAGTATGGGCGGCAGTCCCATCTACCTGAGAGTTGCCAGTGCTTGTGTTCAAAGGGGTGCTTGCCGGCATTGCTGGAATGATTGCCATTCCCGACTCTGATCGAAATTGTTTGCGGCATGTTTGTCTGCTGTCTGGTGGAACGCGTCTTCCGTGCGCTCAGAGCTCCCCGCAGTAGATGTGCCGGCGCCGCTGTGCATTGTAGTTGTAGGTTTTGTAACAGGGAAAAAAAGGTACGAGATTAAGATTTTTGTGTTGGATAACATGTGGATCGCAACGGATCACACCATCTTCGAGTGATTTTCCATGATATCTTTTACAGACAGCAAGCCGTCAATCTGTGGGTGGTCATTTTTATGGCAGCTGTAGGTGTGCAGACATGGCACCTACTGTTCAACAAACATGGCAACCATTGTTTTGCCTACAAATAACTACAAATAGCAAATGTAGCGCTGTTTTTTGTGGTTCAGATATTTTCCCTCTACCTTGTTGTGCTGTATTTGACCATCTTGTGTGGTCTGTGACACCATAATGACGTGATCCACCAGGAATTTGTGAAGCTTGCCAGGAGACGTTTGCCGGGTCACCGCCAGCGTAATAACCTGCAATCATAGTAGTGGTTGGTCAAATCACGGCAAACACATTTCGTGCTAGCAACTGAAGTTGCATCGGTATGGCAATCGCAGTTTGTTATTAGATGGCAATTGCAGTTGTCATGACATGGCAACTGCAGCTTTTCCTACATGGCAACTGCAGGTGTGCAGAGATGGCAAATGTTGTTTTTAATACATGACAACCGTAGATGACCAGTCATGGCAATTTTTGTAGTTGTCAACTATGCTCCTTGTGTTGACTGAGCATCCGCATCTTCACTATGTTTATGGACTCACCTGTGTATGACGTCGATGGCAGGTACATGGGTGCTGCCCGATTCCACGTGCTGCACGAAGGCTCTGCATTTTACACCCGTGATAACTCGTGAGTCCTTTTGCCATCTTTTTTTCATGTTCATTTTTCATGTCCACAGCATTATGTGCTCTTTTTTCGTTTTTGCATTACCTTGATTAGCCATACTAGCTAGTTGGAGTTGGCTGCCCGTACATTTGTCAGCGTTAGCGCCTTGTGACTGCAGTTGCCACGGGGGCCCCCTAAGAGTGTTCTGGTCATAAGAACCTGCAAGACAAATGAAAGTGCACGACATAAGTAGAATGTCATGTCCATCGTCGCGAAGATGGCAAATGTTTCTCTTCATTTTTTAGCACGCATCGTACCTACGCCTGCATACTGTTCTAGCAGCGGCAGCAACGGCCCTGCAGAGATGAGCTGACTGTACTCTGATGCATCGAAAGGTGGCGGCGTTTCTGGCCTTTGAGAACCCCAATCATCTGCACCATCTTCGTGATTCATTCTTTTCCGTGTCTCGCTTCTGTTCTGATGTGCTCTCAATCACTGGATAAACAAGAAGACATCAACAATCCAATTTTTTTTATCATTGTGCTGCTTGCATGTAGAAGTTAACACGTCAGTGCTATCACATATCATGGCTAGTAGGACATGCACATCCACTATCCTTTTCTAAAATCCGGGTGCTAGCTATCCGTTTGATTCGACGGCCTCAGGCTCTACAATAGGATGGCAATCAATAAGTTGACATGGTGGCAGTTGACGACAATGACAGGTGGCAACTGACGTTATACACCAATGGCAATTAATTTTCACACCCCCCCATTATTCCAAATTTATCAATTCTCTCTCCCTTTTTATGGATTCCTGCACATCCATTCATTCACCAACTAGGAGCATCAACCTACTGAGAACTCACGGTTATCTCTAGCGTACTACATGGCAGATCTAGTGTATTCTGCTTGGCAACTGCGAAGTCACACAACGTATGTAGTGTTTTAACCCTGTAGGATGGATCTAGTTGCCAACTTCGTCGGTAATTTTGCAATTTTCTGCCCAGAAGGAGGATGAGAAACAGTAGGGAGATCGGGAGATTCACCTGCTTTTAGCTGGTCGTCTCTGGAGGGCGTTGTTGGGGTGGGGGTTGGGGGGTGGGATGGGGTGGGGGGAGATAAGGGGTGTGGTTTGCGGTGGGAGCGCCCTACAGATCCTCCATAGTTGCCATGGCAACCAGAGATGGCCGGCGACGGAGGTCAGGGTTCGACAGGCAGGGGGCGAGGGCGGCAGACGAGAGAGGGGACGGATCGGAGGCCGGGAACGGCTGGGTCGTGCGGGCAGCGGCTCGTCTGGCCCGGACGAGGCAGTGCGGGCGGGGTTGCCACGCACCGGACGTGCGGGCGCGCTTTTGTGCGCGCGGACGGGGTCGTGCGGGGCGGTTCCCGTCCATGCCACACGATGTGTGCGGGCGGGTTGCCCTCCACGCCACACGTGTGGCAGTTATCGGCTTCCCAAGTTATTATTATTGTTTGAATTCCACAAACTGATAGATTCTAGTTTCTATTTTTCAGTCCGGTTAGAAAATTACATACCAGTTTGTATACATGATAACTTAAATATGAAATTAGCTTACACAGAAACTACCGATCAAATATTCCGGCATGAGTAAAATTTACACAACAAGCTAGAACTGGAAACACACCATATAAGAATATACATTTTGTTCTGTGAGGTTTAGGTATAAGAACCACATTCAAACTAATGAAAATCTACCATTTTCTAATTGCAAAATCCATATTATCTTGTATTCCTCATAGAATGGTTACTGTTAGGAAAAAAAACTTCTATATGTTCATTGAATACTTCGCCTCCCCTATCGTCAAATCCTGGCTCCGCCCCTGGGAGAAAGCAATTTGGGGGTATTCAAAGTTGAACGAAAGTTCTCCCATCTGCTTGGCAAAGAATAAAAAAAAATCCTTTTCCAGAGGTAAAATGTGTCTAACCGCATGCACATTTTGATCAACAAGCGAAATTCATAGTGGTATGTTCGAGAAAAACAAAATCAATGCTTTAACATGCTTCAAAAATAGCATCTCTAGAACACTATATATCTGTTTTTGCGCAGGGCAATACAAAAGTCATTTGTCCATACAAATATGCACGTAGTTAGAATACACATGTTTTTTGTGAAAAAGTTACTCCCTCCTATCTATAATAAGTCTCGCAGTTTTGATCTAAGGTTAGTTCAAAACTGCGGCTATTATTTTGAATCGGAAGGAGTATAATTTGTTAAATAGCTTTGCTTTTTTTCCTTTTGAGTTTTTCCAAAGCCAGTGCTACGGGAGTGCTGCGACGCAACAACGGATTATGACCGCGCAGGCGCCGTCGGCTACGGCGGATTGCGGCGGCGCTAGCAGATGCTTCTAGCGGTGGAGGAGAATGAGATACGGGAAAGAGAGCGCCCGTGGTCGTGCGGCTGTGAAGAGATAAGGTGGGACGAGAAAGAGAGCCGATATGTCGGTCCACAGAGGGACACGTGGTTAGCGTGCGACACGGTTTACGCGAGTGAAAAATCAGCCGGATATTTTTAATCGTTTTCCTTTTTCCAACCAGTTTGGGCTCCAAATTGCCGACCACGGGTGAACTTATCTCTTTTTTTTAGGAACGGGTGGACTTACGGCGAATCCTATTTGGTGCAGGTGCCCGTTAGTTTGTATTTTTGCAAACATGGTGTTGGGCCGGGTCATATAGTTTTTCTTCTTCCTTGTTTTTAATCCGCAAAAATTGCGCGCGCTGGTGGCGATTCAAACCAACGACCTCCCTCTTGGACACAGACTAGTGTAACCACTACGCCAACCAGCCGGATCTGGTTAATTAGAAAATTTCCTTCCTTTTATTCTTTCTTTTCCGTTTCTCCCTTTTTTAACTTTCCTTTTTCCTTTTCTATTTTTTCTTTCTTCTTCTTCCTGGGTCAATGAATTGTCTTGCAAATACGCGAACTTTTTCTTCAAATCGATGAACTTATGTTGAAATTCAATACAGTTCTTTCATTTTTGTGTAATTTTTTAAAATTCATGAATATTTTTTCTTTATCTGATGAACTATTTTCAAAATCGATAAACATTTTTTTTGGATTCAATGAACTTTTTCTAACTTTGATGAGCTTTTCTCAATTTCGATGAACTTTCCTCAGATTCGATGAACTTATTAATTATGATAAAATTTTCTCAGATTTGATGAACTTGTTTTAGAAAAACCAATGATTTTTTTTCCAAATTTGAAAAAAGTTCATGCATTTTTGAAAAAAAAATCTTTCATTTCTTTTTTAGAAAAGTCGCACATTTAGCAAAAGAAAGTAAAGAAAAAAGGCAAAAAAAACCGTTACAGAAAAAGAGAAGAAAGGAAAAAAATGGTTTGGAAAGCTTCCCACACCGGGGGCTTTGCGAGGCGGAGAAAGAATGAAAGAAAGCAAACGGAGTTAGTGAGCACAGGTCGTTTGATGGCGGCGAATCAACCTGTGGTTGAGTTGGTTAGATGGACAGTGGTATCCCCAACCCACCAGGGTTCAAATCCTGGTGCTCGCATTATTCCTGGATTTATTTCAGGATTTCCGGCGATGCGCTTTTAGTGTGAGGAGACGTTTCCGTCGACGACGAGGCGCCTACGGTGACTTCGTAAAATCTTAAGATGATATGCCGGCTCAGTTTCTCGGAGGTGCTCATAGGGATAGGATGTGTGTGTGTGCGTTCATAGGGATGAGTATATGCGCGTGTATATGAGCGTTTATGTTTGTACTGATGTTAAAAAAAAAGTCGTTCGATGGCGTAGTAGTTGGTGCACTGCTATGTGAAAGGTCCCCAGTTCGAATCCAGCTCCCCGCGCTCCCGGACTTCTTCTAAAAAAAGGAGCTCCGTCCTCCCTTTCCCCACCTGGGCCAAAGCTGAACTTGGGCTTCCTCCTTGCCATTCAACTGGTCCAAAGACTGGCCCACCGATGCAGCCGAGGCCAGCCCAGGACGCCCAGTAGCTCCTCCTCCCTCTTCTGGCTTCTGCTCCCAGCACAGCGCCGGCCTGCAGCTCTGAACCCTACCGCCAACGGTGCGGCGCGCGGCCGGCCGGAGCGTATCCTCGCCGGCTCTCCGGCGCCGCCACCAGGCACCGTCTTCCGCAATTCCATACCTTCGGGTGCTCACTCCTCCGGGCCCCGACCTCAAGACCGTGTCGGCCGCTCGGCGGAGCCCGTGAATCCTCAATCCTCAGGGCTCAGGCTGTCCACTTCCTCAAGACCGTGCGTCAGTCGAGCTCCAGAGCAAGGGCAAGGTGGATTTTATTCATTTGAATTCCCGTATTGCAAACATTTTGATTTTGTTGTGCCCACTGAAAAAACTGAAGGATATACATCGATTCAGTGTTGTACTGTTGTTACCTTCAGTTAGTCTAGCTAGCCCACGGTGCAGGATTCAGTACACGTCTGGTTCTGTAACTGCTAAAAGCCTACAAGCAGAGCTACATGTATCCCTGTTCTGAACCTCGATGAATTCAAGTCAACAGTTCATCCCGTGTGTTAGATTTAATCAGTTTGTGGTTTCCTCCAAAAAAAGTGTGGTGGTTTGCTCCCCGTGCTGATCCGATTCTCACGATGCAGCGGCCACAGACTGAAGACAGGGGCATCGCCGTGGTTTGCTGCAGAATCTGAAACCAACCAATTAACTACAGAATCTGAAGCCTCGTTTTCAACTCAGTACGGATAATATTATCTTGTACTATTATTTTCTAATTTTGCTCATGTTTATCTATTTTGTTGGATCGTTAAATGTCGATTTTGAATTCTACCATAGCTGTGCAATTGAGCTATAGTTGTTTATGCCATGACATGGGATACTTTTCTGGTTAGTTATAAGCGATGAACATTTAGCCCGGCTTGCTTGAACCCTGGCTCCGCCAATAATATATATAACATGTATGATAAAAATGTGAAGCTCTAGTTAGATCTCTTTTCTGAACTTCATTGCCTCATGGGTTGTATGCAGACTCAGCATGGACTCCCTTCATCTTGTGCACGTCAAGCTTCTGGCTGCCGACCTTCTCACGCTAACACCCCGACATACATCGCCGGCTTCCTTTGTTCGCTGTGGCCGTACAGTTGCTCGTGCCGAGGTTGTCGGGATTGTTGTTTCACGTGACCGCAGGGAGAAGTTTCTCCGCTTCCTGGTTGATGATGGCACTGGCTGTATACCGTGTGTCCTGTGGTTGAACCACCGGTACCTGAATGCAAGCAGTTCATCCGATTCTGATCCAACTGGAGAGATGGCATCGAAAATGTCGGAGGTGGTACGCCTGGGCACCCTGTTGAGGGTTCGTGGGAGGATTGCCATGTACCGTGGTGCAATTCAGATTGCTGCTAGAGACGTGGTTCTAGAGGAGGACCCTAATGTGGAGGTTCTACATTGGTTGCAGTGCATTCACATGGCCAAGGAATGTTATGATTTGCCACTACCTTCTGCTTGAGTTGTGCCTCGGAGGATCTCATGCTCTATAATGATCCCAAATTGTACGGTGTTTCTTTCTGTGGTTACTGTTGAGCCAACTTCTTCTAACGCGATCCAGCGTGTGTACGGCAAACATCGTTAATCAAATGCCTTTTTTGCTCGACTGCATGTGATTTACTTCATTTAAGTAGGATTACTATCTTGCGTGCAGTTATTCATTAAAGGCATACATGGTTAAACTCAACTCGAAATATGCAAGTCTTGCTGATGATATGATTTATCCAGCGGTTATATGTCTCCGGAATATGCAATGGAAGGCCTCTTTTCTGTTAAGTCTGATGTCTATAGCTTTGGAGTATTGCTCTTGGAAACTGTAAGTGGTCTAAGGATTAGCTCAACCCAGAACATCAATGAGTTCCCCAACCTTATAATATATGTAAGATTATGATTTACCATGGCAATGTCCGGAATGCCTTGACCACATGACTTAAATTTTTTTGATTCGATTTATTCAGGCATGGAGTCTATGGAGGGAAGGGCTGGCAAAAGATCTTGTGGATCCATCTGTTTCAGAGAGCTGCTCGGATGAAGAAGTTTTGTGTTGCATTCATGTCGGGCTCTTGTGTGTTCAGGATGACTCGGATGCGAGACCACCCATGTCAACGGTTTTAACAACCTTGGAGAGTAGAAGCACACCACTTGCAACGCCTGATAAGCCGCTGTATTTTTCTGGGAGAAATAAGGTAGCAAAGAGAGCAGACTATGGCCAGGACTCTGTGGATACGGAGACTCTTACAGTAGTAGAGAGACGGTAGGGTCTCGAAGTGAGTTTCACCCGTGCACCGTTTCTCAGTTGTCCCAACAATTTGCTAAAGGATTTATCTGCCACCGCAATCACACACACTGGAGTTCTCCTTTGATGTGGCATGGTATGCCTTAAAGAAATTCTTGTTGTATTTGTATTTTCCTCTGGGGTTCCACTGTGAAGTCTGGACTCTGGACTATTACAGTTTCTATGTCGTGACGAGTACAGAATATTTATTTTATGGTACAAAAAGACGGAAGTAACAAAGATTTTCCCTTATAAGAGATACAGAAGAAAGGTTGGATGTGTTTCTGGATGCTGATGTTGTGGCTGTCTGATATGTTTTATCCGGTTACTCTTGCTGACGGTATTCTGAAGCTAATCGGTACGGTTACTAGTGCTGTTATCCATGACATCAAGTTGTTAGCGTTGAAGTTTGTTTGAGTTTCCTTTATTATTCATGTAACTGAGCCTGTAATATGCCGGCTCACGCTATCACGCGATCTGCGAAGCATGACGCCATTATTTCATATTTTCCATCACGAATCTTTATTTTGGTTGTGTGTTCTTTTGCGCATAAGCATCAAACCAAATCTTATATCCCTGGCAGGCGACAATTTCAGGGACTGGGTAAACAAAATCTTAATACCAAGACAACAATAATCTGATTAACCAATCTTATATCTCAGGCAAAAAAGTTGATTGGAAAACCGGCCTTGAATCCTGGCACTAAGTTTCTTTCATTAACATAACACTAACTGGCTTCAGTTGAATTCAAAACAAAGTTTGTACCAAGGATAATTCAAAGTGAAACACAGCTGAATTTCATAACTAGAAGATTCAACAAAAAGTTTAATTTTATAATTTGGCGGGGGCGGCGCGGACACGTACCCCTTATAACACAAATTATGGCGTCCACTCTCCCACGAATGGGAAATGGTAGATCAACGCGCTCACTATGTGCAATGTGAACCATTGATGTAGGCCATGAGTCTTTTTCTTAATCAACCCCCCCCCCCCCCCCCCCCCCCCCGCCCCCACAAACTTTATTCAATAGATATAATAAATACATCACCAATGAGTAGGGTTACAATTTCATTCGAAGGTTTCTCAAACCAATCAAAATTCAATGAAATTCTAGCGAACCCAATCAGTTCATGAGCTATCTTATTTGCTTCCCTATTACAATGTTCGAATCTAGAAATAGTAAAATCGCATGCCAAATGATAGCAGTCGTCAAAAACCGATGCCGCCACTCCCGCAAAACATCCTCTGCTCTTCAGCGTTGATAACCTCCATATTGTCAGAATTAAATGACAAGATGATGGCATCCCACCCTTTGCGCAGGAGACAACCCGAATCTAAGAGTCAGAGCTTCAGCCGTCAGGACATCTGCGCACCAGTCTATTTTCTCATTCCCCCTGCAATGAATTTACCTTTATGATCCCTGAGGACCGCCCCAACAATGCCCCTAAGCTGATCATGATCAAAAGATGCATCAATATTAAGTTTTACAAATCCCACAGGAAACGGCTCCAGAACTCTCTTTTTTATTGTCGCTCTAGGAGAGGAGGCAGGCCATGAGCCTTATTGATCACCCATAGACCCCGTCCAGATTAACGTCATCACACTCGCTGTACCAATCACTAGGCACACTTTTAAAAACAGAAATAGAAGCCCAGCGTCTGCAAATTCAGCCTTGGGCTACAGACTTTCAGCTAACCGGATACCCACTTATTAATCAAGCAGAATTGAGAATAACTGGCTTGCCATGCCATCTACAGTATATACACCCGAGGTAATACAATTTATTCTCAGCTCATTCTGCAGCGTCAGAACTCATGACACTGGAGCCTTTTATGGAAGTAACATTGACAGCTAGAGAAGCTCTGTATGGTGCACAAAAACAATTCGACGTATTCCTAACCACTTGATTTGTCAGTTCCTTCAACAGCCACCTTTGAATCAATGGAAGTAGCAACCATCGAAAGAAGCACCTAAACAATACAAGTACAAGTTTCTACCCTGCTGAAATATGCCTTTTTATGCTGTATAATATATTTTGTATAAATGCACTGCCAAACATTATGTAAAACCCCACACTTTATCTATCTACATATATACCCTGTAAAAATAGTTCCTGCAGTTTCTACCCAACCGTGACATATAATTACACACCAGCACCCACCTACCAGAATATAAATATAGAGAAACACCTCTGACTAACCAGATATTTTTAGAGTCTAAACAGCCCTCAAAGCAACACAATAATTTAGCCCAGGGAGGACTTCAGCTCTTGCTCATATACTCAGATGCCGTATCGGCGTCTCGACACAAAAAGCAGAAAATGCAGTTTAAGCTGAAAAGACTTTTCACATGTTTCAGATCGATCAAACATACTGGAATATACCAATCAGGATGTCAAACTTATATATTGCATTGATAGTGTAAACTGTAACCACACAATCAAAATATTTTGTTGCCAATATGTACATTTATCTCACGCATGCATGCAACAGATAACTGACTCTGGGTAGCCTGCAAGTGATGTGAGGAGCTGGGCAATTACATCCAGTAACAAATGACCGGCGTGTTTTTTTTCACTTATTTCTACAATTGTATTGCCACAAAAATCATGGTGTGATCCTGCTTGCGATAATCTGCTTTCGACCAATGATACTTGACATGACATTTCATCACTCGGGGAGAAAAATGAACATGGCTGGCAGTTCCGGTGCCTCAACAGGAACAAAAAAAAAATGGAACCAGAGGCTGACCATGACAATCTTTTCTTCAGCTTATGCTAAAATCGAACATAGTATGAACCATCAATTCTATAAAATGCTTAGCAGCTAAAGTGAGACACAATTCCAAACAATGCAACAGAAAGAAGGAATTACGACAGATCATTTCAGCACCGGACTAATGGAATGAATTGCAACAAAACATTTTACTGAAAAAAATGGACTATAATGCAATCATTCCATTCAATGTAACTGGTAGTCCTCCAAGCACTTCTTACAATCAGGTGAAACTAGCAAGTGACCGAATTGAGGGGATAATCTGCCACATTTAATCATCAGCAAGAACAAAACCAGATAATCAGTCAAGAATAAAAAGAAGACCTGGATAAAAGGCAAAGTCAAATCTTCAGTTCAATAAATCGGCCTATGCCGAGTGTGCGCGTGCCGCCAGCAGAAGTGCTTCCTGGTGTTGGTCAGAGACAATGACAGTCCTATCCCAGACTTTAATCACAGAGTGGTCACCAACTCTGCCTGAATTCTGCTTGTCAGATTACTGTTGTATTGCTCCCTGAGGCATCATCTCCCTGGTGACCGTCGTCGGAGCCACAGGTCAATATTGACTACATACCTATTTACACGCAAGTCGCTCAAAAAATAGGCGATCCATGGTCAAGGAGTCAAGATGCATTCCTTAGATTTGAAGATATGCTTGCTCAGGGCTAGTGGGATCTTGCTGTTGTTATACGTTCGTCGTCATGCAGTCCGAATTTTGAACGTATCGGCTGCAAGGTAGGTTCCAGCGAGCAACTTCTAACATTTTTTCTTGTTCCCCATCACCTGTTTCTTCTTGCTTCATGCAGGAACAAAGAAACGCAACTAGAATGCACAGGGTGCCTGGTCAGCGACAACAGCAGCGTATGATGAGTCTTGTTGGCTGAAGAAAACAATAAAGTGGATGTTCTCGGGTAGACCAGTGTTAAATGTATTACTGATAGTGATCACAGAGCAAATAGGAAAAGATAAAAGACAAGAAATGCATTGCTCATAAGCTTTCTACTGTATGTGAAATACATATATTTCTTTTAGTGATGAATTAATTAACAGCTAGAAATCCCTCATTTTATAAAGGATTTTGCAACTGTCAAACCTTAATTTTTCTTTGAATTTTGTTGACTTAAATGTGCATCAAGTCTAAACTAGTAATGATCTAAGAATAAACAAACTGGAAGGAGATTTACTTTTGTCAAATACTCAAATAAGCACAGATCAGCAAACAAGTAACTGTGAACACCAACTCTTCACCTTATCCATGATTCACATGATACCTAAGATATGAAATAAGAGCACCCATGAATCCATGATAGCAATCCTGGTTGGATCCACCCACCAAATTTACTTTTCTCCCAATATTAGAACATGCATGATAATGTGAGAGCAAGGCTATTTCAGGAAAGACTAGACCATGTATGTTCCTACCAACCAAATTATTCTGACAAGTACTATTCACAGCACAAGCAACATTGCAATGACTTTTTGGCAATACCTTGATCAATCAAACTTAGCATTACCACAGATTGGTATCATCAGCCAACTTTTCTGTTTAAACCAAGACTTCTTACAAGAGATTCCTGATCACAGCTTTATATGCATCGACAGAGAAGCCCGCGGGCTCAAACTTGGTATAGCAGCTGATCATTCGCTACAACAAAACATGGAGACAGGAAACAAGTGTATATTGGCTAAATTTTTAGTAGATGAAACCACTAGATGACCTTTAAGAAACAGTGAAAGAAGAAAATCTCGATTAAAAACCAAGTCAATTCTTCAGTTCAAAGGAAAACAGAGACACGAGACAGAACAATGGCAGCCATTTCAAAAGCTGGCCAAAACAGCTTCATGATTTTTAGAATCAACATGCTAACCACTTCAGCCCAAAAGGATGTTCACAATTTTCACACAAGCATAAATTGCATGCAACCATGAAACAGTCAGCACATAAAAAGAAACTAGCCAGCTCATAGTTGACCCAATTCATACGCATTGCGCCAATCACAGGACAAAAGAACATGGCTGACACTTACAGAATTTAAAGTGGAGCACAATCTAGAAACTGAGCCTGACCATGATAACCTTTCTACTACTTATAAATAAAGGTTCTATTTCTCGAGCTTATGTTAATATCAAACATCACACGAATCATTGATTCCTTAAAATGGCTACAGATAAAGTGAAGTGATAAATATAACTCCAAATGAATAATGATACAACATGAAGGCAGAATTAAAACAGTATATCTCAGTACTTAACCAAATGCAATTGAATCATGAATAAAAATGAACCGCAACAGAACATTTCACTGAAAAATTGGCTAATTGAAACAGGATAATTTGCCTCATTTCATTGTCAGCTAAAACAAAACATAAAAACAGAAATAAAATGAGAAGTTAATTCTTCAGTTAAATGATCAGAGAACTATAAACATAGAAATATAAAGTAAACAGAGACTTGCAATTTTAGCATTAAGACTCACGGCAGCCACTTCAGCCCAGAAGAATATTCAGAGAAACATAAACATAACCATGAAACAGTCAAACTTCTTGATCATAACTTGTCTATGCATCAAAATGAAACTAGCTGACTCATAGTGGGCCGAATTCATACACACTGCAACTCATGAGGATACTGACAGTTGGGCTAGATAGAATCAGCACTTGACATAACATCTGTCAGATGAAAGGCGGAGAGTTGGCAACATAACCCTCTAGTATTGGAAAGAAGGTATGTTGAACAAGAGTTTGCTTGAGCTGAAGATTTGCAGGACCGAGGCCTCTGCGATGGAAAGTAGCAACCAAGTTGCCACCAATGTCAACCTGAAGTAGCCACTCACCAAAATTGACTAGTAGGAACACATCACCATCCAAAGGCATGACCACCACCCAAGAACTTTCGTCAAACTTTCCAAACCGCAGAGTGAGCTCTGCAACTGAGAAGTCTACCCGGTATTTGCAGGCCCAGACCTCGCTCTCGTAGTCCTGCGCCACCCAGATATCAATGGTTGTCGCCGCGTCATTAAAGCCGGACATGCCAAGCATTTCATCCATCTGAAACAACTTAGCATGGCCAGGAGGAACAGCCGGAGCGCGCATCTGCCAGAACAACTCGGTCGTGGTGTCGAACACCATTATCATGTTGCCTGGTGGGCGCCAATGCAGGCTACCACGAAACAGGAGAGATCCAAAGATGTATGTCAGCACCTCCGCTTCGAGGAACCCTATGTGCCTCGGTGGCTGGCCGGAGCCTAACGTGAAGATGTAGGAGCCGTCTTGAGCGGCGTCAGGTGCCAGTTGATGATGCATCGATACCGAGTCCCGGAACATCAACAGTCGGTAGTCGCCGGTGGGGGTGTGCGGGTACATCCCCAAGAGCGAGTACTCGACGCCGGAGCCATAAGCCAACGGGAGGGGAGCGTACTGACGAGTCGCGGGGTTGCAGACGGCGTAGCGCCAGTCACGGACGCTGGTGTTGCGGAAGGAGAGGACGAGGAGGCCGTCGCAGCAGGCCTCCAGATGGTGGAAGTCGGAGTCTTGCGCAAGCCGCGCGACGGGCCGGAGCTGGAGCTCGCCGGCGCCTGCCCGCTGGTCGAAGGGGATGATGTCGAGGGACTCGACCTCGTCGCCGACGAAGTTGTAGCCGTAGAGGAGGGGGAGGGTGGGCTGGAGGGCGTTGTGGGCTAGGAGGAAGCGGCGGGTGGAGGTGGCGCTGCGCCAGGCGCGGCAGACGGCGCGGCAGCGGAGGAGCGATTTGGGGGGCAGCCGGACGAGGATCTCCCAGATGGTGATCTCGTCCGGGAGGCTGCCGTCGGGAGGCGGCGCCGTCACTCTTGCGGCATCCACCATGGTCGCCGGCGGCAAGCAAGAGGTGTGAACTGAGTGGTCGACTGCTTGTGGCAGGGAGTGACGGCGGCGGCGTTGAGGTAGGTTTTGCCTCTCGTCTCGTGGATTGAACTGGGCCTAAACGGCCTGGGCCAAATCTGGGCCTGGGCTGAAGCCTTCCACAGGCCCAGACACTCGGCCCAGTAGTACGCCCAGCGAAGCGCCAGCCCTCAGCTCTGAACCCTACCGCGAACGGCACGGCCGGGCGGAGCGGCGGCGCCGCCACTAGACACGGTCGGCTCGTTCAGTCGTCCTCGGGCATCCCTTCATTGAAGGGCATCAATTGAAATCCAGAGCAAGAGCAAGGTGAATGTTATTCATTCGAATTCGTGTACTGCATTTTTTTTGTCCACTGTAAAAATTGAAGAACAAGTGCGTCTTGAGTTTATACATTTGATTCAGTCTTCTGAAATCTATGCTTGTCGGAGAGATGTTTGTGTATGCGCTGATTCAATGTTGTACTGTTAGACTAGCTTGTGGCCTTCAGTTAGATTAGCCTGCAGCTGCTACACGCAGAGCTATATGTATCCCTGTTCTCAACTTCGATGAATTCAAGTCAACCGTTTATCCTGTGTGTTAGAATTTGTCAGTGCGTGGTTTCCTTGAGAAAATGCGTGGTGGTTTGCTCCCCGCAGTGATCTGCTTCTCGCGGTGCGACTGGAGACAGGAGCACCGCTGTTGTTTGCTGCAGACTCTGAGACCAACCAATTGACTACAGAATCTGAAACCTGGTGTTCAACTCAGTCTGGAAAATGTAGTCTTGTACTATTATTTGTAATTTCGGCCATGATTATCCATTTTTTTGGATCGTTAAATCTCGATTTCTAGTTCTACCATAGCTGTGCAATTGAGCTCTTGATATAATTTTCTGGTTTGTTATAAGCGCTAAACTTTTAGCCCTGCTTGCTTGAATCCTGGCTCCGCCAATTATATATATGTAGCGTTTTTGCTTAACTTTTCATCATGTATGGTAACAATGTGCGGCTCTAGTTACATCTCTTCTCTGAACTTCATTGCCTCATGGTTTGTATGCAGACTCAGCATGGACTCCCTTCATCTTGTGCACGTCAAGCTTCTGGCTGCCGATCTCCTCACGCTAACCCCACGACATACATTGCCGCCTTCCTTTGTTCGCTGTGGCCGTACAGTTGCTCGTGCCGAGGTTGTCGGGGTCGTTGTTTCACGTGACTGCAGGGAGAAGTTTCTCTGCTTCCTGGTTGATGATGGCACTGGCTGTGCACCATGTGTCCTGTGGCTGAACCACCACTACCTGAATGCAAACAGTTCGTCCGATTCTGATCCAACTGGAGAGATGGCATCGAAAATGTCGGAGGTGGTACGCCTGGGCACCCTGTTGAGGGTTCGTGGGAGGATTGTCATGTACCGTGGTGCAATTCAGATTGCTGCTAGAGACGTGGTTCTAGAGGAGGACCCTAATATGGAGGTCCTACATTGGTTGCAGTGTATTCACATGGCCAAAGAATGTTATGATTTGCCACTACCTTCTGCTTGAGGTGTGCCTCGGAGGATCTCATGCTCTGTAATGATACCAAATTGTATGGTGTTTGTTTCTGTGGTTACTGTTGAACCAACTTCTTCTAACCGATCCAGTGTCTGTATGACAAACACCGTTAATTAAATGCCATTTTTGGTTGACTGCATTTGATTTACTTCATTTAAGCATCAGGGTCCGTTTGCAACTGCCTTATGAGGTCTAATACAAAGGCTCCTAGTGATAGCACACTGCACTTGGGTGAAGTAATGTGTGGATCCCTAACTCTGAATGGTACTGCAGCTACTCACTCATTTTAGTTTTTGTTTGATGATGTAAATGCTTGATTAACAAATATGGGTCGTCCATCTTGCAGGTATACATGGTTTCATAAATTTAGATTCTTGTTTCAGAGGTCAACCTATCTGGCAACAATGGTAAGTTTCCAGCTGCACATGAAAGAATATCAGCAGTGACATTATCCCCTGCCAAGGGACCTACGAGGGCCAAAGCCAATGTATAGGTGCAACTTCTTATTACAATATTAATGCACATGGACAGAAATATGAAGAAAGATACGGATATTATTATTGAGTGCAGAGAAAGCTCGTTTAATGCCTTGTTCTCCACAGGGTTTTCTTTGCCAAGATAAAGATGTATCTTATGACTTACATGTGCAAGAGTCAAGACTCAAGAGTGAGAGAGTCCACATGTAACGGGCATCATGGTTATCGAAGGTACAACACCTTGAAACCCCAAGTTGAAGTCAAATGTGATTTTTCTACCAGAAGCATAGTTCTGATAATGAAAAGACAAAAGAGTAAGATTTAGCAGGATGCAAAATAAGACAACTAGATGAGTGGGAAAAAAGGAAGGTAAACAGTAAGAAAACACCGGTTAGATATTTGTTAATGAAATGATAGGAGGAAATGTCCAGGTTTTAACTTCGACACTGAATTATCAGTGAGTGGCCTTGAATATTCATCTAAAGGAGCTCAAGTTATAGTTCCTCATATTTTGTTGGAGGCAACGACACAAAAGGAACTAAAATGAAAAAAATCACCAGAGATACTTACATAATCAGCTCATCTGAATCTACCTTCGCTTCCATAGTGATTCTGTGGACAAAAGTAGCAGAGATGAGATGATTAAAGCGGAATACTATTCATAGGCCTTTATTCCGGCCAGCTGCCAGATGATTAGAAAAGGCATTAAGATGATGTCGACAAATAACTATATTAATTAAAAATCAAATTATGTTGATTACACATGATGATGTGTGCGTTTGCACAATGTTCCCTTAGGATCATATGTACCCTGTTGCTCCCCTGAATATTAGAGCTATAATTAGTTTTCTCTTTCACGGTTCTGAGTAACTTTCTCTTGATTTTATCTGATGATGTTTTCAGTAGTAGGTGAATCATGTAGTATTTGGCATCATGCAATCTGATTCGTCCTCTGGCAGCCATCCATAACCTCTGATCTTGGACACTGTACAAACTGAAACATGTTTCATATTAGTAGTGATAAATGTGCAAATTAGTAGTGTTCTTTCATTTCCATTGTGGGAGGTCTGACCATTAGTCATGTCCTCTGACAATATGCACATGTAACTCATTTTTTGTTGGTCAGGTTGATGATCTAACAATATGCGTGAGCTTTCTTTATCGAAACGGAAGAAGTTGCTAGTCTCTGCTTTCTTTGTCTTACTGTCACCTAGTCACCTTCCTGGCATTTACCACTCTCAAGTTGATAGGCTGATAGATAGTGATGCATCAGGGTCCATTCCACCAGTCGAGCTACATTGTATTGAATACTGCCCTCCGTTCACACTTCACTGTCTATCTTAACTATTGACAAAGAAGGAAATGGAACAACGGTTCACCTATTTCAACTGCAAGGTTAGTTTTCGTAGTTCACTGTGAAATTTTTCCTCCATCTTCTCCACCCAATCTTATCCTCTTCTCTGATCCTGCTGTAAGCATGTATCTGCCTTCCCTCCACTTGTTCATCACCATGCTCCTGATTCCTTGGCCCTTCAGTTCAGTGCGTCTCTGCACACCTGACAGCATGCTTGTCCCTGGCATGGGTCTCACTCCTGGAAAAACTCTCATCTCGGAACAAGGTTCGTTTGCCTTGGGCTTCTTTTCCCCCTCAAATTCAACTGAAAATATGTATGTTGGCATATGGTTCAACGATATCCCATTGCGCACCGTTGTCTGGGTTGCCAACCGCGATAATCCGATCACTGATGCTTCATCCGCGGTGCTTAGTATCACCAACAACTCTAGCCTTGTGTTGTCCGAAACCAATGGCCACCACATACTTTGGATGACAAACACAATCACTGGCAGCAACTCTTCGGCCAAGCTTCTCAACAATGGCAATCTTGTAGTCTTATCACCAGATGGTGCCATGTTATGGCAGAGCTTTGAAAACCCAAGTGACACCGTCCTTCCTGGCATGCCTATGCGGACGACCCACAAGACACACCCACCATGGCGGATGATCTCTTGGAAGGGTCCTGAAGACCCTTCAAAAGGCAGGTTCTCTGGTGGGAATGACCTTGACAGTCCCCTACAGTTCTTCGTCTGGGATGGGTCAGTGCCATACTTCCGTGCCACTGTGTGGAACGGCTATGTATCCTCCAACGTGGGTCTCCAGACCGTTAGTCCACTCATGTATTTGACAGTTTCGAAGGGCTTCGATGGTGAGGCCTATGCAACATTTGGACTATCAGATGGCTCCTCCAGGATAATTTACAAGGTTGACTACTCCGGAAAGACCGCGCTATGGAGATGGAATACCAGCTTGACAGATTGGACCCCTGCTATACCACCGTCGCCAGCTTACCGCTGTAGTCTCTATGGATACTGTGGTGCATATGGCTACTGCGACAACACAGAAGCAATTCCCACATGTAAGTGCCTTGATGGATTTGACCCTAGTGACAAAACAAAGTGGGTCAGAGGCAATTTTTCTCATGGTTGCCGGAGAAAGGAAGAACTGCAGTGTGGTGGAGAGGACAATTTCTTGACCTTGCCAGCAATGAAGGTGCCAGACAAATTTGTACGCCTGTGGAACAAAAGCTATGATGACTGCCAAGTGGAGTGCAGCAAAAATTGCTCATGTGTAGCATATGCTTATGCTAATCTAAGCACCAGCAACATTGATGGGGATGCAACAAGGTGCCTGATGTGGACCGGGGAGCTGATTGATGTGGAGAAGGGTCGCACCATCGGCTATGAGAACCTGTATCTCCGCCTTGCTGCCTTGTCAAGTACGTTCCTCTTTCTACTGCTCTTGTTTACATTCATGAATGCTTCAGTTTAAGAATTTGTGTGTAACATAAGAAGCAGAGCATGACAACTTGCTGCCTTATAACTTGCTAATAAATTTTGAGTTGCTCACACTTTGGCTCCACCACTACACGCAGCAAAGTCACTAGAGGGTATTAGTTCTTAGAATCCTAACATGCTAATCTGAAAACCTATGCTTTCAGAATTTCAGTATTCAAATTGTTCGACTATATGCGCTATCCCCATGTTGTTGTCATTTGCTTGGTGTTTGTACTATCTATATATGTCAACGTATTTGATATGCCCAAATGGTGGTACAGGTAGTGAGCCCAAGTACTCATCTAAAACATTCCTGATGCAATTAACTGAACTGTAGGTTAAAGTAAAGATTTACAATAAATTGAACCTCATAACATCGTTCCTTTTCAGGCAAAGGGCGAAAGAGCATCATAATAAAAGTTATACCAGCAATTTCAGCAAGTGTGTTGCTGATACTTCTATTGGCATTCCTTGTATGGTTCCGCAAGCTTAAAGGTAGTACATTCATTTAATTTTTGAGAAACAGTTTGGAAGACACATATTGTGGCCTTTTTAAGACAACAAAGATGATATTTCTCTTAGGCAAACATGACAAGGAAGGAAGATCAAAGAGACTGATAATGGGGGGTTTGCGCATTAGTGATGGACTTGGAGAGGAAACTCATGAACTTCCATTTATTAGCTTTGAGGAAATAGTTGCTGCAACAAACAACTTCTCTATGTCCAATTTACTTGGAGAAGGCGGCTTTGGCAAAGTTTACAAGGTAAACATAAACACAACAGTGTGTTTCTAATTGCACCGAAATATGAAAAATCTGTCACTTTTTGCTGTGATTCAAAACTGAACCATAGTATTTTGCAACCTTAATTTTCTTCCTGCTACTATAATGCAGGGGCTCTTACGTGGCAACAAAGAAGTTGCTGTTAAAAGGCTGAGTAGAGGTTCTGGGCAGGGGGCAATAGAGTTCAGTAATGAAGTAGTTGTGATTGCTAAACTGCAACACAAGAACCTTGTAAGGCTTGTCTGTTATTGTGTGCAAGGTGATGAAAAGCTACTTATTTATGAGTATCAACCAAACAAAAGCCTTGACACCTTCCTTTTGAGTATGTTCCGATCACAAATTAATCAGTGAAAAATCAGTTGATGCCACATCTGAAATCATAATCCCATACATCATTGCAGATTCTGAAAAGAAGTCAATGCTCCACTGGCCGACACGATTCAATATAATAAAAGGAGTGGCTAGGGGGCTACTCTATCTCCATCAAGATTCAAGACTGATGATAATTCATAGGGATATGAAAACAAGCAACATTTTGCTAGATGGAGATATGAATCCCAAGATATCTGATTTTGGCATGGCAAGAATCTTTGGTGGAGATGAGCAACAGGCGAACACTAACCGAGTTGTCGGAACATAGTAAGTACTATCTTGCGTGTAGTTGCTCATTAAAGTCATTCATAGTTAAACTCAACTCGAAACGTACAAGTCTTGCTGATGATATGATTTATCCAGCGGTTATATGTCTCCAGAATATGCAATGGAAGGCATCTTTTCTGTTAAGTCCGATGTCTATAGCTTTGGAGTGTTGCTCTTGGAAACTGTAAGTGGTCTAAGGATTAGCTCAACCAAGAACATCAAGGAGTTCCCCAACCTTATAATATATGTAAGATTACGATTTATCATTGCCAATGTCTGCAATTCCTTTTGACCACTTGACTTAAATTTTTTTGATTCGATTTATTCAGGCATGGAGTCTATGGAAGGAAGGGTTAGCAATGGATTTGGTGGATCCTTCAGTTCCAGAGGGCTGCTCGAATGAAGAGGTTTTGTGTTGCATCCATGTTGGGCTCTTGTGTGTTCAGGATGATCCGGATGCCAGACCACTCATGTCAACCGTTGTATCAACCTTGGAGAGTAGAAGCACACCACTTGCAAGGCCTGATAAGCCACTGTATTTTTCTCAGAGAAATAAGGCAGCAAAGAGAGCAGACTACGGTGAGGACTCTGTGGATATGGAAGCCCTTACAGTACTGGAGGGGCGATAGGGTCTCAAAGTTTTCAAGTTCCACCCATGCACTGTTTCCTGTTCTCCCAAGCTTGCATTGAGATGATTTTGCAGCACTCTTTCAAAGCCAAAGCTTCCAAAAGTTGTGATTTCACCCCCTCAGTTCAAAGATGAAGTCCGCCGGGAGGACAAGGTTATGGTCAACTTTGATGCTGCCGTCTTCTTACAATCTGAATGTGTTGGTGCTGGTGTTGTTCTGTTGTGTCCCCGTGATCACTGGTATGTTCCTGAACGCTCACCATCGCTTCTAGGAGAAGGTTTGCCATCCTGAACCCGCTGAAGCAATGGCCACTTGATATACTTTATCCTGTTCTCTTGCTGATGGCATTCAGAGCTTCTGATTGTTCTTCTCTGGTGGCTAAGCTGAATGCTTCCAAAAGCTGATCGGTCGTCTACTGGTACTACATCAAGCTGTTAGCATTGAAGTTTGTTTCAGTTTCCATATTCATGTTAGTTGAGTCTGTAATAGGGCAGCTCCTGCTATCATGCGATCGGCGGAGCATGTCGTCATAGGTGCTTGGTATGTTGAAGCTCCGGATTTCATCCGAGCTCTGCTTTGTAATGAACTTGTTGTGATTAAATCAATGAAGCGCCGCCCATTACCTAAAAAAAACTGCTAAAGGAATCACACGCCCCGGAGTCTTCTCTTACAAATTTTGATCTTCAGTTTTGCGGCATGCTACTCATGGCTCCAGGAAGTCTTGTTAGGAAATTCAGTTAGCCGAACGTTGCATGTTAGCTTTTCAGCCAATCCAGAAAAGAAAACATATCATGTTTTAAAAAAAATTGTTGTGTCTATAAAATAATCATCCTGTTTTGAAAATGTCTGTTGTATACTTTATCCAAAAGTAATCATTGTGTATTTGAAAATGCTCATCATGTATTAAAAATGTTCATCTTGTCCTTAAAAAAGTTATATGTTTTCAGAAAAAGATTATCGTGTATAGAAAAAAAATACTCCCTCTGTCCCATAATATAAAACGTTTTCTCAAACTAACATAGCTTATAAAAATGTCTTATATTATGGGACGGTGAGAGCACCGCGCATCAAAATTTCTCATAATGTATTAAAAAAATATTCATTTTTATTCTAAATTTTATATCATGTTTTTTAAACACTTTATAATGTATTTAAAAAATATCATGTTTAAAAAATTCATTATACTTTAAAAATATTCATCGTGTTTTTAGGAAAATTTCATCATGAATTTAAGAAATGCTCATCATGTTTTAATAATCTATGGGAGCGGCTTTGTCTCACCCGCAGCAAGGCACAAGCACATCTCGCATCAAGGATGCCCAAAATAGACCGGCCCAGCATGGGAGGAGCGCTGGCGCTATACCTGGCCATTCCTTGGGCCGGGTCGGGCTTCGGGCCGGGCCAACCAAAGCCCGACACAAAAAACCCAGGCCCGAGCCTGGCCCGGCCCGGCCGTCGGGCCTAAAAATCGGGCCCGAGCCCGGCCCATCACACTAAAAGCCCGTTGGGCCTCAGGCCACGGGCTGGGCCTCTTCCTTAAATGGCGAAATTGATGGGCCCGTGCTTCGGGCTCAAAACCTAGGCCCGAGCCCGGCCCATGGACAAGGTCGGGCCGGGCCGGGTCGGGCTTTTTTGGGCCGGGCCGGGTCGGGCTTTTTTGGGCCGGGCCGGGTCGGGCCGGGCTGCCCATGGCCAGGTATAGCTGGCGCCCTATCACAAACTTTTATTTATATTTCTGAAAAGGAATCTTTTTTAAATAATAATTATTCATTTAAAAAACGTTCATGCAGCATAAATAAAGTGTTGGCGCAACTTTAAAAAATTGTTGTTAGCATAAACAAATGTTCATGACCTTGAAAAGATGTTTGTGCGTATCACCAAAAGTTCATGACTTATAAAAGTGTTAATGGAATATAAAAATGTTCACAGAATTTGTAAAAAAGTGTATTGTACCATTCAAAAAAATGTTTATGCAATAAATATTTTTGTCAATTTTTTTGTGACAATAAAAAATGTTTATACAATGTAAAATATGTGCACGTAGTTTAAAACAAAGTTTTGTACAGTCAACAAAAAATGTTCACGTGTTTCACAAAATGCTTGCAACATTTAAAAATAATCCCTCCGTCCCAAAATTCTTGTCTTAGATTTGTCTAGATACGGATGTATATAACACTATGATGTATCTATATACATCCGTATGTATCTATATACATCCGTATCTAGACAAATCTAAAATAAGAATTTTGGGACGGAGGCGGTAATATTTTATACAATGAAAAACAAAGTATTTCATACCACTCGAAACACATTCAACGTGTATTTGGAAATGTTCAATATTTATTCAAAGACATTGTTCCAAAAATGTACCTACGCCGCCGTTCCAGCTCTCGTCCGTCCACCGCGCAAGTCCATGCCCCTGCGGATGTCGTCCGTGAGTTCACCACACCCGGCAAGTGTTTGATGAAATGTTTGCGCTAAAATTTTGACAAATTTTGTCCCTTCTTTGAAGTTATGGATTGGGACATGGATTTTGAAATATCCATGCAACTATACTGCCAATGGATATTGCCATTGGACATGACTATAGCATGTGCTACTATCTGGTTGACAACATCTATATATCCTCCTTTGCGAAGATCATCTCTTAGCTAGTTAGTCAAAAAAGAGCTCGCTTTGCCCAAAGACAATGAGTTAATAAGGATATGAAGAGGACATTTGCAGTGCTCTAGGCCTGTTTTGAAGTTGTTCGAGAGCCTACAAAAATACGGGATCCGGAAACCTTATGGGAGGTGATGACATATTGTGTGATCATGCACAACATGACCGTAGAGGATGTGGGTTAAGGTGGCGCCGAAGGTCTGGAATTTGAGAACATAGCGATCATATCCAGCTTCCAAATCAGAATCCGGACACGTTCGATGAGTTTGTATATCCTGATGCATCAATAAATTTGGCATCGAGCAACTCATGAGCAACATAACAAATTTGACATCGAGCAACTCATGAGCAACATAGTTAGATTGTAAGATTCGAAATGCTACTCCCTGCGTTTGAAATTACTTGTCATAAAAATGAATGTATCTATAACTAAAATATATTTAAATACATTTATTTTTTGGACGAGTAATTTCGAATGGAGGATGTATTATTTTGAGTGATAAGGAATTAAAGAAAAACATGTGCAGGCGTTTGGAGATAGGATAGGGTCGAATATCCTGCTCCCGTATCCGGGGCCACCGACGAGTTTGGATCAGTCCGCAGACAGATAGTATGATATTTACGTACATACTTCCTCCGTCCGCAAATAAGTGTACATCTAGCTTTTGTTCTAAATTAAAATTTTAAAATTTTGATCAACTTTATAGAAAATAATAGTAACATATATGCCATCAAATTGATAGATTATCAAAGTGCATTTCAAAATGAATCTATTGATACTAATTTGGTGTCATAAATACTTTTACTTTTTTCTAAAAAAATGGTCAAAATTTTAAAACTTTGATTTAAGACAAAAGCTAAATGTACACTTATTTATGGACGGGGAGAGTATACAGATACAGTGCCCATATCTTATTCCTTGTACAGCTACACCGCTCATGGCGCACGCGGAACCATACCAACCCAACTGCTTTATTATAGCGCGCATTTATTTCCTTTCTTCTCTCAACGCTGCCAATGGCCCACGCGCACCGACGGACGGACAAGCCGGGCGACGAGCACAAGAAACGCAACACGAAATCCTATGGGGACTCTCCCCGCCTTGCGCCGGCCGGCCGGCGACCGAGCCGAGCCGAGGCGAGGCAGCCTGCTGAGTACTGATCCCCTACGGGCTACGGCCTCCGGGAGCGCGGCTTGAGGTTCTTCCTGACGCTCCGGCGGACGTGGCAGAGCACCCAGTAGTGGTCCTCCTCGCCGTCGTCGGCGCGCCGGTAGCACCGCGGGTCCGTGATCTCGTACTCGGACATGACCCACCCCGTGCTCCGCCGCCCCTGCGCCCAGTCGCGGGCGTAGAAGCAGTAGCGCGTCATGGACCAGCGCGCCACCACGCCCAGCTCCGTCACGGACCGGCGGTCCTCCCTGTTGCCGCTGTGCATCCACGCGCCGCCGCCGCCCTCCGGGGTGCGCCGCGCCTGGGCGCGCTTCCCGCGCCGCCGCCGCGCCGCGAAGAAGTAGCCGTGCCCGCGCCGCAGCAGGCCGTGCCGCGCCAGCAGCTCCCAGGGGGTCGACGCGCACGGGTCCGCCTCCACCACCGCGCCCGCCACGCGCGGCGCGAACCCGCGCAGCTGCGGCCGCAGGAAGTGCAGCACCAGCTCGTCCTCCGTCGGCTCGAACGACTCCTCAGCCTCCTCCTCCAGCCCCTCCTTCACCTCCCCTACGCCGGCGACGGCCAGATTTATCTCCTGCTCCTCCATTTCCCCGACGAAGTCAATGCGCTCGGCAACCACCAGACCAGACAAGAAGATGCGGCGAGAGGGACCAGGAGGACAGTGATGGCTAAAAAAAAGAGGACACCCACCGAGACTACCTTTCACTATTCAGCCCAAAATGGCCTGCTCGATTGGGCCTAATCGGGCCCAGCTGTAAAGCCACAGCACGAACGCCGGATTTTTTTTGTCCCAAAAAAGAAAACTAACGCCGGCCATATATAAATGGAGATCACTAACTAAGGATGGAGAGATACGCATCAATTCTGTAATTGTGATAACAGGATCACCAATTAAGTAGTGCAATATGACGTGCATGTCGGTAATATCCGGCATATCGGGGGAATGAAATGTCAAGGCCTCCCAATATGATGAAGTTCTTCTGCAACGCAGATGCAGATCAGGGTGTAAGCACCACTAAAACAATCACATTGTTCCCAAATTTTGGTACCATTGATGATCTAGACCAAGACGGTGTCGAGTTAAGTAAGACTCCTATCAATTGTAAGTGATGATTACGAAACTCCCTTGGGCACCCATCATGTTTCCATTGCAAGCTTACACGTCTGCAACAACCACTAGAGGAAAGATGTATCTGAGCTAGCGCGTTCAGTGAAAAGAGATGTTTCCGTCGACTATGAGGCGTCTTCGAAGACTTCGTTAATCTTAAGATAATATGTCGGCTCAGTCTATCGAAGGTGCTCATAAGGTTACGTGTGCATGTGTGTTTATATAGATAAGTATATACACATATATATAAGCGCATGCATCTGTACCGTGTTAAAAAAACTAAATAGAATGTTAAATTCCCGCAAAAGAGATATATAATGGTAAGATAACGAACACACATAAGTGCTCCCATCACTAAATAAAAATATGAGCACTCACATGTCATTTCCTTCATGGAAGCATCTCTTGAGAGGACAGTCCGGGCGATGTCAATGGTGGACATTGATTTGGATGGTTGTTGGTGCTTGCAATAATATATTTACCCATCAGGTTTATCTAGTCGATCTTGGTCGAGAAAAATAAGCTACTATTGAAAATAAAAGAACAAAAGCGAAAATGGATATTTAGGGTATCTTCAAGGCCGACCCATAAACCACATCTATTCGGACCGCGGGAGCCATCCAACATGGAAAAGTATCGGTCCGCGGGGCGGTCCGGATACGATTTCTTCCGCAAAACGGAGACAAAAGTGGGGAAGCTATGTGGGAGTCTGGACACGCGAAACATAGGAGTCCGACACGCTAGGCCCACCCAAAACCCTTTCCGGACCTCGTGACTCCATCCTCCCCCATTTTTTTTTATCCTTTCTTCTTTCTCTCTTGCCTTCGCCGCCCCCTCGCCACCCCGACCACCAGGCCAAACCCCTATCGCTAGGTGGAAACAGACTAAATGGTATAGTTACTGAATATCATCTAAAAGGCCTCAAACATTTGAAGTTCTTGGGGTTGCACAACACAAACCTTCAGATAAAGGTCAGTCAGAATTGGATTCCTCCATTCAGGCTACAAGCAATTTTCTTAACATCTTTGCAGCTAGGACCGGCATTCCCGCCATGGCTTAGATCACAGACAAGCCTTCGGCTCCTACATATATCAAATGCAAGCATAACTGCAATCCCAGCTTGGTTTTGGGTTGCATTTTCAAGGACAAACTTCATAGATTTGTCAGATAATGAGATAACCGGCACACTTCCAACAACCTTGGAATTTATGACTACACAAAAAATGATACTGTCCAATAATAGATTGATAGGTATGGTGCCAAAATTTCCAAGAAATGCCGAATACATGGACTTATCAGGAAACTCTTTCTCCGGGACATTGCCGTCAGATTTTGGAGCCCCTTTATTGTAGGAGCTTATTCTTTATAACAATTCAATATCAGGCACCATTCCATCTTCAATATGCTCATTGTCATCGAACGCCGCGGCTGTCCTCGTCCGTCGCGTCCCCCTTGCTGCGGCCGTCCTCGTCAGCGGTATAGGTAAGTATGCTTATATTTGATTTCACATATGGCAGACCACTCATGTCAACTGTAGTATGAACCTTGGAGAGTAGAAGCACACCACCTGCAACGCCTGATAAGCCACTGTATTTTTCCTCAGAGAAATAAGGTGGAAAAGAGAGCAGACTACGGTCAGGACTCTGTGAATATGGAAACCCTTATACAGTAATAGAGGAGCGATAGGGCCTCCCAAGCTTACATTGAGCTGGTTATGCAGCACTCTTTCAAAGCCAAAGCTTCCAAAAGGTGTGATTTCACCCCCTAAGTTGAAAGATAGAATCCACCGCAGGAGGACAAGGTTATATATGGTCTATCATTACAGTCTGAATGTATTGTTGCTGGTGCTGTGGCCCGTGATCATCGTGATATGTTCCTGAATGCTCACCATCGCTTCTTTGCCAAGGTTTGCGATCCTGAACCCGCAGAAGCAATGGCCGCCTCTGATATATACGCTTTATCCTGTTACTCTTGTTGATGGTATTCAGAGGATTGTCTTTCCTTGTGATTGTCCGTGCCGAATGCCTCTGAAGTTGACCGGCCGGCTACTGGTGCTATTATCCATCATGACTTTATTCGTGTTATAGTCGAGTCTATAATATCGCGTGATCTGCGGAGCATGTTGTGCTTGTGCATGTGCTTGGTCTGTTGAAGGCTCCGGATTTCCAATTTGTGGCATGGTACTCATGCCTTCCAGAAAGTCTTGTTTGTATCTGTATTTTCATCTGGGTTTCCACTCTGTAAAGTCTGGATCATAACAATTTGTTGTGTAAAATATCCGCATACATACATATCTAGAAGTCAACCTTATGTTGATGTTGACGGAGAAATAACTTGAGTTGACATTTTTGAGGAAACAAAATTGACTTATTTTTAGACTTACAAACGGCAGAGCAGCAAAATCGAAGGGACCAAATTCTGCTTTATTACAGACAGTGTGCCGCGCACCGACGGACGGACATGGCAGATCAGATCCCACACATGGCGGGCGAGTTAGCGCCGAACGACGAGGACGAACGGACACGGACTTGCGCCGGCCGGCGACCGAGCCGAGGCGCGGCAGCCTGCTGAGTACTGAGTACTGACCCCCTACCGCCTCCGGGAGCGCGGCTTGACGTTCTCCCTGATGCTGCGGCGGACGTGGCAGAGCACCCAATAGTGGTCCTCCTCGCCGTCGTCGGCGCGGCGGTAGCACCGCGGGTCCGTGATCTCGTACTCGGACATGACCCACCCGGTGCTCCGCCGCCCCTGCTGCGCCCCGTCGCCGCCGCGGAGGTAGAAGCAGTACCGCGTCATGCACCAGCGCGCCACCACTCCCAGCTCCGTCACGGACCGGCGGTCCTCCTTGTTTCCGCTGTGCATCCACGCGCCGCCGCCGCCCTCCGGGGTGCGCCGCACCTTCCCGCGCCGCCGCGCCGCGAAGAAGTAGCCGTGGCCGCGTCCCAGCAGGCCGTGCCGCTCCAGCAGCTCCCACGGCGGCGCCGCGCACGGGTCCGCCTCCACCACCGCGCCCGCCACGCGCGGCGCGAACCCGCGCAGCCGCGGCCGGAGGAAGTGCAGCACCAGCTCGTCCTCCGTCGGCTCGAACTCGATCTCCTCCTCCTCCCCTGCCTCCTCCTTCACCAGCACCCCGCCGGCGACGCCCAGATTTATCTCCTCCTCCTCCCCCGCCTCCTTCACCTCCACCCCGTCAAGATTTATCTCCTCCATTTCCCCGATGAAGTGAAGTCTCCCCTCCCTCCGATGAAGTCAAGGCGCTCGGCAACGGCAACCACCAGACAAGAAGATGCGGCGAGGGACCGGGGACGGACAGCGACGGCTAGAAAATGGACCTCCAGCATCCGGAATGAGTGACTCTCACGCTGCGTTTTCTTTCCAACCACCACGCGCTGGTACTTTTTTTTCAATGAGAAATTCCACCGCTGGTAGCTTGCTTTCTTTTTTTAGACAAACCGATGGTACCTTGTGCCTTTCCCTATTCAGCCGAACACGGAGTAGCCCACCGAGATGGCCTGCTCGATCGGGCCCAATCGGAAAATCACAGCACTAACGCCTTGGATCTGCGAAATCAGAGTACCCCTTTTAAAAATTACTGCCCACGTTGTCAGGTTGCGACAAATAACGCGTTGTATGTGTGCCACTCGTTGCAACGTAAAATAGTTTTACTTTCTCATGGATATTTTAAAAAACTTTCAATCTATTTATTTTCAGTTATGGTATTACAACGAACATTAGTAGAAATAATAAAAATTATATTCAGATTCGTAGATCACGTAGCAACGACTAACAAAAGCACTAAAGCGAGTTGAAGGGGCGTTGTTGCCATCGCCCCTCCCGTGTTGCAGTTGCAAAACTTCTTTTGGTAGACAGCCGAGAAGTCTTCGTGCTAAGACCCCATAGAACAAACACATCAGAACATCAACCGCCGCCGATGAAGAATAGCGTAGATCAGACGGATCAAACTCGAAGACACATGAAAATAGACGAACAATGACCAGATCCGAGCAAATCCACAAATGACAGATCCGCCAGAGACACACCTCCACATGCTCGCCGATGATGCTAGACGCACCACCGAAACGGAGGCTAGGCGGGGAGAGCATTATTCCATCCTCAGGGAGCCGCCAACATATCCCTCTCCTGAGTACGACGTAAACCTTAATAAAACTATTTTTTTTCTAAAAACAAAGCCCTCCCACAAGCAATGGCCAGGGTCCACTCCATCCCAATGGCCCTAAGGCCACCGAAGACAAGGTGGACCAGCGGGAGACAGAGAAACCCTAGCCCTTTTAGGGGACGAGCAGTAGAAAAAAGTTAGAGCCTCTATTTTTCGTAGATTTGTTTTTTCAAAATATTTTATCTCTTAAACCGTGCATTCAAATCTCAAATCGTTTTCATCATTGATCCCTGTTTACTCAAAACAAGATCACATATTGACAGGTTTCGAGGAACCTTTTTTCATGAAAAAACCGTACGGGGAGCACGTTTTTTTCCCTTTCCAAAGAGGCACACGTTTTTTCCCTTTCCAAAAGGCACGACCGTGCCTCTTGCGAAAGAAAATCCGTGCCTCTGCGAGAAGTAAATCCATGCGTTTCCTGGGATGAAAAAAAACGTGTTTCTCCCTTTCCGAGAGACACGAACATGCCTCTCACGGAACAAAAACATGTGTTTTTTTCTTCCTGAGAGGCACAACCGTTTCTCTCACGGAAGCAAATCTGTGCCTTTACAAGAAGTAAAACCGTGCCTCTCACGAAACTAAAAAAATAAAATGCATATTTTTTCCTCTCGTGGAACAAAAAAAAACACATCCCCCTCCCCTTTCCGAGAGGAAGGGCCGTGCCTCTGCCGGAAGCACATCCGTGCCTCCATGAGAAGTGAATCCGTGCCACTCATGGAACGAAAAAAGGAAGTGCATTTTTTCGCGCAATTTTTTCCCTATTTTGTTTTGGCCAAATCCTAAGAAAAACCGGCGGAAAAGAAAAGCCGAAAACACCCAAAATTTCTATTTGAAAGCACAAAACATATACATAAAAATAAATAATAAAATCCGAAGGAAGCGTCCAAAGCGCGACATGTAACAGCAGCTGAGAGCGTGTCAAGTGGCCCTTGCGGGTGCTCCCGAAGGAGCACTCAATTAGTTGCTCTGTCTAATCTGACCGGGCTTGATCTTTTTATTTTTGGGATCTATTTACACCGTGTAAATGGAGATCACTAATTAAGGATGGTGAGCTAGGCATCAATTCTGTAACTGTAATAACAAAGATCACCCATTAAGTAGTGCGATATGCCCCTAAAAAAAAGTAGTGCGATATGGTGCGCATGTCGATTATATCCAGCAAATCGGGGGAATGAAATGTCAAGGCTCCCAATATGATAAAGTTCTTCCGCAACGCAGATCCGGGTGTAACCGTGTAAGCACCACCAAAACAACCATGTTGTAAGTTATGATTACCAAGCTTCCTTCGCACACATCTTGTTTCCCTTGCAAGCTTACAGTCTCAACAACCAGTAGAGGAAAAAAATATTAAGATATATAAAGGTAAAGACAATGAGCACACACATAAACAAAAAATATAAGTACCCCCATCACAAAATAAAAATAAACATGAAAATATGAGCGCTCACATGCCATTTCCTTTCTGGAAGCATCGCTCTTGAGGGAACAATCCTGGTGTTGTCAATTGTCGAGGTTCATGTGGATGGTTGGTGGTCCTTGCTGAAAGAGCAATCATGCCCTTACATCATGTTTTGATGTTGATGACAATATACATGTAGGGGACTAACAATGGCTATCAAGTAAATCTCAGGTATTGTCCCCGGTTCATCTATGTGTGTGGATCAAGAGCTTACAAGTGATTTTACTCAAGGATGAAGCATAAAAGTTGATTACATATTTGTTCTCTTGAGTATAGGATCCCGCACTATTAAGAAGGGATCGATAGGGTTAGCTAAAGGCTTGCTCTTGAAACAAACCTCCTGACCAAACTACACATGCCAAAAACCTTCAACCATACTACACATGCCAAAAAAAAAACCTTCATGATCTGTCTCTTGGCTGCCGGATGTCCGGGCTGCACGCCGGATGTCCGGCCTCCTTGCCGGATATCCGGGCCTAGCCATCCAGAGAGCAGTTGTATACTGGGCTGCTCGCCGGATGTCCGGGCTTTCCCCGGATGTCCGGGCCTTCCTGTTACGCCGGATGTCCGGGCACCATTCCGGATATCCGGGCATAGCTATCCAGAGAACGCCTTTATGCTCGGCTGCGCGCCGGATGTCCGGGTTTTCCCCTGGATGTCCGGGCCTTCCTGTTACGCCGGATGTCTGGGCCCCATTCTGGATATCCGGGCATAGCTATCCAGAGAACGTTTTTTCATGCTCGGCTGCGCGCAAGATGTCCGGCCACCTGCCGGATGTCCGGGCCTTCCTGGTATGCCGGATGTCCGGGCTTGGGCCCCGGATGTCCGGCCCCTCTGTTCTTTGGTTTTTGCGTTTGTTCTGTTCTTCGTAGCTTACCATGCCGGATGTCCGGCCCCTTGCCCGGATGTCCGGCCTGCTCACTCACCTACACTGCAATGGCCATATTTGAACTCAAACTATATATAGCCCTTCTTCCCCTTGGGAGTAGGTTGACCATTCACTTTGAACAAACCCTAGAACACATTTCACTCTCTCACTCTTCCACACCAAATCTTAGATCCCCAAGGGATTTGAGAGCTTTTGAGAGAAGTTGTCCGATCAAGTGGTATATCCACCCCTTCTCCTTCTTTGCACCAAAGGAATTTGTGATTTGAGCAAGTCTTGAGTTTTCCCCCATCGTTCTTGTTACTCTTGGAGGTTGGAGACTCCTAGGCGGTAGGAGTCCTTCGGAGAGGAATCGACCTTTGTGATTACCCCCGGAAAAGTTTGTGAGGGTTTGGAGACCACCCCAAGGTCTACCACTAGTGGTTGAGAGACGCCTTAATGGTGTTGTCTCAAAGGGAGAATAGGGCGAGCCTTCGGGGCGTTGGTGTGCCTTCGTGGTAACATCCACCTCTGTAACGGTGATGTAGCTTCCCTCCAAGGAAGTGAACATCGGCATACATCCTCGTCTCCCGGAGTTGCGGTTATTCCTAACCCTAACTCTCTACTTGTGGTTACTTGTCTCTTAGTACTTACTTATATCATATTGTGCTTTCTTACTTACATACTTGTGTTACTTGCTTAGCACTTAATACTACACTTGCAGTTGTTAGGCTCACCTTCATATTCCGCATTATTGCCGAAAATTGCTAAGTAATAATTAAAATTTTGTAATTGTACCTATTCACCCCCCCTCTAGGTCCATCTCGATCCTTTAAATTGGTATCAGAGCCTCGTGCTCTATTCTTGTGGCTTAACCGCCCTAGAGCGAGATGAACCCCGATGGGACTCCCCTTGTTGTAGATCTGAAGGATAAAGGCGGGGCTTCTTCTGAAGTAAAGACCTTTACTTCTGAGGATCTAGAACGGGCCCTTGCTAAGCAAAAGGAGGAGCATGATGCTTCTCTTGAGGCCTTGGTCCAAATGAGGATAGCCGCGTTGTCCACGGTGCTTGCACCACTTTCGGGTGGTGCGGCTTCGAGGCCAACTGTGCCTACTCCGTCACTTTGTCAACAACCTCCTAACAATGAACACTCCAGTGTTCCTTGGCTTTATGCAAGACCCCAAGTTGAGAAACCGAAATATAACCCTCAAGGCAAACCTCCTTTACTTGATGCCACTTCCGATTTTGCCTTGTGGTGAGTTGCTATGCAGGATCATCTTCGATATGGAAATGATGAGATGCTGGAAATCTTGGAGTATGATTACCATGTGGTTGATCCAAAGAATCCTACACCAAGAGAAATTTATGACAAGAATCTCAATGACACTGCAACCATGTGTATAAGGAGAGGTATGGTTGAAAAGCAAAGGAGACCTTTCATACACATCACAAGTGCCAATGAACTGTGGGAAAGTATTATAAGATCCAAGACCGGTACCTCCACCCTCCGGAGTGCTCAATATGAAATTGCCAAGGGGCAATTGCAAAACTTTTGTATGGAGAAAGGTGAAACTCCCAATCAACTCCTTGAGCGTCTCATGACTCTCACCGTGGATATTGAGTTGTGTGAGTGTGACAAGACACAAGATGGATTCAACATGACTAAGCGATTCCTTGTGGACAAGTTGCTCCATGCTCTTGCTCCATATCACCATCAAATGGTATGGGACATAAGACAACACCATGCCTTCAAGGAAATGACTACAGATGACATCATATCCACTTTCCAACTATTTGAAGAGTCAAAGGCAAATGCTACAAAACATCTTGCCATGCATGGTACTCCATCGTCAGAGATCAATCTTGCATTGAAGGCTAAGCATGTATGTGAAGATGAGCAAAGTGAAGAAGAAGAAGAAGATGATGATGATGATGATGAAGATGGTGATGAAGTTGAATCCGATGAGGGCCCTTCATATGAAGATATGGCTCTCTTTGTTAAGAAGTTTAGCACAGGAAAATTCAAGGGAAGATTTCAAAAGAAGAAAGTAAGAAAATGCTACAACTGTGAAGAAACCAACCACTTCTCAAACGAGTGCCCTTATGAGAAGAGAGAAGACAAACCAAGGTTTCCCAAGACCTTTCCCAAGAAGTTGCCAAATCCTTCCAAGCTCAAGAAGAGAGATGGGAAAGCAATGGTTGCTCAAGAAGAATCCGATCCGGATGATGTTAGTGGTGTTGCCGGAGTTGCTCAAGATTCTCAAAACACATTGAGGCTAGTCAACAAGAGTGGTGAAGTTGTCACCTACAACTACATGAAGGATTAAAAGGGCAACTCTCACAAGTTTCTCATGGCGAAGGCCGTGGTAGAAGATGGAGAGGACCAACACTCTCCTGACAAGGTCAAGGTAACCCCACGATCAAACCCTCCTCTTTTCGCTCCTCCTACTCCTAGTGATGAGTATCTTGATGCGGAGGATAGTTATGAGGATGATTACATAAATGATCCTATTCTTGCTAAACTAAATAAGTTCATGTGCTCCCTTAAAGGAAATAAGCTCACTATGTTTCGTATGCTTATGGAGATGGTGAGTAAGCACACCATTTCCATTAAGGAACTCGAAACCCTCGTCACCGAGGAAAAGGAAAAATATGAAGTCCTTGAGCGGAAAGTCCAATATGAGGAAGCACGCAATGATGAACTATGCTTAAAAATTGGTGCAAACATTGATGTTCATACTAAAGATCTTGCCTCCTTGAAAAAGGCTATCGACTCTTGCGAAGAGTTGATGAATGATAAAAGTAAGCTTGTAAAGTCTAATGCTTCTCTCTCTAAGGATTGTGAGCTTCTATCCGTGTCCCTCAAGACCAATGAAGAAGAGCTCACCCTTCTTACAAAGAGTTTTGAGACACTCAAGCTTACTTATCTTGAAACTCTAGCCAAGGCTTACTCGTCTCCTATTATCAATGTTGATGCTTGTACTACTAACTCTAGTAGTGATCTAGCATCTATTCTTGAGGAGAATCGCTTTCTCAAAGCTCAAATTGAGAAAGGGCTCATGACATGTGCTCAAGGGCAAAAGAACCTCAATGAGGTGTTGAGCCAACACAATGAAGTGTTTGCCAAAGAGGGACTCGGGTTTGACCCTCGCACAAGCAAAGAAGAAGACATCCTCTCAAAAGTGCACCACCCCTCTAAAAGAAACTTCTGTACGAGAAGGGCACAAGGAGAAAGGTAAGGTTGATTGTGGGAAGGCCACAAGGGGCATGCCCACTATCAACAAGCCAAAAGAGTTCATTCCTCCATCCTATGTTCTTCGTAAGACTAAGGATGGAGAAGTTTATGCAAAGTTTGTTGGTCCTCGAAATGCATTTCGGTTTTATGCTATTTGGGTCCCTAAGACCCTTGTGACTAACTTGAGAGGTCCCATTGCAAAATGGGTGCCTCTAACCAAGTAATAATTGTGTGTAGGTTGCCTTCTCCGGTGGAGTAAAATGGGTGATTGATAGTGGATGTACCAATCATATGACCGGAGATAGCAAATTGCTCTACGACTTCATGGAAGCTATTCAACCATTTATGAGCATTATGTTTGGTGGAGGATCAAAAGGACAGGTACTCGGTTTTGGTAAGGTGGCTATCACAAATGGCATGTCTCTTGCAAATGTCATGCTTGTCCAATCCCTTAAATATCATTTGCTTTCTGTTCGCCAATTGGCTTCTGTTGGCTATGATACACTATTTGGACTAACGGATGTGAAAGTCTTTAAGAGAGATACTCTCGAAGTGGCCTTTGTTGGAGAGTTGGATGGCAACCTTTACACGGTTGATTTCTCGAAAGAGAGCACATTCCATGCAACTTGTCTAATGGCCAAGGCTGACAACGCGTGGCTATGGCATCGCCAGCTAGCCCATGTCGGCATGAGAAATCTTCAAGATCTCTTAAAAGGAAATCACATCCTTGGACTAACAAATGTCTCTTTTGAGAAAGATTGTGTGTGTAGTGCATGCATAGCCGGGAAGCAACATCAATCAAAGCACCCACCCAAAAATATTGTGTCTACTTCAAGGCCTTTGGAGCTCCTTCATGTGGATCTTTTTGGGCCTCCTCCATGGGATAGTCTTGGCGGGAAAAAGTATGGACTTGTCATTGTGGACGATTACTCAAGATACACATGGGTGTTTTTCCTCAAGTCCAAAGACGAGACGAAGATCACCTTCATTGATTTTTCCAAGCAAGCACAACGCAAGTTTGACAAAGAAATCATGGCAATAAGAAGTGATAATGGTTCCGAGTTCATGAATTACACCTTGGAAGGATTTCTTAGTGATGAAGGGATTGAACATCAATATTCTGCACCATACACCCCTCAACAAAATGATGTTCCAGAAAGGAAGAATCGTACACTTGTGGAGATGGCAAGGTCCATGTTGGATGAATACAAGTCTCCACACAGTTTTTGGGTCGAGGCTGTCAACACCACATGTCATGCATCAAATCGACTATTCCTCCGCAAAATATTGGAAAAGACTCCATATGAGCTCCTAACCGGGAACAAGCCAAATGTTAAGTACTTTCGTGTATTTGGGTGCAAATGTTTCATCCTTAACAAAAAGGAACGGTTAGGAAAATTTCAATCCAAAACAACCGAGGGTATATTTGTTGGCTATGGATCAAACTCTCACGCCTATAGAGTCTACAAAAAATCCAATGGATGTGTTGTAGAAACTTGTGACGTGGTGTTTGATGAGTTTAATGGCTCCCATGGGGAGCAAGGTGATCTAAGTGATGTAGGTGAAGAAGATTCGTCTCAAGATATTTTGACCATGGGTGTTGGTGCACTTCTTCCAATGGAACAAAAACCTCATGATGATGAAGAATAAGATGCAAGCCTCACACATCATCAAACAACTCCAACACCCATACCACCACAAGTCTCTATTACTCAACCAATGCCCATAGTCCAAGTACAAGATGATGATCAAGTTCCTTTTCATGATAATCATCAAGAACAAGATCATCCTCAAGGGCAAGAACAAGAAAGTGCAATCATTGACAATGAACCTCAACAAATGCAAGAAGAAGAATAAGATTTTCCACCACACATTAATGATTCATATGTTGAGGACGTGGATGATGGACATGAAGTTGAACCTCGCGAAACCTTAACCTCCATCATGCCTCGTGTGGCCGGTCGTGTTGATGTTGATAAAATCCTCACCGACATATCGGAAGGTAGAGTCACTCGTAAACAATTGACAAACTTTTGTGCTCACTTCTCTTTTGTGTCTAGTGTTGAGTCTCTCAAGGTACAAGAAGCGTTGATAGACAACGATTGGCTCATTGCTATGCAAGAAGAGTTGAATAGTTTTGAGCGCAATCAAGTGTGGTCATTAGTCAAGAGGCCAACCACGGAACACAACGTCATTGGAGCAAAGTGGATTTTCAAGAACAAACAAGATGAGAATGGTGTAATCATCCGCAACAAGGCAAGGTTAGTGGCACAAGGGTACTCACAAGTTGAAGGTTTGGACTTTGGTGAGACCTTTGCCCCCGTTGCCCATCTTGTATCCATTCACATATTACTTGCTTATGCTGCTTTCAATGGCTTTACATTGCATCAAATTGATGTCAAGAGTGCTTTCCTTAACGGTCCTCTACAAGAAGAAGTATATGTATCACAACCACCTGGGTTCGTTGACCCCGATCACAAAGACTATGTGTATAAACTTCACAAGGCTTTGTATGGCCTCAAACAAGCACCTCGTGCTTGGTATGATCATCTTAAGAAGTTTTTACTCGATGATGGCTTTGTGAGAGGGGTGATCGATCCCACTCTTTTTACTAAGAGGGACAAAGGTGATTTGATCTTATGCTAGATCTATGTAGATGATATCATTTTTGGTTCTCCTAACATTCATTTATGCAAGAAGTTTGCGGCATCAGTGACCAAGAATTTTGAAATGTCACTCAATGCGGATTTGAAGTTCTTCCTCGGATTTCAAATTCAACAATTTCAAGAAGGAATTTTCTTGTCTCAAGCAAAATACCTCAAGGATATCCTAGCAAAATGTGGCATGACTGATGCTAGCCCATGTAAGACTCCCATGCCAACCAAAATTGTACTCGCTGAAGACACAAACGGTATCCCCTTCGACCCATCCAAATACCGCTCTATGATTGGTTCATTGCTTTATCTTTGTGCATCTAGACCAAACATCATGTTTAGTGTATGCATGCGTGCTAGATTTCAAGCTTCCCCTAGGGAAAGTCATCATAAGGCGGTTAAGCATATTCTTAGATACCTTGTTCACACCCCAAAGTTGGGTCTATGGTACCCCAAGGATGCTAAGTTTGATCTCATTGGGTGCACGGATGCAGATTGGGCCGGAGACAAAGTGGATCGTAAGTCCACCTCCGGTGCATGTCAATTTCTTGGACGCTCCTTGGTAAGTTGGTCCTCGAAGAAGCAAAATTGTGTTGCTCTCTCTACCGCAGAAGCTGAGTATATTGCAACCGCTAGTTGTGCAACTCAATTACTCCGAATGAGGCAAACTTTGAAGGATTACGGTATCACCTATAGAAATGTGCCTCTTCTATGTGATAATGAAAGTGCCATCAATATTGCCGAGAACCCCAAGGATCATACCCGCACCAAGCATATTGATATTAGGTATCACTTCTTAAGAGATAATGTGGAGAAGGGTGATATTGACATTGCTCATGTTGGCACAGATAAGCAACTTGCAGATATTTTCACCAAGCCATTGGACGAAGCAAGGTTTTGTCAACTTAGGCATGAACTTGGTATCTTGGAGCTTGACAACATTATGTGAAATCTAGTACCCATTCATGCATAAACTTAATGTCTTGTCTTGATGTAGGCATATATTTAGGGGGAGACACTCAATCCATGAGTGCTCTAACCTTACATAATGCATAAATAGAACAAACACTCTCAAAGTTATCATAGTTTTCGAACTAGGGTACTTTAACATGATGGAGTCGTGACCATGTGCTCAAAGTTTACATCTTTGCGGTACTATGTTCCATATGCTCAAACATGGTGACCTCGGTCACCGCTTGTACAATGCTTATATGGACCTTCCTTCTTAATAATGTTTGGATTATTAATGCATCTTAGTATGGCCTTAGATGTCTCAGGTTTTCTCCCCTATTAATCTCATGTAAACTCCTTGGCAGAGTCTATATCAAATTATTCTTGTTGGCCCCTTCCTTCACATCTTTCCTTTGCCCTGGTCTTCTTTCTAGTGGTCGGACATCCGGCTCTCCCACTGGACATCCGGGCCCTGGAAAAATTTCCTTGCCACTCAAAACTGGTATCATCAATCACTTAAAGTGGCCGGACATCCGGGCCCTGTACCCAGGCTGCCTGATTTTCTCACGCCGGATATCCGGGCCTAGCCCCGGATGTCCGCTCGTCACCCGCAGCCACATATGCCTGGAGAGGGGTGTGGGATTTGGGGGAAGTTCCTCACTTCTCTCGTTCCTATCCACATCTCGCCTCACAGCCGTCGCCGCCGAGCCATCGCCCCGGTGCTGCCCCGGCCATCTCCATCGATCTCCAGCCCCGATCTCCTGCTCACGGATTCGTCTCCTCCCGATCTCCGATTCTATCCAATCCATTTCTTGGGTTGTTGTGTGAATCCCTCGGGAGGGACCGGTGCCTCGTGGGATTCACCGCCGGAGCTCCTCATGGCACGAACCAAGAACTGCGCCCCCAATCGCCCCGAGCTTTCTTCCCGGGGTATGGTTGTTGTCTCTACTCGATTCTACTTGTATGGTGACCGAATTTTTTTAGGGTTTCATTCTCTCATGCAAATCTAGGCATCTATATCTTGCTAGAGTTTTGGTGTCTCTTGTCTAAGCCTCAAAATCTTCCTATGTGCTCGGCTAATCATTTTAAATCATCATGTTGAAATTTTTGATCTACCACTGGACTTGTTCTATGGTCATGATCAAAAATATTCATCCCATTGTTTAAATTGTTTTATTCGTGTTCCTACTTGTTGGCTTCTTCTCATCGGAACCTATTCATTATCTATTCCAGTTGATCGTCGGCAAGGCTCAACCGACTCCGATGAGCATGCTAGGCCTAAGAAGAAGAAGACCACCACCAAGAAGAAGAAGCGGGTACCATCCACAAGTCCATCAGCCTCAGATCCAGATGATGTGGATTATGTTGGAGAGGAAGAGGATGACAGTGCACCAAGACAGTCCGTTGGAAAGTCCAAGCCTGGTACTAGGAGGGCGCCGGTGCCTCAAGTTCAAGGGTCTGCAATGCCCGTTGTTCATGGCCGTCGCATCTCCATGGAGCTTCCTGACAGCGGGGATCGTCCCACTCACAACTTCACCACTATGGGGGCGTCTCAATACCTTGCGTTTCGTCAGGATATCAATCAATATGAGATGGTGGCTGATGCCGAGGACCCTCGGTTCCAGACTCGTATGCAGCAGGATCTCTACTCCAGCTTTGTTCATGGTCGAGGTCTTGCTCCTCACAAATACGTGGATCTCCAATTCCTACGTGACCATCCGACCATGTTTCCTGACAATCTGGTCCAGATCATTGATGCTATGACCCTAGGTCCTGCAATGACCTTCAGGTGTGATTGGAATGAAGCTGCCATCCTTCAGTTCTATGCCACTTGTTTCTTTGGTCCGGACAACACTCTCACATGGATGACCGATGACACTACACTGAGTATCACCTATGATCGGTTTATTCAGATTTTGGGCCTCTCTGGAGCTAGACATCGCATTCACGGTATGGATCCAGAGTTTAAGCCCAAAGGGATTGATGCTTGCTTGCCTCTGGTGAAGCCTCCCTCTCAGCTCACTGAAGAGGAACGTGGATATCCTCCCAATGAGGTATCCATCTTCTGTGCTCCTTACTTCATCCTTTATCAGTGTGTTCTTCGCACCCTCTATCCTAAGAAGGGAGATGGATCCAGGGCTCGCAACTACTGTATTGACCTGATGGTTCGCATGCTTGACGAACCCTCTCTGCCGTTGGACACAGCCCATTTCATTTGGCATGAGATTCGGTTGTGCAGCTTCATTCAGTCACGCCAGTTTCCTCATGCTCCATTTATTCAGGCACTGATTGATCACACTGCTCCCTTTGAGGTGGTTAAAACTGATGTGCACTCTATTTGGATGCCTCCTCCTCACATGCGTAAGGTGGCTGGTGCCCAGACTACTGTTCCTACTCAGCCTAGGAGGTCTACTAGTGGAAATCCGCCAACCGGTTCCTCTGCTCCATCTTCCTTGACCGCTCCTCATGGCCGTCTTGCATCATTCTTGGGTAAGGCCCAATCTGCTATCATGAAGGTGATCACTTTCAGCTATCAACAGAATCATGATGTTTAGAAGCGCCTTATCATCTCCAAGAATTTGCTCAAACAACGCCTCCGTGACCGTGGGAGTCCCGTTAGTGATGATGATCCTCTTCCCGCGGCTCCATCCTCGTCCACTTTCGGCTTTCCATCTCGTGTTGAGTATCCCGAGTTCCTTGATGATGATGATGACATACGCCAGGCGTGATTGAGTCCGTTTAGCTCCTCGCCCCTTTTTACTTGTTGCCGTCAAAGGGGGAGAAGTAGTATCCTAGTATCCTAGTAATCTTAGGTCATGCTATGGCTATGTTATGTTGACTATTTGTGTTCACTCCTATTCTGTTATGTTTGCTACCTATGGTGCTATTTGATCATGCGAGAAACTATGATATTATCTTGGATTATCATGTGGTTATGAAATGTTGTTATGTCGGAGTTATTGTGGTTTCATATATGCATTCCATACACACTTTGAGGGGGAGCTAAAAGCAAATAGAAACATAGACTTATTTTGTACTTTTTCTCTCATGATTGTCAATGCTAAGATTATTTAGTGCATCTATGATACTGCATGTATGGTTGTCATCAACAAACAAAAAGGGGGAGATTGAAAGAGCAATCATGCCCTTACATCATGTTTTGATGTTGATGACAATATACATATAGGGGACTAACAATGGCTATCAAGTAAATCTCAGGTATTGTCCCCGGTTCATCTGTGTGTGTGGATCAAGAGCTTACAAGTGATTTTACTCAAGGATGAAGCATAAAAGTTGATTACATATTTGTTCTCTTGAGTATAGGATCCCGCACTATTAAGAGGGGATCGATAGGGTTAGTTAAAGGCTTGCTCTTGCCACAAACCTCCTGACCATACTACACATGCCAAAAATCTTCAACCATACTACACATGCCAAAAAAACCTTCAAGATCTGTCTCTTGGCTACCGGATGTCCGGGCTGCACGCCAGATGTCCGGCCTCCTTGCCGGATATCCGAGCCTAGCCATCCAGAGAGCAGTTGTATACTGGGCTGCTCACCAAATGTCCGGGCTTTCCCCGGATGTCCGGGCCTTCCTGTTACGCCGGATGTCCGGGCCCCATTCCGGATATCTGGGCATAGCTATCCAGAGAACGTCTTTATGCTTGGCTGCGCGCCGGATGTCCGGGTTTTCCCCTGGATGTCCGGGCCTTCCTATTACGCCAGATGTCCGGGCCCCATTCCGGATATCTGGGCATAGCTATCGAGAGAACATTTTTTATGCTCGGCCGCGCGCCGGATGTCCGGCCACCTGCCGGATGTCCGGGCCTTCCTGGTATGCCGGATGTCCGGGCTTGGGCCCCGGATGTCCGGCCCCTTTGTTCTTTGGTTTTTGCGTTTGTTCCGTTCTTCGTAGCTTACCATGCCGGATGTCCGACCCCTTGCCCGGATATCCGGCCTGCTCACTCACTTACACTGCAACGACCATATTTGAGCTCACACTATATATAGCCCTTCTTCCCCTTGGGAGTAGGTTGACCATTCACTTTGAACAAACCCTAGAACACATTTCACTCTCTCACTCTTCCACACCAAATCTTAGATCCCCAAGGGATTTGAGAGCTTTTGAGAGAAGTTGTCCGATCAAGTGATAGATCCACCCCTTCTCCTTCTTTGCACCAAAGGAATGTGTGATTTGAGCAAGTCTTGAGTTTTTCTCCATCGTTCTTGTTACTCTTGGAGGTTGGAGACTCCTAGGCGGTAGGAGTCCTTCGGAGAGGAATCGACCTTCGTGATTACCCCCGGAAAAGTTTGTGAGGGTTTGGAGACCACCCCAAGGTCTACCACTAGTGGTTGAGAAACGCCTTCGTGTTGTTGTCTCAAAGGGAGAATAGGGTGAGCCTTCGTGGCGTTGGTGTGCCTTCGTGGTAACATCCACCTCTCTAACGGTGACGTAGCTTCCCTCCAAGGAAGTGAACATCGGCATACATCCTCGTCTCCCGGAGTTGCGGTTATTCCTAACCCTAACTCTCTACTTGTGGCTACTTGTCTCTTAGTACTTACTTATATCATATTGTGCTTTCTTACTTACATACTTGTGTTACTTGCTTAGCACTTAATACTACACTTGCAATTGTTAGGCTCACCTTCATATTCCGCATTATTGCCGAAAATTGCTAAGTAATAATTAAAAATTTGTAATTGTACCTATTCACCCCCTCTAGGTCCATCTCGATCCTTTCACTTGCAATGATACATTTTCCCCACACGGTTTTTTATCCGTGCCTTACTCGATCCTGGTTGAGAAAAATAAGCGACAACTGAAAAAGAGCAAAAATGGGTATATCTAATCTCTAAACTATTAACATGATTTAGAGTTTGTTCTTGACTGGATTGCTCGGTCATTCAAGTTATAATAACATAAATATATGCACCATCATAGTGGTTTTGACCAAAGTGCAGGCCATATCAACACCATGTGTCTTCCATATCACAATTTTTCATGGGAGCTCCATATATTGCTTAAATGCACTAGGAATGAAAAACATAAAGGGAAATAACAACATGCGCAAAAGGAGAAAAAGAATCTCTGCAAAAACATTTTTTTATATACTAGCCTATTATTTTAGACAAATGAGGAAAATAAGAGACTATAAAAATAAGAAAAATATACTTCAATAAGAAATACATTTGGTTTCTTTAGAAATATATTAACTCAGTTTCTTGTGTTTCTCAATTTTTCTTTAGATGAAGTATATGTAATGCCCATTACTTTTATCATATTTGGTGTAAGTAAATCATTTGATCAAAACTACTTTGAGGGCCCAAATGCTATGATATTATTGTCTGAATTGCAAACTATTTTTCAATACCAGTATGAACACATTCAGTAGTTAAGGGTTAAAAATTACAATATGTATAGCTATTATTTTCTATGAAATACATATTTGTTTTTCTATAGGAATATATATAACTTACCATAGGTTTTGATTTATGCATCCCTACAACAGGAAAAACATTTTTAATATATTTTTATAGTAATATATTTGTTGTTAGGAGATATCCACAATGTTTCAATGGTGGGCAAAGTGTCACCCCCACCCCCGGGCCCCTTTAGAGCATAGTTTAACGACTAAGAACCGAGAAATTTGTCATGAATTTCAGGTAATGCGAAAAGAAGGATTATAAATGATAACTAATACTCTCCATTCCAGAATATAAGGCGTATTTGTTTCCGTGCAAGTCAACCATTTGAATGTTTGACCAAGATTATAGAATAAAATAACAACATGTGCAATACCTAATAGATAAAATATGAAACTAGTTTTCATGATGAATCAAATGATATAAATTTTGTCTTATGGATACTGATATATTTTTCTCAAAACTCGGTCAAACATAAACATGTTTGACTATTCAAAAAACAAATATACCTTATATAAAGGAGTGGAGGGAGTACGTGGTTACTCCACGGGTGACTTGGGACTATACCTAGCCATGGGAAACCCGGACCAAAATTCTTGCGCCGGGCCAGGCCCGGGCCTAAGTTTTTAGCCCAAAGGTTGGGCTGGGCCGGGCTTAGGCTTTGCATATGTGGATTTTAAGGATGTGGCTTGGCCCGACGGCTAAGGCCTGATGGGTTTTCCATTGATGCGTTGGGCTTGGACCTTAAATCTAGGCACAAAGGCTGGGTTTTCTGCCCCGAGCTTTTTAAGCCCAACCCAAACCCTGTCCCGGTCTGACATATGGCTAGGTATAATTGGGATGCAGTCACTGCACTGCATGTTTTTGGTAATGCAGTGGGAACTGGGGAAGGGGTGGGGGGGGGGGTGGACGCACATGAATTTCCCCTATCTCTTTATCCCTTCTCTTCCTTGGTGGAATGTACACACAATGTGTTTTTTTCTTTTGTGGAAGTCCCCAAGTCTTCAAAGTTCAATGTGCCAAGAAGTTCTTTTTTTAGTTTAAATTTTGATATTTGGGCCAAGATTTTTTTATACGGTCAAATCTAGAAGTTTCAAAATTCTAACTTATGAGAAGTTACAAATTTTAAAAGCCTATCCAAGATTTTTTAATCCAATAATTCAATTTTTTAAATTGCTAACTTTTTCTTCTTTATAGTAATTGCTAAGTGCCAAATATAGAAAGTTGCCAAAACGAAATATGTGCTCCAAATTTGATCACGTGGGAGCAGGGGCGCCCACCAATTAGTTGCGCTCAGTATATGGTCTTAAATGTACGAGTATGGCAAATAGTAAGATATCGAAGTTAGTTCAAGGGATGCTAAGTCTGATCCGATGGTGAGATGTAACAGGAATGCTAAAAATCTGATGTCGGTTTTTAACATTCCCCAATCAACGCCAAGATTTGCCATGTGAAAACAAATAAATTTCCCATGCTTATGTATAAGGATTTGCCATGTTCTAAAGTGAAAATTGCCATGTAGTATAAAAATATCTCAAGTTGCTGTGTTGTACCGAGTAATTGCCATGTGTTCGATCAAGATTGGACGTACTAGAGGGTGTGAGATTTTTTACCCTCAAAATCTAATGCCAAAAGTATATTGGGGTCCATTGATCAGACATATCATAAGTTCCTAACACAAAACTATTCTTCTATTTTGGGTAGAATGGTATCCGATCTATATACCTAAATAATTCTTCCTCACTACTTGTATTATCTTAACATGCATAAATGCCATCTCATCAAAGGCCCACCACAACATGCACAAAAATTATTTTTCATTATTAGGGCATCTCCAAGGCTGCCCCACAAATATGCTCCAGTATCCGTCTGCGGACAGGGGGGCCAGTCGAAGGGCACCGATGCACGTGCCGGCCATCCAATGCTACTCGCATACATCCAGCCCCATTTTTTTAGCCTGCACACTCAAATAGCGGCATATATATAGTTTACAATAGTTCAAATGTGGTGGTAGTTCTAATTAAATAAGTTCAAATATTACACTCAAAACATTGTTGTCCCCTTTATCTGCCCACAGATACTCAATCAGATCTTCTTTTAGTTGCTCGTGAGTTGCTTGATCCCAATTTTTTTGATGCATTTGAACAAACTCTTCAAATGTGACCGGATTCTGATATGGACATTCGATAGGACCACCCATGTTATCAAATTCAAGACTTACCGCAACATCATCACCCTCATCCTACATGATCATGTTCTGCATTATCATAAGTAGGTCATGACCTACCACAAGGTCTCCACATCCCATGGTTTAGTTGGTCCACGAACAACTGCCAAATGTGCCCGCAGAACTCCAAATGACCTCTCAACATCCTTTTTAGTTGCTTCTTTTCTTTGGGCAGAGTGAGCCTTTTTCTGGCCAACTTGGTATCAACATAGTGCTTGTATATGTACTAGATATCCTTATCCGTTGCTTCAAAGAAGATGGCCAAACAAATTAGCATGGAAATTTCACTGAACAGTTGCCGGGCATGGTGAGTACCGTAGGAGCTGATGGAACCTGCACGATGGTCGGAGGAGACGTGTGGAAAGGCGACGCTGGAGAAGTGATAATCCCCAAGTGCAAGGAATCATCGTAGAAATTTCCAAAGGTGGAAGTGATAAGTATGGAGTGTCGAACCCACAAGGAGCTAAAGGTAAGATCAATATTCTCTCAAGACCTATCTACCACTGATACGACTCTATGTACACTGAACGTTTGCTTCCAACTAGCAACAAGAAATAAAACAATGTTGTGGGTATGAAGAGGATAACTTTATATGATATCAGAGAGATAAAATATAAAAGTAGGTGCTGTTATCATAAAGTTAGAATATATTACTAGATATTACAAATAGCGAGTGTGTAATAATGGTAGATCGGTGTGTGGAATTGTCCTAGGCAATCGTTAACAAGACCGGTAATCACTATTGCAGTTTCATATGAGGGAGAGGCATAAGCTAACATACTTTCTCTACTTGGATCATATGCAATTATGATTAGAACTCTAGCAAGCATCCGCAACTACTAAAGATCATTAAGGTAAAACCCAACCATAGCATTAAAGCATCAAGTCCTCTTTATCCCATACGCAACAACCCCTTACTCGGGTTTGTGCTTCAGTCACTCACGCAACCCACTATAAGCGAATCATAAACGTATTGCAACACCCTACAACGGGAATCCCTCATGCTTGCGCGACACGGAGGGAACCATAGGACTGCACCAAAGTAAAACATACAACTCATACCAATCTAGATCATCAATCAACCCAAAGAAAAAATATATCTACTCAAAACATCATAGGATGGCAACACATCATTGGATCATAATATGTGGCATAAAGCACCATGTTCAAGTAGGGATTACAGCGGGGTGCGGGAGAGTGGACCGTGTAAAAGAGATGAGGCTGGTGATGATGATGGTGATGTTGATGAAGACGATCACCGCGGCGATGATTCCCCTCCCGATGGCACTCCAATGCCATCGAGAGAGAGGAGGAGAGGTTCCCCCCCTTGTGCTTCCTCCTCCATGGCCTTCCCCTTGGATGGGGAGAGGTTCCCCCTCTGGTCCTTGGCCTTCATGGTGATGATGGCCCCTCCGGGATCCTCCTCCATGCCCTCCGGTGATGATGGCCCCCTTCGGCAGGGTGCCAGAGAGGGCCTAGATTGGTTTTCGGTGGCTATGGAGGCTTCTGGCGGCGGAACTCCTGATCTAGGTTAATTTCCCAAGGTTTCTATATTTATAGGAATTTTTGGCGTTGGTCCCACATCAAGGAGGTGCCCGAGGCGTCCACGAGGCAGGGGCCCACGCCCAGGGGGGTGGGCGCGCCCCCCACCCTCGTGGACAGCCCGGGACTCTTCTGGCCCAACTCTTTTACTCCGGTGTCTTCTTTTATCCATAAAAAATCGTCAAAAATTGGCACGTCAATGGACTCCGTTTGATATTCCTTTTCTGTAAAACTCAAAAACAAGGAAAAAACAGAAACAGGCACTGGGCTCTAGGTTAATAGGTTTGTTCCAAAAACCATATAAAATAGCATATAAATGCATATAAAACATCCAAGGTTGATAATATAATAGCATGAATACTTCATAAATTATAGATACGTTGGAGACGTATCAGCATCCCCAAGCTTAATTCCCGCTCGTCCTCGAGTAGGTAAATGATAAAAGAAATAATTTATGAAGTGTGAATGCTAGCAAGTGCATAAGTTTCATCAATGATAGTTCCAAACACTTTTTCTAGCATCATTATATATCATAACAGTAGCTCATTTTCATAAAACTTTTCATGATCAAGTAACAAGCTATTCACATGTTAAAGTATAGATCATAAACTCTCTTGAAACTAACAAACTATATTCTCAGTCATCAAACAATTGCAATTCATCTTACTTTCTGGAAGGGTCTATGTCAGAGCTTTGATTTAGCAAACTCCGCATACTCAACTATCATTTAGTCTTTCACAATTGCTGACACTCATGTGATATTTATGGGTTCAAAGTTTTAATCGGACACAGAGAAATATAGGGGCTTATAGTTTTGCCTCCCAACGTTTTACCTCAAGGGTAATGTCAACAACAATAGTTCATGAAAACTTACATCCAATTGGATATATATATATCAGGATCTTTCCAACACAATGTGCTTGCCAAAGGATAAAATGTAAAAAGGAAAGGTGAAGATCACCATGACTCTTGCATAATGGTAGAAGATAAAAGTAAAAGATAGGCCCTTCGCAGAGGGAAGCAGAGGTTGTCATGCGCTTTTATGGTTGGATGCACAAAATCTTAATGCAAAAAAGTCACTTTATATTGCCACTTGTGATATGGACCTTTATTATGCAGTCCGTCGCTTTTATTTCTTCCACATCACACGATCGTATAAAGCTTATTTTCTCCACATTAATAGATCATACATATTTAGAAGGCAATTTTTTATTGCATGCACCGATGACAACTTACTTGAAGGATCTTACTCAATCCATAGGTAGGTATGGTGGACTCTCATGGAAAAACTAATTTAAGGAATGTTTGGAAGCACAAGTAGTATCTCTACTTGGTGCAAAGAATTTGGCTAGCATGAGGGGGAAAACAAGCTCAACATTTTGGATGATCCAAGACAATATACTTTGTTTCGGATATAAGAAAACATAACCCATTACGTTGTCTTCCTTGTCCGACATCAAGCTTTTAGCATGTCATATTTTAATGAGTGCTCACAATTACAAAAGATGTCCAAGATAGTATATTTATATGTGAAATCTCTCTTCCTTCAATATTCTTTCATGAATTGTTCAAATGACCAATTCTACGTTTGCTAACTTTCAAAAAGTTTACTACCTATACTTATTCTATGTGAAGTCATTAATCCCCATGGTGTAAGCATATGAAGCATATATAAATTCAGATTTATGCTATTTCATTTATTCAACCATTTACTCATAGGATATACGTGAAGCACGTGAGTAAATGACAAACTACTTCAAAAGATAATAGTGAAGGACACCGAGTAGTCAAATAATTAACTAGCCATGGGAGGATTATTTTTCATTTAATAATTCAGATCCAATGATTTCATTCAATCAGCAAGTAAAATTGAAAATACACTGCAAGCAAAACACATATCATGTGACGAATAAAAATATAGCTTCGAGTAAGGTATACCGATAGTTTTGAAGACGAAAGAGGGGATGCCTTCCGGGGCATCCCCAAGCTTAGGCGCTTGAGTCTTCCTTGAATATTACCTTGGGGTTCCTCGGTAATCCCCAAGCTTAGGGTATTTCCACTCCTTATTCTCCTCATATCGATATCTTACCCAAAGCTTGAAAACTTCAATCACACAAAACTTAATGAAACTTCGTGAGATAGGTTAGTATGATAAAGAGTAAACCATTCAATTTGGTACCATCGAAGACAAGGTTCATAATTGTTCTCACACAATGCCTACTGTACCATATCGTTTCTACAATTTATATTGAGAAATATAAGTCATAGAAACTAGAAAACAAGCAAACTATGCAATGAAAATAGAATCTGTCAGAAACAGAACAGTCTGTAATGATCTGAACACTAACCATACTTATGCTACTCAAAAAATTATGAAATAAACTGGTGGACGTGAGGAATTTCTCTATTAATCTTCTGCAAAAATAATCATCACCAAAGCACTCTTCTGTAAAAAAATGGCAGCTAATCTCGTGAGTGCAAAGTTTCTGTTTTTTACAGCAAGATCACATTAACTTTCACCCAAGTCTTCCCAAAGGTCTTACTTGGCACTTTATTGAAAGAAAATCTATAAAACATGATTAGTACAGTATCTTAATCATGTAAACACACAAAAACATTAAGGGTAAATATTGGGTTGTCTCCCAACAAACGCTTTTCTTTAGTGCCTTTTAGCTAGGCATGATGATTTCAATGATGCTCACATAAAAGATAAGAATTGAAACATAAAGAGAGCATCATGAAGAATATGACTAGCACATTTGAACCTAACCCACTTCCTATTCCTAGGGATTTTGTGAGCACATAATTTATAGGAACAAGAATCAACTAGCATAGGAAGGCAAAACTAGTATAATTTCAAAACTTTAAGCACATAGAGAGGAAACTTGATATTATTGCAATTCCTACAAGCATATGTTCCTCCCTCATAATAATTTTCAGTAGCATCATGAGAGAATTAAACAACATAACCATCACATAAAGCATTCTTTTCATGGTCTACAAGCATAGAAATTTTTCTACTCTCCACATAAGCAAAAATTCTTCTCATTCGGAATAGCGGGATCACTAGTTCCTAAGGTTGACACTCTTCCAAACCCGCTTTAGATGGTAGTGTTATTCATACTCCAAAAGATATAAGTGAAGTTCATGGAGCATTCTATAATTAATATAAACTAACCAATATCCAAGCTCAAAATGTATAAGTGAAGCACACGAAGCATTCTATAAAACCATACTCAAAAGATTTAAGTGAAGCACAAAGATAAATTCTATAAGATCATACTTAAAAGATATAAGTGAAGCACACGAAGTATTCTATAAATTGATGAAGGGACATTCTCATACTATCATGGTTCTTTAAAGATAAAGAAAAACACAAAGGACACAAATCATGTGAACAAAACAAAAACTGAGGTATACCGATATTTGTTGAAGAAGAGAGATGGGATGCCAACCGGGGCATCCCCAAGCTTAGATGCTTGAGTATCCTCTGAAATATTTACTTGGGGTGCCTTGGGCATACCCAAGCTTGAACTCTTGCCTCTCTTTATTCTTCTTATATTGATAGCTCCTCGATCTTCGAACATTTCATCCACACAAAACTTTAACAAAAACTTTGTGAGATCCGTTAGTGTAATAAAGCAAATCACTACCTTTAGGTACTGTTGTAAACTCATTTTAAATTTATATTGGTGTAATATCTACTGTATTCCAACTCATCCATGGTTCATACCCTCCGATACTACTCATAGATTCATCTAAATAAGCAAACAACACATAGAAAACAGAATCTGTCTAAAACAGAACAGTCTGTAGTAATATGGAGGTTTAGTAAACTTCTGTAACTCCAAAAATTATGAAATAAATTTTAAAATTTGAACAATTTATATAGAAGTAATTATCAAAAAGTTTCAGATCCATTTGACTCTCCAGTAAAAAATTTAAAATCACGCGCTACAGCCAAAGTTTCTGTTTTTGTTCTGCACATAGTAAACAAGCAATCTAATCATCCTAAAACCAAAGCTCGGCACATTATTTTTATAATACAATGGATATATACAGGGGGTTAATTATTTACGGAGAAACTTCCATGAAAAATTCTACATTGTTTCCGTGAGCATGAACACAAGTGCTCAAGGTCGACCCTCACTTCTTCAATGCATAACTTTCCAATCACTTCTCTTTTTGAAAAAAAAATTTAGGCATGAGAGGCAAGTAATTTTTTTTTTGGTATTTACATTCTTTTAAATTTTTTTGTATGTTTCACCCACAACTAAACATAAACAAAAATGAAAAAAAATCTACTTAGTGAAGAAAGCAAACAAGCACACACGAGAATATCAACCCCACGCTATTGCTCCCTGGCAACGGCGCCAGAAAAGAGCTTGATAATCCCCAAGTGCAAGGAATCATCGTAGAAATTTATAAAGGTGGAAGTGATAAGTATGGAGTGTCGAACCCACAAGGAGCTAAAGGTAAGATCAATATTCTCTCAAGCCCTATCTACCACTGATACGACTCTACGTACACCGAACGTTTGCTTCCAACTAGCAACGAGAAATAAAACTATGTTGTGGGTATGAAGAGGATAACTTTATATGATATCGGAGAGATAAAATATAAAAGTAGGTGCTGTTATCATAAAGTTAGAATATATTACTAAATATTACAAATAGCGAGTGTGTAATAATGGTGGATCGGTGTGCGAAATTGTCCTAGGCAATCGTTAACAAGACCGGTAATCACTATTGCAGTTTCATATGAGGGAGAGGCATAAGCTAACATACTTTCTCTACTTGGATCATAAGCACTTATGATTATAACTCTAGCAAGCATCCGCAACTACTAAAGATCATTAAGGTAAAACCCAACCATAGCATTAAAGCATCAAGTCTTCTTTATCCCAAACGCAACAACCCCCTTACTCGGGTTTTTGTTTCAGTCACTCACGCAACCCACTATAAGCGAATCATAAACGTATTGCAACACCCTACAGCGGGAATCCCTCACGCTTGCACGACACGGAGGGGACCATAGGACAGCACCAAATTAAAACATACAAATCATACCAATCTAGTGAAGGAAATATGCCCTAGAGGCAATAATAAAGTTATTATTTATTTCCTTATATCATGATAAATGTTTATTATTCATGCTAGAATTGTATTAACCGGAAACATAATACATGTGTAAATACATAGACAAACAGAGTGCCACTAGTATGCCTCTACTTGACTAGCTCGTTAATCAAAGATGGTTATGTTTCCTAACCATGGACAATGAGTTGTTATTTGATTAACGGGATCACATCATTAGTTGAATGATCTGATTGACATGACCCATTCCATTAGCTTAGCACCCGATCGTTTAGTATGTTGCTATTGCTTTCTTCATGACTTATACATGTTCCTATGACTATGAGATTATGCAACTCCCGTTTACCGGAGGAACACTTTGTGTGCTACCAAACATCACAACGTAACTGGGTGATTATAAAGGAGCTCTACAGGTGTCTCCAAAGGTACATGTTGGGTTGGCGTATTTCGAGATTAGGATTTGTCACTCCGAATGTCGGAGAGGTATCTCTGGGCCCTCTCGGTAATGCACATCACTTAAGCCTTGCAAGCATTGCAACTAATGAGTTAGTTGCGGGATGGTGTATTACGGAACAAGTGAAGAGACTTGCCGGTAACGAGATTGAACTAGGTATTGGATACCGACGATCGAATCTCGGGCAAGTAACATACCGATGACAAAGGGAGCAACATATGTTGTTATGCGGTCTGACCGATAAAAGATCTTCGTAGAATATGTAGGAACCAATATGGCCATCCAGGTCCCGCTATTGGTTATTGACCAGAGACGTGTCTCGGTCATGTCTACATTGTTCTCGAAACGTAGGGTCCGCACGCTTAAGGTTTCGATGACAGTTATATTATGAGTTTATGAGTTTTGATGTACCGAAGGAGTTCGGAGTCCTGGATGAGATCGGGGACATGACGAGGAGTCTCGAAATGGTCGAGACGTAAAGATTGATATATTGGATGCCTATATTTGGACATCGGAATCGTTCCGGGTGAAATCGGCATTTTACCGGAGTACCGGGGGGTTACCGGAACCCCCCCGGGGGTTAATGGGCCTTCATGGGCCATAAGGGAGAAGAGAGGGGCCGGCCAGGGCAGGCCGCACGCCCCCTCCCCCCTAGTCCGAATAGGACAAGGAAGCGGCGGGGGGGGGGGGGGGGGGCGGCGCCCCCCTTTCCTCTTCTCCTTCCCCCTTTCCTTCTCCAACAAGGCAAGAGAAGGGGGAGTCCTACTCCCGGTAGGAGTAGGACTCCTCCAGGCGCACCCCTTGGGGCCGGCCGCACCCTCCCCTCCCTCGTTTATATACGGGGGCAGGAGGGCACCCTAGAACACACAAGTTGATCTTCGTGATCGTTCCTTAGCCGTGTGCGGTGCCCCCCTCCACCATATTCCACCTCGTTCATATTGTAGCGGTGCTTAGGCGAAGCCCTGCGACGGTTGAACATCAAGATCGTCACCACGCCGTCGTGCTGACGGAACTCCTCCCCGAAGCTTTGCTGGATCGGAGCCCGGGGAGCGTCATCGAGCTGAACGTGTGCCAAGAACTCGGAGGTACCGGAGTAACGGTGCTTGGATCGGTTGGACCGGGAAGACGTACGACTACTTCCTCTATGTTGCATCAATGCTTCTGCTTCGATCTACGAGGGTACGTAGACAACACTCTCCCATCTCGTTGCTATGCATCACCATGATCTTGTGTGTGCGTAGGAAATTTTTTGAAATTACTACGTTCCCCAACAGTGGTATCAGAGCTTAGGTTTTATGGTTTGATGTTATGTGCACGAGTAGAACACAAGTGCGTTGTGGGCGATATAAGTCATACTGCTTACCAGCATGTCATACTTTGGTCCGGCGGTGTTGTTGGACGAAGCGGCCCGGACCGACATTACGCGTACGCTTATGCGAGACCGGTTCTCCCGACGTGCTTTGCACATAGGTGGCTTGCGGGTGACAGTTTCTCCAACTTTAGTTGAACCGAGTGTGGCTACGCCCGGTCCTTGCGAAGGTTAAAATAGCACCAACTTGACAAACTATCGTTGTGGTTTTGATGCGTAGGTAAGATTGGTTCTTGCTTAAGCCCGTAGCATCCACATAAAACTTGCAACAACAAAGTAGAGGACGTCTAACTTGTTTTTGCAGGGCATGTTGTGATGTGATATGGTCAAAACGTGATGAGATATAAGTTTTTGTATGAGATGATCATGTTTTGTTGAAGTTATCGGCAACTAGCAAAAGCCTTATGGTTGTCTCTTTATTGCATAAGATGCAAGCGCCAAATAATTGCTTTACTTTATCGCTATGCGATAGCAATAGTTTCAAGAGCAATAGTTGGCGAGACGACCGTGTGATGACACATTGATATAGATCAAGATGATGGAGATCATGGTGTCATGCCGGTGACGATAGAGATCATGACAGTACTTTGGAGATGGAGATCAAAGGCGCAAGATGATGATGGCCATATCATGTCACATATTTTGATTGCATATGATGTTTATCTTTTATACATCTTATTTTGCTTAGTTTGACGGTAGCATTTTAAGATGATCTCTCACTAATTATCAAGAAGTGTTCTCCCTGAGTATGCACTGTTGCGAAAGTTCTTCGTGCTGAGACACCACGTGATGATCGGGTGTGATAGGCTCTACGTTCAAATATAACGGGTGCAAAACAGTTGCACACGCGGAATACTCAGGTTATACTTGACGAGCCAAGCATATACAGATATGGCCTCGGAACACGGAGACCGAAAGGTCGAGCGTGAATCATATAGTAGATACGATCAACATAGTGATGTTCACCAATGAAACTACTCCATCTCACGTGATGATCGGACATGGTTTAGTTGATTTGGATCACGTGATCACTTAGAGGATTAGAGGGATGTCTATCTAAGTGGGAGTTCTTAAGTAATATGATTAAATTGAACTTAAATTTATCATGAACTTAGTCCTGGTAGTATTTTGCAAATCATGTTGTAGATCAATAGCTCGCGTTGTTGCTTCCCTGTGTTTATTTTGATATGTTCCTAGAGAAAATTGTGTTGAAAGATGTTAGTAGAAATGATGCGGATTGGATCCGTGATCTGAGGTTTATCCTCATTGCTGCACAGAAGAATTATGTCCTTGATGCACCGCTAGGTGACAGACCTATTGCAGGAGCAGATGCAGACGTTATGAACGTTTGGCTAGCTCAATATGATGACTACTTGATAGTTTAGTGCACCATGCTTAATGGCTTAGAATCGGGACTTCAAAGACGTTTTGAACGTCATTGACCATATGAGATGTTCCAGGAGTTGAATTTAATATTTCAAGCAAATACCCGAGTTGAGAGATATGAAGTCTCCAACAAGTTCTATAGCTAAAAGATGGAGGAGAATCGCTCAAGCTCTGAGCATGTGCTCAGATTGTCTGGGTACTACAATCGCTTGAATCAAGTGGGAGTTAATCTTCCAGATAAAATAGTGATTGACAGAATTCTCTAGTCACCATCACCAAGTTAGTAGAACTTCGTGATGAACTATAATATGCAAGGGATAACGGAAACGATTCCCTAGCTCTTCATAATGCTGAAATTGACGAAGGTAGAAATCGAGAAAAACATCAAGTGTTGATGGTAGACAAGACCACTAGTTTCAAGAAAAGGGCAGAGGGAAGAAGGGGAACTTCAAGAAGAACAGCAAGCAAGTTGCTGCTCAAGTGAAGAAGCCCAAGTCTGGTCCTAAGCCTGAGACTAAGTGCTTCTACTGCAAAGGGACTGGTCATTGGAAGCGAAACTACCCCAAGTGATTGGCAGATAAGAAGGATGGCAAAGTGAACATAAGTATATTTGATATACATGTTATTGATGTGTACTTTACTAGTGTTTATAGCAACCCCTCAGTATTTGATACTAGTTCAGTTGCTAAGATTAGTAACTCAAAACAGGAGTTGCAGAATAAACAGAGACTAGTTAAGGGTGAAGTGACGATGTGTGTTGAAAGTAGTTCCAAGATTGATATGATCATCATCGCACACTCCCCTATACTTTCGGGATTTGTGTTGAACCTAAATAAGTGTTATTTGGTTTTTGCGTTGAGCCTGAATATGATTTGATCATGTTTATTGCAACACGGTTATTCATTAAAGTCAGAGAATAATTGTTGTTCTGTTTACATGAATAAAACCTTCGATGGTCATACACCCAATGAAACAAGTTCGTTGGATCTCGATCGTAGTGATGCACATATTCATAATATTGAAACCAAAAGATGCAAAGTTAATAATGATAGTGCAACTTATTTGTGGCACTGCCATTTAAGTCATATTGGTGCACTGGTAGAAAAAGGGCCTATAAAGTATCGGTACTAATACCTCCCACCTTTAGTCCCGGTTCAATCCAGAACCGGGACTAAAGCCCCTCCACGTGGGCAGTGTGCAGAGCCCAGTCAGGAGACCCTTTGGTCCCGGTTGGTGGCACCAACCAGGACCAATAGGCATCCACGCGTCAGCATTTCTGTGGCTAGGGTTTTTGTTTTTTTTGAAAGGGGGGGGGGGGTTGGGGGTTTTGGGGGGTTAATTTAGGTGTTTCATATATTGTGTTAGCTAGCTATAATTAATATAGAGAAGTGTCCTCTCTTATGTCCGTGCTTGGTCGACGCTACGTACTATACATACGTATAGAGAGGACTAGACATGCTGGCTAGCTAGTAAAGCAAACGAAGGAAACAGAAGATCGTCATGAACATATATGCATACAGAGAGAAGTGATATCGACCACCTCTCCTTCTCCGAGAGATTGGTCGAACAACAAGTTCTCGTATATCTATCTGACAGTACCGGCTACATATATACAATAATTATCTCTTACAAATATAATCATACGGACTCAGGGTTCACATAGAATTCTCCGTCTTCAGGGATCACGTGGTCAAGAAAGAATGCCGCCAATTCCTCTTGAATTGCTCGCATGCGAGCTGGTGCCAGGAGTTCATCCCGCTTCCGAAACATCTAATTTGAAGAAGGGGGTCAATACATATATATATATGAATGAATGAAACTCAACACAAATGATGGTAATAAAATAAAATGGTGAATATTGTTATTTACGTACTTCATATTGTTCGTTAGAGTACCCGCCCCGCTCACACGTCGTGTGGCGGATGGACTCGCAGATGTAGTATCCACAGATATCATTCCCTTGTTCCTGCCACAACCACTTTACAAGAAATAGAGGTCAATCAAACTGATAAGCAAGAATGCTAAATGGTATTGATGAAACTAGCACTTGAATCACTAGGAGATGCGCGGAACATGCTACTATAGTACTTACTTTCGGGTATCTAAATTCCAGCTCCTTCGGCAGTCCCGGAACTTTTTTGGTGAATTTTCTCCAAACCCTACCGGACAAAGAAAACAATTACTTGATATCAGGAAATGAACAAAGTTGCTGATATGGTGGATAATGATCGATTTAACTTACTTCTTGAGGATTTCAGTCATGTCTGCATAGTCCTGGGGATCTTTTCATTTTGAGTCTAAGACGGTTACTAGTCCCTACTCAAGCTTAATCTCTAGGAGAATATAGTGGAAACTGCACACGCATGCATAACTCATGAATTACATTACTATAACCTTGAGTAATATATAAGGGAAACCGAATACGCACAAGACAGTAACACTCACTTGAAGTTGTAAGGAAAGAGTATTATATCTTTGTTTTGATTTATTACGAACGATTGTAGCAAGTTGGCCTCGGTAGTTGCGGCATGAAGTTTAACCTGAATTGCAGCTATGAGATATGTGTTAATGAACCCAATATCACCGACTTGTCTTTTCTTCAATTCGACGATCTTCAATCTGCATAATATAGTGAGGATGATTATAAATACATGCAATGAAAGAGCTAAGCTATATAGAGAAACTTAATGATAGAAGTAGTACTACTTACAGACAGTAGCAGGCGACCGTTGTTTTATCGAGGGCCAATTGATTGAAAAACTGATAGAGCTCCTCAAATGGAACAGGCAACAGATCAATTCCAACGAGGTCATGCTCCTTTTTAACTTTCACATACAAAGTACTACTCCCCCCAGAGTCTCTGCAGATTTTCAAGTACCAATCATGCAATCTTCGCATCATCGCTGATAGAGATCTTTCATCTTTGACGAGAGGCTTCCCGTACTCGTATCTTTGCATCTGCATCTCCATGGGTTCATAATGTACTTCGTCGGGCAGGTAATCTGCAAGATTGCTATAACCGGGCACCATCCTCGGATCATTAGCGACGTTGTGGCTTGGCACCTTGAGCGGGGGGCATGATTGCTTCGCTTGTTTGCCGAGCTAGGCAATTTGTTTCCCAGCTCATCGTTTTTTCAGCCTTTCATCACTGACAGTAGTTCCGACCGCTCCGCTTCGGCAAATTCCTTTCCAATAATGCGGTCATAGTTTCCTTTCAGCGGATCAGACTTTGGTGGTTTTGTCAGGGCAGCCAGAGTGCGCTTCACTTTCACCCCATCTACCTTCTCCTACGGAGGTGGATGTTTCTTTGCTTTCACCCCTTCAAAGAATTTCCTCACTTCTTCTCGCGCGATCTCGGCGTTCTCCTCCTGGGTCCTCTCGTATGGTAACTTCTCTGGAGTCTTCAGAGAAGGACCGAATCTGTATGTCCTCCCGCCTCTGGTTGTACTGCTAGACGCCGACCGAGCAGACGAAGCGGTTGTCTTCTTTACTTGCTTAAGAGGCGGAGGAGAAGGACTATGACCCGCCGGAGCAGCTGGAGCGGCGGCAGGTTTCTTCTGCCCTTGCTGACGAGGCGGAGAAGGAGGAGGTTGGCTGCTCGGGCGCGTCGGCGCAGGCGGAGACGGAGGCGGAGTGCCGCCACGCACCGGAGAAGGAGCCAGCCGAGGGCCCTGATCGTCACTCGCCGGAGGAGGAGGTGGTGGAGGAGGCGGAGTGCCCTGACTCGCCGGAGGAGGAGGAGGAGGCGGAGGCGTCCAGTTCGGAAGGTTGATGAGGTCCTTCCGCCATAGGCATGGAGTCTTCAGAGCAGACCTCAGCCGAGTCTCCCCTTCACCGGTAGGGTGGTCAAGCTGGAGGTCCTCAAATCCCTCCGTTATCTCATCCACCATCACCCTAGCATATCCTTCTGGAATCGGCATGCAGTGAAAAGTTGCGCCGGGTTCAGTAGGATAAATAGAGCCAACAGCCGCCTTGACCTTCAAATTCATCCATTGCGTCATAAGGTGGCAATTTTGAGACTCCGTTATAGCATCCACAGGATAGCTGGCAGGAGCCGTCAACGCATGCTGCAGCTGAAGCTGCTCGGTGGAAGCCACGCTGCTTCTGCGCTGAGATGGCGGGGTAGCTTCGGGGGAGGCTTCGGCAGTACGTTTGCTGCGATTTGCTTCTCGTTCCTCTATCGCTTGTACCCTTGCGTGCAGCGCCTGCAGTTCGGTCTGCTGCACTTTTTTCCTCCTCTCATGGGATTTGTAACCGCCTGCGTCCGGAAACCCAACCTTCCACGGAATGGAGCCTCGCGTGCCTCGTGTCCGTCCAGGGTGCTCAGGATTCCCGAGGGCCATTGTGAGCTCGTCGTGCTCTCTGTCTGGAAAGAACGTCCCTTCCTGCGCTGCGTCGATATAGTGCTCAAGCTTACTGACTGGTATGTCCATTTGTTCGTTCGTCCAAATGCATTTCCCTGTTTCAGGGTCCAAGGTTCCGCCAGCCCCGAAGAACCAAGTCCGGCAATGGTCTGGCCAGTTATTTGTCTCTGGTTCGATCCCTTTATGAACCAGATCATTCTCAACCTTGGACCACTTAGGCCGGGCTACGAGGTAGCCACCTGACCCCGTGCGATGGTGAAGCTTCTTCTTCGTGGCATTATGCTTGTTTGTCGCCGACATCTTCTTACTCTTTTCCGATGTCTTGTAGGCCACAAATGCGGGCCAGTGATCTCTGATCTTCTCATATCTTCCCTTGAATTCTGGTGTCTCTTTTTTATCGACAAACCTATTCAGCTCTTTCTTCCACCTCCTGAATAGATTTGCCATCCTCTTCAGAGCAAAAGACTTGATTAATTTCTCTTTAATTGGGTTCTCTGGATTATCCTCTGGCGGTAGGGTGAAATTTGACTTCAGCTCAGTCCAAAGATCATTTTTCTGCATATCATTGACATAAGACACCTCAGGGTCTTCTGTAGCCGGCTTAAACCATTGCTGGATGCTTATCAGGATCTTGTCCCTAACTAGAACCCCGCACTGAGCAACAAATGCCCTCTTTGTCCGGAGGGGTTCAATAGGTTGGCCGTCGGGCGCGATTGCTGTGATCTCAAGCTTTTCATCCGAGCTCAACTTTTTCTTCGGGCCTCGTCTCTTTACCGAAGTTGTGCTCGATCCGGAGGGCTAGAAAAAAGAACAAAGACTTAATTAATATGTGTACATACCAAAACAATGAATGCATCAATCAGCTAGTCAGCATAGGCTTAACTAATATATATATACCTGGCCGGACTCGGTTCGGTCACCGGAGCCGTCATCACGGTCTCCTTCTTGCACCGGCATTGGGTCACCGGCGCCGTCCTCATGTTCTTCTTCTTGCACTGGCATTAGGTCACCGTAGCCAGCTTGTTCACCCTCTCCTTCCAGACCATCGATGATATCGTTGAGATAGTACGAGATGGCATCACTTCCTTGTGCGATTATCTCCCTCAACAACGCTTCTTTTGTTGCTTCGTCTAGGGCGGTGTCCATAGTTTCTACAAATATTTACAACATGGCAATTATTATTCAAACATGACAGATGGATATATTAGTGCCAAACGTAGAACTAGCTACCTAATCATAGTAAGCTATCGGGAAGGGGTATATATCGACAACAACGACACTACATCTATATATGTCCCTCGATGACCCTCGTTCCCGATAAAGAAAGAGGAAGAAGAAGAAAAAAAAAGAGGAGAAGAAAGAATAGAGGAGAAGAACTCCTCTATTCTTTCTTCTCCTCTTTTTTCTTCTTCTTCCTCTTCTTTTTTTATCCTCTTCTTCCTCTCATGTTCGAGAGGATCGCCTTGGGGTTGGGAGGTTGCCTAGTGTCAAAGGATTCAACAAAACCATGTCTTCATCATTAGGCGAAAGTAACATGTGCATGATGGTAGGAAGCTCTTCAAAGTTGTTCTGGAACGGAGTCCCAGATAGGATAATTCGCTTTTTGGTACAAAGTTCAGCAAGAGCCTTCCGAATATCGCTATTTGGAAGGCCTTTGCTGAATTCGTACCAAAAGGCGGATTATTCTATCCGGGACTCCATTCCAGAACAACTTTGCAGAACTTCGTACCAACATGCCCTGGTTACTTCCGGCTAATGATGAAGGCATGGATTTCTTCAATACTTTGACACTAGGAAACCTCTCTCGACCCCTCGGCGATTCTTGACCCCTCGAACCCTCAATGACCCTGAAACCCTCGACCCTTGACCCCTTAACGACCCTCGACCCTCTACCCTAGTTCCCGACCCTCGACCAATAGAGGAGATGAAGAAAGGAATAGCTAGAGGAGAAGATCGAAGAAAAAAAAGGAGAAACAAAAGAGGAGAAGAAGAAAGGAATAGTGGAGAAGAAGAGAAAATAGAATATATTCTATTTTCTCTTCTTCTCCACTATTCCTTTCTTCTTCTCCTCTTCTTTTTCTTCTGTTTTCTTCTTCTTATTTATTTCTCCTCTTCTTTTCGGTAGAGGAAACCCTAAATAGCTAGCAAGTATCGTGGGTGTGAGATACATGTGGCCTTCGGTATCGGACACTACATCCACGTCCCACAAGTGACGTGGGCGTCGAAACCCGCGCCACTTGTGGGATGTGGATGTAGTGTCCGACACCGACGGTACATGTATCTCACACCGACGATACTTTCTATTTAGGGTTTCTCCTCTACCACTCGGTGGCCCTCTCGACGACCCTCGTTCCCGATAAAATAAAGAGGAAGAAGAAGAAGAAAAAAGAAGAGAAGAAAGAATAGAGGAGAAGAACCCTCGAACCCTAGACGACCCTCTTCTTCCTCTCATGTTCGAGAGGATCACCGAGGGGTCGGGAGGTTGCCTAGTGTCAAAGGAAACCCTAAATAGCTAGCAAGTATCATGGGTGTGAGATACATGTGGCCTTCAGTGTCGGACACTACATCCACGTCCCACAAGTGACGTGGGCGTCGAAGCCCACGCCACTTGTGGGATGTGGATGTAATGTCCGACACCGACGGTACATGTATCTCACACCGACGATACTTTCTATTTAGGGTTTCTCCTCTACCACTCGGCGGCCCTCTCGACGACCCTCGTTCCCGATAAAATAAAGAGGAAGAAGAAGAAAAAAGAAGAGAAGAAAGAATAGAGGAGAAGTCTCCTCTATTCTTTCCTCGCCTCTCTCATGAATGTCCAGCGTTCTCGACCCCCCCCCCTCTATTCTTTCTTCTTTTTTCTTCTTCTTATTTATTTCTCCTCGTCTTCCTCTCCCCTCTCGGCGACCCTAGACCCCCTCTCGACCCTCGACCCCTAGGCGACCGTCGACCCCTCTTTTTTTTCTTCCTCTTCTATTTTATCCTCTTCTTCCTCTACCGCTCGGCGACCCTCGACGACCCTCGTTCCCGATAAAAAAAGAGGAAGAAGAAGAAAAAAAAGAGGAGAAGAAAGAATAGAGGAGAAGTTCTCCTCTATTCTTTCTTCTCCTCTTTTTTTTTCTTCTTCTTCCTCTTTTTTTAATCCTCTTCCTCCTCTCATGTTCGACGACCCTCGACCCCTCGGCGACCCTAGACCCCCTCTCGACCCCCTCTTCTTCTCCCTCTTCTAATTCATTTGTTCATATGAATATAAAAACAATTTTATATTTACAATAATTAATATCACCAAAAAAATCCTAATTTTTCCAAACAACTATTTTTTGCATATATACATGAACATAGATATATACACAGAGAACATATATACACATATATATAAAAAAACAAGCATATATATGAAAAAATATCTATGAACAGAAAAAAAATCCTAATATAGCTATGAACAGAAAAATATCTATGAAAAAATCCTAATATAGCTATGAAAAAATATCTATGAACAGAAAAATATCTATGAAAAAACAAGCATATCTATACATATATATTTTTTGCATATATACATGAAAAAAAGCATATAGCAGAAAAAAAGCATATAACAGAAAAAAGGGCGCCGCGGCCGGACCAGAGGTGGACCGCGACGGCGACGATGGGGGCGGGCGGGCGACGGCGACGGCAACGGCGGGGCGGCGCGCGGGAGGGCGACAGCGACGGGGCAGGGACGGCGAGCAAGGCGTGCGGGGGCGCGACGAGGACGGCGGGGGCGGCGAGGGCGCCAGCGCGCGGGGGCAGGGGCGCGGGGCGACGGCGACGGCGAGCACGGGGCAGGGGCGCGGGGCGACGATGGGGCAGGGCGCGGCGACGGCGACGAGGAGGACGAGCAGCCTGGCGGCGTCGACGATGGGGAATGGAGCAGTTGCCGAAAATTTCGCAAGTGCTGTATATATAGGCAGAGCAATGGTCCCGGTTCGTGGCACGACCCGTGACCAATGCCCCCCTTTGGTCCCGGTTGGTGCCACGAACCGGGACCAAAGGCCAATTTTCAGCAGCCCAAAGGGCGGGAAGCGGCGGCCTTTGGTCCCGGTTGGTGGCACCAACCGGGACTAAAGGGGGGCAATGGTCACGGTTGGTGCCACGAACCATGACCAATGCCACCTTTAGTCCCGGTTGGTGCCACCAACCGGGACCAATGCCCTTGTGCGCCCCGCACCCAGAAGTTTAGTCCCACATCGCTAGCTGAAGGGCGCCGATACTGGTTTATAAGCGCTGCTCTGCCTCCCCTTTCGAGCTCCTGTCAAATGCAGGCTTTCGGGCCTAAACTGCTACTGCCTGTGGGCCTATTGGGCCTCTGCGGGCCTGAATCCTGGCCCATGTAGGGTTTCTAGTCGTATTCAGGCTGTGGAGGCCCAGTAGGAGGCATTTTTTTGGTTTTTTCTTTTTTGTTTCTATATTTTTTTGGTTTTTTATTTTTTTTATTTCTACTTACAACTAAATACTTACAGTTTTTTAGTGATTTCTTTTTGCTTTTAGGTCACAAAAATTATAAACTTTCTATTAGTGCCATTAGTTTTAAATTTTAAATAGTTTAAATTTGAATTTTTAAAAATTTGTGTGAATCACTAGTTTATGAATAAATTTACTATAAAATTAGAATTTTTTTCTATTTATTTTTTATTTCTACTTACAACTAAATACTTACAGTTTTTTAGTGATTTGTTTTTGGTTTTAGGTCACAAAAATTATAAACTTTCTGTTAGTGCCATTAGTTTTAAATTTTAAATAGTTTAAATTTGAATTTTTAAAAATTTGTGTGAATCACTAGTTTATGAATTTTTTTCTTCTTTGCTATTTATTTTTTATTTATACTTACAATTAAATACTTATAGTTTGCTTTTAGGTCACACAAATTATATTCTTTTTGCTATTGAAGAATATTATAGTTTTATTTTAGTTGATCATAACATAATATTTTAATTGATTATTTTTATTTTCATAAAAGTTTTGTAGTTCATTCTGTTTGCTATTAATTCATTCTTTGAGCTAAATGACTCTGAAATTGGAAAGCATTTCAAAATGAACTCTGAAAAGGTTGAAAGTTGGCATGGTATCATCATTTCACCCACATAGCATGTTCCAAAAAGTAGAGAGGGTTACGACAAAAACTTGATGCACTTCGTGTACAAAATGGACAATCACTTTCGAAGTATCAAAGTTTCAAACCATAAGACATGAAAGCATTTCAAATGAACTCTGAAAAAGTTGAAAGTTGGGATGCATGGTATCATAATTTCACCCACATAGCATTTTCTTCTTGCGGGAGAAAGTCTTCACTTTTTCTTCGCTTGTGGCATTTGCTTATTGCGCCGTAACCATGGATAATCTTCATTGTTTATCAGGATGCTTGGGTCAGCCTTGACATTGAAGGGAGGAATTTCATGAAACTTTTCATAATCTTCAGACATGTCTGTCTTGCCGTCCACTCCCAGGATGTCCCTTTTTCCTGAAAGAACTATGTGGCGCTTTGGCTCATCGTATGATGTATTCGCTTCCTTATCTTTTCTTTTTCTCGGTTTAGTAGACATGTCCTTCACATAGATAACCTGTGCCACATCATTGGCTAGGACGAACGGTTCGTCAGTGTACCCAAGATTTTTTAGATCCACTGTTGTCATTCCGTACTGTGGGTCTACTTGTACCCCGCCGCCAAACAGAATGACCCATTTGCACTTAAACAAAGGGACCTTAAAATCAGGTCCGTAGTCAAGTTCCCATATGTCCACTATGTAACCATAATATGTGTCCTTTCCGCTCTCGGTTGCTGCATCAAAGCGGACACCGCTGTTTTGGTTGGTGCTCTTTTGATCTTGGGCGATCGTGTAAAATGTATTCCCATTTATCTCGTATCCTTTGTAAGTCAATACAGTCAAAGATGGTCCCCTGGACAAAAAGTACAACTCATCACAAACAGTGTTGTCACCTCTGAGACGTGTTTCCAACCAACTGCTGAAAGTCCTAATGTGTTCACATGTAATCCAGTCGTCGCATTGCTCCGGGTGTTTGGAGCGCAGACTGTTCTTGTGTTCATCGACATACGGGGTCACCAAGGTAGAGTTCTGTAGAACTGTGTAGTGTGCTTGAGACCAAGAATATCCGTCCCTGCATATTATTGAGTCTCTTCCGAGAGTGCCTTTTCCAGTCAGTCTCCCCTCATACCGCGATTTAGGGAGACCTATCTTGTTAAGGCCAGGAATGAAGTCAACACAAAACCCGATAACATCCTCTGTTTGATGGCCCATGGAGATGCTTCCTTCTGGCCTAGCGCGGTTACGAACATATTTCTTTAGGACTCCCATGAACCTCTCAAAGGGGAACATATTGTGTAGAAATACGGGCCCCAGGATGACAATCTCGTCGACTAGATGAATTAGGACGCGCGTCATGATATTGAAGAAGGATGGTGGGAACACCAGCTCGAAACTGACAAGACATTGCGCCACATCACTCCTTAGCCTTGGTACCATTTCTGGATCGATCACCTTCTGAGAGATTGCATTGAGGAATGCACATAGCTTCACAATGGCTAATCAGACATTTTCCGGTAGAAGCCCCCTCAATGCAACCGGAAGCAGTTGCGTCATAATCACGCGGCAGTCATGAGACTTTAGGTTCTGAAACTTTTTCTCTGGCATATTTATTATTCCCTTTATATTCGATGAGAAGCCAGTCGTGACCTTCATACTAAGCAGGCATTCAAAGAAGATTTCTTTCTCTTCTTTCGTAAGAGCGTAGCTGGCAGGACCTTTATACTACTTCGGAGGCATGTCGTCTTTTTCGTGCAAACGTTGCAGGTCCTCCCGTGCCTCCGGCGTATCTTTTGTCTTCCCATACACGCCCAAGAAGCCTAGCAGGTTCACGCAAAGGTTCTTCGTCACGTGCATCACGTTGATTGAGGAGCGGACCTCTAGGTCTTTCCAGTAGGGTAGGTCCCAAAATATAGATTTCTTCTTCCACATGGGTGCGTGTCCCTCAGCGTCATTCGGAACAGCTAGTCCACCGGGACCCGTTCCAAAGATGACGTAGGGTAAATCATTGACCATAGCAAGCACGTGATCACCGGTGCGCATGGCGGGCTTCTTCCGGTGATCTGCCTCGCCTTTGAAATGCTTGCCTTTCTTTCGACATTGATGGTTTGTCGAAAGAAATCGACGATGGCCCAGGTAGACATTCTTCCTGCATTTGTCCAGGTTTATACTTTCAGTGTCATCTAAACAGTGCGTGCATGCGTGGTATCCTTTGTTTGTCTGTCCTGAAAGGTTACTGAGAGCGGGCCAATCGTTGATGGTCACGAACAGCAACGCCTTAAGGTTAAATTCCTCCTGTCTGTGCTCATCCCACGTACGTACACCGTTTCCATTCCACAGCTGTAAAAGTTCTTCAACTAATGGCCTTAGGTACACATCAATTTCGTTGCCGGGTTGCTTAGGGCCTTGGATGAGAACTGGCATCATAATGAACTTCTGCTTCATGCACATCCAAGGAGGAAGGTTATACATACATAGAGTCACGGGCCAGGTGCTGTGATTACTGCTCTGCTCCTTGAAAGGATTAATGCCATCCGCGCTTAAAGCAAACCATACATTCCTTGGGTCCTTTGCAAACTCATCCCAGTACTTTCTCTCGATTTTTCTCCACTGCGACCCGTCAGCAGGTGCTCTCAACTTCCCATCTTTTTTCGGTTCTCACCGTGCCATCGCATCAACTTGGCATGCTCTTCGTTTCTGAACAGACGTTTCAACCGTGGTATTATAGGAGCATACCACATCACCTTTGCAGGGACCCTCTTCCTGAGGGGCTCGCCGTCAACATCATCGGGGTCATCTCGTCTGATCTTATACCGCAACGCACCGCATACCGGGCATGCGTTCAGATCCTTGTATGCACCGCGGTAGAGGATGCAGTCATTAGGGCATGCATGTATCTTCTCCACCTCCAATCCTAGAGGGCATACGACCTTCTTTGCTACGTATGTACTGTCGGGCAATTCGTTATCCTTTGGAAGCTTCTTCTTCAATATTTTCAGTAGCTTCTCAAATCCTTTGTCAGCCACAGCATTCTCTGCCTTCCACTGCAGCAATTCCAGTACGGTACCGAGCTTTGTGTTGCCATCTTCGCAATTGGGGTATAACCCTTTTTTGTGATCCTCTAACATGCGATCGAACTTCAGCTTCTCCTTTTGACTAATGCATTGCGTCCTTGCATCGACAATGACCCGGCGGAGATCATCATCATCGGGCACATCGTCTGGTTCCTCTTGATCTTCAGCAGCTTCACCCGTGGCAGCATCATTGGGCACATCATCGTCTGGTTCCTCTTGATCTTCACCAGCTCCCCCCGTTGCAGCATCACCGTATTCAGGGGGCACATAGTTGTCATCGTACTCTTCTTCTTCGCCGTCTTCCATCATAACCCCTATTTCTCCGTGCCTCGTCCAAACATTATAGTGTGGCATGAAACCCTTGTAAAGCAGGTGGGAGTGAAGGATTTTCCGGTTAGAGTAAGACCTCGTATTCCCACATTCAGTGCATGGACAACACATAAAACCATTCTGCTTGTTTGCCTCAGCCGCATCGAGAAACTCATGCACGCCCTTAATGTACTCGCGGGTGTGTCTGTCACCGTACATCCATTGCCGGTTCATCTGCGTGCATTATATATAATTAAGTGTCCAAATTAATAGAAGTTCATCATCACATTAAAACCAAAGTGCATACATAGTTCTCATCTAACAACATATAGCTCTCCAGAGCATCTAATTAATTAAACCATACATTGAAACTATGTAAAACATTTCAATGCGAAAACAAATTCGATCATAATCGCAACCAAGGTAACAATTGATCCAACGGCATAATGATACCAAGCCTCGGTATGAATGGCATATTTTGTAATCTTTCTAATCTTCAAGCGCATTGCATCCATCTTGATCTTGTGATCATCGATGACATCCGCAACATGCAACTCCAATATCATCTTCTCCTCCTCAATTTTTTTTATTTTTTCCTTCAACAAATTGTTTTCTTCTTCAACTAAATTTAACCTCTCGACAAGGTCGGTTGGCATTTCCGATTCACATACATCCTAGATAAATAAAATCTATGTCACGTTGGTCGGCATAATTTTCATAAACAATAAATGAACCAATAGTTATAAAGATAATATACATACCAAATCCGAATCATAGACAGGACGAGGGCCGACGGGGGCGGATACCAAAACCATCGCACTATATAAGATGCAATAATAAATGTAAGAAAATGATACAAGTATCTATATAAACATACAAGTAAGAATATTTTTCCTTTCAGAAAGAAGATAAGAATAAGAGGCTCACCACGGTGGTGTCGGTGATGAGATCGGCGCGGGTGATCGACGGCGGTGAAGACGGGGACGGGGCATGACGGACCGCTAAATCTAGACAAATCTCGAGGAAAATGGAGCTTGGAGGTCGAGCTTCGAGAGGAGAAAGCTTAAGTAGTGTGGCTCGGGCATTCCATCGAACACCTCATGTGCATAGGAGGTGAGCTAGAGCACCACAAAGGCCTCTCCCCCTCGGCCAGAAAAAACAGAGCATTCTGCTCTGCTCTTGCGCGAGGGGGTATATATAGGCAATTCATTGGTCCCGGTTCGTGGCATGAACCGGGACTAAAGGGGAGCCTTTGGTCCCGGTTCAAGCCACCAACCGGGACCAATGGTGGTGGGCCAGGAGGGAGGCCCTTTGGTCCCGGTTCGTCCCACCAACCGGGACCAAAAGGTCCATACGAACCGGGACCAATGGCCCACGTGGCCCGGCCGGCCCCCTGGGCTCACGAACCGGGACCAATGCCCACATTGGTCCCGGTTCAAGACTGAACCGGGACTAATGGGCTGAGGCGGCCTGGACCATAGCCCCTTTTTCTACTAGTGGTGTAAAGCGCATGAAGAAACTCCATGCTGATGGGCTTTTAGAATCACTTGATTATGAATCACTTGATGCTTGCGAACCATGCCTTATGGGCAAGATGACTAAAACGCCGTTCTCCGGAACAATGAAGCAAGCAACAGATTTGTTGGAAATCATACATACTGATGTATGTGGTCCGATGAATATTAAGGCTTGCAGCAGGTATCATTATTTTCTGACCTTCACAGATGATTTGAGCAGATATGGGGATATCTACTTGATGAAACATAAGTCTGAAACATTCGAATAGTTCAAAGAATTTCAGAGTGAAGTGGAAAATCATCGTGACAAGAAAATAAAAGTTTCTACGATATGATCGCAGAGGTAAAATATTTGAGTTACGAGTTTGGCCTTCAATTAAAACAATGTGAAATAGTTTCACTACTCACGCCACCTGGAACACCATAGTGTAATGATGTGTCCGAACGTCATAACCGTACTTTATTAGATATAGTGCGATCTATGATGTCTCTTACCGGTCTACCACTATCGTTTTGGGGTTATCATTAAAGACAACTGCATTCACGTTAAATAGGACACCATCTAAATCCGTTGAGACGACACCGTGTGAACTATGGTTTGGCAAGAAACCTAAGCTGTCGTTTCTTAAAGTTTGGAGTTGCGATGCTTATGTGAAAAAGTTTCATCTCGATAAGCTCAAACTCAAATCGGAGAAATATGTCTTCATAGGATACCCAAAGGAGACAGTTGGGTACACCTTCTATCACAGATCCGAAGGCAAGACATTCGTAGCTAAGAATGGATCCTTTCTAGAGAAGGAGTTTCTCTCGAAAGAAGTGAGTGGGAGGAAAGTAGAAAACTTGATAAGGTAATTGTACCTTCTCCCTTATTGGAAAATAGTTGATCATAGAAATCTGTTCCTGTGACTACTACACCAATTAGTGAGGAAGCTAATGATGATGATCATGTAACTTCAGATCAAGTTACTACCGAATCTCATAGGTAAACCAGAGTGAGATCCGCACCAGAGTGGTACGGTAATCCTATTCTGGAGGTCATGTTACTTGACCATGACGAACCTACGAACTATGAGGAAGCGATGATGAGCCCAGATTCCGATAAATGGCTTGAGGCCATGAAATCTGAGATAGGTTCCATGTATGAGAACAAAGTGTGGACTTTGGTGGACTTGCCCGAGGATCGGCAAGCCATTGATAATAAATGGATCTTCAAGAGGAAGACGGACACAGATAGTAGTGTTACTATCTACAAAGCTAGAATTGTCGCAAAAGGTTTTCAACAAGTTCAAGGTGTTGACTACGATGAGAGTTTCTCACTCGTATCTATGCTTAAGTCTGTCCGAATCATGTTAGCAATTGCCGCATTCTATGAAATCTGGCAAATGGATAAACAAAACTGCATTCCTTAATGGATTTATTAAAGAAGAGTTGTATGTGATGCAACAAGATGGTTTTGTCAATCCTAAAGGTGCTAACAAAATATGCAAGCTCCAGCGATCCATTTATGGACTGGTGCAAGCATCTCGGAGTTGGAATATACACTTTGATAAGTTGATCAAAGCATATAGTTTTATACAGACTTGCGGTGAAGCCTGTATTTACAAGAAAGTGAGTGGGAGCACTACAACAGTTCTGATAAGTATATGTGAATGACATATTGTTGATCGGAAATAATGTAGAATTATTCTGCAAAGCATAAAGGAGTGTTTGAAAGGAGTTTTTCAAAGAAAGACCTCGGTGAAGCTGCTTACATATTGAGTATCAAGATCTATAGAGATAGATCAAGACGCTTGATAAGTTTTTTCAATGAGTACATACCTTGACAAGATTTTGAAGTAGTTCAAAATGGAACAGTCAAAGAAAAAGTTTCTTGCCTTTGTTACAAGGTGTGAAGTTGAGTAAGACTCAAAGCCCGACCACGGCAGAAGATAGAAAGAGAATGAAAGTCATTCCCTATGCCTCAGTCATAGGTTCTATAAAGTATGCCATGCTGTGTACCAGATCTATTGTATACCATACACTGTGTTAAGAGAGGGAGTACAATAGTGATCTAGGAGAAGATCAATGGACAGCGGTCAAAATTATCCTTACTGGAATAAGGATATGTTTCTCGATTACGGAGGTGACAAAAGGTTCGTCGTAAAGGGTAACGTCGATGCAAGTTTTGACACTGATCCAGATGACTCTAAGTCTCAATCTGGATACATATTGAAAGTGGGAGCAATTAGCTAGAGTAGCTCCATGCAGAGCATCGTTGACATAGAAATTTGCAAAATACATGCGGATCTGAATGTGGCAGACCCGTTGACTAAACTTCTCTCACAAGCAACCATGATCACTTTTTGGGTCTTAATCACATAGCTATGTGAACTAGATTATTGAATCTAGTAAACCCTTTGGGTGTTAGTCACATGGAGATGTGAACCAATCACATAAAGATGTGAACTATTGATGTTAAATCACATGGCGATGTGATCTAGATTATTGACTCTAGTGCAAGTGGGAGACTGAAGGAAATATGCCCTAGAGGCAATAATAAAGTTATTATTCATTTCCTAATATCATGATAAATTTTTATTATTCATGCTAGAATTGTATTAACCGGAAACATAATACATGTGTAAATACATAGACAAACAGAGTGTCACTAGTATGCCTCTACTTGACTAGCTCGTTAATTAAAGATGGTTATGTTTCCTAACCATGGACAAAGAGTTGTTATTTGATTAACGGGATCACATCACTAGTTGAATGATCTGATTGACATGACCCATTCCATTAGCTTAGCACCCGATCGTTTAGTATGTTGCTATTGCTTTCTTCATGACTTATACATGTTCCTATGACTATGAGATTATGCAACTCCCGTTTGCCGGAGGAACACTTTGTGTGCTACCAAACGTCACAACGTAACTGGGTGATTATAAAGGAGCTCTACAGGTGTCTCAAAAGGTACATGTTGGGTTGGCGTATTTCGAGATTAGGATTTGTCACTCCGAATGTCGGAGAGGTATCTCTGGGCCCTCTCGGTAATGCACATCACTTAAGCCTTGCAAGCATTGCAACTAATGAGTTAGTTGCGGGATGATGTATTACGGAACGAGTAAAGAGACTTGCCGGTAACGAGATTGAACTAGGTATTGGATACCGACGATCGAATCTCGGGCAAGTAACATACCGATGACAAAGGGAACAACGTATGTTGTTATGCGGTCTGACCGATAAAAGATCTGGTGGATAATGATCGATTTAGCTTACTTCTTGAGGATTTCAGTCATGTCTGTATAGTCCTGGGGATCTTTTCGTTTTGAGTCTAAGACGGTTACTAGTCCCTGCTCAAGCTGAATCTCTAGGAGAATATAGTGGAAACTGCACACGCATGCATAACTCATGAATTACATTACTATAACCTTGAGTAATATATAAGGGAAACCGAATACGCACAAGACAGTAACACTCACTTGAAGTTGTAAGGAAAGAGTATTATATCTTTGTTTTGATTTATTACGAACGATTATAGCAAGTTGGCCTCGGTAGCTGCGGCATGAAGTTTAACCTGAATTGCATCTATGAGATATGTGTTAATGAACCCAATATCACCGACTTGTCTTTTCTTCAATTCGACGATCTTCAATCTGCATAATATAGTGAGGATGATTATAAATACATGCAATGAAAGAGCTAAGCTATATAGAGAAACTTAATGACAGAAGTAGTACTACTTACAGACAGTAGCAGGCGACCATTGTTTTATCGAGGGCCAATTGATTGAAAAACTGATAGAACTCCTCAAATGGAACAGGCAACAGATCAATTCCAACGAGGTCATGCTTCTTTTTAACTTTCACATACAAAGTACTACTCCCCCCAGAGTCTCTGCAGATTTTCAAGTACCAATCATGCAATCTTCGCATCATCGTTGATAGAGATCTTTCATCTTTGACGAGAGGCTTCCCGTACTCGTATCTTTGCATCTGCATCTCCATGGGTTCATAATGTACTTCGTCGGGCAGGTAATCTGCAAGATTGCTATAACCGGGCACCATCCTCGGATCATTAGCGACGTTGTGGCTAGGCACCTTGAGCGGGGGGCATGATTGCTTCGCTTGTTTGCCGAGCTGGGCAATTTGTTTCCCAGCTTGTCATTTTTTCAGCCTTTCATCACTGACAGTAGTTCCCGACCGCTCCGCTTCGGCAAATTCCTTTCCAATAATGCGGTCATAGTTTCCTTTCGGCGGATCAGACTTTGGTGGTTTTGTCAGGGCAGCCAGAGTGCGCTTCACTTTCACCCCATCTACCTTCTCCTCCGGAGGTGGATGTTTCTTCGCTTTGACCCCTTCAAAGAATTTCCTCACTTCTTCTCGCGCGATCTCGGCGTTCTCCTCCAGGGTCCTCTCGTATGGTAACTTCTATGGAGTCTTCAGAGAAGGACCGAATCTGTATGTCCTCCCACCTCTGGTTGTACTGCTAGACGCCGACCAAGCAGACGAAGCGGTTGTCTTCTTTACTTGCTTAAGAGGCGGAGGAGAAGGACTACGACCCGCCGGAGCAGCTGGAGCAGCGGCAGGTCTCTTCTGCCCTTGCTGACGAGGCGGAGAAGGAGGAGGTTGGCTGCTCGGGCGCGTCGGCGCAGGCGGAGTGCCGCCACGCGCCGGAGAAGGAGCCGGCCGAGGGCCCTGATCGTCACTCGCCGGAGGAGGAGGTGGTGGAGGAGGCGGAGTGCCCTGACTCGCCGGAGGAGGAGGAGGAGGAGGCGGAGGCGTCCAGTTCGGAAGGTTGATGAGGTCCTTCCGCCATAGGCATGGAGTCTTCAGAGCAGACCCTAGCCGAGTCTCCCCTTCACCGGTAGGGTGGTCAAGCTGGAGGTCCTCAAATCCCTCCGTTATCTCATCCACCATCACCCTAGCATATCCTTCTGGAATCGGCATGCAGTGAAAAGTTGCGCCGGGTTCAGTAGGATAAACAGAGCCAACAGCCGCCTTGACCTTCAGATTCATCCATTGCGTCATAAGGTGGCAATTTTGAGACTCCGTTATAGCATCCACAGGATAGCTGGCAGGAGCCGTCAAGGCATGCTGCAGCTGAAGCTGCTTGGTGGAAGCCACGCTGCTTCTGCGCTGAGATGGCGGGGTAGCTTCGGGGGAGGCTACGGCAGTACGTTTGCTGCGATTTGCTTCTCGTTCCTCTATCGCTTGTACCCTTGCGTGCAGCGCTTGCAGTTCGGTCTGCTGCACTTTTTTCCTCCTCTCATGGGATTTGTAACCGCCTGCGTCCGGAAACCCAACCTTCCACGGAACGGAGCCTGGCGTGCCTCGTGTCTGTTCAGGGTGCTCAGGATTCCCGAGGGCCATTGTGAGCTCATCGTGCTCTCTGTCTGGAAAGAACGTCCCTTCCTGCGCTGCGTCGATATAGTGCTTAAGCTTACTGACTGGTATGTTCATTTGTTCGTTCGTCCAAATGCATTTCCCTGTTTCAGGGTCCAAGGTTCCGCCAGCCCCGAAGAACCAAGTCCGGCAATGGTCTGGCCAGTTATTTGTCTCTGGTTCGATCCCTTTATGAACCAGATCATTCTCAACCTTGGACCACTTAGGCCGGGCTACGAGGTAGCCACCTGACCCCGTGCGATGGTGAAGCTTCTTCTTCGCGGCATTATGCTTGTTTGTCGCCGACATCTTCTTACTCTTTTCCGATGTCTTGTAGGCCACAAATGCGGGCCAGTGATCTCTGATCTTCTCATATCTGCCCTTGAATTCTGGTGTCTCTTTTTTATCGACAAACCTATTCAGCTCTTTCTTCCACCTCCTGAATAGATCTGCCATCCTCTTCAGAGCAAAAGACTTGATTAATTTCTCTTTAATTGGGTTCTCTGGATTATCCTCTGGCAGTAGGGTGAAATTTGACTTCAGCTCAGTCCAAAGATCATTTTTCTGCATATCATTGACATAAGACACCTCAGGGTCTTCTGTAGCCGGCTTAAACCATTGCTGGATGCTTATCAGGATCTTGTCCCTAACCAGAACCCCGCACTGAGCAACAAATGCCCTCTTTGTCCGGAGGGGTTCAATAGGTTGGCCGTCGGGCGCGATTGCTATGATCTCAAGCTTTTCATCTGAGCTCAACTTTTTCTTCGGGCCTCGTCTCTTTACCGAAGTTGTGCTCGATCCGAAGGGCTAGAAAAAAGAACAAAGACTTAATTAATATGTGTACATACCAAAACAATGAATGCATCAATCAGCTAGTCAGCATAGGCTTAACTAATATATATACCTGGCCGGACTCGGTTCGGTCACCGGAGCCGTCATCACGGTCTCCTTCTTGCACCGGCATTGGGTCACCGGCGCCGTCCTCATGTTCTTCTTCTTGCACCGGCATTAGGTCACCGTAGCCAGCTTGTTCACCCTCTCCTTCCAGACCATCGATGATATCGTTGAGATAGTACGAGACGGCATCACTTCCTTGTGCAATTATCTCCCTCAACAACGCTTCTTTTGTTGCTTCGTCTAGGGCGGTGTCTATAGTTTCTACAAATATTTACAACATGGCAATTATTATTCAAACATGACAGATGGATATATTAGTGCCAAACGTAGAACTAGCTACCTAATCATAGTAAGCTATCGGGAGGGGGTATATATCGACAACGACGACACTACATCTATATATGTCCCTCGATGACCCTCGTTCCCGATAAAAAAAGAGGAAGAAGAAGAAAAAAAAGAGGAGAAGAAAGAATAGAGGAGAAGAACTCCTCTATTCTTTCTTCTCCTCTTTTTTCTTCTTCTTCCTCTTCTTTTTTTATCCTCTTCTTCCTCTCATGTTCGAGAGGATCGCCTTGGGGTCGGGAGGTTGCCTAGTGTCAAAGGATTCAACAAAACCATGTCTTCATCATTAGGCGAAAGTAACATGTGCATGATGGTAGGAAGCTCTTCAAAGTTGTTCTGGAATGGAGTCCCAGATAGGATAATTCGCTTTTTGGTACAAAGTTCAGCAAGAGCCTTCCGAATATCGCTATTTGGAAGGCATTTTCTGAATTCGTACCAAAAGGCGGACTATTCTATCCGGGACTCCATTCCAGAACAACTTTGCAGAACTTCGTACCAACATGCCCTGGTTACTTCCGGCTAATGATGAAGGCATGGATTTCTTCAATACTTTGACACTAGGAAACTTCTCTCGACCCCTCAGCGATTCTTGACCCCTCGAACCCTCAACAACCCTGAAACCCTCGACCCTTGACCCCTTAACGACCCTCGACCCTCTACCCTAGTTCCCGACCCTCGACCAATAGAGGAGAAGAAGAAAGGAATAGCTAGAGGAGAAGATCGAAGAAAAAAAAGAAGAAACAAAAGAGGAGAAGAAGAAAGGAATAGTGGAGAAGAAGAGAAAATAGAATATTCTATTTTCTCTTCTTCTCCACTATTCCTTTCTTCTTCTCCTCTTCTTTTTCTTCTGTTTTCTTCTTCTTATTTATTTCTCCTCTTCTTTTCGGTAGAGGAAACCCTAAATAGCTAGCAAGTATCGTGGGTGTGAGATACATGTGGCCTTCGGTGTCGGACACTACATCCACGTCCCACAAGTGACGTGGGCGTCGAAACCCGCGCCACTTGTGGGATGTGGATGTAGTGTCCGACACCGACGGTACATGTATCTCACACCGACGATACTTTCTATTTAGGGTTTCTCCTCTACCACTCGGCGGCCCTCTCGACGACCCTCGTTCCTGATAAAATAAAGAGGAAGAAGAAGAAGAAGAAAGAAGAGAAGAAAGAATAGAGGAGAAGAACCCTCGAACCCTAGACGACCCTCTTCTTCCTCTCATGTTCGAGAGGATCGCCGAGGGGTCGGGAGGTTGCCTAGTGTCAAAGGAAACCCTAAATAGCTAGCAAGTATCGTGGGTGTGAGATACATGTGGCCTTCGGTGTCGGACACTACATCCACGTCCCACAAGTGACGTGGGCGTCGAAGCCCGCGCCACTTGTGGGATGTGGATGTAATGTCCGACACCGACGGTACATGTATCTCACACCGACGATACTTTCTATTTAGGGTTTCTCCTCTACCACTCGGCGGCCCTCTCGACGACCCTCGTTCCCGATAAAATAAAGAGGAAGAAGAAGAAGAAAAAAGAAGAGAAGAAAGAATAGAGGAGAAGTCTCCTCTATTCTTTCCTCGCGTCTCTCATGAATGTCCGGCGTTCTCGACCCCCCCCCCCTCCCCACGTGTCGAAGAAAAAAAAGAAGAAAAAAAAAGAGGAGAAGAAGAAAGGAATAGAGGAGAAAAGAGAAAAATAGAATATATTCTATTTTTCTCATTCTATTTTTCTCTTTTCTCCTCTATTCCTTTCTTCTTCTCCTCTTTTTTTTCTTCTTTTTTCTTCTTCTTATTTATTTCTCCTCGTCTTCCTCTCCCCTCTCGGCGACCCTAGACCCCCTCTCGACCCTGGACCCCTAGGCGACCGTCGACCCCTCTCTTTTTTTTCTTCCTCTTCTATTCTATCCTCTTCTTCCTCTACTGCTCGGCGACCCTCGACGACCCTCGTTCCCGATAAAAAAAGAGAAGAAGAAGAAAAAAAAGAGGAGAAGAAAGAATAGAGGAGTCTCCTCTATTCTTTCTTCTCCTCTTTTTTTTCTTCTCCTCTATTCTTTCTTCTCCTCTTTTTTTTCTTCTTCTTCCTCTTTTTTTATCCTCTTCCTCCTCTCATGTTCGATGACCCTCGACCCCTCGGCGACCCTAGACCCCCTCTCGACCCCCTCTTCTTCTCCCTCTTCTAATTCATTTGTTCATATGAAGATAAAAACAATTTCATATTTACAATAATTAATATCACCAAAAAAATCCTAATTTTTCTAAAGAACTATTTTTTGCATATATACATGAACATAGATATATACACAGAGAACATATATACACATATATATATAAAAACAAGCATATATATGAAAAAATATCTATGAACAGAAAAAAAATCCTAATATAGCTATGAACAGAAAAATATCTATGAAAAAATATCTATGAAAAAATCCTAATATAGCTATGAAAGAATATCTATGAAAAAAATCCAAATATAGCTATGAAAAAATATCTATGAACAGAAAAATATCTATGAAAAAACAAGCATATATATACATACATATTTTTTGCATATATACATGAAAAAAAGCATATAGCAGAAAAAAGCATATAACAGAAAAAAAGGGCGCCGCGGCCGGACCAGAGGAGGACCGCGACGGCGACGATGGGGGCGGGCGGGCGACGGCGACGGCGACGGCGGGGCGGCGCGCGGGAGGGCGACGGCGACGGGGCAGGGACGGCGAGCACGGGGCGGTGACGGCGAGCAAGGCGCGCGGGGGCGCGACGAGGACGGCGGGGGCGGCGAGGGCGCCGGCGCGCGGGGGCAGGGGCGCGGGGCGACGGCGACGGCGAGCACGGGGCAAGGGCACGGGGCGATGATGGGGCAGGGCGCGGCGATAGCGACGAGGAGGAAGAGCAGCCTGGCGGCGTCGACGATGGGGAATAGAGCAGTTGCCGAAAATTTCGCAAGTGCTGTATATATAGGTAGAGCAATGGTCCCGGTTCGTGGCACGACCCGTGACCAATGCCCCCCTTTGGTCCCGGTTGGTGCCACGAACCGGGACCAAAGGCCAATTTTCAGCAGCCCAAAGGGCGGGAAGCGGCGGCCTTTGGTCCCGGTTGGTGGCACCAACCGGGACTAAAGGGGGGCAATGGTCACGGTTGGTGCCACGAACTGTGACCAATGCCACCTTTAGTCCCGGTTGGTGCCACCAACCGGGACCAATGCCCTTGTGCGCCCCGCGCCCAGAAGTTTAGTCCCACATCGCTAGCTGAAGGGCGCCGATACTGGTTTATAAGCGCTGCTCTGCCTCCCCTTTCGAGCTCCTCTCAAATGCAGGCTTTCGGGCCTACACTGCTACTGCCTGTGGGCCTATTGGGCTTCTGCGGGCCTGAATCCTGGCCCATGTAGGGTTTCTAGTCGTATTCAGGCCGTGGAGGCCCAGTAGGAGGCATTTTTTTGGTTTTTTCTTTTTTGTTTCTATATTTTTTGGTTTTTTATTTTTTTTTATTTCTACTTACAACTAAATACTTACAGTTTTTTAGTGATTTCTTTTTGCTTTTAGGTCACAAAAATTATAAACTTTCTATTAGTGCCATTACTTTTAAATTTTAAATAGTTTAAATTTGAATTTTTAAAAATTTGTGTGAATCACTAGTTTATGAATAACTTTACTATAAAATTAGAAATTTTTTCTATTTATTTTTTATTTCTACTTACAACTAAATACTTACAGTTTTTTAGTGATTTGTTTTTGGTTTTAGGTCACAAAAATTATAAACTTTCTGTTAGTGCCATTAGTTTTAAATTTTAAATAGTTTAAATTTGAATTTTTAAAAATTTGTGTGAATCACTAGTTTATGAATTTTTTTCTTCTTTGCTATTTATTTTTTATTTATACTTACAATTAAATACTTATAGTTTGCTTTTAGGTCACACAAATTATATTCTTTTTGCTATTGAAGAATATTATAGTTTTATTTTAGTTGATCATAACATAATATTTTAATTGATTATTTTTATTTTCATAAAAGTTTTGTAGTTCATTCTGTTTGCTATTAATTCATTCTTTGAGCTAAATGACTCTGAAATTGGAAAGCATTTCAAAATGAACTCTGAAAAGGTTGAAAGTTGGCATGGTATCATCATTTCACCCACATAGCATGTTCCAAAAAGTAGAGAGGGTTATGACAAAAACTTGATGCACTTCGTGTACAAAATGGACAATCACTTTCGAAGTATCAAAGTTTCAAACCATAAGACATGAAAGCATTTCAAATGAACTCTGAAAAAGTTGAAAGTTGGGATGCATGGTATCATAATTTCACCCACATAGCATTTTCTTCTTGCGGGAGAAAGTCTTCACTTTTTCTTCGCTTGTGTCATTTTCTTATTGCGCCGTAACCATGGATAATCTTCATTGTTTATCAGGATGCTTGGGTCAGCCTTGACATTGAAGGGAGGAATTTCATGAAACTTTTCATAATCTTCAGACATGTCTGTCTTGCCGTCCACTCCCAGGATGTCCCTTTTTCCTGAAAGAACTATGTGGCGCTTTGGCTCATCGTATGATGTATTCGCTTCCTTATCTTTTCTTTTTCTCGGTTTAGTAGACATGTCCTTCACATAGATAACCTGTGCCACATCATTGGCTAGGACGAACGGTTCGTCAGTGTACCCAAGATTTTTTAGATCCACTGTTGTCATTCCGTACTGTGGGTCTACTTGTACCCCGCCGCCAAACAGAATGACCCATTTGCACTTAAACAAAGGGACCTTAAAATCAGGTCCGTAGTCAAGTTCCCATATGTCCACTATGTAACCATAATATGTGTCCTTTCCGCTCTCGGTTGCTGCATCAAAGCGGACACCGCTGTTTTGGTTGGTGCTCTTTTGATCTTGGGCGATCGTGTAAAATGTATTCCCATTTATCTCGTATCCTTTGTAAGTCAATACAGTCAAAGATGGTCCCCTGGACAACAAGTACAACTCATCACAAACAGTGTTGTCACCTCTGAGACGTGTTTCCAACCAACTGCTGAAAGTCCTGATGTGTTCACATGTAATCCAGTCGTCGCATTGCTCCGGGTGTTTGGAGCGCAGACTGTTCTTGTGTTCATCGACATACGGGGTCACCAAGGTAGAGTTCTGTAGAACTGTGTAGTGTGCTTGAGACCAAGAATATCCGTCCCTGCATATTATTGAGTCTCTTCCGAGAGTGCCTTTTCCAGTCAGTCTCCCCTCATACCGCGATTTAGGGAGACCTATCTTGTTAAGGCCAGGAATGAAGTCAACACAAAACCCGATAACATCCTCTGTTTGATGGCCCATGGAGATGCTTCCTTCTGGCCTAGCGCGGTTACGAACATATTTCTTTAGGACTCCCATGAACCTCTCAAAGGGGAACATATTGTGTAGAAATACGGGCCCCAAGATGACAATCTCGTCGACTAGATGAACTAGGACGTGCGTCATGATATTGAAGAAGGATGGTGGGAACACCAGCTCGAAACTGACAAGACATTGCGCCACATCACTCCTTAGCCTTGGTACCATTTCTGGATCGATCACCTTCTGAGAGATTGCATTGAGGAATGCACATAGCTTCACAATGGCTAATCGGACGTTTTCCGGTAAAAGCCCCCTCAATGCAACCGGAAGCAGTTGCGTCATAATCACGTGGCAGTCATGAGACTTTAGGTTCTGAAACTTTTTCTCTGGCATATTTATTATTCCCTTTATATTCGATGAGAAGCCAGTCGTGACCTTCATACTAAGCAGGCATTCAAAGAAGATTTCTTTCTCTTCTTTCGTAAGAGCGTAGCTGGCAGGACCTTTATACTGCTTCGGAGGCATGTCGTCTTTTTCGTGCAAACGTTGCAGGTCCTCCCGTGCCTCCAGCGTATCTTTTGTCTTCCCATACACGCCCAAGAAGCCTAGCAGGTTCACACAAAGGTTCTTCGTCACGTGCATCACGTCGATTGAGGAGCGGACCTCTAGGTCTTTCCAGTAGGGTAGGTCCCAAAATATAGATTTCTTCTTCCACATGGGTGCGTGTCCCTCAGCGTCATTCGGAACAGCTAGTCCACCGGGACCCGTTCCAAAGATGACGTAGGGTAAATCATTGACCATAGCAAGCACGTGATCACCGGTGCGCATGGCGGGCTTCTTCCGGTGATCTGCCTCGCCTTTGAAATGCTTGCCTTTCTTTCGACATTGATGGTTGGTCGGAAGAAATCGACGATGGCCCAGGTAGACATTCTTCCTGCATTTGTCCAGGTATATACTTTCAGTGTCATCTAAACAGTGCGTGCATGCGTGGTATCCTTTGTTTGTCTGTCCTGAAAGGTTACTGAGAGCGGGCCAATCGTTGATGGTCACGAACAGCAACGCCTTAAGGTTAAATTCCTCCTATCTGTGCTCATCCCACATACGTACACCGTTTCCATTCCACAGCTGTAAAAGTTCTTCAACTAATGGCCTTAGGTACACATCAATTTCGTTGCCGGGTTGCTTAGGGCCTTGGATGAGAACTGGCATCATAATGAACTTCCGCTTCATGCACATCCAAGGAGGAAGGTTATACATACATAGAGTCACGGGCCAGGTGTTGTGATTACTGCTCTGCTCCCCGAAAGGATTAATGCCATCCGCGCTTAAAGCAAACCATACATTCCTTGGGTCCTTTGCAAACTCATCCCAGTACTTTCTCTCGATTTTTCTCCACTGCGACCCGTCAGCAGGTGCTCTCAACTTCCCATCTTTCTTTCGGTTCTCACCGTGCCATCGCATCAACTTGGCATGCTCTTCGTTTCTGAACAGACGTTTCAACCGTGGTATTATAGGAGCATACCACATCACCTTTGCAGGGACCCTCTTCCTGAGGGGCTCGCCGTCAACATCACCTGGGTCATCTCGTCTGATCTTATACCGCAACGCACCGCATACCGGGCATGCGTTCAGATCCTTGTATGCACCGCGGTAGAGGATGCAGTCATTAGGGCATGCATGTATCTTCTCCACCTCCAATCCTAGAGGGCATACGACCTTCTTTGCTGCGTATGTACTGTCGGGCAATTCGTTATCCTTTGGAACCTTCTTCTTCAATATTTTCAGTAGCTTCTCAAATCCTTTGTCGGCCACAGCATTCTCTGCCTTCCACTACAGCAAATTCCAGTACGGTACCGAGCTTTGTGTTGCCATCTTCGCAATTGGGGTATAACCCTTTTTTGTGATCCTCTAACATGCGATCGAACTTCAGCTTCTCCTTTTGACTAATGCATTGTGTCCTTGCATCGACAATGACCCGGCGGAGATCATCATCATCGGGCACATCGTCTGGTTCCTCTGATCTTCAGCAGCTTCACCCGTGGCAGCATCATTGGGCACATCATCGTCTGGTTCCTCTTGATCTTCACCAGCTCCCCCCGTTGCAGCATCACCGTATTCAGGGGGCACATAGTTGTCATCGTACTCTTCTTCTTCGCCGTCTTCCATCATAACCCCTATTTCTCTGTGCCTCGTCCAAACATTATAGTGTGGCATGAAACCCTTGTAAAGCAGGTGGGAGTGAAGGATTTTCCGGTTAGAGTAAGACCTCGTATTCCCACATTCAGTGCATGGACAACACATAAAACCATTCTGCTTGTATGCCTCAGCCGCATCGAGAAACTCATGCACGCCCTTAATGTACTCGCGAGTGTGTCTGTCACCGTACATCCATTGCCGGTTCATCTGTGTGCATTATATATAATTAAGTGTCCAAATTAATAGAAGTTCATCATCACATTAAAACCAAAGTGCATACATAGTTCTCATCTAACAACATATAGCTCTCTAGAGCATCTAATTAATTAAACCATACATTGAAACTATGTAAAACATTTCAATGCGAAAACAAATGCGATCATAATCGCAACCAAGGTAACAATTGATCCAACGACATAATGATACCAAGCCTCGGTATGAATGGCATATTTTCTAATCTTTCTAATCTTCAAGCGCATTGCATCCATCTTGATCTTGTGATCATCGATGACATCCGCAACATGCAACTCCAATATCATCTTCTCCTCCTCAATTTTTTTTTATTTTATCCTTCAACAAATTGTTTTCTTCTTCAACTAAATTTAACCTCTCGACAAGATCGGTTGGCATTTCCGATTCACATACATCCTAGATAAATAAAATCTATGTCACGTTGGTCGGCATAATTTTCATAAACAATAAATGAACCAATAGTTATAAAGATAATATACATACCAAATCCGAATCATAGACAGGACGAGGGCTGACGGGGGCGGATACCAAAACCATCGCACTATATAAGATGCAATAATAAATGTAAGAAAATGATACAAGTATCTATCTAAACATACAAGTAAGAATATTTTTCCTTTCAGAAAGAAGATAAGAATAAGAGGCTCACCACGGTGGTGTCGGTGATGAGATCGGCGCGGGTGATCGACGGCGGTGAAGACGGGGACGGGGCGTGACGGACCACTAAATCTTGACAAATCTCAAGGAAAATGGAGCTTGGAGGTCGAGCTTCGAGAGGAGAAAGCTTAAGTAGTGTGGCTCGGGCATTCCGTCGAACACCTCATGTGCATAGGAGGTGAGCTAGAGCACCACAAAGGCCTCTCCCCCTCGGCCAGAAAAAACAGAGCATTCTGCTCTGCTCTTGCGCGAGGGGGTATATATAGGCAATTCATTGGTCCCGGTTCGTGGCATGAACCGGGACTAAAGGGGAGCCTTTGGTCCCGGTTCAAGCCACCAACCGGGACCAATGGTGGTGGGCCAGGAGGGAGGCCCTTTGGTCCCGGTTCGTCCCACCAACCGGGACCAAAAGGTCCATACGAACCGGGACCAATGGCCCACGTGGCCCGGCCGGCCCCCTGGGCTCACGAACCGGGACCAATGCCCACATTGGTCCCGGTTCAAGACTGAACCGGGACTAATGGGCTGAGGCGGCCTGGACCATAGCCCCTTTTTCTACTAGTGGTGTAAAGCGCATGAAGAAACTCCATGCTGATGGGCTTTTGGAATCACTTGATTATGAATCACTTGATGCTTGCGAACCATGCCTTATGGGCAAGATGACTAAAACGCCGTTCTCCGGAACAATGAAGCAAGCAACAGATTTGTTGGAAATCATACATACTGATGTATGTGGTCCGATGAATATTAAGGCTTGCAGCAGGTATCATTATTTTCTGACCTTCACAGATGATTTGAGCAGATATGGGGATATCTACTTGACGAAACATAAGTCTGAAACATTTGAACAGTTCAAAGAATTTCAGAGTGAAGTGGAAAATCATCGTGACAAGAAAATAAAAGTTTCTATGATATGATCGCAGAGGTAAAATATTTGAGTTACGAGTTTGGCCTTCAATTAAAACAATGTGAAATAGTTTCACTACTCACGCCACCTGGAACACCATAGTGTAATGGTGTGTCCGAACGTCATAACCGTACTTTATTAGATATAGTGCGATCTATGATGTCTCTTACCGGTCTACCACTATCGTTTTGGGGTTATCATTAAAGACAGCTGCATTCACGTTAAATAGGACACCATCTAAATCCGTTGAGACGACACCATGTGAACTATGGTTTGGCAAGAAACCTAAGCTGTCGTTTCTTAAAGTTTGGAGTTGCGATGCTTATGTGAAAAAGTTTCATCTCGATAAGCTCAAACTCAAATCGGAGAAATATGTCTTCATAGGATACCCAAAGGAGACAGTTGGGTACACCTTCTATCACAGATCCGAAGGCAAGACATTCATTGCTAAGAATGGATCCTTTCTAGAGAAGGAGTTTCTCTCGAAAGAAGTGAGTGGGAGGAAAGTAGAAAACTTGATAAGGTAATTGTACCTTCTCCCTTATTGGAAAATAGTTGATCACAGAAATCTGTTCCTGTGACTACTACACCAATTAGTGAGGAAGCTAATGATGATGATCATGTAACTTTAGATCAAGTTACTACCGAATCTGATAGGTAAACCAGAGTGAGATCCGCACCAGAGTGGTACGGTAATCCTATTCTGGAGGTCATGTTACTTGACCATGATGAACCTACGAACTATGAGGAAGCGATGATGAGCCCAGATTCCGATAAATGGCTTGAGGCCATGAAATCTGAGATAGGATCCATGTATGAGAACAAAGTGTGGACTTTGGTGGACTTGCCCGAGGATCGGCAAGCCATTGATAATAAATGGATCTTCAAGAGGAAGACGGACACAGATAGTAGTGTTACTATCTACAAAGCTAGAATTGTCGCAAAAGGTTTTCGACAAGTTCAAGGTGTTGACTACGATGAGAGTTTCTCACTCGTATCTATGCTTAAGTCTGTCCGAATCATGTTAGCAATTGCCGCATTCTATGAAATCTGGCAAATGGATAAACAAAACTTCATTCCTTAACGGATTTATTAAAGAAGAGTTGTATGTGATGCAACAAGATGGTTTTGTCAATCCTAAAGGTGCTAACAAAATATGCAAGCTCCAGCGATCCATTTATGGACTGGTGCAAGCATCTCGGAGTTGGAATATACACTTTGATAAGTTGATCAAAGCATATAGTTTTATACAGACTTGCGGTGAAGCCTGTATTTACAAGAAAGTGAGTGGGAGCACTACAACAGTTCTGATAAGTATATGTGAATGACATATTGTTGATTGGAAATAATGTAGAATTATTCTGCAAAGCATAAAGGAGTGTTTGAAAGGAGTTTTTCAAAGAAAGACCTCGGTGAAGCTGCTTACATATTGAGTATCAAGATCTATAGAGATAGATCAAGACGCTTGATAAGTTTTTTCAATGAGTACATACCTTGACAAGATTTTGAAGTAGTTCAAAATGGAACAGTCAAAGAAAAAGTTTCTTGCCTTTGTTACAAGGTGTGAAGTTGAGTAAGACTCAAAGCCCGACCACGGCAGAAGATAGAAAGAGAATGAAAGTCATTCCCTATGCCTCAGTCATAGGTTCTATAAAGTATGCCATGCTGTGTACCAGATCTATTGTATACCATACACTGTGTTAAGAGAGGGAGTACAATAGTGATCTAGGAGTAGATCAATGGACAGCGGTCAAAATTATCCTTACTGGAATAAGGATATGTTTCTCGATTACGGAGGTGACAAAAGGTTCGTCGTAAAGGGTAACGTCGATGCAAGTTTTGACACTGATCCAGATGACTCTAAGTCTCAATCTGGATACATATTGAAAGTGGGAGCAATTAGCTAGAGTAGCTCCATGCAGAGCATCGTTGACATAGAAATTTGCAAAATACATGAGGATCTGAATGTGGCAGACCCGTTGACTAAACTTCTCTCACAAGCAAAACATGATCACTTTTTGGGTCTTAATCACATAGTGATGTGAACTAGATTATTGAATCTAGTAAACCCTTTGGGTGTTAGTCACATGGAGATGTGAACCAATCACATAAAGATGTGAACTATTGATGTTAAATCACATGGCGATGTGATCTAGATTATTGACTCTAGTGCAAGTGGGAGACTGAAGGAAATATGCCCTAGAGGCAATAATAAAGTTATTATTCATTTCCTTATATCATGATAAATGTTTGTTATTCATGCTAGAATTGTATTAACCGGAAACATAATACATGTGTAAATACATAGACAAACAGAGTGTCACTAGTATGCCTCTACTTGACTAGCTCGTTAATCAAAGATGGTTATGTTTCCTAACCATGGACAAAGAGTTGTTATTTGATTAACGGGATCACATCACTAGTTGAATGATCTGATTGACATGACCCATTCCATTAGCTTAGCACCCGATCGTTTATTATGTTGCTATTGCTTTCTTCATGACTTATACATGTTCCTATGACTATGAGATTATGCAACTCCCGTTTGCCGGAGGAACACTTTGTGTGCTACCAAACGTCACAACGTAACTGGGTGATTATAAAGGAGCTCTACAGGTGTCTCCAAAGGTACATGTTGGGTTGGCGTATTTCGAGATTAGGATTTGTCACTCCGAATGTCGGAGAGGTATCTCTGGGCCCTCTCGGTAATGCACATCACTTAAGCCTTGCAAGCATTGCAACTAATGAGTTAGTTGCGGGATGATGTATTACGGAACGAGTAAAGAGACTTGCCGGTAACGAGATTGAACTAGGTATTGGATACCGACGATCGAATCTCGGGCAAGTAACATACCGATGACAAAGGGAACAACGTATGTTGTTATGCGGTCTGACCGATAAAAGATCTTCGTAGAATATGTAGGAACCAATATGGTCATCCAGGTCCCGCTATTGGTTATTGACCGGAGATGTGTCTCGGTCATGTCTACATTGTTCTCGAACCGTAGGGTCCGCACGCTTAAGGTTTCGATGACAGTTATATTATGAGTTTATGAGTTTTGATGTACCGAAGGAGTTCGGAGTCCCGGATGAGATTTGGGACATGACGAGGAGTCTCGAAATGGTCGAGACATAAAGATCGATATATTGGACGCCTATATTTGGACATCGAAATCGTTCCGGGTGAAATCGGCATTTTACCGGAGTACCGAGGGGTTACCGGAACCCCCCCGGGGGTTAATGGGCCTTCATGGGCCATAAGGGAGAAGAGAGGGGCCGGCAGGGCAGGCCGCGCGCCCCCTCCCCCTAGTCCGAATAGGACAAGGAAGGGGGGCCTTTCCTCTTCTCCTTCCCCTTTCCTTCTCCAACAAGGCAAGAGAGGGGGGAGCCCTACTCCCGGTAGGAGTAGGACTCCTCCAGGCGCACCCCTCGGGGCCGGCCGCACCCTACCCTCCCTCCTTTATATACGGGGGCAGGGGGGCACCCTAGAACACACAAGTTGATCTTCGTGATCGTTCCTTAGCCGTGTGCGGTGCCCCCCTCCACCATATTCCACCTCGGTCATATTGTAGCGGTGCTTAAGCGAAGGCCTGCGATGGTTGAACATCAAGATCGTCACCACGCCGTCGTGCTGACGGAACTCCTCCCCGAAGCTTTGCTGGATCGGAGCCCGGGGAGCGTCATCGAGCTGAACATGTGCCAAGAACTCGGAGGTACCGGAGTAACGGTGCTTGGATCGGTTGGACCGGGAAGACGTATGACTACTTCCTCTACGTTGCATTAACGCTTCCGCTTCAATCTACGAGGGTACGTAGACAACACTCTCCCATCTCGTTGCTATGCATCACCATGATCTTGTGTGTGCGTAGGAATTTTTTTGAAATTACTACGTTCCCCAACATCTAGATCATCAATCAACCCAAAGACAAAATATATCTACTCAAAACATCATAGGATGGCAACACATCATGGATCATAATATGTGGCGTAAAGCACCATGTTCAAGTAGGGATTACAGCGGGGTGCAGGAGAGTGGACCGCGTAAAAGAGATGAGGATGGTGATGATGATGAAGACGATCACCGCGGCGATGATTCCCCTCCCGATGGCACTCCGATGCCACCGAGAGAGAGGAGGAGAGGTTCTCCCCCTTGTGCTTCCTCCTCCATGGCCTCCCCCTTGGATGGGGAGAGGTTCCCCCTCTGGTCCTTGGCGTTCATGGTGATGATGGCCCCTCCGGGATCCTCCTCCATGCCCTCCGGTGATGATGGCCCCCTCCGGAAGGGTGCCAGAGAGGGCCTAGATTGGTTTTCGGTGGCTACGGAGGCTTCTGGCGGCGGAACTCCTGATCTAGGTTAATTTTCCAAGGTTTCTGTATTTATAGGAATTTTTGGCGTCGGTCTCACGTCAAGGAGGTGCCCGAGGCGTCCACAAGGCAGGGGCCCACGCCCAGGGGGGTGGGCGCGCCCCCACCCTCGTGGACAGCCCGGGACTCTTCTGGCCCAACTCTTTTACTCCGGGGTCTTCTTTTGGTCCATAAAAAATCGTCAAAAATTGACACGTCAATTGGACTTCGTTTGATATTCCTTTTCTGTAAAACTCAAAAACAAGAAAAAAAACAGAAACTGGCACTGGGCTCTAGGTTAATAGGTTAGTCCCAAAAACCATATAAAATAGCATATAAATGCATATAAAACATCCAAGATTGATAATATAATAGCATGAATACTTCATAAATTATAGATACGTTGGAGACGTATCAAGAAGCGACTTGGATCCCGGTTGTACCACTGGAGGTGACAGGGCGGCCAGGGTGGTGGGGCGGTGGCAAAGGCAAGAGAGAAAAAGGTAACGAGAGAAAATGGGAGGATGAAGGCGCAAGGTCCGGAAGGGGTTTTGGGTGGACCGGGTGTGTCAGAGTCCCACGTGCCTATTGTCCGTACTCATGAACCCCCCCCCCCCCCCTCCCCCCCCCCAACCCCACACACACTTTGTCTCCCATGCACTTTGCCTTGGTTGACACAACAAATTTGAACCGCGCGGTCCGGTAGTATGTGGACAGTTTGAGGGTCCATTTTGAAGATGCAAACATAAACCATGCACACATGCCACCTCGTCAAAAGCTCACCCAACATGCATGGGAATATTATACTCCCTCTGTCCCTTAATATAAGACTTGTTTTCAAAGGTAGTACTACCTATATTCTATAAATATTTCTCAACTTCACAATAATGCAATAAAATATATAATATGTATTTTTAGTGTTTTCATATATTATTAATCCAAATGTTTGATGCAACCAAATATTATTGAAATATGTCAACATATTCACGCTGCAACGCGTGGGGTATTATCTCGTTTAATAGTAGCATAAGTTGATGCCCATGCAAGCTTTGGGTGGGCCTCGTTAAAAACTCGGCGTATATACTTCTGTGATCGTGGGCGCCTGCATGGACACGAACGAGATGAATGAAATTCACTAGCCGAAGGTGATGGGATAGACCCTGTTGGTGTTGGGGTAGAAGAGCCCCCAGTTCTGCTCCACGCCGTTCTCCTTGAGGTTCTCATTGAACATGGCGAACACGTACGTCTCCACCTTCCGCGGCCGCCGCGGCGTGCCCTTCCCCACGTGGTTCACCAGGTTCTGGTTGTACGTCCTCGCGTTCTGCACTGACGCCGCCTTGCCGCCAGCCGACGGCCACCCGGTCTCCGACACCACCACGTCCACGCCGCTCACCCCGAGCCGCTCCCCGGACGCGTGCACCGCGTCCACCGACGCGTCGAACATGTTCTGGTAACCGTACTTCCCGTCCTGCACCACCGTCGCCGGCGCCGTGAACAGAGCGAAGCTGATGTCCATGTTGCGCGGGTTGCTGGTGTACAGGAAGTACGGGTACAGGTTGGCGAGCAGCGGCGCACCGGTGCGCTTCAGGAACTGCAGCACGGGGAGCAGGAACGGCTTGGACGCGTTGGTGAACTCGCCGGCGGACGGTGGGACGTGTACGGCGATGGTGGCCTGCGATATCGCCGTCGTGGCCTTGATGGCGCCGCCCAGGCCGGCCGCAGCAAGCGCCCTACGGACGTTCTCCATGGCCGGGACCAGGTACCGTGTGTCGCTGCCGGCGACCTCGTTCCCGACGACGAGGTACCGGAATGAGACGGCCGGGTGGGCCTTGATGTTGGCGCCGACCCACGCGGCGGCCGCGGGCGCGCTGGTGGCCAGGCCGGGGAAGACGTTGTTGGGTACGCCGACCATGACGCTGATGCCGGTGCCTCCGAGAGCGGCCAGCGCTGCGCTGTCCGGCGCGTAGAGGCGCACGGAGGTGATGCCGTTGTCGCGGAGCATGTGGACGGCGGTGCTCGCGGGCGGCAGGTTGTTGCCGCTCATGCCGTAGCACACGCCCACGGATGCTTCTCGTGCAGTACCTTACAGATTGTATATAGGAGCAGGTGTCAATTATAACCACAAGTGAAGATCAACTGTTTGCAGTACATACACATGAACGGTTTACTTCAATGAGATCTCAAATTGTTGTTCCCTAAATATACATTCGTACAAGATAATATTTTGTTTCTTATCTTTATAATATATTTAAGATAAATCTTTTTTTTGTAAAAAGTCCCTCTTTCCTCTGTCTCTCTTTCTTCGAACTCATCAATTATCCTACGTGACACTTTTAAGATTATATCATTATACGAGCCTTAATTATAGTTCATATGAAAACATTGACCAATATGCACCAGGACTGATATGCCTAGACGCACGGTGTTTTAGGCAGCATATATGTATTTGTAGAGTATAGAGATCACTTGTAAGATCGGAGAGAGAGAGGTTATTACTTGCAAGGATGACGACGAAGACGCCGAGCCCTAGGAGCAATGCCATGTGGAGCGTAGGAGCAAGGCCTTGCGCCATTGGCGTCTTCTCCTTCTACAACGTTGATACAGTTATCTGATTAGAGGCGGTTTCTCCTCAACCAAAGGTCTGTCTTATCTTAATGAAATACTCCCATCTATATCTATATATATCAATATAAAAAGAGAGTTACGGAGATCCAACACATCTCATCTGTTTAACCGCATATATCCAACAGTCTACATCGCTCGTGTGTTTAGCATAGACACATTTAGCATATTTTCCTAATTAATATCATAGCAATGCCAATGGTAAGTACTAAGTAATTATATACCATGTGACACATGCGGTAAGCAATCTCAATTATTAGAAATCAAGTAACGATATCCTACCTTAGTGTCAATATGTAATTGACATCTTGCCTAAAGAAGTAGATTGATGAACATACATATACAATTACTACATGATCTCGGTCGCATATACATAAGGGTGGTATAATCCCTAAGGTTTGAATCAGTGGATCTCCCTCTCATACATAATTACTCCAAAATCAATCACGGTCATAATCTCCTTTCTAAGAAGATTACTCCTTGCTAACCACGGGCTCATATCTCCTTCCTAAGAAAATCCACATAGAGTATCTCCTTCCTAACCAGTTATCAGCGACCCACTCCTGCGTAACACGCCAAATCTTTCCCTCAGTCTCAAAAAATAAACATGCAGATCGGGTGGTGTTTGAGCCTTTCAGGAGCCCAGTCTCAATCTCTGTCTCTCCATGCAAGAAAAAAAAAACTCTGTCTCTCTGCGCCCATCGTCGATCTTGTGGATCTGGAGGATGTTCATTTGGTAACTCTGCACTAAATTGCTTGATGAAATGCATCAAATTTGGCTCTTCAGCAGGCAACTCTGCACTAAAAACAGAAATCATCAGCGGCAACTCGACACAGCTACAATAATAGGTGAACCCTAATTGGTAAGCGGCAACTCAAAATAGAAAACAAAAGGAGCTAGCTTTCCTGATTGGTTGTTTGGATGGTGCATGGCTGGTGTTCGTAGGTTATGTGAGCATTACATTTTGTAGTGGTATATCCAGCTCATCAGGGATCAAATCTCGATGCTTGCATTTATTCTGAATTTATTTGAGGATTTCTGACGATACGCGTTTAGTGGGAGGAGATGTTCCCGTCGACTACGAGACATTTACGTTGACTTCATAAAATCTCAAGATGACATGCTCGCTCAGTCTCTCGGAGGTGCTTATAGGGATAGAGTGTGCGTTTGTGCGTTCGTAGATGTGAATGTATGCACGTATTTAAGTGCTTGCGTCTGTACTGTGTTAAAAAAATCTGTAATTATAATAGTATATATCAATTATACATATCCTTAACATCGGCGGAATGAAATGGCAAGGCCTCCCAATATGTAATTTCTTTCCCCTAAAAAAGAGAAGATAGATTTCTTCTGCAAGGTAGATCAGGGTGCAAGTGTAAGCATCACCAAAGCAATCACATTGCTCTGAAAATTTTGGCCCCACTGATGATCTAGAGTCTAGACCAAGCTGGTGTCACGTAAGACTTCTACCAAGTGCAAGTGATGATTACCAAGCTTCCTTGGGCACCCATCATGTTTCCCCTGCAAACTTACACGTCTGCAACAACCAGTAGCAGAAAAATATATTAAAGCTAGCGATCATACAATGAGAATGACTCAACGAAAATACAATGTTGAATTCCCACAAAAAAGATATATAATGGTAAAACAACGAACACACATAAACAACAAATATAAGCGCTCCCGTCACCAAATAAAAATACGAGCACTCACATGTGACATGTCATTCCCTTCTTGGAAGCATCTCTTGAGGGAACTGTCAATGGCGGAGGTTGATGTGGATGGTTGCTGGTGCTTGCAACGATATATTTGTTGGGGAACGTAGCAGAAATTCAAAATTTTCTATGCAACATCAAGATCAATCTATGGAGTAATCTAGCAACAAGGGAAGGAGAGTACATCTACATACCCTTGTAGATCGCTAAGCGGAAGCGTTCAAGTGAACGGGGTTGATGGAGTCGTACTCGTAGCGATTCAGATCGCGGTTGATTCCGATCTAAGTGCCGAACGGACGGCACCTCCGCGTTCAACACACGTACAGCCCGGGGACGTCTCCTCCTTCTTAATCCAGAAAGGGGAGAGGAGAAGTTGAGGGAGAGCTCCGTCAGCACGACGGCGTGGTGATGGTGGAGCTCGTGGTTCTCCGGCAGGGCTTCGCCAAGCACCATGGAGGAGGAGGAGAAGGTAGGAGGAGGGAGGGCTGCGCCAGGGAAGAGGTCACGGCTGCCCTCCCACCCCTCCACTATATATAAGGGCAAGGGGAGAAGGGGAGGCGCCCTAGGGTTTCCCCTAGGGGGCGGCGGCTAGGCAGATTGGATCTCCCTAGGGAAAATCCTAGGGAGACTTGCCCCCCAAGCCAAGCAGGTGGAGGCTTGCTTCCCAAGCCAGGTGGAGGCGCCCCACCTCCCCAAGTAACGTGGGAAAGGGTGTGGGGGGCGCACCAACCCTTAGTGGGCTGGTTTGCCCCTCCCCCTTTGGCCCATGAGGCCCTCCAACACTTGTCGGGGCTCCCGAAACACCTTTCGGTCACGCTGGTCATAGCCTGGTACCTCCGAAACACTTCCGGACTCCGATACCCTTCGTCCAATATATCGATCTTCACCGCCGGACCATTCCGGAGTTCCTCGTCACGTCCGGGATCTCATCCGGGACTCCGAACTACCTTCGGTAACCACATACTATTTCCCATAACAACTCTAGCGTCACCGAACCTTAAGTGTGTAGACCCTACGGGTTCGGGAATCATGCAGACATGACCGAGCCACCTCTCCGGCCAATAACCAACAGCGGGATCTGGATACCTATGTTGGCTCCCACATGTTCCACGATGATCTCATCGGATGAACCACGATGTCAAGGATTCAGTCAATCCCGTATACAATTCCCTTTGTCCAGCGTTATTGTACTTGCCCGAGATTCGATCGTCAGTATCCGATACCTTGTTCAATCTCACTAGCGGCAAGTCGCTTTACTCGTTCCGTAATTCATCATCCCGTGATCAACTGCTTGGTCACATTGCGCATATGATGATGTCCTACCGAGTGGGCCCAGAGATACCTCTCCGTCACACGGAGTGACAAATCCCAGTCTCGATTCGTGCCAACCCAACAGACACTTTCGGAGATACCCGTAGTGTACCTTTATAGCCACCCAGTTACGTTGTGACGTTTGGCACACCCAAAGCATTCCTACAGTATCCGGGAGTTGCACAATCTCATGGTCTAAGGAAATGATACTTGACATTAGAAAAGCTTTAGCATACGAACTACATGATCTTGTGCTATGCTTAGGATTGGGTCTTGTCCATCACATCATTCTCCTAATGATGTGATCTCGTTATCAACGATATCCAATGTCCATGGTCAGGAAACCGTAACCATCTATTGATCAACGAGCTAGTCAACTAGAGGCTTACTAGGGACATGGTGTTGTCTATGTATCCACACATGTATCTAAGTTTCCTATCAATACAATTCTAGCATGGATAATAAACGATTATCATGAACAAGGAAATATAATAATAACCAATTTATTATCGCCTCTAGGGCATATTTCCAACAGTCTCCCACTTGCACTAGAGTCAATAATCTAGTTCACATCGCCATGTGATTAACACTCACAGGTCACATCGCCATGTGACTAACACCCAAGAGTTTACTAGAGTCAGTAGTCTAGTTCACATCACTATGTGATTAACACTCAATGAGTTCTAGGTTTGATCATGTTGCTTGTGAGAGAGGTTTTAGTCAACGGGTCTGCAACATTCAGATCCGTATGTACTTCGCAAATTTCTATGTCATCTTGTGGATGCAATTGCTACGCTACATTTGGAGCCATTTCAAATAACTGTTCTACTTGGAGCTATTCCAAATTGTTGCTCCATTATACGTATCCGGTATCTCTACTCAGAGCTATCCGGATAGGTGTTAAGCTTGCATCAACGTAACTCTTTACGTCGAACTCTTTATCACCTCCATAACCGAGAAACATATCCTTATTCCTCTAAGGATAATTTTGACCGCTATCTGGTGATCTACTCCTAGATCACCTTTGTACCCTCTAGCCAGACATGTGGCAAGGCACACATCAGGTGCGGTACACAGCATAGCATACTATGGAGCCTATGTCTAAGCATAGGGGATGACCTTCGTCCTTTCTCTCTGTTCTGCCATGGTCGAGCTTTAAGTCTTAACTTCATACCTTACAACTCAGGCAAGAACTCCTTCTTTGACTGATCCATCTTGAACACCTTCAAGATCATGTCAAGGTATGTGCTCATTTGAAAGTACCATTAAGCGTTTTGATCTATCTTTATAGATCTTGATGCTCAATGCTCAAGTAGTTTAATCCAGGTTTTCCATTGAAAAACACTTTCCAAATAACCCTATATGCTTTCCAGAAATTCTACGTCATTTCTGATCAACAATATGTCAACAACATATACTCATCAGAAATTCTATAGTGCTCCCACTCACTTCTTTGGAAATACAAGTTTCTCATGAACTTTGTATACACCCAAAATCTTTGATCATCTCATCAAAGCATACATTCCAACTCTGAGATGCTTACTCCAGTCCTTAGAAGGATTGCTGGAGCTTTGCATACTTATTAGCATCTTTCAGGATTGACAAAACCTTCCGGTTGTATCACATACAACCTTTCCTCAAGAAAATCGTCGAGGAAACAATGTTTTTGACATCCTATCTGCAAGATTTCATAAATAATGCAGTAATCGCTAATATAATTCCAACAGACTCTTAGCATCGTTACGAGTGAGAAAGTCTCATCGCAGTCAACTCCTTGAACTTGTCGGAAAACATCTTAATGACAAGTCGAGCTTTCTTAATGGTGATACTTACCATCATTGTCCGTCTTCCTTTTAAAATCCGTCTGTACTCAACAGCCTTACGACCATCAAGTAGTTCTTCCAAAGTCTACACTTTGTTTTTATACATGGATCCTCTCTCGGATTTTATGGCCTCGAGCCATTTATCGGAATCCTTGTCATCCCACGAGGTTTGGTAGTGACTTGATCCAAAGTTTCATGATCAATATCATAAGCTTCCACTTCAACTGGTGTAGGTGCCACAGGAACAACTCTTTGTGCCCTGCTATACACTAGTTGAAGTGACGGTTCAATAACCTCATCAAGTCCCCACCATCCTCCCACTCAATTCTTTCGAGAGAAACTTTTCCTCGAGAAAGGACCCGATTCTAGAAACAATTCCTTATTGCTTTCGAATCTGAGACAAGAGGTATAACCAACTATTTTGGGTGTCCTATGAAGATGCATTTATCCACTTTGGGTTCGAGCTTATCAGCCTGAAACTTTTTCACATAAGCGTCACAGCCCCAAACTTTTAAGAAATGACAGCTTAGGTTTCTCTAAACCATAGTTCATACGGTGTCATCTCATCAGAATTACGTGGTGCCCTATTTAAAGTGAATGTGGTTGTCTCTAATGCCTAACCCATAAACTATTGTGGTAATTCGATAAGAGACATCATGGTATGCATCATATCCAATAGGGTGCAGTTATGATGTTCGGACACACCATCACACTATGGTGTTCCAGACTGTATCAGTTGTGAAACAATTTCCACAATGTCTTAATTCTGTGCCAACTCGTAATTCAGATATTCATCTCTATGATCATATCATAGATCTTTTATCCTCTTGTCACGACGATCTTTCAACTTCACCCTGAAATTACTTGAACGTTTCAATAATTCAGACTCGTGATTCATCAAGTAAATATACTCAACATCTACTCAAATCATCTGTGAAGTAAGAACATAATGATATCCACTACACGCCTCAGCACTCATTGGACTGCACACATCAAAATGTATTACTTCCAACAAGTTGCTTTCTAGTTCCATTTTAATGAAACCGAGGCTTTCAGTCATCTTGCCCATGTGGTATGATTTGCATATCTCAAGTGATTCAAAATCAAGTGAGTCCAAACGGTCCATTTGCATGGAGTTTCTTCATGCATATACACCAATAGACATGGTTCGCATGCCTCAAACTTTTCAAAAACGAGTGAGTCCAAAGATCCATCAACATGGAGCTTCTTCATGCGTTTAATACCGATATGACTTAAGTGGCAGTGCCACAAGTAGGTGGTACTATCATTACTATCCTATATCTTTTGGCATGAACATGTGTATCACTACGATCGAGATTCAATAAACCATTCATTTTAGGTGTAAGACCATTGAAGGTATTGTTCAAATAAACAGAGTAACCATTATTCTCCTTAAATGAATAACCGTATTGCGATAGACATAATCCAATCATGTCTATGCTCAACGCAAACACCAATCTCGATGGTAGAGGGAGCGTACGATATTTGATCATATCCACATTGGAAACATTTCCAATACATATCGTCAGCTCACCTTTAGCTAGTCTCCGTTTATTCCGTAGCTTTTATTTCGAGTTACTAACACTTAGCAACCGAACCGGTATCTAATACCCTGGTGCTACTAGGAGTACTAGTAAAGTACACATCAACACAATGTATATCCAATATACTTCTATCGACCTTACAAGCCTTCTTATCTACCAAGTATCTAGGGTAATTCTGCTCCAGTGGTTGTTCCCCTTATTACAGAAGCACTTAGTCTCGGGTTTGGGTTCAACCTTGGGTTTCTTCACTAGAGCAGCAACTGATTTGCCGTTTCATGAAGTATCCCTTATTGCCCTTGCCCTTCTTGATTTCTACTTTCGCGGTGTCAAATATCGCGAATTGCTCAAGGATCATCATGTCTATCCCTGATATGTTATAGTTCATCACGAAGCTCTAGTAGCTTGGTGGCAGTGACTTTGGAGAACCATCACTTTCTCATCTGGAAGATAACTCCCACTCGATTCAAGTGATTGTTGTACCCAGACAATCTGAGTACAAGCTCAACGATTGAGCTTTTCTCCCTTTGTTTGTAGGCCAAGAAACCCGTCGGAGGTCTTATACCTCTTGACGTGGGCACGAGCCTGAAATTCCAATTTCAGCCCTCGAAACATCTCATATGTTCCGCGACGTTTTAAAATATCTTCGGTGCCTCAACTCTAAACCGTTTAACATCACTGAACTATCACGTAGTCATCAAAACGTATATGTCAGATGTTCGCAACATCCACAGACAACGTTTGAGGTTCAGCACACCGAGCGGTGCATTAAGTACATAAGCCTTCTGTGCAGCAACGAGGACAATCCTCAGTTTACGGACCTAGTCCGCATAATTGCTACTATCAACTTTCAACTAAATTTTTCTCTAGGAACATATCTAAACAGTAGAACTGAAGCGCGAGCTACGACATAATTTGCGAAGACCTTTTGACTATGTTCAGGATAATTAAGTTCATCTTATGAACTCCCACTCAGATAGACATCCCTCTAGTCATCTAAGTGATTACATGATCTGAGTCAACTAGGCCGTGTCTGATCATCACGTGAGACGGACTAGTCAACGTCGGTGAACATCTTCATGTTGATTGTATCTTCTATACGACTCATGCTCGACCTCTCGGTCTTCTGTGTTCCGAGGCCATGTCTGTACACATGCTAGGCTCGTCAAGTCAACCTAAGTGTTTCGCGTGTGTAAATCTGTCTTACACCCATTGTATGTGAACGTTAGAATCTATCACACCCGATCATCACGTGGTGCTTCGAAACAACGAACTATCGCAACGGTGCACAGTTAGGGGGAACACTTTCTTGAAATTTTAATGAGGGATCATCTTATTTACTACCGTCGTTCTAAGTAAACAAGATGTATAAACATGATAAACATCACATGCAATCAAATAGTGACACGATATGGCCAATATTATATTGCTCCTTTTGATCTCCATCTTCGGGGCTCTATGATCATCTTATCACCGGCATGACACCATGATCTCCATCATCATGATCTCCATCATCGTGTCTTCATGAAGTTGTCTCGCCAACGATTACTTCTACTACTACAGCTAACGGTTAGCAATAAAGTAAAGTAATTACATGACGTTTAAGTTGACACGCAGGTCATAAATAAATAAAGACAACTCCTATGGCTCCTGCCGGTTGTCATACTCATCGACATGCAAGTCGTGATTCCTATTACAAGAACATGATCATCTCATACATCACATATATCATTCATCACATCCTTTGGCCATATCACATCACATAGCATACCCTGCAAAAACAAGTTAGACGTCCTCTAATTGTTGTTTGCATGTTTTACGTGGCTGCTATGGGTTTCTAGCAAGAACGTTTCTTACCTACGCAAAACCACAACGTGATATGCCAATTGCTATTTACCCTTCATAAGGACCCTTTCCATCGAATCCGTTTCGACTAAAGTGGAAGAGACAGACACCCGCCAGCCACCTTATGCAACTAGTGCATGTTAGTCGGTGGAACCGGTCTCACGTAAGCGTACGTGTAAGGTTGGTCCGGGCTGCTTCATCCCACAATGCCGTCGAAACAAGATTGGACTAGTAACGGTAAGCATATTGAACAAAATCAACGCCCACAACTACTTTGTGTTCTACTCATGCATAGAATCTACGCAATAGACCTAGCTCATGATGCCACTGTTGGGGAACGTAGCAGAAATTCAAAATTTTCTACGCAACACCAAGATCAATCTATGGAGTAATCTAGCAACGAGGGAAGGAGAGTACATCTACATACCCTTGTAGATCGCTAAGCGGAAGCGTTCACGTGAACGGGGGTGATGGAGTCGTACTCGTAGCGATTCAGATCGCGGTTGATTCCGATCTAAGTGCTGAACGGACGGCACCTCTGCGTTCAACACACGTACAGCCCGGGGACGTCTCCTCCTTCTTGATCCAGCAAGGGGGAGGAGAAGTTGAGGGAGAGCTCCGTCAACACGACGGCGTGGTGGTGGTGGAGCTCGTGGTTCTCCGGCAGGGCTTCGCCAAGCACCATGGAGGAGGAGGAGAAGGTAGGAGGAGGGATGGCTGTGCCAGGGAAGAGGTCACGGCTGCCCTCCCACCCCTCCACTATATATAGGGGCAAGGGGAGAAGGGGAGGCGCCCTAGGGTTTCCCCTAGGGGGCGGCGGCTAGGCAGATTGGATCTTCTTAGGGAAAATCCTAGGGAGACTTGCCCCCCAAGCCAAGCAGGTGGAGGCTTGCCTCCCAAGCCAGGTGGAGGCGCCCCACCTCCCCAAGTAACGTGGGAAAGGGTGTGGGGGGCGCACCAACCCTTAGTGGGCTGGTTTGCCCCTCCCCCTTTGGCCCATGAGGCCCTCCAACACTTGCCGGGGCTCCCGAAACACCTTTCGGTCATGCTGGCCATAGCCTGGTACCTCCGGAACACTTCCGGACTCCGATACCCTTCGTCCAATATATCGATCTTCACCGCCAGAACATTCCGGAGTTCCTCGTCACGTCCGGGATCTCATCCGGGACTCCGAACTACCTTCGGTAACCACATACTATTTCCCATAACAACTCTAGCGTCACCGAACCTTAAGTGTGTAGACCCTACGGGTTCGGGAATCATGCAGACATGACCGAGACACCTCTCCGGCCAATAACCAACAGCGGGATCTGGATACCCATGTTGGCTCCCACATGTTCCACGATGATCTCATCGGATGAACCACGATGTCAAGGATTCAGTCAATCCCGTATACAATTCCCTTTGTCCAGCGGTATTGTACTTGCCCGAGATTCGATCGTCGGTATCCGATACCTTGTTCAATCTCATTAGCGGCAAGTCTCTTTACTCGTTCCGTAACACATCATCCTGTGATCAACTCCTTGGTCACATTGCGCATATGATGATGTCCTACCGAGTGGGCCCAAAGATACCTCTCCGTCACACGGAGTGACAAATCCCAGTCTCGATTCGTGCCAGCCCAACAGACACTTTCGGAGATACCCGTAGTGTACCTTTATAGCCACCCAGTTACGTTGTGACGTTTGGCACACCCAAAGCATTCCTACAGTATCCGGGAGTTGCACAATCTCATGGTCTAAGGAAATGATACTTGACATTAGAAAAGCTTTAGCATACGAACTACACGATCTTGTGCTATGCTTAGGATTGGGTCTTGTCCATCACATCATTCTCCTAATGATGTGATCCCGTTATCAACGACATCCAATGTCCATGGTCAGGAAACCGTAACCATCTATTGATCAACGAGCTAGTCAACTAGAGGCTTACTAGAGACATGGTGTTGTCTATGTATCCACACATGTATCTGAGTTTCCTATCAATACAATTCTAGCATGGATAATAAACGATTATCATGAACAAGAAAATATAATAATAACCAATTTATTATTGCCTCTAGGGCATATTTCCAACAATATTTTACCCACACGGTTTTGTATCCGTGCCTATGAACGCATGAAGTCGATCTTGGTTGAGAAAAATAAGTGACGTCTGAAAATCAAAAACAACAAAAGTGAAAATGGGTATATCTAGCCTGTAAATTATTAACTGCTCTTAGAATTTGTGCTTGACTAGATTGCTTTCTCATACAGTTTATGATATCATAAACTTATGATACCTCATAGTGATTTTGACCAAAGTGGCCTATATACATGTTAGGGTCATATCAACACCATGTGTCTTCCATGTCACAAATATTCATGGAGGAATTCCATAGATTGCTTAAATGTAGTAGAATGAAAAGGTAAATGGAAATAAAAACATGCGCGGAAGGAAAAAAATCTCTAAAGAAACATTTCTTCTGATACACTAGTGTAGTAGTTCTATATAAGTAAACAAATGGGAAAATAAGAAACTATAAAAATATATGAAAAAGAGGCTTCTATAAGAAAATACGTTTTTTTTCTTCAAAATATAGTTATTCAGTTTCTTGTCTTTCTCAAATTTCCGTTAGATGAAGAACATGTAATGCCCATTTTTATCACATTTTGCGTAAGTCAACCATTTTGGTCAATACTTCTTTGAGGGCCCAAATGCTATGATAATAATGTTTGAATTGCAAACTAGTCTTTAATACCCAATCTAAACCCATTCAATTGTTAAGGGGGCAAAATTACAATATGTATAGCTCTAATTCAGCTATGAAATACACATGTTTTTTTTCTATAGGAATATATATAGCTTAACTTAGGTTTTCATTTATACCGCCCTGCAACCAGGAAAACTATTTTTTTTTTAGAATTTTATAGTTATATATTTGTTGTTGTGAGATATGCGATATTTTCAACATTGGGCAAACCGTCACGCCTCCCCCTCCTTGGGCCCCATGGAGCACAATTTCGTGACTAAGGACCAAGAAATTTGTCATAAAATTTTAAGTAATGTGAAAAGAAGATTTTAAATGATAATTAATACTCCCTCCTTCCCAAAATATAAGACACGATTGACTTTGCACGGTTTTTGATTTATGACTTTGACCACTAATATATACTCCCTTCATTCCATAATGTAGTGCGCCCATTGTGGAATGGAGGGAGTATCAAAGTACATGAATTGAACATGTATAAATGGCATTGTCATTTTTGTCTTGCAAAACAATTTTATTTCAGATGTCTGTATACTGATTTTATGGACATACTGATGAGAACAGTCAAACGGCGCCTTATATTTTGGGTAAGAGGGAGTATGTGGTTACTCTAAGGGTGACTTGGGACCCACACTTGTCGAAATGCGGTAGGGAGGGGGGACACATGAATTTCTCCCGGTCTCTTTTATTCCTTTCTTCCTTGGTCGGATCCACACACATTATATATATTTTTTCCTTTTGTGGGAGTTGCCAAATCTTGAAACTTCAAAGTGTCAAGAATTCAATTTTTTGAAATTTGAAGAGTTTAAAATTCTGAAAGTCGGGCCAAGATTTATTTAAAATGTCAAATTTAGAAGTTTCAAATCAAATTACAAAAGGTGGGTCAAGATTTTTTAAAGCCGGTACTAAAAATTGTCAGTGCCAATTTCTATTCTGATTAGAATATTCAATGACACCCCTTAAAAAAATAATATCCATTGAAAGATAATAAAAAACGCTTAGTAGTAAGTTCCAAATACTCCAAAAAAAATATAAGTGGTCTAAATTTGATCGTTCGGGGACATGGGCGCAATTACCCACCAATCAGAGCTTTTTTTTTTTTGAGCATCACCCACCAATCAGAACTAGCTGCGCTCATTATGCTGTCTTAAATGTATGGGCAAGACAAATACGTATATCTATATCTATACCAATATAAAAAGACCTAAAAAGGTAGATTCAACTGATCTCGGCCATCGAACTAAGTCAATCCAACAATCTAGACTGCTCTAATGGTGAGCGTTAAACGTGTTTAACATGCAATTAATATCATACCAAATATTGCACCAATCACATGATTAACACACGAATAATTGCATTCTTAACATCCACGTATAATTAATATATTACCTAAATATTAACGTGCGTTGCACGTGCGCCTCTACTAGTATTAGGAAGATATCCAAGTTAGTTCTACAGAAGTTAATTTTGATCCAATGGCGAGGTGGTTTTCATCAAACCTATCTTAAATTTTTAAGAGCATCTTCAACAGCCGCGCAATGTGCCGTACGTTAAAAGTCAGAATATAGAGCCAGGTTAGCCAACTTTTGCGGCGGCCGTGCGCAAAATCCAGAGGCCGCCGCAAATTAAAGCGCGCCCACGCCGCTCCAGCAGACGCGCTATATTTCATCTTTTTTTTTCTATTACGATTCGATACATATTTGGTTCCATAGATAGTTCATAGTGTTCTCCTATGATAGATAATAGTTCGTCATAGCATCGGTAGATAATAGTTCATAGTCTTCTCCTACGATAGATAATAGTTCATCATAGCGTCAAAGATACAAAATAAAATGTACAACTACTACTACTCGTCCGACTCGGACTCTGTCTCGATGATGTCCTCCTCCGACGTCGGAGCGTAGGCGTCAAGGAACCGCTCGTCGCCGGAGTCCCAGGAGGACGCATCTCCTAGCACTTCGTTGTATTTAGCGACCGCCTTCCGCGTTCGCTTGTCCTCGCGATAGGCGGCTCACTCCTCCCTCCTCTTCGCTCTCTCCGCCCGCCTCTCGGCGAAGAACCGTTCCTCGTTGATGATGTCATGCGGGAAGCGATAGCTCCACATCGCCATAGCTTGCTCATCCATCTCGGCCAGCCTGAGACGATGCTCCCTCCTCTGATGCTTGCGACGATCCTCATCGGTGAGAAGCCGCGGGAAAGGCGCCAACTCCTGTGCCCGCTCCCGCGTCGCCACGTCAGCGAAGTTCATGTCCTGACGGGACCGCAGGAGGGGCCATGCCGCAGCGTCGTACGCGCGGGCGCCCTCCTGGGCAGTGTTGAAGGTTCCGAGACGGAGGCGCATGCCGCCGCTCGACCGAATCTCGGCGGAGTAGATGCCGGACGGACGCAGGTGGATGCCGCGGTAGCCCGAACCTCCCCGGCGGCGAGGCAGCATGGTGGCGCGGTGGTGGCGTGTCGGCGGCAGAGGGCAGCAGAGGGCGATGGATAGATGGAGAGAGCGGCAAAGGGCACTGCAATTTATAGGTGCGCCGTGCGCCAAATGTAGCGCCCGAGCTGCCACCTTTTTCCCCGTGCGTACAATCGTTTCCCATGTGTTAGAATAAATCCGAGGCACTCCGTCGATCTACCGAGGACCAAGCAATCACACAAGCACGACACCGAGATTTGTTAACGAGGTTCACCATCATGGCTACATCCCCGGGGCCTGAATACGGGCGCTCCTCCCCGTGACACCGTCACAATACCGCACCCCGGCCGCCCGGGCGCCGGCACACGCCGCCGGCTCCCCCGCGTGCCCGTGCTATTATGTTGGCATAGGTTACATCGTGTGTCTAGCCCCGCTATATATGAGAGGCCTAGGATACAAGTGTCCTACTTGGACACGACTCCATATCCTATCTAAACACAATACAACTCCTAGTCCAACTGTAACCTACCTTGTACATAATATTCGACACAACTCTAACAAACTCCACCTTGGCGAATATTCTCCACCACCTTGAATTCATCAATGCGTCAAACTTCCTACATTGGACTTGAGCTTATCCCGTGAGTATCGCTGCTACTCCAAAGACTCCATATGACTCCACCTGCAACTTGTAGTTCCTTTTTTTCTTGATCATAGTCAACACTCGAGCAAAATTAAGTTCCTTGTTACTCTAGTTTGTGCTCCAACTTCCAGAGTATTGATCCACGACATCACACACTGATCACTGACCTGCGTGAAAGTGAACAACTCACATATTGGGTGTCACATATAAGAGTTACCTGAACTCAACATCACCGCTCTTTCTTGACCGCTTGTCTGAAACTTGAAGGAATTTCACCGTCACCCTGTGTCACCCTGAGTCAAATTCGCAGTTGTCTCATCCTTTTTTCCCGGATAGTCTCTGACATGTCCCACAGCTATAGCACTCCGCCTCCTTCTGTCATGTCATCCGCACTTTGCCATGTGCACTGAACACCGCAGAATATACGGCCATGTACTCTCCCAACTTTCGACAATTTCAGACTTTCCGCCACTTTCTCAGACTCTCTATGGTCAACTCCTGTCCATCAACTAGCACCGACAGACCCAGTCACCAACTTGAATCTGGTACTCGTCAACACTGCTTCAGCACCCCTGCACACTTTGTCTAACAACATATCTGACCACCGGTGCCCTGGCCTGTCGCTGTGTCCCGTGCTTACCGCACGCCTCGCCGCTATCACCGCGTCGAGCCTCTGCTGTCCTGGTCGAGTCTCCCGGGTAGCTAGCCCACACTGCCTCAACCCCCACTGTAGAGAACCACCGACCGATGCCGAGTATCACGTCTCCATGAGACCACTGGTACCCAGTCTGATCCATGTGTGTCTCGCTTTACCTGCTGAAATAGGCTTCGACTCTCCGTTAACTTACGCCGTAGCCCCTCCATTAGCACAGAGTGTAGTCATCCATCAGACTCCAGCTCCACCTTCAACATGACTCCATGATGGTTGTACGCGCCACCCTCCCGCGCCTTGTCGACTCAAGCAATCACACAAGCACGACACCGAGATTTGTTAACGAGATTCGCCATCATGGCTACATCCCCGGGGCCTGACTACGGGCGCTCCTCCCCGTGACACCGTCATAATACCGCACCCCGGCCGCCCGGGCGCCGGCACACGGCGCCGGCTCCCTCGCCTGCCCGTGCTATTATGTTGGCATAGGTTACATCGTGTGTCTAGCCCCGCTATATATGAGAGGCCTAGGATACAAGTGTCCTACTTGGACACGATTCCATATCGTATCTAAACACAATACAACTCCTAGTCCAACTGTAACCTACCTTGTACATAATATTCGACACAACTCTAACACCACGTGCGCTAGTTTCCCGCTACCGCTGGAGCGCGCGAAAACGTCCCACGCGCTAAAAAGCCAATTTACTGCGCGCACGCGTCTTTTGGCGCGGCTGTTGGAGATGCTCTAAAAAGGATATTTTTCTTTTTAGGCCAGAATGGTATATTTAATAATACCAGAAGCTCATCAATTTATTTGAAAAAAATGGCTCACTGCAAATTGTTTTCAAGGCACGCACTTGCGCGTGCTTAGTGCTTTGTTATAGGTAGGCGGCACAAGTATAAGTTCGAGGCACAAGTATAATAAGTCATGAAGCATGCACGGACATGCGAACGTCATTTATTTGACATTTACGTGACCATGGGCGCCTACATGGACACGGACGACGTACGAGATCAATTTAAAATGAAGGTGATGGGGTAGACCCTGTCGGTGTTGGGGTAGAGGAGCCCCCAGTTCTGCTCCACGCCGTTCTCCTTGAGGTTCTCATTGAACATGGCGAAGACGTACGTCTCCACCTTCCACGGTCGCCGCGGCGTGCCCTTCCCCACGTGGTTCACCAGGTTCTGGTTGTACGTCCTCGCGTTCTCCACTGACGCCGCCTCGCCGCCCGCGGACGGCCATCCCGTCTCCGACACCACCACATCCACGCCGCTCACCCCTAGCCGCTCCACTGCCGCGTGCACCGCGTCCACACTCGCGTCGAACATGTTCTGGTACCCATACTCGCCGTCCTGCACCACCGTCCCCGGCGCCGTGAACAGCATGAAGTTGAGGTCCAGGTCGCCGGCGGCGTTGTACGTGTAGACGAAGTACGGGTATAGGTTGGCGAGGAGCGGCGCCCCGGTGCGCTCCAGGAACTGCAAAACGGGGAGCAGGAACGGCTTGGACTCGTTGGTGAACTCGCCGGCGGACGGCGGGACGTGCACGGCGATGGTGGCCTGCGATATCGACGTCGTGACATTGATGGCGCCACCCAGGCCGGCCGCTGCAAGCGCGCTGTGGACGTTCTCCATGGCAGGTACCACGAACCGCGTGTCGCCCCCGGCGACCTCGTTGCCGACGACGAGGTACTGGAATGAGACGGCCGGGTGGGCCTGGATGTTGGTGCGGACCCACGCGGCGGCCGCGGGCGCGCTGGTGGCCAGGTCGGCGAGGTCGTTGTTGGGCACGCCGACCATGACGCTGATGCCGGTGCCTCCGAGGGCGGCCAGCGCTGCACTGTCCGGCGCGTAGAGGCGCACCGAGGTGATGCCGTTGTCGCGGAGCATGGAGACGACGGTGCTCGCGGGCGGCAGGTTGTTGGCGCTCATGCCGTAGCACACGCCCACCGACGCCTCTCGTGCAGTAGTAGTAGTCGTACCTTGCAGATTGTACATAGGAGCAGGTTTCAATCATCACCCCAACTGAAGATCAACTGTTTGCAGTACATAGCATCCGCATGAAGGCTTTACTTAAACAAAATATAACTTTGTAAAACCGAATTGAAATGAGATCTCAAAAGCTGTTCCCTAAATATACATTCGTACAGGATAATATTTTGTTCCTTATCTTTACATAGAAGACAAATGTTTTTTTCCTAGCAAAAATCCCTGTTTTCTCTGTCTCTCACTTCCAACTTATCAATTATCCTACATGACACTTTCAAGATAATAGCAATATTACATGAGCCCTAATTACAATCCATATGAAAACATGGACCAACATGCACCAGGACCGATATGCTAGACACACAATGTTTTAGGCAGCACACATGTATTTGTAGAGTATTGAGATTACTTGCAAGATCGGAGACAAGAGAGATTATTACTTGCAAGGATGGAGACGAAGACGACAATCCCAAGGAGCAATGCCATGTGAAGCGTAGGAGCAAGGCCTTGCACCATTGGCGTCTTCTCCATCTACAACGTTGATACAATAATCTGATCAAAGGCGGTTCCCTCAAAAGAAGATCAGTCTTATCTTAATAAAATAGTCCTATCTATGTCTATATATACGAGATATCACCATAAAAAGAGAGAGTTGCGGAGATCTAACACATCTCATCCGTTCAACCTCATCTATCCAACGGTGTACATCACTCGCGTGTTTAGCATAAACACATTTATTATCTTTTCCTAATTAATTTCATGCCTAATATCAATGCCAATGCTTAGTAAGTAATTATATACCACGTGACACATGTTGTAAGCAATCCAAACTATTCAAAAAAAAGCAAGTAATTATATCCTACCTTAATATCGATATGTAACTAACATCTTGCATAAAGACCAAAACTAGAGAGATGAACATATGTAATTAGTCCATGATCTCGGTCGCATACATATAAAGGGGTACTCCCTAAGGTTCGAATCAGTGGATCTCCCTCTAATACATAATTACTCCAGAAGCTCTCGAATCAGGCTTTTGCCCCGTTTTATAAATAAAGTAACCAATCAGTCCAACAAAAACTAGCAACATACCGATACACATAGTCTGGGGCCGCAACACAAGAAAGCCCAAAGAAAACATAAAAAAGACCACCAAGTGGTTGTCACATCAAGAGGTCGTCGGCGAAGCTACTCGACGTGCCATAGCCTATAATGCATCCGGCATCCACCCTAGACGCTCCTGACCCCGTTGTCTAGTCAGCGAGTGCCAGTGTTGCAGGAACTCAAGAAATTTGAAGAAAGAGTCAGAGGCGCATCGCAGAAAGACCCTCTCAATCACCATCCTATTACGCGTCGTCTGTATTGTCCAAGAAAGCGCAACAAAGATCAGCTAGAAGAGACGTCTTTGCCTTCCGGTCTGCATCGCTCTGGCTTGAAGGAAGCCGGCAAGATGCGTCGCCTCCCACTCAGGCGCGAGGGCCTCCCGGACAAAGCTCCACACCGATCTAGCCACCATGCACGAAAAGAGGATATGTGTCCCATTTTCCAGAACGCCACACAAGGGGCACAACCCATTACCCGGACAATGCCGCTTCAGCACCCCTATCCCAGACAGGAGGCGATCCCTCAACAATTGCCAGACAAAAAAATTAATCATCAAGGGGACAGGCGCCTCCCAAAGTGGCATGACCCACTGAATCATCGGCGTCCTACACCACGCACGATATGCCAATGCCATAGAAAAATCGCCCGAGGGAGAAAGGCGCCATTGCATAGAGTCATGGTCACTGGCCAGCACATGCAGTAGGGTCGTTAGTAAATTGGACCACTCTAACACCTCCACCAGGCCAAATGAGTGACGAAACAAGATGTTCCATTGCCCATTTTGGACCGCCTTCGAGGCTAAGAGCAACGGATTCACGCATATTGACAACAACTCAGGGAACCTTGTGTAAAGAGGGGTTTCCTCCACCCAACGATCTAACCAAAACATGGCCCCTCCGCCATTCCCATTCGAGAAGGACAACCCCAGGCGAATATCATGTTTGATCCTCTGGATCGACTGCCAAAATTGGAAGCCCTCCATGCGATCACAAGCTAGTAGTGGCACGCCCCAAAGGTACTTTGCTTGAATAAGCTACAGCCATAGTCCCCCTCCCCGCGGATGATCCGCCAAACCCACCTAAGCATGAGGGCAACATTCACCCGACGGGAGGCCAGTATACCCAACCCACCCATATCCGTGGGCAGGCAGATGTCGTCCCACTTCACCATGTGGTACTTCTCGCTTTTGGTCATCGTTTGCCAGAAGAAACAGACAATGACTTTATCGAACGAACCATGCACTCCCTCCGACAAAATATACACCCCCAGCATGTACATGGGAGACTAGAGATATTAGAGTCAATCACGGTCATAATCTCCTTCCTAAGAAAATTACTCCTTCCTAACCAAGCGCCCATATCTCCTTCCTTCTAAGAAAATTCATATAGAGTATCCCCTTCGTAACTAGTTATGACGAAAAAGCCCCCCCCCCCCGGGGGCTTTATATATAACGGAACCATCACCACAACACTCGAGATGAAGATACAAACGCACTCCACCACCACACTCAACACACACACCCAAGGCGAGACACAAAGGCGCCGAGCACCGAAACTCCACCCGACGACGACCAAACAACCTAATGATAAGCAAAGAAGAACTGTTTGGGACGACGGAGATCACCATGAAGATGAGAAATCCACCGAGGAGCGGTGAGACGGTCACGGCCGGAGCGAGGACTCCAATACGATGCCTTCGGAAAGGATACGACCAAAGGTAGCCGCCACCGTCTGATCCCGAAGGTCAAGTTTTCACCCGGAGTGGCACCAAAGGAGTGGGAGCACCATGACGGAGCCTACAAGGAGAAGAACGATGCCCACGGACGCCGCCTCCATCACATCCTGGTGCTCCTACCCCTCCATCACATCCCCTTCCTAACCTGTTATCAGCGACCCACTCCTGCCTAACACGCCTAACACACAGACAGAGCCACCGGGTGGTGTTTGAGGAGCCAAATGTACATCCTCGTATTTTCTTGCGCTGTGCCGCGGTCTTACCATGGACACAGGCCGGGTCCTATCGTGGCGGACGACGGGCAACATTCTGCTCGAGCAGCCGTTCGGAGGAAGGCCTCGACGAGACGGCTGGCGTTGGCCTCGAGATGTTGACAACTGCCCCAGATCGATAATGTTGCCAACTGCATCTCCAAGGACTCACAGTAGGTCACCGTTTACGGAGGACATGGCGAGCGTTCTTCGCGTGTCTGCCAATCGATCCATCTCGTGGATCTGCAGGATGTTCATTACGTAACTTTGTGTACGTTACTTATTTTTATGCTTTACCAATTGGTTGATGAAATGCATCAAATTTGGCTCTGTAGCAGAAAATAGAAAACAAAAGGAGCTAGCTTTCCTGATTGATTGTGAGCATTGGACTTGGCGCATGGCTGGTGTTTGCAGGATATGGGAGCATTGAATTTTGTGACAATTCAGCAAACACCAACAGAAAGTGCATTGAATGTCTCTATCATGGTGCTGTCGCACCCCGGTTTTGACCGTTCCGACTCAAATTTGCCTATCTTTTCCATGTCCGCGCAATATTTTGAAATTCGGTTACTTTTTTCTAATCCGTGAACCTTTTTAAAATTTGTGTACTTTTTTTAAATCTGCGTACTTTTTCCAAGTTCATGTACTTTTTCAAATATGCGTATTTTTTAATAGTTCATTTAGTTTTTTTAAGTTCATTTAATTTTTCAAAATTGATGTACCATTTCATATTCGACTACATTTTTTTGAAAGAGTTCATGCATTTGAAATTTTTATGCGAACTTGAAAAAAACGTGGATATGGACTTCTTTTATGCAAAAATATGTGGATTTCAAAAATTATTTCAACCTGAAACAAGTACGTGAATTTCAAACAAAGTTCATGGATTATAAAAGGCACACGGATTTGAAAACAAATGTGGACTTTGAAAAGCATGTGGATTTGAAATAATTATGCAAATTTCAAAAACAGTTCAGGGCTTTGAAAAATACTTGGATTTGATAAAATTACACAAACTTGGAAAAAATACGGGGATTTGGAAAAAGTACGTAAATGTTAGAAAATCACGGATTTGGAAAAAGTATGCGAATTTCAGAATAGTTCGCTGATTTGAGAAAAGTATGTTTATTTATAGAAAAATACGTGACCTTGAAAAAACTATGCGGAGTTGAAAAGTGCATGTGAATTCCAAAAAGTTCACGGATATAAGAAAATTACAGGAATATGAGTGAGCACCGGTCAAAACAGGGGTGGGTCAACACCAAAACCGGTCAAAACTGAGTCCAGGAACGAATCTTGCCTGGTTTCGGTAGTTGGGGGTGCAAGTTGCCCGGTTTTGATGTTGAGGGACCAAATCTAGACTTCACCAAAAGTTAGGGGACGAAAAGCATACTTTTCTCTTTTGTCAATTTATTCAGTTTATGTGTACATTCCTGTAAGATAACGTTTGCATACAATATGTCACAAGGATATCTTTGCGCAAGATCATAATGAACACATCTTCTGGAGATGATCTTCATGTAAATCATATACTACCACATGAGTGATTGATATTTTTTTTGTAAGTTTGGTCAAATTAGAGGTACTTTAACTTCAGACAAAGCTTATATATAGATCAAAAAAGACTAGAGGGAGTATGTTAGAAAGGAATACTAGACTAGCAAAACAGGTATTTTTATTTGTCCGGTTCATCCGTAGGCCGTGCATAGGACGTCATATACTCTCGTACATCTCACTTGTGGGTAAAAGCAAGCAGAGGCTGCACCGGGTTCTGTTACCGTGCGTTAGAACTTCCCATGTCCAACTCAGTGAAGTGAATAATTCTATGCATACACAGGAAATCACGTCAATGGGGCAAGGTTTTCTCTCAACTGATGACTTGACTTCTCCTTTGAACGAAGGATTTTCTGCCGTACGATGTACCCTAAAAAGTCTCGGAAGAAGATACATGTAGGACCGGAGTTCATAGGCCCAGCAAATGCCCATAAGGCCTCAGATCCCCTGTTCCGGGCAACGACGACACCACGATGGCGTTCTCCTTCTTGAAGTCGTTGCTTGGGCATGCTCGAGTGGTGGTGGAGTTGGCGGCGGTTCGATGACGGCCTGAGTTGGCATGGCTTCATCTTCTGCAGCTTGCTCAGTCCAGGTGCAGATGGCCCCTGCCGCTAGTGTGTGGGTATCGGTGTCGTTCTCGATGCTGGTGGTATGCGTTGGGTTTTGGCGACTCCTACCGTTGACCGATGTATGGTGCTGCCCTTTCTGGCCTTCTATGTGGTTCAGCGCCTTCGTTCGATATCTCAAGTCCGGCGTTCCGTCTCGTCGCTGTCGACGATGGTGCTTGGGTGGTCGGGCTCTCGTTGCTTGTGGGTCTACTCCTGTTGTCTCTCCTTGGGCAGCTTGGCACCTTGATTTGGGTTCTAAGGAACCACTCTGCCGCTCGCCGGTGCAACACCCATCGAGCCTTGGTGAAAGGATAGTGGTCCTTTGCGGCGGCGGACACAAATCTTTGTTGCCCATGTTTGGTTCTTTGGTGTCAGTCAGCGACCACAATAGTCGCACGATGGTGCCCTCTTCCCGTGGCTTTAGTAGGTTAGTTGGTGTAGGCGTAGTAGCGGTCGTTGGCAACGACGTGGTGTGCTCTTGGCCGTTGTTGGTCGCCTTGGAGTTGTTCTACTTAGCACCTTGTATCTCCTTCTTTCAGATTTCCCCTTTCTCTTGTATGCTCCTGCCATATAATCCTTATCGGTTGATGGCTTTGTTAATTCAAAGTCGGACTAGGTTGGAGCTCTTCTCGGGCTCGGCCAGCGCCTTTTCTTCAAAAAAAAAGTTTTATAGTCTAATTCTATTGGAAGGTAGCATTAAATGGTTTATCTTCATTTTTTTTCCATCTCAATAGTTTACAAGTGGTATGGTAGGTCGTTGTGATTTCTGTGGTCATTTTACTCACTATATATGTCAGTGTGAATTATTTTGGCCAGAAAGAATTGTAGGAAACCTCAAATAGCTTCCAAATATTTCCATATGCTTTTTATGAAATATTTGTTTTCAAAGGACCATGAATCTTTGGTCTTGTCCTAAATCTTTGTTCACGTGTTATACTTGGTCGTGTTGACCATGTTTCTTTTGGAAGTACTTGGTGTCTGATGAAATTTTATCACGCCTTGGTATGGAATATGTTTCATGGAATTGAAAGAGGAGATGAACATGGTAGTGTATGTGATAGTCACACATACACTTCTCGATTGCACAAGGCAAATTGTACTGAGCTTAGTCACTGATACGCTGCGTACAACACGCATACGCATACAATTGATAGGCCATGTACAGACTCGTATACGAGTCATGTGCGTGCTCTTGCAATTAATATCTTCTTTAGTTCAGAGCATGAGAAACCGAAGTCGGCTAACGCCAGGAATCTACGGCGTCCTGCAAGAGGCCGTACCTAGTGTTAATGGGCTAGTTGTAACTGGGCCCTTCAATCCTTCGGCCTTTCTTTTAATAAGCAAATAAATGGTACTGGCTAGCCAATGTGCGCGTTCGGTTCAGAACTTGAGATACACCTGGAGTCAGAGTAATTACGTTTGGCTTAGTCCCACACGGAAAGATTAACAGGATTGGCTCTCCAAAGATGAGTATATAGCTAGAGGGTAGGGCGACCTTTAAACATACTTACCTGGACGGGGTCTATGAGCGATCAAGAAGGCTCATGGCCTAGATCAATGGTTCACATTGCACATAGTGAGTGCGTTGATCTACCCTCTTCTTTGGGAGAGTGGATGTCATAATTTGTGATAGAGGGGGTACGCGTCCGCGCGGCCCCTGCCAAATTATGAAATTAAATTTTATTGGCCAACTAAAAGAAATATTGTGTTAATCTTTTTTTCATTAAAACTCTGATCATATTTAGTATTTATAACAGATAAAAGAAGGTAGCAAAGGAGTCCATAGTCTTTGGAAATGTCATCACCTAAGAATAAGAATATGTTGCAAGATTTGGCTTCATGCTTATGCCTAGACGAACAAGCAAGTAGATTGAAGATTTATGCCAAAGAAAATCAACATTTTGACTGGTCTGTGCATGAGATTGAGGGGTGAAAAGCAAGCCGCTAGATTAGTAGTTTTTTTTTACCATAATGAGCAGACATTTTTGTTAGAGAAAGAAGAAACATGGTGCCCCGGTCAGTTAAAATATTAGCCTGTTTGTAGATTACTATCATTCGCACCAGAAATTTATAGCCGACGGGGCTATGGTAAAAGCAAGATACAGGTGAGTTCAGAGGCTTAGAGTTAGAGATTTGAGGTCTTACAAAAGACTAGTACACAGACATGTGCAGGTACCAGCAAAGTTTCAGCATGTTTGATTCATGAGAACCCATCCAACAAATTACCAGGGTCCAGAGCAAAGGCACCGTTTCGTAAATCAGAGTGGCCAGCATTGGCAGATTTAAGCACGACCGAACTGTTGTGAGTTGGATGGTGACACAATAGGCGATATTAGTTCAACTGATGCATCATAAGTCTCGAAAATTGAGCATGGTCGACGCAGAATATTAGTATCAGTAGTGCTAACTCACCTTGGCTTAACCAGCTGGAAGGTTTCCATCCTGAAACATTTTGTGGGCACGGTAGATTTTCCTCTGAATGTCCTAGAAATATTTCAGCTGAATCTAGACAGCAGTGGTCTCTCCAACTGTTCATACATGCATCAGGCAGTGCGACACATTGCAGGATTAACACAGACAACTAATGAGTTTACCCCGCGTCGACCAAGAAATTTTTTAGGGCTCTCAAATTGTTTTGAGAGGTAGTGGAGACATGTAAAAGGCTCCATTGGAAGTTCCAATTTCTTTAAGGTATGGCCGACTGCCCAGATTGTTATCTTTGTTCACCGGGGCATGGTGCATGTCAGAACTAATGACCCCCAATTTCAACAATTTTCACCGAGTGATACATACAAAATATTTGAGCCGAACCTTGGTCATGTGTCCATGGTGCCTTAGGATCCCCATGTAAAGTTTACCTTTTTCCCAACATCATTACTTGCTGAGTAAATCTGCGCTTTGTGCATATGAACGGTGTGGTTACTCTATGTCATGACACAGTGGCATGTCTATTCTAAAAATAATGATACATTTTGTTTGCTGGTGTTTGTGACTGACAAATCACATCTACAAGATTCTCGTGTGCCTATCAACATCACGCTTTCCATGACATACTTCATTGGACATGAGTGGTGTCCACAAAACCCAACTCGTCAGTCTGAGCAAGGCTAAAGAAATCACGTTGCTAGTAGAACATGAAAGTAAAGCGGATGTGCTAATCCCGATGACTTCCAAGCCTAAGCAACAAATGTGTTGCAAACTCTGTTGCCTCAAGGTATTGATGACATATGTTCATAGTCTCTAGATGAACGAGAATTTGAAGGCTATGGAACTACGAACATACGCTTATGGTTTGCCCATTATGAGTGTGAGGGCATCTCACTGCTTACCATTTTATCGGCTGGTGAGTCTATGTGTGTCTTCAATTTCAGCACATGTTCTCGTTCCGTGTCAACTAGAAGTGGTTGCACTGTACATAGTTCTGTGAGCATTGATTTTCTTTTCAAGTATATTAGGGGTCTACTTATTCACAAAAAAACACATAGTAAGGGCACCTCCAACAGCGACCCTCAAATTTCCTCCAACATCAGTTCACAGACGGGGGCACCAGTCAGCGGACATGGATGTGGGAGGGGGCCATGCAATGTTGCCCGCATATATTTCAACCAATCTTTGAACTATCCAGATGAAATACATGCAAACACGGCAGATTACATACAAACCGAACGACATTCATGCAAACATGGCGGATTTTCATTAGATTTCGAACATTTAGAAAAACAACCGTTCCGACCCGACCCTAAACATATCCTACGACGGCATCCAGCGTCCAAGCCCTTGTCGTCCTCCATCCTCTATCTCCATGAGCACTGGCGATAAGAGCCATGAAGTGAAGTTGCGGTCTCCGGCGAGGAAGAGTAGACCGCATGAGACGAGCTGGCCCACGTGGTGGGACGCAAGGCCCTGCCGCCTCCCTTGGCCTACTCATTCTCGGAGGAGTCCACGCCTTGTCCGTCATTGAAGGACTTGAGGTCCACTATCGATAATCGGCGGTCCGTATGAGGCGCACCTGGCAGTGTTCCCGTTCGCGATCGCTTGCAGTTGCGCCTCCGTGGCAGCCACTTCTTGGAGAGCGGTGGCTTGAGCGCAGACGTCCACGTACATTGTAGGTTGCTCTGCGGCAAAGTGGGGTTCGCATTAGCCACGGCCTCCTCGCTCGTGTGCTCACCGTTGATCCGGCCCTCCGCTAGCCGGTGCTGCTCCAGGAGGAACTAGTTGTACCATTGTTCCTACCGCGCCTGCTGGAACCCCGACAAAGGCGCCGACGCAGACTGCTCCTCCGCCATATCAACATTGTAGTGCACATGTGCTTACTCCATGGTGAAGACAACATGCATAGGCGCGGACTCTGGTGCGGTGTCATCGAAGCCCGTCTTCTTCGTGGGGTTGTCCATGTCACCGGAGATCTCGGGCGAGCTGGCCGACGATCTGCCTAGCATAGCGGTTCTGCCAGGTGGCTGCAAGGGTGGCCACCTCATGCTTCATCTCCACGGAAAGGCTCTCCCACAAAGCTTCGCCACCTACATTCATGGCGGACGCGGTGCAAGGGAGGAGGATGTGGAGCGACTTGTGTTGTGGAGTGGAGCTAGTCGGGTGTGGCCGGCTTTAAATAGCGGATTTTGTTGAGGCCAGACATTCGGGTGTGTCAATGTGCATCACCCAAGTGGGTTTCTAGGCCGGCGAGCCTGCTTAATGGCGGCGCACAGATTGATGGGGCATTGAACGTGTATGGAAGATATCCGTCCTGTCCTGTTCCGTCCAGTAGCGCGTCGCCGGCATTGACAGGCGCAAACACCGAGGACATGGTTTTGGCGGCGTCGTCAGCCGGCAAGCCGCTTCAATGGCGGAGCTAGTGAGAGGTGGTGTCCGCTCTAGGCTGACTTCAATGTGGAGCGGCATGAATGAGGGCAGCTGATGCCGGGCGGGAACGCGCACGGGCGAGGGGGGATGATTTTGGGTTGGCTAGGGTAGTTAGAAGCGGGCATGTCTGTTGTCCGGAAGCCCGCACATTCTCTCCTGTTTCTCGCCGGTTTGCGGGAGAAAGTGCGTCCGGACTGCGCGCTGCGGACCGATGCAGGACCTCGTTGGATATCACAACACTTCCATGAAGGAAATATGCCCTATAGGCAATAATAAAGTTATTATTTATTTCCTTATATCATGATAAATGTTTATTATTCATGCTAGAATTGTATTAACAAGAAACATAATACATGTGTGAATACATAGACAAACAGAGTGTCACTAGTATGCCTCTACTTGACTAGCTCGTTGATCAAAGATGGTTATGTTTCCTAACCATAGACATGAGTTGTCATTTGATTAATGGGATCACATCATTAGGAGAATGATGTGATTGACTTGACCCATTCCGTTAGCATAGCACTTGATCGTTTAGTTTGTTGCTATTGCTTTCTTCATGACTTATACATGTTCCTATGACTATGAGATTATGCAACTCCCGTTTACCAGAGGAACACTTTGTGTGCCACCAAATGTCACAACGTAATTGGGTGATTATAAAGGTGCTCTACAGGTGTCTCCGAAGGTACTTGTTGGGTTGCCGTATTTCGAGATTAGGATTTGTCACTCTGATTATCAGAGAGGTATCTCTGGGCCCTCTCGGTAATGCACATCACTTAAGCCTTGCAAGCATTGCAACTAATGAGTTAGTTGCAGGATGATGTATTACGGAACGAGTACAGAGACTTGCCGGTAACGAGATTGAACTAGCTACTAAGATACTGACGATTGAATCTCGGGCAAGTAACATACCGATGACAAAGGGAACAACGTATGTTGTTATGCGGTCTGACCGATAAAGATTTTCGTAGAATATGTGGGAGCCAATATGAGCATCCAGGTTCCGCTATTGGTTATTGACCGGAGACGTGTCTCGGTCATGTCTACATTGTTCTCGAACCCGTAGGGTCTGCACGCTTAAGGTTTCGATGACAGTTATATTATGAGTTTATGAGTTTTGATGTACCTAAGGAGTTCGGAGTCCCGGATGAGATCGGGGACATGACGAGGAGTCTCGAAATGGTCGAGACGTAAACATCGATATATTGGACGACTATATTCGGACATCGGAAAGGTTCCGAGTGATTCGGGTATTTTCGGAGTACCGGAGAGTTACGGGAATACGTATTGGGCCTTATTGGGCCATACGGGAAAGAAGGAAAAGGGCCTCAAGGGTGGCCGCATCCCTCCCCTTGGTCTGGTCCGAATTGGACCCCCTTCCTTCCTTCCCCTTTTCCCTTCCTCTTTTCCTATTCCATATAGGAGGTGGAATCATACTAGGACTAGGGAGTCCTAGTAGGACTCCACACTTGGCGCGCCCCCTCCTAGGGCCGGCCTCCTCCTCCCTTGCTCCTTTATATACGGGTGCAGGGGGCACCCCAAAGACACAATAATTGATCATTGATCTCTTAGCCATGTGCGGTGCCCCCTTCCACCATAATCCTCGATAATATTGTAGCGGTGCTTAAGCGAAGCCCTGCGACGGTAGAACATCAAGATCGTCACCATGCTGTTGTTGGGGAACGTAGTAATTTTAAAAAATTTCCTACGCACACGCAAGATCATGGTGATGCATAGCAACAAGGGGAGAGTCTGATCTACGTACCCTTGTCGATCGCAACGGAAGCGTTGACACAACGTAGAGGAAGTAGTCGTACGTCTTCTTCCCGATCCGACCGATCCAAGCACCGTTACTCCGGCACCTCCGAGTTCTTAGCACACGTTCAGCTCGATGACGACCCCCGGGCTCCGATCCAGCAAAGCTTCGGGGAGGAGTTCCGTCAGCACGACGGCGTGGTGACGATCTTGATGTTCTACCGACGCAGGGCTTCGCCTAAGCACTACAACGATATGATCGAGGTGGAATATGGTGGCAGGGGGCACCGCACACAGCTAAGGAACGATCTCAATGATCAACTTGTGTGTCTAGAGGTGCCCCCTGCCCCCGTATATAAAGGATCCAAGGGGGAGGGGTGCGCCGGCCAGGGAGAGGGCGCGGGAGGAGTCCTACTCCTACCGGGAGTAGGACTCCCCCCCTCAATCCTATTCCAACTAGGATTCCCAAGGAGGAAAAGAGAGAGAGGGGGGCCGGCCCCTTCTCCTAGTCCTAATAGGACTAAGGGAAGGGGGGCGCACGGCCAGCTATGGGCTGCCCCTTTTCTCTTTTCCACTAAGGCCCGTGAAGGCCCATATGGCTCCCGGGGGGTTCCGGTAACCTCCCGATGATCCGGTAAAATCCCGATTTCACCCGGAACACTTCCGATGTCCAAACATAGGCTTCCAATATATCAATCTTTATGTCTCAACCATTTCGAGACTCCTCGTCATGTCCGTGATCACATCCGGGACTCCGAACAACCTTCGGTACATCAAAATGCATAAACTCATAATAACTGTCATCGTAACGTTAAGCGTGCGGACCCTACGGTTCGAGAATAATGTAGACATGACCGAGACACGTCTCCGGTCAATAACCAATAGCGGGACCTGGATGCCCATATTGGTTCCTACATATTCTACGAAGATCTTTATCGGTTAGACCGCATAACAACATATGTTGTTCCCTTTGTCATCGGTATGTTACTTGCCCGAGATTCGATCGTCGGTATCCAATACCTAGTTCAATCTCGTTACCGGCAAGTCTCTTTACTCGTTCTGTAATACATCATCCCGCAACTAACTCATTAGTTGCAATGCTTGCAAGGCTTGTGTAATGTGTATTACCGAGAGGGCCCAGAGATACCTCTCCGACAATCGGAGTGACAAATCCTAATCTCGAAATACGCCAACCCAACATCTACCATTGGAGACACCTGTAGTACTCCTTTATAATCACCCAGTTACGTTGTGACGTTTGGTAGCACCCAAAGTTTTCCTCCGGCAAACGGGAGTTGCATAATCTCATAGTCATAGGAACTTGTATAAGTCATGAAGAAAGCAATAGCAACATACTAAACGATCGAGTGCTAAGCTAATGAAATGGGTCATGTCAATCAGATCATTCAACTAATGATGTGACCTCGTTAATCAAATAACAACACATTGTTCATGGTCGGGAAACTTAACCATCTTTGATTAACGAGCTAGTCAAGTAGAGGCATACTAGTGACACTCTATTTGTCTATGTATTCACACATGTATTATGTTTCCGGTTAATACAATTCTAGCATGAATAATAAACATTTATCATGATATAAGGAAATAAATAATAACTTTATTATTGCCTCTAGGGCATATTTCCTTCAGCTGTCGTGCAGACAGAACTCTTCCCCGACATTCTGCTGGATCGGAGTCCGGGGATTGTCATCGAGCTGAACGTGTGCTAGAACTCGGAGGTGCCGTAGTTTCGGTGCTTGATCGGTCGGGCCGTGAAGACGTATGACTACATCAATCGTGTTGTGCTAACGCTTTCGCTTTCGGTCTACGAGGGTACGTAGACAACACTATCCTCTCTCGTTGCTATGCATCACCATGATCTTGCGTGTGCGTAGGAAAATTTTGAAATTACTACGTTCCCCAACAGTGGTATCAGAGCCTAGGTTTTATGCGTTGATGTTATGCACGAGTAGAACACAAGTGAGTTGTGGGCGATATAAGTCATACTGCTTACCAGCATGTCATACTTTGGTTCGGCGGAATTGTTGGATGAAGCGGCCCGGACCGACATTACGCGTACGCTTACGCAAGACTGGTTCTACCGACGTGCTTTGCACACAGGTGGCTGGCGGGTGTCAGTTTCTCCAACTTTAGTTGAACCGAGTGTGGCTACGCCCGGTCCTTGCGAAGGTTAAAACAATATCAACTTGGCAAACTATCATTGTGGTTTTGATGCGTAGGTAAGAACGGTTCTTGCTAAGCCCGTAGCAGCCACGTAAAACTTGCAACAACAAAGTAGAGGACGTCTAACTTGTTTTTGCAGGGCATGTTGTGATGTGATATGGTCAATACATGATGCTAAATTTTATTGTATGAGATGATCATGTTTTGTAACCGAGTTATCGGCAACTGGCAGGAGCCGTATGGTTGTCGCTTTATTGTATGCAATGCAATCGCGCTGTAATGCTTTACTTTATCACTAAGCGGTAGCGATAGTCGTGGAAGCATAAGATTGGCGAGACATCAACGATGCTACGATGGAGATCAAGGTGTCACGCCGGTGACGATGATGATCATGACGGTACTTCGTAGATGGAGATCACAAGTACAAGATGATGATGGCCATATCATATCACTTATATTGATTGCATGTGATGTTTATCTTTTATGCATCTTATCTTGCTTTGATTGACGGTAGCATTATAAGATGATCCCTCACTAAATTATCAAAGTATAAGTATTCTCCATGAGTATGCACCGTTGCGAAAGTTCTTCGTGCTGAGACACCACGTGATGATCGGGTGTGATAGGCTCTACGTTCAAATACAACGGGTGCAAAACAGTTGCACACGCGGAATACTCAGGTTAAACTTGACGAGCCTAGCATATAACAGATATGGCCTTGGAACACGGAGACCGAAAGGTCGAGCGTGAATCATATAGTAGATATGATCAACATAGTGATGTTCACCATTGAAACTACTCCATCTCACGTGATGATCGGACATGGTTTAGTTGATTTGGATCACGTGATCACTTAGAGGATTAGAGGGATGTCTATCTAAGTGGGAGTTCTTAAGTAATATGATTAATTGAACTTTAATTTATCATGAACTTAGTCCTGGTAGTATTAGCATATCTATGTTGTAGATCAATAGCTCGCGTTTAGCTCCCCTGTTTTATTTTTGATATGTTCCTAGAGAAAACTAAGTTGAAAGATGTTAGTAGCAATGATGCGGATTGGATCCATGATCTGAGGTTTATCCTCATTGCTGCACCGAAGAATTATGTCTTTGATGCACCGCTAGGTGCCAAACCTATTGCAGGAGCAGATGCAGATGTTATGAACATTTGGCTAGCTCAATATGATGACTACTTGATAGTTTAGTGCACCATGCTTAAACGGCTTAGAATCGGGACTTCAAAGACGTTTTGAACGTCATGGACCATATGAGATGTTCCAGGTGTTGAAGTTAATATTTCAAGCAAATACCTGAGTTGAGAGATATGAAGTCTTCAACAAGTTCTATAGCTAAAAGATGGAGGAGAATAGCTCAAGCAGTGAGCATGTGCTCAGATTGTCTGGGTACTACAATCGCTTAAATCAAGTGGGAGTTAATCTTCCAGATAAAATAGTGATTGACATAATTCTCTTGTCACCATCACCAAGTTAGTAGAACTTCGTGATGAACTATGATATGCAAGGGATAACGGAAACGATTTCCAAGCTCTTCGTAATGCTGAAATCGACGAAGGTAGAAATCAAGAAAAATATCAAGTGTTGATGGTAGACAAGACCACTAGTTTCAAGAAAAGGGCAAAGGGAAGAAGGGGAATTTCAAGAAGAACGGCAAGCAAGTTGCTGCTCAAGTGAAGAAGCCCAAGTCTGGTCCTAAGCCTGAGACTAATTGCTTCTACTGCAAAGGGACTGGTCATTGGAAGCGGAACTGCCTCAAGTATTTGGTGGATAAGAAGGATGACAAAGTGAACAAAGGTATATTTGATATACAAATTATTGATGTGTATTTTACTAGTGTTCGTAGCAACCCCTCGGTATTTGATACTGGTTCAGTTGCTAAGAGTAGTAACTCGAAATGGGAGTTGCAGAATGAACATAGACTAGTTAAGGGTGAAGTGACGATGTGTGTTGGAAGTGGTTCCAAGATTGATATGATCATCATCGCACACTCCCTATACTTTTGGGATTAGTGTTGAACCTAAATAAGTGTTATTTGGTGTTTGCGTTGAGCATGAATGTGATTTGATCACGTTTATTGTAATACGGTTATTCATTTAAGTAAGAGAATAAATTGTTGTTCTGTTTACATGAATAAATCCTTATATGGTTACACACCCAATGAAAATGGTTTGTTGGATTTCAATCGTAGTGATACACATATTCATAATATTGAAACCAAAAGATGCAAAGTTAATAATGATGGTGCAATTTATTTGTGGCACTGCCATTTAGGTCATATTGGTGTAAAGCGCATGAAGAAAATCCATGCTCATGGGCTTTTGCAACCACTTGATTATGAATCAGTTGATGCTTGCGAACCATGCCTCATGGGCAAGATGACTAAGATTCCGTTCTCCGGAACAATGGAGCGAGCAACAGATTTGTTGGAAATCATACATACTGATGTATGTGGTCTGATGAATATTGAGCCTCGTGGCAGGTATTATTATTTTCTGATCTTCACAGATGATTTGAGCAGATATGAGTATATCTACTTGATGAAACACAAGTCTAAAACATTTGAAAAGTTCAAAGAATTTCAGAGTGAAGTGGAGAATCATCGTAACAAAAATAAAAGTTTCTACGATATGATCGCAGAAGTAAAATATTTGAGTTACGAGTTTGGCCTTCAGTTAAAAACAATGTGAAATAGTTTCACTACTCACGCCACCTGGAACACCACAGCATAATGGTGTGTCCGAACGTCATAACCGTACTTTATTAGATATGGTGCGATCTATGATGTCTCTTACCGATCTACCACTATCGTTTTGGGGTTATGCATTAGAGACAGCTGCATTCACGTTAAATATGGCACCATCTAAATCCGTTGAGACGACACCGTATGAACTATGGTTTGGCAAGAAATCTAAGCTGTCGTTTCTTAAAGTTTGACGTTGCAATGCTTATGTGAAAAAGTTTCAACCTGGTAAGCTCAAACCCAAATCGAAGAAGTGCGTCTTCATAGGATACCCAAAATAAAATGTTGGGTACACCTTCTATCATAGATCCGAAGGCAAGATATTCATTGCTGAGAATGGATCCTTTCTAGAGAAGGAGTTTCTCTCGAAAGAAGTGAGTGGGAGGAAAGTAGAACTTGATGAGGTATACTGTACCTGCTCCCTTATTGGAAAGTAGTCCATCACAGAAATCTATTCCTGTGACTACTACACCAATTAGTGAGGAAGCTAATGATGATGATCATGTAACTTCAGATCAAGTTAATACCGAACCTCGTAGGTAAACCAGAGTAAGATCCGCACCAGAGTGGTACGGTAATCCTGTTCTGGAGGTCATGTTACTTGACCATGACTATGAGGAAGCGATGATGAGCCCAGATTCCGCGAAATGGCTTGAGGCCATGAAATCTGAGACGAGATCCATGTATGAGAACAAAGTATGGACTTTGATTGACTTGCCCAATGATCGGCGAGCCATTGAGATTAAATGGATCTTCAAGAGGAAGACGAACGCTGATAGTAGTGTTACTATCTACAAAGCTAGAATTGTCACAAAAAGGTTTTCGACAAGTTCAAGGTGTTGACTACGACGAGAGTTTCTCACTCGTATCTATGCTTAAGTCTGTTCGAATCATGTTAGCAATTGCCGCATTTTATGAAATCTGGCAAATGGATAAATAAAACTGCATTCTTTCATGGATTTATTAAAGAAGAGTTGTATATGATGCAACCAGAAGGTTTTGTCAATCCTAAAGGTACTAACAAAATATGCAAGCTCTAGCGATCCATCTATGGACTGGTGCAAGCATCTCGGAGTTGGAATATACGCTTTGATAAGTTGATCAAAGCATATAGTTTTATACAAACTTGCGGTGAAGCCTGTATTTACAATAAAGTGAGTGGGTGCACTACAGAATTTCTGAGAAGTATATGTGAATGACATATTGTTGATCGGAGATAATGTAGAATTATTCTGCAAAGCATAAAGGAATGTTTGAAAAGGAGTTTTTCAAAGAAAGACCTCGGTGAAGCTGCTTACATATTGAGCATCAAGATCTATAGAGATAGATCAAGACGCTTGATAAGTTTTTTCAATAAGTACATACCTTGACAAGATTTTGAAATAGTTCAAAATGGAACAGTCAAAGAAAGAGTTCTTGCCTGTGTTACATGGTGTGAAACTGAGTAAGATTCAAAACCCGACCACGGCAGAAGATAGAGAGAGAATGAAAGTCATTCCCTATGCCTCAGCCATAGGTTCTATAAAGTATGCCATGCTATGTACCAGACCTATTGTATACCCTGCCCTATGTTTGGCAAGGGAGTACAATAGTGATCTAGGAGTAGATCACTGGACATTGGTCAAAATTATCCTTAGTGGAATAAGGATATGTTTCTCGATTATGGAGGTGACAAAAGCTTCATCGTAAAGGGTTACGTCGATGCAAGTTTTGACACTGATCTAGTGACTCAAAGTCTCAATCTGGATACATATTGAAAGTGGGAGCAATTAGCTAGAGTAGCTCCATGCAGAGCATTGTTGACATAGAAATTTGCAAAATACTTACGGATCTGAATGTGGCAGACCCGTTGACTAAACTTCTCTCACAAGCAAAACATGATCACACCTCAGTACCCTTTGGGTGTTGGTCACATGTCGATGTGAACTATGGGTGTTAATCACATGGTGATGTGAACTATTGATGTTAAATCACATGGCGATGTGAACTAGATTATTGACTCTAGTGCAAGTGGGAGACTGAAGGAAATATGCCCTAGAGGCAATAATAAAGTTATTATTTATTTCCTTATATCATGATAAATTTTTATTATTCATGCTAGAATTGTATTAACCAGAAACATAATAAATGTGTGAATACATAGACAAACAGAGTGTCACTAGTATGCCTCTACTTGACTAGCTCGTTGATCAAAGATGGTTATGTTTCCTAACCATAGACATGAGTTGTCATTTGATTAACGGGATCACATCATTAGTAGAAGGATGTGATTGACTTGACCCATTCCGTTAGCATAGCACTTGATCATTTAGTTTGTTACTATTGCTTTCTTCATGACTTATACATGTTCCTATGACTATGAGATTATGTAACTCCCGTTTACCGGAGGAACACTTTGTGTGCCACCAAACGTCACAACATAACTGGGTGATTATAAAGGTGCTCTACAGGTGTCTCCGAAGGTAATTGTTGGGTTGGCGTATTTCGAGATTAGGATTTGTCACTCCGATTGTCGGAGAGGTATCTCTGGACCCTCTCGGTAATGCACATCACTTAAGCCTTGCAAGCATTGCAACTAATGAGTTAGTTGCGGGATGATGTATTACGGAACGAGTAAAGAGACTTGTCGGTAACGAGATTGAACTAGGTATTGAGATACCGACGATCGAATCTCGGGCAAGTAACATACCGATGACAAAGGGAACAACGTATGTTGTTATGGGGTCTGACCGATAAAGATCTTCGTAGAATATGTGGGAGCCAATATAATCATCCAGGTTCCGCTCTTGGTTATTGACCGGAGACGTGTCTCGGTCATGTCTACATTGTTCTCGAACCTGTAGGGTCCGCACGCTTAAGGTTTTGATGACAGTTATATTATGAGTTTTGATGTACCGAAGGAGTTCGGAGTCCCGGATGAGATCGAGGACATGACGAGGAGTCTCGAAATGGTTGAGACGTAAAGATCGATATATTGGACGACTATATTCGGACATCGGAAAGGTTCCTAGTGATTCGGGTATTTTTCGGAGTACCGGAGAGTTACGGGAATACGTATTGGGACTTATTGGGCCATACGGGAAAGAAGGAAAAGGGCCTCAAGGGTGGCCGCACCCTTCCCTTTGGTCCGGTCCGAATTGGACTAGGGAAGGGGGGCGCCCCTTCCTTCCTTCTCCTTTTCCCTTCCTCTTTTCCTATTCCATATGGGAGGTGGAATCCGACTAGGACTAGGGAGTCCTAGTAGGACTCCACACTTGGCACGCCCCCTCTTAGGGCCGGCCTCCTCCTCCCTTGCTCCTTTATATACGGGTGCAGGGGGGCACCCCAAAGACACAATTGATCATTGATCTCTTAGCCGTGTGCGGTGCCCCCTTCCACCATAATCCTCGATAATATTGTAGCGGTGCTTAGGCGAAGCCCTGCAACGGTAGAACATCAAGATCGTCACCACGCCGTCGTGCTGACGAAACTCTTCCCCGACATTCTGCTGGATCGGAGTCCGGGGATTGTCATCGAGCTGAATGTGTGCTAGAACTCGGAGGTGCCGTAGTTTCGATGCTTGATCGGTTGGGCCGTGAAGATGTATGACTACATCAACCGCGTTGTGCTAACGCTTCCGCTTTCGGTCTACGAGGGTACGTAGACAACATTCTCCTTTCTCATTGCTATGCATCATCATAATCTTGCGTGTGCTAGGAAAATTTTGAAATTACTACGTTCCCCAACATTCCAAACCACGTGGTTCGTACATAAGCGGAGGGTTTGAGATTTGATGCTGGAGATGCCCTATTCACCTAGTGAGTCCACAAGGCAAATCGTATTGAGCTTAGTCACTAATACATGACCTACTACTTGTGTACATACAATTACGAGGCCATGTGCAGTCATGCATGCTACTGGCCGGATGCCAAAGGAGCCACCACCTGGTGCGTGGTCTTGTGATGTTTTGATCCTATCGGAACAGCTTGATCCGGCAAGCAGACACAAGGATGGCTATCGATCAAGTTGAGCTAGCTAGCAAAGTTCAACATGACAAGACATTTGGACGTGATCAAAATCTTAGTTTTAATTTATATCATACCCCAGCGCATCTCGAAAACACCTGCAATGAGCAGCAACAGTTAACGACGCAGTTCAGAGCAACGACAAGGCTAGGAACCGTTGGGTGTCCCTACGACATCCTGCAAGAGGCTGCCTTTTTCTTTTGGAAAACGTTTGGGTTAATCCGGATGATTTCTTGTCTCTGTAAACTGCGTCCTGTGCGCACCACGTGTCCCCTGCGGGGCCACCACCACTCCATCCCAGCCTTATCTACTCGTTGTGTGTCTTCTGCATCCGTTTTCTTCTTTTCCCCTTTTCATCCTCACGGGAGACTGCCAGAGAAGAGAATAGGCCATCCATCCCATGGCGAGCACCACCAACAAATCTGGGAACCGGAAGTGGACGCCGTCGACGGCCTTATAACGCAACTCTGCTCCGACACCGCCCCTGTTGCAAACATTGGGCGAAGCAGCCACCCTACTGTCATGGCTCGCTGGAGTCGCAGCCGCTATTGATGCAAGCAGGCGAACACTACAAAAAATATGTCAACTAATGATCTTCTATCAGTGACCCTGAAAGAATTGGTCATAGATATATGACAATTTGAGACCAATTGGTCAAAAACTGTTCGGGGGGCTCTAAACCCTAAACCATTGCGACCATTTTGGTCAGAAAGGTTGTAATTTCCGTACACGAAATGGTCATAAAAAAACAACGCTGGTCCGCTGCCTTATCTCTAGTTGTTAACGACCAATATAGATGGTCATAGCCTTGTAAATTGTGGTGGGCTGCGTCATCTCATCAGTTTTGCCTATGTGTTATGTCCATGTGTCAATTTTTGCCCAGGTTGTGAAGCAACCTATATTTCTGTCATTCCCAAAATTTTTAAAAAGACTCATAAATTCTTTGGGCCATATCTTCATCAAATATGTAAAAAACCTTCCTTGCCTAGTTCAAAAATAATTAAAAACATATTCATTTTCCTACTCTGTTCAGAAAAACACTTTGTGAAGGAAGTACCACTTTGGCATGTCCAAATTGTATCCATTTTCTACAGTGCTTTCCTCTGCCCAAATAACCATCCTCCACCAAATGCCAGCTCAATCCATTCATTATTTTGAGCCCAGCTTCAACATTCATATTTATGTCCAGTGTGATACTTTGCAAAGCGAGTACCACCTAGGCTCCTCTTTTTGAACTGAAAATTTGCGAAGACGGTCTTCTTAGTAACTGATCATCCTCAGCCAAAACTCACACCCATTACCCATGTGCATTTTCCGTGCCGCTAATCAAACACTTGGCTGCTTATTCATGTTGGAGTATCGATCGGTCTCCTCGTGAGAATCTTATATTGTGATTTTCTTTCTAGCACCTACCTGGGGAGTGCCCAACCCACTAGACATGCATAGGCCGCCCAGAACACATGGCAACGCCACGGTCATGCGGTGACCACGCGACGGGCATGCGACTTTACGCGCTCTGGAGTTGGGGCCCTCGGCCATCGTCCAAAACTCGACGTATCACCACCAAACCATGTATTTATGATTAAATAGGTACTTATGTGACTAGAAATGATTTTTGGAAAATAAAGAGCAAATTATAAGGCACCTACAGTTCAAATTTGACCCGCTTCCTACTGAATCGATGGGAATTTGTCTTTTTCACCAGAGGTGGATCAAAACTTTTGACACCCAACCATTTTTTCAATTGTGCATTAAATATGGCTTAGTATTTTATAAAATTGATTTGGTCCAATTTTGCAACAAATATATGATAGGTCCTTCACAAAAAAAACTCATTTCGGGCACTTGGGAAATGGAAAATGAATTTTCCGTGCAAAGAAAATGAAAACTCCCTTAGGCAACATTGTTTTGAATTCCAAGATGCACCCTTGTGCATAATATGAGATCATTTGAACAAAATATGCCATGAATATGGTCATAAGATTGATCATTTGGCTTGAAAGCCATGAATCTTCACGCATCATAGCTCATTTCTGAGAACACTTTTTAAAATAATTGCCGTATTACAAGTTTATTGTTTTTCCTGGAAACTTGGTCACATATGATGACACAATGCGAAGGTTTTCCAATTTTTAATTTTTTTTAATTTTTTATTCCCGTTTCAAAATGCGGTCAAAACGGTGGGCTTGACCATTCCTAGCTAGTGGTTGAATCTTGGAAAACTTTTGACGTTTCTCTGATGAAATAGATACTTATGTACCTAGAAATGGTTTTTAGAAAAAATAAAGAGAAAACTATGAGGCATCTTCAGTTCAAATTTGACCCGCTTCCTACTGAATCGGCGGGAATTTGTCTTTTTCACCAGAGGTGGATCAAAACTTTTGACACCCAACCATTTTGTCTATTGTGCATTAAATATGGCCTAATATTTTAGAAAATTGATTTGGTCCAATTTTGCCACAAATATATGGTAGGTCCTTCACAAAAAAACTCATTTCGGGCACTCAGAAAATGGAAAATGGATTTCCCGTGCAAAGAAAATGAAAACTCCCTTAGGCAACATTGTTTGGAATTTCAAGATGCACCCTTGTGCACAATATGAGATCATTTCTCTGAATTTTTCATGTGAAAAAGTAGAAGAAAAACAAAAGAATGCCGAGATAGATTCTTTTTTGAAACATAATTTGTCTTTTTGATGAGAGGTGGATCGAAAGCATTTTACATCTAAAGATTTGGTCAATTGTACATAAAATGATGTCTTATAGTTTTGGAAAATGGAGTGGTGCTGTAAACATTTTTGGCACTCTAAAAATAGAAAATGATTCCCCCCTTAAAAACTTATTTCTCATAACAATTTTTAAAAGATATTTGTCTTATTCGAATCCCAAGTTTGTTAGTTTTCCTAAAAACTATGTCACATTTGGTGACACAATGAGAATGTTTCTTTTTGAATTTCTCATATCATAAAACCGTTTATATCATTCAACACCTTTTTTTGAAAAAATATGGTTCAACACCTTATTTTAAGTCGATTACGACCAATTTAGAAGGTCATAACGTGTACTGGGTTTCTGATTGGTCCATGGACATGTCACGCGGATCGTGCTCAAACGCCGTCGGATGCTCTCGGATCCGACGGCAGCCCTTTCTCCCTCACCCCCTCCCCCTCTTTATCTCAAAAAAAGAAAAAGAAAAAATAAAACTCCCTCACCCTCTCACCCCACGAACCCTAGCGCTCCAGATCCGCCACCCACCTCATGCGCCCACCCACCTCACTCTCCCCGCGCCGCCGCCCCTAACCCCAGTCCCTACCTCTAGATCTCGACGCGCCGCCGCTCCCACCCCACTCCTCCGGTGTTCCCCTCACACTCTCATCCGCCTCCCGTCCCCTCGGCGGCGGCGCCTTCCCCATCGTGCCCCCGATCTAGATCCCTCCCCTCCCCACCTCATATCCTCTCCCCTCTCCCCACTCTCAGATCCAACTGGCCCGAGATGGAGGCCATCGTGGACATGGTCGCCACCATCGACCGCGAGAGGGGGTCCTGGTCCTCTCCCTCGTCGTCCTTGGCGGCGGCATCTGCGAGCGGTTCCTGGAGTGGCCGGTCATCGCGCTGGAGGCGCTGCTCCTGGCGCTATCCCTCTCGGGGCTCGCGGGGTCCCTCTGTCGTGTCTTCATCGTCTTCTCCTTCGTCGTCACCTACCGCATCCGGACCTCCCCCAAAGCCGCACTCCTCCTCCCTCGTCCCCATCTCCTCGCCGCCAGTATCCAGTCCCAGGTCGCCAGCATCCACTCCTAGGTCGCCAGCATCCAGTCCAACGACTTGCAGTGAGACTGTAACGCCCCATATGCAACCTTCCCGAATTGTACTCCAACTCTTGCCGTTTCCGACATTAAGTTATATTTAATTCTCGGGTTCGGGTCTTGCCTCCGTGTGTTTTTTTGTTTTTCGTGCATCTCATATCATGTCGTCACGTGCATTGCATATGCATACATGTGTTCGAGAACGTTGCAGAAAACAAAAAAAATTCCTACTCGTTTCACCAAGATCATCTAGGAGTTCATCAAGCAACGAGTCTTCAGATGCATCTACATACCTTTGTAGATCGCGTGCGGAAGCGTTCAAAGGAACAGGGATGATGTAGTCGAACACGACGTGATCCAAATCACCGATGACCGAGTGCCGAACGGACGGCACCTCCGCGTTCAACACACGTACGGGACGGGAGACGTCTCCTCCTTCTTGATCCAGCAAGGGGGAAGGAGAGGTTGATGATGATCCAGCAGCACGACGGCGTGGTGGTGGATGCAGGGCGTCACGACAGCAGGGCTTCGCCGTGTACTACGAGAGAGAGATGTAACAGGGAGAGAGGGAAGCACCAAAAGTCGTGGGGTGAAGTCCGTCCTCTCCCCCAATATATATAGGGGTGCCAAGGGGGGGGGCGCCGGCCCTAGTAGATGGCATCTACTAGGGGGGCGGCGGCCAAGGGGTGGGGGGCTTGCCCCCCAAGCAAGGGGGCGCCCCCCTTAGGGTTTCCCCAAACCCTAGGCGCATGGGCCCTTGGGGGGTGGCGCCCCAGCCCACTAAGGGCTGGGTTCCCTCCTATTTCAGCCCATGGGGCCCTCCGAGATAGGTAGCCCCACCCGGTGGACCCCCGGGACCCTTCCGGTGGTCCCGGTACAATACCGGGTACCCCGAAACTTGTCCCGATGGCCGAAACTGCACATCCTATATATAATTCTTTACCTCCGGACTATTCCGGAACTCCTCGTGACGTCCGGGATATCATCCGGGACCCCGAACAACATTCGGGTTACTGCATATTCATATCTTCACAACCCTAGCGTCACCGAACCTTAAGTGTGTAGACCCTACGGGTTCGGGAGACAAGCAGACATGACCGAGACGACCCTCTGGTCAATAACCAACAGCGGGATCTAGATACCCATGTTGGCTCCCACATGCTCCACGATGATCTCATCGGATGAACCACGATGTCGAGGATTCAATCAACCCCGTATGCAATTCCCTTTGTCAATCGATATATTACTTGCCCGAGATTCGATCGTCGGTATCCCAATACCTCGTTCAATCTCGTTACCGGCAAGTCACTTTACTCGTACCGTAATGCATGATCCCGTGACCAGACACTTGGTCACTTTGAGCTCATTATGATGATGCATTACCGAGTGGGCCCAATGATACCTCTCCGTCATACGGAGTGACAAATCCCAGTCTTGATCCGTGTCAACCCAACAGACACTTTCGGAGATACCCGTAGTATACCTTTATAGTCACCCAGTTACGTTGTGACGTTTGGTACACCCAAAGCACTCCTACGGTATACGGGAGTTACACGATCTCATGGTCTAAGGAAAAGATACTTGACATTGCAAAACTCTAGCAAACGAACTATACGATCTTTATGCTATGTTTAGGATTGGGTCTTGTCCATCACATCATTCTCTTAATGATGTGATCTTGTTATCAATGACATTCAATGTCCATAGCCAGGAAACCATGACTATCTGTTGATCAACGAGCTAGTCAACTAGAGGCTTACTAGGGACATGTTGGTGTCTGTTATTCACACATGTATTACGATTTCCGGATAACACAATTATAGCATGAATAAAGACAATTACCATGAACAAGGAAATATAATAATAATGCTTTTATTATTGTCTCTAGGGCATATTTCCAACAGTCTCCCACTTGCACTAGAGTCAATAATCTAGTTACATTGTGATGAATCGAACACCCATGGAATTCTGGTGTTGATCATGCTTTGCCCTAGGGAGAGGTTTAGTCAACGGATCTGCTACATTCAGGTCCGTATGTACTTTACAAATTTCTATGTCTCCATCTTGAACATTTTCACGAATGGAGTTGAAGCGACGCTTGATGTGCCTTGTCTTCTTGTGAAACCTGGGCTCCTTGGCAAGTGCAATAGCTCCAGTGTTGTCACAGAAGAGCTTGATCGGCCCCGACGCATTGGGTATGACTCCGAGGTCGGTGATGAACTCCTTCACCCAAATTGCTTCATGTGCAGCCTCCGAGGCTGCCATGTACTCCACTTCACATGTAGATCCCGCCACGACGCTTTGCTTGCAACTGCACCAGCTTACTGCCCCACCATTCAAAATATACACGTATCCGGTTTGCGACTTTGAGTCATCCAGATCTGTGTCGAAGCTAGCGTCGACGTAACCCTTTACGACGAGCTCTTCGTCACCTCCATAAACGAGAAACATCTCCTTAGTCCTTTTCAGGTACTTTAGGATATTCTTGACCGCTGTCCAGTGTTCCTTGCCGGGATTACTTTGGTACCTTCCTACCAAACTTACGGCAAGGTTTACATCAGGTCTGGTACACAGCATGGCATACATAATAGAACCTATGGTTGAGGCATAGGGGATGACACACATCTCTTCTATTTCTTCTGCCGTGGTCGGACTTTGAGCCGAGCTCAATTTCATACCTTGTAACACAGGCAAGAACCCCTTCTTAGATTGATCCATATTGAACTTCTTCAATATCTTATCAAGGTATGTGCTTTGTGAAAGACCTATGAGGCGTCTCGATCTATCTCTATAGATCTTGATGCCTAATATATAAGCAGCTTCTCCAAGATCCTTCATTGAAAAACTCTTATTCAAGTAGGCCTTGATGCTGTCCAAGAGTTCTATACCATTTCCCATCAAAAGTATGTCATCTACATATAATATGAGAAATGCTACAGAGCTCCCACTCACTTTCTTGTAAACACAGGCTTCTCCATAAGTCTGCGTAAACCCAAACGCTTTGATCATCTCATCAAAGCGAATGTTCCAACTCCGAGATGCTTGCACCAGCCCATAAATCGAGCGTTGGAGCTTGCACACCTTGTCAGCATTCTTAGGATCGACAAAACCCTCCGGCTGCATCATATACAATTCTTCCTTAAGGAAACCATTAAGGAATGCCGTTTTGACGTCCATTTGCCATATTTCATAATCGTAGAATGCGGCAATTGCTAACATGATTCGGACGGACTTCAGCTTCGCTACCGGTGAGAAAGTCTCATCGTAGTCAACCCCTTGAACTTGTCGATAACCCTTAGCGACAAGCCGAGCTTTATAGATGGTCACATTACCATCCGCGTCTGTCTTCTTCTTAAAGATCCATTTATTTTCTATGGCTCGCCGTTCAACGGGCAAGTCAGTCAAAGTCCATACTTCGTTTTCATACATGGATCCTATCTCGGATTTCATGGCTTCTAGCCATTTGTCGGAATCCGGGCCCGCCATCGCTTCTTCATAGTTCGAAGGTTCACCGTTGTCTAACAACATGATTTCCAGGACAGGGTTGCCATACCACTCTGGTGTGGAACGTGTCCTTGTGGACCTTCGAATTTCAGTAGGAGCTAGATCAGAAGTATCTTGATCATTATCATTTACATCCTCTCTAGTCGGTGCTGGCACCTCAGGAACATTTTCTTGAGTTGCGCCATTTTCCGGTTCAAGAGGCAATACTTCATCTAGTTCTACTTTCCTCCCACTTACTTCTTTCGAGAGAAACTCCTTCTCTAGAAAGGATCCATTCTTGGCAACAAAGACCTTGCCTTCGGATCTGAGGTAGAAGGTATACCCAATAGTTTCTTTAGGGTATCCTATGAAGACGCATTTTTCCGACTTGGGTTCGAGCTTTTCAGGTTGAAGTTTCTTGACATAAGCATCGCATCCCCAAACTTTTAGAAACGACAGCTTAGGTTTCTTCCCAAACCATAATTCATACGGTGTCGTCTCAACGGATTTTGACGGAGCCCTATTTAAAGTGAATGCGGCAGTCTCTAAAGCATAGCCCCAAAAAGATAGCGGTAAATCGGTAAGAGACATCATAGACCGCACCATATCTAATAGAGTGCGATTACGACGTTCGGACACACCTTTACGCTGAGGTGTTCCAGGCGGCGTTAGTTGTGAAACTATTCCACATTTTCTTAAGTGTGTGCCAAATTCGTGACTCAAGTATTCTCCTCCACGATCTGATCGTAGAAACTTGATTTTCCTGTCACGTTGATTCTCAACCTCACTCTGAAATTCCTTGAACTTTTCAAAGGTTTCAGACTTGTGTTTCATTAAGTAGATATACCCATATCTACTTAAGTCATCAGTGAGGGTGAGAACATAACGATAGCCACCGCGAGCCTCAACACTCATTGGACCGCACACATCAGTATGTATGATTTCTAATAAGTTGGTTGCTCGCTCCATTGTTCCTGAGAACGGAGTCTTGGTCATTTTACCCATGAGGCATGGTTCGCACGTGTCAAATGATTCATAATCAAGAGACTCTAAAAGTCCATCAGCATGGAGCTTCTTCATGCGTTTGACACCTATGTGACCAAGGCGGCAGTGCCACAATTATGTGGGACTATCATTATCAACCTTGCATCTTTTGGCACTCACATTATGAACATGTGTAGCATTACGTTCGAGATTCATAAAGAATAAACCATTCACCATAGGAGCATGACCATAAAACATATCTCTCATATAAATAGAACAGCCATTATTCTCGGATTTAAATGAGTAGCCATCTCGAATTAAACGAGATCCCGATACAATGTTCATGCTCAAAGCTGGTACTAAATAACAATTATTAAGGTTTAAAACTAATCCCGAAGGTAGATGTAGAGGCAGCGTGCCGACGGCGATCACATTGACCTTGGAACCATTCCCGACGCGCATTGTCACCTCGTCCTTTGCCAGTTTCCGCTTATTCCGCAGCCCCTGCTTTGAGTTACAAATGTGAGCAACTGCACCGGTATCAAATACCCAGGAGCTACTACGGGCACTAGTAAGGTACACATCAATTACATGTATATCACATATACCTTTTGTTTTGCCGGCCTTCTTGTCTGCTAAGTATTTCGGGCAGTTCCGCTTCCAGTGACCGTTTCCCTTGCAATAAAAGCACTCAGTCTCGGGCTTGGGTCCATTCTTTGGCTTCTTCCCGGCAGCTTGCTTGCCGGGCGCAGCAACCTCCTTGCCGTCCTTCTTGAAGGCTTTCTTACCCTTGCCCTTCTTGAACTTAGTGGTTTTATTGACCATCAACACTTGATGTTCCTTCTTGACTTCTACCTCTGCTGATTTCAGCATAGCAAATACTTCAGGAATGGTCTTTTCCATCCCCTGCATATTGAAGTTCATCACAAAGCTCTTGTAGCTCGGTGGAAGCGACTGGAGGATTCTGTCAATGACCGCATCATCCGGGAGATTAACTCCCAGCTGAGTCAAGCGGTTATGTAATCCAGACATCGTGAGTATGTGCTCACTGACAGAACTGTTTTCCTCCATCTTACAGCTGAAGAACTTGTCGGAGACCTCATATCTCTCGACCCGGGCATGAGCTTGGAAAACCATTTTCAGCTCTTCGAACATCTCATATGCTCCATGTCTCTCAAAACGCTTTTGGAGCCCCGGTTCTAAACTGTAAAGCATGCCGCACTGAACGAGGGAGTAGTCATCGGTACGTGCCTGCCAAGCGTTCATAACGTCTTGTTCAGCAGGGAGGACAGGTGCATCACCCAGCGGTGCTTGTAGGACATAATCTTTCTTAGCAGCTATGAGGATGATCCTCAGGTTCCGGACCCAGTCCGTATAGTTGCTGCCATCGTCTTTCAGCTTGGTTTTCTCTAGGAACGCGTTGAAGTTGAGGACTACGTGGGCCATTTGATCTACAAGACATATTGTAAAATATTTTAGACTAATGTTCATGATAATTAAGTTCATAAAATCAAATTATTTATGAACTCCCACTTAGATAGACATCCCTCTTCTAGTCATCTAAGTATAACATGATCCGAGTCAACAAGGCCGTGTCCGATCATCACGTGAGACGGACTAGTCAACGTCGGTGAACATTTTCATGTTGATCGTATCTTCTATACGACTCATGCTCGACCTTTCGGTCTTCTGTGTTCCGAGGCCATGTCTGTACATGCTAGGCTCGTCAAGTCAACCTAAGTGTTTGCATGTGTAAATCTGTCTTACACCCGTTGTATGTGAACGTCTGAATAAAACACCCGATCATCACGTGGTGTTTTGAAACAGCGAACTGTCGCAACGGTGCACAGTTAGGGGGAACACTTCTTGAAATTAATATGAGGGATCATCTTATTTACTACCATCGTTCTAAGTAAACAAGATGCAAAACATGATAAACATCACATGCAATCAAATAATAAACGTGACATGATATGGCCAATATCACATAGCTCCTTTGATCTCCATCTTGGGGCTCCATGATCATCCTGTCACCGGCATGACACCATGATCTCCATCATCATGATCTCCATCATCGTGCCTCCATGAAGTTGCTTGCCAACTATTACTTCTACTACTACGGCTAACGCGTTTAGCAATAAAGTAAAGTAATTTACATGGCGTTTCTCAATGACACGCAGGTCATATAAAAGAATAAAGACAACTCCTATGGCTCCTGCCGGTTGTCATACTCATCGACATGCAAGTCGTGATTCCTATTACAATAGCATGAACATCTCATACATCACATATAGATCATTCATCATTCATCACAACTTTGGCCATATCATATCACAAACACTTGCTGCAAAAACAAGTTAGACGTCCTCTAATTGTTGTTGCAAGTTTTACGTGGCTGAATTAGGGTTCTAGCAAGAACGTTTTCTCACCTACGTGAAAGCCACAACGTGATTTTTCAACTTCTATTTACCCTTCATAAGGACCCTGTTCATCGAATCCGCTCCAACTAAAGTGGGAGAGACAGACACCCGCCAGCCACCTTATGCAACTAGTGCATGTTAGTCGGTGGAACCGGTCTCACGTAAGCGTATGTGTAAGGTTGGTCCGGGCCGCTTCATCCCACAATACCGCTGAAGCAAGAAAAGACTAGTAGCGGCAAGAAAGTTGACAAATCCACGCCCACAACAAATTGTGTTCTACTCGCGCAAAAGAACTACGCATAGACCTAGCTCATGATGCCACTGTTGGAGAACGTTGCAGAAAACAAAAAAATTTCCTACTCGTTTCACCAAGATCATCTAGGAGTTCATCAAGCAACGAGTCTTCAGATGCATCTACATACCTTTGTAGATCGCGTGCGGAAGCGTTCAAAGGAACGGGGATGATGTAGTCGAACACGACGTGATCCAAATCACCGATGACCGAGTGCCGAACGGACGGCACCTCCGCGTTCAACACACGTACGGGACGGGAGACGTCTCCTCCTTCTTGATCCAGCAAGGGGGAAGGAGAGGTTGATGATGATCCAGCAGCATGACGGCGTGGTGGTGGATGCAGGGCGTCACGACAGCAGGGCTTCGCCGTGTACTACGAGAGAGAGAGAGATGTAACAGGGAGAGAGGGAAGCACCAAAAGCCGTGGGGTGAAGTCCCTCCTCTCCCCACTATATATAGGGGTGCCAAGGGGGGGGGCGCCGGCCCTAGTAGATGGCATCTACTAGGGGGGGCGGCGGCCAAGGGGTGGGGGGCTTGCCCCCCAAGCAAGGGGGCGCCCCCCTTAGGGTTTCCCCAAACCCTAGGCGCATGGGCCCTTGGGGGGGTGGCGCCCCAGCCCACTAAGGGCTGGGTTCCCTCCTATTTCAGCCCATGGGGCCCTCCGGGATAGGTAGCCCCACCCGGTGGACCCCCGGGACCCTTCCGGTGGTCCCGGTACAATACCGGGTACCCCGAAACTTGTCCCGATGGCCGAAACTGCACATCCTATATATAATTCTTTACCTCCGGACTATTCCGGAACTCCTCGTGACGTCCGGGATCTCATCCGGGACCCCGAAAAACATTCGGGTTACTGCATATTCATATCTTCACAACCCTAGCGTCACCGAACCTTAAGTGTGTAGACCCTACGGGTTCGGGAGACAAGCAGACATGACCGAGACGACTCTCTGGTCAATAACCAACAGCAGGATCTGGACACCCATGTTGGCTCCCACATGCTCCACGATGATCTCATCGGATGAACCACGATGTCAAGGATTCAATCAACCCCGTATGCAATTCCCTTTGTCAATCGATATATTACTTGCCCGAGATTCGATCGTCGGTATCCCAATACCTCGTTCAATCTCGTTACCGGCAAGTCACTTTACTCGTACCGTAATGCATGATCCCGTGACCAGACACTTGGTCACTTTGAGCTCATTATGATGATGCATTACCGAGTGGGCCCAGTGATACCTCTCCGTCATACGGAGTGACAAATCCCAGTCTTGATCCGTGTCAACCCAACAGACACTTTCGGAGATACCCGTAGTATACCTTTATAGTCACCCAGTTATGTTGTGACGTTTGGTACACCCAAAGCACTCCTACGGTATCCGGGAGTTACACGATCTCATGGTCTAAGGAAAAGATACTTGACATTGCAAAACTCTAGCAAACGAACTATACGATCTTTATGCTATGTTTAGGATTGGGTCTTGTCCATCACATCATTCTCTTAATGATGTGATCTCGTTATCAATGACATTCAATGTCCATAGCCAGGAAACCATGACTATCTGTTGATCAACGAGCTAGTCAACTAGAGGCTTACTAGGGACATGTTGGTGTCTGTTATTCACACATGTATTACGATTTCCGGATAACACAATTATAGCATGAATAAAGACAATTACCATGAACAAGGAAATATAATAATAATGCTTTTATTATTGCCTCTAGGGCATATTTCCAACAACATGTTCATCTCACGCATTCGAGCATTTTCCCCGTTGGCCGTTTTGCATTCCGGCGCTTCGTTCTCCTCCGGTGGCCATTTCTAGCTTTCTTTCGTGTGTGGGGATAAAACATTTCCGGATTGGGCCGAGACTTGCCATGCGGCCTTGGTTTACTACCGGTAGACCGCCTGTTAAGTTTCGGGTCATTTGGACTTCGTTTGATACTCCAACGGTTAACCGAGGGACCGAAAAGGCCTCGTGTGTGTGCAGCCCAACACCCCTCCATTTTGGCCCAAAACCCACCAAAATCTGCTCCATCATCTCGGTCGTTCGATCACGATCGTGTGGGCGAAAACCGCACCTCATTTGGACTCTCCTAGCTCCACTTATGCCTATAAATACACCCCGTCCTCGTTTTGGCTCGTCCCCTTCCTCGAAACCCTAGTTCCAAAAAAAAGGCATCGGATCCCGCGCGCCGCCGGACAATTCGCCCACCGACGGACGTGTCCGACTTTGCGCCCCGCCGCCACGTGGCACGCCACGATTCGCCGCCTCCACCGGACCACTTCGCCGCCGCGCCAGGCCCGCGGGGCCCGCGTCTGGCCCGCGGGGCCCGATCCCCTGCGCCTCCCGGGCGCTCCTCTCGCCGCCGTCGTCCCCGGCTCAGGGAGCCCGCAACCGCCAGCCGCCGCGGCTCCCGGCTCCGGCGACCTTGCCGGCCACCTCCACCGGAGCTCCTCGCCGCCGCCTCCTCTCCCCGGTCGCCGCCTCCTCGTCCTCCGCCGCCCCCACGCCGCCACTCCACCTCGCCGCCCGGATCCGGCCAGTGAGCTCCTTCATGCGCCAAGTCCGGCGAGCTCCGGCCACCTCCGTGACATTTCCGGCGACTCCGGCGACCCGAGCTGCTACAGTACCCGAAACCCTAGATCTGGGATATTTTGACGGTTGACTTTTCCCTCTCCCTCTTAATCTTTCATGCCATGTTTGACCAGTGATATCTCCGCATCCGTAGCTCCGATTTGGGCATATGATATGTCAAAATCTTCGTCTCGACGAGTACATCATTTCATTCCATTGCATCATTTGCATTTGAGGTCATCTTGTTGCCCAAAATGCTGTTGGAAGGAGGCATCATGAGTTAAATTGCAGATCCGTTAGTTCAACATGCACTTTTGTCATTTTTGCCATGTTTAATACGTGCATGATATGCCTGTGCCCTTTTGGGATGAATTATTAAGCATGTTGTCTTCTTTCCAGAGGTGCCTTCCTTGTATTTTTAGGATGTGTGTGTTGTCTTGTGCAAGCTTGCGAAGCGGGCTACCTGAGTTTACTGATTTCAGGGACTTAGTGAGTTTCACTAAGTCTGGGATGTTTTAGTTCACGATGCTATATGTCCAGCTTGTTTCCTAGTGATCCGTGCCTCTTTTGAGGATGATCAGTAAGAGTGATTTGTTATGCTTGTTGTGCTTAATCCATCCATGTCTTTACTTGTTATGTTGGAGCACGCTAGGTTGACTCAATCGAGCTCAACTTTTGGATAGTTGTTGTTTTGGGCAGATCGTGAACTCTCTTGCGATTTTGCTGGAGTTATTGCTAGTGATCCATGCATGCTATGCCATTGTACTTGCCATGTCTAGCTAGCATTTTGTGCCTTCTTAATGGATATATGCTTGCCTTGCCATGACTTGCACCGTAGTGAGTGCATCGAGCTCGTTTACATGCCTCCGTGAGTTATATTTCAGCATGTCCCAGTTTTCACTAAGTCTGAAAACTGATTGTGTTTCATCGATGTTCGTGTGCTCGGTAGAGTATGTTGTGAACCCTTTTGGCCCCAGGTCATTTTGGGTGTTTTGTTAAGCTTGTTGAGTAGCTCCATGCCATGCTCTTACTTGCCATGTTCACGTTTTGCAACATGTTGTTTTGCTGCTCCAAAGAGAGCATCGTGGTCTGAAATTCCAGACTAGCGTTAATTTCGCTAAGTCTGAAATATGTTTTGCTTATTCAGTTTTGCCATGCTTGTTTGAAGCCCTTAATGGATGAATTTGCCGATGCCTCAGTCCTGGTGATTTGTTAAGCTTTTTGAGTACATCACTGCCATGCAATTTGTTTTCATGTTGGGTGGCTGTAGCATGTTCATTTTGTTGCGTTTAGGAGCCTACTTGCTGTAAATCGCAGATCGGTTCGTTTAGTAAAACGCTTGCCATTTCTAAACCGTAGCTCCGATTGCCATGATCTTTATATCGTTTTCAGGGGATTTCTTCCCCTCTATCCAGTGGCACACTTGGTTTTCCAAGTTTAGGCCAGGTTCATGCATTTCCTGTTACATCTTGCATTTTGCATCCCGCATCGCATCCCGCATAGCATACCATCTTTGCATATTATTGGTTGCCCTTGCACGTGGTTGATTGTATCCTTGTTGCTTGTTTGTGTTGTTGGGTAGAGCCGGGAGACGAGTTCGCTAACGAGGAGCCCGTTGAGTTTGCTTTTGAGGATCCAGTCAATTCTGACAACTGTGCAGGCAAGATGATCACACCCTTGAAATCACTACTATCTTTGCTATGCTAGTTTGCTCGCTCTTTTGCTTTGCCAATGCTACGATGCCTACCACTTGCTTGTCAGCCTCCCAATTGCCATGATTGAGCCTCTAACCCACCTTTGTCCTAGCAAACCATTGATTGGCTATGTTACCGCTTTGCTCAGCCCTTCTTATAGCGTTGTTAGTTGCAGGTGAAGATTGGAGCCGTTCCTTGTTGGAACACTTATTTACTTGTTGGGATATCATTATATTGCTATGTTATCTTTACTCATCTATATACTTGGTAAAGGGTGGAAGGCTCGGCCTCTCGCCTAGTGTTTTGTTCCACTCTTGCCGCCCTAATTTCCGTTATATCGGTGTTATGCTCCCGGATTGTTGAGTCCCTTACGCGGTTGGGCTATAATGGGAACCCCTTGATAGTTCGCCTTGATTAAAGCTTTTCCAGCAATGCCCAACATTGGTTTTACCATTTGCCACCTACCTCCTTTTTCCCTTGGGTTTCCGGAGCCCAAGGGTCATCTTTATTTTCGCCCCCCACGGGCCAGTGCTCCTCTGAGTGTTGGTCCGAACTAGAGCCCCTTGCAGCGCCACCTCGGGGGAACCCGAGGGCTAGTTTTCGTTGTACGGATTTCTTATCTGAGTGTGCCCTGAGAAAGAGATATGTGCAGCTCCTATCGGGATTTGTCGGCACATTCGGGCGGTGTTGCTGGACTAGTTTTGACCTGTCAAATCATCTTGTTGTACCGGGATACCGAGTCTGATCGGTGGGTCCTGGGTGGAGGACTATTCCTTCGTTGACCGTGAGAGCTTGTTATGGGCTAAATTGGGACCCCCCTGCAGGGATTGATCTTTCGAAAGCCGTGCCCGCGGTTATGGGCAGATGGGAATTTGTTAATGTCCGGTTGTAGATAACTTGAACTTAATTAATTAAAATGAATCAACTAAGTGTGTTGCCGTGATGGCCTCTTCTCGGCGGAGTCCGGGAAGTGGACACGGCGTTGGAGTTATGTTTGCGTAGGCTGCTCTATATAGTTTTCCGCACGTGCTTTGCCTCCTCTTCTCGCTCTCCTTTGCGAATAAGTTAGCCACCATATATGCTAGCCGCTTGCTGCAGCTCCACTTACATTACCCCTTTCCTACCTATTAAGCTTAAATAGTCTTGATCGCGAGGGTGCGAGATTGCTGAGTCCTTGTGGCTCACAGATTACTATTACACCAGATGCAGGGACCGATGATACTTCTCCGGATGGCGCGCTCGAGCTGAAGTGGGAGTACGACGAGGACTCTCAGCGATACCATGTGTCTTTTCCTGATGATCAGTAGTGGTGCCTATTCGGGGTTAGATTCAGGGCCTAGTCGCTTGTTGGGGGTCTTTTCTATTTTGGCGCCGTAGTCGGGCCATGAGTGATTGTATGATGGATGTTATTTATGTACTTTGATGTGACGTGGCGAGTGTAAGCCAACTATGATATTATTCCCCTCTTATGTTATATATGTACATGGGTTGTGTAATGATTCCCAACTTGCGACATTGCTTTCCATGCGCCTATGTCTCTAAGTCATGCCACGACACATGGGAGACATAGCCGCATCCAGGGCGTTACAAGTTGGTAATCAGAGCCTTCCCCGACCTTAGGAGCCCCATTGCTTGATTGTTTTTAGCAGCCGAGTTGCGTCTAGAAAAATGTTTTGAGTCCTTAGGAATTATATATCAGAGAGCTTAGGAATTCTTTTTTACTTCTCAGTCTCCTCATCGCTCTGGTAAGGCATCCTGACGTAGAGTTTTGACTCTTCTCTTCTCAAATTTCACTAAAAAAAAATTTAGGATCACGCGAGTATCTTAGTTTTGTTCCGATGGCTTATGATGAGAATACTGTCTTGGTGCCTCCTGTCATGGGTTTAGTGGAAGTGTCCCGGGGAGTTGAGCTCTGAGGTGTTGTCATCATAATTCTATCGTTGCAATTCTGGCATACTTGAGATATGTGCGCGACATCGAAAATCTCCTTTATGCAGTTCGTTGGTGAGATAACCTCGACGCCACCCAGTACTGGGGCGGGAGTTCGGGAGTATCGCCATAACTTGTATAACGGATGCTTTTCGAAGGTTGAGATAGATGGTTTCCGAATGTTTCTTGGTTATGTGTTGAAGGATGGATGCAGCTGGATGTAGGATTTGCTAGCTTGGGTGAGATATTATGCTTCCCCTGTATCCCCAACACCTAATTGCATAACCGGAAAGTTTCGGGAGTTTCATAGGTGGGAATTCAAGTAGCCTTAGGATATCTTTCCAACAGATATGTGATATGAAATTGGGGTTCAACGTCTAGTGGTTCGCCTATTCACGGTCGATTTTACAGTGGCCTCGTTGTGTCTTAAAGAGTCCTTGGCTATGCTGACTCGGGGACGCTTCGTATGTCATGTGCACTGCCTTGCACATGATGGTGCTGTACGGTCGAGCCCGTGTAGGTCCTACCACGAACACGTCGGACGAAATTTCTATCATGTATTTGTTCCGGCTTATTCCGCAAGCCAACCCTTGGTTTTATTTCGAGTTGTGGTATTCGTTCTTCTTCGACGTCATATGTTGATTCCATCCCTCGTTGATGTACCTCTTCTACCTGATTCTTCGTGGCTTCACAATTTAGGAATATGTGACCACTTCAAGGGAAGTGCATTCGTTCATTTTGTTCGGATGTGAAGACTTTATGTTGCAATTTTCATTCCGTTGGTTTCACCTTCAATATTTCTCTATTTGTGTGCTAATGGTGGTCAACCTCTCTAAGAGCACCAGTCAGAACCAGAATCAAGATCCTCCGCCACCTCCGCCTCCTCCGGAAGCATGGCAGGCTGTGATGGCTGCTACTAATGCAAATACTCAGCTGATCATGCAAATCATCCAAGAGCGGAATCAAAGCAGTTAAGCGAATCAAGGCAACAACCAGAACCATTTTGCAACTCTGAATCAGTTCCTCGCAAATGGTCCAAAGACGTTCAGTAACTGCGTTGAGGCTACCGATGCTGATGATTGGTTAGTCGATCTGGGCAAGCATTTTGAATGTAGCAACGTCAGACCTGAAGATTTCGTCAAGTTCGCGTCTTTCCAGCTCAAGGATCAGGCCGCAGAGTGGTTTCAGCAGTACCGGGATTCCAGAGGTGGACGTTTGATCACTTGGGATGATTTCCGTCGTGATTTCCGCGCTCATCACATTCCTCAAAGTGTGACTGAAAGCAAATGTGAAGAATTCCGCAATCTGAAGCAAGGCTCTTTGTCTGTCTATGACTACAACAAGTTGTTCCAGAAGCTCGCCCGTTTTGCCAAGCAGGATGTTCTTGATGAGAAGAGCATGATCTATCAGTTCAGGGGTGGTCTTCGTGAAGAAATTCAGCTCGCTCTTATCCTCTTCGAGCCGCTGAGGTACGATGAGTTCTACAACATGGCACTGAAGCAAGAGGCTGCTCAGCTAAGGTGTGATGCTTCAAGGAAGCGAGTCGGGGACACTACGTCTTCGTCCTCTACTCAAGTGGCCAAGCAGCAGAAGTATTGGCTTCCTCCTCCTCCGTTCCGTCAGCCGTATCAGCAGAAGAGCAAAGGTGGCAGTGGTTCGTCCCACCCACCCAACCCAGGCTTTCAGAACAAGACTTCGTCTCAAGCTCCAAGATCAAGTGCTCCGTACCACCGTCCGCTCTCAGAGGTCACATGCAACAAGTGCCAACAGAAGGGTCACTATGCCAACAAGTGTTTCAACCAGAGGCGTCTTCCTCCTCCTCTTCCTGTCAGATCGGCAAGTACAGCTGTGGTCAAGCATAATCCCAAGCACGCCAAGGTCAATATGGTGAATGCAGCTCAAGCAGAGGATTCGTCAGATGTGATCATGGGTAACCTTCCTGTTAATGATATTCCTGCAAAAGTTCTTTTTGACACAGGTGCATCGCATTGTTTTATGTCGAGACCTTTTGCATCTAAGCATGATTTTGTTACTCAAGTGTTGGCGAAGCCGTTGGCTATTGTTTCTCCGGCCCGTCAAATGACATCTCGAGTATGTGTTCCGGATGTCACTATCACTTTGGGCGATCGTAAGTTTTTGGCTTCTCCAAATGTTCTGGGTGATTCTGATATTGACCTCATTCTTGGGATGGACTGGCTCACTAAACACAAGGCTCACCTCGATTGTGCAGCCAGGCAGATTCAACTGACTCATTCCTCTGAAGATGTCATTGTTTTTGCTACTCGGGATAATACCATCCGGTTGTTCTCTCTCAATGAAAAGGGTGAATTGGATGCTATTTCGCAGATTCCGGTTGTTTGTGAGTATCAAGATGTCTTCCCAGAAGAACTCCCAGGCATGCCTCCAAACCGGCCGGTTGAATTTGTTATTAAACTTGAGCCCGGTATGGAACTCGTGTGCAAACGTCCCTACAAGCTCGGCCCCGAAGAGTTGAAGGAGTTGAAGAAACAACTCGATGTGCAAGAAAGAATGGGTCTCATTCGGCCTAGTACTTCTCCATGGGGTTGTGGTGTTCTTTTTGTGAAGAAGAAGGATGAAACGGACCGACTTTGTGTTGATTATCGTCCATTGAACAAGAAGACCATCAAGAACAAATATCCACTTCCCAACATTAATGAGCTATTCGAACAACTCAAGGGTGCCCAAGTATTCTCCAAGCTTGATCTCCGTATGGGTTATCATCAAATTCGCATTCGTGAACAAGATATTCCAAAGACGGCGTTCAGAACAAGCTATGGGTCATATGAATACACTGTTATGTCTTTTGGCCTCGCAAATGCTCCTCCGACGTTCTCTCGCATGATGAACTTCATCTTCAACCCCTACACCAACGACTTTGTTTTGGTCTATCTCGACGACATCCTGGTTTTCTCGAAGAACAAGGAAGATCATGCCAAACACTTGCGTTTGGTTCTTGACAAGCTAAGGGAACATCAATTCTACGCCAAGTTCTCCAAGTGTGAGTTTTGGCTCGATGAGGTTCTTTATCTTGGCCATATTATCTCTGCCAAGGGCATTTCCGTGGATCCTGAGAAGGTGTCTGCAATCGTTAATTGGGAACCTCCTCAGAATGTGAAGCAACTCCGTAGCTTCCTCGGTCTTGCAAGTTATTGCCGAAGATTCGTTGAAAACTTTTCCAAGATCGCGAAGCCTCTCTCGAATCTTCTTCAGAAGCACGTCAAGTACATTTGGTCTCTGGAGTGTGATGTTGCTTTCAATGCTTTGAAAGAGAAATTGATCACTGCTCCAGTTCTAACTCCGCCTGATGAAACCAAGCCGTACGAGGTCTTTTGTGATGCCTCTCTCCAAGGTCTCGGTGCAGTACTGATGCAAGAGAAGAAAGTTGTTGCTTATACCTCTCGCCAGTTGAAGCCAAATGAGAAGAACTGCCCCACTCATGATCTCGAGTTGGCGGCAGTTGTGCACACATTGTTGACTTGGAGACATCTTCTCTTGGGAAGGAAAGTGGACATTTTCACTGATCACAAGAGTCTCAAGTACATCTTCACTCAGCCTAATCTCAACCTCAGGCAGACTCGATGGGTCGAAATGATTCAAGAGTACAATCCGAGTATCGAGTATACTCCAGGCAAGGCTAATGTGATTGCTGACGCTTTGAGCAGAAAAGCATATTGCAACAGTCTGATTCTCAAGCCTTATCAACCCGAGCTTTGTGAAGCCTTCCGCAAACTTAATCTGCAAGTTGTTCCTCAAGGTTTCCTCGCCAACCTTCAAGTTTCTCCTACCTTGGAAGACCAGATTCGACAAGCCCAGCTTCTTGATGCTATGGTGAAAAAGGTGAAGATTGGTATTGCAAAGAGTCAGTCCAAGTACAAGTGCTACCGACTTGATGACAAGGACACTCTCTTCTTCGAGGATTGAATTGTTGTGCCCAAAGGTGAACTTCGTAAAGTGATCATGAATGAGGCTCACAACTCTCTCCTCTCCATCCACCCTGGGAGCACGAAGATGTATCAAGACCTGAAGCAAACTTATTGGTGGACTCGAATGAAGCGCGAGATCGCTCAATTCGTGAATGAATGTGATGTCTGCAGAGGAGTGAAAGCAGAACACCAAAGGCCAGCAGGTCTCCTCCAACCTCTCGCCATTCCAGAATGGAAGTTTGACCACATTGAAATGGACTTCGTGACTGGGTTTCCTAAGTCCAAGCGTGGCAATGATGCTATATTCGTTGTCATCGACAAGCTCACAAAAGTGGCTCATTTCCTGCCTATCAAAGAGTCAATCACTGCAGCTCAATTGGCGGAGCTCTACACCTCTCGAATTGTCTCTCTGCACGGTATTCCTCAAGTGATATCTTCAGACCGTGGCAGCATCTTTACCTCCAAGTTCTGGGATTCCTTTCAGAAGGCCATGGGCACCAGCATTCGCTTCAGCACTGCTTTCCATCCTCAAACAAGCGGTCAAGTCGAGCGTGTCAACCAGATTCTTGAAGATATGCTCAGGGCTTGTGTTATCTCCTTCGGCATGAAGTGGGAGGATTGCCTTCCTTATGCTGAATTCTCGTACAACAACAGTTTCCAAGAAAGTTCCGGCAAGGCCCCGTTTGAAATTCTGTATGGCAGGAAGTGTCGTACACCTCTCAACTGGTCCGAAACCGGTGAACGTCAGCTGCTGGGTAATGACCTGATCATAGAGGCAGAAGAAATGTGCAAGGTCATTCGTGATAACCTCAAAGTAGCCCAATCTCGTCAGAAGAGCTACTATGACAGCAAGCACCGTGATTTGGCCTTCAAGATCGGAGATCATGTCTACCTCCGCGTCTCTCCTATGAAAGGGACTCGTCGCTTCCGTATCAAAGGGAAGCTTGCCCCCAGATACGTCGGGCCTTTCAAGATCGTCAGCAAGAGAGGCGACCTCGCCTATCAACTCGAGCTTCCTGCAACCTTTGCCAATGTTCATGATGTGTTCCACGTCCCGCAACTCCGAAAGTGCTTCAAGACGCCTGAGCGGACCGTCAACATCGAGGACATTGAGCTCCAAGAAGATCTCTCCTACCGTGAGCACCCAGTTGCAATCCTGGAAGAGACTGAACGCAAAACTCGCAACAAGTCAATCAAGTTTCTCAAAGTCAAGTGGTCACAAGTGTTCTGAACTTTGTACTTTACCATTGTGGTTGGAGAGTTTTCAAGTGTTTCGGTAGGTGCTTACTGCTAGCTGAGTGGACTAACAGTTTAACTAATACATCAGAAAGGTTGCTACTACATTTACATTGGTGGCAGTGTCCTGCATTGATCGATGGTGCAGCCATATACCCCTGCCAGTACCTGATTGTTCTCATTCATTATTGTGCAGCAGCGCCTTCTTGTTCATATCCATTCTTTTCAATTAATGCCAACATGTACAAAATACCCCTACCGGAAACTAAGAATGTTCATAGTAATTTGAAAAGTATCTCATGCTTGATGCTTATACACTTGCATACACATCCCTCCTCCTCCTCTTCTCTTCTTCTTCCTAGGGTTGTAGAGATATTAGTATGCAGTAACCCGAAAGTTGTTCGGAGTCCCAGATGAGATCCTGGACGTCATGAGGAGTTCCGGAATGGTCCGGAGGTAAAGATTTATATATAGGAAGTCCAGTTTCGGCCATCGGGAAGGTTTCGGGGGTCGCCGGTATTGTACCGGGACCACCGAAAGGGTCCCGGGGGTCCACCGGGTGGGGCCACCTATCCCGGAGGGCCCCATGGGCTGAAGTGGGAGGGGAACCAGCCCCTGGTGGGCTGGTGCGCCCCCTTGGGCCTCCCCTGCGCCTAGGGTTGGGAAACCCTAGGGGTGGGGGCGCCCCCCACTTGGCTTGGGGGGGAAGCCACCCCTTGGCCGCCGCCCCCTTGGAGATTGCATCTCCTAGGGCCGCCGCCCCCCCAAGGCCCCTATATAAAGAGGGGGAAGGGAGGGCAGCCGCACCCTTGCTCTTGGCGCCTCCCTCTCCCTCCGTAACACCTCTCCTCCCCGCTTGCGCTTGGCGAAGCCCTGCCGGGATCCTGCTGCATCCACCACCACGTCGTCATGCTGCTGGATCTTCATCAACCTCTCCTTCCCCCTTGCTGGATCAAGAAGGAGGAGACGTCTTCCCAACCGTACGTGTGTTGAACGCGGAGGTGCTGTCCGTTCGGCACTTGGTCATCGGTGATTTGGATCACGACGAGTACGACTCCATCAACCCCGTTCTCTTGAACGCTTCCGCGCGCGATCTACAAGGGTATGTAGATGCACTCCTCTCTCCCTCGTTGCTAGATGACTCCATAGATTGATCTTGGTGATGCATAGAAAATTTTAAAATTCTGCTACAATCCCCAATAGATAGAACTTGAACAAATATATGTTCTACCTTTAGCTCCTAGTTGGGTTCGACACTCTTATTTATCGAAAGAGGCTACAATTGATCCCTTATACTTGTGGGTTATCAGGAGGCAGCGCCCATGCCAGGGACGCCGGGCCACCAGAGGGGTGCTACTCCGTCGAGCTAGCAGGGCGTCATGGGAAGGCACTAGGGATAGAAGTGATCTGCTGCCCTGCGGCGCTATTGAGGAGAAGGAGCCCCGCATCCCACCTTGTAGAGCAGGTGACAAGCAGCCCCGCCGCCGCCAACGCCATAAGGGCTTTGCTCGGTGTCGCCCGTCGGCGGCGGCGAGGGGAAGGGCATCGGGGAAGGGAACCCCTAGGTTGCGGCGGCGCCCTCCCGGGTCGCCCACCCGGGGGGGGCACGGGAGTCATGTGGCACGTCCCTTCACCTCAATGCTTACCTATTTATTGGCTCATGGGTCCATGTGTTTCCTCAATAACAGCACATGTACTTGTTCCTAGACAGCTAAAAGTGGGCTGCATTGCGCACTGTTAGGTGAGTATTGATTTTTTAAACACATTTAGGACAGTAAAACTAAACCTAATCCCAGCCGCTTACGTCTCCACTTATGGTTCATCGATTTAACGTCCATATCTTTCCTAGCTCTCGGATGAAACTTAGGGCCAAAGGCATCCAGGCGGGTGGATCGTAACGGGATCCCTGAGCCGGCTAGGGCGCCTCTTGCGGAGCTTCCGTGGGCAACAGATCGGACGACGCCCCTGATATGTGCGGTGGGCCCGGCGTTCCATGGCTGGAGGGGTGGATTGTCCTGTTCGAGATGGGTGGCGGAGGTGGCCGGCGCTCCTAGGCTGGCGAGGTGGGCTACTCGGCTTGGAGGTGGGTGGTGACGGTGGCCGCAGATCTGGCATCCTAGCTAGATCTGTCGCGGACTAGCCTTGATCGTCCGACGCCTTATGGAGGGACTAGTGAGGGGCAGTTGGAGGCTCTCTTCTGGCATGTCTGCGGTAGCGCTCCTCCTCATGCAGAGGCTCCGCATGGATCTAGTCAGCTGCGAGGTTGGGGGAATGCGACTTTCGGTGAAAATTGCACTGTCTACGGTGATGGCAGACGATGGCGGCGGCTCTGACATCGTTTCCTTCTCAAGGCATCGTCGTTGCAGCTTGCGCCACCACGCTTGGAATGTTCTAAGGGAAACCCAAGATCTAGATCTCCTGGATCGGACGATGATGGCCCTTCAGTGTCGTTCTCCCTCGTGTGAGCATCGTTTTGAGTAGGAGCTGACTAGAGGGGACAACATGAGGAGTGGTGTTACATCTACATCAAGGCTGACGACAGGTCTCAACGGCATGGTGCAGCGCAATTTTGGTGAAGGGTGCGTGTGGACGGACAAGCACAAGATGGAGGCGTTGTCTGGCGTCGCGGTAACGTCAATAGTGGAATGGCCTGGCAAGGTGAATGCGTTGATCACTCCTGAAGGGAGGTTGGTGGAAGATGGCGGCAGCTGATCCTAGAGCGTGTGCATGCATTGGGCCAGGAGTAATCCTCCTTTTCGAAAAGAAAAAAAAATGAAACTTAGGTCACGAACTAGGGTAGCTTTCCTTACTACTCCCGTGGAAACAACTAAATCATCTGGGTTTTTTATTGGGCCTAGAAATGTCATTGGCCCGCTAAGCTCCACGTCCTCCCTCAACCCATCATCTGCACCCGCGACCGCGAGGGCCAAAATCATTGTTTTAGCCTTTCAAAAGATTAGCGAGAGTAAAGTCTACTTTGAAAGTCTTGCACGATCTGACCCTCTTTTAGGGGTGCCACCCATAGTGGCATTTGCGATACACGAGAGACGCCGAGGTCAATGGCGTTTGGACCTTTCTCATGCGTCGGTCGCCACTCATGGGCCATCTGACGTGGCATGGCCGAAACGCTGAGCTTCGCCCCCCGACAGTGGTGTCTCAACCCCGACGAAGACACCATAGACCGCAACATATCATGCCGAAGAGGTAATAACCCATGGGGGACGCATGTGGAGCCCACCCGCATCGCAATTGGCCGCCTCCCCAAGCAACAAAGAATAGAGGAGAGGAACCCCGTCAAATCACCATCAAATTGAGCTCCTTTTTGTGGATCTTTCCCTCCCCCTGTTTCTTGAGGCAATCTCCCCCGGATCCGCTAATTTTTATGCTAAAATCTTGTTAATTCGGTGGCATTTTTTACCCTAAGGTGGAACCCTAGTTGATAGTTTCCCCAAAGCATAGTGAATTGAATTTCTTCCAAGTGATAATCTACGAGGCCAGAAATTATTCATACATTTCTAACTGATGAGGCGACACATCCATTCTTCGTCACCGACAGCTTGAGACTATATAATGAACTCTGTCAGACGAGGCTTGGTTATGTCACCATATGGCCACTATTACGACATACCCTATTGGCGAACAATTGAAGTTTCAAAGTGATGACCATCAACGCAAGTTAGTCCAATGTAATCTGCAGGATTAAAAAGGAATGTAATTAATCGGGTCATTTTATGAAGCCTCGGTAACCTGCAACCTGCAACTACACAATCACCGATTTAAGGAAATTTTGCATGGAAGTTCTTTCGATCAAAAATTGAAGTTGATCACAAAAGTTAGTATGAATACCTTTCCTACTCTTCACCTATTGTGTGGCCAGAACAATTCACAACAACACTATTCCATGATCACAAAACTGACAATGACCCCGACCTGATCTAAAAAAACGTATGACTAGTTCCTTTAATTCTTTTAAGTATTTAATTATCCCGGTTACAGTAATCACCACGTCAGGCATCCAGTGCTACCAAGGTGCAAAATCAAACAAAAACTATCTCAAGAACACACTTTCTAGCCAAACAAATCAGATGCTTCACCTCAAGAACACACATGGTCTATGATCATTAGTGTTTATTTCTCACAGCCGCTCGTCGCTGTTTGACATCAACCAAACGTACACCCCTCATGGTGTCTGACGTTGCTGACATTGATCATCGGTTACCGTCCCCCCCCCCCCCCCCCCCCACTAGTAGAAAAAGGGTCAAACGTGAAGCACATTAGTGTCGGTTTGTAAAAAAACCCGGCACTAATGTGATCAATAGTGCCGGTTCGAATGGCTATGCATTAGTGCCGGTTCGTAATGGACCTTTAGTACCGGTTCGTGCCACGAACCGGTACTAAAGGGGTGGTGGCAGGCTGGCGTCAGGCCAGGGCCCCACGAGCCCCTTTAGTGACGGTTTGTGACACAAACCCGTACTAAAGGTCTAACCTATAGTACCGGTTTGTGTCACCAACCGGCACTACAGAGTCTTAACCTATAGTCTCGGTTGAAGACACAAACCGGCACTATAGGGCAATTTTCAAACTCTACCCCCCCCCCCCCCCCCCCCCGGGTGTATCGCCATTTCAGTTTTGAAAAAATCAAAAGAAAATGATAAAAACTTCAAAAAATAAAATCCTTCGAGAGGTAGTTATATTACTATATCTACACGTTAGGAAAATTTGAAAACTTAAATTTGGACATGTTTTGCAAAAAGTGTAGGAAAAATGTAAAACGGCTATAACTTTTGCATACGATGTCGGAAAAAAACGTATAATATATCAAAAAAATTCAGCACCAAAATCCGCATCCGATGAAGACCGCCTACGTCCTGTTTGCAGTTTTTTAGAATCCTCAAATTCCAAAACAAAAAAAGATATGGTCAAATTTTAGTTTTTTTAAAAAAATTGGTTAAATCTGGTCAAACTACTTATTCAAGAAGTATTAATGTTACTACATAATTATTCAAGAATATTAGTGTTATTAAATAATTATTTCAATTTTTTGAATTTTGGTCAAATCTGGTCAAACTATGGTCAAATTTATTCAAGAAATATTAGTGTTACTAAATAATTACTGTTTTTAGAATAATAGTTTCAAACTCAAACAGTGAAATGTGTGACTTCATGCTCAAGCTAAACTCCTAAGGGTTAATAGGATTGACATCTTATTATTGTCAGGAAAACAACAAGTGCAGACTTGGAAACGAAGGAGAATAGAACCCGAAAGTTAAGCGTGCTCGGGCTGGAGTAGTGAGAGGGATGAGTGACCGGTCAGGAAGTTAGATGATTTGGAATGAGTGATCCACACTTGAGCAGTTAAGAGAGGTGATTAGAGACTAAATCACCAAATAATTCGGAAAAATAAAAAATCGAAAAAAAATCAAAAAAAATCCAAAATTTTCAAAAAAACCCTTTAGTACCGGTTCGTGCCGACCAATAGGTACTAAAGGTTCCCCATATCAGGGCACGAGATCACGCCACGTGGTGGCACTTTAGCACCGGTTCGTGCCAAACCGCTACTAAAGGGGGGGGGGCTTTAGTGCCCACCAATTAGTGCCGGTTATGGAACCGGCATTAAAGGCCCTTACGAACCGGTTTTAAAGCTCCGTTTTCTACTAGTGCCCCCCCTACAAAAAATACAATATTAAAGGTATACGGGGTGTGGTGGGTCAGAGATGAGGTCGCGCCTCGATGGTATACGCATGGATGGAACAGAATATATCATTGTTCTGCTACCGATTGATTGTATATAAGAGGTATTTGTGCTAGGTGATGCATTCTCGGGGGTAATATTGAATGATTGGTCTTCATTTTTGTGATGTCAATATTCATAAAGGGTATGTTAGGTCACTGGGAGTTATGATCATGTCATTACAATTGGCATTGGTTGTTTAAGAACTTGAACAAGAACTGTAGGAAAGGTATTCACACAAATTTTGTGATCTCCTTTCTATGATCCAAACAATTATGTACTCCACATTTGGTACTCATGAAATCCTTCCATTCAAAGATCTTTTGCAAAGTCTGTGTCTGCGCACTAATTGCTATCTTGTTGGCGATCTTTCATTTAGAAGCATACACATGTTGTATTTGCTATATCGACCTTGAGACCACAAGGTGGCTCAAGGTTTGTTTGGGAGAACCCTAGTCGTAGTTTATTCCACACTAATTTCTTGATGGCTTCTAAAATAAAACTTGGCAGAGTCTTGTTGGTGTTTGTGACACACAGGCTGCAGATCAGAATGCTACGTACCTACTAATAACATGTATTCCTTGACATTGCACGTAGATGGTGTCTGAAATACCCGTCTGCCTATCCTCTACAAGGTTGATTGAACCAAGTAGCTCGTTAAACAATGGCAATATGCGGAATAATAAATCCCAATGTCTTCCAAGCCTAAGAAACAAAACTAGATGCGGTGCAAGATCCACTCACTCCAAATGATGTATTTTCATCATTCCTAGAGGAATCCAAATTTAGAGGCAATAGAAACCAAGACCCGACATGTATAGTTTGGGCATTGTGAGTAGGAGACATCACCCCTTGGCTTTTTATCGTTTTGTGTGTGTTTGTGTGTGTGTTTCGCTTTCAACACATGTAATTGCTCCTTGTCAACTTTTAGTGGCCCACCTTGTACATAGTTGGGTGAGTATTAATTTGCTGAATACACCTAACTATAAGACGTACAAGAAGACTGTTTTTCGGGAAGAAGGATGTGTAAATCATGATTTAGAAAAATAAACAAACCTTTTTTATGGAATAATCAAACCTTGTTTACATGAAAATAAACTAGCCATTTTTTCAACCGAAAATAAATTAACATCTACCATGAGAAAAACGGTTTTAAAATGGAGTAAACCATCTTTTTAACATAGTACAGACGCAAGCACACACATATACGCATATACAATCACTCCTATGAACGCACACATGCACATCCTATCCCTATAAGCACCTTCGAGAAACTGAGCCGGCATATATTCTTGAGACTGACGAAGACACCATAGGCGTATCTAGTCGATGGGAACGTCTACTCCCACTAAACACACATCATTGGAAATCATGAAATAAATCAAGGAAAATGCGAGGACCAGGATTTGAACCCTCATGGGCTGAGAATACCACTGTTCTCCTAACCATCCAATCATAGGTTGATTCATAGTGGAGTAAATTTTTACAACACATGAGTGACTCCCTGCTCACCTTATTTCGGAGAAGTAATGAGAGATTAAATCAGAGCCTATATATAAATCAGAGTATCTAGGTGCTATAATTTACAATTTAGGGCCATTTTACGCCCAACTTATGATAATCCTACATCCACTTAAAGCTACAAAACTTTTTACGTGAACTTCCCTAATAATTCTCTACCCCGTGAATTTCAGACGGAGTAGGGGCCCTTCCTCCCCTTCTCTAATGCTGGTCATCCACGTTGGTTGATACGTACGTAAAACATGCAACTTACTCTATGTTGGTGTAGAGTTACTCTCCAACCTAGACTAGTTTGTGTGACTTTTTAAAATTTAAATCCTCCTTCCAGCGATAATCATCAAGTCAGGCAGCGGTGCCCAACAATCCAATGAAAACAAAAACTCACCTTCGCGTCCGCTCGTCGCCGTTGGCCCCATTCGGCACCCACCAAACTCTGATGCTCCTGTCCAGCCGGCCGCTGTACTTCCATATAGCCATTGCTGGCGCCGACCTTGGCGAGGCCGCCTCACAACTGACGGCGCCACAGGCCGCTGATCTTGTCGGTGGAGCGAGCCCACACTAGGTCGCTGGCCACGCACAGGCACAGGCGCACACTGGGTCGCTGGCGAGCGCCTTCACGTCACGCACGAGGCTCCACCTGCCGCCGTGCCGGTCGCACCCGATGACGTGCCCGTCAGAGCCGGCCGCGTACGTAGTGCTCCAGGACAGGCCGTCACGGGCGACGAGGACGGCCAAGCGGGTGTGCGCGCCGGCTCAGGAGGCCCCGGCCTTGCCCCTATCCCACACCTTGAGGCGGCCGTCGGTTCCAGAAGCCTTCGTACACCTTGAGCCATGCATATCAGTTCGTCAGCTCAGAACAACGAGAAGCCGAAGACGACGGCAGGAATCGCAGGGTGTCCCTACCCCTACGACCTCGTCAAGCAAGATACTGCCTTTTTCTTGTTCTTCATTTTGAGAAAAGCTCCTTCTTTCCCCTTGTTTTTTGAGATCGTGCAAGAGGCTGGCTCTGTGTTAATGGGCTAGACGCAACTGGGCCCTTGAAGCGTTCGTCCTAAGCCTACGACCGATGATGATGTTCGATTGAGATAGACCATGCCACCAGGCTAATTAAGTTTGGTTTAGTCCCACACGGAAACATTAACAAGATTGACACAGTAAATACGAGTATATTACTAGAGGATAGGGCAACCTTCAAACATACTTACCTGGACGGGGTCTATGGGCAATCAAGAAGAAGGCTCATGGCCTAGATCAATGGTTCACATTGCACATAGTGAATATGTTGATCTACCATCTCCTTTTGGAGAGTGGACGTCAAAATTTGTGTTAGAGGGGGTATGCGTTCGCGCGGCCCCTGCCAAGTTATAAAAATAAACTTTGTGTTGATCATCCATTTTAGAAAAAACATGATGAATGTGTTTTTTTGCTTTGAAAAGAGAATACCTATTAATTTATTTATTTTTATTGACGACAGAAGGAGTCAACATGTCTGCTAAAATATGCCTGCAAGATTATGCTTGTGCCAGAAAAATCTGACATGTGTGCATGGTATAGCCGCTGGATTAGTAGTTTTCATCCATGCAAGCAGCAATTTTAGTTATTTTTTAAGAAAGGGCAGCAATTTTAGTGAGAGAAAGATAATGCACGGTGGCCCAATGTATGAAAATATCAGCCTGTTTGGCTCCCGAAAGTCCACGAAACAATTGGATAGATCAGCAACAATTTGTGATCCTAGACTGCCAGGACTTTATGGTAGTCTCTAGAAAAAGAAATGCCACCATGTTTTCGGTGTTTCCTTGATGATGGTCGTCGACAGAATTCTATTTACCCACCAACGTCATGTGCTCCCTTGGGTTGGAAATGTATGGTATCGGTGTCTCCAAGACCCAACCGGTGACCCTATAGAAGGTTCAAGTAAGCAAGTTGCTAGTAAATTATTGGCATGTGGTAGCATAGTGAATCCTGATGCCTTCCAAGCCTACGCAACAAATCTAGATGCGGTGCCCTCTTCACCCCCTGAACGTATGAATCTTCTATGGTCATGGTCTCTAGAGGAATCAAAACTATGAAATTACATATCTACATGTACATGTGTAGTCTAGGCATAGTGAGTGTGGGGGCACTTCACTGCTTGCCATTTTATCGGTTTATGAGTCTACGTATTTCTTCAACTTCCTTTTTATTGGCTTGCATGTGTTTCTTCGGTTTTAGCACATGTGCTCATTCTATTCAACCAGGAGTGGCCAACATAAGAGTATTAATTTCTGAAGTATGTTTAGGTGCAAAAGAAAATTGTTTTATTAAAAGAGGATGTGAACATGGTTATATATCATAAATTTATTTGAAAATAAATTATTGTATCAATTTTACTAAACTTGAGCGAGTCCTCACCAGCAAAAGAACACGAACATTACAGGATGCCGTTGTTTCAGAAAAAGTACAGATAAACCAGATCACAAAAAGAGAGAAGAGGGACTGCAATAACGAGGTAAGCAATATTAACAATTTTCGTTGGTAAAAAACATTCATGGCCATGCTTAAAAAGAAATTGAAAATAAAATCAAAACCTATATAGAAACCGGCCAGAGTATAGGTATTAGTATAATTTACTGTTCAAAACGTCTGACTAGTTTGTGCGATTTTTAAAAATTTATCAAATCCTCCTCTCTGCGATGGACAATCACCAAGTCAAGCATCCATTGCTGCAAAAAAACAACTAAACCCAAACCAAAAATAATCTAAAGAGCACCCTTCCTCCAGCAAAATGTCTACTTTTCACGTCTGATCCTCCCCGTTGGCCCCATTCGGCCATATAGCCATTGCTGGCCTGCAGAGTGTCCTGGATGCATTTCACGGGGCCCTCGTGGCCAATGACGGTGCCGACGTTGGGGGGCTGCCGCATGGCTGCCGGAGCCACAGGCTGACACGGTGCACACCAGGTCGCCGGCCATTCACAGGCAAAGCACGGCCATGGCTTGCGCTTTCAAGTCGCACGCAAGGCTCCACCTGCCGTGCTGGTCCCAGCCGAGGATGTGCCCGTCCGAGCCGGCCGCTGCCCCCGCGGCGCCGGCGTCGGTGCTGGCCACCCGGCCCAGCCACCCAGATAGACCCTCGTGGTGGGGAGCGCGGCGAGGGGCTCCACACGACGGACACGAGCCGGCACCTGGTGCGTGTTCTTCCAATGTTTTGATCGGATCGGGGACACAAGCAGACACAAGGGTAGCGATCGTGCGAGAGGTTGGCTCTGTAATAATGGGCTAGAAGCAATTGGGCCCTTGAATCCTTTGCCCAACGTTTGGTTTAGTCCCACACGGAAAGATTAACAAGATTCCCTCGGTAAAGAAGAGTATATAACTACAGGAGTTCGACCTTTGAACATACTTACCTGGACGGGGTTTATGGGTGATCAAAAAGGCTCAAGACCTAGATTAATGGCTCACATTGCACATAGTGACTGTGTTAATCTACCATCTCCCTTGGGAGAGTGGACGTCAAAATTTATGTTAGAGGGGGTACGCGTTCGCGCGGCCCCTGCCAAGTTATAAAATGAAAAAAAATTGTTGACTAACTTTACAGAAAAACTTTTATGGATATCTTTTTGCTTTGAAGATGAAGAAGAGAATACCTATTATATTAAAAATTAAACCAGCATAGAGTCAGCATGTTTGATTCAGGTGTCCAGAGCAAGGCACCGTTTCGCGAAAGTGGCCAACGTTGGCAGATTAACCATGAGTAAATTCTTGTGAGTTGGGCCCTGGAAAAAGTCTTTCAATATTAGCATATATAGCCGACTGCCTACTTGCAGAACCACGACATCAGTAGTGCTAACTTAGAAAATAACCTTAGCTTAACACGGAAGGATTCAGGCCTGAAACATTTTAGGGCCATAGTAAATTTTCACTGAATGCTCTGTACATATTTCAGTTAAATAATCCTTACATCCAGCGGGTAGTGCTACACATTGTAAGGTCAGCACAGATGAAATAATAAAATTAGCCTGCATCTACCAAGAAGAGTTTAGCTCTGAAAATGTAATGAAGGGTAGTAGTCTAGTAGAGACATGTAAAAGGCTCCATTATAAGTTCTACTATATCGTTTGAAGAACAGCTCGATGTCCTGAATTATTATGTTTGTTCACATGGCCACGGTGCGCGTCAGAATGATACAAAACATATATTTGAGCCGAACTTTGGTAACATGACCCCAGTGCTATTGGGAGCTTCCTACAAAGTTTTAACTTATTTTGAGCATCAATACTTGTTGAGTGTTCCCTCAAAAAAAAACTTGCTGAGTGAAATTTATGGTTTCTGTGTATGAGTGGTGTGCCTACTCAACATCATGACATATTGATATATCTACTCTATAAATCATGATACATTTTTCCGCGATCATCATCACCATGATTCATTGTTGTGTCATAACTCAACTCTTTTTTCATGACCGATGGTATTTGAATCATTCATTAATCATGACCGAAAGTACTAGACTTTTTTCTACCTTCATTGACGAGGGTAGGAGATCATCACCTTTATTGTGACCGGGGAGGCCAAAAGTTATTCGCTCATTCTGATTGCGAGGCTAGACATCCATTGTTACTTAAGAAATCCTTCAGTTCAAAGGATTGTATGTCTTAAGTCTTATGTTAAGTCTGTGTTCATGCACTGGTCTCTATCTTGTATACGATGTTTCTTTTAGAAGCATACACATGTTGTATTTGCTATGCCAACCGTGAGATCTCTAGGTTGCTCAAGGTTTACATGGGAGCCCTAGTCATGGTTTATTCCACGTCGAGTTCTTGGTGGTCTCGAGGACAACAGTTTCACAATGTTGCTGGTGTTTGTGACTCACAGATTTTATTTTTCCAAACCATGTAGGAGGACTGCCTGTCATATATTATGATAGAAATAAGAAGGAAACAGTACATGTGCTAGTACAAGGCAGGAACAACCAGTCATGACAATGAACAACCATGGTCAACCAGAAACTACATAGGGTGGAGGGTGCCTAGATGCTTAGCACCAGCACGCACCCACAAGACACGATCAGATCTAATTAAATCAATTAGCGTCTGCCGCAGAAGTTGAGTGTTGTTGAATAGTCTGTTATTCCGCTTGTTCCAGATAGACCAAACGACCAGGGCGAGCAGAGAGTTTAAACCCTTCTCTTGTTATTCTCCAAGGTTGGTTTAGAGAGGGACCACCATTCCTTAGAGGTGGAGTTGGCTATTGGCTGGAGATGTGGGAGGCCAACCCAGCTCAGCATGGCACTCCAAACCATGCCGGTGATCGCACAGCGGGAGAATAAGTGGTCAACATCCTCGCCGTGCCCATTACTGAAAGAGCAACTAGCATTGAGCGGAAGGTCTCTCCTTGCAAGACGGTCGGATGTCCAAACACGCTTGCGGATTAGCAGCCAAAGAAAAATATTGCGCCGGAGAGGAGCCCATGCTTCCATATTGTGTCAGCTCACAGAAAACTAGTAGCAGGGGTAAATAAAGCCTGATATACCGACATGGAAGATAAGTGCCTGATGATTCCCACGACCATGACCAAGAGTCTGTGTGACGCCGACGGGGCTATGCCGACGGCAGCCGTAGGCATAGATCTATGCCGACGGCCTAGGGGCCTATAGCGACGGCCCGTGGCCGTAGGCATAGCCTGCGAGTCCGGTAGTGCCTCCTGAATGGCATCCCACGGTTTAAGGAGTTGCGCTGATGCTTGCGAGTCCATGTGTTTCTTCAGTTTTGACCCACGTACTTGTTCCACATCAAATAGTAAGGGCCCACATTGTGCATAGTCTGGTGAGTATTAATTTGTTAAATACACTAAATGCATAAGATATAATTAAAATATTGTTTCTAGAAAAGGATGGGGTATACAATCTTATAAATCATGACTTAAAAAAATAACCTTCGTACAAGAAGACGAACCGGCTCTTTTAATACACGTGAGAGACTCTTTTCCCCCTTGTTTCAGAATATTGAACTCATAGAGAGGGAACAAAACAACACACCAAAAAGAAATCCAATTCGGCTCTTAGGAGCATATGCTCCTGCTCACTAAAAATGTTTTTTTAAATGTCATTCTAAAAAAATATGTGTATTATTTGTCACGCCCAAATGCTATCTGTAAATTTTTAGGGTAAATCCTAAGCAGTTTGACATGTGCATAAAAAACAAGTTGAACGCCAAATGTTGCCTCCAAATGTTACACTTAAATTTGTTTTTTTCACCTAAGCAATGTTGCCCCGTTTCACATGAATTTTTTTCATCCACACTTGTTACACTAACTAGAATATCTACGAAAAGCAGAATTTTTAATTGTATTTACTTTTTTCAAACATATTGTTCATCCGAGAGCATATGCAACCTAGTGCCAAAATAGCCGTCCCCACACCAAGCATTATTAACCTTTTTTATTGTATTCAAAATCTATAATAGCCCAATTCGTCTCTTGGTTTTGTCGATGGCATGGAGGAGGGTGGGGCGTGGTGTGGTTAGCTTCCTGCGGGCGCAGTCGATCTAGTGGTTCCAGGTGTCGACGTCGAGGCGGGGACGGCGCTGGTGCAATGGAGTTTTGTCCGATGGCTCCTTCTTTGTTGCAGAGGAGCTTGCCATCTTTGCAGAGTTCCTCAGGGTCTTGCGTAGGTGGTAGTTGACGGTGTCCCGGACTAGGGTGTTCATGCCACGTCGGCCCACCGTTCATGGGCTGGGCCGAGGGCAGTGGCGGAACCTGAATTTTTGTGGAGCCTGGGCAAGTTGAGCCTAAATGTATAATCTAGAAATCAATAGCCAGGTATTCGGATACCGCGGCATATAATATACTAGCACCAAACTTCCAAACAATAAATCCATATTAATAACTAAGTGAAAACATAATCATAATAGTGTCACAAAAATGAAGATTCGTTGACCAAATAAACTTGAAACTTGACAAACACAAGACATATAACTAGCCTCGCCTAGAGGAAAACACGCCATGTTGCCAAAAAAAGTAAAGCTATCCATACCAGATGTCATTTTTGTGCAATTTCTTTCACCACGGTCAAAAGCATCGCTCACTTGTAAAAGAAAGACATATAACCAGCCTTGCATAGAGGCAAACTCACCATGTTACCAAAGTCCTAGTAGACATAGTAGGATAAAAAATGGATTTATAATTCAAATAAATTTAGTTGTGAGATGTGAATATATTCTAAATAGAAAGAAAAATAGATTTGGTCACATGGAACGTACCAATAGTGCGCTAAAGAAAATCACAAGGCAAATGCCCTTTCCGAGACTTTATTGCGGTAAATGGTTCTCATTTGGATTAAATTCATTGGCTATGTGAAGTTTTGTCTATTCATCATCTTCTATTTCCAGTTACACACCATTCACATTTTCAGTGCTTGCTCTATTAACCGAAGAACCCCTCGTCTCTGAAATTTAATGATAAGACTTGAAGCTAGTTGTTACATAAGTAAATAAAAAATGAGCTACAAGTAACAAGTTCATAGTAAGATCAACTACATATATTTTACACACTTTGATTTTGTAGTTTACATCATCCAACAAATATATTTTTTCTCCAGCCATCAACATACCCAACGAAACATTCTCTAAATTTAAGCCCTAACTCTATTGGTTCATTGCCAAATGACTTTTTCAGATGTAAAAAAATCATCAAACACTTCCATATGAAGATTGTTTCTTCGAAAGGCATGTAGTAGTAGTAATTAACAATTTAATAACATCATAGCATAGAGGAGCGTAGTGCTGCTGCTCTTTTGAGGTTGTACTTGAGGTCTTGGGTGTGCTTCAATCCCTAGCCCTAATTTCCATGGAGGATTCTTACCGAAGGAACTGCTGAAGCCGAATGCGAGGAAGGAGGGGATGAGGGACGATTAGATTTGCCCAAGCGCCGTGCGTCTAGCCGTCTAGGGCTCAAGGCCAGTTGGCAGCCACTAGCCATTCCGCTCGCCGCCTGAGAGACGAGAACAGAGACAGGAAGTAGGAGACATCGATCTATTTTTTTGAGCGGCTGGAGGGATTGATCTGTTAATTCCCTCGCGTCAATTGTTCGGCCTGGGCTGTGAACTATGTGAAACAAAGGCCCAAATATTTGTTTTGCCCGGGTAAAGGACGAAACCGAACAGGTTTGGCCCGTTACATTTTTGTCGATCGCTGATGTCGTCGTTCCACCGAGCCCGGGCAAGTTCCCACCAGTAATTCTCCATCTTTCCCCCATTGAGATCCCAAGAGAGGCTTGTCCATTCGGTCAAATATACCAAAGAAACCAACCCAAAACATGTTTAACATATATTCATGACCATCTATTAAAAACCAGGAAATTTCTATTATTCCACAATCCTGTGGGGATTGTGGATGATGTAATGTACAAATGTAGATTTTTCTCATTAATTACATAAACAAATATAGCTAAAGATTCAAAATCAACAATCTAGCAGGCAAAAATCTTGTTGAAATCATTCCATACTACTTTAGAAACAATACATACAAAAAAAGATGATAAACGATCTCGAAGCACACAATTCATTATAGGGGTTTAAGAAGACCTCTTTCTCTCAAATTGTCACAAGTGCTAATTTTGTTTTAGGAGAGCAACCACAACAAACCCTCGATATTTCGAGGCTCCCTGATTTTCCAAGTTGTGGGTAGATAAACTGGTTGTATCCCTCTAAAATTACTAATCGCATATAAAGATCTAGAGTAAATGTAATTTGATTCAAATTGCCATATCAGTTAATTAACCACATCAGCAAAGTAATTTGATACATCACCACTTAAAAGATCATACTACTGTAACATAAGGACTCCAAAGAAATCTTCTAAAGGAAACCTTAAGAAATTGACCATCCTACACCTCGGCAACAATTTTATTCTTTTCATTGAGTATGTAAAATAAATCCCAAAGTTGGCAGCTAAAGCAACATTACCAAACCAACAATCTTCCCAAAACATTGCTAACTTACCATTACCAACCCGACATTGATATCCTAATCTAATTGCCTGGATGGACCACATTCCCTTCCATAATTGGGAAGGATGTGGATCATGATAACACAACATGTTTGGAGATTCGGTGTTATATTTAGCATCTACTAGTTTCCTCCATAAAGACTCCCCATCAAGATATCTTATAACACAAGAACCGATGACACAAATATTCAAATCCTGGAGGTTAGGGATTCCCATACCACCATATTCTTTTTTCATGGAAATAGAAGGCCAATTAGCTAACTAGATCTTATCTTTTCCTTCACTACCATTCCAAAAAAAGAAGATAGCCCACTTAGAGAACTTGAAGAACACACACAAGGAAATTGGAATACTAGCTTTGCAGGATCTAATTAAAGTAATGTCCCAGGATAAGATAGCATCTTCCCTCTCCAACCAGTAATCTTGACCAGCATCTTGTCTAACATAGGTTGTAGATCCTCCCTACATAACTTCTCAAAATGAAATGGTAAACCTAGATACTTAATGGGGAAACTACCAGCATACATTGAAAATTTTCTAGAAAAGATTCAATCTCATCTTCCTAAAAATTAATGGGAACTAGTCCACTTTTATGCTAATTAATATTCATCCCAAAAATCAATTCAAAGCAAGATAAGAGCATCATTTTTCTACCGGTTGATGATGTATAAAGGGATTTTGTTGTAGGTGATCCATTCTGGAGTGGTTTTTTTTGAGACATTGCATTCCAGAGTGGTGATATGACATTATGTTGGTGTGAGTTGTTTTGGCCCAAAAAGAAGTGAACGGAAGGTATTGATACAAACTTTCATGATTTCCTTCCGTTGATCTGAATAATTTTGTCCAACACATTTGCTGCTTGTGGAATCCTTCAATTCCAAGCATTGTATGTCTTAGGTCTTGTGCTAAGTCTATATCTATGCGACGGTCTCTATCTTGCCGGCGATGTTTCTTTTAGAAGCATTGACATGTTGTGTTTGGTACGTCAACCTTGAGATCTCTAGGTTGCTCAAGGTTTATGTGAGCCCTAGTGAAGGTTTATTGCACGCCGCATTCTTGATTATCGCTAGGACAACCGTTTCACCATGTTGCTGGTAATTGTGATCCACATATTCAGAGTAGAAGGCTAGGTATCCATTAACATCATGTGTCCCTTGACAATGGACATAGATGATGTGTGAAACACCCAGCTGGTCATGCTCTACAAGATTGAATGAACCAAGTGTTTTCAACAAGATTGAATGAACCAAGTAGCACCCGCAACATTGTCGTGGCGTGGAAGAGTAAATCCAGATGCCTCCCAAGCCTAAGAAACAGATCTAGGTGTGGTGCACAATATCCACTCCCTCAATGTATGAAAGATGTATTCTCATAATTTCAAAGGAAATCAAAACTTGCAGGCTATAAAACAAATGACCTTTTTTATTGGCTTGCGAGTGAGGGGCACTTCACCGCTGGCCTTTTTATTGGCTTGCGAGTGAGAGGGCACCTCACTGCTCCTCTTTTCTTGGCTTGCGAGTCCATGTATTCCTTCAGTTTCGACACATTTACTTGTTCCTCGTCAAATAGTAGCAGCCCACATGGTGCGTAATCTGGTGAGTATTACTTTGTTAAGTAAACTAAATGCACAAGATGTAATAAAAAAATCTCAGAAAGGTGCGGGTATACAAGATCAAATCATGATTTTATTTTCTTTGAATAATCTAACTTTTTGTACATAATACGGATCCCCAGGAGAGAAAACATAACAACACACCAAGCACTATTTAGCCTTGTTCATTGTATTCGAAACCTATAATAGTCTTCTTTCTTTGCGGGTAGAAACCTATAATAGTCATGCCTCAAAATAAATAAAATTCAATCAAAACCTATAATAGTTAACGGTGCAGGCAATACCACTGGCAAATTAAATCGACGCCTCCGGCCGGCTAGCCACTCAAGCTCTTGAGTTCAGAAATCATGCAAGAGGTGTGCCTCTGCACTCTGCAGGACACTGCTTTCTTCTTGTCTTTTTTTGAGGGGATAAACCAAACTTTATTGATCAAACTCCACATGATGTGGGATACAAATTGGATCATGGGGTTCGACCAACCATGTGTATCGCCCCGGATCCAGAGAATGCGAAAACTTGGCTAACCTATCTGCATCACCGTTAGATGCTCTACCTTCAAACTTGAAATTACAATTCAAAAAATAAGCTCTATGTCTAATTTCACTAATGATAGCTCCATAAACACCACTACAGTTTCTCTGAATGTCGTTGATAACTTGTTTGGAGTCTGAAGCAATAATCACATTTTGGATCAATAGATCGTGCTAGCGGTTGGCTCTGTGTTAATGGGCTAGAACAATTGGGCCCTTGAATCCTTTGGCCTTTTTTTAAAAAACCGTGGGGAAGGACATACTGTACTGGCTAGCCAGTGGGTGTTCGGTTGGGGTAGACTGCCACCAGGGTAATTACGTTTGGTTTAGTCCCACACGGAAATATTAACAAGATTCGCTCGGTAAAGATGAGTATATATATTAATGGAGGATAATTCGGCCTTTGAACATATTGGCGTGCGCGACTACAAGTGCTGAAGCGAGACGAAGACGCGCCGCTGTCATTGCAAGTTATAGTAAAATGATATGTACCCAACAACAGCATGTGCTCCTTGACGTTGGATATAGACGGTGTCTCAAACTCCCATCAGGAACAAGGTATCTCGTGCAATAATGGCATCACACAGAAAACTAGATCCTGATGCCTTCCAATCCTAAGAAGCAAATCTAGATGTGGTGCAACATCCACTCTCTCGATGCAAGAATGATCTATGTTCCGCATCTTTAGCAGAATCATCAAAATATAAAGGCCTGAAATGTACGAGTATAGTTTGGGCATAGTGAGTGGGAGGGCACCTCGCCGCTTGCCTTTTTATGGGCTTGTGTTGTGTGCCTCTTCACTTTCAACACATGTACTTGTTTCTCTTCAACTAATAGTGGCCCACATTATGCATAGTCTAGTGAGTATTAAACTGTTGAATACACTTGGCGTACAAGAAGTTTGTTTCTCGGAAAGAAGGTGTATAAATCATGGCTCTCAAAAAACAAACTAACATTTACCAAGAGAAGAATGGGCTTTAAAGCAGAGTAAACATTTTTATTAACACGAGCGACCCCCTATCCACCTTCTTTAAGAAGTAATGACATATCGATCGCACAGAGAAAATGGAATAACACACCTAACACTGTTAGCCTTTTAGATTGTACTACCTCCGTCTAGATGAATAAGTCATTCGCTTAGTTCTAGGTCATCGATTTGAGAAATTAAATATGTGTTATATGTCATGAAAAGTATATCACTAGATTTCTACACGGATGTAGTTTCTAAAGATATATTATTTATCACATATAACACATATTTAGATAGTTAAATCTTTGACCTAAAACTACACGAATGACTTATTCACCGAGACGGAGATAGTATTCAAAATGCATAATGTTCAACCCTCAAAGTGAATTAAATAAAACCAAAAGCTATGTAAAAACCAGAGTAGGTGCTATAATTTACAGTTTACGGCTATTTTGCACCCAAACCTATGACTAGTTTGTGTGACCCTATCAGATTTCAATCCTCCTCTCAACGATAATCACCAAGTCAGGCATCCAATGACACATATCAAGCTTCACCTCAAGAACACGCAGGTCATGTCATCCTTGGCGTCTGTTTCTCGTGGCCGCTCGTCGCCGTTGGCCCCATTCGGCACGCACAATACTCTGATGTTCTTGTCGAGGCCACTGATGTACACCATATAGCCATTGCTGGCCCTAAACAGGGATGCCTGGGTGCATTTCACGGGGCCCTCTTCGCTCCCAACGACGCCGACCTTGGCGAGGCCGCCGCACGGCTGACGGCACCACAGGCCGATGGTCTTGTCGATGGAGCCGGGGTATACTAGGTCACCGGCCAGGCACAGGCACGGTACGCCCATGGCATGCATGCACCTTCACTTCGCGCGGGAGCCTCCATCGCGCGATGTGCCGGTCCCACCGAAGGACGTGCCAGTCTGAGCCGCCCGAACGAATCATTGTTCTTCTACCGACTTATGATATATAAGGAGGATTTGTGTTAGGTGATGCATTATGTTGGGTAGTATTGAATGATTGATCTTCGTCTTTGTGACTTCTCAATATTCATAAAGGTATGTTAGGTAATTGGGAGTTATGTTCATGTTGTTACGATTGGCGTGAGTTGTATTAACAAAAAAAAACTTATACAAGAAGTGTACGAAAGGTATTCATACGTATTTTGGGGATCTCCTTCCTATGATCCAAATCATTCCGTACCCCACATTTGCTACTCATGAGACCCTTCCATTCAAAGGACTATACCTTAGATCTTATGCTAAGTATGTGTCCGCGCACTAATTCCAATATTGTCGGTGATTTTTCTTTTAGAAGCATACACATGTTGTATTTGCTACATCAGCCTCGAGATCGACGACACAGCTTGATCGGATCGAAGAATCGACACAAGCAGACACAAAGGGTGGCGATTGATCAAGTTGAGCAGCAATAGTTAACGAGCAGCCAATTAAATCGACGCCTCCGGCCGGCTAGCTCTTGAGTTCAGAAATCGTGAAAGAGGTGTGCCTCCTACCGCTAGGACGTCGTCGTGAAGGATACTGCTTTTTTCTTCTTGTTTTTGGAGATCGTGCAAGCGGTTACCTCTTTGTTAATGGGCTTTTCGCAACTGGGCCTTGAATGCTTCGGCCTTTCTGTGAGACCGATGGGTGACAAAATATTGGCTAGCCAGCGTGTGTGTTGGTAGCCAGACAATGCTGCCAGGGTAATTACATTTGATTTAGTCCCACACAGAAAGATTAACAAGAATGGCACAGTAAATACAAGTATATAACTAGAGGGTAGCTCGACCTTTGAACATACTTACCTGGACGGGGTCTATGTGCGATCAAGAAGGCTCATGGCCTATATCAATGGTTCACATTGCACATAGTGAATGTGTTGATCTACCATCCTCCTTGGGAGAGTGGACGTCAAATTTTGTGTTAGAGGGGGTACGCGTTCGCGCGGCCGCTGCCAAGTTATAAATTTGAACTTTGTGTTGTTTCAACTTTAGAAAAACTTGATGGATATCTTTTTGCTTTCAAGACAATACCTATTATATTTAGTTTTACTGATGACAGTAAAGGAGAACAAATGTCGTCTATTAAAATATGCTGCAAGATTCAGCTTGATGCTTGTGCTCCAAAAATCTGACATGTGTGCAGGGGTAATAGCCGCTGGATTAGTAGTTTTCATCCTTGAAAAGCAGCAATTTTAGTGAGAGAATGAAAACGCACGTGGCCAAATGTATGAAAATGTCAGCCTGTTTGGTTCCCAGAAGTCCATGAAACAATTGGATAGATTAGCAATTGTCGCGCCAGAAATTTACACCGAAAGATTCTACGCAGCCACCAGCAAAGATTCAGCATGGTTCATTCATGAGTCCAGAACAAGGCGCCGTTTCATGAACCAAAGTAGCCAACGTTGGCTGATTAACCACGAGCGAATTGTTGTCATTTGGGCCCTGGAAATTTCATCTGAGGACGGTGACACATTAATGGATCTACGGTAAAATGTTCAACTCAACTGATGCATTAATAGTCTCTCAGTATTAGCATAGTTGACTGCCTACTTGCAGAACCACAACATTAGTCATCAGTAGTGCTATAACTTAGGTAATCACCCTGGCTTAACAAGGAAGGCTTCAGGCCTGAATCATTTTGTGGCCATCGTAGATTTCCACCGAATGTTTTGTAAAGATTTCAGTTAAACGAGACATCAGAGGCCGCCACTCAAGCAATCTAGACATCTAGCAGATAGTGCTACAACCAAGAAGAATTTAGCTCTGAAATTGTAATCAGGGGTAGTATAGACATGTAAAAGACTCATTTATAAGTTCCACATCATCTGAAGCACAACTCGATTGCGTGAATTATTATGCTTGTTCACAGGGATGCAGTGCGCGTCAGAGGTACTGCGCCCAGCTTCGGCAATTTTGGCCGAATCATACAAGGAAAATATTTAAGCCGAACTTTGGTGACATGACCCCAGGAAAATATTTTGGCGCGTCAGAGGTACATGCAACACTTTGATTAATTAATTTTGGCCGAATGATACAAGGAAATTTTTTTCCGTGATCCTCGTCGCCATGATTCGTTGTTGTGTCATAACTCAACCCTTTTCTCATGATCGATGATATTGGAACCATTCATTAATTAGTCATGACCGATGGTACTAGATATTTTTTACCTTGATTGACGTGGCTAGAACATCATCAACTTTTCCGTGACCGATAAGGCCGAATATTATTCACGCATTCTGAATTTCTGATTGACGAGGCTAAACATCCACTATTTACGATTGACGGGACCCAACATTTACCTTCAGCCTATTCAATGAATTTCGTGACTAACGAGACTCGGTTATGTCACAATGGCCACTTTTGCCACCTACCCTTTTGGCGAACATTTCAAGTTTCAAGACGACGAGTATCAACATGGCTAAATCAAGATGTTTTGCAGGATTAACAAGCAGATGTTATTAATTGGGTTGTTTTGCGAGGCCATGGTAACATGCAACTACATAGTCACCGAGTTAAGTCATATTTCAATGATGGCACAGTATATTGTAATCATGTGGGAAAGTTGTACTTCATAATACTATAATTATAAAACAAAATTTCCCATATGTGTGGTTGCCATTTTTACTTCATCTATATACAAATGTATAATGGCATGCCCATCATTTTATTTATCATTACACCATTAGCAGAACCCCTTCATGTTAGCAAAACAGGAAGCATAAACATTTTATTTTTGCTACGCTGACATTGTAATCCCTAGGTTCCAGTGGTTTTACATGGGAGCACACCAATCGTACCTTGTTCCATGTTGAATTCTTGGTGGTCTCTAGGACAACGGTTGCCACAATGTCACTGGTGTTTGTGCCGCATCCGCATCGTGTCTGGAAGAATGCTACTATGCTATGTACCCGCCAACATCATGTGTTCCTCGGTTTGGACGTGAAGGGTGTCTCCAACACCCAACTGGTCATTCTGAACAAGGTTGAAGGAGAACCACATTCCTCATGGAATATTAACATGATGCGAAAGAGTAAATTCCGATGCCATCCAAACTTAAGCAACAAATCTAGATGTGGTGCAATCTCCACTGATTCAAAGTACGAATAGTGTGTATTCATAATCTCTAGAGAGATGAGAACGGGTAGACTTTGCAGTTTGTAACATACATATGCATGTATAGTTTGGGCTTTGAGAGTGTGTGGTCAGTGGTCATGTCACTGCGTGCCTTTTTATATGCTTGTGTGTCCATGTGTTTCTTTAATTTTAGCCCATGTACCCATTCATAGTCAACTAGCAGTAGCTTCATATGTTCAAAAAAAGCAGTAGCTTCATTGTGTATTGTTAGGCGAGTATTTCTTTTATAATACATTGACATACAAGGTGTACGAGAATATTGTGTTTTCGAAAGGATAAATTGTACTAAGGACAACTCATGATTTTATTTTAAGAAAATAAAAAACCTTTGTTTCTAGATGGATGTGCACACAAACTTTAGAAGATGGATTTGTTTCAGAAGAAGAAAAAGGCATATCGATTGCTAAAAGAGATAAATAACATAACAAGGCAGCAACCACAGACGCTCACATACATGCACACACACTCACTCCTATGAACACATGTACGCATTCCCTACACCTGTGAGCATCTTCGAGAGACTGAGTCGACAGATCTTGAGATTGACGAAGTCGCCATTGATGGCTTGAGTTGACGGGCACGCCATACCGCTGAAAGAATAGCAGAAGAACCTGAAATAAATCTGGAAAATATGCAAGCACACATGTCAAGTCTAGAACTTGAACCCGGATGGGCTGATTTCAACACAAGAAACCTAACCACCTAAGTTATGTTTAGTTTGCAAAAAAGCTATGTGGTTATGCCTAAAAATAAATTTAAATAAAATCAAAACCTATATAGAAATAAAGGTATAGGTGACATACTTTACCGTTTTCAACCATTTTGTAGCCAAAGTATGGCTAGTTTTAGTGATTCTTTGGATCCGAAATACTATAATCAACAACAATCACGGTGTCTGGTATCCAGTGGCGCCAGATAATCAAAACGGAACAAAAACAATCTTGAAGCCATTTAATCTGGTAAAAACAAACTCAAGAATCTTCCTGTAGTAAAATGTACACACTTCCTATTGACCATAAGTTAATGGGGTTTTACATGGTAATGTCCAGGTTGTGGTTTGTTCCACGACGAATTATTGGTAGTCTCTTGGACAACAATTGCCACAATGTTGTTGGTGTTTGTGCTCCACATATCATATTGGGAAGTGTGCAATGTACCCATCAACTTCGTGTGTTCCTTGGAGTTGCACTTGAATGGTGTCTCCAACACCCAACTAGTTATTTTGAACAAGGTTTGAGGAACCAAGTTGCTCGTGGAACGGAACTGTGATGTGGAAGAGAAAATCATGATGCCTTCCAAGACTTAAGGCAAATCTGGATCTGGTGAAATATACACTCCCTCACTGTATGAACGATGCATGTTTAAAATCTCTAGAGGAATCAAAACTCGGAGGCTACGAAATTGAGGACCTATGTGAACAGTTTGGGTACGGTGAGTATGATGGCACCTTACTGCTTGCCTTTTTATGGGCATGTGGGTCTGTGTTTCTTAAATTTTCCTTTCTATCAGCTTGTGGGTCCATGTATTTCTTCAGTTTCAGCACATGTGTGTTGGGGAACGTAGTAATTTTAAAATTTTCCTACGCACACGCAAGATCATGGTGATGCACAGCAACGAGAGGGGAGAGTGTTGTCTACGTACCCACGCAGACCGACTGCGGAAGCGATCACACAACGTAGAGGAAGTAGTCGTACGTCTTCCCGATCCGACCGATCCAAGCACCGTTACTCTGGCACCTCCGAGTTCTTAGCACACGTACAGCTCGATGACGATTCCCGAACTCCGATCCAGCAAAGTGTCGGGGAAGAGTTCCGTCAGCACGACGGCGTGGTGACGATCTTGATGTTCTACCGACGCAGGGCTTCGCCTAAGCACTACAACGATATGATCGAGGTGGATTATGGTGGCAGGGAGCACCGCACACGGCTATGGCACGATCACGGGGATCAATTGTGTGTCTAGAGGTGCCCCCTGCCCCCGTATATAAAGGATCCAAGGGGGAGGGCTAGCCGGCCAAGGAGGAGGGCGCAGGAGGAGTCCTACTCCTACCGGGACTAGGACTCTCCCCCTCAATCCTATTCCTAATAGGATTCCGAGAGAGAGAGAGAGAGAGAGAGAGAGAGAGAGAGAGAGAGAAGGGGGCCGGCCACCTCTCCTAGTCCTAATAGGACTAGGGGAGGGGGGAGGGGCGTAGCCCACCTTGGGCTGCCCCTTTCACCTTTCCACCAAGGCCCAATAAGGCCCATATGGTTTCCGGGGGGTTCCGGTAACCTCCCGGTACTCCGGTAAAATCCCGATTTCACCCGGAACACTTCCGATATCCAAATATAGGCTTCCAATATATCAATCTTTATGTCTCGACCATTTCGAGACTCCTCGTCATGTCCGTGATCACATCCAGGACTCCGAACAACCTTCGGTACATCAAAATGCATAAACTCATAATAAATGTCATCGTAACGTTAAGCGTGCGGACCCTACGGTTCGAGAACAATGTAGACATGACCGAGACACGTCTCCGGTCAATAACCAATAGCGGGACCTGGATGCCCATATTGGCTCCTACATATTCTACGAAGATCTTTATCGGTCAGACCGCATAACAACATACGTTGTTCCCTTTGTCATCGGTATGTTACTTGCCCGAGATTCGATCGTCGGTATCCAATACCTAGTTCAATCTCGTTACTGGCAAGTCTCTTTACTCGTTCCGTAATACATCATCTCACAACTAACATCTTAGTTATAATGCTTGCAAGGCTTATGTGATGTGTATTACCGAGAGGGCCCAGAGATACCTCTCCGACAATCGGAGTGACAAATCCTATTCTCGAAATACGCCAACCCAACATCTACCATTGGAAACACCTGTAGTACTCCTTTATAATCACCCAGTTACGTTGTGACGTTTGGTAGCATCCAAAGTGTTCCTCCGGCAAACGGGAGTTGCATAATCTCATAGTCATAGGAACATGTATAAGTCATGAAGAAAGCAATAGCAACATACTAAACGATCGGGTGCTAAGCTAATGGAATGGGTCATGTCAATCAGATCATTCACCTAATGATGTGACCTCGTTAATCAAATAACAACTCTTTTGTCCATGGTTAGGAAACATAACCATCTTTGATTAACGAGCTAGTCAACTAGAGGCATACTAGTGACACTCTGTTTGTCTATGTATTCACACATGTATTATGTTTCCGGTTAATACAATTCTAGCATAAATAATAAACATTTATCATGATATAAGGAAATAAATAATAACTTTATTATTGCCTCTAGGGCATATTTCCTTCAGTCTCCCACTTGCACTAGAGTCAATAATCTAGTTCACATCGCCATGTGATTTAACAGCAATAGTTCACATCACCATGTGATTAACACCCATAGTTCACATCGTCATGTGACCAACACTCAAAGGGTTTACTAGAGTCAGTAATCTAGTTCACATATCTATGTGATTAACACCCAAAGAGTACTAAGGTGTGATCATGTTTTGCTTGTGAGATAATTTTAGTCAACGGGTCTGTCACATTCAGATCCGTAAGTATTTGCAAGTTCTATGTCTACAATGCTCTACACAGAGCTACTCTAGCTAATTGCTTCCACTTTCAATATGTATCCAGATTGAGACTTTAGATTCATCTGGATCAGTGTCAAAAACTTGCATCGACGTAACCCTTTACGACGAACCTTTTTGTCACGTTCATAATCGAGAAACATATCCTTATTTCACTAAGGATAATTCTGACCGTTGTCCAGTGATCTACTCCTAGATCACTATTGTACTCCCTTGCCAAATCAATGCAGGGTATACAATAGATCTGGTATACAGCATGACATACTTTATAGAACCTATGGCCAAGGCATAGGGAATGACTTTCATTCTCTTTCTATCTTCTGCCGTGGTCGGGCTTTGAGTCTTACTCAACTTCACACCTTGTAATACAGGCAAGAACTCTTTCTTTGACTGCTCCATTTTGAACTACTTCCAAATCTTGTCAAGGTATGTACTCATTGAAAAAACTTATCAAGCATCTTGATCTATCTCTATAGATCTTGAAGCTCAATATGTAATCAGCTTCACCGAAGTCTTTCTTTGAAAAACTCTTTTCAAACACTCCTTTATGCTTTACAGAATAATTCTACATTATTTCTGATCAACAATATGTCATTCACATATACTTATCAGAAATGCTGTAGTGCTCCAACTCACTTTCCCTTAAATACAGGCTTCACCGCAAGTCTGTATAAAACTATATGCTTTGATCAACTTATCAAAGCGTATATTCCAACTCCGAGATGCTTGCACCAGTCCACAGATGGATCGCTGGAGCTTGCACATTTTGTGAGCACCTTTCGGATTGACAAAACCTTCTGGTTGCATCATATACAACTCTTCTTTAATAAATCCATTAAGGAATGCAGTTTTGTTTATCCGTTTGCCAGATTTCATAAAATGCGGCAATTACTAACATGATTCGGACAGACTCAAGCATAGATACGAGTGAGAAGCTCTCATCATAGTCAACACCTTGAACTTGTTGAAAACCTTTTGCGACAATTCTAGCTTTGTAGATAGTAATGTTGGGGAACGTAGTAATTTCGAAAATTTTCCTACGCACACGCAAGATCATGGTGATGCATAGCAACGAGGGGGAGAGTATTGTCTACGTACCAACGCAGACCGACTGCGGAAGCGATCTCACAACATAGAGGAAGTAGTCATACGTCTTCTTCCCGATCCGACCGATCCAAGCACCGTTACTCCGGCACCTCCGAGTTCTTAGCACACGTTCAGCTCGATGACGATCCTCGGGCTCCGATCCAGCAAAGCGTTGAGGAAGAGTTCCGTCAGCACAACGGCGTGGTGACGATCTTGATGTACTACCGACGCAGGGCTTCGCCTAAGCTCTACAACGATATGACCGAGGTGGAATTTGGTGGCAGGGGGCACCGCACACGGCTAAGGAACGATCAACAATGATCAACTTGTGTGTCTATGGGGTGCCCCCTGCCCCCGTATATAAAGGAGCAGGGGGAGGGGGTTCGGCCGGCTAGGGGAGGGCGCGGGAGGAGTTCTACTCCCACCGGGAGTAGGACTCCCCCCTCAATCCTATTCCAACTAGGACTTCAAGGGGGAAAGGAGAGAGAGGGGGGCCGGCCCCTTCTCCTAGTCCTACTAGGACTTGGGGAAGGGGGGGCGCGCGGCCAGCTGTGGGCTGCCCCTTTTCTCTTTTCCACTAAGGCCCAATAGGCCCATTTGCCTCCCGGGGGGTTCCGGTAACCCTCCCGACATTCCGGTAAAATCCCGATTTCACCCGGAACACTTCCGGTGTCCAAACATAGGCTTCCAATATATCAATCTTTACGTCTCGACCATTTCGAGACTCCTCGTCATGTCCGTGATCACATCCGGGACTCCGAACAACCTTCGGTACATCAAAATGCATAAACTCATAATAACTGTCATCGTAACGTTAAGCGTGCGGACCCTACGGTTCGAGAACAATGTAGACATGACCGAGACACGTCTCCGGTCAATAACCAATAGCGGGACCTGGATGCCCATATTGGCTCCTACATATTCTACGAAGATCTTTATCGGTCAGACCGCATAACAATATACGTTGTTCCCTTTGTCATCGGTATGTTACTTGCCCGAGATTCGATCGTCGGTATCCAATACCTAGTTCAATCTCGTTACTGGCAAGTCTCTTTACTCGTTCCGTAATACATCATCTCATAACTAACATCTTAGTTATTATGCTTGCAAGGATTATGTGATGTGTATTACCGAGAGGGCCCAGAGATACCTCTCCGACAATCGGAGTGACAAACCCTAATCTCGAAATACGCCAACCCAACATCCACCATTGGAGACACCTGTAGTACTCCTTTATAATCACCCAGTTACGTTGTGACGTTTGGTAGTACCCAAAGTGTTCCTCCGGTAAACGGGAGTTGCATAATCTCATAGTTATAGGAACATGTATAAGTCATGAAGAAAGCAATAGCAACATACTAAACGATCGGGTGCTAAGCTAATGGAATGGGTCATGTCAATCAGATCATTCAACTAATGATGTGACCTCGTTAATCAAATAACAACTCTCTGTTCATGGTTAGGAAACATAACCATCTTTGATTAATGAGCTAGTCAAGTAGAGGCATACTAGTGACACTCTGTTTGTCTATGTATTCACACATGTATTATGTTTCCGGTTAATACAATTCTAGCATGAATAATAAACATTTATCATGATATAAGGAAATAAATAATAACTTTATTATTGCCTCTAGGGCATATTTCCTTCAGTCTCCCACTTGCACTAGAGTCAATAATCTAGTTCACATCGCCATGTGATTTAAGAGCAATAGTTCACATCACCATGTGATTAACACCCATAGTTCACATCGTCATGTGACCAACACTCAAAGGGTTTACTAGAGTCAGTAATCTAGTTCACATATCTATGTGATTAACACCCAAAGAGTACTAAGGTGTGGTCATGTTTTGCTTGTGAGATAATTTTAGTCAACGGGTCTGTCACATTCAGATCTGTAAGTATTTTGCAAGTTCTATGTCTACAATGCTCTACACGGAGCTACTCTAGCTAATTGCTCCCACTTTCAATATGTATCCAGATTGAGACTTAGAATCATCTGGATCAGTGTCAAAAACTTGCATCGACGTAACCCTTTACGACGAACCTTTTTGTCACGTCCATAATCGAGAAACATATCCTTATTTCACTAAGGATAATTCTGACCGCTGTCCAGTGGTCTACTCCTAGATCACTATTGTACTCCCTTGCCAAATCAGTGCAGGGTATACAATAGATCTGGTATACAGCATGATATACTTTATAGAACCTATGGCCAAGGCATAGGGAATGACTTTCATTCTCTTTCTATCTTCTGCCGTGGTCGGGCTTTGAGTCTTACTCAACTTCACACCTTATAATACAGGCAAGAACTCTTTCTTTGACTGCTCCATTTTGAACTACTTCAAAATCTTGTCAAGGTATGTACTCATTGAAAAACTTATCAAGCATCTTGATCTATCTCTATAGATCTTGAAGCTCAATATGTAAGCAGCTTCACCTAAGTCTTTCTTTGAAAAACTCCTTTCAAACACTCCTTTATGCTTTACAGAATAATTCTACATTATTTCCGATCAACAATATGTCATTCACATATACTTATCAGAAATGTTGTAGTGCTCCCACTCACTTTCTTGTAAATACAGGCTTCACCGCAAGTTTGTATAAAACTATATGCTTTGATCAACTCATCAAACCGTATATTCCAACTCCGAGATGCTTGCACCAGTCCATAGATGGATCGCTGGAGTTTGCATATTTTGTTAGCACCTTTCGGATTGACAAAATCTTCTGTTGCATCATATACAACTCTTCTTTAATAAATCCATTAAGGAATGCAGTTTTGTTTATCCATTTGCCAGATTTCATAAAATGCGGCAATTACTAACATGATTCGGACAGACTCAAGCATAGATACGAGTGAGAAAAACTCATTGTAGTCAACACCTTGAACTTGTCAAAAACCTTTTTCGACAATTCTAGCTTTGTAGATAGTAACACTACTATCAGCGTCCGTCTTCCTCTTGAAGATCCATTTATTTTCTATGGTTTGCCGATCATCGGGCAAATCCATCAAAGTCCATACTTTGTTCTCATACATGGATCATATCTCAGATTTCATGGCCTCAAACCATTTCGCGGAATCTGGGCTCATCATCGCTTCCTCATAGTTCGTAGGTTCATCATGATCTAGTAGCATGACTTCCAGAAAAGGATTACCGTACCACTCTGGCGCGGATCTTACTCTGGTTGATCTACGAGGTTCAGTAGTATCTTGTTCTGAAGTTTCATGATCATCATCATTAGCTTCCTCACTAACTGGTGTAGGTGTCACAGAAACAGTTTTCTGTGATGTACTACTTTCCAATAAGGGAGCAGGTACAGTTACCTCGTCAAGTTCTACTTTCCTCCCACTCACTTCTTTCGAGAGAAACTCCTTCTCCAGAAAGTTTCCGAATTTTAGCAACAAAAGTCTTGCCTTCGGATCTGTGATAGAAGGTGTATCCAATAGTTTCCTTTGGATATCCTATGAAGACGCACTTCTCCGATTTGAGTTTGAGCTTATCAGGATGAAACTTTTCATATAAGCATGGCAACCCCAAACTTTAAGAAACGACAGCTTAGGTTTCTTGCCAAACCATAGTTCACAAAGTGTCGTCTCAACGGATTTAGATGGTGCCCTATTTAACGTGAATGCAGCTGTCTCTAATGCATAACCCCAAAAACGATAGTGGTAAATCGGTAAGAAACATCATAGATTGCACTATATCCAATAAAGTACGGTTATGACGTTCGGACACACCATTATGCCGTGGTGTTCCAGGTGGCGTGAGTAGTGAAACTATTTCACATTGTTTTAACTGAAGACCAAACTCGTAACTCAAACATTTTACCTCTGCGATCATATCGTAGAAACTTTTATTTTCTTGTCACGATGGTTTTTCCACTTCACTCTGAAATTCTTTGAACTGTTTAAATGTTTCAGACTTATGTTTCATCAAGTAGATATCCCCATATCTGCTCAAATCATCTGTGAAGTTCAGAAAATAATGATACCTGCTGCAAGCCTTAATATTCATCGGACCACATACATCAGTATGTATGATTTTCAACAAATCTGTTGCTTGCTTCATTGTTCCGGAGAACGGCATTTAGTCATCTTGCCCATAAGGCATGGTTTGCAAGCATCAAGTGATTCATAATCAAGTGATTCCAAAATCCCATCAGCATGGAGTTTCTTCATGCGCTTTACACCAATATGACCTAAACGGCAGTGCCACAAATAAGTTGCACTATCATTATTAACTTCGCATCTTTTGGTTTCAATATTATGAATATGTGTATTATTAAGATCGAGATCCAATGAACTATTTTCATTGGGTGTGTAACCATATAAGGTTTTATTCATGTAAACAGAACAACAATTTATTCTTTTACTTAAATGAATAACCGTATTATAATAAACATGATCAAATCATATTTATGCTCAACGCAAACACCAAATAACACTTATTTAGGTTCAACACTAATCCCGAAAGTATAGGGAGTGTGCGATGATGATCATATCAATCTTGGAACCACTTCCAATCACACATCGTCACTTCACCCTTAACTAGTCTCTGTTTATTCTGCAACTCCCATTTCGAGTTACTAATCTTAGCAACTGAACTAGTATCAAATACTGAGGGTTTTCTATAAACACTAGTAAAGTACACATCAATAACATGTATATCAAATATACTTATGTTCACTTTGCCATCCTTCTTATCCGCCAATCACTTGGGGTAGTTCCGCTTCCAGTGACCAGTCTGCTTGCAGTAGAAGCACTCAGTTTCAGGCTTAGGTCCAGACTTGGGTTTCTTCTCTTGAGCAGCAACTTGCTTGCCGTTCTTCTTGAAGTTCCCCTTCTTCCCTTTGCCCTTTTCTTGAAACTAGTGGTCTTGTCAACCATCAACACTTGATGTTTTTCTTGATTTCTACCTTCGTTGATTTCAGCATCACGAAGAGCTTGGGAGTTGTTTCCGTTATCCCTTGCATATTATAGTTCATCACGAAGTTCTACTAACTTGGTGATGGTGACTAGAGAATTCTATCAATCACTATCTTATCTGGAAGATTAACTCCCACTTGATTCAAGCGATTGTAGTACCCAGACAATCTGAGCACATGCTCACTAGTTGAGCGATTCTCCTCCATCTTTTAGCTACAGAAGTTGTTGGAGACTTCATATCTCTCAACTCGGGTATTTGCTTGAAATATTAACTTCAACTCCTGGAACATCTCATATGGTCCATGACGTTCAAAACGTCTTTGAAGTCCCGATTCTAAGCCATTAAGCATGGTGCACTAAACTATCAAGTAGTCATCATATTGAGCTAGCCAAACGTTCATAACGTCTGCATCTGCTCCTGCAATAGGTCTGTCACCCAGCGGTGCATCAAGGACACAATTTTTCTGTGCAGCAATGAGGATAAACCTCAGATCACGGATCCAATCCGCATCATTGCTACTAACATTTTTCAACACAATTTTCTCTAGGAACATATCAAAATAAACATAGGGAAGCAACAACGCGAGCTATTGATCTACAACATAATTTGCAAAATACTACAAGGACTAAGTTCATGATAAGTTTAAGTTCAGTTAATCAAATTACTTAGGAACTCCCACTTAGATAGACATCCCTCTAATCCTCTAAGTGATCACGTGATCCAAATCAACTAAACCATAACCGATCATCACGTGAGATGGAGTAGTTTTCAATGGTGAACATCGTCATGTTGATCATATCTACTATATGATTCACGCTCAACCTTTCGGTCTCTGTGTTCCGAGGCCATATCTGCATATGCTAGGCTCGTCAAGTTTAACCTGAGTATTCTGCGTGTGCAAAACTGGCTTGCACCCGTTGTAGATGGACGTAGAGCTTATCACACCCGATCATCACGTGGTGTCTGGGCACGACGAACTTTGGCAACGGTGCATACTCAGGGAGAACACTTCTTGATAATTTAGTGAGAGATCATCTTATAATGCTACCGTCAATCAAAGCAAGATAAGATGCATAAAAGGATAAACATCACATGCAATCAATATAAGTGATATGATATGGCCATCATCATCTTGTGCTTGTGATCTCCATCTCCGAAGCACCGTCACGATCACCATCGTCACCGGCGCGACACCTTGATCTCCATCGTAGCATTGTTGTCGTCTCGCCAATCTTATGCTTCCACGACTATCACTACCGCTTAGTAATAAAGTAAAGCATTACATCGCGATTGCATTGCATACAATAAAGCGACAACCATATGGCTCCTGCCAGTTGCCGATAACTTGGTTACAAAACATGATCATCTCATACAATAAAATCAGCATCATGCCTTGACCATATCACATCACAACATGCCCTGCAAAAACAAGTTAGACGTCCTCTACTTTGTTGTTGCAAGTTTTACGTGGCTGCTACGGGCTTAAGTAAGAACACATCTCACCTACGCATCAAAACCACAACGATAGTTTGTCAAATAGACTCCGTTTTAATCTTCTCAAGGACCGGGCGTAGCCACACTTGGTTCAACTAAAGTTGGAGAGACAGTCTTCCGTAAGCCATCTGTGTGCGTAGCACGTCGAGGGAACCAGTCTCGCGTAAGAGTACGCGTAAGGTTGGTCCGGATCGTCTCGTCCAACAATACCGCCGAACCAAAGTATGACATGCTGGTAGGCAGTATGACTTGTATCGCCCACAACTCACTTGTGTTCTACTCGTGCAAATAACATCAAACCATAAAACCTAGGCTCGGATGCCACTGTTGGGGAACGTAGTAATTTCGAAAATTTTCCTACGCACATGCAAGATCATGGTGATGCATAGCAACGAGGGGGAGAGTATTGTCTACGTACCAACGCAGACCGACTGCGGAAGCGATCTCACAACGTAGAGGAAGTAGTCGTACGTCTTCTTCCCGATCCGACCGATCCAAGCACCGTTACTCCGGCACCTCCGAGTTCGTAGCACACGTTCAGCTCGATGACGATCCTCGGGCTCCGATCCAGCAAAGCGTCGAGGAAGAGTTCCGTCAGCACAACAGCGTGGTGACGATCTTGATGTACTACCGACGCAGGGCTTCGCCTAAGCTCTACAACGATATGACCGAGGTGGAATTTGGTGGCAGGGGGCACCGCACACGGCTAAGGAACGATCAACAATGATCAACTTGTGTGTCTATGGGGTGCCCCCTGCCCCCGTATATAAAGGAGCAGGGGGAGGGGGTTCGGCCGGCTAGGGGAGGGCGCGGGAGGAGTCCTACTCCCACCGGGAGTAGGACTCCCCCCTCAATCCTATTCCAACTAAAACTTCAAGGGGGAAAGGAGAGAGAGGGGGGTCGGCCCCTTCTCCTAGTCCTACTAGGACTTGGGGAAGGGGGGGCGCGCGGCCAGCTGTGGGCTGCCCCTTTTCTCTTTTCCACTAAGGCCCAATAGGCCCATTTGCCTCCCGGGGGGTTCCGGTAACCCTCCCGGCATTCCGGTAAAATCCCGATTTCACCCAGAACACTTCCGGTGTCCAAACATAGGCTTCCAATATATCAATCTTTACGTCTCGACCATTTCGAGACTCCTCGTCATGTCCGTGATCACATCCGGGACTCCGAACAACCTTCGGTACATCAAAATGCATAAACTCATAATAACTGTCATCGTAACGTTAAGCGTGCGGACCCTACGGTTCGAGAACAATGTAGACATGACCGAGACACGTCTCCGGTCAATAACCAATAGCGGGACCTGGATGCCCATATTGGCTCCTACATATTCTACGAAGATCTTTATCGGTCAGACCGCATAACAATATACGTTGTTCCCTTTGTCATCGGTATGTTACTTGCCCGAGATTCGATCGTCGGTATCCAATACCTAGTTCAATCTCGTTACTGGCAACTCTCTTTACTCGTTCCGTAATACATCATCTCATAACTAACATCTTAGTTATTATGCTTGCAAGGATTATGTGATGTGTATTACCGAGAGGGCCCAGAGATACCTCTCCGACAATCGGAGTGACAAACCCTAATCTCGAAATACGCCAACCCAACATCCACCATTGGAGACACCTGTAGTACTCCTTTATAATCACCCAGTTACGTTGTGACGTTTGGTAGTACCCAAAGTGTTCCTCCGGTAAACGGGAGTTGCATAATCTCATAGTTATAGGAACATGTATAAGTCATGAAGAAAGCAATAGCAACATACTAAACGATCGGGTGCTAAGCTAATGGAATGGGTCATGTCAATCAGATCATTCAACTAATGATGTGACCTCGTTAATCAAATAACAACTCTCTGTTCATGGTTAGGAAACATAACCATCTTTGATTAACGAGCTAGTCAAGTAGAGGCATACTAGTGACACTTTGTTTGTCTATGTATTCACACATGTATTATGTTTCCGGTTAATACAATTCTAGCATGGATAATAAACATTTATCATGATATAAGGAAATAAATAATAACTTTATTATTGCCTCTAGGGCATATTTCCTTCAAGTAACACTACTATCAGCGTCCGTCTTCCTCTTGAAGATCCATTTATTCTCAATTGCTTGCCGATCATCGGGCAAGTCAACCAAAGTCCAAACTTTGTTCTCATACATGGATCATATCTCAGATTTCATGGCCTCAAACCATTTCGCGGAATCTGGGCTCATCATCGCTTCCTCATAGTTCGTAGGTTCATCATGGTCAAGTAACATGACCTCCAGAACAGGATTACCGTACCACTCTGGTGTGGATCTCACTCTGGTTTACCTACGAGATTCGGTAGTAACTTGATCTGAAGTTACATGATCATCATCATTAGCTTCCTCACTAATTGGTGTAGTAGTCACAAGAACAGATTCTTGTGATGAACTACTTTCCAATAAGGTAGAAGGTACAATTACCTTATCAAGTTTTCTACTTTCCTCCCACTTACTTCTTTCAAGAGAAACTCCTTCTCTAGAAAGGATCCATTATAAGCAACGAATGTATTGCCTTAGGATCTGTGATAGAAGGTGTACCCAACAGTCTCCTTTGGGTATCCTATGAAGACATATTTCTCCGATTTGGGTTTGAGCTTATCAGGATGAAACTTTTTCTCATAAGCATCACAACCCCAAACTTCAAGAAACAACAACTTTGGTTTCTTGCCAAACCATAGTTCATAAGGCATCGTCTCGACGGATATAGATGGTGCCCCTTTTTAACGTGAATGCAGCTATCTCTAATGCATGACCCCAAAAACGATAGTGGTAAATCGGTAAGAAACATCATAGATTGCACTATATCCAATAAAGTACGGTTATGACGTTCGGACACACCATTATGATGTGGTGTTCCAGGTGGCGTGAGTAGTGAAACTATTTCACATTGTTTTAACTGAAGACCAAACTCGTAACTCAAATACTCTTTTCCACGATCAGATCATAGAAACTTTATTTTCTTGTTACGATGATTTTCCACTTCACTCTGAAATTATATGAACTTTTCAAATGTATCAGATTTCTATTTCATTAAGTAGATATACTCATATCTGCTCAAATCATCTGTGAAGATCAGAAAATAATGATACCTGTCGCGAGCCTCAATATTCATCGGACCACATACATCAGTATGTATGATTTCCAACAAATCTTTTGCTCGCTCCATTGTTCCGAAGAAAAGAGTCTTAGTCATCTTGCCCATGAGGCATGGTTCGCAAGCATCAACTGATTCATAATCAAGTGATTCCAAAAGCCCATCAGCATGGAGTTTCTTCATGCGCTTTACACCAATATGACCTAAACGGCGGTGCTAAATAAGTTGCACTATCATTATTAACTTTGCATCTTTTGGTTTCAATATTATGATTATGTGTATCACTACGATCGAGATCCAACGAACTATTTTCATTGGGTGTGTAACCATATAAGGTTTTATTCATGTAAACAGAACAACAATTTATTCTCTTACTTAAATGAATAACCGTATTACAATAAACATGATCAAATCATATTCATGCTCAACGCAAACACCAAATAACACTTATTCAGGTTCAACACTAATCCCGAAAGTATAGGGAGTGTGCGATGATGATCATATCAATCTTGGAACCACTTCCAACACACATCGTCACTTCACCCTTAACTAGTCTTTGTTTATTCTGCAACTCCTGTTTCGAGTTACTAATCTTAGCAACTGAACCAGTATCAAATACCGAGGGGTTGCTATAAACACTAGTAAAGTACACATCAATAACAGTATATCCAATATACCTTTGTTTACCTTGCCATCCTTCTTATCCGCCAAATACTTGGGGCAGTTCTACTTCCAGTGACCAGTCCCTTTGCAGTAAAAGCACTTAGTCTCAGGCTTAGGATCAGACTTGGACTTCTTCACTTGAGCAGCAACTTGCTTGCCGTTCTTCTTGAAGTTCCCCTTCTTCCCTTTGCCCTTTTCTTGAAACTAGTGGTCTTGTCAACCATCAACACTTGATGTTTTTCTTGATTTCTACCTTCGTTGATTTCAGCATTACAAAGAGCTTGGGAGTTGTTTCCGTTATCCCTTGCATATTATAGTTCATCACGAAGTTCTACTAACTTGGTGATGGTGACTAGAGAATTCTGTCAATCACTATCTTATCTGGAAGATTAACTCCCACTTGATTCAAGCGATTATAGTACTCAGACAATCTAGGCACATGCTATTGGGGAACGTAATAATTTCGAAAATTTTCCTACGCACACGCAAGATCATGGTGATGCATAGCAACGAGGGGGAGAGTATTGTCTACGTACCAACGCAGACCGACTGCGGAAGCAATCTCACAACGTAGAGGAAGTAGTCGTACGTCTTCTTCCCGATCCGACCGATCCAAGCACCGTTACTCCGGCACCTCCGAGTTCTTAGCACACGTTCAGCTCGATGACGATCCTCGGGCTCCGATCCAGCAAAGCGTCGAGGAAGAGTTCCGTCAGCACAACGGCGTGGTGACGATCTTGATGTACTACCGACGCAGGGCTTCGCCTAAGCTTTACAACGATATGACCGAGGTGGAATTTGGTGGCAGGGGGCACCGCACACGGCTAAGGAACGATCAACAATGATCAACTTGTGTGTCTATGGGGTGCCCCCTGCCCCTGTATATAAAGGATGAAGGAGGAGGAGGCCGGCCAAGGCATAAGGTGCGGCCAGGATGGGAGTCCTACTAGGACTCCAAGTCCTAGTAGGAGTCCATCAAGAGGGGAGGAAGGGAGAAGGAATAGGAGGAGAAGGAGAGGTGGCCGGCCCCCTTTTCCCTAGTCCAATTCGGACCAAAGGGGAGGGGAGGCGCAGCAGCCTTTTCCTCTTCCCACTAAAGCCCATCAAGGCCCATTACTTCTCCCGTAATTACCCGGTACTCTGAAAAATACCCGAATCACTCGGAACCTTTCCGATGTCCGAATATAGTCGTCCAATATATCGATCTTTACGTCTCGACCATTTCGAGACTCCTCGTCATGTCCCCGATCTCATTCGGGACTCCGAACTCCTTCGATACATCAAAACTCATAAACTCATAATACAACTGTCATCGAAACCTTAAGCGTGCGGACCCTACGGTTCGAGAACAATGTAGACATGACCGAGACACGTCTCCGGTCAATAACCAATAGCGGGACCTGGATTCCCATATTGGCTCCTACATATTCTACGAAGATCTTTATCGGTCAGACCGCATAACAACATACGTTGTTCCCTTTGTCATCGGTATGTTACTTGCCCGAGATTCGATCGTCGGTATCCAATACCTAGTTCAATCTCGTTACTGGCAAGTCTCTTTACTCGTTCCGTAATACATCATCCCGCAACTAACTCATTAGTTGCAATGCTTGCAATGCTTAAGTGATGTGCATTACCGAGAGGGCCCAGAGATACCTCTCCGACAATCGGAGTGACAAATCCTAATCTCGAAATACGCCAACCCAACATCTACCTTTGGAGACACCTGTAGTACTCCTTTATAATCACCCAGTTACGTTGTGACGTTTGGTAGCACCCAAAGTGTTCCTCCGGCAAACGGGAGTTGCATAATCTCATAGTCATAGGAACATGTATAAGTCATGAAGAAAGCAATAGCAACATACTAAACGATCGTGTGCTAAGCTAATGGAATGGGTCATGTCAATCAGATCATTCAACTAATGATGTGACCTCATTAATCAAATAACAACTCTTTTGTCCATGGTTAGGAAACATAACCATCTTTGATTAATGAGCTAGTCAAGTAGAGGCATACTAGTGACACTCTGTTTGTCTATGTATTCACACATGTATTATGTTTCCGGTTAATACAATTCTAGCATGAATAATAAACATTTATCATGATATAAGGAAATAAATAATAACTTTATTATTGCCTCTAGGGCATATTTCCTTCACATGCTCACTAGTTGAGCGATTCTCCTCCATCTTTTAGCTATAGAACTTGTTGGAGACTTCATATCTCTCAACTCGGGTATTTGCTTGAAATATTAACTTCAACTCCTGGAACATCTCATATGTTCCATGACGTTCAAAACGTCTTTGAAGTCCCGATTCTAAGCCATTAAGCATGGTGCACTAAACTATCAAGTAGTCATCATATTGAGCTAGCCAAACATTCATAACGTCTGCATCTGCTCCTCAATAGGTCTTTCACCTAGCGGTGCATCAAGGACATAATTCTTCTGTGCAGCAATGAGGATAAACCTCTGATCACGGATCCAATCCGCATCATTGCTACTAACATCTTTCAACACAATTTTCTCTAGGAACGTATCAAAATAAACATATGAAAGCAACAACGCGAGCTATTGATCTACAACATAGATATGCTAATACTACCAGGACTAAGTTCATGATAAATTGAAGTTCAATTAATCATATTACTTAAGAACTCCCACTTAGATAGACATCCCTCTAATCCTGTAAGTGATCACGTGATCCAAATCAACTAAACCATAACCTATATTCACGTGAGATGGAGTAGTTTTCAATGGTGAACATCGTTATGTTGATCATATCTACTATATGATTCATGCTCGACCTTTCGGTCTCTGTGTTCCGAGGCCATATCTGCATATGCTAGGCTCGTCAAGTTTAACCTGAGTATTCTGCGTGTGCAAAACTGGCTTGCACCCGTTGTAGATGGACGTAGAGCTTATCACACCCGATCATCACGTGGTGTCTGGGCACGACAAACTTTGGCAACGGTGCATACTCAAGGAGAACACTTCTTGATAATTTAGTGAGAGATCATCTTAAAATGCTACCGTCAATCAAAGCAAAATAAGATGTATAAAAAGATAAACATCATATGCAATCAAAATATGTGACATGATATGGCCATCATCATCTTGCTTCTTTGATCTCCATCTCCAAAGTACTGTCATGATCTATATCGTCACCGGCATGACACCATGATCTCCATCATCTTGATCTATATCAATATGTCGTCATGTGGTTGTCTCGCCAACTATTGCTCTTGCAACTATTGCTATCGCATAGCGATAAAGTAAAGCAAGTATTGGGCGCTTGCATCTTATGCAATAGACAGACAACCATAAGGCTTTTGCCAGTTGCCGATAACTTCAACAAAACATGATCATCTTATACAACAACTTATAACTCATCACGTTTTGACCATATCACATCACAACATGCCCTGCAAAAACAAGTTAGACGTCCTCCACTTTGTTGTTGCAAATTTTACGTGGCTGCTACGGGCTTAGCAAGAACCAATCTTACCTACGCATCAAAACCACAACGATAGTTTGTCAAATAGACTCCGTTTTAACCTTCGCAAGGACCGGGCGTAGCCACACTCGGTTCAACTAAAGTTGGAGAAACAGTCACCCGCAAGTCACCTATGTGCAAAGCACGTCGGGGAAACCGGTCTCGCGTAAGCGTATGCGTAATGTCGGTCCGGGCCGCTTCATCCAACAATACCGCCGAACCAAAGTATGACATGCTGGTAGGCAGTATGACTTATATCGCCCACAACTCACTTGTGTTCTACTCGTGCATATAACATCAAACCATAAAACCTAGGCTCGGATGCCACTGTTGGGGAACGTAGTAATTTCAAAATTTTCCTACGCACACGCAAGATCATGGTGATGCACAGCAACGAGAGGGGAGAGTGTTGTCTACGTACCCACGCAGACCGACTGCGGAAGCGATCACACAACGTAGAGGAAGTAGTCGTACGTCTTCCCGATCCGACCGATCCAAGCACCATTACTCCGGCACCTCCGAGTTCTTAGCACACGTACAGCTCGATGACGATCCCCGGACTCCGATCCAGCAAAGTGTCGGGGAAGAGTTCCGTCAGCACGACGGCGTGGTGACGATCTTGATGTTCTACCGATGCAGGGCTTCGCCTAAGCACTACAACGATATGATCGAGGTGGATTATGGTGGCAGGGGGCACCCCACACGGCTATGGCACGATCACGGGGATCAATTGTGTGTCTAGAGGTGTCCCCTGCCCCCGTATATAAAGGATCCAAGGGGGAGGGCTAGCCGGCCAAGGAGGAGGGCGCAAGAGGAGTCCTACTCCTACCGGGAGTAGGACTCTCCCCCTCAATACTATTCCTAATAGGATTCCGAGAGAGAGAGAGAGAGAGAGAGAGAGAGAAAGGGGGCCGGCCACCTCTCCTAGTCCTAATAGGACTAGGGGAGGGGGGAGGCGCGCAGCCCACCTTGGGCTGCCCCTTTCACCTTTCCACCAAGGCCCAATAAGGCCCATATGGTTCCCGGGGGGTTCCGGTAACCTCTCGGTACTCCGGTAAAACCCCGATTTCACCCGGAACACTTCCGATATCCAAATATAGGCTTCCAATATATCAATCTTTATGTCTCGACCATTTCGAGACTCCTCGTCATGTCCGTGATCACATCCGGGACTCCGAACAACCTTCGGTACATCAAAATGCATAAACTCATAATAAATGTCATCGTAACGTTAAGCGTGCGGACCCTACGGTTCGAGAACAATGTAGACATGACCGAGACACGTCTCCTGTCAATAACCAATAGCGAGACCTGGATGCCCATATTGGCTCCTACATATTCTACGAAGATCTTTATCGGTCAGACCGCATAACAACATACGTTGTTCCCTTTGTCATCGGTATGTTACTTGCCCGAGATTCGATCGTCGGTATCCAATACCTAGTTCAATCTCGTTACTGGAAAGTCTCTTTACTCGTTCCGTAATACATCATCTCACAACTAACATCTTAGTTATAATGCTTGCAAGGCTTATGTGATGTGTATTACCGAGAGGGCCAAGAGATACCTCTCCGACAATCGGAGTGACAAATCCTATTCTCGAAATACGCCAACCCAAAATCTACCATTGGAAACACCTGTAGTACTCCTTTATAATCACCCAGTTACGTTGTGACGTTTGGTAGCACCCAAAGTGTTCCTCCGGCAAACGGGAGTTGCATAATCTCATAGTCATAGGAACATGTATAAGTCATGAAGAAAGCAATAGCAACATACTAAACGATCGGGTGCTAAGCTAATGGAATGGGTCATGTCAATCAGATCATTCACCTAATGATGTGACCTCGTTAATCAAATAACAACTCTTTTGTCCATGGTTAGGAAACATAACCATCTTTAATTAACGAGCTAGTCAAGTAGAGGCATACTAGTTACACTCTGTTTGTCTATGTATTCACACATGTATTATGTTTCCGGTTAATACAATTCTAGCATGAATAATAAACATTTATCATGATATAAGGAAATAAATAATAACTTTATTATTGCCTCTAGGGCATATTTCCTTCAATGTGCTCGTTCTATTCAACTAGGCGTGGCCCGCATTGTCCACAGCCTTGTGACTATTAATTTCTAAAATACATTTAGGTGTACAAGAAGATCATTTTCTTAAAAGAATAGGTGTAAATGATGAATAATCTTTGGTTTGTATTCACAAAAATATGACATGTTGAAGTACGATGTTTTACTATGTCTAACTAACCAAGATGACATGTGAAAGTACTATGTTTCATTTAACTCACAAATGTGTTCATGTCATGAGTGAGAATTAGGGAATTTGGGTGAGTGACTATAAACATGGTGTTCATGTATACTTATGTGACATCTCAATAGTCCATAAAGGGTGTGGAACATCACCAGGAGACCATATTTATGACCATGTCGCCATGTTTTTGGGGGGGGGGGGGAGGTTGTGCATATTTTCTGACTAAAAAGAATCGCACACCATACGATGGGAAATGTATTAGTGATCTCCTTCCATTGATCCAAATATTTCCATACAAAGCATTTTCTTTGCATGAAAATATTTCAATTCAAAGTACCTTAAGGCTTAAGTCTTATGCCATGCATCTGTTCCTGACAATGATGTTTTAATTGTTGCTACACCAAACTCCTGATTTGCGATTCCTGTGGTTTTACATAGGAATGCCCTTACTGTGGGTTTTCCCTCATCTAGTTCTTGCTAGTTCCTAGAAAAATAATTGGCACAATGTTGTCAATGTTTGTGCTCCATGATGCTAGTGGAAAGAATGTTATATACCCACCAACATCATGTGCTCCTGGACATTGGACATGAATGGTGTCTCAAACACCCAACCAGTCCCTAAGTAGAAGGTTGAAGTAACCAAGTTGCTCGTGAAATATTTCCCTGGCACGGAAGAGTGAATCCCAACGACTTCCAAGCCTAAGCAATGTATAATTCTTGTATGTTCATAATCTCTAGAAGAATCAAAATTTGGAGACTATGACATTAAGCATATGCGTGTGTATGTATAGTTTTGGCATAGTGAGTGTTGGGCACTTCACTACTTGCCCTTTTATCTGTTTTGTGAGTCTACGTGTTTCTTCAATTTCCCTTTTTATTGGCTTGTGAATACATGTGTTTGTTCACTTTCAGCACATGCCCTCGTTCTATTCAAGTATGGGTGGCCCACATAAGAGTAGTAATTTCTAAAGTATGTTATGTGTAAAAGAAGATTCTTTTCTTAAAAGAGGATGTGTACATGATTATAAATCACAAATTTATTTTGAAATAAACCCATGACATAAATCTTGTATCAATTTCATAAACATGGGCGAGTCCTCACTAAAAAAAGAACACGAGAATGGCTTTGTTTCAGAAGAAGTACATGAAGGGGTAGGAGGTAGATCACAAAAGAGTGAGAGAATATAAGAAAGAGATAAGCAATATTAACCCTTTTCATTCATAACAAACCTTTCTGGTCATGTCTAAACCACTGGCGGAGCTCCAGCGGCTCAATCATCTTCCCTTCTTCCCACCGTTGAGATCCACTACCTATTGGTCGGATCCGCAGCACCAACAACCGAAGGCAGGGAGGCCTCGCCGCTCTCTCCCTCGATCTCACACACGCCGTCAGCATCCACCATGTGACCCCCTTCCCGTCGACGGCAAGCTCGACCATAGGATGAGGGCGAAGGCAAGCCATAGTGCCCCTTCGTATGTGTCGTGCTCACCTCCCACCCCGGAATTTGGCTCTTGCGCCACATCCCATACATTGCTCCCTTCCCATGGTCTCCGGCATAGCAGGCCCAACGAGCTGCCCCCAACGAGCCTCCAGTCCCCTCTGCTGCATCGGGAAGCAGCTTCCTCGGACCTAACCATCTACTCTCCCATGGATGAGGTCACACCCGTCGCGCATCGTGGCCTGACGAGGTGGTGTTCGGTGGCCCGTCCTGGCCAGTGACACCACACTGCCTCAGATCTCCCTACAGCAAGCCAGAGGCGACCAAATGGGCAGAGGCATGACGGCTTTGACCGCGATCTCCGCGCCCGCTGCCTCCCAGCTAGGAGATGCTCACCCGTGTACTGCAAGGTCGAGCGAGAGGTGAGACCAGATACATCTGAGGAAGGCAGTGGCGGAGCCAGGATTGGAGCAAGCCCCAGGCCCATTTTTTTTCTTTTTTTTCCATGAGGGAGAACCGTAACATTCATAAGGCTTGTAGCTACCTCAAAAGAAACCCCATACAAAATATGGCTCAATTGCATGAAAACTTTAGAATGTAAACTCAATGCTTAACAATGAAAACTTTAGAATTTAAACTCAATGCTTAACAATACAACAAAATAAAATTTTAAAATGACAAAAACTACGTACAAAGAACAATACGTGATAAAAAAGAGTATCAAATTAATAGTTTGATTTGCTTCATCAGTGCCTCGCATAACATCATGGATGGTGGGAGAAGAGTCCACACCTTCAAGACATCAAAAGAAACCTTTTCATAAAAAAGGCGTAAACATCATGTGAAACAATTATCATTGATAAAATTTTAAAAACATACCACTTCGAGGAGTTATAAGCCCTTTGCGAGACCTATATGATTGAAAGCGATACACAATATCATCATCATCGGTACTTGCAAATACATCTCGTTCAACATAGCAAACCATTCTTTAATTTAGCCAATCATCACTCATTCTATTCCTCAACTCATTCTTGATTATACTGATAAGCTCTTTCCACTGATGCGGTTGCAACAGGCAAAATCTCTTAATCTTCTTTTTCTACAATATAAATAAAATTGGCAATTACATTAATTTGAGTTCAACAATGCCCTAGATATCTGACTAGATACAACATGGTATAAATTTCAGTTCAAAGCATCTTGTACACTGATACAACTCATACAAATAGAACATGGTTTAAGTAGAAAGCATCAAGGAGAAAACAGGGGAAGCATCAAAGAAAATTACAAGTTACGGCAGCCGGCAGGAAGCAGCGTCACACGGGCGAACGACGAACAGGAGGGCGGCGGCCTACAGCCTGGGAGCAGTGGGAAAGTGGGTGGGCCGGGACGGAGCCACGGCGGACGGCGGCGCGGGCATTGGAGTCCCTGCTACTGTTGGAGATCGATCGCGTTGTCCGCATGTGTGAGCGTTTCGTCCAACAGCGTGCGTTATCCTGGGCCCGTGTGAATGCTAGATCGTTGGGGGGGGGGGGGGCGTTGCCTCGTGCTTGCGTGGGTTTCTCGTAAGACAACCCATTTAGGCTTTGGGTCTTCTTGTTTTGACTGGTTGCGTCCCGGGCCTGCAAAAAAGCCTATATACTCATAGCCTATTAATTTTTCCATGCCTCGGGCCTGGGCCCTGGGTGCCCGGGGCCCAGCTCCGCCCCTGAAGAAAGGGACCACCTCGGACCGGTCGCCGGTCAAGTCGATGGCGACATAATCGGAATAGAGAGAGAGAGAGGAGGCGGAATGTAAGGCATTAGTTTGACCAAAGAGTGTCCTAGGTGGAAGCGGGAGAGATAAAACCACTGCCATGTGGGCAGTTTTGCACTTAACTCTAGTTTTGAATGAAATTTGCCAGGTTTTGAGACTTGAGGGACCAAATGTCTTCCAAAAATTCTTGAGGGACCAAGTGTCTACTTTTGATGAATTTGAGGGACCAAAACATACTTTTTCCATTAAGAAAACCTATATAGAAAACAGAGTATACTTTACAGTTTACAGCTATTTTACACCCAACAACCTATGACTAGTTGTGTCCCTTTAAAATTTAAATCTATAAAACCAAACCCAAAACAATCTGAACAACACCCTTCCTCTGGTAAATTTTGCAGACCCAAGAATCCTCTCGAAAAAAATGTACACCCTTCTAGGCAAGCCGGACAAATCACACGCTTCACCTCAAGAACACGCACGGCCTGTGATCCTTGGCGTCCGTTTCCCCCGGCCGCTCGTCGCCGTTGCCCCCCTTCGGCACCCACCAGACTCTGATGCTCTTGTCCAGCCCGCCGCTGTACACCATATAGCCATTGCTGGCCCTGCACAGCGAGGCCTGGATGCATTTCACGGGGCCCTCGTGGCCTCCGACGGCGCCCACCTTGGCGAGGCCGCCGCATGGCTGCCGGCGCCATAAGCCGATGGTCTTGTCCGCGGAGCCGGTGCACACCAGGTCGCCGGCCATGCACATGCACAACACGGCCATGGCGTGTGCCTTCACGTCGCACGCGAGGCTCCACCGCGTGCCGTGCCGGTGCCAGGCAAGGACGTGCCCGTCCGAGCCGGCCGCATACACGCGCCGCCCCGCGGCCCCGGCGTCGCCGCTCGCCGCGACGGCGTTCCAGGACACGCCGTCACGGGCGACGAGGACGGCCAGGAGGGTGTGCGCGCCGGCGCCGGCCTTGCCCCTCTCCCACGCCTTGACGCGGCCGTCGGCGGAGGCGGAGTAGACGACGCCGCAGTCGGCGGCGACGGCGTTGATGGCGTCGTCGTGGGCGCGCACGGACTCGAGGCACCGGAGGTCGGACATGCGCCACACCTTGAGCGTCCGGTCCCAGGATCCGGAGTACACGACGCCGTCCTGCGCGGCGACGGCGAGGCAGGAGATGCTGTCGGCGTGTTCGATCCAGAGGCGCCGCCCGCCGCGCCGGCCGCGGCGGGGCCCGGCCTGCACGTAGCTGGCCTGGCGGAACACGCGGCCCAGGTAGTCCCTGGTGGTGGGCAGCGCGGCGACGAGCTTGAACGCGTTCTCGGAGCTGCGCGACACGCGCCAGACGCGCACGCGGCCGTCCTGGTGCGCGGAGAACACCCGCCCGCCGGCCGCCGCCAGCGCCTTGACGGCGCCCTCCCCGCCATGCCCGAAGCGCGCGAAGAGGCGGAGGTCCGGCTGCTGCCAGGCCACGATGTCGGCGCCCGTGGAGGCGCTGAGCAGGAACTCGCCGCAGAGCGAGAGGCAGGACACGGAGCCGGAGCCGCCGCCGCCGCCCGGGTTGTGCGCGTCCCGCAGCACGGCCAGCGCCTTCCACGCCACCGAAGGGTCGTCCCGCAGCGGCACCGGCGCCGCGTCGGCCGGGGAGGAGGACGCCGAGAAGGAGTGGGACGACGCGGACGCCGAGAAGGAGGAGGAGGCGGAGGAGGGGAGGGAGGCCGGCCAGGGGAGCAGCGGCTCGGACATGGCGGCGCGTTCTCTGGACGCACGCCGGGCACGCGGGGTAGGGAGGGAGAGACGTTGGGTTCGGGAGGCGAGGCGCGGTGGGCGACAGAGTGGCGGGGCTCGGTTTTAAGACGACGACCACCGTCCACCGGCTGCCGTTTCTTTCCAAAAAAACAAAGAAAAGTTTAAAGGCGAGCGGAGCGTGGGTGGGGCGGGGACGAAGGCGCGGTTCAACGGCTACTTGGCGCGGGCGGAGCTGGATCTAGCAGAGCAGAGAGTCCGTCAGCTAGCTGCTTCGTGGCCAAGGCTCCTCCTGTTCTCCAGCAACCATTTACTTGCTTCTATTTAATTTCTTATAGGAACCAGACAAGTATTAAAAATCTTTCTTCAGCCTTCTGATCCAAAAAACAACGTGATAAACACTTTCTAAATGCATCCTGCACATAAGTCTTCTAGGAATCATTTACCTTTTTTTTTGCTAGGGCTAGCAACCATTTACTTGTTTTCTTTTTTTGAACCACACATTGCCGTCTTAACCGACTACTATTTAATACTCCCTCCGTATCAAAATATAAAATGTTTTTTGACATTATGGTAGTGTAAAAACTTCTTATATTTTGATACAGAGGAAGTATTTAATACTTCATATTTATACATAAGTATTTTTCAGTCTTCTGATCTAAAATATACCACTTTACATATTCCTAGAAACATTTGCTTATATCCCTAAAAAAACATTTGACTCATGTTTGTTTCTTATTTAACATCTTACTCATTTTATAAATATAAATGATTGTGTGTATGACTCTAGATTTTTAATATTGAGGGTAAAGAAGCTTGTCAAGTCAAGAAAAAACATGATGAAATTAATATGACAATGATCGTGCAATGTCCTTTGCTTCACAAAAATTAATAGCAGTTGTAGCTCACCTTTCTTGCTGTCGTGGTCTTCTCAGATTCGTGCTCCAATGGCCTGGGATTGCTCAGACTCGGCCCAGGGCAAATCCATGCATCCTATGCTGGCACCAGCGACACCCACGGGTGACGTGCCCTTCTTGGAGGCGTTGCCACGGCTATTATTTTTGCCTCCCCCCTCCCCTTCGAGCATCAGGGGAAACCCTAGGTCTGGTTATCCGGATCAGACGGCGACTCAACGGCATTCTCCTTCATGAAGGCGCTGTCTTGTTTGCTCGCGGTGTCATCGGTTCTAGATCGGAAGATGTTGGTCGTCTTGTTATTAGTCTGGGCTACTTCTCAGGATGGCAATTTAGCTATAGTTTTCTCTGTTTATGCCGGGCGTCCCATGTCTCTCTGCTCTGCACACCATGTTCACGTTTGTTGCGTCGGTGTCATGTGTTATATCATATCTTGTACTCGTTCTATCTTCTTAAATCAATAAAATGATATACAAGCTTTACTTATTCACGAAAAATAAGTCTTCTAGGAATCACTTACTTGCTAGGGTTAACAACTATTTACTTGTTTTTCTTTTTTGAACCAGCACGACGTCGTTTTAATACTATTTAATTTTTAAAAATTCATATTTATACACAAGTCCCTTTTAGTCTTCTGATCTAAAATATACCGCTTTACGCATTTCTAAAAACATCCAACTTATTTCCCTAAAAAGACATTCCGCTCATGTTTGTTTCTTATTTAACCTCTTACTCATTTAAAAAATGTATAAATGATTGTGTATAACTCTCTTTTTTACCTGCAAAATAAACTCTAGTTTTTTATATGCCAAGTCAAAATAAAACATAATAAAAATAAATTAATTATGATCGTAAAATGTCCTTTGGTTCAGAGAAATTAATATGATACGTTGATAAACCTATGAATGAGGGTAAAGTTTATGCATGGCACCTAACAAAAAGAGAAACGTGAGAGAAGTAACCATGTGATTGCCGGCTGCGTGATTAGTTTATTCATCGCATCATACCCAAGATCATGATGTTAAGGGGATATATGCGTGCAACGGGAGTCGTGTAGTAGAGTGCAGCCACAATATCGAACCTAGAGGTCACATGCACGCACTACCCATTCCGAGTACTCAATACATTAACACACGTTTCGTTGCCGTTCGGACATTTGGCCGGCTTCTTTCGACCCGGGAATATATGAATGAAGCACCCGTAACCAAGCAATCTCGCGGTGACTTTGCGTCGCATGCATGAGCTGCATGCACGCATGTCGTCGTTCACGGCCGGACGACCCGCCCGATGTCACCTTTACACACAGCTGCATGACGTGCGTCCGTAGCTGGAGCTCCCTTGAAGAATAGTACTGCTGCTTCTCATATACCGGTAGACCGTCGTGTGTGCTGTCTACCGAACTTAACAAAGTCTGCAGGCCGGCCGGCCGGTAATCCTACACCTACCATGCTACAAATACTATTTGTCCACCGACCAAAACCCACAAGACAACACCGTACACGTCCACGTACCACAAACAAAAATGCCAAAAGCAGTGGAGATCCATAGCTAGTACATTTATGCATGCATTTCATGGTAGCTTGGCTTGAAGAGAACATGCACATGCAATTGTGCTTACCACTCATAGTCATACTCGTACCAGGAGGAAGGAAAGATAGTTATGTGTATTGGCCACCTATTTTCCGGAAATCCACGTCTTAGCCCAGGCTCAGCTGCACCCGATGAACAATAAATTTAAAAAAAAATAGCAAACAAATTAAAAAATATCTCAAATTATTACGCAATGCCACTAGCTCCTCAAATGTTCAATGGCCTTTAAATTTTGCACACAACTGAATATTTTCTCAACTTTCATGTGTAAAAAAACCAGATTTGTTTGAAACAAATTCTATTTTTTCTGATTTACTATTGATCAGCGAGTGCAGCTGAGCCTGGATGCAGAACGCTGCACTCCCTATGTTCTTCTTTCTTGCGGATACCTTGTCACTTGTAATGTCTTTCACGTCTATAAGTTGCTTCCGATTAACCAGGGAAACTTCTAATTTAACAGAACCAATTTAGTCGTGTAGATCACGTGTTCAATGGCTGCGAATGTTTGAACAAAACATAAGCGACATCATAGCTTTTCCTTGGTGCGTTGGCAGTACGGACCATAAATATAATCCAACGAGTTCGTCAAAAGGCTTCCCATAATACTATCATTACGGTGCTTAGTTGGGTTTGACGCACACGCACGCATAACGGGAGAGGTTAGGCCTACCGTTTTACGCTAATGCGGGGGGTTTCAAAAGTTTTGGAGCATTTATATATATATATATATATATATATCTTCCAAGCATAATTCACAGTGAGTACGGTGTCTGGTTCTAAATTTGAGCTCCAATGATGGGTCGACTTGGAAAGGTAGCTCACGCATAAAGGAACTGCCGGCCTATGGTTGTAAAGGACCTTTTCATGGACGGTTGAGAAAAGGAAGAGATCTTGTTTCGTAGGAATGCACTATAGTTTAATCAACTATACCCATCAAGTCCGATCCATGCATGAGCGACTGATCCGCCGCACCTCAATTACATAATTATATGCGGTATTCTAAAAACTCAGGAACATGAAAAACATTGGAACGCAATAGGAATACATGCGTGAAACATCGGACTAAAAGCACATGAAATTTGTAGACTTTTGTTTAATTTACATACGTTTGGTTCAGAGAAATGGAGCAAACATTTACTTGGACCTCCTTTTCAATTTCCTAGGAAGAAGAACGAGACTAGGATCCTTTGGGGCATAATAGCATTCTCATTATATTTGCTGAGGTCCAAGTCAGTATTTGCTCTGTTTCTTTGAACCAAATGTTGTGTAACCATAGAAACGATCCATATTTCTTTGTTTTTCCTTCGTCTTTCAAGCCATGAGAATTGGGTGGTTGGCCATTACTTTGACCACATCATTATATGGGTGTGAATTATTTTGATGGGAAAGAACCATATAAGGGAGGTGAACGAAAAAGTATTGATTATCTACTTCATTTAATCTAAATTACTTCCATACAAAACATTTCCTTCTGACGAAAACTATTCAATTCATAGGACCGCAGTATGGATGAATATGTTGTGCTAAGGGCATCTCCAACACCAACCCTCAAACCTCCGGCATCCGTCCGAATAGCGTTGTCCGGACCACGGAAGCCATCCAACACGGGCATGTATCGGTCCGCGAGAAGGTCCGGACACATTTTCTTCCGCAAACCGGAGATAAACGTGGGGAGCTTTGTGGAAGTCCGGACAGCAGACGTGCCCGCTTCTGACAGCCATGGCCCACCAAAAACCCCTTCCCCCTCCCGCGCGTGTTTCCCGCCCGTTGCCAGCCGCTCGCATTATGCTGCTGTAGAGCGCGTAGCACCACATTGAAGGCGGCTCAGGGTGGATGCGACCTCTCACTGCCTCCGCCATTGAAGCGGCATGTCGGCCGAGGGCACTGCTGGTTGCACGCCCGGCTAAACCCGTCTCCTCGCAACATTCATATGCCTCCATTAAACTTGCGTGGAAGCCGAGAAACCTACTTCGGCCACACGTATATTCAGGAGGGGCCGACATTAAACGCAACACCGGGAAAGCTCCTCCGTCCGCCCTCTATTTAAACGAGGCCAGACATCGGGCAAGAATTGCACCATTGAGTCTGCTCCCCACCTCCTCCTTCCACCATTTCCTCCACTCTTTCGATGGCATTCGACGTGCAGTAAGAGCAATTCTTCGACATAAAAGCCTAATGGAACAAGTTGCTGCCCCAAGCCTGCGGATATGAGCGAGGCAGCTCGCTGCTCCATGTTCCTCGCCTAGCCCGACGGAGCAAGTTTCCGCCCCAAGACAGCGCATGGTTCAGCAACAAGTCACTCCAAGCCAGCTAGCGGAGGAGTGGCGAGTTGCTCCAGGCCGGCACGGCGGCGAGCATGGCGGCACAGGCATCGTCGCTGTCGTTGATGCTGCTGCATCGTACCGCACCTCTAGTGCCTACGACCGCGCCATCTGTCGTCGATGCGCGTGTAGCCACGCCATGCAGGCAGAGAAAGAAACCAGTTGCACGGATGTCGACGAGGTGGTGGCCAGCAAGTCCGCGCCTGACGTTATCATTGAGGAGAAGTAGAACACGCGAGGCCGTCGCTGCTTGGTCCCATGAAGGCTACCGCCGAGGCGACGCCGGCGTACACAGCCGCTGTCTTGCCCGGTTCTTCTTCAGCGCATATCATTGTCGACCCCCGCATGGTCTCCACGGAAGCGGAGGCGCCCCTTCCCCTCCGGCTGAAGCATCAGCCGACGGTTTCACACCGATGAATGGCGGGGAAGCGACCCGCCCTTTGCGCTGAAGCATATACCTTCGGGGTTTCTGGCAGTCCGGTGAGCGGGCTGCCGGACATGAGGAAGACGAAGGGATCCGTCGCTACCGGCCGTTGACTCATGTAGTGTATCCATGTCGTGTGAGTGGAGCTCCGCGCGACCGTACATGCACATAGTTTTACCGTTTTAGTTAAAATATGTTCAAAATATAAACGTTATCGTCTGGTTCGAACTGTTGTCAAAATGTATGCGCCTACGGTTTGATGGCGTCCTTCCGCATCCGTGTCCATGGACAAATGTGGGAGAAAATTTGCGGGTCGGCATTGGAGATGTCCTAAGTCTGTGTTTGCGCACTATTATATGTAGTATTGATGAGATTTTTATTTTTGCAACGCCTATCTTGTTTGTATAGGAGATACACGGGAATGCCCTGATTGTGGTTTATTCCACACCATCGTAATCTTTGCTATTGTAGTTGCCACAAGGTTGTTGGCTTTTGTGCCCCGGAAGAATGCTATGTATGAGACATCACATGCAAGGTCTCTTCAACACCCAGTTGTGCATTCTGAACAAAGTTGAAGAACCAAGTTACCTGATGAAGCACCACATGTGGTGAAAGAGTAAATCCCAATGTCTTCCAAGCCTATGCAACAAATCCAGATATGGTGCAACCAACACTCCCTCAATGCATGAATGATGTGTGTACATAATCTCCAAAGGAAGAGAAACTCAGAGTCTATGAATTATGGATCTACATGTATGGCTTGGGCATTGTGAGTGTGAGGGCATCTCACTACTTGCCTTTTTATCATCTGGTGAGTCCACGTGTTTCTTTACTTCCAACACATGTTCCTAGCCAATTAGTAGTTGCCCACATTGCGTATGTTCGGGTGAGTATTAATTCGTTTAATACATTTAATGTAGATTGTGTAGAGAGAGATTGTTTTTGAAAGGGGATGTGTTAGGTGTACATGATGATAAGCCATAATTTTTCATGTGTATTGTCCACTCATATTCTTCTTACTTGCAGATGCCTTGTCACCTGTAATGCTTTTCACGTATATAAGTCACTTCTGATGAACCAGGGAACCTTCTAATTTAAGAGAATCAATTTAGCTGTGTATGTCACGTGTAAAATGGCTGCAAATGTTTGAAAAGAAAACACGCTACATCATACTCTAGCTTTCGTTTGGTGCGTTGACAGTACAGACCACAAATAGATAGAGTTCCTTCATCAAAAGCTTCCCATAATACTATCATCACGGTGCTTAGCTGGGTTTGACGCACATGCACGCGCAACGGGAGAGGTTAGGACCAGCGTTTTTACGCTAATCCGATAGCTAGGTTTCAAAAGTTTCAGAGCATTTTTATATATCTCCCGAGCAAAAGTCACACTACGGTGTCCGATTTAAAATTTTGAGCTCGAATGCTTGTTCAGGTTGGAAAGGTAGCTCACCCATAACGGAGTTGCCGGCCGGAAAGCACCTGTTCGTGGACGGTCGAGAAAAGGGAGTTCTTGTTTTGTAGAAGTGCACAGTGATTTAATTAACTATATACAAATCAAGTTTATAACCGATCCACCACCCACCTTAATTATATGAAAATACACAGTATTCTAAATACACGGGAACTTGAAAAACATAGGAATACGGTGGAGATGCATGCGTGAAACAGTGGTCGGAAAACACATGAATTTTGTAAACTTTAGGCCCTATTCGGTTCAAAGGGCTTTCACAAAAAATCTACAAGGATAGGTGTTCCAAAGTAATTTAGACAAGATGGTCGTTCATTCAGATGAAAGGAAACGTTGCTCCGATTTCCTGTCGAATTAATAATGCTATAGCCACGTGTTACCTCAGGAATTGGAAAATCCAGTCCGGGCTCATGCTACGCTTATGTCCGAGGCAGATTGATCCCTCTCCGAATAAACAATTCAATTTTGCTAAAGCACATCTAGATGTGCCATAAGTATTGCACATCTAAGTTCTAAACAATTCAACAATTATGTGATTTATGTGAGAGAAGCACTATGCAACCAATTAAAAAAAATCAGATTGTTGTTGTCATAGCGTCGAACGATGGAAGTATTTCTCCGTTTTTCCTATGTTGTACCGATCGCTCATTGCTTTCTGTTTTCCTCTGTTTTTGAACTTCCTTTGTCATTCCTATGGTCTCTTCCGTTCCTATTTTTACTATTCCTGTGAACCGACTAAGACCTTAGGGTTTAATTTACAAGAACATGGAAATCACTAGAATTCTAATAAATATGAACCGACTAAATCAATGGAAAACATATCATGACAATGTCATTATGCCCCTGAGGATTCTAGTCTCGTTCTCCGTCCTGACAAATTGAAAAAGAGGTCCAAGTGAATTGTATAATTAATATGTTTTTCTTTTGAATGAAACTGGATCAAAGGAGTCTTTCGCCTCCGTTCTATCCTTGCTCTATTTCTTTGAACAAATGTATGAATAGTGTCACCATAGGAACGATCCCTATTTCTACCATTTCCCCTAAATTTCAGGCCCTGAGAATTAGAGTGGTTCGGAATTACATTGACCATGTCACTATGTCGGCGAGTATTATTTTGATCACAAAGAAACTTATAAAGAAGGTATATAAAAGGTATTCATACTAATTTTTGTGATCTCCTTCCATTGATCCAAATAACTTTCGTACAAAACATTTCTTTGTGATGAAAATCATTCAATTCAGAGTGCCATAGTAGTGATGAATATATTATGCTAAGTTTCTGTTCCCGCATTGATATCTGTACTATTTATGGCATTTCAACTTTTGCTACGCCTATCTTGTGACCATAGGTTCCCTGAGTTATAGACGAGAATACTCTAATGTGGTATATTCCACACCAAATTCTTGGTAAGCTCTAGGATAACAATTGCCACATGGTTCGTTGGCGTTTGTGCCCCACATAGTGCTGGGAAGAGTGACGCATATCCACCAACAACATGTGTCCCTTGAGACTTCACATGAAAGGTCTTTCTAGCGCCCAATTGGTCATTTGAACAAGGTTAAAGGAACCAAGTTACTCCTAGAAAGAAAACAAGGTGTGAAAGGGTAAATCCCAATGCTTTCCAAGCCTAAGCAAGAAATCCAGATGTGGTGCAACCAACACTCCCTCACTGCATGAATAATGTATCTACATAATCTACAAAGGAATCAAAACTCAGAGGCTATGAAATTAAAGATCCGCATGTATGGTTTGGGCATCAAAAGTGTGAGGGCACCTCACTACTTGCGTTTTTATTAGCTTGTGAGTCCATGTGTTTCTTTACTTTCAGCGCATGTTCCTAGTCAATTACTAATGTCCTACATTGTGCATATTTGGGTGAGTATTAATTATTAAATATATCTAACGTATACCCCCTCCGTCCTTGAAAGAATGTACTCCCAACTTTGTTGGTAAGTCAAACTTTTTTATGTTTGACCATATTTATACAATAATACACCAACATTTATGCCATGAACGAGTAGCAGTAGATTCATGATAAAATATATTTCATCATATACCTATTTGGTTTCACAAAAATTGATATATTTTTGCATAAACTCAGTCAAACTTTGAGATAGTGTGACCCTCCAACACAGTTGGAAGTATATTCTTTCAAGGATGGAGGGAGTACGGTGCACAAGAAGATTGTTATTTTCTTTCAAAAAGGTGGGTGTTAGGTGTACATGATGATAAATCTCATTATTTTATTTTTGAACAAACTAACATTTGTATGAAGAGAAGAACTGGCTTCAAAGTGGAGTAAGTACTTTACTGTATCTTTCAGGCATTTTTAAGAACGGGCTTCAAAAGCTTTGGAGCATTTTTATATATCTTCTAGATAAAAGCGGCAATAGTATAACTGATTTAAATTTGAACTCCAATGCTCTATTAGTTTGGAAAGCAACTTTTCATGGACAATCAAGAAAAGGGAGTTCTTGTTTCGTAGAAGTGCACAATAATTTAATTAATTATATGCATCAAGTTTGATCGATGCATGAGCAATCGATCCATCGCACCTTAATTATACAATTATGTGTGGGACTCTAAGGGTGTCTTTGATTCTTGGAAATTTCATAGCACATGAATTGGAAAAACTAAATGATACCCTGTGTGTTGCCGCTGTACATTTGCTTAAAATCCATTAAAAGTATACGTATATAATAAATAAAACACCATTACAGTTTTGCGGTCAAGCAACAGTTAAACTATCTTGTTCGGTATTGATGTTAAATTCAAATCAATTAAATGGCATAACTCAAAATTGACACACCGCGGAGGACTCAGAATTACCACGCTATGTTTCTTTATTTTCTTACAAAAATATGCAAAGGAAAAAGCTGAAAGTATGAGTTTTGTGCACTAAAAGTTAATATAAATACATACAATGGTGAGTTAAAGTCCAAAACTAATCGAAAAGATGTAATCAAAATTTGAGTAGTTGAACAATTTCGAAATCACTGCCAGCTGATTCTCTCAAACATATGAAAATATCAGTTAGTAGGAAAATCTTGTTAGATGATATCCGCTATAGATTACAAAAGAGACGTGGTTAGTTGAAGCATCAACCTAATAGTGAAAGAACTTTTCCATCTAGATAAACCTGAAAGTATACATCAGGTAAAAAAATTCAGAGATTCTGCAAAAATATAAGATCTGAGAAGCAACTTTGTGGAGATGAGATAAACAATCATTAGTAGTACGTAGTATTCCCGGAAATTGTACTGCCTGCAAGTATATATCAGCCTATTTATCCATCTCTTGTGAAAAAAATATTATTTTATGGCATTCAAAAATTGCTTAACACTGCCCCAACATGAACAAAGTAAGGATGTGCTCACCTTTTTGCCAACATAATTCCAAAAATCCTGGGAGAGGTCAGTGGAGCTAAAATCCTGAAAAGCAAGAGAGGAACCATTGTAACATTGTTGCTACCTCTTGTTGTAAATGCCCATGTTGGTGGAGCCTCCAACTGATATTCTTAAAATTGGACATGGAGAAGGCTAGATGGGAAGGAAACTCAAGCAAATCATCGCCTCATCGGCTCCTCTTACCCTAAAATTTAGTCAAAACACACTGCAACCAAATCCGCTGAGAGGCAAGGAGTGTTGGAGAAGCTTGATGATGGATAGCCTGAGATTCGCTGCGAATACAACAAAATGAAACTAACCACCGAATATATAATCGAACGCTTCAACACAGGAAACTCCAATGCACAAAAACAAATTTTGGATGATTTTTTTGGAGGGGAACGACAAGAAGGATTACAGGGAGGTCCTCACCATAGTTCTTGGAGTGGCGGCTTTGGTTCCTGCAAGGCTGGGAAGCGAGTGGGAGCCAGGAGCAGTGAAACCAAGCCAAATCGAGTGGTGGTTCCCATCTCATTTCCTTTTCTGATGGCAAACCAGAACCGGGTGCTTCCCAAAGGGTTGTTAGGGCGGCGCAATAATCTTGAATGTGCAACTAGCGTAGAAGGAGGGCGTGACACCCATGGCTGCTGGCTACTGCTCTAGCGCTACTCATATCAATTAATGTGCGCTTGGACTTCGACCCTTCTTTTACAAAACTGATCGAGTTGCTTCATGAAGCGGTGAAATTAGCAAGTAGACTAATGGCGATGGTCAGTTTTTTTGGTGAAGCGGAAAGGAGAGGAGTCGGGTGGTCTAGGTGGATAAATAAGAAAATCCTTCGGTGTACGTTGCAAGGAAGTACTGAGATCTATGTGGAGATTGGAGAAGAAGAAAAGACAGAGGGGTTTCTCTAGAGAAGACATGCGTCATCGGTAGTGAGCCTACCATGTGAAAGAGGGTTCCCATCCATGCGTACTGGTGGAGAAGATATAAAGCAGCGACACTACATGGGATTCTTAAAAAATGAGGCTACATGGAAAAACCAAAAAATAGACGTGGGTCTGGAGAATGAATCGACACATTGGTGCAATTGGAAAGCAAACAATTATTTTCGTGATGTGTGGAACATTTTTCACTGAGATGCAATGTTAATAACGTGGATAGTTTGCATGTTTAGATAAATATGTTAGTCTATAGGATACATCATTGCAGTGGCATGTCCACTTGAACTCTATAGGATTAACAAACCATAGGAATTTAGACTAGATAGTGTTTGATGCCACCAAAAAAATGAAATTCTAAGAAGCGATTCGAGTGGATGTATATTTTACACTAAAATAGAGTGCAAAGCAATCCCTTTGAATTTTTCCTAAAGATTCCAATCCGACAAATCAAATAGTGAGAAGATTGATTGATTGATTGGCATGTGTGACGAGGAAATAAGTTGGTTTAAATAGCACTTCGGCTCGAAATGCCTATAGGATTGATTGATTGGTGTACATGGCAATTTCAAATGGTGCTACAATGCCACTTACATGTACTAGTGATTTAATACCAAGCTTGCACGAACCCAATTTGCCTTTGTGTTGTCTACTATACCACCTTGGTTTGCAAGCAAAGAGAACAATCTTTACTCGCATGAACAAGAACTCTTGAACTTCTGACACAACTAGATTATCAATAATCATGTCATGTGTTGCTGTTGAGGGCGGTAGTAGGGTGAAACTTTAGTGGCCATCACTCAAGCTTCCACAAAACCACTCCTCCTTATTTTCGTTGCAGCGGGCCTCCGTGCGAGGGCGACATGCCTTACAACCCTCCCCCGTGAATCGGTGGTGGATTTTCCTACATGAGGTGGTGCTCTATGTAGATGGGTGAGGCTGATGGCCCTCGGAGTCTTGGCGGTAGCATCGCGGTCTCTAGTGGGTGGTGGCGGCAAGGAACGGGGTTCTAGCTCCACAGATCCAGATGATCAGGCACAACTCAAGGCACTAATAGGTTTTTGAAGTAAGGCGGGCAGCATGCAGAGCAGAGACCAGTTGTGGCTGGGCAGGGATCCGAGTTTTAGAAGTGGCGCGCCACCAACGAAAGTTGTGGCCAGACGTTTTTCCACTACTGTTCTGTTTTCTACTACATTTTCCAACAACCCTCATGCACAATGTGTCAGGGTTAATTAACAATGTCCAACTCTACTTGGCCAAATTCAATTAAAAGCATAGAGGTCTTTGAACCAGATGCCCTCATCTTTCTTCAGGATACACATTTTTCACCATGCACACTAGTGCATCTTTTTAATCATTGTTATATCCGCACCAAAACACAACCATCGCCAATAATCTCCATATAAAATTCTTAGGAATCATGGACACAGACATATCAAAAAAGAGCAAATTTTGGATGATGGCTTTAAGGAGAATTTCTTACCCCCAGCCCATTGAAAAAACTTTTCTTTCCAACACTTCAAATTGTTAATCACCCTTTCTAATAACTTTATCAGCACCTACCATGGCCGGGAGGCCAAAGTACTATCAGATAAAGCTTCAGTCGTAATGTTGAGTTTAGAACATATATCATATTTCAATTGGATATTTTAACTTTATCAGCACCTACCATGGCTGGGAGGCCAAAGTATTATCAGATAAAGCTTCAGTCATAATGTTGAGTTTAGAACATATCTCATATTTCAATTGGATATTCAGATTCGAACCGAGGAAGATACTACACATAAGATCACTGACCATTTGTCCAGGGCTATCACAATATTGATCACGGGTTTGTCTCAATAAGATCACATTAGTCACATCAGCTTTCATCGGAATTAAAGATTCGTCACTAAATAATTAGTGTGGAATTAATGGGTACTTTCCACATACTCTTACTAATAAACTTGATAAACCTTCTGCGCAGAAAATAGGTACGTTGATAGAGGATTGCCTTCGAGGAGACCCTTGCTAGTAACAAACTGCTATGTCTCTTGGTCAATTAACAGTATCATGTATTTAAATGATGAAACACAAGCCATAAGAAGGTCAACAAAGTCCTTCTAAAAAACCAATCAAATCATCATCTTCTCTACAAAACCCCATTGTACTATGTCTTAAGCCTTGTGCATGTACAACTTAACTGCACAGTATCTATGCTTCCATTTCATCATTTTTAATGGTATGTAGGCTTTCATAGGCAACCAAGATGAGTAATTAGTCAATCTAGTTTGAAAGCACTTTGTAGAAGTGAGGTAACATCATCTAGCATGTGTTTTGGCATCACTACAATCATCTTGGAGACAATTTTGTGTAGAACAATGCATAAGCGAATGGGCCTGTATTGGGTTACCTTTTCCAGAATATCCACTTTCGGGATAAGAATAATAACTACATCACTCTAGTCTGTCGAGATCACCTTATGATTAATAGCATTCAAAGTCTCCTCTGTAATGGATTCACCAAGGGTGTGGCAACACTTCCTCAAAATAATAGAATGTAACCCATCAGTACCAGGAGTCTTCAAATCGCCAATAGAAAATAGGGCGTTTTTAACATCATCCATAGTAAAAGGAGGTTGGATATTTTCATTCGTAACATCAATAACTTGTGGTGGAACTTTCTCCAAAATGGCTAGATCCACATTTTCAGTTGTTGTAACAAAAATGGAAAGTACATTGAAATGACGGGGTTCAAATATATAGTACCTTACTTCTATGCACCATGATCATCTTTCAACTTATTTATCTATTTTTCAATGCTAACATGGTGATCCTAGATTCCTGGGATTTACAAAGGAATTCCCTGTTTGTGGGATTTTCCACGTCACGTTTTTGGTAGTCTCTTGGAAAACAACTGCCACAATGTTATTAACATTTGTGCTTCAAGATCGTGGGTGTAATGAGTACCATGTAGCCACGAACATCATTTGTTCCTTGACACTGGAAATGATGGTGTTTCCAACATCCAACCGGTTGCCAATTCGCTCGTGGGACATGTACATGATACCAAAGAGTGAATATTGATGCCTTCCTCACCTAAGAACAAATTTAGATATGGTTTAATCTCATGTGACGTGTGAAGGAATAGGAACTTAGAGGCTACGAAATAAAGGACCTACATGTATATGTATAGTTTGGGCATAGTGAGTGTGAGGAAACCTCACTGCTTGCATTTTTCTGTACCTGTGAGTCTATGACTTTTCTTGGTTTCCTGTTTTTTAACACAGTACAAACGCAGATTCGCACATACACTCATCCCTATAAATGGACACAAGCACAGCCTACCGCTATGAGCACCTCCAAGATACTGAAATGACAGAACATCTTCAGATTGACGAAGTCACCCCCGCCATTGTAGTCAATATGAACGTCTTCTCCCAGGTTCCCATAGAAAAAACATCTCCGAAAACACTCATATAAATCCGAGAAAATGCTAGCACATTTGTCAGGTCTAGGACTTGAACTCCGACGGCGAGTGAGGGCGGCGCCGTGTCAGCCAGAGATTAGGGCTCACATGGAGACGAGGAGCCGCTAATCCAAATTAAAATACAGGTGCACAAAATACATGGTGTTTAATTGTAATTAAATTAGTCACAATTAATTAAACTTTTAGGACGACAATTCTCTTCGGCCAAAAAAATTATAGGACAATTATGCCTTTGGGCTTTAATATGGCCAATATCGTTTCAACCGTTGGATCACCCATTTAATACACCGCCTCTCGTGTATTATAATGTACTGTAAAATCTCTCTTATTTTTACCATCATTGTTCACACGAGTTGCTATGTTGGTTTTCATGCCCAGACTTCTGACTATTGACACATTTTTAACATTCTTTATTGCAACCAATGGGATTTGCTGGAAGCATAGAAAATTTCTCTGCATGGGTGCGTCCAACTATTGCGAAACTTTTATCTAGCCTCTTGTGAAAGTAGAAAGGAGGGTACATGTTGCAAATGATGTTGCATACGTGTGGAAAAAAGTTGCGCACAAAAATGTATTGCTGCGGCGGCAAAAGGTCCCAAATTTTACCACTTAAGGTGGGTTGCTAGAAAAACTCAGATCCACTAGTCTGTGTTAATCGGACTCGCTCACTCGCGTCGCCTCCAGGGGGCGACTCGGGCGCCCCATCCGCCGCCGCCCTCGACCCCCTCCTCCCCTTCTTCCCCGCCGCCGCCGAAGGAGGCCGGCGAGCGAAGCTCGCCCGGCGGACGGCGGACGGCGGGCCTTCCTCCTCTCTTCACGAGGGGATCCTCTGGTTGAGATGCATCGGCGTCCCTGGGCGTACAGCATGGAGGCGGAGTTGGCGCGCTCGGGCGGCGGCCCGATGGGATCCCGGCGGCGCTGCGGGGGCTGGCGGCGGCGGATCTGGGGTTTCCCGCCCCAGATCGGTTCTCCTTCGGATGGTCGGGCTCGGGCGCCGTCCGGCCGTCCTAAGCGGTGGTGGACGCTCGCGTTGGCTATCCTCCTTCACCGATCTGATTGGGGGCAGCCGAAGGCGTTGGCGTGATACCGGATCCGAGCACGGTGGTGGCGTCGTCCCCTTCAGGGATGACGGTCGGGTGGTGGGTCCTTCTGGCGGCGCCGGTGGCGGATCTTTGGATCCCGCTCCCGGGGACGTCGCAGGACGCGGCGGCCCATGCACGAGAGATGAAGTTTCTTCGAACAGATCTGAGTGAAAACTTGCTTTTGACTACTGCAAAGGCCGGCGATGGCGGCGCTGTCTGTGTCGTTCCCTTCTTGAAGGCATCGCCGTGGAGAAGTTCAAGGTCACTCTCTGCTACCTCCGAGGGAAACCCTAGATCAGTTGATCGGATGATGGCGGCGCTCTGGTGTCGTTTCCCCCTTGGGGGCGTCATTCATGGAGGTACACACGGGCTCGGGGAACAGAGGACGGTTTCTTTGGTGGGGTGGTACTTCATCTTATACATTGATGGCGGCGGATCTTGGCGGCGTGGCGTTGTGGAGATCCGAAGTCCGATGCGCGAAGATGAACTCGCGCAGGGAGGTGGCGCTGTCTGGCGTCGTGGCGGCGTCGACGGCAGTTAGACCGAACAAGGTTGATGCAGCAGTACAGCACTGAAGATGGATTGATGGCAGGTGGCTGCGGCGGCCTCATACCCGGCAAGGGGCCTAGTTGAAGAGCATGCCGGACTGGTGGGTGCCCATACCCGGAAGGAGTCCTGGTTGGCACCTCAGGTCTCAGATGTTAGGTTTGGCTGCGAGGTCTGTTTGGTATTAGGCCCAGACCATCAACGCCCCTTCATCAGTTAGATAGGAGTAGCGACAGAGGTTGCGAAGATGGTGGCTTTGGTCTTACTGTTGTACGACTTTGTAAGGTCTTGTGTTATAATCAATAAAGTGGCCGTATGCATCGTCCAGATGCAGAGACCAGGGGTATTCCTCCTTTTCAAAAAAAAAAAGTGGATCCCACAACAAGGGAGGCAGCTGACTTTTCCTCCCGTTCAAGCCGACTAGCGCCTACGGCTAGCCTTCTTCTATCGGGCCATATTGTGGTTGGTTAAGGCAAATTATTTTGATCAACAATTACATGTAGTGTCGTGCCATGACACTGAGATCATCAGATTTACAATTAAGAGTGCGACGACACTTGGTGAAAAAGAAACGTTAGAGGAGTACTTAAGCTAGCTAGGCATGTGATCGCCGGCTGTGTGAGTGATTAAGATCATGATTAGTTTTTTCTTGTCTAGATCATGACGGAGGGGAAACATGCGTGCAACGAGACCCGTGCGGTACAGACACAATATAGGACCTAGAGGTCACATGCGTTCCGAGTAGTTAATCAAGTGGTGCTACATACATTAACACACCTTTTGTTGCGAATCAACCTGTGGTTGAGTTGGTTAGGTGGACAGTGATATCCCCAACCCACCAGGATTCAAATCCTGGTGCTCGCATTATTCCTGGATTTATTTCAGGATTTCAGGCGATGCGCTTTCAGTGGGAGAAGACGTTCCCGTCGACGACGAGGCGCCTACGGTGACTTCGTAAATTTCAAGATGATATGCCGGCTCAGTCTCTCGGAGGTGCTCATAGGGGTAGGGTATGCGTGTGTGCGTTCATAGAAGTAAGTGTATGCGTGTGTATATGAGCGCTTGTGTCTGTACTGATGCTCAAAAAAAAAACACCTTTTGTTGCCGTTCGGACATTTGGCCGTCTTCTTTCGACCCAGGAATATATGGAGCACCCTGCACCCGTAACCAAGCAACCGTCGTCGTTCCCGGCCGGAGCTCCCTTGAAGAATAGTACTGCTTCTCTTATACCGATAGACTGTCGTGTGTTGTCTACTGAACTTAACAAGTCTGCAGGCCGGCCGGCCGATACTCCTACACCTACTATGCTACGAATACTATTTCTCCACCGACCAAAACCCGCAAGAGACAACACATTACATACACGTGTCCATTTACTACTCCCTCCGTTTCATATTAGTACTAAACAACTACTCCCTCCATTCTAACATATAATATAAGAGCATTTTCGTTATTAGCGTAATGTCAAAAATGCTCTTGTATTATGGGGCGGAGGGAGTAACATGGAACAGAGGGAGAAATAGATAGCTAGTGGTGGTATACATTTGTGCATGCATAGCATGGTAGCTTGGCGTGAAGAGAACATGCATGCATGTAATGTACGTGCCGGCCAGACTCATATTCATGCCAAGAGGAAGCCAGGTACTTGCATAGATAGATGTATTCATGTGTCTTGAGCAAGTTGCTTCCGATGAATCGGGGAAACCTGTCCTTCAAAAGCAAATAGCTTCTAGTTTAACAGGATTTAGTCGTGTATATCACGTGTTAAATGGCCGCAGATGTTTGAACAAAACACACGCGACATCGTAGCTTTTCCTTGGTGCGTTGACAATACGGACCATAAACATAATCCAACGAGTTCGTCAAAAAAGGCTTCCCATAATACTATCATCACGGTGCTTAGTTGGGTTTGACGCACACGCACGTGTAACAGGAGAGGTTAGGCCCATCGTTTTACGCTAATGCGGCAGGTTTCAAAAGTTTCGGAGCATTTATATTATATATATATATATATATATATATATATATATATATATATATATATATATATATATATATCTTCCAAGTAAAAGTCGCAGTGAGTATAGTCTCTCGTTTAAAATTTGAGCTGCAATGCTGAAAGTTAGCTCATGCATAAAGGAACCGCCGGCCAATGGTTGGAAAGCACCTTTTTGTGGACGGTCGAAAAGGGAGTTCGTGTGTTCGCAGAAGTGCACTATAGTTTAATTATACGCATCAAGTATGATGGATGCATGAGCGACTAATCCACCGCACCTTAATTATATGCAGTATTGTAAGTACGGAGGAACGTGGAAAACATAGGAACACGATAGGAATACATGCGTGAAACAGAGGACTAAAAACACCAGAAATTTGCAGCCTTTAGTGTTTAATTTACATAGATTTTGTTCAAACAAACGGAGCAAACAGTCACTTGGACCTTCTTTTCAATTTCACGGTACGAAGAATGAGACTAGGATCCTTAGGGGCATAATAACATTCTCACTATATTTGCTAAGGTCCAAGTGAATGTTTGCTCTGTTTCTTTGAACCAAATGTAGTGTCACCATAGAAACGATTCATATTTCTATGGTTTTCCTCCGTTTTTCAGGCCCTGAGAATTAGGGTGGTTGGCGACAACTACTTTGACCATGTCATTGTATCAGTGTGAATTGTTTTGATCGGAAAGAACCTTATAAAGGGTTGTGCCCCAGAAGAATGCTATGTACCCACCAATATCACGTGTCCCTTAGACTTGACATCAAAGATCTCTTCAACGCCGATTGGTCATTTTGAGCAAAGTTGGAGGACCCAAGTTACTTGTAGAAACTGGACATGACGTGAATGAGTAAATCCCAATGCCTTCCAAGCCTATGCAACAAATCCTGATGTGGTGCAACCAACACTCCCTCAATGCATGAATGATGTATGGACATAATCTCCAAAGGAGTAAAAATTCAGAGGCTATGAAATTAAGGATCTACATGTATGGTTTCGGCATTGTGAGCGTGAGGGCACCTCACTACTTGCCTTTTTATTAGCTGGAGATTCCATATGTTTCTTTACTTTCAGCACATGTTCCTAGCCAATTAGTAGTGGCCCACATTGCACGTGTTCGGGTGAGTATTAATTTGTTTAGTACATTTAATGTATACCGTCTAAAGGAAGATTGTTTTTCCCCAAAAAAGGGAGGTGTTACGTGTACATGATGATAAACCATAATTTTTGTTCTTATTTTGAACAAACTAACCTTTGAATGAAGAGAAGAGCATAGTTCAAAGCAGAGTAAGTATTTTACTACATCTTCCAGGCATTTTTAAAAATAGGCTTCAAAAGCTTCGGAGAAATATTTTATATATCTTCTAGGCAAAAGTTATAATATGTATCTCATTTAAAGTTGAGCTCCAATGCTCGATTGGTTTGGGAATAAACTTTTTGTTGACAATCAAGAGAATAGGAATTCTTGTTTCGCAGAAGTGCACAATACTTTACTTATTTTCTTTTTAACTCAGTACAGACACAAACATTCATACATACGCACATACACTCCCTATGAGCACCTCAAAGAGACTAAGCCGGCACATCATCTTAAGACTGATGAAATCGCCACAGACGTCTTTGTAATCGACGGGAATGTCTCCTCCCACTAAACAGACATCACCAGAAGATCTAAAATAAATTCAGAAAAATGAGAGCACCAGTGTTAAGTCTAGTACTTGAACTCTGGTGGGTTGGGGATACCACTGTCCTCATAACCATCCAATCATAGATTGGTCTGCTACTTTAATTAATTATGCGCATCAAGTTTGATTGATCCACCACAACTTAATTATATAATTATATTTATGATTCTAAGGGCCTCTTTCATTCAGGAGAATTTAAAAATGCATTAATAGGAAAAATACATGACTAGAGTGGCTGTCCACTTGAATTATATAAGGTTAGCAAACCATAGGAATTTGGACAAGAGGGTGTTTGATGCCACAAAAAAATTGTAAAAAGAGGTTTGACTGGATGAAAATTTGTTTTCAAAATAGAGTGCAAAGCAATCCTTTGGAAATTTCCCTAAGGATTCCAATCCTACCAATCAAACATTCTGAAGATTGATGCAATGGACGCACGTGACGAGGAAATAAGTCGGTTTAAATAGCCACTTTAGTTTGAAATGCCTCTAGGATTGATCGATTGATGTACATGACAATTTCGAATGGTGCTACCATGCCATTCACTGGTAGTAGTGATTTACTCCCAAGCTTGAACGAGCCTGAATTTGGCTTTGTGCTTTCTTCCATACGACCTTGAGTTTGCAAACAAAGAGGACAATCTTTAGTCATATGAACAAATCTTTAAACTTTCAACACAACTAGAGTAGGAATGATTGCACTTGTCATATGTTGTTGTTGAGGGAGGTAGAAGGGCGGAACTTTAGTGGCCATCACTCAAGACTCCACAACCACTCCTCCTCTTTTCCTTTGTCGTGTGCATGTGTGCAAGAACGGCATGCGATACCGGCCTTATCCCCTCCTGGGAAGGGCGGTGGATTTTCCTAGATGGGTTGGTGCGCTCGGGTAGCTGGGCGAGGGAGGGTGTTGGGGAACGTAGTAATTTCGAAAATTTTCCTATGCACACGCAAGATCATGGTGATGCATAGCAACGAGGGGGAGAGTCTGATCTATGTACCCTTGTAGATCGCAACGGAAGCGTTGACACAACGTAGAGGAAGTAGTCGTACGTCTTCTTCCCGATCCGACCGATCCAAGCACCGTTACTCCGGCACCTCCGAGTTCTTAGCACACGTTCAGCTCGATGACGATCCTCGGGCTCCGATCCAGCAAAGCGTCGAGGAAGAGTTCCGTCAACACGACGGCGTGGTGACGATCTTGATGTACTACCGACGCAGGGCTTCACCTAAGCTCTACAACGATATGACCGAGGTGGAATTTGGTGGCAGGGGCACCGCACACGGCTAAGGAACGATCAACAATGATCAACTTGTGTGTCTATGAGGTGCCCCCTGCCCCCGTATATAAAGGATGAGAGGGGGAGGGCTGGTCGGCCAAGCTTGGAGGCGCAGGAAGAGTCCTACTCCTACCGGGAGTAGGACTCCTCCCCCCCAATCCTATTCCTAATAGGATTCCCCAAAGGGGGAGAGAGAGAGAGGTGGCCGGCCCCTCTCCTAGTCCTAATAGGACTAGGGAGAGGGGGGAGGCGCAGCCCTATGTGGGCTGCCCTCTCACCTTTCCACTAAGGCCCAATAGACCCATTAGCCTCCCGGGGGGTTCCGGTAACCCTCCCGGTATTCCGGTAAAATCCCGATTTCACCCGGAACACTTCCGATGTCCAAACATAACCTTCCAATATATCAATATGTACGTCTCGACCATTTCGAGACTCCTCGTCATGTCCGTGATCACATCCGGGACTCCGAACAACCTTCGGTACATCAAAATGCATAAACTCATAATAACTGTCATCGTAACCTTAAGCGTGCGGACCCTACGGTTCGAGAACAATGTAGACATGACCGAGACACGTCTCCGGTCAATAACCAATAGCGGGACCTGGATGCCCATATTGGCTCCTACATATTCTACGAAGATCCTTATCGGTCAGATCGCATAACAACATACGTTGTTCCCTTTGTCATCGGTATGTTACTTGCCCGAGATTCGATCGTCGGTATCCAATACCTAGTTCAATCTCGTTACTGGCAAGTCTCTTTACTCGTTCCGTAATACATCATCTCATAACTAACATCTTAGTCATTATGCTTGCAAGGCTTATGTGATGTGTATTACCGAGAGGGCCCAGAGATACCTCTCCGACAATCGGAGTGACAAACCCTAATCTCGAAATACGCCAACCCAACATCTACCATTGGAGACACCTGTAGTACTCCTTTATAATCACCCAGTTACGTTGTGACGTTTGGTAGCACCCAAAGTGTTCCTCCGGCAAACGGGAGTTGCATAATCTCATAGTCATAGGAACATGTATAAGTCATGAAGAAAGCAATAGCAACATATTAAACGATCGGGTGCTAAGCTAATGGAATGGGTCATGTCAATCAGATCATTCAACTAATGATGTGACCTCGTTAATCAAATAACAACTCTTTTGTCCATGGTTAGGAAACATAACCATCTTTGATTAACGAGCTAGTCAAGTAGAGGCATATTAGTGACACTCTGTTTGTCTATGTATTCACACATGTATTATGTTTCCGGTTAATACAATTCTAGCATGAATAAAAAACATTTATCATGATATAAGGAAATAAATAATAACTTTATTATTGCCTCTAGGGCATATTTCCTTCAGTCTCCCACTTGCACTAGAGTCAATAATCTAGTTCACATCGCCATGTGATTTAGTAGCAATAGTTCACATCACCATGTGATTAACACCCATAGTTCACATCGTCATGTGACCAACACTCAAAGGGTTTACTAGAGTCAGTAATCTAGTTCACATCTCTATGTGATTAACACCCAAAGAGTACTAAGGTGTGATCATGTTTTGCTTGTGAGATAATTTTAGTCAACGGGTCTGTCACATTCAGATCCGTAAGTATTTTGCAAAATTCTATGTCTATAATGCTCTGCATGGAGCTACTCTAGCTAATTGCTCCCACTTTCAATATGTATCCAGATTGAGACTTTAGATTCATCTGGATCAGTGTCAAAAACTTGCATCGACGTAACCCTTTACGACGAACCTTTTTGTCACGTCCATAATCGAGAAACATATCCTTATTTCACTAAGGATAATTCTGACCGCTGTCCAGTGATCTACTCCTAGATCACTATTGTACTCCCTTGCCAAATCAGTGCAGGGTATACAATAGATCTGGTACACAGCATGGCATACTTTATAGAACCTATGAATGAGGCATAGGGAATGACTTTCATTCTCTTTCTATCTTCTGCCGTGGTCAGGCTTTGAGTCTTTACTCAACTTCACACCTTGTAACACAGGCAAGAAACTTTTTCTTTGACTATTCTGTTTTGAACTACTTCAAAATCTTGTCAAGGTATGTACTTATTGAAAAAACTTATCAAGCGTCTTGATCTATCTCTATAGATCTTGAAGCTCAATATGTAAGCAGCTTCACCGAAATCGATCTTTGAAAAACTCCTTTCAAACACTCCTTTATGCTTTACAGAATAATTCTACATTATTTCCGATCAACAATATGTCATTCACATATACTTATCAGAAATGTTGTAGTGCTCCCACTCACTTTCTTGTAAATACAGGCTTCACCGCAAGTCTGTATAAAACTATATGCTTTGATCAACTCATCAAAGCGTATATTCCAACTCCGAGATGCTTGCACCAGTCCACAGATGGATCGCTGGAGCTTGCACATTTTGTTAGCACCTTTCGGATTGACAAAACCTTCTGTTGCATCATATACAACTCTTCTTTAATAAATCCATTAAGGAATGCAGTTTTGTTTATCCATTTGCCAGATTTCATAAAATGCGGCAATTACTAACATGATTCGGACAGACTCAAGCATAGACACGAGTGAGAAGCTCTCATCGTAGTCAACAGCTTGAACTTGTCGAAAACCTTTTGCGACAATTCTAGCTTTGTAGATAGTAACACTACTATCAGCGTCCGTCTTCCTCTTGAAGATCCAGTTATTCTCAATTGCTTGCCGATCATCGGGCAAGTCAACCAAAGTCTAAACTTTGTTCTCATACATGGATCCCATCTCAGATTTCATGGCTTCAAGCCACTTTGCGGAATCTGGGCTCACCATCGCTTCTTCATAGTTCGTAGGTTCATCATGATCTAGTAGCATGACTTCCAAAACTGGGTTACCGTACCACACTGGCGCAGATCTTGCTCTGGTTGATCTACGAGGTTCAGTAGTATCTTGTTCTGAAGTTTCATGATCATTATCATTAACTTCCTCACTTATTGGTGTAGGTGTCGCAGAAACAGTTTTCTGTGATGTACTACTTTCTAATAAGGGAACGGGTACAGTTACCTCGTCAAGTTCTACTTTTCTCCCACTCACTTCTTTCGAGAGAAACTCCTTCTCTAGAAAGTTTCCGAATTTAGCAACAAAAGTCTTGCCTTCGGATCTGTGATAGAAGGTGTATCCAATAGTTTCCTTTGGATATCCTATGAAGACACATTTCTCCGATTTCGGTTCGAGCTTATCAGGTTGAAGCTTTTTCACATAAGCATCGCAACCCCAAACTTTCAGAAACGACAACTTTGGTTTCTTGCCAAACCATAGTTCACACGGTGTCGTCTCAACGGATTTAGATGGTGCCCTATTTAATCGTGAATGCACTTGTCTCTAATGCATAACCCCAAAACGATAGTGGTAAATCGGTAAGAAACATCATAGATTGCACTATATCCAATAAAGTACGGTTATGACGTTCGGACACACCATTACATTGTGGTGTTCCAGATGGCGTGAGTAGTGAAACTATTTCACATTGTTTTTAACTGAAGACCAAACTCGTAACTCAAATATTTGTCTCCGCGATCAGATCGTAGAAACTTTATTTTCTTGTCACGATGATTTTTCACTTCACTCTGAAATTCTTTGAACTTTTCAAATGTTTCAGACTTATGTTTCATCAAGTAGATATACTCATATCTTCTCAAATCATCTGCGAAGATCAGAAAATAATGATACCTGTCGCGAGCCTCAATATTCATCGGACCACATACATCAGTATGTATGATTTCCAACAAATCTGTTGCTTGCTTCATTGTTCCGGAGAAGGGCGTTTTAGTCATCTTGCCCATAAGGCATGGTTCACAAGCATCAAGTGATTCATAATCAAGTGATTCCAAAAGCCCATCAGCATGGAGTTTCTTCATGCGCTTTACACCAATATGACCTAAACGGCAGTGCCACAAATAAGTTGCACTATCATTATTAACTTTGCATCTTTTGGTTTCAATATTATGAATATGTGTATCACTACGATCGAGATCCAATGAACCATTTTCATTGGGTGTGTAACCATATAAGGTTTTATTCTTGTAAACAGAACAACAATTGTTCTCTAACTTAAATGAATAATCGTATTGCAATAAACATGATCAAATCATATTCATGCTCAACGCAAACACCAAATAACACTTATTTAGTTTCAACACTAATCCCGAAAGTATAGGGAGAGTGCGATGATGATCATATCAATCTTGGAACTACTTCCAACACACATCGTCACCTCGACTTTTACTAGTTTCTGTTTATTCTGCAACTCCCGTTTCGAGTTACTACTCTTAGCAACTGAACCAGTATCAAATAGTGAGGGGTTGCTATAAACACTAGTAAAGTACACGTCAATAACATGTATATCAAATATACTTTTGTTCACTTAGCCATCCTTCTTATCCGCCAATCACTTGGGGTAGTTCCGCTTCCAGTGACCAGTCCCTTTGCAGTAGAAGCACTCAGTCTCAGGCTTAGGTCCAGACTTGGGCTTCTTCACTTGAGCAGCAACTTGCTTGCCGTTCTTCTTGAAGTTCCCCTTCTTCCCTTTTGCCCTTTTCTTCAAACTAGTGGTCTTGTCAACCATCAACACTTGATGTTTTTCTTGATTTCTACCTTCGTCGATTTCAGCATCACGAAGAGCTTGGGAATCGTTTCCGTTATCCTTGCATATCATAGTTCATCACGAAGTTCTACTAACTTGGTGATGGTGACTAGAGAATTCTGTCAATCACTATCTTATCTGGAAGATTAACTCCCACTTGATTCAAGCGATTGTAGTACCCAGACAATCTGAGCACATGCTCACTAGTTGAGCGATTCTCCTCCATCTTTTAGCTATAGAACTTGTTGGAGACTTCATATCTCTCAACTCGGGTATTTGCTTGAAATATTAACTTCAACTCCTGGAACATCTCATATGGTCCATGACGTTCAAAACGTCTTTGAAGTCCCGATTCTAAGCTGTTAAGCATGGTGCACTAAACTATCAAGTAGTCATCATATTGAGCTAGCCAAACGTTCATAATGTCTGCATCTGCTCCTGCAATAGGTCTGTCACCTAGCGGTGCATCAAGGACATAATTCTTCTGTGCAGCAATGAGGATAAACCTCAGATCACGGATCCAATCCGCATCATTGCTACTAACATCTTTCAACAAAATTTTCTCTAGGAACATATCAAAATAAACACAGGGAAGCAACAACGCGAGCTATTGATCTACAACATAATTTGCAAAATACTACCAGGACTAAGTTCATGATAAATTTAAGTTCAATTTAATCATATTACTTAAGAACTCCCACTTAGATAGACATCCCTCTAATCCTCTAAGTTATCACGTGATCCAAATCAACTAAACCATAACCGATCATCACGTGAGATGGAGTAGTTTTCAATGGTGAACATCGTCATGTTGATCATATCTACTATATGATTCACGCTCGACCTTTCGGTCTCTGTGTTCCGAGGCCATACCTGCATATGCTAGGCTCGTCAAGTTTAACCTGAGTATTCTGCGTGTGCAAAACTGGCTTGCACCCGTTGTAGATGGACGTAGAGCTTATCACACCCGATCATCATGTGGTGTCTGGGCACGACGAACTTTGGCAACGGTGTATACTCAGGGAGAACACTTCTTGATAATTTAGTGAGAGATCATCTTATAATGCTACCATCAATCAAAGCAAGATAAGATGCATAAAAGGATAAACATCATATGCAATCAATATAAGTGATATGATATGGCCATCATCATCTTGTGCTTGTGATCTCCATCTCTGAAGCACCGTCATGATCACCATCGTCACCGGCGCGACACCTTGATCTCCATCGTAGCATCATTGTCGTCTCGCCAATCTTATGCTTCCACGACTATCACTACCGCTTAGTAATAAAGTAAAGCATTACATCGCGATTGCATTGCATACAATAAAGCGACAACCATATGGCTCCTGCCAGTTGTCGATAACTTGGTTACAAAACATGATCATCTCATACAATAAAATCAGCATCATGCATTGACCATATCACATCACAACATGCCCTGCAAAAACAAGTTAGACGTCCTCTACTTTGTTGTTGCAAGTTTTACGTGGCTGCTACGGGCTTAAGTAAGAACTCATCTCACCTACGCATCAAAACCACAACGATAGTTTGTCAAATAGACTCCGTTTTAACCTTCTCAAGGACCGGGCGTAGCCACACTTGGTTCAACTAAAGTTGGAGAGACAGTCTTCCGCAAGCCATCTATGTGCAAAGCACGTCGAGGGAACCGGTCTCGCGTAAGAGTACGCGTAAGGTTGGTCCGGATCGTCTCGTCCAACAATACCGCCGAACCAAAGTATGACATGCTGGTAGGCAGTATGACTTGTATCGCCCACAACTCACTTGTGTTCTACTCGTGCAAATAACATCAAACCATAAAACCTAGGCTCGGATGCCACTATTGGGGAACGTAGTAATTTCGAAAATTTTCCTACGCACACGCAAGATCATGGTGATGCATAGCAACGAGGGGGAGAGTCTGATCTACGTACCCTTGTAGATCGCAACGGAAGCGTTGACACAACGTAGAGGAAGTAGTCGTACGTCTTCTTCCCGATCCGACCGATCCAAGCACCGTTACTCCGGCACCTCCGAGTTCTTAGCACACGTTCAGCTCGATGACGATCCTCGGGCTCCGATCCAGCAAAGCGTCGAGGAAGAGTTCCGTCAGCACGACGGCGTGGTGACGATCTTGATGTACTACCGACGCAGTGCTTCGCCTAAGCTCTACAACGATATGACCGAGGTGGAATTTGGTGGCAGGGGGCACCGCACACGGCTAAGAAACGATCAACAATGATCAACTTGTGTGTCTATGGGGTGCCCCCTGCCCCCGTATATAAAGGATGAGAGGGGGAGGGCTGGCCGGCCAAGCTTGGAGGCGCAGGAGGAGTCCTACTCCTACCGGGAGTAGGACTCCTCCCCCCAATCCTATTCCTAATAGGATTCCCCAAAGGGGGGGGGGAGAGAGAGGTGGCCGGCCCCTCTCCTAGTCCTAATAGGACTAGGGAGAGGGGGGAGGCGCAGCCCTATGTGGGCTGCCCTCTCGCCTTTCCACTAAGGCCCAATAGGCCCATTAGCCTCCCGGGGGGTTCCGGTAACCCTCCCGGTATTCCGATAAAATCCCGATTTCACCCGGAACACTTCCGATGTCCAAACATAGCCTTCCAATATATCAATCTTTACGTCTCGACCATTTCGAGACTCCTCGTCATGTCCGTGATCACATCCGGGACTCCGAACAACATTCGGTACATCAAAATGCATAAACTCATAATAACTGTCATCGTAACCTTAAGCGTGCGGACCCTACGGTTCGAGAACAATGTAGACATGACCGAGACACGTCTCCGGTCAATAACCAATAGCGGGACCTGGATGGCCATATTGGCTCCTACATATTCTACGAAGATCCTTATCGGTCAGATCGCATAACAACATACGTTGTTCCCTTTGTCATCGGTATGTTACTTGCCCGAGATTCGATCGTCGGTATCCAATACCTAGTTCAATCTCGTTACTGGCAAGTCTCTTTACTCGTTCCGTAATACATCATCTCATAACTAACATCTTAGTCATTATGCTTGCAAGGCTTATGTGATGTGTATTACCGAGAGGGCCCAGAGATACCTCTCCGACAATCGGAGTGACAAACCCTAATCTCAAAATACGCCAACCCAACATCTACCATTGGAGACACCTATAGTACTCCTTTATAATCACCCAGTTACGTTGTGACGTTTGGTAGCACCCAAAGTGTTCCTCCGGCAAACGGGAGTTGCATAATCTCATAGTCATAGGAACATGTATAAGTCATGAAGAAAGCAATAGCAACATATTAAACGATCGGGTGCTAAGCTAATGGAATGGGTCATGTCAATCAGATCATTCAACTAATGATGTGACCTCGTTAATCAAATAACAACTCTTTTGTCCATGGTTAGGAAACATAACCATCTTTGATTAACGAGCTAATCAAGTAGAGGCATACTAGTGACACTCTGTTTGTCTATGTATTCACACATGTATTATGTTTCCGGTTAATACAATTCTAGCATGAATAATAAACATTTATCATGATATAAGGAAATAAATAATAACTTTATTATTGCCTCTAGGGCATATTTCCTTCAGAGGGTTCCAATGAGTCTTGAGCCAGGTGGCCCGGCACGACTCGAGGCTCTAATAAGTATTTGGAGTAAGGCACCCAACACGCAGGGCGGAGGAGTGCTGAGTGCACCAAGTGTAACTGTGGAGAGATTTGGGTTCCATAAGTGGCTCTGTGGTGGTGTCATTCAAAGGCCCACTAAGCCTTACTTGAGGACGACAGTGGTCGCAGGTATCACCTTTTGGCTACTGATATGGTGTGGCCGGTGTGCTCCCGCCCTTGTGCTCGGCTTCAGCGTACATGTTTTTTGAGAGTGAATTTTTGGTATCCCTGGATGGTGGTCCTGGGTCGTGGTTGTGCTTGGGTAGGCTACATGTATAAGTAGATCTAGCTACATTGGAGCGGGTATTGCATGAACAAGCGGTATATAGAATTCGAGATGGTGAAGTTAGTGAAGGCGGTCTACAAGGGACGCAATAAGAATTCTAGATGTCGGGACAATGACACCAAGTTGTAGTGGTCATTGGAGCTTTGTAATCGAAGGATTTCCTTGTGTTTTAGAGACACACTTTCACCTCCATAATTGTTTGGGTGGCCCAAGCCTGCTCCTTGCATAGCGGCTTTGGTTTCTCTCCCCTTTGATGCTCTAGTGAATTGTCTTCTGGGCTCCTTAGGAAGCATGTCATGATCTTCCCTCTCATCATTGGGTGGATCGCTCTTTTTGTGGATGGTACAATGCAACAATAGTTTTTCCTCTTCCACATTTGCTTGATGTGTTGGCGTGTATGGTCGTGCGTTTCGTATATCATTTTGTCGCTTGGAGGAAGGGGGGTTGTCTCCATGCCCTTTATATCTACTTTTCAGCAGGTGTTATAATTAATAGTCAGCTCTTCTCTTCTGCTCCCTCCGTTACAAAATAGAAGATATATTAGTTTTTAAGTCAAACATGAGCATGTTTGACCAAGTTTCTAGAAAAAATATCAGTATGTACAATATCAAATTTATATCATTTGATCCATCATGAAAATTATTTTTATATTTTGTCTAATAAGTTGGTCAAACGTACAATTGTTTGACGTTAACGAAAACTGATACACATTATATTCTGGAATGAAACGAGTATATATTTAGGTGACGCTCATGTCGGGTTTCTCAAAGAACAAGGCAAAACTAGATTACAAAAAAACTTGTATAGTTCCATGAGAAAATAGTTCAGTCACGTGTATTATCATTTTCGTAGATGGGGTGGTCCTCTCGGTAGCTGGGCAAGGGATGTGGCTCCAGGAGTGTTGGTTGTAGCCTCGCGGTCTTCGATAGGTGGTGGTGGCTGGGAAGGGGGAGTCAGGCTTATGCGGATCAAGGTGGTCAAGCACGACTCGAGGCTCTAGCAGGTGTTTGGAGTAAGGCGCGCATCATGCAGAGCAGGGGAGCGCGATGAGCACATCAGGTGTCGCTGGACAGGGATCTGAGTTTTAGAATCGGCTCTGAGTGGTGCCACAAAGGCCCACTAGGCCTTATTGGAGGACGACGGGAGTCTCAAGGCCCACAAAGGCACTTCTTAGGTTACTGATATGGTGTGGCTGGCGTGTTCTATGCCCTTGTGCTTGGTTTCAACACACAAACAATAAGGTTATGGTATGCAAGGATGGCGGTCCTAGGCCCTGGTCGTGGTTATCTAGGCTACGGATCTAAGTACATCTAGCTACGTGGGAGCAGATCCTGCATGAACAAGTGGTAGATGGAAGTCAAGGTGTTGGCCTCAAAAGAGGGTGAAGGCCATCTATAAGGGGCACAATCTGTTTGTCGAGACGACGACACCAAGTTGCAGTGGTCATTGGAGCTTTGGAAGCGAAGGGCGTCGTTTGGTTTAGGAGACACACTTTCATCTCCATCGATGTGGGGTTGGCCCAAACCCACTACTTGCATAGCATGTTTTGCTTTTCTCCCCTTCGATGGGGTTGGCCCAAACCCACTGCTTGCATAGCAGGTTTTGCTTTTCTCCCCTTCGATGGTCTAGCGAATCATCTTCTATGCTCCTTAGGGAGCAATGTCGGGGTATTCTCACCTCTCCATGGGCGGGTTGCTCGGCGGAGTTTGTGTGGAGGGTACGGGGCAATAAAAGTTTTTCCTCTTCTGCATTTGCTTGCCGGCGTGTATGACCCCGCGTTTCCTATGTCAATTTATTGCTTGAGGGAGGGGTTGGATCATGCCCTTTACATCTACTTTTCACCGAGGTGTTAGAAAACTAGCAGTCAACTCCTCTGTTCCATATGGCAAGCGCAGTATCTATATCTATATATATACCAATATAAAAAGACCCAAAGGGGCAGATCCAAACCATCTCGACCATCAAATCATGTTATCTAGCGGTTGAAATCGCTCCAATGTTGAGCACCAAACACGTTTAACGCTCTAATTACCCACCACTGCCATTGGTTATAAACACGTTTGATTCAATGATATCCCATGAAATCTGTCATGTAATTAATATCTTACTATCTCCGTGAATAAAATAATTGATATCTTACCAAATACCAACATACAACAGATATATCTTACCTAATATAACGTGTAATTAATATTCTATCTAATATAAACGAGAATTGCACATACATTATTACTAGTTCAGAAAAAAAAGTCAACTCTTGGCTGCTGCATTCAAAGCAAAGGCCATAATTTTGATAAAGGAAAAAAACGGAAGCCCTTTTTTGCAAAAAAAACAATGGTAAGCGCAGTGTCCAGCAACAGTCTTCTATCAAATCCATATAATCTACTCTATCTAAAAAAAAAGAATAAGAAAGGACCAGCAGCACACCCAGCGGCGACTGTCCTCCGGCGGAAGGCATCTCCGCTCCGGCGAACGCCGCTCCTTCCACCGAAGCGCGCCGCCTCGGAGGTACAGTACTCCCCATCCCGACCCTTCACCCATCCCTCTCCCGCGCTCCAGCGGAATGGCCTCGTCTTAGATCCACCCGTCCCCAGCCTGGATCGATTTCTTTACTCCGTCGGCCGGCGACGAACCCTAGCTCTGCTCCGAGCCAGAGCAGCGCGTCCCAAAAATGTGTTTCCTTCTGGGACGGATGCCCCCCAGTCTCAGCTTGTCGCGGCCCCCTTTGGTGGGGCACTGCAAATCGCGGCTTGTTTTCCAAAAATCAATCATTTGGGGGCGGCCCCTCGTCAGGCCCGCCCTTGTCCCCATGACACTGACACTAATCAGGCTGTCTTTTGTCTATACGCTAGCACTAGCAAGTTGCTGCATGATGATGTGCCATGTGTTGAAGCGCCTGTTTATTCTTTTTTTTCAATCTCGAGAAAAAAGCACCTGTTTTTTCGCCATCCCGAGAGGTTTCAGCACTGGCGTGCCTGCATTTTGTTTGCTTTCCAGCGTTTAGCATAGATGGACAGATTTTTGCTTATCCGTGTGAATGTGTATTTTTTCGACGATGTTCGTCAAGACTAAAAGTTGTCAACCTGCCTCCTCATGATAGCTTGGTGTTATTGGGAACAGGGAAGACTGATTGAGAGTGTTCCTGGGCCCAGAAGCACAACAAGAGAGCTCAAGGGTTTGTGTTGCTTTCCTCTGGAGCCAGTATAATAATGGCCACAAAGCTTGTGGTAAGGTTCTCAACTTAAGTTCCCTCAAGAAAACATTCTGTAGTGCATAAATGCATCTCTTGCTGTGTAACGACGATGTGTATTTAATGTGCATAGGTTTTTGGGCTCCCCTGGGATGTGGACAGCGAAGGATTACGAAAGCATATGGCCAAGTTTGGACCCCTGGAAGATTGTATTGTCATGAAGGTTTCCAGCAATTTCACATTTTATGTTAAATGCCGTCTGCTAATCCTCATTAATTTCCCCTTTCATTACAAATTATACACCCCTCCCTTCAGATTTGTGGAAAACCGTTACCTCTTATACTTTGTCTGTTTGGTAATATATTGCACATTTTATTCCTTTTAATACCAAGTTTGCTTTGGAATACTATGTGCTAATTTTCTTTGTGATATGCTCTTTGAGATTTGGAATTGTTTTATGTTATCTTCCTTTTAAAGGAATAATTAAGACCTAATTTCCCAACGTACATGTCCAACATATCCTCTCAATTCAACGGTGATTAAGTTTCTGAAGTTGTAGCCCACAGCTATCTATACCATTCCTTGCCAAAAAAAAAATCTATACCATCATGCAGTGTTTACCAGCTCACAGCATGATTGGGTCATCTATACTCTGATTGCTGTACCGATTTACCCCAGTATATCTTGCTTCTTGAAAAATAGGATCGCTTTTCCGGTCGATCTCGTGGGTTTGGCTACGTAACGTTCTCATCGGCTGATGACGTCAAGGTTGTAAAATGAATATCTGCCCATTCTCTCTATTTGACTTCATTGATTATACTCTTTTTCTCAAGCCATTGAAAGGTAGCTCAGTTACACCGTACTTATGTTAGGAAAATGTTAACACCTTTCCATTTACCTAATCTATTGTTTATAATTTGCAATTATTTACATCTGAATCATTTTTTTATCATTCTTTCAGAATGTTCTTGAGTGTGAACATTTTCTTGGGAACCGACCTCTAGAAGTGAAGATAGCAATTCCCAGGGTAAACAATACATACACATTTTCACTTTTTCTATTGTCCATTGACTCTACAATTAATTGGTGTCAAATTTTAGTTGAATAATGATCATAGTGCATTTTAATCTTAACACAGGAAGAACTGAAAGCACAGCCACCGGGAACAAAAACAGCTACTAGGATATTTGTTGGTCGAATTCCGCAATCTGCAGATGAGTCAATGTTCCGTAGGTGAGCTGTAGCCTTGTATGTTTTTCCATTCCTCATTTTCTTTGTGACTCTATCATCACTTGTCTGAACTATAATGTTTGCTTAACAGGCATTTTGAAGCATTTGGAGAAATTATCGATCTTTACATGCCAAAGGTTTGACAATCTGGAACTGATTTACCGCTGATGAATTTCTTGAAAGAAAATCTGAATTAGGGGATGTTATGCAGCGTCATAATTTATTTCATATGTGTGTACTCAGAGGATTTGTCATGCAATTTTGAGCATGGATATGTTGGCATAAGGTCTAAGGTAGTCCTTGAAGTGCCACTGGATGTAGTTATATGAGTACGTACTTGTATGTCAGCACATATCTTCAGCCAGTGGCATTTCAAGGCCTACCTTAGACCCTCACTCTTATGTGGGTGCGTACTTTTAGTATTTTCTGAACCCCTCTAGAGGCATTCCTCTTATATTATACTCCGTCCGTCCGGAAATACTTGTCAGAGAAATAGATGTATCTAGATGTATTTTAGTTCTAGATACATATATTTTTATCCATTTCTGCAACAAATAATTCCGGAGGGAGGGAGTATTGGACAGTGACAGGGAAGATGAGGATTGAAAGTATATCAGCACACACTAAGAATTTTGATCTGTATTGTCCTGTTGATACAAACTGTATTAAGTTCCTGTTGTGTAAGTGCTTGCTGTGGTGATAGTAAATCATTGTTGCATTCATTGTAATGTGCTGTTGCCAGAATGGAAATAAACCACAGCTAGAGGTAGTATGATTTTACTCGAATGAATTCCATCTTTCTTTTTCATGTGTAGGAACATGGTTCAAAAGGTCATCGTGGAATTGGGTTTATCACTTTTCAGAGCGCAGGTATGTTTACTGCTATCTATGGATCTTCCAGCATTCTTTTAGGCATGCAATTTATTTGTTCATGCGAGCGAACATCAATCTGAGGAAGTAGAATGATTGAGAATGTTATTGTTTAGTTGCCTAATTGGCATGAGCAGTACTACAGCAAAATGTTCCCTGTACAGTAATAAATATTAAATCATTTTGTATATTTGTATGTTGGAGTTTACTGGCTGAGATATGATGTTCATGCACATTACTGTTCACCATTTTAGTTGTGGTTTTGTGGCAGACAAGCATGTATGTTCTATAGTAAGATAGATTTGGAAATGTGAAATCGTATGCAATCAAGGACACCTTATCCACTTTTTTTGGATCCATTTACAGTTGAAAGCTACTCCCTCCGTCCTAAAATATAAGAGCGTTTTTCATACTAGTGTAATATGAAAAACGTTCTTATATTTTGAGACAGAGGGAGTAGCTTGGAAATGTTTTCTTGTGCTCACTCTTTACGCAGTAGCTAATGTGCTCTTTCTCCTGAGCTTATATGTCCATGTTCTTTCTTCCTCATGATCTGTATTTGGTCTTGATTATTCCTAAATTTCATGTGATCACTCTGTTTGTGTTTATATTGCCTTATTTTCATCTTGGTCATAATTCAACAGAATCTGTAGACAGTATCATGCAAGAGTCGCATGAGTTGGATGGAACAACTCTACATGTTGACCGTGCAACTCCAAAGGTACTTATCCTATTCCGAAATAGAGTTGAATATAGATATATTTTCTATTCGGCCATGTCTTATGGCACGTACTGCTTATAGTATGCATTTCTTATCACCTGAAAATTTCCCAGCATCAGGATGAAGATATCAGACACCCTCCAAGCAGGGCATCTCAGGATGGGGGCGACTATGGCCTTGGCTATGGTGCATATGATGTATACATTGCAGCTGCAACCATGTTTGGAGCTTTGGGCCCACCAACACGGTATGATCATCCAGGATCAGCTTATGGAAGTAAGTCCTTCGATCATCGTGGATCAGCTTATGGAAGCAGTCCTTTTTTATGAAGTGTAATCCATATTTGACATACAAGAAACTTCATCTGTGGATTGAGTACCATTTCTGTTTGACTTACATTGAAAAGGAGGATACTCTGGATCCCCTCAAGAAACGGGCAAAAAGATATTTGTTGGCGGGATTCCACAAGAAGCAAACAAAGATGACCTAAGGAATTACTTTGGTGGATTTGGCCGGGTCGCAAATGTGTTTATTCCAAGGGTGAGGCTAAGACTTCCATCATCTGTGTCTGTATGGCGTTTCCCTTTTGTTTTCTTAATTTCTATGTTTCTCTTGTAGGATCCTAAAGGAAGTGGCCATCGAACTTTTGGTTTTGTCACCTTTTCTGATGAGGGTGTGGCAGATAAGGTAGCTGACAAAAGCCATGAAATTCTTGGATGTAAGGTAAGGCTGTGGGTGCTTCCTTGTCATTGCTCCCCTTTCATCTAATGGAGGGAAGTATGATTGCCTTGGCCCAGCTTTCATTTGGACAGAAAATTTCTGAACTTCCATCATTTCAGGTCACAGTAGACATAGCTGCACCGCCTAGGGGTGATTCCAGTGGTCGTTTCGCTGACCCCATGCCCGGCGTGGACCTTCATGCACCACCTTACGGCTCAATGCGGCCTTTCGGCATGTTCTACGGCAACCTGGGTTATGACGTAAGTAGAAAAATCCGTTCCACGTTACATAGTAGGTTTATGTATAAATTGATCTGCTCAAGTAGGCTCCTTCAAAACAGAAAACTTAGACTTTAAACCGGTTCTTTTGTAGTTTCCACCAGTTGTTTCTTAAACATATATACAGCAACAATCCTCTAACCAAATGCTTTTCATCTTCCAGCGAGGCTATGGTCCCGGCGGAGGCGGCAGCAGATCGAGAACGGATGGGCGGCATCGACCTTACTGATCCGGCCCGTGCTCGTCTCGTTGATGTTAAATGCGTCCCTGTTTGGTGATGATCTCACTGGTACTGGTAGTCAGCTGATTCTGGACTTGGGGGTGGCGCTGTGTTTTCCTAGCTGTGTATTGTTGCATCTTTTAAACTTGTTTTGCTGGTTGGTCAGGGGGTCGTAGTCAGCGTCTCAAACTAACCTGGGTGTGTCATTGTGTGAACCTCACAAACCCCTGTTGCATTACCTCTGATAGTGGAATCCGTGGTGTCGAATCGTATGGAAAGAAGAACAAGTCTATCTCTAGGTGAATCGTGTAAAGAAATGGCAACTCTTTCAGCTGCTAGCTTGTACTGTAACTAGGTAACCTCATCTGTGCCTTGAGTGGGATGTTTGTTATGGTTATTTTGCAGTCGAAACACACATATGGGGTTTCTGTGCCGCATTCGGTGCGAAGGGAGTGAAGAGAATGATCGATGCAGATGTATAGAGTTGTGTGGAGGCATTCTCTCTAATTACATTTTTTACAGAAAATAAAAAGATCTGCTCGCTTAAAAATATGAAAAAATATTTACAACACTAATGATATATGTATCTATTGTGCCATAAAATTTCAAATCGAACTCAATCTGAATGTTGAGAGAAAAAAGGGACAAATTCAACCTGATGTCGAGGCCTGAATTCATAGCCAAGCTCATTTTAGGTTCAATTCAGAGATAGATTAGCCTTTTTTGGTTTGGCGATGGAGTATGTTTGGAACTTGGATTACAAAATTTGAGACTTGATGGATACATGCTTTGCCGAGTACTTGGAAACATGGGAGTACGTGATGCGTTCACGGGGTTTGTGTTTCTGTCAGGTTCAGGGAACTGAACTGACAAACATGTACAGCTAACGATGAATTCATACAACAAGTAGCTAGTTTTGGGGAGTAAAAAATCAGAACTTGGTGCAATCTTAGTTACAACTATAGGCCAACTAGGAACACTGACGGCCATGGTTTAACCCAGTACATCATCAATACAGTATACAATGTAAGAAAAGCTAGGTTAAGCGTACAGGGACACATGCGTGTTGATATAGGGCTCAAAGGCCGGCAAGATTATAGGGTTGTTAGGTCACTGACTTGATCTCCAAGCTAGCTAACTAACAGATACGGGATCAGGTCTTCTTGGCCTAACAGATTACAAACACACGCACACGCTATAGATAAGCTACAGATAAACATCGTTTAACACTCCCCCTCAATCACAACTATCCAAGTTGAGATTGCGCCGGAAAGCTTGCAACTACCTCAAAGAAAGAGGTTTAGTAAATCCATCTGCAACCTGATCATCAGTAGGTATAAACATGATATTCAACAATTTGTCAGCCACCCTTTCTTGAACAAAGTGGTAATCTATCTCTATATGCTTGGTCCTGGCATGAAAAATAGGATTAGCAGACAAATATGTAGCACCAAGATTATCACACCAAAGTGATGCTGCCTGCGGATGCCGAATACCCAGTTCAGTGAGCATATTTTGTACCCAGATAACTTCTGCATTTGCATTTGCTAGGGCTTTATATTCCGCTTCTGTGCTGGACCTAGACACAGTGACTTGCTTGCGAACACTCCATGAGATCAAGTTACCACCCAGAAAAACTGCAAACCCTCCTGTTGATCTTCTATCATCAGGACATTCTGCCCAGTCTGCATTTGAAAACGCACTTACAAGTATGGAGTCTGACTTCCCAAGTTTAAGTCCATGACTGTGTGTTGCTTGGAGGTATCTGAGTATTCTTTTCACCGCTGTAAAGTGTACACTTGTAGGAGCATACAAGAACTGACAAACTTTGTTAACAGAGTATGAAATATCTAGCCTAGTTAGTGTCAAATACTGCAAAGCCCCTACAATGCTTCTGTATTTGGTGGAGTCCTCTGTGCCAAGCACCTCTCCATCATGAAGAGACAATTTTTCAGAAGTAGATATAGGTGTAGATGATGGCTTACATCCTTTCATGCCTACTCTCTCAAGTATATCCTGAATATATTTTTCCTGTGATAACAAAATTCCATTTTGCACACTTTTTACCTTAATCCCAAGGAAATAGTGAAGGCCGCCTAAATCCTTGAGTGCAAAGTCCATTCGCAGATCCTTGAGAAGAGCTTCAACTGCTTTGGGTGATGAGCTTGTGACAACAATATCATCAACATAGATAAGCATAAAAATGGTGACACCATTGTGATGATAAAAAAACAATGAGGTGTCCCCCCTTGAAGGAACAAAGCCAAGAGATTGTAATTTTGAGGATAGCCGAGAGTACCAAGCTCTAGGTGCTTGCTTTAGCCCATACAAGGCCTTGTCAAGCTGGCAAACATGTTGCCTTAACCTTGGATGTTCATACCCAAGAGGTTGCTTCATAAAGATTTCCTCTTCCAGAACACCATGCAAGAACACGTTCTTTACATCTAGTTGTCGCATACACCAGTTTCTAGATATTGCAACTGAGAGAATTAATCTAATGGTGGCAGCTTTCACTACAGGACTAAAGGTGTCCTCGTAGTCAGTTCCATACCTCTGTTTAAATCCCCTGGCAACCAAACACGCCTTATATCTGTCAATACTCTTGTCTGACTTTCTTTTTACCTTAAATACCCATTTGCAGTCGATTACATTTCTCCCTTTGGCAGGAGGGACCAAGTGCCAGGTTTTGTTTTTCATGAGAGCAGTATATTCTTCGTCCATGTGACGCCCCCGATTCGATCGTACACTAATCATACACGCAAACAAGTACGATCAAGATCAGGGACTCACGGGAAGATACCACAACACAACTCTACAAATAAAATAAGTCATACAAGCATCATATTACAAGCCAGGGGCCTCGAGGGCTCGAATACAAGAGCTCGATCATAGACGAGTCAGCGGAAGCAACAATATCTGAGTACAGACATAAGTTAAACAAGTTTGCCTTAAAAAGGCTAGCACAAACTGGGGTACAGATCGAAAGAGGCACAGGCCTCCTGCCTGGGATCCTCCTAAACTACTCCTGGTCGTCGTCAGCGGGCAACACGTAGTAGTAGGCACCTCCGGTGTAGTAGGAGTCATCGTCGAAGGTGGCGTCTGGCTCCTGGGCTCCAACATCTGGTTGCGACAACCAGGTAGAAGGGATAGGGGGAAAAGAGGGAGAAAGCAACCGTGAGTACTCATCCAAAATACTCGCAAGCAAGGAGCTACACTACATATGTATGCATTGGTATCAAATGGAATAAGGGTATCATGTGTGGACTGAACTGCAGAAAGCCGGAATAAGAGGGGGATAGCTAGTCCTTATCGAAGACTACGCTTCTGGCCACCTCCATCTTACAGCCGAAGAAGAGAGTAGATGGTAAGTTCACCAAGTAGCATCGCATAGCATAATCCTAACCGATGATCCTCCCCTCGTCGCCCTGTGAGAGAGCGATCACCGGTTGTATCTGGCACTTGGAAGGGTGTGTTTTATTAAGTATCCGGTTCTAGGTGTCATAAGGTCAAGGTACAACTCCAAGTCGTCCTGTTATCGAAGATCACGGCTATTCGAATAGATTAACTTCCCTGCAGGGGTGCACCACATATCCCAACACGCTCGATCCCATTTGGCCGGACACACTTTCCTGGGTCATGCCCGGCCTCGGAAGATCAACACGTCGCAACCCTACCTAGGCACAACAGAGAGGTCAGCACGCCGGTCTAAATCCTATGGCGCAGGGGTCTGGGCCCATCGCCCATTGCACACCTGCACGTTGCGTACGCGGCCGGAAGCAGAACTAGCCCCCTTAATACAAGAGCATGCTTACGGTCCAATCCGGCGCGCGCCACTCAGTCGCTGACGTCACGAAGGTTTCGGCTGATACCACGACGTCGAGTGCTCATAACTGTCCCCGCGTAGATGGTTAGTGCGTATAGGCCAGTAGCCAGACTCAGATCAAATACCAAGATCTCGTTAAACGTGTTAAGTATCCGCGAACACCGACCAGGGCCAGGCCCACCTCTCTCCTAGGTGGTCTCAACCTGCCCTGTCGCTCCGCCACAAAGTAACAGTCGGGGGGCCGTCGGGAACCCAGGCCCACCTCTACCGGGATGGAGCCACCTGCCCCTTCAGCCCCCAACTCCGAACAGTACCACAGGTAATGTAACTGTGTAAAGTATATAGTATATGCCCGTGATCACCTCCTGAAGTGATCACGGCCCAGTAGTATAGCATGGCAGGCGGACAAGAGTGTAGGGCCACTGATGGAACACTAGCATCCTATACTAAGCAATAGGATAGCAGGTAATGGTAACAACAGTAGTAGCAAGGACAGGCTATGCATCAGGATAGGAATAACGAAAAGCAGTAACATGCTACACTACTCTAATGCAAGCAGTCTAGAGAAGAGTATGCGATATCTGGTGATCAAAGGGGGGGCTTGCCTGGTTGCTCTGGCAAGAGAGAGGGGTCGTCAACACCGTAGTCGCACTGGGTAGCAGCGGCATCGGTCTCGATGTCTAGCGAGAGAAGACAGGGAAGAAACAATAAATACAATGCAAACAGATGCATATCGATGCATGACATCGCAAGTAACGGTGCCATGTGTGCCCTAAACCCAGCAGGAGGTGATACCGGCGAAGGGGGGAAACATCCGGGAAAGTATCCCGGTGATTTGCGTTTTTCGGACAGATGAACCGGAGGGGAAAGTTGTGTGTTCGCTATGCTAGGGATGTGTGGCGGACGAACTGATAGCGTATTCGGATCCGTCTCGTCGTTCTAAGCAACTTTCATGTACAAAATTTTTTCATCGGAGTTATGATTAATTTTCTACGATTTTCTAAAGTTTTAAGTATTTTCTGAAATTTCTGAATTTATTATATTTACTTTAATCCGAATTGACCAAGTCAACTTGACTAGTCAAAAGGGCATGTGTGGCCCACATGTCATAGACTATTTTCCTAAACAAATAAATAAACCTAACTTATCTAAACAAGGACCCACATGTCATCTACTACTAAAGTAACTTTGCACTAATTAAATACTAGTACTAGCTAAACAACAAAAGTAATCCTAAAACTAATCTATCTAATTAAATTAGACCTAAACACCCTAAAAAAATTAAATTAGACCTAAACTAATTTGGGGCAGCCCCACACACGGCCACACACACGCTGTACACACATCACACACTCCTACAGAACACACACAATGCTAGGGAGTAAATCTATTCCTTTTAACTCAAGATAGCATTTTGTGATTTTTGTAAGATTTAATTCCTGCCTTATTTGAATTTGGTCAAATGGGGTAACTTGGAGCTTGTCAGGTGTACTATGCGTCCATATAAATATTTATCATAATAAAATTTGTTTTGCTGTTGTTTTGCAGCTAAACAGAAGGCTAAACAGCATTATTGCAGCAAAGCTAGCCAGCGCTACAGCGAAGTTCAGTTCACTGTAGCAGCAGCAGCAGCAAAACGGCAGTAGCAGCAGCGCTGCGCGGCGACGAGGGGCTTCGAGCGCGGGGCGAGGCGTAAACCCAGGGCGCGCACTAGGCGGCCAGGGCGCTGTCCAGTGGCGGTGGCAAGGCCACGACGGGGCGTGCGTGCGCGGCGGCAGCGGTCTAAGGCGCGCATGCGAGGCGAGCAACAGCAGACGAAGTCGTAGCAGCAGTAGTGGTGCAGTAGCAGCATCAGCAGGCAGTGGCGGGAGTAACTAGCAGCAGCACGGCAAAGCAACATCAGCGACAAAGCAGTAGCCGAGCAGGGCATGCGTATCACGAGTTCACGACACGGCCATGGACGGGACGGAGGCGGCAAGGAGCATCGGCGAGGACAGGGGGCGCGCGGGTGCGGCGTGGGCCGGAGGCCGCACGCACGGGCGGGCGCAGGGCACACTAGGGGCGTGGACTGGACGCGGGCTGCGGCAAGCAGGAGTACGTAGAAAGTAGCAGCAACACGCATCAGCAACAGAGGAACAACAGCGTGCACGTACGCGGACACTGAACTTTTGCCATGGTGGACAAAGCTCACGGGATGGCCACAAACGAAACGGATCGAGCCAGAGAAGAGGGGGAATCGGACGAGGAGCTCACCGCGGAGGCACACGGAGGCCCGTTGGTGGCTTAGGAGCTGCAGAGGCGACGGGTCGATGAAGAACAGCGACGACGACCGAGGAAGAAGATGGTGTCGATCCGGACGATGTGGTGGCTCCGGGCTTGAGCTCGTGGGCGAGGAAGACGAATAAGAAGACGGCGGATCTCCCGGGCATATCGGCGAGGCGAGGAGGGCTCGGTGGCTACGCAGGCGGCGGAGTCATGGCGAGGGACTCGTTCGGCTTGCGCGAGGAAGAAGAGATCGAGGCGATGAGGGGGAATTGGGGAGCTAGGGTTTCATCGAGGGGCTCGAGAGCGACCAAGTAGACGTCGGGGACGCGGCGGATGGCCAGCACGTGGCCATCGCGGCCACGGGCGGCTGCTCGGCGTCCACCTCCCCTATGTGAACAGAGGAGGGAGACAACAGTGCTGGTGGTGGGCTGGACTAATTGGGCCAGGCACTGTGCATTTGGCCCAGTGCACAGTGGCCGGTGTCCCCCTTGTTTTAATTTTCTTTTTATTTATTCTCTGACTTGTATTTTCCCCATGTTTTTTAGTAAATACCAATTTAGTTTTGTTGAAAACAAAACTGGTCACATAAATAAAGAATTTTATTTGAAGAGGCCCAACAAAGTTCAACTCAATTGGTATTGTATAATTATTTGTGGAAAATGAAATGGCTATTTTATTTGCTGTTGGACAACTTTATATTTTACTAGGGATGACCCCGGTGAGTCAAATGATGTTGGTTTCAACATGACAATCGATCAGGGGGATTTATATCAAAATCCGAACATTTTAGTTTTATAGTTTGAGGAAAATAATAACTTGACTTGTCTTTAAATTTTGAATTCGAACTCGGTTAGGATCAAAGTGACGTTTAGAAAATTAATTACGATGACATGTCATCATTAGTGGGTGATTAGCGTAGCTTAATTATCCGGGCGTCATAGTCCATAGCATCCTTCCACTTTGAGTCACCAAAGGCTTCTCCCAGAGTTTTCGGTTCACCTATAGCACAAAAAGATCCCCAACGAATGCAACCATCCTTATATTTCTTAGGTTGAGAAATACCACTCTGTGACCTAGTGTGTGCTCGTACGGGAGGAAGCGGAGGAGGCTGCGCCAAGTGTTGTTGAAGACGATGCGACGAAGCAGACACAAGCGAGGAATCAGCCGCAAAAGATCCCCCATGCAACTCCTATAGCGGATCCGATCCTGCATGCAGCGATCCACCGAGCGTAGATGTCGCCTCCTCTCCAGAGGCGCCAGGTGGCGAGTCCTAGCTGGGTTGCAGTGCGCCACCGCCCAGCCATATCGCGACGCCAGGTTCACGTGCGGGTGTCGCGCCTGGCTCCGCCTGCTGATGGGCTGAAGGCCGACCGGGCCCACGTGCAGGGGACCCGCCTGATCTGCCTGGCGCTGGCGCAGATCCCATCGGGGATCCGCCTGTCGGACCTACGTCACGGGATCCCGAGGCGATACTCCCGCCAGGATCAGCTCCGGGATCGCTGCCCGGATCGTCTGTGCCAGTTTCCTCCGTGTAATCTGTGGGCTGCATAAAATCAAAAGAATTCTCGCCAATTCCTCCTCCAGTTTCCTGCATGCTTTCAGCAGAGTGTTGTGCATGAGTATTAGACATTGACATATGATCATCAGGACCTACTACACCCTCGGGAACAAAGGCTGACGGAGGAAGAAGGTGAGATGGAAGAAGAACAAGTTCCTTGCGAAGTTGTGCGCCAACGTTTGGATGAAGTTGTGCAAACGGAAAAACATGCTCGTCAAACACCACATCACGAGACACATAGACCCGGCCAGTAGAGACATCTAAGCACTTGTATCCTCTATGAAGGCTACTATACCCCAAAAACACGCACTGTTTGGACCGAAATTCAAGTTTGCGTTTATTGAACGGGTGTAGGTTTGGCCACACTGCACACCCAAAAATGCGAAGGAAGGATAATTTGGCTTGGTGCCAAAGAGACGCTCGAGTGGTGTTTGGTTGGAGATAACTCTGCTAGGAATACGGTTTATGAGGTAAACTGCCGTGAGAAAAGCCTCATCCCAAAACTTCAAAGGCATGAAGGCATGAGCAAGAAGGGAGAGGCCAACCTCGACAATGTGTCTATGCTTTCTCTCAGCAGAACCATTCTGCTGATGGGCATGAGGACAAGAGACATGGTGGGTCATGCCAATATGTTCAAAAAACGAGTGAAGTTTTTGGTATTCACCCCCAGTCGATTTGCATAGCAAGAATTTTGCGATCAAAGAGTCGTTCAACATGCTTTTGAAAGAGATGGAATTTCTCAAACACATCAGACTTATTCTTGAGTAAATAAACCCAGCTAAATTTACTTAAATCTTCAATGAAGCTCACATAATATTTTTGTCTGCCAACAGAAATCGGTCTAGGACCCCACACATCTGAAAAAACAAGCTCTAAAGGAGCTTTTGACTCACTAATAGACCTAGGATAAGGAAGTTGATGGCTCTTGGCCATTTGACATGCATCACAGACCAAATGATGATCTTGTTTATTTAACACTGGGAGACTAAAATCACGAAGAATTTTCTGGACTACCGGGAGCGCTGGATGCCCTAAGCGTTTGTGCCATCGTGAAGTGGATGGTTTTGCAACGCCTAGCACTTAACGATGATGTACACCCCGACGACCGGAGACGGAAAACAGGCCATCTCTACTCTTGTTTTGAAGAATGGTGCTCCGAGTTGTCCGATCCTTGACAAAGAAAATTTCAGGGTAAATCTCAATAAAAGCATGATTGTCTTGCATAATACGATGAGCAGAAAGTAAACTCTGTTCGGCTTGTGGGGCATGGAGGATGTTGTTTAGTGCTAAGGAAGAACCATTAGAGGTAGTAAGAACTGAATGACCAATATGTGCAACATCCATATCTTGACCACTCGTCGTGTGGATTTGTTCCGTGCCGGTGTAGCGATCACGAACAACGAGCTTCTCCAACTCTCCTGTCACGTGGTCGGTGGCGCCTGTGTCAAGATACCAGTTGGTATCAACTCCATAGGCATGAGCTGCGTTGGCGGAGCGATGTCCTCTACCACCTCCGCCTCCCCCGCCACCATCGCCTCCTGCGGGGTTGCGGACGTTGTTGTTGAAGTTGCGATCGAAGCGTTTTTTACAGCGCCACGCGCCGTGCCCTTCGAGCTTGTAGATCTGGCACTTCTCGCGCTCGCGGTCACCAAGGTCACCGCGGTCACCACCTCCTTGCCGCGGCCCATCTCCAAAGCCGCCGCCACTAGGGTTGTCGAAGTAGCGGGCACCTGCAGTGTTGTTGTTGTAGCCGCGGCCGCCCCCACCGCTGGTGTTGCCGCCGCCCCTTGCCGCCAGCACCAGATTGGCGGAGTGGAAGGCAGTGTGCTGGGCGGCGATGCGGTCTTCGGCCGACAGCAGCAAGGAAAAGAGCTCGCTGAGGCCGATCGGTTGTTCGGTGGCGGCGCGGGTGGAGATAGCCGAGACGAAGCCGTTGTAGTCGGGTTCGTGGAGGAGGCCCTGCAGGATGTGGTCGACAACGTCGTCTTCATCCAGGGGCTTGCCGGCGGCTGTCAACTCGTCGGAGATGCTCACCATCTTGGTGAAGTAGGCAGCGGCGGGCATGTCTCCTTTGCGAGTGTGTTCGATGGCGGAACGAAGCTGGATCACCCTTGCCCTCGACTGCGAGGAGAAGCTCTGCAACAGGGCGTTCCAGATCGAGGTGGCAGTGGTGTGGGAGCTGACCTGCAGTAGAACCTCACGGGAAAGTGATGAGATCAGAAAGGTGAGAATCTGCTGGTCTTGAGTAACCCACACAACATGCTCGGGATTCGGCGAGGACGTGATCTCCTTCTTGCCGGCGACGTCCTTCCCCGAGATGATCACGGCGGTAGGCTCCTTGATCGAGCCATCTAGATAGCCCATCAGCCCCGCCCCCTTGATGTGTGGGAGGACCTGTGCCTTCCACACCAGGAAATTCTCCCGGGTCAGCTTCTCCGTGATGGTGTGACCGTGAGAGGCGATGGAGGGCGTGGCCATGACGATGGACGAGGAGGAGCTCGACATCTAGATGCGTTGGAAAAGGTAGGCTCTGTATACCATGTAAGAAAAGCTAGGTTAAACGCATGCACAATGCAGGGATGCATGCGTGTTGATATAGGGCTCAAAGGCCGGCAAGATTACAAGCCGAATCACGGCGCAACAGATTACAAACACACGCACACGCTACAGATAAGCTACAGATAAACATCGTTTAACATACAAGTCTTTAGAGTGCTTGCTTTAGAGCCTTAGAGATAAGTGAAAAGTCAGAAAAATAAGGGAGCAGGTAAACAGCAAAGCATGGGGTGTTTCTGAAAAGTAAAGAGCGACATCCAGAAGCTTGGCCGCCGTCCGATTGAAGATCGACGTCATCATGGTCCGTTTTTCACCCGCAAAGTGGTAACTGGTCTGACAGATGTAGGATCGAAGATGGACGGTGGCCGGCCGCTGACGCCCCAAACGGTATTATGAAGTTTAGATCGTAGCTGAACTCCGATCAAGTGTTGAGTCCTCAGATATTCAGACACGCTCCTGACAGTTTCTGATGTCATGAACACAGAATATCATCCATAAAACAGCATAATGTCATAAAACAAACACTTTTTCTCGATAAGATAAATACAAACTGCCACTTGTAATTAAGTTAGTCATCAGTAGGATCTACTAGTAGCTCTGTTCCCCGGGCGACCATCAACTCTGACGCAACACTTGCCGCCATCTTCTCCGTTTGGTCAAACACGCCGAATCACGCCGGAACCGAATCCCGAGTAGGTTTAGCAATATTCTTCTGCATGCCGGCACGGCGCCGCCGTGGATCGTTTCCACTCCACTCCCTTGACTCCCCTGCTACACCAACCATGGCTTATCTTCCTTAATCTTTACAAGCTTACTACTTCTACGTTCTACCAAACGCTAGCTAAACCAAGGTAGAGGAAGCAGAGGAGATCGGTCGATGGCCGCGCCGCCGCGATCCGTGGCGGCGGCCATCTCCGTCGCGGAGGCGGACCGGGCCCGGCTGCACCAGCTGGGGTACAAGCAGGAGCTGGAGCGCGGGCTCAGCGTGGTCTCCAACTTCGCCTTCTCCTTCTCCCTCATCTCCGTGCTCACCGGCGTCACCTCCACGTACAACACCGGGCTGCGCTACGGCGGGCCGGCGTCCATGACGCTCGGGTGGCTGGTGGTGGCGTCGTTCAACGGCTGCGTCGCGCTGTCCATGGCCGAGATCTGCTCCGCTTACCCGACCTCCGGCGGGCTCTACTACTGGAGCGCCATGCTCGCCGGCAACAAGTGGGCGTCCCTTGCCTCCTGGGTCACCGGCTGGTCAACATCGTCGGACAGGTACACCTCGATCTTCGTAGGACAGAATCTCTGGCTCTCTGATGATGCATACATGCAGTGAACTCCTTGTTTTTTTAAATATTTTTTCAGTTTTTCATTTTTGACCTGTTGCTGACATGGTCTAGCCTCCTGTTTTGACTGACTGTGGCAGTGGGCGTCTACGACGAGCGTGGACTTCTCGCTGGCGCTGCTCATCCAGGTGATCATCCTGCTCGGCACCGGCGGAGCCAACGGCGCCGGCTATAGGGCCTCCAAGTACGTCGTGCTGGCCATCTACGGCCTCATCCTCGTCCTGCACGGCCTCATCAACAGCCTCCCCATTCACTGGCTTTCGTGGGAGCGATGCTACACGCACGGACAGATTTTTTACTTACTTCACGGGATGGCTTAGCTGGGATCATGTGATTGGAGGAAATAAGGGTGAGGGGCCCCACACCCCCTGAAAATCAGGGGGGGAGAAGATTAGTTAAGGCACAGGGTCCGTAAAGGCCCGTATTACTCCGTGTGTATAGAATTATCGCTTTCCTGGTTTGGCAAGTTCGGTGCTTTCTGGAATGCCGCAGGTACTGCCATTCCTGGTTTGATCTAACTGTCCATGATCAAAATCTGTTGTGTCTGTAATCTGTATCTCATATTAAGAGCCATAACTGCTTGCAAGTTGAGGTTTCGATAACATGTCTTTTGTGAAACTTCGAAATGCTATGACATAAGAGAAAAGTTATTCTACCATGCACGGGATATCCAGTGCATGGCTAAACCGTCCATCTTGTTAGAGATTCACTCATGCCATGTATTCATTCTCATATTAAAATCCATCTGACAACTTTATGGAGCAAGGCTGCACCTACTAGTTCTCTCTCCTACACACTAGTATGCAACGTGGATTTTATTCTGAATCTAAACTTTAAACAACCATATACTTTAAAATAAATACAGGGTAAATAGTCTGTATGAACGCATGTCTTTCTTTCAATGATATCTTCAAAACAAGTTCAATACTTCATATGTTTTGAGTTTTGAGTTTACAATTCACAATGGAACATGCATGTACAGAATATTACATGATGGTTTTTGTGTGGATATATAAGAATGTTCTCTTCTTGCATACATAGTAAGTTTATTAATAACAACGGAAAATAATTGTGCAAATTCACAAAAAAGATCTAACAATCATAGTTTTTGTAGTTTCATGAAGTGTTAAAATTCATGTTTCAAAAATGTTCAAATAATATATATGGTTAGTCTTGTTGAAAAGATCTCATAACACAGATATGTAAGAGACAGCTAAAAGTCCATGGACGGATTGAGGAGAGAGAAAGAATCTTTATTAGGAGATAGGGTGGAGCCCATGTGCTCATAATTGAGTTAATGATGATGCCATGCACGGTATCTCCCGTGCATGGTAGAAAACCAGTCTCCAACAACCTACAAACTTTCATCAACTTTATTGCTGTCCTTTAAGGCCTTCTTTGGTTTGTAGGATTTTTGTAGGAATTCTATAGGATAGGATTTGCAAAGGAAAAATTCCTTTGAAACCCTTTGGTTTGTAGGAATGGGTTCCTATTCCTATGTAGGATAGGAATCAATCCTTCATATTTTGGAGGAAAAAAAAATTAGCCTAGACTCAATGGAAAAAATCCTATCCTATGCACCAAATGACATCTCTTTCTCTATAGAAATTGACATGCATGTCATCTCACTTCCTATGATTTTTCTATTTCTATAAAATTCCTATCCTATGAACCAAAGAAGGCCTAACTTGGCATGTCTAAACTCTGGAAACTGTCTGAACTTCGAAACAATGCTAGGCGTGTTCGTGCTGGCGATATTGATTCCGGCAGTTGCCAAGGAAAGGGCAAGCGTTGAGTTCATCTTTACACACTTCAACACGGACAATGCCATGGGCGTCCATGGCAAGGCTTACATTCTGGCGGTGGGGTTGTTGATGAGCCAATACTCTGTCATCGGCTACGATACATCCGCTCACATGGTAACTAGACAAATTCTCTTGTTTCAAAGCCGGCTTCTCCTTTACTAATTCAATTATTACACATGTGATAGTCTGATGTCTGACCTTGAATTTGTAGACCGAAGAAACGAAGAACGCGGACAGGAGCGGCCCGATCGGGATCATAACTTCGGTGTCTCTCGCGACGGTCATCGGGTGGGTTTACCTCGTGGCACTGACATCGATCGTGACGGACATCCCATACTTGTTGAGTGCCGACAATGATGCCGGTGGCTACGCCATTGCTCAAGCCCTACAACACCTTCCACCAGAGATATGGCAGCGGGGTCGGGGGCCTCGCTTGCCTGGGCGTCGTCGCTGTCGCCATGTTCCTCTGCGGAGTTGCCTGCGTCACCAGCAACTCGAGGATGGGGTACGCCTTCTCCCGTGACGGGGCGATGCCGTACTCGCACGTGTGGCATCGGGTGAGCAAGCACGAGGTGCCTCTGAACATCGTTTGGTTCTCCATCGCCATGGCGTTCACCATGGCCGGCCCTCACGGTATGCAAGTCCGTGGCTCCGTGCATATATTGATCGACCATGCCATGATCCCGCGAACTCGGTGCATCATAGTTCTAACATTTGTTGTTTCCTTGCATTGTGTTGTCTGGCATGCGTGCAGTCGCTGGGGAGTCAAGTGGCGTTCCAGGCGCGATGCTGTCGATCGTGACGCTGGGGTTGTATATCTCCTATGCACTGCCCATCTTCTTCCGGGTGACCACGGCCCGAAGATCATTCATCCCTGGACCGTTTCATCTTGGCAGGTACGGAGTCGTTATCGGCTGGGCAGCAGTGTTATGGGTGGCCTTCGTCACCGTTCTCTTCTCGCTGCCGGTGGCGTACCCGGTCGCAAAGGATGACTTCAACTACACGCCGGTGGCTGTTGGCGGCGTGCTGTTGCTCAGCGTTGGCTCATGGGTGTTCCATGCTCGGTTCTGGTTCAAAGGACCCATTATAAACGTTGACACGTACTAGAATTTTTGTCTTGTGAGCTTATTTGCTCGTTAAGCTAGATTTACGACTAGGAGTATTGACAAAGAAGGTGTAGTTCGTGTGTGCGGCAAGGTCATCGTTATACATATCACCTGAGGTTATATGACGATTCTAGTCTCAACCCCTTGTAATTGCATGAATCTCGATATATAGTTGTATACACTACTAGAAAAGTACTCATCGTTGACCTGCCATCATTGACAGGGAAGGCAAGAACTATCTATTGTAGTACTCCCCTCGGTCCCATAATATAAGAGCACTTTTAACACTAAAGGCTTTTATTTTATGGGACAAAGGGAGTAGTGCTTAACATTCATGGGGTGCTCGTGACCACTTGTGGTGACTTGGATAGATTATTCAGGATTCCAGTTCATCAAAGATACGTCACTACTAGTGGGCTTTAGTTTTGTCCCGTGACACTATTACTAGGGAGTATTTAACCAAAAACTACCACATTTCATGAAACATGTCTAGAAACTACCATTTTACGATTTTGTGTGGAAAACTACCACTTTTTACTTAATCAGTAGCAAAAAACTACCAAGTCGTGGAACCGCCCACTTCGCCGCGGTTAATCACGTTTCTGCCAGGCTGGTCCCATAGTTCAGGCGCCAGCGTGGCCAACAGGTGCAGCCGGAGCCGCACTTCGCGGCACTGCTTGCCGCCGCCCGTCGCCAGTGGAGCCGCTCGCCGCGGCAGCCGCTGGAGCTGCCGGGCCCCGGGTCGCCGCTGGAGCCGCCGGAGCCGCCCGCCCCGCGCCCTTTGCCGCCGAAGCTGCCCCACCTCGAGGAGTCCCGCTCGCAACTCGTAAAAGCTGCTCGCCACGGTCGCACCCACCACGCCGGAGTTCGCGTGCGGTGCCGGGACAGCTCGCGCGAGACGCGTTAGAAGGGACGCGGCCCTCGCCGGAGCTCGCGTGCGGCGCCAGGACAGCGCGGGCGAGCCGCGGTAGAAGGGTAGCGTCGTAGCGAGGCTTGCCGGAGCTCGCGTGCGGTGCCAGGACAGCGTGCGCGAGGCGCGGGAGGAGGGGCGCGAGGCTCGCGGCTTCTAGGCGGCCTCGTGCAGTCACCTGCTCGGTGGGGGGTGGAATCCGTAGCCGCTGCTCCTCGCTGCTCCCCGCATGGAGCGCCCTGACGGCGCCGCGGACGCCGACGAGCACAAGCGGGTCCATGGCGACCGGGCGGCGGCTTGGGGCCTCCCTGCACCTGCGGCGAGGCCTTGGCACAAGCGGGGGTGGCGAGGCCTTGGCACGACAGCGGCCGCCATGGCCAAGGCGAGCAGGCGGCTCGGCTAGGAGGGAGGGCGGCGCAGGTGGCGGGGCAGAGCGGCGAGGTGCACATGAAGTGTTTGAGGAAATGCCAGAGAGAGAGGAGGAAGAAGATTAATGCTGACAGGTGGGCCCATCTTGTCAGAAAGGCGTTTAGAAGAGGCGAATTGGGCATTTTTTCGACATGGTAGTTTTTAGTCAAAGATTAGATAAAAAAGTGGTAGTTTTCGGCACAAATTTGTAAAGTGATAGTTTGTAGGCACGATTCCGCGAAATGTGGTAGTTTTTTTGTTAAATACTCACTGCTAGGTCCCGTGACACTACTACTAGTGACGAGCCTCGACGCCTCCACTCTTCCCACTCGCCTCCCTAACGCCCAACCTTTATTTCCCCTTCCTAAACCAAAATGATATCTGTTTCTCCCTTCACTCCCCTCGATCATCCATGGCGATAGCGTTCTTCCCCTCCTCCATCAATGAATCCCGTCGTGCTCAGCACTTCTAACTCCTTCGCCACCCACATTTGTCACTGTTGACTTCACCCAGGCGGATGCCTCCGCCTTTGGGAAGACAGAGGATGAGGCCCTGAAGGCCATCACGGAGGAGGAGATGGCGATGATTTTGGAGGTGAATGCCCATCAAGCTTCTGGTGAGCAAAGGAGGCCCATCATGGTAATTTTTGTTACTAGTGATTTTTAATCACCGACATGTGAAAAACCCATCAATGAAGAGATTGAAGTGCCCATCAGTGGCCAATGATTTTGTGGTAGTGTATGGATTAGACTATGATTTACGCGCATGAGTTAATTTAGTTTTTGTGTGTATGGGCTCGTAGAAAAAGGAGTCCATTATTATTAAGAGATACAAGCCGAACCCGCATACGAGTGTATCAACCTAGTGCAGTTCCCTGTTTGAGATTAGGAAAACTCTCTAATTCACCCGACTGATTTTTTGTCTCGTAAACCTCTCTCTCCACGCGCCACGTGCCCTGCATGAAGCTGCCAGCCTCTTTCCCAACATTATCTCTAGCGAAGCAGCCTCCTTCACGAGCAATGCTACATGCACGGGCAGTTTTTTACTGACTTTATGGGGTGCTTAAAGCAACAGGGTAATACGGAGGGTTTACGGGATTCCTTAACTAACTAATCTTCACGCCCTGATTTTTAGGGGGTGTGGGCCCTCCACCTCCTATTCTTTCAATTAATTTATCCCACCTAAGCACCCCCATAAAGTCAGTAACAAAACTTAAGTGCGTGTAGGATTGCTCCTCCTCCACATATCTCTTTCTTCCCCTGCTATCTCATTCATTAACAGGCAGAGTAGAGGAGCCATGGCGAGACCACCACATCAGCTGGGAAATCGAAAAGGGTTGCCACGGCGCTCCTCCGCTGCATCGTTGGAGGTGGCATAGCTGCAAACAAGCGTCCATGGAGGGGAGCCATGGCGAGCACCACCACAACAGCTGGGAAATCGGGAGGTGTTGTTGGTGATGCAATACAGCGCTCGTCGACGACCGTCGGTGCTGCAATGCAGCAACACATCCAGGGCCACTGGGCTCCGACAAAGCAACTCATACATGGCCGCCGGGCGATGCAACCTTGTCGGCGGTACTGGTGCTGCAAGTCACCGGCGGCGGAGCGCAATGGAGCGCTCATCGGACAAGTTGCTACGTTCATCAAGCGGCAGAGGAGAAGCACCACCCAGATTTGGCACCACCACAGCGGAGGAGAGGACGCCAGTCGGGCGTCGCCTGGTTCATCCTCACACTGCCGGGGCTGCAATAGAGCACCGAGCGAGCTTGTTGAAGCTCCGCCATGGCTGCACTGAAGCGCCACCGGAGCTGCATCATAGCTTTCACCATCATCGGGGATGTAATGGAGCGCGTCTGGGGTCATTGGAGCCCCGCCATGACTGCAATGGAGCTATAATGGAGCTTCCCCGGGACATTGTCGGTGTTGCAAAGTTTTTTTTCATCGGCTTCGGTGCTGCTCCGTTGGAGCTCTTCGGTGGCCCCGGTGCTCGAGGTCACCGGCGGCAGCACCACTGTGGGTGCATCATTGCTTTGCTGCACCATCGATGGGGGCGGTGTAGCTGCAATGCAACTTCCATGAAGGCACCGGCGAGGGGAGCGGTATAGCTGCGACGGAGCACCGGGCCGTGCTGCGGTGAGGTTGCAATAGAGCATTTCCGGGAGTCGTCATGGTGCTATGGAGCTGCGACATAGCATCGTTGGACCGCCGGCGCTGCGTTGGAGCGGGCTGTCGAATGCTGCGTGGGAACATCGTCCAAGGTATGATGGTGAGGCTATTGCGACCAAAAACGACACTCCGGCGAACGACGGCACTACACTACCGGCTAGTACCGGCCGACGAGTAGCTGTTGCGACCAAAACGACACTCCGGCGAATGACGGCACTGCATTGCCGGCCCGAGGAGCTGCTGCTCGAACGACTAGGCACTGCGATAAAAAAAAGGTCAGGAGGGAGCCTTCATCGTGCTTGCCAGATGTAACGCAAGAGGAGGATGTAGGGGTGCGCATAAAAACCGACGAACCGAAGCCGAAACTGAATAAACCGAATAAACCGCGCGTGGAAGCTAGGTTGTGTGTGAGCGTGCGAACGAACTGCAGACCACAGGACTTTAGTCCCACCTCGCCTGGGTAAAGAGATTTGGCTGTGACTTTTTGCTATATAAGACGCTGCCACTGCTCCTTGTGAGAACAGTTGGCACACGCATGGTTTATTCGGTATAAACCGAAAACCAGACCGAAATAATCGGTTAACTGAATTTTCAGTTAGCTATTTAGATTTGTTATTTTCGGTTTTCTGTTTTACTAATCGAATTTCAAAATACACCGAATGATAGAAACCGAAATTTCGGTTTATACCGGACGCCCACTCCTAGGAGGATGCGAAGAGAGACGCGCTCGTGCTAGCCTACGATCTAACGGCCATACACGCCTATATCAGACGGCTGCGCGGGCGGCTGATCTTTCAAAAATTCAGCCGGCTTACGCGTAGCAGCCGCCTTGAGATTAACATAAGATATACTTGAATGACCGGTCCTAGTCCGTCCCCGAGAAAATGGTACACACGATTGAATGGCAGGATATGGAGCAGTATAATAAGAGTTCCTACATGGCTGCCTTGATGCACGAACGGCGCCGCGACTGTGGATCATTTCCACTCCCCTCCTTTTGACTCCCTGTAGTACACCAACCAAACGCCATTTCTCACAAGCTCAACTGCCCTCAGCCAAGCAGACGCGGTCGATATGGCCGTGTCATCGCGCTCCGCCGTCGTGGCAGTCACCGACGCCGGCGCCGGCGAGGACGCAGACCGAGCCCGGCTGCACCAGATGGGGTACAAGCAGGAGCTCAAGCGCGGGCTCAGCGTGGTCTCCAACTTCGCCTTCTCCTTCTCCATCATCTCCGTGCTCACCGGCGTCACCTCCACGTACAACACGGGGCTGCGCTACGGCGGGCCGGCGTCCATGACGCTGGGGTGGCTGGTGGTGGCGGCGTTCAACGCCTGCGTGGCGCTGTCCATGGCCGAGATCTGCTCCGCCTACCCGACCTCCGGCGGGCTCTACTATTGGAGCGCCAAGCTCGCCGGCAAGAAGTGGGCGTCCCTCGCCTCCTGGGTCACCGGCTGGTACTACTTAATTACTCAATCGCATTCATATTTTTTTTGCGGTTGCAATCGCATTCATATTGGTATTAGTATGTTTGGCTGTTCATGCTTAATTAGATTCGTGAGCAGGAATGGGTGATTTTGATATGCTGTTCTGCTTGGAATTATCTCTTCATTGCATTGGATAAACTGTAGATACATATGATCTGTCATTTAATTAGCAATTTGCTCAAAATTTTGATATCCACAAACTCGGCCATATATCCTCTTCCACAAAGCAAATTATTAGAAATAGTTCTTTCTCCAAGGTTGCCATACATCTCTTTCACAAAGCAAACTATTAGAAATAGTTCTTTTTCCAGCTTTGATCGTAGCTTTTTTTCTTTTCGAAAAAAAGGTTTGATCTTATTGGCTATGCTCTGCTTTTACAGGTTCAACATCGTGGGTCAGGTACTTCAGCTTCTAGGGTCCTTTACTATCTCTACATTTGTCTGCAGCTTCAAGTACACTCCCCTTTCTACAAGAAGTATAGTACTCCCTCCGATCCATAACAAGGGTGGCGGTTTTAAACCAATGTTGTACTAACCTTAGTTCAAAACCATGACACTTAATTAGTACTTTAGTACGTTGATCTATAAGTATTGGTAGCTAGTACTTGAAGACAGTAATCTATCTATAAGAAACTTAATGCATGCATGTGGCCGTCCAGCAAGACCATTGGATACTTGGATAAAAAAATAACAGCAGCGTGTTCGGAACGGAGATCTTCCACGTCCCTGTCGATTTTCAACGGAGTGGACTGACCACTTAGGCTGTGAACTCATACTTCAATCAAGGAACAGATAAAACTAAATTATTGGCAAGTTGCTGACACAGTCCAGCCTCTTCTTTTGACCGTCCTGCCTGCCTGCCTGCCTAGTGGGCGACGGCCACCAGCGTGGACTTCTCGCTGGCGCAGCTCATCCAGGTGATCATCTTGCTGGCCACCGGCGGCACCAGCGGCGGCGGCTACGTGGCGTCCAAGTACGTCGTCTTGGCGATCTATGGCTTCATCCTCATCCTGCATGGCCTCATCAATAGCCTCCCCATCCACTGGCTCTCATGGTTTGGGCAGCTCGGCGCGTTCTGGAATGCTGCAGGTATTTGATCATTGCTTTGTCTCAACATGCATTTTATTTTGATGTATTATGCATGCATAGGTCAGATGATGGTACTATCTCCGTCTCAAAATGTAAGACGTTTTTGTAGGCTATATCAACTTTTGTTGGTCTTTGATGACTTGTTGATGTGCCTGTACTCCTGAAATATTGTAGGTGTGTTTGTGCTGGTGATCTTGATTCCTTCTGTTGCCAAGGAGAGGTCGAGTGCCAAGTTCATCTTTACGCACCTCAACACGGACAATGGCATGGGCATCCATAACAAGGCTTACATTCTAGGTGTGGGGCTGTTGATGAGCAACTATTGCATGATCGGCTACGATACATCTGCTCATATGGTACATGACGATGTTATGCTAACTAATTAAACTTCTGTTGATTACTTAGTACATGCATGTACTCGCATATGGAGTCCAATTAGAGCATGCCCTGATTTCCGATACAAATTGCACCACATCATCCCCGATGTTGGTATAGATGAAATGATCGAATGTTCTTGCTTAATTGTATGATGAATATGTAGACAGAAGAAACAAAGAACGCGGACAAGAGCGGTCCGATTGGGATTGTCACTTCGGTCATTCTGTCAAACATCTTCGGGTGGATTTACTTGGTAACCCTGACTTCAGTGGTGACAGACATCCCGTACCTGCTAAGTGTTGATAATGACGCGGGCGGCTATGCCATCGCTCAGGCTCTCTACACCATATTCAGCCAGAGGTACGGCAGTGGTGTTGGTGGGCTCGTGTGCCTCGGCATCATTGCTGTCGCCATGTTCCTATGTGGTGTTGCGTGCATCACGAGCAACTCAAGGTTCGTCACTACATTATCATCACTTTGGATGTATTGTTTACTGTTTTGGGGGGGGGGGGGGGGGGGGGGGGGGCTGTGGTCGTTGTCGTGATGATTGGGACGTTCTATGCTCACAAATACCTCCTTCCTAAAATTTGTCTTGTCACAGACATCTCATGCCCCAATCACAAATATACATTACTTAATTGAGAACTTATGATGTCATTTTTCAGTATGTCATCCGCTCACACCTCCTGAATCTGTTGGTGTTGCGTTCCAGTGGCCTTTCTGCTGTAATGATTAGAAAAAAAATTAATATCAAATACCGCCTGATAATGCTTTGAATAGTGCACGTCCCATTACAGCATAATAGGTTGCTATTATGATTTGATTGGTTAGGATTTTTGCAAATTTGGGCTGTTGCTTGGTTGTTGCCATAAAGAAGGAAATAGAGAAAGATATCGATGTCTGTCATGGCTTGTTGGAAGTCATACGAGGGCCATGCTCACACATGTGGTTCCAAAGTACAATTTGTATTTATGTATATGTTTGTATTTTTTTATTGCAATGCACATGTATTTAAGTAGTACGGCACAATACGTGAGAGAAACTGTTATATTGTCGCAATGTATTATCTAAATTGATCATATTTGTGTCGTGGCACAGGATGGGGTATGCCTTCTCCAGGGACGGAGCCATGCCGTACTCGCACCTCTGGCACCGGGTGAACAAGCATGAGGTGCCTTTGAACATTGTCTGGCTCTCCGTGCTCGTGGCTTTCGCCATGGCTCTCACGGTACGTATGCATGTTTGAAAGACTCTACGACGTCGTAGCCCGAGTCCTCGACTAACATTTCATTTCCTTGCTTCATATTTATTTGATGTGCGAAGTCACTGGGGAGCCAAGTAGCCTTCCAGGCGATGGTGTCCATTGCAACTCTAGGGTTGTACATCTCCTACGCATTGCCCATCTTCTTCCGGGTAACGACCGCCCGAAAGTCATTCATCCGAGGGCCGTTTCACCTCGGCAGGTACGGTGTGATCATCGGCTGGGCCGCCGTGCTGTGGGTGGCCTTCATCACCGTGCTATTCTCGCTGCCGGTGGCATACCCTGTGGGAAAGGACGTCTTCAACTACACGCCGGTTGCCGTCGGCGGGGTGTTGTTGCTCAGCGTTGGCTCTTGGGTGTTCCATGCTCGGTTTTGGTTCAAGGGACCCATCGTGAACGTTGACACATACTAGAATTATGAGCCTTGTAATGTTAATTAGTTTAATGGCTGGTTGATTTTTATGCACAAAGCGGAAGTAGATTTTTTGCAGCTGTGGCGGGAATCTTGACCACACAACACACCTTTTTCTCCGCCCCTCTTGCAAAAAATCTCTCACCGGGCCGGCTGAGTGCCCACGGTAGGGGTTACCCGCTCGGAGCCATGTGCATATGCAGCATTGATTAGCGGTGCGCTACGGCTGCAATAAGCTGCAGAAAGATTAAAAACATGCACGATTAATGTGTTCATGTGTTCATCGGATTAAAAACATAGCACGTGTGTCATGTATAGTTCATGTGTTCTATGACGACAACATGATTAATTAAAACTCGATATATTCATTCATATATGTCGTCTACACTAAAGTACCCTACTGCAAAATGCAAAAGAAGATGAAACAACATGAGGATCTCTAATCACACAGAGTGTACCAATTGATGCAGACATAAAGATCAGGGCCCTGATCTTTATGCCTGCATCAATATATATTATATTTATGTTAGATATCATAACTCATGGTCAAAGGTTAGCTAAAATTAGTTTGGAGGGAGGAGGGGGGATACAAATTGGAAGGGAGAGAGCAGTATACACATCGTTTTCGATCAAGTTACTGCAATTCATAGTCCAAAGAACCATTCACGTGACACTAGAAAATTCAACTTAAACGGTCTTGTTATCTTATCATACCACTCCCACATTAATGGTGTGGAAAGGGATCTTGAACAATAATTCCACGTGCGACATATAGGTGACAACAACAAGAATCATAAACTATAAACCCTCGGTCAACAATATTGAATCATACGGAAGGGGGTTTGAACAATAATTCCATGGACGGCCTATACACGATGACAAAAACAATAAACTACTTCCCCTTGGTCAACAATGCCGAATCATGCGGAAGGGGATTGCTGGCGTCCAACTATGGACAGTTTCCAAGCTTGTTTGAAGTTCAGGGAAGTGATTTCTTATAAGTTCCGGTCGACTTTTAAAATTACAATCTAATTTTAAACTAATTGCACTTTCATAAGTAAAATTTGCAATCAGCCATATGAGCTTTTGGCAAAACAAAAATATAAAATATAGTCCACACTCTCTTGTTAATCAGGTGGAGATACATAGCAGGAGCAGCTGTGGGAGCAGGGGTTGGGCGTAGATGAGGGAGGATGTCACCTATGAGCCGGACATGCAGAGATATGATTTGCAAGAAATTTTCCACTCCGAGGTGTTTTGTCGTACTGGGTATTTGTATAACTCCCACCCAGGTTGACAACTTTGAAGTGACAGGTAAGGATATGCCAGTATCTTTGCCTACTTTTCACTTGCCATGGAAAATAACACACCACCTCACATGAGCAGAGCAGATCAGACAGAGCTTTCAAAGCTGAATTTGTTGCTCAAATCTCCCATCTGTTAATGTATGGGGTCTGACCAATCTTCTCCTTTCTTCTCCATCACAGCAGATAAAGATGGTACATGATGTATGTATGTATGTATGGCTATGGGCAGAGTCAGCCATACACTCTCCTCCTTGAATGCAACTATGTCAGCACCCTTCGGCATTACGTCAAGCACCTTCAACGCATAGAACACACCTTCCTCCCCTGGCCATTGCTACTAAACGACAATGTGTGAAAACAAAGCGCATAAAATTGGACAATGTGCCAAGAAAGGGGACCACAGAGGCGGCACCTCACTACGTAGTAGAACAGTAAGCACAAGTCGGCGACTAAATTTCGTGTTTTGACCCTTTTCTGAAACCTATTCGAGATTTGACCCTAGTTTAATTTTTTTTTCGAGATATGATCCTTTTGCTACCGCCAGGGACCATGGCGATAGGGTATAACAGACTACCGCCAAGGTCCCTGGCGGTAAGGTTGCATGCCCTACCGCCAAAAGCTTCTAAGTATTGAACACAGTGCGTGCTCATGCCTACTGCCAAATTTGCCTAAGTCGACAACCAAACAACCAAACCAGAAATAGTTCAACTTGAACAGTCGGCCAAAAACAGAGGAATCAGATGGCCATGTACCTGCACTGCACGGCCACAGATCATCAACGTTGGTGTGGATTCTGTAGAACCTCTTCATGGGCAATGCCAGTTCGATCCTTGTCCAGGCATAAGTGCAGTATAGGCGAGAAAGGTCAGAGGCATTCCATCAAACAAAATGGGTGCACATGCGGAGCAGCAACACCCAGGACACATCGGCGACCACGCCTTGCACCAGCAGTCGGTGGCTTCCAAGCTGCTGCTCCAGCCAGAGGTAGTCGCCAGCTCCAGTAAGTGGAGTCGGGTCGAGTCTCACCCCGCCACAGACCATCTTCCAAGCGTGTTCTCTTCCTCCTCTTGCTCGCCGTCGACCGCCGCGGCACTGCGCCTCCCACGCAACAGCGTGCTGGTCGTACGGTGGCGGGATTCGGAGGCGGGTACGTAGAGCTCGTCGTGCAGCGATGGAGTTCGGGGACGGCAAGCAGCGGTGCTAGGATCCAGACGATGATGACAGGCTATGGGAGAAAACTGGTCTGACGGAGAGAGCGAGCAAAGGAGCCGAACGGCGAATTGGACGACGTGGGCATAGTTCAGCTTTTAAAAAAATTCATAGCAATTAAAGGCACACTGATTTGGATCTAAGATTCAATAAAATTAGGTGATACCTCGCGCGTTGCTGCGGGGACTTTTAGTCATATGCACATGATAATACATACATTACATAACTTTGTTTAGAGAGTAGAGATATGATCTTACATGAAAATATATTGCAACGAAAACAATACTTGAAATATAACTATGAAGATAGCAAAATGTGAATTGAGAGCTGTTTTTTTAATAATATAGTGATATGACATAAGTAGTCTTGCGTGACTTGCATAAATATATGTGTATAAAGACAATAAGAATGCGGATTCTGAAATGAAGACGCTATGAAAGATTATGTACAAATTTCCATTTTGAGATAGTTATTGTGTATTTTGTGGGACTCTGGTTGTAAATCATGCTCCAAGTCCGCATAGTTAAAAATATGGACAAAGAATAAGTATTGTGGTAGTTTGCTTGACTTGACAGTGAGTAATAGAGCTCCAGTATCAATGATAGAAGAAAACCAATCAGAGTCACCGGAGCGAAAGAGTACCAATTCTTTTTTCTCCCAACTAAAATAAAAAAAATCCTTTTCTAGCAACTAAACTTCCTTTTTTCGTTCTTTTTGGAGCGAGTACCCTTTTTTTGTCCCAAAGCACTGAATTGAAGAGAGCATGATAACTTACATAGATTAGCACGGCGATCCGAACTGTCCATGTAGTTAAAAATGACAATCAGATGCAAGAAACAAATCAATAATTATAAAAGGTACACTTTTGACATGTTCAGTTGCGCGATGGATTTCTTATCTGAAGCTACCAAGGTAAAACATTGGACGATGGAGCTCCCCGAAGAACATCCATGAAGCCTGTACAAACTTAGTCCCAAACTGTTGTCATGCATCTGTGGAGCTGTTTTGAATAAAGCTGTCACCTCAAGTTCAGTCAGCTGTGGAGCTGCATGAGCATTACAACTTACAACCGAGGCAAGATGGCAGGAGCCATGGAGAGGTGGATGCGAGCTGGCAGGGGGGATGGAGATGTTGGAACGGCAGTGACGACTTGCGCCACACACGGTACTGCTTAGATCAATCGGGGATTATTCAGAAAAATATTCAGTGAAGCTGGACTGTTGTAGATACCAGGAATCCATGGCGCTCGTCCTCCATCGCGTCGACCAAATCGACAATTTCGATTACTTGTCATCGCTACTCACAAGATGCTCGAATGCGCCGCTGGGACCGGTAGTGTGGTGGTAGCACAGCGACCTCCGTAGTCCGCACAGCAAGGACAAAAGTCACTCTTCCACTGTTCCGCTTTCGAAAGACAGGCTGCCGGGGAAGCTAGAGGCCGGAGGTTCTAGACTAGGGGATGGAGTCGGCGCTGGGTCATCCACCATCGAGTGGGGCATCACAGGCTTGTAGCTGTTGCCCATCTTTCATGGAGCCTTTAGGAATAGAGATGAGGAAGATGAGATCGATGTGCCGAGGAAAATGATGCGCCTCAGCTTTTTAGAACTCGTCGGTTAGGAAGAGGAAACGATTGCTTATCTTCTCTACTATTAAAGGGGGATCAATCTTCTCTACTTTTTTTTGAGCATCAGTACAGACACAAGCGCTCATATACACGCGCATACACTCATCCCTATGAACGCACACACGCACACCTTATCCCTATGAGCACCTCCGAGAGACTAAGCCGGTATATCATCTTGAGATTTAAGAAGTCACCGTAGGCGCCTTGTCATCGACGGGAACGTCTCCTCCCACTGAAAGCGTATCGCCGGAAATCCCGAAATAAATCCAGAAATAATGCGAGCACCAGGATTTGAACCCTGGTGGGTTGGGGATACCATTGTTCACGTAACCAACTCAACCACAGGTTGATTCGCATCGATCTTCTCTACTATTAAAGGGGGATCAAACGTCATGATGGTTCGACCTCGTTCGATCCCCACCCCCTTCGTACGACAACCATCACGCAATGGGCCACGCCCGCAGCATCCCAAAAATCAAAGGCCAACTCAGCCCACGTACAAGATCCACAGCAAAAAAGACAATTCAGCTCAACCCACGAACGAGGCCCATAGATCAACAAACCAGCCAAAAAAAAAACAGTTCAGCTCAACCCACGAACGAGGTCCATCGGCAAAAAATCAAACCACCTGCGATCTCCATCGACCCACGAACGCACGTCTCCAGGGAGAGAAACGCCAGTTCTTCCTCACGTACGAGCTCCATCGACCCACGGACGCACTACGTCAAGGAGAGAATCGCCGGTTCACTCGCCGTTCGGCCACGTCGTTCTCACGTGAGTTGTGCGAGCGCAACCTCTGCTACCATCAACCTCTGATCTCCTGCATGCTGAACCGCAACCTCGGCGCCCCTGAACCAGAACCTGCGCTCGACGGCTGTTGCTGCGTCTATCTCCTGATGTCGCCGCTACATCCTCTTGCCATCATCTTCACAGTTCTTCACCTACCATCTTCTGCCTCTCCGACGGCAAAGGACCGAGATCCACCTTTGTTATGTTCGATGGTGCCCACCATGCCCTAGGTTTGCCACCTCAACTGTTTCAGCAAAGTTTTTTACATCAGAAAGATACTAAACTCCTATTCAGAACTTCATGATGTGACCTCAAAAATATACTGGTACTCAGATTGCATCTTTAAGTCCTACTCCAAGTACATTGAACAAAGCATGCATGATTTTAAGCTATGTACCAGCTACCAAATTGTGAAGGTGTTTCATTAGGCTCATCAACTTCTGGGAATTAATACATGAAACAAATGTATAATGTGTGCTAATGTGGACGGGTGTGACATGGCATCTCAAACTTGTCTTTGCAGCAAGTCCACTCTATGCAAATGAATGAAAGCAAATGTAACAAAGTTAAAAAATTTAAGAATTGATGCCATGAGATTGACATGCTTTTTACCCAATTTCATATTGTAGACACCTGTTCAGTTGCCAGACTTAAGTTCATATTGAAGACCCCTATTCCATAAAGAATATTGCTAAATCTTCTTAATTACAGTACAATACAGTTACAAATATTTCTCTCACGGTCAGCTCTACGTTGCATTGTCTAGAGCTAACGCAAAGAGGAACATTAAGATTCTCGCCATCAAGGACAACGGCAAGGGTAAAGGCAAGGATAAGGGCAAGGGCAAGGAACAAAGCAAGATTTCAAAGAAGCGGAAAAGATTTGAACCCTTATTAACGACCATGAAGAACATAGCCTACAAGGAAGTCCTTAGCACATGAAGTCACCAGATCAAATTATAACAACTCAGGTAAAGTATGTTCAATTCTGCATTACTATTGTAGATCTTAATGCACACTAACCTGAGTTTGTGAGCATAATCAGTCTTCAGAAACCATGAGTATTCCTTTCGCGACATCTCCCCATTCTATACTTGGTCAAACATGCACCTGTTTAAGCTGGAAATAACAACAGACAGCGTGAAATTGCAAACAGATTAAGGATGAAGATGCTCGGACAATGACTTGCTACAGAAGAACAAAAATACTAAGGTGTCGTATTTCTTTCTAAGGCATACGCTTTTTAATATGGTAAGAACCTGAGGCATCTAATATCATATACTCTCTCCTTCCCAAAATCTTAGGCGCGTAAGTTTTTGCATGCAGTCCCAAAATCTAAGGCGCAGATGCCTTTCTCTCTCTCATTCAGTTGCAACAACCACTCACGGTCGCTATTTTTTTGGAAACAAAAACAAATCTCTGGCTGGGTCTTTCGTTGATTCCTACATCTCAACAACATGTATGATGGTTCAAGTAAAAATTAAATTGCGCTGATTTTCATGCTGGCTACTAATACGCCTAAGAATATGGGAAGGAGGGAGTAGCAATTAAAAAACTGACTTAAACTTCAGTTCCATAGAATCTCTCGTTGGAAATACATGGATAAGGAACTATGTATCTGATAATTTACGAAGAACCCAAATTCGAGCTGAGTTTGCCATTAGTGAGCTCCTCATATCTCTACTATTAAAGGACGAGTCTTTCAAGACAATAGATACCTCGATATGAACAAAAGGAACATAATTTGTTCGTCTGCTTTTTTTTCTGTAGCTCTGTGATAAGATTTAGCACGCATGTGTCCTTAAATTTAGGCCTCAAAATTCATTGCAGACTGTGATTCCAAAGTGCCAAGTGCAGGATTAGAAACATCAACCCTTAAGCTATTCAGCAAGAGCATTGTGGTGACTGGAGAATGAGTCATATTAGACCTTAATACAAGCATCGCTAATCTGCAAAATGGCAAGGACCTCGGAATGGAAGCTTTGGCAATACCACAATAGCGCATTATGCTGAGCTCATTTGCCAAAAGATGCAGACCGAGCTTTGCGCTCGTTTTTTACAATTGGTACATCAGTATGAATGTGACCATCGGACAGTGCTGACTTTTGTGTCAGGTTACCTTGCATAAATATGTATGATTCCCCGTTGTGTTTTGCTTTGTTGAAATGCATTGTGTGTGTACAATTAGAATTTGGTCAGGATTGGAAGGTTGACTCTCCAGGAAGAGGAAGCTAAGCCTCCTTGACCAGAGTTTTTTTTTCTTTTTTTGAAGTTTCAAGCCATGCCTTTTTGAATAGGAACGGCTAAAATTGTTTATAGAAAAACTATTAAGACCCACTTTTCTTGTTGTACTAAAACAAAGTTTTACTTATTTCTGCCCCTAAAAAACTATATTTTTGGTATGCTAACTCATTTCAGGTGGTTAGACCTTCAAACGAGTTTATGGGAAACAGAACTGGCAAAAACTCTGTATCCAGACAACCCAAGAAAGGTTTTATCCTCATCTCACAAAATAAACTTAATCATAACCGTATACTGATTACTATACATCTAGCTATCTTTCAAACTGTGTATATATAAGATAGGTTCATTCTACCTCCAGATTTTTGCTTACCTCTAAGATCGAATTTCACCGGCGGTGCCAATCCAATAGAGCTACCAATGCAGGACGCGGAGGGAGAGACGAGAGCCGACCGTGACAAGGTAAGATCCGTGGGCACCCTGATCCTGACGCATAGGGAGGGGAGCAGAGCTCGGTGGCGAAGAGAAGCAATCGGCGTCGTGCTGCACCATGGAATCCACTCCTCGTCGATCTCCGCCCATCCGGCCGAGCACAGCTTGCGGCAGGGTCTCCAAAATGAGGAGCCCGATCCCGCTGGTGGATGCAAATCGAGCCCACCTCGCGCTACACGGCGCGTGCCAGTCGCCGGGTGTTACCACCCGATGATTCGGACCAACGTGGCATCATCGCGGCGGGGGCGCGGGGCAGGGAGCGCCGCGTGGTGGATGCCGCTGCCCAGACTGCGCGCGTCTTCCTGCCCCCCGGATCTCGCCGGACAGCAGGGAGTGATGGGGGCGCAGTGTGGGAGGCTCGCGACGGCGCAGGTAGGCTGTAGGGATGGTTCGGAGGCGCGGGGCGGGAGGTTGGGCCGGGATGGGTGCCGTGCGCCATGACGCGCCGGCGGCTGCACATGGGAGCAGGGTGGGTCATGGGTGGCTAGCTGAATGGGAAAGGGGTGAGCAGCGAGGAGAAAGAGACTGAGAGTGCTGGCTGTAGCAGAATTGTTTTGGTCCCACGGCTCTATATTTTTTTATTTATATTAGTGTATATTATGCGAAATGTCTTTTGGAGGCCGAGCTCCATGGAGATTTCCAAATCCAAAATTCAAAATTCTTGAAAAATCATATTTTTACATTCAAACAAATTCTGAAAAAAAAAAAGAAATAGATGAAGGCATAGTGCACAAGTGTGTAAATTTTGAGGACAAAATACGTTGAAATGTGGGCTGTGCAAAAAATACAAATTTGTGGTTTTCTAACACATGATATGATTCATCCTCCCCGATTATCAATTTGTCCTTTTTGTACAGGTCGCATTTCAACGTATTTCATCCTTAAATTTTACACACATACGCCTCACATCATTGTTTACTTGTACGAAAAAGTTCATAACTGAAATTTTTGAATTTTGTTTTTTTTTTCAAAAAAAGGCCTCCATGGAGGCCGAGAGCCAAAACGCCATTCTCTGTATATTATAGCATAAGAAACTGAGGTATTTGGACGGTCTGTCGGGGCTACCAAATATCTTGGCTAGACTAGAACAAATCTTGTTTTGCATATTCTAGATGTCTGTCTTTTTAACCTTTTTTGTTTGCATGATGTATATGAATATATTATAGTACTCCCCGCAAAGAAAAAGAATAAATGATAGTGCTATATTTAAATCATATTTGTATATATATATTTCACTTTTTCAGAACGTGTCCATGCTAGATATGGATATGATTGACCATGAAAAAGAACCTACCAACAAAAGTCCGAAGGTGGTGTTGTTGGAAGAGATCAAAAACTCAGCAAGTTCTATACAACCTACCAACAAGAGTTCGAACTGACTGAAGAATCTCAGGGAAATAAACATAAAATTGAAGAGCCAAAAATGATAAAACTTAAGTCTAGGGCGGCATAGAAGGGTTCTTCTTTGATCAAGCCGTCGGTGGTGAATGGTGCTTTTTCGGTGAAGCCCTAGTTGCCGCGGAGCTTGAAAACTTAGTCACACAGTGTCTTTTAAAAAAAACTATGTGTCAAAGACCAATAAGTGAGAGTTGATGGCAATGTACAAACGGTGGATCGAAGCTCTCAGTTTCATGGGGTTGGTCCCCTACCAATGTGTCACATCGTGCTCCGCTGTTTACATTTTTCACCATGTTCTCTCCAAATAAAATTTCAGCAAATGAATAATCTGATCAAAGTCTACAATGCGTTGGCTAGAAAATAAGACCATGTTCATAGATTTCTAATTAACTCTGACATTGTTTTGTTGTTGAAATGTACTCCATCAAAAGCACTCATATAAAATGTCCACTGTCGACTAATCTTTTCACATCATATTTCGTATTCCCGTGGCAACGCACGGGCGTTCAACTAGTTAAAGATTAATTAACTATTGGTGGCTGGACATCGCCGTAAAACCAAACAATTGAGAAAAGAATGCCGAGCTCTAAAACAGTGCTGATGTGGCATGTAACGCCTAAAACAATTCTGATGACATAATGATTTGTTGATATTTTTTTCTGCTGAGGTGGAGGCTGCATGTTGAGAGAACGTTGACATGGCATCGTGCTGATATGGATAGTGTGCATGTAGAAAGAATAGATAGAAGTGGGGAGCAACTTCTTAAGAATGATAGATATAAAGTAACTCCCATCATTAAGAATTACAACAAAATTTCTTGAAAACACCTTCATTCTATCAATCTCTGCTAGAAGAAGTACTCCAAAGACTTCGATAAAAAGGCTACAATTGGACTGTAGCAACGATGTTGTCACTCTTTCATTATCAATAATAGTTTTTAAAAGCACCTTGAGTCGCCCATCTAAAAAGATGGGAAGCCTTGATCGATGAACGTATTTGGGCCGGAGATGATCCCCTAGAAGTGCAGGCCATCGGATCACAATATCTTCATCATGTATCGATAAAATATTTCAACTCCACAAAGAAAACAAACAAAAAAATGACACACCAACATAAACTCATCAGATCTGAATAATTGAATCTGCGAGGAACTCTCTAATCCCATGGCACCGCCAGAAGAACGAGAGTAAATTTATTCTCACAAAATAGAATGATTACTAGACGATGACGAAGAACATAAAAGTCTTGAAGATGTGAGCCTCTTCCCCGCTCTCAGCACCAAGATAGCAGCCGGAGGCATGGGGGCCGAAACCTCTGTTGCTCTGGCGACGGCCGCAGCCTAGGGAAACCCTCCGTAGTAGGACTCGCCAAGATTTTTCACCCTCCTGGGCATGGTTCAGCTTAAACCTGATCATTCCACGGGCTGGGCTTGGCAAATCCCAAAGAAAAAATCCTGAGCCCGAGCTCGGCCCAGCCCAGCCCGAAGCACATGAAAAGTGACATATTTTAATTAAATTAATCTTATTTAGGATATTATATTAATTTATTATACCTATATTTCTAATAAAAACATACATATGTTGGGCTTTGGGTTCGGGCCTCCGGGCCGGGTTGTCCATGAACAAGTCTAGTTCAGCTGTGAGGCCAGATTTAGAATGTTCGCCTCATGGATTTATCGAAATGCTCCGTCCGCTTCTAGCATTATTAAAGTTTTAGCATTGTTCATCTAAAAAAAAGTTCTAGCATTGTTGTCTTAAGCTAAACTTCGTTAAACTTGACCAAGTCTATATAAAATAAATCAAGATCTACAAAATTACCTCATAGCGCTGCCCCGCCTCATCTCTTCTCCCCTCGTCTTGTCGCCACCTGAGTTGCCGCCAGCGAAGCCTAGAAGTGCTCCAAGGACGACGGTGGCCGGGCGGTTCTCTGTGTCGATTCCCTTCGGCAACTGGTTATGGATGCCACGACATTGTGGGCTAACTTCATGGTAGAGGGACGTGAGGCGGCGGGACTCGGCTGCCGGTGGTGGGTCAAGGCTGTGACTCCTAGCGTCGAGGCAACGATCGGGCTTGGCGTCTCAGAGGTGCAGTCACCCGGCGGGCGCAGTTGTGGTGTCAACGCCTCAGATCTGGCGCGGTGGCGGCCATGGGCGGCGCAGGGAAACCTCCCTGTGACGGCCTTGTTCAGCGACGGTGGTGGTGGGGCTGGCTCCGTCTAGTTGTGGTGCCTCGTCGACAGCAATGTCCTAGAGCTGGGTGTGCATTTTGGGCCCGCTCAATGGTGTTGTCAGGCAATGGTCGTCGACAGCAATGTCCTAGAGCTGGGTGTGCATTTTGGGCCCGCTCAATGGTGTTGTCAGGCAATGGCGGAGCTTGAAAAAAAAGTTGGGCGGGCCAGAGAGCACAATATTCTTCAAATTCTAAAACATATATACTATTTCAATAGATATAGTCACTACACCTTGTGTTCACATTGAATACAAGATGAGCAGATGCATATAGATATACTTATATACTACTGAGACCAAAATAAGTCATAACATTTGACCATATATACTACTCCAAACCAAAATAAGCCATACCATTTGACCATCAGGCAAGGTTGTGTGGAGTTACATACTACAAATCAGCATTCTGTTCCTTCACGCATTTGAAATCTTCAATGATATCTTCATAGTTGTACTTCTTCAGAAGTTCACCCTCTATGTTAACTAACAAGTTATTGGCAAGAAAGTCATCCTCCATTGTATTGCGCAACCTTATTTTAATGATCTTCATACTGAAAAATGCATGCTCAGCACTCGCCGTAGAAACAGGAAGGGTAATGAGCAAACGGAGTAATGTTTCAATCAAATTGAGGACAACATGTCTTCCTGATTCCACAAGGCATCTACAAAGATCAATCAAGTCCTCCCAATACTCCAGCCATTTCTGGAAATTGTCAAACCATTTGTACTGGAAGCGGTGTTGATGCCCTTTTACCGAAAAAGGCTTTCGCCCCGCTTTGTATTATAAAGCAAATGCCCAAGCCAAACATCCAACAAGGTTCAAACACACACACACACACACACACACACACACAGGTCTAGCACAGACAAGCAGTCAAAGGGTTAATGCTGAGGGCACAGCTCAACAAGCCCTGAAGAAACAAAAAAGAACGCACGCGCGGGGTGCGGCATAGCATCTAGTCGGGCTCCGGGGAGGGCGGAGGGAGCGGAGGCGCCAAGCGGAAGGCCATCGATCGAAGGTCGGCGAGGAGGTTGCTGATGACGTCCCGGTCCTGGGGGCGGCTAAGCGGCCGCCAGAGCTGCAAATATCCACACATTTTAAAGATGGCGTCAGTAGCACGTCGAAGAGGCACCTTCTGTATGACAAGCTTATTGTGTACGGTCCAAAGCGTCTAGGCAAGGACCCCAATGCAAAGCCATCTAATATGCCTGTAGCGAGGGGGGAGGCCTGAATCTCCGCAAGCAAGTCAGGGAAGTTGGTGTTGCACCACTGGCCCCCAACCGTCTCGCGGAAACAGGACCAAAGGAACTGTGCCGTGGAGCACGAGAAGAAGATGTGGTTGGCATCCTCCACCGTGCCGCACATGGGGCACATCCCATCCCTAGGCCCATTACGCTTAAGGACCTCTACGCCGGACGGGAGGCGGCCTCGGATCCATTGCCACAGGAAGATCCTGATCTTCAGGGGCAGGCGGATGTCCCAGATCAAACTGAAGGGCTCGGGGGCCGTCGAGGGGGCAATGGCCGCGTAGAGGGATTTGGTGGAGAAGCAGCCGGAAGGTTCCAGGTGCCAAGAGATAGCGTCCGGGGTGTCGGCGACGTCCATAGGGAGGAGGGCGATGTCCTGGAGGAGGACATCCCAAGCGGCTACTTCAGGGGGGCCAAAGGGGCGGCGGAAAGCAAGGCGCCCTAGGTCAATAAGGGCCATCTCGACAGAGACCCGAGGGTCAACAGCAATGGCGAAGAGCTCCGAAAAACATGTGGCCAGGGGGGTGTCGCCAAGCCACCTATCAAACCAGAACAGGGTCGAGGACCCAGTACCAACCGAAATGGATGTGCCAATGCGAAGCACGGGCAGCAGCTGGACGACGGCCAGCCAAAACTAGGAGCCGCCTGAGCGCTGACAGAATGCGAGAGGCTGTCCACGGAGGTACTTGTTCTGGATGATAGTGAGCCAAAGTCCTCCATCGCCATTGGCAATGCGCCAAAGCCAACGGGTCAAGAGGGCAATGTTCATGCGTCGGGAGGACAAGATCCCAAGACTGCCCTGGTCCTTGGGTTTGCAGATATCTGGCCAGCTGACCATGTGGTACTTCTGCTTATCCCCCTCCCCAGCCCAGAAGAATCTGGATTGGTATTTGGCGATCTCCTGATGAAGGGTTTCATGGAGGCTATAGAAGCTCATGAGGAACCATAGAAGGCTGGCAACCGAATAATTGATAAGGATCACGGGATGAGCCTTCGACAACCAGCGCCCTTTCCAGGGCTCAACGCGATGTTGCATACGGGTCACTGTGGGGCGAAGATCGGCCACGGTGAGGCGCGAATCACTAATGGGGATCCCCAGGTAAGTCGTGGGGAAAGAACCCAACCAACAATTTAGTCGGTCAGCAATAGCCTGTGCTTCCTCCAAGGGGTATCCGAGAACCATCACTTCGCTCTTATCGAAGTTGATGGTTAGGCCCGACATTTGTTGGAAGCATAGGAGGAGGAACTTCAGGTTAGCAATATCTAGAGCGGAGCCCTCCACCATTATTATGGTATCATCCGCATATTGAAGGAGGGAGACCCCTCCCCCTCCGACTAGGTGGGGGATGATGCCGCGGATATGGCCAGCGTCCTTGGCCTTATCCAGGATGGATGCCAGGGCATCGACCACCATGTTGAACAAGAACAGCGAGAAAGGGTCACCCTGACGGACCCCACAGAGGATGGGGAAGTAGGGCCCAATGTCACCGTTGATGTTCACTGCGGTCCGGCCACAGGAGACAGGCTGCATGACGCGATTCACCCAACGGTCGTCGAAGCCCTTCCGAAGCAACACTTCCCGCAAGAAGGGCCAGTGGACCATGTCATATGCTTTGTGGAAATCTAGCTTTAGAAAGACCGCGCGATGGCGTTTCAGCCGAACCTCATGGAGGACTTCGTGAAATACTAGCACCCCATCCAGAATAAATTGGCCTTGTATGAAGGCGAATTGGTTCGGATGGGTAATCGCATCAGCGAGGAGGGTAACCCTATTGGCGTACCCTGTGGCCGAGATCCGAAATATCACATTAATCACTATGATTGGACGGAACTGGCGGATGTCAGAAGCGCCCGGGACCTTGGGGATGAGGGTCACAATCCCATAGTTGAGACGCCCAAGGTCCATGGAGCCCGAATAGAATTCCTCAAACAGGGCCATGACCTCCGGCTTGATGGTAGGCCAGAACGTTTTGAAGAACGTCACGGGCAGGCCATCTGGACCTGGGGCCGAGGAGGGGTTCATCCCCTTAATGGCCGCGAGGACCTCGTCCTCGTCAAAAGGGGCTACTAATGCCGCATTGGCCTCAGCAGAGACCAATTGCGCAATCGACCAAATGTCGGGGGCGAGACTAGCCCCACCCCGCGGGGTGGGGGTAAATAGGGCTTTATAAAAGCTGTCTACATGGGCACGGATGGCCGAGGGGTGAACGAGAGGCGTGTCTCCATCTGTAACACCCCGGATGTAATTTACCTTATATGTACTCCAACTCTTGCCGTTTCGGCGCTAAGTTATTTTATTTCCTCGGGTTCGGGTTTTTGTCTCCGTGTGTTGTTGTCGTTGTCATGCATCTCATATCATGTCATCATGTGCATTGCATTTGCATACGTGTTCGTCTCATGCATCTGAGCATTTTCCCCGTTGTCCGTTTTGCATTCTGGCGCTCCTATCTCCTCCGATGGTCCTTTCTACCTTCTTTTCGTGTGTGGGAATTAAACATTTCTGGATTGGACTGAGACTTGCCAAGCGGCCGTGGTTTACTACCGGTAGACCGCCTGTCAAGTTTCGTACCATTTGGACTTCGTTTGGTGCTCCAACGGTTAACCGAGGTACCGAGAAGGCCTCGTGTGTGTTGCAGCCCAACACCCTTCCAATTTGGCCCAAAACCCACCAAAACCCTCTCCATCATCTAGAGCGTTCGATCACGATCGCGTGGCCGAAAACCGCACCTCATTTGGACTCTCCTAGCTCCCTCTATATCTATAAATAGACCTCTCCCCGAAATTCACGGGTCTCCCCTCCCCCTAAACCCTATATCCATCTTCCCCGCGCCGCCGGACACGTCCGAACCGGGCCGGACGTGTCCGACTCGCCCCGCCGCCGCCACGTGTCGGCTCCTGACTCGCCGCGCCTGCCTGCCGCTCGCCTCCCACGCGAGGGAGCCACGCCGCCGCGCCGGCCTCCCGTTCCGGCGACTCCGCGCCTCGACAACTGTGCCGCCCGCCGCTGCCAAGTCACCGCCCCGCCGCACTCCTCGCCGGCGCCGCCCGCGGCAAGTACCTCGACGTCCGCGCCCGCGCCGCCCGGATCCCGTCGGTCCCCGAGTCCGGCGACCCCGCGTCCAACTCCGGCGAGCTCCGGCCTCCTCCCCCTCAAACTCCGGCGAACTTCCTCCTCCGGCCAACCTCGGTTTCCGTGCAAGCCAGATCTGGATCGGGTCAAACCCTAGGTTGACCCCGAGATATTTTTCTAAGTCTTTTTCTGCAGTATTTTTATGCCATGTTCATCGCATCGTAGCTTTGCACCCATAGCTCCGTTTTGGGCGTGTAGCATATCAAAATGTTCATCTCAGAGAGCACATCATTTCATCTCATTGCATCATTTTCATTTGAGCTCATATTGATGCCCGAAATGTTGTTGGAAGAAAGCTATTTGAGTTAATTGTCAGATCTGCTGCACCAAATAGCTATTTGTCATTTTTGCCATGATTATTGTGTGCATGATATGCTTCCGATCTCTACATGTGTTTTGTTATATGCCATGCCATCTTTACAGAGGTGCTATCCATGTATTTTTTTTGATGCGTGTAGTGACTAGCACAAGCTTGCAAAGTAGTGCATTTGTTAATGCTGATTTCAGGGACTTAGAATTTCTCTAAGTCCTTGATCTGTTTTTATCAATATGCCATATGTTCATGTTGTTTACTAGTGATCCGTGCCTCTTTTGAGGATGACCAGTAAGGATGATTTGTTAATATTGTGGTGCTCTATCCATTCATGTCTTTGTTTGCAATTATGGAGCACCCTAGCTTGAGTCAAACGAGCTCTACTTTTGCTATTTCGTGAATCCTGACAGATTGTCTACTTGTTAGCGATTTTGCCGAGGATGTTCTTGTTGATCCGTGCATGCTATGTTGTTGTGCTTGCCATGTCTAGCTTCTATAACATGTATTCTTGATGGGTGTATGCTTATTTTGTCATGCCATGCTCTGTAGTGAGTGCATCGAGCTCATAAACATGCCTACTCGTTAACAGATTTGCATGCTCCAGTTTTTCTCTAAGTCTGAGATCTGATTATGTTTTTGCCATGTTCACATGCTTTCAATTGTATTTTATGACCCCTTTTGGCTCAAGGTCACTAAAGGACTCTTGTTAAGCTCTTTGAGTAGTTCCATGCCATGCCTTGCTTTGCCATGTTAAGTACCTGCATCATATAGTTTTCATGCTCCAAAGAGTGCTACCTGATCTGAAATTCCAGGCTAGTGTTAATTTCACTAAGTCTGAAACCTGTTTATCAATTGCACTTTTGCCATACTTGTTAATGGATGTATTGGCCGTAGCTCAGTGTTCATCTTTTGTTAAGCTTTATGAGTGGATCCCTACCATGTATTTTGTTGTCATGTTTGAGTGCTGTAGCATAATTAACTTGATGCATTTAGATGGCTACTTGTTGTTGATCGCAGATCGGTGTCATATTTGTTTTGCTTGCCATTTCCAAACCGTGCCTCCGATTCCGGTGATCTTTATATCGATTTCAACCGAAATCACCTCACCTTTCCAGTGGCACACTTGGATTTCCAAGTTGAGGCGACGTTCAATCATTCCTTATCAAATCTTGCATATGCATCACATATCGCATCCCGCATAGCATACCATGTTTGCATCATGTTGTTCGAGCATTTGCACGTGGTTGATTGTGTTCCTTTTGCTTTTTTGTCCTGTTTGGGTAGAGCCGAGAGACGAGTTCGCTAACGAGGAGCCCGTTAAGTTTGCTTTCGAGGATCCCGTCAACTCTGACAACTTTGCAGGCAAGATGATCATACCCTCGAAATCACTTGTATCTTTGCTTTGGTAGATGCTCGCTCTTTTGCTATGCCCATGCTACGATGCCTACCACTTGCTTATCAAGCCTTTCAAATTGCCATGTCAAACCTCTAACCCACCATGTCCTAGCAAACCGTTGATTGGCTATGTTACCGCTTAGCTCAGCCCCTTTTATAGCGTTGCTAGTTGCAGGTGAAGATTGGAGATCGTTCCTTATTGGAACTTTATTTTTCTTGTTGGGATATCACTATATTATCTTGTTATCTTAATGCATCTATATACTTGGTAAAGGATGGAAGGCTCGGCCTTTTTCCTAGTGTTTTGTTCCACTCTTGCCGCCCTAGTTTTCCGTCATATCGGTGTTATGTTCCTGGATTTTGCGTTCCTTACGCGGTTGGGTAATAATGGGAACCCCTTGACAGTTCGCCTTGATTAAAACTCCTCCAGCAATGCCGAACCTTGGTTTTACCACTTGCCACCTAGCCTCGTTTTCCCTTGGGTTTCTGGAGCCCAAGGGTCATCTTATTTAAACCCCCTCGGGCCAGTGCTCCTCTGAGTGTTGGTCCACCTTGTCAGCCGCCGGTGGCCACCAGGGGCAACTCTGGGTTGGCCTACCGGAAGTTTAGACAATCTGCACATTCGGGCAGTGTTGCTGGATTTATTTTGACTTGTCGAAGTTGTCTTATAGAACCAGGATGCCGAGCCTGATCGGAATGTCTCAGGAGAAGGTTTATCATTCATTGACCGTGAGAGCTTGTGATGGGCTAAGTTGGGACTCCCCTGCAGGGATTTGAACATTCGAAAGCCGTGCCCGCGGTTATGGGCATATGGGAATTTGTTAATGTCCGGTTGTAGATAACTTGAACCTTAACTTAATTAAAATGAATCAACTGCGTGTGTAACCATGATGGTCTCTTCTCGGCGGAGTCCGGGAAGTGAACACGGTGTTGGAGTAATGTTTGCGTAGGTTGTTCTCTAGTTCTTCGTTCGTGCTTTGCCTTCTCTTCTCGCTCTCTTTTGCGAATAGGTTAGCCACCATATATGCTAGTCGCTTGCTGCAGCTCCACATATTACCTTGCCTTACCTATAAGCTTAAATAGTCTTGATCGCGAGGGTGCGAGATTGCTGAGTCCCCGTGGCTCATAGATTACTTCCAAACTAGATGCAGGGCCCGATGACTCCATTCCAGATGATGCGCTTGAGCTCAAGTGGGAGTTCGACGAAGACTCACGCTGTTACTATGTGTCTTTCCCTGATGATCAGTAGTGGTGCCCAGTTGGGGCAATCGGGACCGTGTCACATGTTGGGTTGATCTTTTATTTTGGTACCGTAGTCGGACCATGAGTGTATTGAATGATGTAATGCTATTTATGTTCTTTGTGTGACGTGGCGAGTGTAAGCCAACTATGTACCTTTCCCCTTATTATCTATTTACATGGGTTGTTGTGAAGATTACCTTACTTGCGACATTGCTTTCAATGCGGTTATGCCTTTAAGTCTTGCTTCGACACGTAGGAGATATAGCCGCATCGAGGGCATTACAAGTTGGTAATCAGAGCCTTCCCCGACCTTAGGAGCCCCACTGCTTGATCGAATTAGCGGACGAGTTGGGTCTAGAAAAATGTTTTGAGTCATTTAGGAATTATATATCGGAGAGTTTAGGAATTCTTTCTACTCCACAGTGTTGGGGAACGTAGCAGAAAACAAAAAATTTCCTACTCGTTTCACCAAGATCCATCTAGGAGTTCATCTAGCAACGAGTCATGAGATGCATCTACATACCTTTGTAGATCGCGTGCGGAAGCGTTCAACGAACGGGGATGATGTAGTCGAACACGACGTGATCCAAATCACCGATGACCGAGTGCCGAACGGACGGCACCTCCGCGTTCAACACACGTACGGGACGGGAGACGTCTCCTCCTTCTTGATCCAGCAAGGGGGAAGGAGAGGTTGATGATGATCCAGCAGCACGACGGCGTGGTGGTGGATGCAGGGCGTCACAGTAGCAGGGCTTCGCCTATACTACGCAAGAGAGAGATGTAACAGGGAGAGAGGGAAGCACCAAAAGCGTAGCCTCAAGTCCCTCCTCTCCCCACTATATATAGGGGTGCCAAGGGGGGGCGCCGGCCCTAGGAGATGGATCTCCTAGGGGGGCGGCGGCCAAGGGTGGGGGGCTTGCCCCCCAAGGCAAGGGGGCGCCCCTCCTTTAGGGTTTCCCCTAACCCTAGGCGCATGGGCCCCTTAGGGGGTGGCGCCCCAGCCCACTGAGGGCTGGGTTCCTTCCCACTTCAGCCCATGGGGCCCTCCGGGATATGTGGCCCCACCCGGTGGACCCCCGGGACCCTTCCGGTGGTCCCGGTACAATACCGGTAACCCCAAAACTTGTCCCGATGGCCGAAACAGCACTTCCTATATATAATTCTTTACCTCCGGACCATTCCGGAACTCCTCGTGACGTCCGGGATCTCATCCGGGACTCCGAACAACATTCAGGTTACTGCATATACATATCTTCACAACCCTAGCGTCACCGAACCTTAAGTGTGTAGACCCTATGGGTTCGGGAGACATGTAGACATGACCGAGACGACTCTCCGGTCAATAACCAACAGCGGGATCTGGATACCCATGTTGGCTCCCACATGCTCCACGATGATCTCATCGGATGAACCACGATGTCGAGGATTCAATCAACCCCGTATGCAATTCCCTTTGTCAATCGATATATTACTTGCCCGAGATTCGATCGTCGGTATCCTAATACCTCGTTCAATCTCGTTACCGGCAAGTCACTTTACTCGTACCGTAATGCATGATCCCGTGACCAAACACTTGGTCACTTTGAGCTCATTATGATGATGCATTACCGAGTGGGCCCAGTGATACCTCTCCGTCATACGGAGTGACAAATCCCAGTCTTGATCCGTGTCAACTCAACAGACACTTTCGGAGATACCCGTAGTATACCTTTATAGTCACCCAGTTACGTTGTGACGTTTGGTACACCCAAAGCACTCCTACGGTATCCAGGAGTTACACGATCTCATGGTCTAAGGAAAAGATACTTGACATTGCAAAACTCTAGCAAACGAACTATACGATCTTTATGCTATGTTTAGGATTGGGTCTTGTCCATCACATCATTCTCCTAATGATGTGATCTCGTTATCAATGACATCTTATGTCCATAGCCAGGAAACCATGACTATCTGTTGATTAACGAGCTAGTCAACTAGAGGCTTACTAGGGACATGTTGGTGTCTGTTATTCACACATGTATTACGATTTCCGGATAATACAATTATAGCATGAATAAAGACAATTATCATGAACAAGGAAATATAATAATAATGCTTTTATTATTGCCTCTAGGGCATATTTCCAACAGTCTCCCACTTGCACTAGAGTCAATAATCTAGTTACATTGTGATGAATCGAACACCCATGGAATTCTGGTGTTGATCATGCTTTGCCCTAGGGAGAGGTTTAGTCAACGGATCTGCTACATTCAGGTCCGTATGTACTTTACAAATATCTATGTCTCCATCCTGAACATTTTCACGAATGGAGTTGAAGCGACGCTTGATGTGCCTTGTCTTCTTGTGAAACCTGGGCTCCTTGGCAAGTGCAATAGCTCCAGTGTTGTCACAGAAGAGCTTGATCGGCCCCGACGCATTGGGTATGACTCCGAGGTCGGTGATGAACTCCTTCACCCAAATTGCTTCATGTGCTGCCTCTGAGGCTGCCATGTACTCCGCTTCACACGTAGATCCCGCCACGACGCTCTGCTTGCAACTGCACTAGCTTACTGCCCCACCATTCAAAATATACACGTATCCGGTTTGTGACTTTGAGTCATCCAGATCTGTGTCGAAGCTAGCGTCGACGTAACCCTTTACGACGAGCTCTTCGTCACCTCCATAAACGAGAAACATCTCCTTAGTCCTTTTCAGGTACTTCAGGATATTCTTGACCGCTGTCCAGTGTTCCTTGCCGGGATTACTTTGGTACCTTCCTACCAAACTTACGGCAAGGTTTACATCAGGTCTGGTACACAGCATGGCATACATAATAGAACCTATGGCTGAGGCATAGGGGATGACACTCATCTCTTCTATTTCTTCTGCCGTGGTCGGACTTTGAGCCGAGCTCAATTTCATACCTTGTAACACAGGCAAGAACCCCTTCTTAGATTGATCCATATTGAACTTCTTCAATATCTTATCAAGGTATGTGCTTTGTGAAAGACCTATGAGGCGTCTCGATCTATCTCTATAGATCTTGATGCCTAATATATAAGCAGCTTCTCCAAGGTCCTTCATTGAAAAACTCTTATTCAAGTAGGCCTTGATGCTGTCCAAGAGTTCTATATCATTTCCCATCAAAAGTATGTCATCTACATATAGTATGAGAAATGCTACAGAGCTCCCACTCACTTTCTTGTAAACACAGGCTTCTCCATAAGTCTGCGTAAACCCAAACGCTTTGATCATCTCATCAAAGCGAATGTTCCAACTCCGAGATGCTTGCACCAGCCCATAAATCGAGCGTTGGAGCTTGCACACTTTGTCAGCATTCTTAGGATCGAGAAAACCTTCCGGCTGCATCATATACAATTCTTCCTTAAGGAAACCATTAAGGAATGCCGTTTTGACGTCCATTTGCCATATTTCATAATCGTAAAACGCGGCAATTGCTAACATGATTCGGACGGACTTTAGCTTCGCTACCGGTGAGAAAGTCTCATCGTAGTCAACCCCTTGAACTTGTCGATAACCCTTAGCGACAAGCCGAGCTTTATAGATGGTCACATTACCATCCACGTCTGTCTTCTTCTTAAAGATCCATTTATTCTCTATGGCTCGCCGTTCAACGGGCAAGTCAGTCAAAGTCCATACTTCGTTTTCATACATGGATCCTATCTCGGATTTCATGGCTTCTAGCCATTTGTCGGAATCCGGGCCCGCCATCGCTTCTTCATAGTTCGAAGGTTCACCGTTGTCTAACAACATGATTTCCAAGACAGGGTTGCCGTACCACTCTGGTGCGGAACGTGTCCTTGTGGACCTTCGAAGTTCAGTAGCAACTTGATCAGAAGTTTCATGATCATCATCATTAACTTCCTCTCTAGTCGGTGCAGGCACCTCAGGAACATTTTCTTGAGTTGCGCCATTTTTCGGTTCAAGAGGTAACACTTCATCAAGTTCTACTTTCCTCCCACTTACTTCTTTCGAGAGAAACTCTTTCTCCAGAAAGGATCCATTCTTGGCAACAAAGATCTTGCCTTCGGATCTGAGGTAGAAGGTATACCCAATAGTTTCTTTTGGGTATCCTATGAAGACGCATTTTTCCGACTTGGGTTCGAGCTTTTCAGGTTGAAGTTTCTTGACATAAGCATCGCATCCCCAAACTTTCAGAAACGACAACTTAGGTTTCTTCCCAAACCATAATTCAAACGGTGTCGTCTCAACGGATTTTGACGGAGCCCTATTTAAAGTGAATGCAGCAGTCTCTAAAGCATAGCCCCAAAAAGATAGCGGTAGATCGGTAAGAGACATCATAGACCGCACCATATCTAATAGAGTGCGATTACGATGTTCGGACACACCGTTACGCTGAGGTGTTCCAGGCGGCGTGAGTTGTGAAACTATTCCACATTTTCTTAAGTGTGTGCCAAATTCATGACTCAAGTATTCTCCTCCACGATCTGTCGTAGAAACTTGATTTTCCTATCACGTTGATTCTCAACCTCACTCTGAAATTCCTTGAACTTTTCAAAGGTTTCAGACTTGTGTTTCATTAAGTAAATATATCCATATCTACTCAAATCATCAGTGAGAGTGAGAACATAACGATAGCCACCGCGAGCCTCAACACTCATTGGACCGCACACATCAGTATGTATGATTTCCAATAAGTTGGTTGCTCGCTCCATTGTTCCTGAGAACGGAGTCTTGGTCATTTTAACCATAAGGCATGGTTCGCACGTGTCAAATGATTCATAATCAAGAGACTCTAAAAGTCCATCTGCATGGAGCTTCTTCATGCGTTTGACACCTATGTGACCAAGGCGGCAGTGCCACAAGTATGTGGGACTATCATTATCAACCTTACATCTTTTGGTACTCACACTATGAACATGTGTATCATTACGTTCGAGATTCATAAAGAATAAACCATTCACCATAGGAGCATGACCATAAAACATATCTCTCATATAAATAGAACAACCATTATTCTCGGATTTAAATGAGTAGCCATCTCGAATTAAACGAGATCCCGATACAATGTTCATGCTCAAAGCTGGTACTAAATAACAATTATTGTGGTTTAAAACTAATCCCGTAGGTAAATGAAGAGGTAGCGTGCCGACGGCGATCACATCGACTTTGGAACCATTCCCGACGCGCATCGTCACCTCGTCCTTCGCCAGTCTCCGCTTATTCCGTAGTTCCCGCTGTGAGTTACAAATGTGAGCAACTGCACCGGTATCAAATACCCAAGAGCTACTACGATTACTGGTAAGGTACACATCAATTACATGATATCACATATACCTTTTGTTTTGCCGGCCTTCTTGTCTGCTAAGTATTTGGGGCAGTTCCGCTTCCCGTGACCGCTTCCCTTGCAATAAAAGCACTCAGTCTCGGGCTTGGGTCCATTCTTTGGCTTCTTCCCGGCAGCTTGCTTGCCGGGCGCGGCAACTTCCTTGCCGTCCTTCTTGAAGTTCTTTTTACCCTTGCCTTTCTTGAACTTAGTGGTTTTATTGACCATCAACACTTGATGTTCCTTTCTGACTTCTACCTCCGCTGATTTCAGCATTGAAAACAACTCAGGAATGGTCTTTTGCATCCCCTGCATGTTGAAGTTCATCACAAAGCTCTTGTAGCTTGGTGGAGGCGACTGGAGGATTCTGTCAATGACCGCATCATCTGGGAGATTAACTCCCAGCTGAGTCAAGCGGTTATGTAATCCAGACATAGTGAGTATGTGCTCACTGACAGAACTGTTTTCCTCCATCTTACAGCTGAAGAACATGTCGGAGACCTCATATCTCTCGACCCGGGCATGAGCTTGGAAAACCATTTTCAGCTCTTCGAACATCTCATATGCTCCATGTCTCTCAAAACGCTTTTGGAGCCCCGGTTCTAAACTGTAAAGCATGCTGCACTGAACGAGGGAGTAGTCGTCAACACGTGTCTGCCAAGCGTTCATAACGTCTTGGTTCTGTGGGACGGGAGCTTCACCTAGCGGTGCTTGTAGGACGTAATCTTTCTTGGCAGCCATGAGGATGATCCTCAGGTTCCGGACCCAGTCCGTATAGTTGCTGGCATCGTCTTTCAGCTTGGTTTTCTCTAGGAACGCGTTGAAGTTGAGGACTACGTGGGCCATTTGATCTACAAGACATATTGTAAAATATTTTAGACTAATGTTCATGATAATAAAGTTCATCTAATCAAATTATATAATGAACTCCCACTTAGATTAGACATCCCTCTAGTCATCTAAGTATTACATGATCCGAGTTAACTAGGCCGTGTCCGATCATCACGTGAGACGGACTAGTCAACGTCGGTGAACATCTTCATGTTGATCGCATCTTCTATACGACTCATGCTCGACCTTTCGGTCTTCTGTGTTCCGAGGCCATGTCTATGCACATGCTAGGCTCGTCAAGTTAACCCTAAGTGTTTTGCATGTGTAAAACTGTCTTACACCCGTTGTATGTGAACGTAAGAATCTATCACACCCGATCATCACGTGGTGCTTCGAAACGACGAACTTTAGCAACGGTGCATAGTTAGGGGAGAACACTTCTTGAAATTGTTATGAGGGATCATCTTATTCACTACCGTCGTTCTAAGTAAACAAGATGCAAAACATGATAAACATCACATGCAATCAAATAATAAACGTGACATGATATGGCCAATATCACATAGCTCCTTTGATCTCCATCTTGGGGCTCCATGATCATCTTGTCACCGGCTTGACACCATGATCTCCATCATCATGATCTCCATCATCGTGTCTCCATGAAGTTGCTCGCCAACTATTACTTCTACTACTATGGCTAACGCGTTTAGCAATGAAGTAAAGTAATTTACATGGTGTTTCTCAATGACACGCAGGTCATATAAAAGAATAAAGACAACTCCTATGGCTCCTGCCGGTTGTCATACTCATCGACATGCAAGTCGTGATTCCTATTATAATAGCATGAACATCTCATACATCACATATAGATCATTCATCATTCATCACAACTTTGGCCATATCATATCACAAAACACTTGCTGCAAAAACAAGTTAGACGTCCTCTAATTGTTGTTGCAAGTTTTACGTGGCTGAATTAGGGTTCTAGCAAGAACGTTTTCTTACCTACGTGAAAGCCACAACGTGATTTGTCAACTTCTATTTACCCTTCATAAGGACCCTGTTCATCGAATCCGCTCCAACTAAACTGGGAGAGACAGACACCCGCCAGCCACCTTATGCAACTAGTGCATGTTAGTCGGTGGAACCGGTCTCACGTAAGCGTACGTGTAAGGTTGGTCCAGGCCGCTTCATCCCACAATACTGCTGAAGCAAGAAAAGACTAGTAGCGGCAAGAAGGTTGACAAATCCACGCCCACAACGAATTGTGTTCTACTCGCGCAAGAAGAACTACGCATAGACCTAGCTCATGATGCCACTGTTGGGGAACGTAGCAGAAAACAAAAATTTTCCTACTCGTTTCACCAAGATCCATCTAGGAGTTCATCTAGCAACGAGTCATGAGATGCATCTACATACCTTTGTAGATCGCGTGCGGAAGCGTTCAACGAACGGGGATGATGTAGTCGAACACAACGTGATCCAAATCACCGATGACCGAGTGCCGAACGGACGGCACCTCCGCATTCAACACACGTATGGGACGGGAGACGTCTCCTCCTTCTTGATCCAGCAAGGGGGAAGGAGAGGTTGATGATGATCCAGCAGCACGACGGCGTGGTGGTGGATGCAGGGCGTCACAGTAGCAGGGCTTCGCCTATACTACGCAAGAGAGAGATGTAACAGGGAGAGAGGGAAGCACCAAAAGCATAGCCTCAAGTCCCTCCTCTCCCCACTATATATAGGGGTGCTAAGGGGGGGGCGCCGGCCCTAGGAGATGGATCTCCTGGGGGGGCGGCGGCCAAGGGTGGGGGGCTTGCCCCCCAAGGCAAGGCCCCCCCCCCCCTTTAGGGTTTCCCCTAACCCTAGGCGCATGGGCCCCTTAGGGGGTGGCGCCCCAGCCCACTAAGGGCTGGGTTCCTTCCCACTTCAGCCCATGTGGCCCTCCGGGATAGGTGGCCCCACCCGGTGGACCCCCGGGACCCTTCCGGTGGTCCTGGTACAATACCGGTAACCCCGAAACTTGTCCCGATGGCCGAAACAGCACTTCCTATATATAATTCTTTACCTCCGGACCATTCCGGAACTCCTCGTGACGTCCGGGATCTCATCCGGGACTCCGAACAACATTCGGGTTACTGCATATACATATCTTCACAGCCCTAGCATCACCGAACCTTAAGTGTGTAGACCATACGGGTTCGGGAGACATGTAGACATGACCGAGACGACTCTCCGGTCAATAACCAACAGCGGGATCTGGATACCCATGTTGGCTCCCACATGCTCCACGATGATCTCATCGGATGAACCATGATGTCGAGGATTCAATCAACCCCGTATGCAATTCCCTTTGTCAATCGATATATTACTTGCCCGAGATTCGATCGTCGGTATCCCAATACCTCGTTCAATCTCGTTACCGGCAAGTCACTTTACTCGTACCGTAATGCATGATCCCGTGACCAAACACTTGGTCACTTTGAGCTCATTATGATGATGCATTACCGAGTGGGCCCAGTGATACATCTCCGTCATACGGAGTGACAAATCCCAGTCTTGTTTCGTGTCAACCCAACAGACACTTTCGGAGATACCCGTAGTATACCTTTATAGTCACCCAGTTACGTTGTGATGTTTGGTACACCCAAAGCACTCCTACGGTATCCAGGAGTTACACGATCTCATGGTCTAAGGAAAAGATACTTGACATTGCAAAACTCTAGCAAACGAACTATACGATCTTTATGCTATGTTTAGGATTGGGTCTTGTCCATCACATCATTCTCCTAATGATGTGATCTCGTTATCAATGACATCTTATGTCCATAGCCAGGAAACCATGACTATCTGTTGATTAACGAGCTAGTCAACTAGAGGCTTACTAGGGACATGTTGGTGTCTGTTATTCACACATGTATTACGATTTCCGGATAATACAATTATAGCATGAATAAAGACAATTATCATGAACAAGGAAATATAATAATAATGCTTTTATTATTGCCTCTAGGGCATATTTGCAACACCCAGTCCCTTCATCGCTCTGGTAAGGCATCCTGACGTAGAGTTTTGACTCTTCTCTTCTCAAATTTCACTAAAAAAAATTAGGATCACACGGGTATCTTGGAATCATTTTGATGGTTTTGTGACGAGAACATTGTTCTTGGTGCCTCCTGTCATTTAGGGGTTGTGGCAGTGTCCCGGGGAGTTGAGCTCCGAGGTGTTGTCATCACAATTTTATTATTGCGGTTCTGGAATACGTGAGTTTAGTTCGCCGGCATCGAAAATCTCTTTTATGCAGTTGTTGGTGAGATAACCTCGATGCCACCCAGTGCTGGGGCGGGAGTTCAGGAGTATTGCCATAACTTGTATAACGGATGCTTTTCGAAGGTTGAGGTAGACGATTTCCGAAGTTTTTCTCGGTTATGTGTTGAAGGATGGATTTGCTAGATTTGGGTGAGATATTATGCTTCCCCTGTATCCCCAACACCTGATTGCATAACCGGAAAGGTTCGGGAGTTTCATAGGTGGGAATTCTTGTAGCTCTAGTTCTTCTTCCACGGATATTTGGTTTGAGATTGGGTGATCCTTACCGAGTATTCGTTCTTGTTCCGTACCTTGTTGATTTTATTCCTCTACCTAAATTCTAAGTGGCTTCTCAATTTATGGATATGTGACCATTTCAATTGGAATGCATTCGTTCATTTTGTTCGTATGTGAAGACTATATGTTGCAATTTCAACCCGCTTGATTCAGCTTCAATCTTATCTGTCAATGTGCTAATGGATGTCAACCTCTTCAGGATGGCTCCTCCAACGCGCACGACTCCGAATCCTGATCCGCCACCACCACCCCCTCCTCCGGAGGCATGGCAAGCTGTGATGGCTGCTACCAATGCAAACACGTAGTTGATCATGCAAATTCTTCAAGAGCGCAATCAAGCGAACCAAGGCAACCAAGGCAACCAAGGCAACAATCAGAATCGCTTTGCTACACTCAACCAGTTCCTTGCTAACCAGCCAAAGACCTTCAGCAATTGCGTTGAGGCAACTGACGCTGACGATTGGCTCGTGGACTTGTGCAAGCATTTCGGGTGCAGTAACGTCAGGCCTGAGGACTTTGTCAAGTTCGCTTCCTTCCAACTCAAAGACCAAGCTGCAGAATGGTTTCAGCAGTACACAGATTCCAGAGGAGGCCGTGAGATTACCTGGGATGAATTCCGTCAAGACTTCAAAGCTCATCATATTCTTCAGAGCGTCGTTGAAAGCAAGCGTGAGGAATTCCGCAACCTGAAGCAAGGCTCTATGTCTATCTATGACTACAACAAGTTGTTTCAGAAGCTCGCCCGCTTTGCTAAACAGGACGTCCCTGATGAGAAGAGCATGATATACCAGTTCAGGGGTGGTCTCAGAGAAGAAATCCAGCTAGCTCTTGTTCTCTTTGAGCCCAGGAGGTACGATGAGTTTTACAACATGGCATTGAAGCAAGAGGCTGCTCAACTGAAGTGTGATGCTTCCAAGAAGCGAGTCAGAGATGCTACTCCTTCTTCCTCTACTCAAGTGGCTAAGCAGCAGAAGTATTGGCTTCCTCCTCCTCCGTTCCGTCAGCCGTATCAACAGAAGAGCAAAGGTGGCAGTGGATCTTCCCACCCACCCAACCCTGGCTTTCAGAACAAGACTTCGTCTCAAGCTCCAAGATCGAGTGCTTTGTATCACCGTCCGCTTTCAGAGGTCACGTGCAACAAGTGCCAACAGAAGGGTCACTATGCCAACAAATGCTTCAATCAGAGGCGTCTCCCTCCTCCTCCTCCCGTGAGATCGGCAAGTACAGCTGTGGTCAAGCATAACCCCAAGTACGCCAAGGTCAACATGGTGAATGCAGCTCAGGCAGAGGACTCGTCAGATGTCATCATGGGTAACCTTCTTGTTAATGATGTTCCTGCAAAAGTACTTTTTGACACTGGTGCATCACATTGTTTCATCTCGAGACCTTTTGCATCTAAGCATGGGTGGTATTCTCAAGTTTTGCATAAACCGTTAGCAGTTGTCTCTCCGGGTAGATGTTTGCTTGCAAACTACAAGATTCCGGATATTTCTATCATGATGGGTGATTTTAAGTTTCTGGCTTCTCCAATGGTCCTTGGTAACTCGGATATTGATCTTATTCTTGGAATGGACTGGCTTTCTAAGCACAAGGCTCAGCTTGATTGTGCAGCCAGGCAGATTCAATTGACTCATTCGTCTGAGGATGTAATTGTCTTTGCTGCTCGGGATAATACCATCCGCCTATTTTCTCTCAATGAGAAGGGTGAACTCGATACCATCTCTCAAATTCCAGTCGTATGTGAATATCAAGACGTCTTTCCAGAAGAGCTTCCAGGAATGCCTCCGCACCGGCTAGTTGAATTCGTCATCGATCTTGAGCCTGGCACGGAACCAGTGTGCAAGCATCCTTACAAGCTCGGACCTGAAGAGTTGAAGGAGCTGAAGAAGCAACTCGATATTCAAGAGAGAATGGGTCTCATTCGACCTAGTTCTTCTCCGTGGGGTTGTGGAGTTCTTTTTGTGAAGAAGAAGGATGGAACGGACCGATTTTGTGTTGACTACCGTCCATTGGACAAGAAGACTACCAAGAACAAGTACCCACTTCCCAACATCAATGAGCTATTTGAACAACTCAAAGGTGCCCAAGTATTCTCCAAGCTTGATCTCCGTATGGGTTATCACCATATTCGAATCCGTGAGCAAGATATTCCCAAGACGGCTTTCAGAACAAGCTATGGTTCATACGAATACACTGTCATGTCTTTTGGCCTCGTCAATGCTCCTCCAACTTTCTCTCGCATGATGAACTTCATCTTCAACGCCTACACAAATGACTTCATTTTGGTCTATCTCGACGACATTCTGGTCTTTTCGAAGAACAAGGAGGATCATGCCAAGCACCTGCGTTTGGTGCTCGATAAGCTCAGAGAACACCAGTTCTACGCCAAGTTCTCAAAGTGCGAGTTTTGGCTCGATGAGGTTCTTCATCTTGGGCATATCATCTCTGCCAAGGGAATTGCGGTGAATCCTGAGAAGGTGTCTGCAATTGTGAATTGGGAACCACCTCAGAACGTGAAGCAACTCCGTAGCTTCCTCGGTCTCGCAAGCTACTATCGAAGGTTCGTTGAGAACTTTTCAAAGATCGCGAAGCCTCTTTCAAACCTTCTCCAGAAGCACGTCAAGTACATTTGGTCTCCGGAATGTGACATCGCTTTCAACACTTTGAAAGAGAAATTGGTCACTGCTCCAGTTCTGACTCCTCCTGATGAATCCAAACCGTTCGAGGTCTTCTGCGATGCCTCTCTCCAAGGTCTTGGTGCAGTGTTGATGCAAGAGAAGAAAGTTGTGGCTTATACCTCTCGCCAGTTGAAGCCCAACGAGAAGAACTACCCCACTCATGACCTCGAGTTGGCGGCAGTTGCGCATGCTCTTTTGACTTGGAGACATCTCTTATTGGGAAGAAAAGTGGACATCTTCACTGACCACAAGAGTCTCAAGTACATCTTCACTCAGCCTATTCTCAACCTCAGGCAGACTGCTGGGTCGAAATGATTCAAGAGTATAATTCGAGTATCGAGTATACTCCAGGCAAGGCCAATGTGATTGCTAACGCTTTGAGCAGAAAGGCTTATTGCAATAGTCTGATTCTCAAGCCTTACCAACCCGAGCTTTGTGATGCTTTCCGCAAACTCAATCTGCAAGTTGTTCCTCAAGGTTTCCTCGCCAACCTTCAAGTCTCTCCTACTTTGGAAGATCAGATTCGCGAGGCTCAACTTCTTGATGCTATGGTGAAGAAGGTGAAGATTGGGATGGCCAAGAGTCAACCCAAGTACAAGTGCTACCGACTTGATGACAAGGATACTCTCTTCTTCGAGGATCGTATTGATGTGCCCAAAGGTGACCTTCGTAAAGTGATCATGAATGAGGCGCACAATTCACTCCTCTCCATCCACCCTGGGAGTACGAAGATGTATCAGGACCTCAAGCAGGCTTATTGGTGGACTCAAATGAAGCGAGAGATTGCTAAGTTCGTGAATGAATGTGATGTCTGTAGAAGAGTGAAGGCAGAACACCAAAGGCCAGCTGGTCTCCTCCAACCTCTTGCCATTCCAGAATGGAAGTTTGACCACATTGAGATGGACTTCATGACTGGGTTTCCAAAGTCCAAGCATGGCAATGATGCTATATTCGTTGTCATCGACAAACTCACTAAAGTGGCTCACTTTCTGCCTATCAAAGAGTCTATCACTGCAGCTCAATTGGCAGAGCTCTATACCTCTCGGATTGTCTCACTGCACGGTATTACGCAAGTGATCTCTTCAGACCGTGGCAGCATCTTTATCTCCAAGTTTTGGGATTCTTTTCAGAAGGCCATGGGCACCAACATCCGCTTCAGCACAGCATTCCATCCTCAAACTAGCGGTCAAGTCGAGCGTGTCAATCAGATTCTTGAAGATATGCTCAGGGCCTGCGTTATCTCCTTCGGTATGAAGTGGGAGGATTGTCTTCCATACGCCGAATTCTCCTACAACAACAGTTTTCAAGCAAGTTCGGGCAAGGCCCCATTCGAAATTCTGTATGGCAGGAGGTGCCGTACTCCTCTCAACTGGTCAGAAACCGGTGAACGTCAACTTCTTGGAAATGACTTGATCACAGAGGCAGAGGAAATGTGCAAAGTCATTCGAGATAACCTCAAAGCAGCGCAATGGCGCCAGAAGAGCTACTATGATAGTAAGCACCGCGATTTGGATTTCGAGATCGGAGATCATGTTTACCTCCACGTCTCTCCAATGAAAGGTACTCGTCGCTTTGGTATCAAAGGGAAGCTTGCCCCTAGATACGTGGGTCCTTTCAAAATCGTCAGCAAGAGAGGCGATCTCGCCTATCAACTCGAGCTTCCTTCAAACTTTGCAAATGTGCACGACGTGTTCCATGTCTCTCAGCTCCGCAAGTGCTTCAAGACTCCTGACTGCACTGTCAACTTCGAAGACATTGATCTCCAAGAAGATCTCTCTTATCGTGAGCACCCCGTTGCTATTCTTGAAGAGACTGAACGCAAGACTCGCAATAAGTCAATCAAATTCCTCAAAGTCAAGTGGTCACACCATTCCGACCGTGAAGCCACCTGGGAACGCGAGGATCACCTCCGTTCTGAGTACCCGGCTTTCTTCCAGTCCTAGATATTAGGACGAGATCCTTTCGTAGTGGTGGAGTGTTGTAACACCCCAGATGTAATTTACCTTATATGTACTCCGACTCTTGCCGTTTCCGGCGCTAAGTTATTTTATTTCCTCGGGTTCGGGTTTTTGTCTCCATGTGTTGTTGTCGTTTTCATGCATCTCATATCATGTCATCATGTGCATTGCATTTTCATACGTGTTCGTCTCATGCATCCGAGCATTTTCCCCGTTGTCCGTTTTGCATTCCGGCGCTCCTATCTCCTCCGATGGTCCTTTCTAACTTCTTTTCGTGTGTGGGGATTAAACATTTTTGGATTGGACCGAGACTTGCCAAGCGGCCTTGGTTTACTACCGATAGACCGCCTGTCAAGTTTCATACCATTTGGACTTCGTTTGATGCTCCAACGGTTAACCGAGGTACCGAGAAGGCCTCGTGTGTGTTGCAGCCCAACACCCTTCCAATTTGGCCCAAAACCCACCAAAACCCTCTCCATCATCTAGAGCGTTCGATCACGATCGCGTGGCCGAAAACCGCACCTCATTTGGACTCTCCTAGCTCAGTCTATGTCTATAAATAGACCTCTCCCCGAAATTCCCGGGTCTCCCCTCCCCCTAAACCCTAGATCCATCTTCCCCGCGCCGCCGGACACGTCTGAACCGGGCCGGACATGTCCGACTCGCCCCACCGCCGCCACGTGTCCGCTCCTGACTCGCCGTGCCTGCCCGCCGCTCGCCTCCCGCGCGAGGGAGCCGCGCCGCCGCGCCGGCCTCCCGTTCCGGCGACTCCGCGCCTCGACGACCGTGCCGCCCGCCGCTGCCAAGTCGCCGCCCCGCCACACTCCTCGCCGGCGCCGCCCAAGGCAAGTACCTCGACGTCCGCGCCCGCGCCGCCCGGATCCCGCCGGTCCCCGAGTCCAGCGACCCCGCGTCCAACTCTGGCGAGCTCCGGCCTCCTCCCCCTCGAACTCCGGCGAACTTCCTCCTCCGGCCAACCTCGGTTTCCGTGCAAGCCAGATCTGGATCGGGTCAAACCCTAGGTTGACCCCAAGATATTTTTCTAAGTCTTTTTCTGCAGTATTTTATGCCATGTTCATCGCATCGTAGCTTTGCACCCATAGCTCCGTTTTGGGTGTGTAGCATATCAAAATGTTCGTCTCAGAGAGCACAACATTTCATCTCATTGCATCATTTTCATTTGAGCTCATCTTGATGCCCGAAATGCTGTTGGAAGAGAGCTATTTGAGTTAATTGTCAGATCTGCTGCACCAAATAGCTATTTTTCATTTTTGCCATGATTATTGTGTGCATGATATGCTCCTGAGCTCTACATGTGTTTTGTTATATGCCATGCCATCTTTACAGAGGTGCTATCCATGTATTTTTGTGATGTGTGTGGTGACTAGCACAAGCTTGCAAAGTATTGCATTCGTTAATGCTGATTTCAGGGACTTAAAATTTCTCTAAGTCCTTGATCTGTTTTTATCAATATGCCATATGTTCATGTTGTTTCCTGGTGATCCGTGCCTCTTTTGAGGATGATCATTAAGGATTATTTTTTAATATTGTGGTGCTCTATCCATCCATGTCTTTATTTGCAATTATGGAGCACCCTAGCTTGAGTCAATCGAGCTCTACTTTTGCTATTTCGTGAATCCTGGCAGATTGTCTACTTGTTAGCGATTTTGCCGAGGATGTTCTTGTTGATCCGTGCATGCTATGTTGTTGTGCTTGCCATGTCTAGCTTCTATAACATGTATTCTTGATGGGTGTATGCTTATTTTGTCATGCCATGCTCTGTAGTAAGTGCATCAAGCTCGTAAACATGCCTACTCGTTAACAGATTTGCATGCTCCAGTTTTTCTCTAAGTCTGAGATCTGATTATGTTTTTGCCATGTTCACATGCTTGTAATTGTATTTTATGATCCCTTTTGGCTCAATGTCACTAAGGGAATCTTGTTAAGCTCTTTGAGTAGCATATAGTTTTCATGCTCCAAAGAGTGCTACCTGATCTGAAATTCCAGGCTAGTGTTAATTTCACTAAGTCTAAAACCTGTTTATCAATTGCACTTTTGCCATACTTGTTTGAACCTGTTAATGGATGTATTGGCCGTAGCTCAGTGTTCATCTTTTGTTAAGCTTTATGAGTGGATCCCTGCCATGTATTTTTTGTCATGTTTGAGTGCTGTAGCATAATTAACTTGATGCATTTAGATGGCTACTTGCTGTTTATCGCAGACCGGTGTCATATTTGTTTTGGTTGCCATTTCCAAACCGTGCCTCCGATTCCGGTGATCTTTATATCGATTTCAACCGAAATCACCTCACTTTTCCAGTGGCACACTTGGATTTCCAGGTTGAGGCCAAGTTCAATCATTCCTTGTCAAATCTTGCATATGCATCACATACCGCATCCCGCATAGCATACCATGTTTGCATCATGTTGTTCGAGCATTTGCACGTGGTTGATTGTGTTCCTTTTTCTTGTTTGTCCTGTTTGGGTAGAGCTGGGAGACGAGTTCGCTAACGAGGAGCCCATTGAGTTTGCTTTCGAGGATCCAGTCAACTCTGACAACTTTGCAGGTAAGATGATCATACCCTCGAAATCACTTCTATTTTTGCTTTGCTAGATGCTCGCTCTTTTGCTATGCCCATGCTACGATGCCTACCACTTGCTTATCATGCCTCCCAAATTGCCATGTCAAATCTCTAACCCACCATGTCCTAGCAAACCGTTGATTGGCTATGTTACCGCTTTGCTCAGCCCCTCTTATAGTGTTGCTAGTTGCAGGTGAAGATTGGAGATCGCTCCTTGTTGGAACTTTATTTTTCTTGTTGGGATATCATTATATTATCTTGTTATCTTAATGCATCTATATACTTGGTAAAGGGTGGAAGGCTCGGCCTTTTGCCTAGTGTTCTGTTCCACTCTTGCCGCCCTAGTTTTCCGTCATATCGGTGTTATGTTCCCGGATTTTGCGTTCCTTACACGGTTGGGTAATAATGGGAACCCCTTGACAGTTCACCTTGATTAAAACTCCTCCAGCAATGCCCAACCTTGGTTTTACCATTTGCCACCTAGCCTCGTTTTCCCTTGGGTTTCCGGAGCCCAAGGGTCATCTTATTTAAACCCCCCTCCCCCCGGGCCAGTGCTCCTCTGAGTGTTGGTCCACCTCGTCAGCCGCTGGTGGCCACCAGGGGCAACTCTGGGTTGGCCTACCGGAAGTTTAGACAATCTGAGTGTGCCCTGAGAACGAGATATGTGCAGCTCCTATCGGGATTTGTCGGCACATTCGAGCGGTGTTGCTGGATTTGTTTTGACTTGTCGAAGTTGTCTTGTAGAACCAGGATGCCGAGCCTGATCGGAATGTCTTGGGAGAAGGTTTATCCTTCGTTGACCGTGAGAGCTTGTGATGGGCTAAGTTGGGACTCCCCTGCAGGGATTTGAACTTTCGAAAGCCGTGTCCGCGGTTATGGGCAGATGGGAATTTATTAATGTCCGGTTGTAGATAACTTGAACCTTAACTTAATTAAAATGAATCAACTGCGTGTGTAACCGTGATGGTCTTTTCTCGGCGGAGTCCGGGAAGTGAACACGGTGTTGGAGTAATGTTTGCGTAGGTTGTTCTCTAGTTCTTCGTTCGTGCTTTGCCTTCTCTTCTCGCTCTCTTTTGCAAACAGGTTAGCCACCATATATGCTAGTCGCTTGCTGCAGCTCCACATATTACCTTGCCTTACCTATAAGCTTAAATAGTCTTGATCGCGAGGGTGCGAGATTGCTGAGTCCTCGTGGCTCACAGATTACTTCCAAACCAGATGCAGGGCTCGATGACTCCGTTCCAGATGATGCGCTTGAGCTCAAGTGGGAGTTCGACGAAGACTCATGCCGTTACTATGTGTCTTTCCCTGATGATCAATAGTGGTGCCCAGTTGGGACGATCGGGACCGTGTCGCATGTTGGGTTGATCTTTTATTTTGGAACGGTAGTCGGACCATGAGTGTATTGAATGATGTAATGCTATTTATGTTCTTTGTGTGACGTGGCGAGTGTAAGCCTACTATGTACATTTCCCCTTATTATCTATTTACATGGGTTGTTGTGAAGATTATCTTACTTGCGACATTGCTTTCAATGCGGTTATGCCTCTAAGTCGTGCTTCGACACATAGGAGATATAGCCGCATCGAGGGCGTTACACCATCCCACAGGCAGTGGATGGAATTGCGACGACGCCGGCCGTTCGCCACCGCCTGGAAAGAGGCGTTGTTGGCATCACCCTGAAGCACCCACCATTGGGTACCACGCAGCCGCCAGTAGGCCTCTTCGTCCGTGTAAATAGTGGAGAGCTGATCTTCAAGGTCGTATCGCAACATCCACTCATCCGGGGAGATCCCGGTCGTGTTGGCGCGGGCGTCCAGGGCTTGGATAGCCAACAGGAGGGCTTTTTTGCGATTCCTAAGGTCTCGGCCAAGGTTAGCCCCCCAACCCTTCATGAATTGGCGGGTGGGGCGTTGTTGCATAGGACCTAACATCAAATATGCTCTCCGCGAGGTTTATAGATCTGTAGCTCAGGTTGCATAAGACCTAACATCAAATATGCTCTCCGCACACTATCTCTTTGTTCAGATGGATATTGCCAAATTTGCGGGCGTAATCCTGGGTCTCGCTGCAAGAACTCGACACCTCGGAATGTTATAGGTTCATTTGCATGAAGACCTTCATCTTGGCTCTCTGGGTGTGGCTGTTCAATTTCAAGCATTGGCAAAGGTTGATCTGCCATTGGTGAAGGATCTTCCTCAAATCCAATCATGTCATCATCTCTTTTTTTTTTTGAAAACCAAATCAATTTTTTGCTCACTGGCCTTGCCCATGGCTGCCTAGACCTCAACTTGTAACCCGTAAACACAATGGAATGAGTTATTTATGCTACAGCAAGCCCAATTGTTCAATTCTGGAAACGAAACTTGCCTACTAAATTAGAAACCATCTACTGTGTTTTGTGAACACTTGACACTAAACCAGTATGATCTTCAGTGAAATATTCAGCCAATTGAAAATTTTGGGGATGATTCAATTTCAATGAATGATGACCTAGGTTCTGTTTAGGGGAATAAAATTAAGATGATTTGAATCGATTTATCTTCGCATCTTGTAAGGATTCAGAGAAGGATTTTCCCAGTTGGAAGTTCACTGCCTCGCCCTCGCGCTTCCGCCGTCGCCGGCTAACCTGCTCGCGGCTGCGTGTGTGCGTCCGCGCGTGGATCGGCTAAGGAGTGGTTGTGGCCGGTGGGGCGCTGGATGAAGGAAACTAAGGAAGATAGGACTGATGTGCGCCGTGCCCGTGGGCGGCGCCGGCCGGAGGCGGGTCTGTGGCAGCCGGCGGCTGCGCTATGAGATGGCGGTCAGCAGTCCGTTGTGTGCTTTTTTTTTGGACGTGCGGCTGTGCGTCTATGCGAGTCTGCGGGACAGAGGCTGATATGTGTATCGACTGTGGGCTGCACATGCGTACTGGTTGTGGGCTGGGCTGGCCGGCTGGGTATGAAGCATATATATATAATTTACTCCAGACCTGGACGGCCCACGGCCCACTCGGCCTTGCAGAAGCTCCGCCAGTGTGTGGCAGTGTGCTCAGCGTGTTTGTGATGCTAGTGGGGCATGACAGTGTGGCTTCAACAACGAGGTGCTACAGGCAGCGGCCACTGTCGGTGGGCTGCCTGGTCGGCTCTCTAGCGGGAACAATGGCGGAAGTGGCGGCCTTCTGATCTGGTTTGGACGGGCTGGTCTTCGTCGCGGTGGTGACCTAGGTGTCTCATGGTGGTGCCGGTGAGTTCCTCGGCAAACACATCGCACTCCGGTGGCAGCGGCGACGGCATTCGTGGGCGCCGCTATCCTTTTGAGGACATTGTCGCGGTTTCTTTCTTGTGCCCGGGCTTCGGATGAAAATCCATGTCCACGGACTCGGGAACAAACACGTGTTGTCACCCTTCTGGATGCATTGTCGTGGAGCTCAAGCGTCGTCCGTCGAACCGTATTAGTCATTCTATACTTCATGTTGTATCTTTAGATTTGGTTTGTAAGATGGGCTTCTAAATATGTTGTATCGTCCAATCATGTACTTGCCTTTTTTTTTTGCTGTTTTCTTTTTTTTTTGCTCATTTCGTTTTCATATTTATAAGACGAGACGAGATCATCTTTATCCAATGCCTATGATCATGCATACTATTTCACTATGTGCATTTAAAAACCGAACCGAAAAACCATACCGAAAATAAACCGAACCGAACCAATTTTATGGTTTTTATGGTTTCTGGTTTCGGTATGGTATAAACTTTTCATACCGATTTGAATTTGGTTTTTATGGTATATACCGGAAAACCGAACGGTTAACCGAATAAACCGAAGTAAAAAATAAATTTATATTTCTTGAGATGAACAACCATACAAGTTGTTATTTTTCTTGTACATGGGTCAAATGCACTACTAAGCACGTAATTTTTTCTTGTAACATAGTCATTTTTCTATTTTTAAAATGCTAAGCACGTCCATAACCATCAACAGATGAATCAATGCATACATATATACTTATATATATAGTCATATACTATTTGTGTAGAATAGTATGTGTTTTGAGTCATAAATTTGCTAATTATTATTACGTCATTTCCAAATTCGCGTCAACTTTGGTTTTTATGGTATATACCGAAACCATACCGAAATAATTTAATATATACCGAAACCGAACCATATTTTAATTTCATATCATATTTACCGAAGTATTAATACCGTACAAATTGAAAAACCTTATAAATCAGATCATATAAACCGAATAAACCGAACGCACAAGATGAATACTATTCTCGTCATGCAAATAGACGGTGAACCATGCACCTGCAAGAAAACATGGCACCCATGCATGCAAGGACAGCGGTAAAGTACTCACCGAAGCGACAGCTCGGCAAGACCTGAGGTGAAAGCGCACCTGTCTGCTTAAAGACAACACTGAAGATGTATCTCCTCTGCAGTCTTTTATTTTGGCACTTAAACAGAAACTTATCGTCCCACTCTTCAACTGTCCATGCCTCCATGTACATGCATCCCTTTTTCATCGACTGTGTCAGGCGGTCCAGCAGTAGTTCACAGGTAGTCAGTAAAAAATCACCACGTGGTAAGCATGCAGCAGAAAAACGACTATGTACTAAGCATCCAGAAGAAAATCGTTAGAACAACGACGCGTATCAGTGCATGCTTACACACGTCAAAGTAACAACACGTACTAGTTCACATGAACATTCAAGAACACGACGAAAGGCTGTGCATTTGCCTTTAAATACCGGCCTTCACGCCCAGGAACTAGGACGAGCTCTCAAAATGACAGAGTGGAGCATGAAGAACCTCAAAACCACATGTCCCAAGGAAACAGAAGATTATAATACTACTGCACAGTCAAGCAAGAGAGGCGCACCCTACATAAAGCGAAATGGTATTCCCTCCATTCCTAAATGTAGTGTGCATAGTTTTTTTTTTTTTGACCAAGATTAGTGAGACAAGTATTAACAAAAATCACACTGCCAAATAAATATAATATAGACATATGTTTAATGATGTTCTAATGATATTTATTTAACACTCCCTCCATTGAGCGACGGATGTTTTCGGTCCGCTTGAACGTCAGTTATTTCCGGACGGGACGAGTATTATAGATGTATATATTCTTCTCTATAAATGTAGTCAAAGTTTAGAAAGTTTAACTTTTGAATTATTTTTTTGTCCATTACATTTAGTTATAGAGGGAATAATAAACATCCCCTTACCTTATGTTGACCACACCATCTTTTATATACGGATGAGGTTTATACCATTGAGCATCATATTATCTATCTTTCAGGTGATGAGATATTAACAGTATGCATCAGTCAAAAACTAATCCTTGAACAGATAGCAGTAGCGCTCCAAATTCCAAAACCAAAGTTTGAAACAAAGCACTTTATTGGAGGACACCACATAATCGATCAATATGCTTCAACTGCAAGAATCAGAATCAACGATCTGTCAATGCCAACTGGCCAGAGAGAAATATGCACCAAGAAAGAAAAGAGATTTCAGTGCGCAGAAGAAGCCGAAGAGGCTGCAGCGCAAGAAATGATCAAAACTCTCTGGAAAGAGTTCAACATAGAAGTTGAGGATGGGGAGCGACGTCGGCGTGGCAGAACCTCTAAAGTGCAGCGACTCAAGAGAAAAAATCGAATACTCGAACAACAAAATAAACTGCTGATGCAAGGCTGGGGGCTCACAATAGAGAAAGTTCAAACAGCACACGAGTTGATGGACGCAGCAAGATCCTCTGCTTTCCAGATGTGTTGCTCCCTTGAAGAAGGAGACAATCAAGAGCTGATCAACACTTTGTCTGACATCGTTTACGCAGAAGAGGAACTACGATTAGTGCTATCGAATGTGCCAGGTCACTCACATGAGCAAGGGTGCACCTGGTAGAAATTGTATGTGTTCACTTTATTTTTCTGTATTTCAACATCATCCGAATAAATTTGTAATGAGTAATGGTTAACATTTGGGAGGAAGAGTGTGCTTTTCAATTTTTATTTTTATTTTTGCAGAAAAGGAGAAATAAACATTCAAACAACACGGCCATGGTGGCCTATCAGCATTGACCACCGTATAAAACTACAACCATAACGACATGCCGCTGTGTTTTAACAAAACTTTTTTTCCCTAAGAATTAGCTTTTTTTCGGTGAGGCGTTAACATAAACGTAGCTGTGACTAATAGGGGTACTTCAAACACATAATAATATATTTTCAAAAACAAACTGTAGATTAGATAGTTAGGTTCCTTGTGGTGAAATCAGCCTGCATTTTACTAGATTTATGTTAGGTTTTTTTCAACGATGTTCGTTCAACGAGAGAACGACATTTTCGTCAACTATGAAAGGGCCTATGGTATGTGGGCAATCTTATAAAAAAACAGCAGGACTCTGCAGCATACACTTTATTAATTTTCACATAAATAATGCAGGAAGAAAGGACTGCACAAAGTGAAAACTACAACAACAATTCGAAGACCAACTTAAGCTATATTATCATATTTGTCAATAAAAAGCAACCATCCATAAGCTCACAAACTATTGATAATTTCTTTATGCGTCCGAGGGCTCTGCGGCATACACTTGACACAGCAATATATAGCTTTCTCAATCAGAAACTTCAGGCCAGCCCCGCGAAGTAACCCTTGACACAGCAATATATAACCGACCATGTGAGAAACCATGCTCATGTAAGTAAACACAAACTTTTGATAACGTCTGATCCTGACTTCTATTGATAGTCCTAGCATAACATAACCGAAAGATGAACGTGACAATGTCAAAGTGTAAAAGCCCACTTGGAAGAGGTAATAAACACTTTAGTCACAAACATTTACGTCTACTAAAATAGAACCACTAAAATAGAACCGAAAACTATGCAATGCTTACTATCAAAAGAGTAAAAACCAGAAATCATGCATAATGGACATGTACTTGGTTCAATGGTACATGATATATAAAGATAATATGCAACATATGAGCTCTAAAAATGCGTATAAACGAGTCATCAGTCCCTCTCGCCAAGCTAGGGCTCGGGGTGAAAACCCTTGACCGTCTTCTCGATCTCGACGGCGGCGATGCGTTGCATTGTCTCCCTCCCGAGGGCTTCAAGCCCAAGTTACCTTCGCTGCGCCGCATCCTCATCACGGACATTTTAGGATCCTAGCTTGAGGCTTCATCGGCTCTGGCATGGGCGGCCACACTTGCTTCCTTATCTCTTACACAGGTCTTGGATGGCGATACTCGTGATCCTCGTTATCCATAGGGAGGCTTGGGCTCCACGTTCTGGATCGGAAGGGCATGGGGACCTCTTCGCGACATCTTGGTGTGAGTGGCGCAATGAGGTCCGGCAATTTTCGTTGGTGCGGAGTCTTCTTCCTTATCGATAGTCTATGTTGCTTTATGGTAGGATACTGATTTCTACGTATTCTTGTTTCCCATTTATCTGTTTAGTAATAGGATATCATCATCACCTTGTACCAGTTTGGTTGTGTTGTTTTGAAGTGGAATGGAAGCCTTTTTGGCAAAACAAGTCATACAATCTAGAATTTTCTGTTTGGCTATCCATACACTAGAAACTGGTAGAACATATGAGTTGAATATTTCTACCAAGATGCTGAAAGATATAATTAATATATCTGTGTCCAGTCACAAAATATATATACAGTATATGGATGCATCTCTCACAAATTTATTCACTAAGACAAGCAATCTTTAATATTTTATTTCTCACAAATAGTGTAACTTGGTTGAAACATCTTTTTAGAGCTAGGGTCCCTTTTTTCATAGAATATCTATCAAACCACAAATGTTTTTTTCAGGGACCAACATTAGAACTAAATAAAAATAAAGATATTAATATTTAAAAAGCGCATTATGTGGTTGAATGTTTAAGGTACGTGAAATAAAAACTATATTTGATAAGATTGTAGTGTAATAGAGATAAATCATAAAAATATATAAAATTATAGTGTAAATTCTATTTATTTTAATACAACATGGAATTAAGGACTGATCCTTCTTGGAATAAATCTAGAGTTCATCTATATTTCAACATTCAAAAAAGATAACTAAGATCGCACCAAATGGAAATTTATAAAACATGAAAGTTTTTCGTGTCGTCAAAACAAACAATTATGGATTTTTTGTCATTTTTTGAGATCTTATGCAATCTCCGAATCTAAAATCGCGACCTCTGCGAGAACCTTTAGACTTAACAGAATGTTTACAAAACTATGTGCAGAAACTTAATTTCCATTATTTATTTTTACCTATTTGCTCACACGAATACGACCAACATGATTTCAAATTGAATTCGGCTCGACATGAAATTTTGTTCATTTCATCGAGAAAACAAGTTAGATTTTGGGATCATCTCGAGCCGAGGTCGTATGCGACCTCCAAAACTGGTATAAGAGGGCTATTTTATACATATTGAGCCCGGAGCGTCCCGACCTACTTGTCTGGATTAGGTTAGAAATTGACATATTGGATATAATTTGAGTCCTTTTTTGGTACGGAAAGTCCAGCTGCCTCATATATTGATGAGAGTGATGGCTGATTGAAATAACACACAATCGTTAAATGCATATACCAAATTCTATTCTTACTTATCTCTCTCCCTCATTTTCTCCTCAAATATTGGTTGTTCTTTGTGTTCGACAACAACAAACCTTTGAGGCCCTAGAGGCTCGACTAGGGCAGCCCATAGCCACTGCATGTCCATACAGGGTTCCTTCCATGCATGTGGGGTTTGGGGTCTCTAAAAGATCTCGCCGACGTGTTTTGAGTATCAAGCTCCCAGTGACATTCCTCCAGTGACATTGTCTTGTGTACCGCACTCAACATCAGGGTACCGTGCTGAACATAGATGCGTCTAGACACACACAAATATATATACAATATATGCATGCATCCACCACAAATTCATTTGAGGAGACATGCAGTCTTTAACATTTTATTTTCTCACATACAAGATTGCTTGGTTTGTAGATCTTTTCCGAGATCAATCTCAATTAAACAAAAATAACTAGTACCAATTTTTTGTAAAACATCTAGCACAACACAGGTGTATTTTCCAGTGATCCGCATCAAAACTCTGCAACAAATAATAATACTAATATGTAGCAAGAGCATTATTGGTCTATTGAGCAAACTAAGTCAAATAAAAATGCACTTGAGATATTTTATTTTATTTTTGTGAGGAAAAAGTACATGAGATTGTGGTATAATAAAAATGAATCATAAATAAGTATGAAATTACAGTGTAGATTCTATATATTATAACTCGCACCAAAATTCAAAATAGTTTGAAATACCTATTTGGAATAAAACTAGAGGCCACATGGTAGATATAACAGGGGAAAATGTCTTAGTGCAACTAGTGGACGGATCGTATGTCTCATAAGAGCCTAAATTGACAATGTGTTCGCTCAATTCATCATTAAATTTACCTCAGGGTGACCCTCGACCAGTTACAACGCTAATCAATCATTTAAAGTATTGTTTTTCTGTACATGTTCATAATGATAGTAAATACTAACTGACATGATATGCATTAAAAATGATTATGAGGAACTGAGGAATCAAACTTCTCTTGGAACTTTTTTAATAATATTGGACTTTGTTAGGTTGGCATATAGAAAAATGTTAGACATATTCGGATGAAGGTCTTATTATTTATCATTTTGCGCTGAACCGTTTTGTCTCGCGGAAGGCGATTTCTAAGGTAAACTAGGGTTTGGCTGGTACGCCGTCGGCCACCGCCACTGGCGGCCGCGTCGGTGCCAGCGTTTTCAATCCCAGAACGGCACCACGGTGCCGTGGCTGGTCTCCCTATCTTTGCACCGTTGTCCGTGGTGGCTGTACACCAAGGTTTTTAGGAGTAGATTGGTTTTGTCTCACTAGTAGAAAACCGGGCAATAGCACCGGTACATAAGGGCCTTTAGTGCCGGTTATGGAACCGGCACTATTATTTCGGCACTAAAGCCCCCCCCCCCCCTTTAGTACCGGTTCAGCACGAACCGACGCTAAAGTGCCACCACGTGGCGTGAGCTCGCGCCCTGGTACGGGGGACCTTTAGTACCGGTTGGTGTTACCAACCGATACTAAAGGTTTCATTTTGCGCTGAACCGTTTTGTCTCGCGGAAGGCGATTTCTAAGGTAAACTAGGGTTTGGCTGGTACGCCGTCGGCCGCCGCCACTGGCGGCCGCGTCGGTGCCAGCGTTTTCAATCCCAGGACGGCACCACGGTGCCGTGGCTGGTCTCCCTATCTTTGCACCGTTGTCCGTGGTGGCTGTACACCAAGGTTTTTAGGAGTAGATTGGTTTTGTCTCACTAGTAGAAAACCGGGCAATAGCACCGGTTCATAAGGGCCTTTAGTGCCGGTTATGGAACCGGCACTATTATTTCGGCACTAAAGCCCCCCCCTTTAGTACCGGTTCAGCACGAACCGGCGCTAAAGTGCCACCACGTGGCGTGAGCTCGCGCCCTGATACGGGGGACCTTTAGTACCGGTTGGTGTTACCAACCGATACTAAAGGTTTCATTTTGCGCTGAACCGTTTTGTCTCGCGGAAGGCGATTTCTAAGGTAAACTAGGGTTTGGCTGGTACGCCGTCGGCCGCCGCCACTAGCGGCCGCGTCGGTGCCAGCGTTTTCAATCCCAGGACGGCACCACGGTGCCGTGGCTGGTCTTCCTATCTTTGCACCGTTGTCCGTGGTGGCTGTACACCAAGGTTTTTAGGAGTAGATTGGTTTTGTCTCACTAGTGGAAAACCGGGCAATAGCACCGGTTCATAAGGGCCTTTAGTGCCGGTTATGGAACCAGCACTATTATTTCGGCACTAAAGGCCCCCCCCTTTAGTACCGGTTCAGCACGAACCGGCGCTAAAGTGCCACCACGTGGCATGAGCTCGCGCCCTGGTACGGGGGACCTTTAGTACCGGACTAAAGGTTTTTTTTTAATTTTTTTTTTTGAAAATTTTGGGAAAAAATTGTTTTTTTTTAATTTTTAATTTTTCTGAATTATTTGAAGATTTAGTCTCTAATCACCTCTCTTAACTACTCAAGTGTGGATCACTCATTCCAAATCATCTAACTTCCCGACCGGTCACTCATCCCTCTCACTACTCCAGCCCGAGCACGCTTAACTTCCGGGTTCTATTCTCCCTCGCTCCAAGTCTGCACTTATTGTTTTCCTGACAATAGTAAGATGTCAATCCTATTAACCTTCAGGAATTTTGCTTGAGCATGAAGTGACACATTTCACTGTTTGAGTTTGAAACTATTGTTTTAAAAAACAATAATTATTTAGTAACACTAATATTTCTTGAATAATTAGTTTGACCATTGTTTGACCACAGTTTGACCATAGTTTGACCAAAGTTTGACCAGATTTGACCAAAATTGAAATAACTAAAATAATTATTTAGTAACACTAATATTCTAGAATAATTAGTTTGACCATTGTTTGACCACAGTTTGCCCATTGTTTGAATATTTTTCAATTTTTTCCACTCTAGATCTTAAAAGCCCCGTAACTTTTCGAGTAGATGATTTTTCATATAAAAAACTTTTTCATCCGAGTTAGTATGCAAAAGTTATGCCCATTTTTACAAATTTCAGAGAGATTTTGCAAATAAAGTCAAAATTCACATTTGCAAATTTTCCCAACAACTAGACCACATATCACATGGGAAACTTATTTTCTTTTATTTTTTTGACATTTCCATCATTTTCGTTTATTTTTTTTTAAACTGAAAAGGCGATCAGGGGGGTAGAGTTTGAAAATTGCCCTATAGTGCCGGTTTGTGTCACAAACCGGTACTATAGGTCAGACCACTTTAGTACCGGTTCGTGCCACGAACCGGTACTAAAGGTCAAGGTTAGACCTTTAGTACCAGTTCGTGCCACGAACCGGTACTAAAGGTGATCGTGGGGCCCCGGCCTGACGCCAGCCTGCCACCACCCCTTTAGTACCGGTTCGTGCCACGAACCGGTACTAAAGGTTCAACACGAACCGGCATTAATGCAAATTTGTTCGAACCGGCACTAATGGTACCATTAGTACCGGCTCAAATACAAACCGGCACTAATGTGCTTCACGTTTGACCCTTTTTCTACTAGTGTCTGTTCCATCGTCCATGGCCAGAGGAACATGAAGTTTTGATGTCCTGTGTGTGGGTATCGATCCAGTCTATGCAAGTTTGGCGTTGATTTGGTCGTTCGTTGGTGTGGTACCCCATCCGTCCTGACGAACTGATCGTGGACATCCTCTTCTGTCCCTCCGTCGGCTTCGGCGACGACAGGTTTTTTCTTTCCTCCACGGCTTGCCGGTGGCGAGGTTTTCTGTTTCATCGAGATTGCGATTGGGTGAAGGACCGCCGAGCCCAATAAATATTATTAGCTGGAACCGTCGGGGAGGGGGGAATACCCGGACAGTTCGAGAGCTAGCGACTATGATAAGGTCGCATTCCCCCAAATTTGTGTTCTTATGTGAGACCAGCCAAAAATTTGAAAGGATGAGACGGCATAGAGGCCGGTTTGGGCTAAGAGGTTATGAAGGAGTGGACAGTGCAGGTCTGAGCGGTGGCCTGGCACTTTACCGGCATGAGTCGTGCACGGTGGACATACTGGACAAAGATGACAGGTATATTGATGTGGTGGTGAAAATCTCAGATTCTAGTGAGCAATGGAGATTAACATGTGTGTATGGGGAGCCGAGAGTTGAAAATAGACACCTAATGTGGACAAAACTTTGGAACTTAAGCACGGTTTCAGATTTGCCGTGGTTGGTAATAGATAATTTTAACGAAGCCACGTGGGACTTCGAACATTTTCCAGTAACCCCTAGACCGGAAGGGCATGGTTGCTTTCTGATGCTTTGGAAATATGTGGATTAGTAGACCTTGGGTTCTCTGGTGTGCCACATACGTATGATAATTTGAGAGGAGGCAATGCAAATGTCAAAGTAAGATTGGACCGGGCTGTGGCTTCAAATGATTGGTTCAACCTGTATGCTTTCCACTCGGTGGAACACTTAATTACTCCATGTTCAGATCATGTGCCGTTGCTGTTGCGCGGAGAGCCGGAAACTTCCTTCACGAGGCCAAATCGCAGGCAATATGAAATCCACTGGGAGAGAGATGCAGCCCTACCAGATATCATTAGAGAAGCATGGGAATCGTTTAGGTCTGTGAATAACTTGGCGCAGTTGCACATTGCTTTGGACCATACCATGTCTACCTTGCGTACATGGAGTAAAAAGAATCATGGAAATATAACAAAGGAGTTGGAGAAGTCTTGAGCTATGTTGGAACAACTCATGAACATGAATGCGGACCGACAGGAAATACGTAAAGCAACAGATAGAATGAATGAGTTACTTTACAGAGAGGAGATGATGTGGCTCCAGAGATCAAGGATTTCGTGGCTTAAAGAGGGTGACTGCAACACAAAGTATTTTCAGAATAAGGCCGTGTGGAGGGCAAGGAAAAATAAAATTCGTCTGCTCAAGGACTGTAATGAGGTCGTTCACTTAGATATGCAAACCATGAGCTCGATGATCAATGAGTATTTCCAGGCAGTGTTCTCGGTTGATTCTAGTCTTGATGCTTCGGCGGTAATTGATCTAATTGCACCAAAAGTTACCGTAGCAGATAATGAGAAACTTACCAAGGCCTTTACAAATGATGAGATAGCGGATGCAATGTTTCAAATTGGCCCCTTGAAGGCCCCCGGACCGGATGGTTTCCCGGCCCGGTTTTTTCAGCGTAATTGGGACACCTTAAAGGTGAGCGTTATTGTCGCGGTCAAGGAATTTTTTTCTTCGGGCGTGATGCCGGATGGTGTAAACTCTACATCCATTGTGTTAATTCCAAAAGTTACAAATCCTACAAAGTTAACTGAGTATAGGCCTATAAGCCTGTGTAATGTTATTTACAAGGTAATCTCAAAGTGATTGGTTAATAGGTTGAGGCCAATATTGGATGCTTTTATCTCTCCAGAGCAAAGTGCATTCATTCCTGGGAGAATGATCACGGATAACGCATTGATTGTGTTTGAGTGCATCCATCATATTAAACAAGAGAAAGATCCTACTAAAAGTTTTTGTGCCTATAAACTGGACTTGTCAAAGGCATATGATAGGGTGGACTGTAATTTCTTGAAGCAAGTGATGCAAAAGTTGGGGTTCTCACATTGACTGGATCATGGTTTGTGTCACATCAGTGAAATATTCAGTAAAGTTTAATGGGACCCTCTTGAATTCATTTGCACCATCGCACGGGCTTCGGGAAGCTGATCCGCTCTCCCTATTTTTGTTCCTGTTTGTGGCTGATGGTCTGTCTGCTATACTACAAAAGGAAGTGCAGTTAAACAATATCTCCCCTGTTAAGGTGTGCCGACATGCACCTGGTATTTCACATTTGTTGTTTGCTGACGGTATACTTTTGCTCTTTCAAGCATCCCATGAACAAGCACTGAAAATTAAAGAGAGTCTTGATCTCTATGAACAAGATACTGGTATTTCACATTCATCGTTTCATGCGTTGTCAAGCTTTTCTATACACCACGAGACGCAAAGCAACCTTTTATCTACCACATGTTGGCATCTACTTGAAATGCAACCAATAATTATACGTGCGTTGCACGTGCACATTTACTAGTTGTCTCAAATTGTAAAGTGGTGGTTTTCTGCTAATGACCCATGTATTGTGGTGATTTTACGGATTTAAGTCTCCATGCTATTACAGTAGATCCACTTCACTCATGCTGCGTCCGAAGCATGGACAATTCCACGCACGACGACCAGTCCAATAATGCCATGTGAGGTGAATTACATGCATCTTCCTTCTTTGAAGCAAAAGAAGAAGAAAACGGTAGTACGTTGAACCACGCTGCAGACAAAACATCACTTTAGCTTCCCCCCTTTGGTCAAACACGCAGGACGAATCAGAGGATCGGACGGGAACATGGAGAAGTATAACAAATCGTGCATGATTGCTCCGATGCCGGCACGGCGCAGATCGTGGATCCTTTCCACTCCACTCCCTCCCTTGACTCCCTCTCTCTATGTCACCAACCAAACACCATTTCTAGCAAGCTCAAGCACTGTTCAATACCAAGCTACGTACCAAGAGGAACTCGGCAGAAGAGATCTCATCGGCATCGGCCGACCGACGATGGCGCCGCGACGGAGCGCCGCGGAGACGGCGGACGCGGACCGAGCGCGGCTGCACCAGCTGGGGTACAAGCAGGAGCTGAAGCGCGGGCTCAGCGCGGTCTCCAACTTCGCCTTCTCCTTCTCCATCATCTCCGTGCTCATGGGCGTCACGGCCACGTACAACACCGGCTGCGCTACGGCGGGCCGGCGTCCATGACGCTGGGGTGGCTGGTGGTGACGGTGTTCAACGGCTGCGTCGCGCTGTCCATGGCGGAGATCTGCTCGGCGTACCCGACCTCCGGCGGGCTCTACTACTGGAGCGCCAAGCTCGCCGGGAAGGAGTGGGCGCCTCTCGCTTCATGGGTCACCGGCTGGTTCAACATCGTGGGACAGGTACGCCTCCAACTTCATAGGATCCTTTCAGTGCTGGAACATTTTTGGCTGCGGCTTCTAGTGCCAGTACCACAAGATTCTATCAAATATTTCATATAGGAAGATAAGATGAATCTTGCATACAAATATTCTAGTGGTAGTCAATTTACTCTCTAAGTTAGCAGCCCTGCGGCATGTGGAGTCGTGTCCATAAGGACTCGACGCAACGGCCGGCCGGCTGATGCAGTGAACTCATACTTCTTCTTTTTTAGGGAACTCATACTTCAAAAAGTACTCCTAGTATATTTCCTTGTAAAATATTGGCAGCGTTGCTGACACGGTCTAGCCTCCTGTGTTGACCGTCTCGATCATGCAGTGGGCTGGTACGACGAGTGTGGACTTCTCGCTGGCGCAGCTCATCCAGGTGATCGTCCTGCTCGGCACCGGCGGGGCCAACGGCGGCGGCTACCTTGCGTCCAAGTACGTCGTGCTGGCCATCTACGGCCTCATCCTCGTCCTGCATGGCCTCATCAACAGCATCCCCATCCGCTGGCTCTCCTGGTTCGGCAAGCTCGGCGCCTTCTGGAACGTCGCCGGTACGTTTATCTTGACTTTGATCCTTTCTTTTGTCTCGATGCATGCATGTATTTGCTCCGACATGGTTTATTCTACCCGTGCTCTAGAAAATATTGGTACAATCTATGTCAGGAATTCGCATCTTCTTTTATAGTACCTCCAGCTTTGGTTCAGTAGTACTTGGAGTATTGGTCAATTGTGGACTTGGTCGCAGAACTCAAGATTTTGGTTTTGACATTAGAGGTATTACTGATGCCATGGTGGTGACTTTGCGCTCATGACATAGTCAGAAAACAGATAAAATATCACAAAATTTAGAAGAAAACGGCAGAACATAAGAAAATTTAGAAACAAAGAGTTACGTCGAGGAATTGGTCTCTAACAGGGTTTGTGTTGGAATATTAGGCAAATTTATGATTAATACCAGTAAATAATTCATGACTAGAACAATAAATAGCATGCAAAAATCTAGCATACTAGATGAACATGAAGACATGCACAGTACCATCACACATGTAACAGCAACTACAAATAGAAACATGAACACATCACGATGGACATACTCTTCGTGAGCTGCTGGAGGAGCGAAGTTGTTGATGAAGATGTTGGCGATGGTCTGTTGCTGGCGGTGTTTGTAGACAATGATGTGTGGCGCTACACGGGTTTGACGAAAGACAGCCCGTGATGACGAATTTGAGTAGTCGCGTAGAGCGCTTTCCAAAAATCTGATTGGTCCTCTAACAGTGCAGGATCACAAGTTGGCGGCGCAAGTTGTCAGATTAGGCAAACCACAGACCCGTTTTTGATGAATATTCCAAGCATCTGGCTGCCTCTATCCCTCATTGACGCAGAACCAAACAGGTGGTATCCATTGTAAAAAGGGGATATCCCTGTCCCTAAGAGGATAACCCTCAAACCAAACACATCCTAAGGCCTCCTTTGGTTTATAGGATTGGAAAATCATAGGAATAGAAAAGTCATAGGAAATGAGATGACATGCATCTCAAATCCTATGCATAGGAATAGAAAAGGAGATGGCCTTTGATTCATACCATAGGATTTTTTTTTATTGAGTCTAGGCTAATGTTTATTTTCCTATGAAATGTGGAGGATAGAAAGAAATCCTTCATAGGAATAGGATTTCATTCCTACAAACCAAAGAGCTCTGAAGGAATTTTTCCTATAGAAATCCTATCCTATGAAAATCCTACAAAATTCCTCCAAACCAAAGGAGGCCTAAGTGTTTTCGATGTCTATTTTGACCACGGCCGGTGGTAGTATATATAATCGGACCAAAGATGGCATCGTGTCGTGATCACGATCTAATACTTGCTTCGTTTCTAAGTTGTATGCAAAAGGAAGCTGTGCCCATGTAAGGCAACGAATCATATTTCGATGGGCTATTCACGTGCATGTCGCATGCGCACGCGGCGCCCAAGGCATATGCCGGACGAGCGACCGCGTGCATGTGGTCTACTATTTCTCTCCTTCACACATCACTAGGTGTGGTGTAGAGAACCAACTATAAAAAGAGGTATCATGCCTCCTCAACTTCCAGGGTGATATTAAACTTTAGAACCACTACTTACCATTTATTCATGGGCCAAGTTTGAGATTTCAGAAATTCTACATGAGCTAGGCCCGTCATTTCTAACAGTTTGGTCTTTGAAGAAAAGGAAATGCTATGTCATGAAATTCTGCAGTAAAAAATTATTTCATTGACTTTGTTTGTTGTCTCTTAACTTGGGAGCTACACCTAAAAAAACTTGGGAGCTGGAATCATAAAAAAATTGTCTAAACTTTGAGAAAATTGTAGGTATCTTGGTGCTGGTGATCCTTATTCCGGCAGTTGCCAAGGAGAGGGCGAGCGTGGAGTTCATCTTTACGCACTTCAACACGGACAACGGCATGGGGATCCACAACAAAGCTTATATTCTAGCCGTGGGATTGTTGATGAGCCAGTACTCCGTGCTCGGCTACGACGCATCTGCACACATGGTAGACGATGATGATCTTCCATTCTGCTGACAACTCAATCTACACACATACGGTGACCTGATGCTATATATCCTTGCATGCACTTGTACACATGTGCAGACCGAAGAAACGAAGGGCGCAGACAAAAGCGGACCCATCGGGATCATCAGCGCGGTTGCTCTCTCATCCATCTTCGGGTGGATCTACCTGGTGGCCCTCACGTCGGTGGTGACGGACATACCGTACCTGCTGAGCCCCGACAACGACGCCGGCGGGAACGCCATCGCCCAGGCTCTCTACACCACCTTTCGCGCGAGGTACGGCACCGGCGTAGGAGCGGTGGCTTGCCTCGCGGTCATCGCCGGTGCCATGTTCCTCTGCGGCATTGGGTCCATCACCAGCAACTCGAGGTACTCGTCACCGGACCATGATATTATTTCTATGGAAGTTGGTTTAGTTTCTTAAGATGATGACGCTTTGAACTCTTGTGGCACAGGATGGGCTACGCCTTCTCCCGGGATGGGGCGATGCCGTACTCAAATGTGTGGCACAGGGTGAGCAGGCACGAAGTGCCGCTGAACATGGTCTGGCTTTCCGTCGCCGTGGCATTTGCCATGGCCCTCACGGTATTGAACTACACGCAAAATTTCTCCCATGCATCATCTGTAAACATACATAGCTTGGCGATTCATATTTTTGGCATGTATATGCAGTCGTTGGGGAGCCAGGTGGCGTTCCAGGCGATGGCATCGATCGCGACGATAGGGTTGTACATCTCCTACGCATTGCCCATCTTCTTTCGGGTGACGACGGCCCGGAAGACGTTCATACCGGGGCCGTTTCACCTTGGCCGGTACGGGATCGCCGTCGGATGGACCGCTGTCCTCTGGGTGGCCTTCGTCACCGTGCTCTTCTCTTTGCCGGTGGCGTACCCGGTGGCAAAGGACGACTTCAACTACACACCGGTGGCCGTTGGGGGTGTGTTGCTGCTCAGCATTGGGACCTGGGTGCTGCACGCACGGTTCTGGTTCCAAGGGCCCATCATAAACGTTGACACAGTCTAGAACTTCCATGCTGTAATCTTTAGTTGCACATGAAAAGCTGGATTGTTGATTAAAAAGTTGCACTACATAGGTTCCTAGTGCGGCAGTGTTATCGTTACCAATCATTTACATATCAGAACAAGTATGATAAAATGTTGATAACCCACTTATATGACACTTTTATCTATGTGTAGGAGATAAGAAAGAACTAGAGGAGTGGGCTCTCAAGCAGTATCTCACATCTACGCATGCTCTGAACAATGAAGCAAACATAATAAATAAATACATACGAAGGTGAAAAAGATGAGTAGCCTAATAATCAATGTATTTTGGAACGGTGACCCTGCCACATAGGCACAAAGACACGCATGATATGTGCGTACTGATTAATTTTTCGATATCCGAGTGAGGGATGATCATTGGCGGCGGAATCAAAATTTTCAACATGGACATGCTAAGTTACATTTTTTGTTAGCACAGCGGTGTAAAACATGAAGCTTAACACTAATGACCACAAAACTACATGTTATTCTAGAACATCTCAAATAATTTGTTAAATTGCAAAAACAATGAGAATAGTACTGTTTCGTGTCACCAAATCAACAATACACATCAATAATTTCGATTGAGTGCTATAGTGGGTCAAGCAATAAATTTAATGAGCCTCTGTTGAAGAAAATGGGAAAAAAAATATCAAGTCGAACCAATCATGGTGTTGCGTCACCATGGAGTGGTTGATGGAGGATGCCGCATGACCCATGCCTACCGAAGCTTTCAGGACGAGTGGAGCATGAGGGTGGCGCGCAGGTTGGCGGCGTGTGTGAAGTGGAGTACGGTGCAGGATGGCTAGGTCTGGATGGAGCACTGGGGCGCGACGGTGGCGTACCGACATTCAGCTCGGTAGGGTTAGTGCATTCAGTCTGCATCGTTCTTGCGTGTCGATGCGTCGGGCTGAGCCTGAGGAGGAAGGACATGAGCAATTGGCAGACATCACGATAGGATGTGAGTTTTTTTAGGGGCGCCAGTGGAGCCCCTATTTCGTGTGCAAGTCAGCGAATAGACACCAAGCGTGCTAGGACATGAGCAATTGGCAGACATCACAATAGGCTGTGTGTTTTTTAGGGCGCCAGTGGAGCCCCTATTTTGTGTGCAAGTCGGCGAATAGGCACCAAGCGTGCAACCCCGTACTCTAGTTTTTTTTCGTTTGTCTTCTTTCATTTTCCTTTTTTGTTCCTTTTTTCTTTGAGAACCATCCATGAATATCAAATTTGAAAAAATGATCGGGATTTCAAAAAAAATCTTAACTACAAAAAGTACTTTTGGATTTAAAAATGTTTACAAACTCAAAAAATGTTCATGAATATTAAAAAACACGGATTTCATAAATTATTCCCCATTTTCAAGAAAAATCCATTGATTAAAAAATGTTCACGAATTCAGAAAAACGTTCGTCAAATCAAAAAATGTTCATGAATTTCAGAAATTATTACCAAATATAAATAAATATTCTCTGATTCAGAGAATGTCGCAGTTTCAAAAACAAATGTTCAAAATTTTAGAAAAATGTTCATGAATTTATTAAAAAATGTTTACTGTTTCAAATAAATGTCTATATGAACTTATATACTCTGGATAATGTGTATACCCTGCGTTTTGTTCAAGAAAGAGATAGGGATACGAGCATCTATAGCCGAACTCAGCAAATTCGGCCCCTCAAGCGCCCGCGGACGCGCCTGGGCGCGTCCGCTGGCTCTCTCTATATCCACGTCTCCACATCCACATATTTTATATTCCATCCCCTATGTTCATACTAAACCATGCACCGTTGATAAAAAGTGCGTAGATCATGAGCAGACATACAAATGCACAATCGGTTCGTCAAAAGACCATAGCCGGATCATCGAAAGATAGCCAAAGTTCACATAATACACATAATACGGCATACAAGTTCAACCTACAACTAAAAACTTGAAAGAAAGATGGATCTTCACCACTTCCTCGCCGGCCCTTTGCCCTTCCGGTCGCCGGCGCAGCTGTAGGAGTCCACGATAGGAGGTGGATCCATGTCGGACCCGTCGAAGGAGAAGGAATCGGAGATGATGATGAAGCCTTGCAAGCGTTGGATGACGTGGTCTTGCTTGCGCCTGAACTTAGCCATCGTCGCCGCCTCCCTCGCTGCCTCCACCGCCTCCCGCCCGGATTGCTCAATGCTGAGCCGGAGCTGCTTGGCGTGGAGCCTCCGGAGCCGTCAGGCCTTCGTTTCCGCCTCAGTTAGTGACCGGCGGCACGCCCACTCGAAGTGACGGTCCTCCTCGTCGGGCACCCGGCGGCGAGGGGCCGACTGCGCAGACCCGTCGGACCCGCTCGCCATCTCCCTTGCCATCTGCCTCTCGCGACGGGTAGCTCATGCCTCCGACTCCGGAGTCCGCATCCGCGACCTCGGCTAAGCGAGCAATAGAACCCAGCGCTTCCCACGCGGAGCAGCGGCCGAAGGTGGAGGAGGTCGTCGGGCGGGAAGAGTAGATCAGGCAGGCCTCACAGATCCGTGTGCTGGGCGGGAAGGGCCGGCGCCGGCATCGGCGCTGCTGCGACGGGCGACAGGGGTGTCGCACCCGACCCGGAGCTGCCGCCCGTATCGACCAGCGAGCTCTCGCGCGATATGAAGCACCGAGTTCTCCTCGTCTCCGGAGCTGCCGTCGGAGTGGCGTCGTTGCTGGAAATGCTCACCGGCGCCAGGGATTTGGCAGATTGGGGAAATGGGAGCGTCAGGGAGGGGAGGGGAGCGGAATGAGCTAGAGTTTCTGCCGGACGGGGTTTTTTGTGCGGTCGGGGTGGGCCAGTAGTGGGCCGAGCTGACGTGGTGGGCGCGCCCATACGGCCTCATATCCGCCCTACGTTTGAGGCCCGTTTGGGAGCTCTGGTGGAGTCGGTATTTTGTGACCAATCGGTGATGGGGCGACCTGCCCGGGTGTATGAGACGAATATAGGGCGTCAGGTTGTAGATACTCTAAAGGGCCAAAAGTCATTTTGGTTAGAACGAAATGGGAGCAATTCCTTTCAATTCAATTCAGTTATGACAGGTAGACTCAATTCCATGTTTTTTGTGTGGTTGGTGGAAATTCCAAAGTTGGTGGTTTGGCCTTTCACATGTGTGTGCCATGCTCTAAACAGTTAAATGGAATACCACCAGACTGGGCCAGCGGTGATCCATAGTGGCGGATCCCAGGCCGGGCCGCTGCTTCAACATTGACACACTGTACAGCCGGCCCGGCCCGGGGTATGAGAGGAAACGCGTCCCTCCCCCCTGCCACCCCCTCATTGCTCTTTTTTGCTACGGAAATCCTCGTTGTCATTTGTCTCTTTTTTTGAAATAGATAGTTGTATTAATTAAGTAGAGAAAACATAGTTCATGCAATCGTGCAAGGCCTCGCTCAACACATAGGTTGGCACTGTGCCTTGCATAACTCCTTTGCAATTGTTCCAACCTCCGATCTATCAATAGATGAGAGGATGAGCGCCTTTGTCACCGAGCTGCAATCCGTCTCGATGATTAAGGGTAGATCCGTCTCCGACATTGCCTTCCGTAGTCCTTCTAGGCAAGCCATGGCTTCCGCGCAGTCCGCTCCATTGCACCGTGGTATATAATCCCAACCTGATAAGATAATTCCTTCATCATGGTCTCGAATCACAGCTCCCCAGGCTCCACTCCTACTTTCCTCCAAAAGACTTCCATCAACATTGACCTTAGCCTATCCGAGCTCTGGCTTTTTCCGTCCCTTTTCCGTTGTATTATCATGTTGTTGCGCAGATGGCAATTTAACCATCGGACTTTTCCCTTTTCGATCTATCTTAGAAGTTCCGTCCGCAATCAAGCGGAGGTTTACAAGGTAGTTTTGCAGAAAACGAGCAGAGTGGGAAATTTTCACTTTACCTTTTACGAAGATGGCGCCATTTCTATGGTGCCAAACACGCCACCAAAATAGCATAAATTTTTGTTTCATATCTTCACTCACCTTATCTAGTAGGATTAGGACTCAATCCCTTCCAGTATATTCTATTTCATGTTCAGGGGGCAGGTTCCATACCTCCTTGAGTTCGTGCCACAAGGCCCTTGCAAATGTGCATCAATGTGTCATATGGAAGCCTGTTTCATCACCGGCCCCACATACATTACAAATCAGGGTGAGGCCTGGGATGCGACGGAATCTATTAGTTTGAACCGCCAGTGACTCCGTTGCTAGTCTCCATGTACAAATACATACTTTTTGGAATACATTTGTCTTCCAGACTTTTTTTTGAGATCAAGCATTGCTTGTATTACTTAACGGTGCTGGGGCAAATCGCCCAAAGCACAGTTGGCCACAAGGCCAGGTACATCAGAGTCCCACTCTATGAATTGGTTGGGCAAGTACATACGACCAAACTTAGCGAGTTCATGCGCTACAGTATTAGCCCTACGTCCACAATACATGATTTTATGTTGCGAAAACCAAAGCTTCAATTGTAGTTTGGAATCCTCGATCAAAGCAACATAGGCCGAGAAGTCCACCTTGCGTAGGTCAAGAGCCTCCACCAGTAGCTGGGAATCAGAGTCGAAGATCACCCGGATCAAGCCCAGATCAGCAGCGAGGGCAACTCCCTGTGACATGGCAAAAACTTCAGCACCAAACGCATACTGGACATGATCCTGGCGTCCTGCACGGGCGCCAACAATGTTGCCAGCCCCATCCCGTGCAACTACACCCCATCCCGTGAAAGAGTCACCTGGAGTAAAGGCTCCATCTACGTTTATTTTGATCATATCATCCCCAGGTGGCCTCCATCTGTCCAGACTGCCCCGGGTTTGGACTTGCAGCCTGAAAGCTTCAGCATACTCTAGTCCATACGCCCTCGCACGCCTTACAATCACACTTGCAGCTAGTGGCAGCTCTCCCTCTCTGAGTTTGTTCCTGTTGTGCCACCACATCCACCAAGTCGTCAGGATTAGCACTTACATCCACGCCTTACAAACACGTTTTGACTTAACACTATCCCTTAAAATCTGCCATGTAATTAATATCTTACCATTCCCGTGAAAAAATAATTAATATCTTACCAAATACCAACATGCAACAGATATATCTTACCTAATATAATGTGCAACTAATATCCTACCTAATATAAACGTGCATTGCATGTACATTATTACTAGTTGAAAGGAAACACGCCTTTTTTTACACATAGTAATACTTAAATGACAAACATGAGTGAACAAATCATGATACGCCGTCATGGCGCAAACGACAACATGGAAGCACGAGATGTTTCATCCCCAACACAACAAACAAAAAGCGAAATAAACACCCCGCAACTATGATTCGAGATGTCGGCATCAAAGGCGTTAGGTCCTATGCTAGACACATCATTCATCCATGACCACGCATCCCAACCATTCGTCTCTTAAGGGAAATAAATTGACTCCGCCCCAACAGGAGCGAAGAGAGTCCACATCACACTTGCCACCTCTCCCCACTGCATAAATTCTGGACCAGAATGTGTACCGTCGCATGCGTGTGTCCAGACGCTTCAACCGAATACCACCAACCTGAGCAAGTGAGTGAGAGATCGGTACCGATCGACTAAATTTGGATGGGCCCACTATCTATCTTATTGGTGTGAAATCACTGAAACATGTATGTATTCGCTACCACACATAGACAATTAGATAGATAATATGCACATGATGCAATTGAGTTACATTAACAAACAAACAAACGATAGTCAACAAGGCACAACGAGACGCCGTTGTTGCGCAACCGATGACTATAGGCTTAGTGAGCCAAACTGATGCCCATTCACGCATGATGCACACTAGCTCATATGATCGTGATCCTTCTTTTTCGTTCACTCGTAGGGGCTGTTGGGAGGGATTAAATCATTCGCTCCGGAACTGATGACATCGCATTATGCACGTCCTATTTAAAATAACAGACATGCGTGAATAAAGTATGATACGACGTCATGGCGCAACGGACAACATGGGAACACGACATGTTTCATCTCCCACACATAACACGAAAACCAGAACAAAACACCCCGCGACTACGGTTCGAGATGTAGGCATCAAAGGCGTCGAGACCTATGCTAAGCACACCATCCATCTGTGACCATGAAGCACAACTATTCATCTTCAAAGGAAAATAAACCCCGCCCCAACGAGAATGGAGTGGAGTCCACATCACAGCTTCCACCAGCCCCGCCTCCATGAATGCTTTTTTTTTTTGGAAATGGGCCTCCATGAATGCTGGACTAGAATGTGTACTGTGGCGTGCGCGTGTGTCTGTTTGCCTCGGCCGAACACCACCAGCCCGGTCCAGCAAGCGATTTGTGCCCGTCAACTAAATTTGGAATCGTTGGTGCATAATCATTGGAATATGCATGTCTCCGTTACAAGGCACGGACAATTAGCTAGACAACACACCCATGATGCAATCCGAGCTACAGTAACACACAGACCGGAGTCAACACTACCACTTGCGGCCCTCTGTGAGTAATTCATTCGGGTGGGATCCTCACCCCCCCCCCCCCCCCCTTCCCCTTCGATGATTGGTAAAATAAGACACCTTTGTGCACACATGTAGAAAATCACAAACAAGAGTCAGCAAAGCATGATATGCCCTTGTGGTGCAACAAGTGACACGAGAGCACAACATGTTTCATCACCAACACATGACACGGAAAAAAAAACACCCCCCGCAGCCATGATTTGAGATGTCGGCATCAAAACCGTCTGGACCTATGCCAGACACAACATCCATCCATGACGGCGAAGCACAACTATTTTCTTCAAGGGGAAATGAAATAGACTCCGCACCAACGGGAGCGGAGGGAGTCCACACCACACCCGTCACGTGTCCCCGCCCCGCAAATGCACGAACCAGAATGTTGTACCATCCCATCCTCATCCTCAAAGAAAGAAAAAGAAAAAAAGGGGGGAAAAAGATTGTGTACCGTTGCGCGTGTATGTCCATACGCTTGAGCCGATTAGCTAGAGAACATGGTCATGATGCAGTCCGGGTTACGGTAACAAACAAACGGGAGTCAACAAGGCGGCACAAGACGCCGTGGTGGCTTGGCCGGCGACTACGGGCCGGGCGGACGGGGACGGGGACGGAGACGGGGACGGGGACGTGGGCGAAGCCGAAGGGAGCACGCCACCGGAGCGGAAGGCGTTGGGGCCCTACCTAGCCGAGTCCAAGGCAGGCAGACACGCCGGAGAGACAGGTGCAACGACACACCAATCCGCCCATCCGCCCGCCCAAGCAGGGCCATGCGGCCCAACTACCCGTCGTCCCCGTCTAGGCCACACCCCCCACCTGCCCCGCCCCACCCCACCCCCAACTCCTCCATGAATGCACGCATTTCATCGCTCCAACCACAACGCAGCAGCAGCAGCACCAGCGGCCTCGGCGACGCGGCGCGCATTTATACCACGCAATTCCTCGTTCCCTCCGCCGCCGGTGCCTCCCCTGGATCTCCATCTGGCCGCAGCACGGGTTTCCTCCTCCCTCCCCGCGCGGCATTCCGTCGAGCGCCTTCGCGGCGCGGCTCCGGCCGGACCCACGGTAAGCTCCCCCTGCCCTTGCTATGCCCCTGCTTCTGCACGCATCTTCCGATTTTCGCTCGACCGCTCCGCCTCCGCCTATGCGTGCGGGCGATTGACTCGGCCGGACTTGCCATGGACTCGTGCTTGACCTGCCCGTGCCCCAGTGCGCGCGGCGCGGGGAGGACCAGTGATGTACTCGCTCGCTAGCCTCTCCGCCCACGCCGGCCTCAAATCGAGCGCGCGTAGGCTGCCTCCTGGCCCCAATCCCAGCAGCGCGGCGCGGGCCTTCCTGCTGATTCTCTGTCAGCGCCAGGAGATCACGGGATCAGATACCACTGCTTCTGCGTGCGCGCCGCGTGTGATTCCGAGCGCTTCCACCTGGTCCGTACACGCGGGGCGAGATCCTGCTAGCAGTCGACCCGTGCCGTCGCCGGATTGGCGGGTTCGCCCCGTCTGGCATTACGTCGAGCGGGTGGTGGGCGCGCGCGATTGGCCGGGGTTTGGGCACACTTGTTGCTTACTTCCTTCTGCTGAATGCCGGAATTCAAGTCCGTTTCCCTCTTTGCTACTGCTTGGACTAACCAGTCCCCTAGTGTGGACTACAGCATTTTTTTCGCGTATTTTTAATGTCATCTCTGGTCTTGCTCTTCTGGTTCTGCTGGTTGTTGACTAGAATTCTGCACTTTCCCATGGCACTGCTGCCGGAGGAATTTCCCGATTTAGCTAGTCGTTAATTAGTGCCACCATGTTGTTGTTTTCTGTAGTACCATTTTAGCATCGGGTACAGAAAAAGGGCACACACATGCCAAACCCAAAAGAAATATCCCAGTGCTGCAATTCTACGCTAATCGGACATAAATGATTGATGCGCTAACGGACGGACTTGTTCTTTTGCTTTTCCCAGCGCTGAAGGTTGGAGGGGGCAATAATGGTGGAATCTGACCAGATAAACGGGACGCCCAACAGGATGTCCTCGGTCGATGAATTCTGTAAAGCGCTCGGGGGCGACTCGCCGATACACAGCGTGCTGGTTGCCAACAATGGGATGGCTGCGGTCAAGTTCATGCGCAGCATCCGCACCTGGGCCTTGGAGACCTTTGGGAACGAGAAGGCCATTCTCTTGGTGGCTATGGCAACTCCAGAGGACCTCAGGATAAATGCGGAGCACATAAGAATCGCCGACCAGTTCTTAGAAGTTCCTGGTGGAACGAACAATAACAACTATGCAAATGTACAGCTCATAGTGGAGGTTAGTGCAGTTGATCATGCTTTTTCACCTACTACTTATGGATTACCATGTTCATTATGCTGGATACTTGACTAGTTATTAATCTTTCTGATTCACCTGTCCTGTCACAGATAGCAGAGAGAACTCGGGTTTCTGCAGTTTGGCCTGGCTGGGGTCATGCTTCTGAGAACCCAGAACTTCCAGACGCGCTCATGGAAAAGGGAATCATTTTTCTTGGGCCACCATCAGCCGCGATGGGGGCACTAGGCGATAAGATTGGTTCTTCTCTTATTGCACAAGCAGCAGGAGTTCCAACTCTTCCATGGAGCGGGTCACATGTATGTATACCTTGTCCTATTTCTTTATGGTTTTGCTCTTCTGTTTTTCTCTCCACCACTGTGTATTTCTCAAAACTAAATCAATACACGCTGTAGGTGAAAGTTCCGCAAGAAACCTGCCACTCAATACCTGAGGAGATCTATAAGAACGCTTGTGTTTCAACTACAGACGAAGCAGTCGCTAGTTGTCAGGTGGTGGGGTATCCTGCAATGATCAAGGCATCATGGGGTGGGGGTGGTAAAGGAATAAGGAAGGTTGGTATTCTTTTCATCTTTTTAATTCATCTCTACCACAGTTATATGGAATGCTCTACTCGCAAACAATTACATGTAAATTTCCACTGTCCATTTGAAATGAAGTCCAAGTTTTCTGCAATTATTGTATATTAACCAAAGATGTTTTTTATGTCATCAAATGGTTTTATAGGTACATAATGATGATGAGGTCAGAGCATTGTTTAAGCAAGTGCAAGGAGAAGTCCCCGGATCACCTATATTTATTATGAAGGTGGCATCTCAGGTGATACGTGATAAGCTGATAACAGCCATTATTATCTGTTGTATCTTTGTGTTACTCATGTTCAGTATTCAGCGAGTGCTTCTGTACTGATATAGTTCATTTAGCTAAAATCTTGCCTTTCTGTACTTTCTTTGTAGAGCCGACATCTAGAGGTTCAGTTGCTCTGTGACAAGCATGGCAACGTGGCAGCACTGCACAGTCGAGACTGTAGTGTTCAAAGAAGGCACCAAAAGGTTAGTTATTCTCCTGAAGCATTGGGTTGTTCAATATCAGTTTTGTTGGAATTAGTCTGACCCAAACATTTGTGTAGTGAGTACTGGTAGAAGTTCTACAGCTTCAGGGAATAAAAACTTCATTGGACAATGTAGCAATCATATAGTACTGTTTAGCAAAGTGCAAAATGTTGCAGGAGCTATACAAAATTTATGTCTTGGCATTTTCTTAAATGGAATCATTTATTACTGTTAGTTATACTTATACTGTACTAAATAGTTGAATGTTGCATTTTGAATTCAAGAACAAACTTTTTCTTCCTATAGTGATATATGTGTTGTACTTGAAGTTTTTGAACTCAGAATATTGAAAAGTCTAGTGACTGTATTACAGATTATTTTTATAACCAAAAAAATTTAACTAGTGCAAGACAGATAATAGCAGAGAAGTCTTAGCAAAATTATATTTATTTTACTTCTCACGATATATATACTTGTGAAACAGATCATTGAGGAGGGACCAATTACAGTTGCTCCTCCAGAAACAATTAAAGAGCTTGAGCAGGCAGCAAGGCGGCTTGCTAAATGTGTGCAATATCAGGGTGCTGCTACAGTAGAATATCTGTACAGCATGGAAACAGGCGAATACTATTTCCTGGAGCTTAATCCAAGGTTGCAGGTAGAACACCCTGTGACCGAATGGATTGCTGAAATAAACTTACCTGCATCTCAAGTTGTAGTAGGAATGGGCATACCACTCTACAACATTCCAGGTAGGCCAGTTGTCCAACTTGATGGTTGATGATATTATCTCTTTCCCCCCACACTAATCAATATAAGGATAACTGCAGAGATCAGACGCTTTTATGGAATAGAACATGGAGGTGGCTATCACGCTTGGAAGGAAATATCAGCTGTTGCAACTAAATTTGATCTGGACAAAGCACAGTCTGTAAAGCCAAAGGGTCATTGTGTAGCAGTTAGAGTTACTAGCGAGGATCCAGATGATGGGTTTAAGCCTACAAGTGGAAGAGTGGAAGAGCTGAACTTTAAAAGTAAACCCAATGTTTGGGCCTATTTCTCTGTTAAGGCAAGTTTGCATCCATGCAGAATGATCTTTGATACCACATGACATGTCACAACAGCTGCAGCTTATCATTACCCTTGAGTTTTCCTGTTTCTTATGTCGATAAATTTCCTGGTTAAAAACTGTATCTTGTGTGGCAAACCTAACCTGAATCATCGTTTTTTGTTTCAGTCCGGAGGTGCAATTCATGAGTTCTCTGATTCCCAGTTTGGTAAGTGATGTGCGTAAATTTCTGTTTCCTCATATATCTCATGATGATGCTTCTCTTCAACAGCATGACTTTTTTCGCAGGTCATGTTTTTGCTTTTGGGGAATCTAGGTCATTGGCAATAGCCAATATGGTACTTGGGTTAAAAGAGATCCAAATTCGTGGAGAGATACGCACTAATGTTGACTACACTGTGGATCTCTTGAATGTAAGATAACCCCACAGTAAACATGTTCTCTGATTACATGGTACATTTATAAAGAAAAACATGGTACAATTTTGTGTGTGTAATTTATGTTCAATTTTTTTCATATCTCCAGGCTGCAGAGTACCGAGAAAATAAGATTCACACTGGTTGGCTAGACAGCAGAATAGCAATGCGTGTTAGAGCAGAGAGGCCCCCATGGTACCTTTCAGTTGTTGGTGGAGCTCTATATGTATGATTTCTTTTTCTGGGGAACTATGATTTATTAGGTGGTTATGAGCTTTCATACAAGATCCATTTTCCATCCTCAAATACTGTGTTTCTTATATTTCAGGAAGCATCAAGCAGGAGCTCGAGTGTTGTAACCGATTATGTTGGTTATCTCAGTAAAGGTCAAATACCACCAAAGGTACATACTATATGATGAATATTCTTACTGTTTATATTCCAATTTCTATATGAATAAAACTGTCTAACTCTTTCCATTCACAGCACATCTCTCTTGTCAATTTGACTGTAACACTGAATATAGATGGGAGCAAATATACGGTAATTATCTATAATTTTCTCTTTAATCTTATCCATGCCATACCCATCTAATCCAGTTGGTATCCTTGTCAAATCTGCTAATTATTATTTTCTTCTGCAGATTGAGACAGTACGAGGTGGACCCCGTAGCTACAAATTAAGAATTAATGAATCAGAGGTTGAAGCAGAGATACATTCGCTGCGAGATGGCGGACTCTTAATGCAGGTAGATATATCTACCAAGTTTTTATACAAGCACAATCTATCTAATTTTCTTTTTATTTGGAAATGGTCTGACCAATTTTCAATTGTGAATTTTCTAGTTGGATGGAAACAGTCATGTAATTTACGCCGAGACAGAAGCTGCTGGCACGCGTCTTCTAATCAATGGGAGAACATGCTTATTACAGGTGAAGATAGCTAGATCTGTACTCGCCTCTTGGTTCCTATGTAATATAGGGGTTGTTTCAGTTGTAACTGTAGCTGCAAATTGTATGAAAATACATAAATTAATTATGCCCTCTGAATGATATATTACAGAAAGAGCATGATCCTTCCAGGTTGTTGGCTGATACACCATGCAAGCTTCTTCGGTTTTTGGTCGCGGATGGTTCTCATGTGGTTGCTGATACGCCATATGCTGAGGTGGAGGTCATGAAAATGTGCATGCCACTGTTACTACCGGCCTCTGGTGTCATTCACTTTGTCATGCCTGAGGGTCAGGCCATGCAGGTTCCTCCCCCTCCTCTGTTTGCAGCACTAGATGTACATTCTGACAAAAGTACTATATGGTTCATGCTCGTAATATACGTGCATCTTTTAAATAGTAGCTGAAATGGCTGTCTTTGTGCAGGCGAGTGATCTGATAGCAAGGTTGGATCTTGATGACCCATCTTCTGTGAGAAGGGCTGAACCATTTCATGGCACCTTTCCAAAACTTGGACCTCCTACTGCTATTTCTGGCAAAGTTCACCAAAAGTTTGCTGCAAGTGTGAATTCTGCCCACATGATCCTTGCAGGATATGAACATAACATCAATCATGTAAGGCACATCAAACTGTCAGTGTATACTTGTTCTTCCACTTTTCTTTTCCCTTGTCTATCACATTGCCATGGGAAAACAGAGCATGAGTTCTTCTACAGAGAGAAACTAACCTCTTAATTGTGACAAACTATACCATCTTTCTTCAATCAATAAGTTCCTGACTGTACCTTTTCTTTCAGGTTGTACAAGATTTGCTGAACTGCCTAGACAGCCCTGAGCTCCCTTTCCTGCAGTGGCAAGAACTCATGTCCGTTTTGGCAACCCGACTCCCGAAAGATCTTAGGAATGAGGTGAATAAGTATTCAAGTTATATTTTTTTATCTTAGAGTTATTATTCCATTTTTCATTTCGGCTGCATATCAAATGGATAACTGATTTACCTGTTCTCAGTTGGATGCTAAGTACAAGGAGTATGAGTTGAATGCTGACTTCCGGAAGAGCAAGGATTTCCCTGCCAAGTTGCTAAGGGGAGTCATTGAGGTCAGTTTGAGACTGTTACTTGGCATCCCTTCCTTTTTTATGTGTCATGTTGTTTCCTTACAAAGTCATCATTGCAGGCTAATCTTGCATACTGTTCCGAGAAAGATAGGGTCACTAGTGAGAGGCTTGTAGAGCCACTTATGAGCCTGGTCAAGTCATATGAGGGTGGAAGAGAAAGCCATGCTCGTGCGGTTGTCAAGTCTCTGTTTGAGGAGTATTTATCTGTTGAAGAACTCTTCAGCGATGACATTCAGGTAACTATTTATAATTGCTTGGAATGGTTTGATCGATGCTCACTTTCTGACCAAAACGTGCTAAACCGTTGTGCTTTTTTGTTTTTATATTCTCAGTCTGATGTGATAGAACGTCTACGACTTCAACATGCAAAAGACCTTGAGAAGGTCGTATATATTGTGTTCTCCCACCAGGTAATGTCTTCTATTGTTCAATCTGTTGACTTGATATGCAAAATTTCCATGCTGACAATTTGTGTTCTTTTGAAGGGTGTGAAAAGTAAAAATAAATTAATACTACGGCTTATGGAAGCATTGGTCTATCCAAATCCATCTGCATACAGGGACCAGTTGATTCGCTTCTCTGCCCTGAACCATACAGCATACTCGGGGGTAAAATTGAGTTTGGATGATCTGCATCTATTTATTTTGCACATGATATGATAGTCTAGAAAAATAAAATAAATCTATTGTAATTGATGCAGCTGGCGCTTAAAGCAAGCCAACTTCTTGAGCACACCAAATTGAGTGAACTCCGCACAAGCATAGCAAGAAGCCTTTCAGAGCTGGAGATGTTTACTGAGGAAGGAGAGCGGATTTCAACACCTAGGAGGAAGATGGCTATCAACGAAAGGATGGAAGATTTAGTATGTGCACCGGTTGCAGTTGAAGACGCCCTTGTGGCTTTGTTTGATCACAGTGATCCTACTCTTCAGCGGAGAGTAGTCGAGACATACATACGCAGATTGTATCAGGTATCGCTGAATTTTTTTACTACGCTCTTTCTTGAGACAACTAGGAACATTAACAAATTTATGCCGGCTAACTCACAATCACCTTCCAGCATTATCTTGTAAGGGGCAGCGTCCGGATGCAATGGCATAGGTCTGGTCTAATTGCTTTATGGGAATTCTCTGAAGAGCATATTGAACAAAGAAATGGGCAATCTGCGTCACTTCTAAAGCCACAAGTAGAGGATCCAATTGGCAGGCGATGGGGTGTAATGGTTGTAATCAAGTCTCTTCAGCTTCTGTCAACTGCAATTGAAGCTGCATTAAAGGAGACTTCACATTACGGAGCAGGTGTTGGAAGTGTCTCAAATGGTAATCCTATAAATTTGAACGGTAGCAATATGCTGCACATTGCTCTGGTTGGTATCAACAATCAGATGAGCACTCTTCAAGACAGGTTTGTTTACACTCTATTCTTATGTGGTTTGTTGTTATTGCACAGGAGACGAGTGTGATTCTGTGAACTGGTCGTTAATTTCATGATTTTTTAGTTACCTCTTCCACTCTGTTTTCTCTTTATAGTGGTGATGAGGATCAAGCGCAAGAAAGGATCAACAAACTCTCCAAGATTTTGAAGGATAACACTATAACATCACATCTCAATGGTGCTGGTGTTAGGGTTGTCAGCTGCATTATCCAAAGAGATGAAGGGCGTTCACCAATGCGCCACTCCTTCAAATGGTCATCTGACAAGTTATATTATGAGGAGGACCCGATGCTCCGCCATGTGGAACCTCCTTTGTCCACCTTCCTTGAATTGGTATTCAGCTTTTGTTTTGGCTTATGTTCCCTTCAATAATACCAGTACCTCTTAACAGTTTATGTGTAAATACAGGACAAAGTGAATTTAGAAGGTTACAATGACGCGAAATACACCCCATCACGTGATCGCCAGTGGCACATGTACACACTAGTAAAGAACAAGAAAGATCCGAGATCAAATGACCAAAGGATGTTTCTTCGTACCATAGTCAGACAGCCAAGTGTGACCAATGGGTTTTTGTTTGGAAGTATTGATAATGAAGTTCAAGCCTCATCATCATTCACATCTAACAGCATACTCAGATCATTGATGGCAGCTCTAGAAGAAATAGAGTTGCGTGCTCACAGTGAGACTGGGATGTCAGGCCACTCCCACATGTATCTGTGCATAATGAGAGAACAACGGTTGTTTGATCTAATTCCATCTTCAAGGTCAGTCAAAATTTATTTATGTTCTCAACAAATTATATTGCATTAAATATGTTCATAGATGTTCACTTGGTTTTTGCTTCTCATTATGTTAGGATGACGAATGAAGTTGGTCAAGATGAGAAGACAGCATGCACACTATTGAAGCATATGGTTATGAATATATATGAGCATGTTGGTGTCAGGATGCATCGCCTTTCCGTGTGCCAGTGGGAAGTGAAGCTATGGTTGGATTGTGATGGGCAGGCTAATGGTGCTTGGAGAGTTGTTGTTACCAGTGTAACTGGGCATACCTGCACTGTTGATGTAAGTTACCTTAGCTATTGCACTGCTACGCGAGCACTATCATCTACAGTTTTGCAAATACTACCTCTGATGGATAAAGCCCCACAGATCATCAAATATGATTTTGTTAGCTTATCTAGTTAGTGAATAGAAAATGTTCATCACCCTCATTATGAGTGTAATGGGTAATCTCTCAATTTTTGCCTTTAAAAGTTCTATTAAACACTACTTAAAAGACTTGTAAGTACCAGGTACCATTTTCTCTTTATTGCTCTTATGCTTGAATTATTTTGACTTTCAGATTTACCGAGAAGTGGAGGACCCCAATACACATAAGCTTTTCTATCGCTCTGCCACACCCACAGCTGGTCCTTTGCATGGCATTGCATTGCATGAGCCATACAAACCTTTGGATGCTATTGACCTGAAACGTGCCGCTGCTAGGAAAAATGAAACCACATACTGCTATGATTTCCCATTGGTGCGTTAGCTACATCTCTTTTCTTTTTTTCTCTACAATTGGTTAACATGATTAACTGAGATTGGTAATAATACTCTGTCCGCAGGCATTTGAAACAGCATTGAAGAAGTCATGGGAATCTGGTATTTCACATGTTGCAGAATCTAATGAGCATAACCAGCGGTATGCTGAAGTGACAGAGCTTATATTTGCTGATTCAACTGGATCATGGGGTACTCCTTTGGTTCCAGTTGAGCGTCCTCCAGGTAGCAACAATTTTGGTGTTGTTGCTTGGAACATGAAGCTCTCCACACCAGAATTTCCAGGTGGCCGGGAGATTATAGTTGTTGCAAATGATGTGACATTTAAAGCTGGGTCTTTTGGTCCTAGAGAAGATGCATTCTTTGATGCTGTCACAAATCTTGCTTGCGAGAGGAAAATTCCTCTAATCTACTTGTCAGCAACTGCTGGTGCAAGGCTCGGTGTAGCAGAGGAAATAAAGGCATGCTTCCATGTTGGATGGTCTGATGACCAGAGCCCTGAACGTGGTTTTCACTACATTTACCTCACTGAACAAGATTATTCACGTCTAAGCTCTTCAGTTATAGCCCATGAGCTAAAAGTACCAGAAAGCGGAGAAACCAGATGGGTTGTTGATACCATTGTTGGGAAAGAGGACGGACTTGGTTGTGAGAATCTACATGGAAGTGGTGCCATTGCCAGTGCCTACTCTAAGGCATATAGAGAGACCTTTACTCTGACATTTGTGACTGGCCGAGCTATTGGAATTGGGGCCTATCTTGCTCGGTTAGGAATGCGGTGTATACAACGTCTTGATCAACCAATTATTTTGACTGGGTATTCTGCACTGAACAAGCTCCTGGGGCGCGAGGTTTATAGCTCTCAGATGCAACTGGGTGGCCCCAAAATCATGGCTACAAATGGAGTTGTCCATCTCACTGTGTCAGATGATCTTGAAGGTGTTTCTGCTATCTTGAAATGGCTCAGCTATGTTCCTCCCTATGTTGGTGGTCCTCTTCCTATTGTAAAATCTCTTGATCCACCAGAGAGAGCTGTAACATACTTTCCAGAGAATTCATGTGATGCCCGTGCTGCCATCTGTGGCATTCAGGACACTCAAGGCAAGTGGTTGAGTGGTATGTTTGACAGAGAAAGCTTTGTGGAAACGTTAGAAGGATGGGCCAAAACTGTTATTACCGGAAGGGCAAAGCTGGGTGGGATTCCAGTTGGTATCATTGCTGTGGAAACCGAGACAGTGATGCAAGTAATCCCTGCTGACCCTGGTCAGCTTGATTCTGCCGAGCGTGTAGTCCCTCAAGCAGGACAGGTGTGGTTCCCAGATTCGGCCGCAAAAACAGCCCAGGCACTGCTGGATTTCAACCGTGAAGAGCTCCCGTTGTTCATTCTTGCCAACTGGAGAGGCTTTTCTGGTGGGCAAAGGGATCTGTTTGAAGGAATCCTTCAGGCTGGTTCTATGATTGTTGAGAATCTGAGGACGTATAAGCAGCCTGCTTTTGTGTACATACCAAAGGCTGGAGAGCTGCGTGGAGGTGCATGGGTTGTGGTGGACAGCAAGATCAATCCGGAGCACATTGAGATGTATGCCGAGAGGACTGCGAGAGGGAATGTCCTTGAGGCACCAGGACTCATTGAGATCAAGTTCAAGCCAAATGAACTGGAAGAGAGTATGCTAAGGCTTGACCCTGAGTTGATCAGCCTTAATGCTAAACTCCTCAAAGAAACTAGTGCTAGCCCTAGCCCTTGGGAAACGGCGGCAGCGGCGGAGACCATCAGGAGGAGCATGGCTGCTCGGAGGAAGCAGCTGATGCCCATATATACTCAGGTTGCCACCCGGTTTGCTGAGTTGCACGACACCTCCGCAAGAATGGCTGCCAAAGGCGTGATCAGTAAGGTGGTGGACTGGGAGGAGTCCCGGGCCTTCTTCTACAGGAGACTGCGAAGGAGGCTTGCCGAGGACTCGCTCGCCAAACAAGTCAGAGAAGCCGCCGGCGAGCAGCAGATGCCCACTCACAGATCAGCCTTGGAGTGCATCAAGAAATGGTACCTGGCCTCTCAAGGAGGAGACGGCGAGAAGTGGGGCGACGATGAAGCCTTCTTCGCCTGGAAAGATGATCCTGACAAGTATGGCAAGTATCTTGAGGAGCTGAAAGCCGAGAGAGCGTCTACACTGCTGTCACATCTCGCTGAAACCTCTGATGCCAAGGCCTTGCCCAACGGTCTCTCGCTCCTCCTCAGCAAAGTAAGTTTATTTTGCTTATTATTTGTTTGTTCTTGTATAAATTTCCTAAGTTTCTTTTGCTTCTACTTTTTCCTAGTAATTAAATTCTTTCTTTTCTTTCTGTTCCTAAGTTCATCTCTCTGATACATACATTTGATTGATTGTACAGATGGATCCTGCAAAGAGGGAGCAGGTAATGGATGGCCTCAGGCAGCTTCTTGGTTGATGACTGGCCCGCCCTTTGATAAAACATCCATCCAGCCAGCATAAACCGGCCTTGCTTGTTGCCACCAAGCAAGTCCTGTCTATGGTGGACTGGGTACCAACGGAAGCGCAGACGACAAGCAAATTTTACTTGCATGGCGAGCTACAGGAGGGAGAGGATTTTCAGTGGGAGAAGAATCAAACACATTGTTTGCACATAGGTAGGTGGCATTCCAGAAACATTTGTATATTTTATTATTACAAATAGGCACACACAAAGCATATGTATGCTGGATAGATATTCAGTGTGAGTTGTTGCAATGCAAGATTCATCATCTTAATTTACGAGATATGTGTGATGATCGTCGTGCTAGTCGTAGTTTCCTCAGTGGGAGGGAATGCTGAGTTTTCTTTCGCTGCAGTTATGTGATGTATGCTCTGAGAACTTTGGGGGTGATATGTTGGATGTTTTAGCAGTTTCATGATGATAAATGAAATTGGGGGCGTGGCCCCTTACAGCAACCTTTTTTTTTCTTCTAAAATTAATGTATGGATTGTTTGTTCTTCATTGAGAACAAAGTGATTATCTTTCTTTTCAATTCTTTTGAGCTGCTGGTTGTGCAAAAACGTCTGCAGTGAAAATAAGCTGTTGAAAAAGTTGTAGTCTGCAGTAGTTCTTTTCAGCTTCCAGAGATGGTCATTCTGCAGCAAAAGCGTTATCTTGAGCCGAGTGCTCTTCACTCTGTTTTTCGTTGCAAGATTCAGTCTCCAGACAGGTTTCCACACGTTTGGCTTTGATCTCCATGGCCTGCAATCTCCGGGGAATCCAGCACGAGAATGAATGTGAGACGACGCCGTGGCAAATAAACCGGGGAATTTCTCAAGAACAGAGAGCGGAGCGCGCGGCCTGATTTTCTGAACTTCGCAAGAGCCACCAGAACACAGGCGGAATAATCGCCTTCCGACCTCGCCGCCGTCAACCTCACGGCCGCGGACTCGCCGGCGCTGTCCCCGACGTCGAACGTTGAACGCCACCGTCACCGGGACGAACGCCACCGCCGTCGAGCGCACCCGCCTTTTGCTATCTTGTCCGTCCGACCCACTCCCTATCAATCATCATGTCAGAAATACAGTCGAACTGTCTGCATCCAACGCCGATTGTTTACCCCTTGCGCAGCTGCGCTACGCGGCAATGGCAAACATAATAAACTACTCCCCCTTCGTCGACAATGTCGCATGCCCGCATGGTCCAACGACGGGTTCTTGTCGACTCCGGCATCCTACACCAATAATCATCTGCGAAAAGCTCCACGGTAAACAGCAGACGACACAAGGACACGGATGAGGTGGGTACAGCCGATGGCCGCGCAACGCTCCGGCGCGGCGGGCGTGGCCGCCGGCGACGACGCGGACCGAGCCCGGCTGCGCCAGCTCGGCTACAAGCAGGAGCTCAAGCGCGGGCTCGGCGTGGTCTCCAACTTCGCCTTCTCCTTCTCCATCATCTGCGTGATGGCCGGCGTCACCACGACCTACAACGCCGGGCTGAGGTACGGCGGGCCGGCGTCCATGACCCTCGGCTGGCTGGTGGTGGCCTTCTTCAACGGCTGCGTCGCCCTGTCCATGGCGGAGATCTGCTCCGCGTACCCGACCTCCGGCGGCCTCTACTACTGGAGCGCCAAGCTCGCCGGCGACAAGTGGGCGCCTCTTGCTTCCTGGATCACCGGCTGGTGTGTGACTGTGTACTCTCTTACCTTAGTTGAGATTTTTTTGATCATTTTTAGAAGACTGTTTTTCAGATTATTGACTACCAGTATATGATGATTTGGTAGTTTGGTCGACGATTATCTCTGAGGTTTTTTAATATATAATATAAATATCAATCAATCAACATATCTCAATACAATATTGAATGGCCATCCCTATAACCCCCCCCCCCCCCCCCCCTCTCACCTTCTCTTCTTCTCGGGCGCCGACAGCCCCCCTCCCCCCTCATTCCGTCCCGTCACCCTCTGACTCCCCTCCACTGGCAACACCGCTGCCGCGTTGTCTCCGGCTCCGCCTCGAATCTACACCTCCCATTCTCCTCGGAATCATCTGGTCCAAATTGAAAATGCAGACAACCTACATATAGCAAACACGATATTGAATTGCATGCCCATTCAAAAGCTCGAGCCGACGTGATATGGTTCAACAAACAATAGTCATTATTTATTTCCACCTTTTGTGTTACTCCAATGATCCAATCACGTTGGTGGTCTATGTTTTTATCTTATGTTTCATTTTACCCTTTGCAGGTTCAACCTTGTGGGCCAGGTATGCTCAAACATGCTGGTGGTCTATTTGGTTCAAAGCGGATATGGTGCACCCACATGACAAACTTCCTAACAATCTGATATGTTGTCTAAACTCTTCTAGTGGGCTCTCACCACCAGCACGGACTTCTCGCTAGCGCAGCTCGTCCAAGTGATCATCTTGCTTGGCACCGGTGGAGCCAATGGTGGCGGCTACATGGCCTCCAAGTACGTTGTTCTGGCCATCCACGGTTCCCTCCTCGTCCTTCACGGGCTCATCAACAGCCTCCCCATCCGGTGGTTGTCCTGGTTCGGCCACCTCGGTGCATTTTGGAACACTGCAGGTATATAATCATTCTGAGGGTTACGACATTTGGCATCAATCGATGCAGAGGTCGAGAGAGTCTTTTTTCCTTCTTCAGAAGATGCATTTGAACATATGACTATGTGATTATCGATCAACTTATTGTTCTTGAACTTAGCATATGTTAATATGTTAGGTGCCTTTGTCCTGGTGATCATGATTCCGGTTGTTGCCAAGGAAAGAGCGAGTGTTGAGTTCATCTTTACACATTTCAACACGGACAATGGCATGGGGATCCATGACAAGGCCTACATTCTAGCGGTGGGGCTTCTAACGAGCCAATACTCATTGCTCGGTTATGATGCATCGGCTCACATGGTACACATCTTCTCCTGTCCCAATACTGGTAGCTACTCATGTTGATGGTTATTTGTCTTATCTTCTTGCGCATATATATGTATTCGAGTGCAATTGTATCGCCTCAATGTGACATTTGGGTCAAGAAAGCTCACATTATCGGGAATAAATTTGTAGATTGAGGAAACGAAGAACGCAGATTGGAGTGGACCGATCGGGATCATCACGTCTGTTGCTCTCTCGACCGTGTTTGGTTGGATCTTCCTTGTGGCTCTAACATCCATCGTGACGAACATACCATACCTGCTAGACCCCGACAATGATGCTGCCGGGTACGCCGCTGCGCAAGCGCTTTACACTGCCTTCCACCAAAGGTATGGCAGTGGGGTCGGAGGGCTTGTCTGCATAGGCATCGTCGCATTCGGCATCTTCCTCGCAGGTGTTGCATGTGTCACCAGTAATTCAAGGTTTGGTAGTGATTCAACCACCACAAATCAATTGACATAATAGTGTTGATATTTCTTGTGTTCCAAATTATTCAATATTAAAGTCAAGTTTCTCTATATTTTATCAATTCTATAGAAAAGTCATATTAGTATATATCGTACAACATCAAATATGTAGTACCAAAATCATATTTTATGCTGAATCTAATGAAACTAATTTGGTCTTGTAGTTGTCGATATTTTTCGATAAACTTGGTCAAACTTTGTATGCTTTATTTATGACAAATCCATAATAATTTGGAGCCTAATGACTATTTGCTAAGTTGCTATCACATTTCCATATAGGATGGGCTATGCCTTCTCTAGGGACAAGGCGATGCCGTTCTCGCACGTGTGGCACCGGGTGAGCAGGAACGAGGTGCCTCTCAATGTTGTGTGGCTCTGTGTGGTTGTCGCCTTCATAATGGCTCTCACGGTGCGTAATACCTCTGCCATCTCGATATCGACTCGAAGCACCAAACCTTTACAACATGAACGCATGATTCGTGTCAAGGACTTGCTAGCACACATAAAATTTCACGTTCCTATTTTTGTGTGTGTTTCTTGTCTTCGGATGTAGTCTCTCGGAAGCCAGGTGGCATTCCAAGCAATGGTGTCGATTGCGACACTAGGGCAGTACATCTCCTACGTGCTGCCCATCTTCTTCCGTGTGACGACGGCCCGGAGGTCATTCAGCCCAGGGCCATTCCACCTAGGGAGGTACAGTATTGTCATCGGCTGGGCAGCAGTCCTCTGGGTGGCCTTGCTCACTGTGCTCTTCTCATTGCCTGTGGCTTACCCAATCGCCAAGGACAACTTCAACTACACGCCGGTGGCCGTCGGTGGTGTGCTGCTGCTCAGTGTCGGCTCATGGGTGTTCCATGCCCGGTTCTGGTTCAAAGGACCCATCGTAAATGTTGACATGTAGTAGAATTTTGTGCCTTGTAAACTTTAGTTTATTTGATATGTGGTGGATGAGTTTACACATGGAGCTGTATTACCAAGAAGGCTCTTTAGGTAGGTTGGTCGTTGGGACAGTTTGGCAATTTTTTTTGACAAAGGTGGATTTTATTGGCTCAAAATAGGCATCTAGATGATACGTAACATTCTGAGCATACACCTGGCCTCTGCATAGTTAGGATGCACACAACCAACATGAACACACGCACACACAAAATATGCTAGCAAAATAGCAAAGTCACATAAGATCAAAGCTATGCGTAGGCAAGAAAAAAAAACTCAAAGCGATTAGATCCGCGATCGGCAAACTATAACAATGATCATATCCACACCAACCATCTCCTGACATCACACAAACGACGATGTTCTTCAACAACAACGCTTTTAGGAAGGGAGCGGCGCTCGAGCACCTCCATCAATGGATCCAACCACTCAAGGCCAGTTTCTAGGTTTTCACCCTGAAGAACCAGTCTGAGCATATCCGAGCAATGCCTTCAATAAGGTAACTATGTAAAAGCACCGCCATTGCCAAGTATACATAACCAGCTAGGGTCAAGCCTAGACTTTCGCCCCGGGAGCTCGAGACCGAAGCCAATCATGTGTTGTCACCATCACGTTTCCGCGATCCAGCAGCTGCATGTGATGTATGACCAACACTCCATTATCATCCCTCTGCGTCAAGCCGTCATATGTAGTTTGCATCTTGCCGTGAAGTCACCACCGGATCCGAAGAGAGAAACCCCCACTAAGATCTTTCGGTGGCCACCACAATCCCGCAGTGAGGTCGATGCTGCAGACCGGAGTGGTCGACAAGGACAAGGGGCCAACATGGAATGTGCACCGGTCGCCACATCTGCGGCGCGGTAGGCGACGCCATCATCGGCGGACCCGGACCAAAGACCCTTGGCTTGCTGACACCACCGTGGCCTTGGAATCTGGCGTTGCTGCTAGCGTTGCTAGTGGTGTTTAGATCGTGACCAACAGTGCAGTAGGAGCCGCTGCAGCCTTGGCAAAGACGAGCGGACGACAACCGCCTCAGGGCCTCGTGCTGCTGGCCCTCCATGGCCGGATCTGAGCGGAAGAGCCGGTTGCATCCCACATGGATGCCTCCAACCATGACAGGACGGATCTGCCGCTGAGTGGAACGGAAGGATGAGAAGATCTCCCGCCGCCACTGTCGGTCGCCCGGGCTTTGTCCGGCACAGTCGACCGGGGACGGCGAGGAGGGGAGGAACAAGAGGAGGAGCCCGAGGCGGCGGGGTTGGGCGGCCGCCCGTGTCGCCCAAGCGAGTGACGCGGGGGCAGTTGCGATTATTCTGTTTCCACTCGGGACAATTTGGCACAGTGTCTAGTCAATGGTTTAGAAAACCAATATTCGACAAGATAAGTGTTTGGGGACGGTGCGCCGGCCGAGGCGCTCGGCCGGTTGCTTCCTTTTTTCACGTGCGGGACATGCTGGCACGTGCGCGCTTAGTTGACTCAAACGTTTTTCATTCTTTGCTTCTTCTTCCTTCCGCCTTCGTCTAACCCCATCTCATCTCCCCATTGTAGCGCATGGAGCAGCTCGCTGTCGGCCATGGATATAGGTTGCAGCCCCGCTCGCCTTCCCACCTCCTTTTTCTTCCTTCTCCCTCTCTTCCCTTTTCCTCCTCCTCTCTTCCCCTTTTGTTGCAACCGGCGACAGGCAAAACGCCGGGAGGACCAAGGCGCTTGTGCTACAAACCATGGCCACGGGGAGGAGCTGCAACCGCGGTACTGGGAGAGTTGCAAACGGCGTTTTCCCGTGCTACAACCATAGACACAAAAAGCTACATCCAGTAGATAAAAAAGCTTCAACCAAACAACAAAATACAGGAAAAGTTACAACCGTTTGACAAAAAGCTTCAACCCGCAGATGAAAAAGCTTCAACCAGAGATTGAGAAATCTTCCTCAACGACGGCCAATGGCGTCTCTCTGTGATTTTGCTGCAACCGTAGAGTAAAAAGTTGCAACCAAACGATAGAAGAAGATTTCACCCAGGCGCTCCTCAAAACAAAAAAAGTTTTAATCGTTTACAGAAAAGCTTCCACCGTAGAGGGGAAAAACTTCAACCATTGAGAGAAAAGCTACAACCGTGTCATTTTTGTGCTACTATCGTCTGTGTGTTTTGCTACATCCATTCATGCGGCCATGGCGCTTTTTTACGACTGAAGTGTAACCGGCAACGACGAGGACGACATTTTTGTTGCAACAGCCTCGTTTTTTGCTACCAGTGGCGATGTGTTTTGCTACATCCATTCACGAGGCCATGGTGCTTCAAGCGCGGTGGCGAGTTCCGGCAGCGTTCACGGATTAGCTACAACTGCGGCGAGTGTTGCATGTGTCGATGGACGGCTGTGACAGAGTTGTGATGGACTTCATCGCCAAGCTGAGGCTGACGGCGGAAGTGGCTAGCTGCCATCCGCGGGGGGTGGGGGATGGGTGCTGCGAGGTCAACGGCCGGCAGGGGGCGGCCCCCGGTGCGGTGCGGTGAGGGGCGGGGGTGTGGCGAGGTGCAGCCTGCGGCGAGGGGCGGGGGTGCGGCGAGGGGCGGGGGCGCAGCGAGGTGCAGCCTGCGGCGAGGGGCGGGGGCGCGGCGAGGTGCAGTCTGCTGCGTGCGGGAGGATTTTTTTCAGAGAGATCTCGATCGCGCAGATCTGACGACCCCGACTCGCGCATTGGACGGCTAGTGCTGGACCGGCCCAACAGTTGGGCCGGCGCACCGGCGCAGATCAGCGCCCATTCGACAATAATAAAATTTACCAAAACATGGCAACTTTTGGAGAACGGATGCTACCGCCCCTCTCCGGAGCACACACATGGGGGCCAGAGCAGAGATGTCTACAATGGAACAGGCGAGAGGAATTTTTGGCCACATTGACAAAGCCGAAGGATGAAGATGATGCGGGGAGAAGCATCCAACAGTGTGGGGATGCCTCTATCGAACAGTTGCATGGCGACCGGCTGAAATTTAGACCGGTCAATGGACGCCTAGTATAGGCCAATGCTTAAGGCGACTCATTCCTTCCAACAGATACACATCCAAGACAAAATTATTGACTTGGGTACTCTGTCACCTTCACCCGTGCCATCTTCAGGGGCACAAAATCTAATCAACACTCGACATCCTTTTTCTTCTCAAATAAACATATGCAATTCCTAGTCCAAGTCCAAGATCCAGGACCAACCAGATGAGGGAGGACAGTTCACCGTGACAGAGGAAGATCAACCTTTCAAACGATCTTGTTATATTATCCCACCACTCCCCGGCACGGCGATCAAGTCATCAGAGTCAAACTCGTATCTTCTTTCTTTGAGAAACAAACAATGGCGGGCGGCCGGCGATATTTTTCCATGTGGCTGCGCTACGTGACAAGTAATCATAAATTATCTCCTTGCCGTCAACAATGGCGGGTCACCCGAAAGGGACCTCGCCCGAATGGTCCAAGCCGCGGACAGTTTCCACTTGCCACTCGCGCTCACTCCCTTGTTGACTCCCTGCTCACCGGAGACCGAGGAGCTCACTCGCTGGCAAACAGAGTCAGGACGGCAACCTGCAGCCACCAAGGCAGGGGCGGCGGCTGCGGAGCTAGAGCTAGAGACGATCGATGGCTGTGTCACGCTCCGGTGCGGCGGGGGTGGCCGGCCGCGGCGACACGACCGACGACGCGGACCGAGCGCGGCTGCACCAGCTCGGCTACAAGCAGGAGCTAAAGCGCGGCCTCTCGTACGTCGCACGCCTGCTCTGCTCTGCTTCACCATCGTATCATCGGCGTTTGCGCGCAGCTCTATCCGTTGGATTGATTCTGGTGCTTTTCTTGGGCTCTGCGTGCACAGCCTCATGTCCAACTTCGCCTTCTCCTTCTCCATCATCTCCGTCATGGCGGGCGTCACCACGACGTACAACAGCGGGCTGAGGTACGGCGGGCCGGCGTCCATGACGCTCGGGTGGCTGGTGGTGGCGGCCTTCAACGGCTGCGTCGCGCTGTCCATGGCGGAGATCTGCTCCGCCTACCCGACCTCCGGCGGGCTCTACTACTGGAGCGCCAAGCTCGCCGGCAGGGAGTGGGCGCCCCTCGCCTCCTGGGTCACCGGCTGGTTCAACATCGTCGGACAGGTACGCCGCTGGCATTTGTACATCGTGATCACCTCCTGTTTTGACACGTTGCTGACAGTGTTATAACTGTCCTAGTGGGCTGCTACGACGAGCACGGACTTCTCCCTGGCGCAGCTGGTCCAGGTGATCGTCTTGCTGGGCACCGGCGGGGCCAACGGCGGCGGGTACACGGCTTCCAAGTACGTCGTGCTGGCCATCCACGGCTTCTTCCTCGTCCTGCACGGCCTCATCAACAGCCTCCCCATCCGGTGGCTGTCCTGGTGCGGCAAGCTCGGCGCGTTCTGGAACACGGCGGGCGCGTTCACGCTGGTGATCCTCATCCCGGCGGTGGCCAAGGAGAGGGCCAGCGCCAAGTTCATCTTCACGCACTTCAACGACGACAACGGCATGGGGATCCACGGCAAGGCCTACATTCTCGCCCTCGGCCTCCTCACCAGCCAGTACTCTCTGCTCGGCTACGACGCGTCCGCTCACATGGTACGCTGCTGCTCAGATTTCCATGGAGTTTCGTGAAGATCTAAAGATCGACCATGGCAGATTGAAGAGACGAAGAACGCGGACTGGAGCGGGCCGATGGGGATCATCAGCTCGGTGGCCCTCTCGACCACGTTCGGGTGGATCTTCCTGGTGGCGCTGACGTCGATCGTGACGGACATCCCTTACCTGCTGAGCCCGGACAACGACGCCGGCGGCTACGCCGTCGCTCAGGCCCTGTACGACGCCTTCGACAGGAGGTACGGCAGCGGCGTGGGAGGGCTGGTCTGCGTCGGGGTCGTCGCCGTCGGCATCTTCTTCGCCGGAGCCATGTGCATCGCCAGCAACTCGAGGATGGGGTACGCCTTCTCGAGGGACAGGGCGATGCCGCTCTCGCGGGTGTGGCTCCGTGTGAGCAAGAACGAGGTGCCCCTCAACGTCGTCTGGCTCTCCGTCGTCGTCGCCTTCGTCATGGCCCTCACGGTGCGTGCAACGTCGATCTCCGGCATCAATCTCCGAACACCCGGCCATCATTTTTACAGCTGATTTCGGACGTGTGTGCTGTGCAGTCGCTGGGGAGTCAGGTGGCGTTCCAGGCGATGGTGTCGATCGCGACGCTGGGGCAGTACATCGCCTACGCGCTGCCCATCTTCTTCCGGGTGACGACGGCGAGGAGGTCGTTCGTGCCGGGGCCGTTCCACCTCGGGCGATACGGGGTCGTCGTCGGCTGGGCCGCCGTCCTCTGGGTGGCGTTCCTCACCGTGCTCTTCTCGCTGCCGGTGGCGTACCCGGTGGCCAAGGACAACTTCAACTACACGCCGGTGGCCGTCGGCGGCGTGCTGCTGCTCAGCGTCGGCGCGTGGGTGGTCAGCGCGAGGTTCTGGTTCGAGGGGCCCATCACCAATGTCGACTTGTAGCTAGCTACGGACCAAACAATTCACGTGTCGCATAGCTTCTCGTTTGGAACTTTGGATTGTACAGTATATATGTGGGTGTCGCTTCTCGTTTGAAACTTTGTTTCTTGTTTGATACTCCACGTACTGCCAAATCCACAAACGTAACCAAGAGGTCTGGGAAAAAAATCTAAAAAAAAATGATGAGATGGGTACAACATGTGTGTAAATTATATGGGCAATGGTAGTATGGTACGCGTGCCCAAATTTCGGCCGATTAACGCGCACATTGAATCAAAAAGATCTAAACACGCACAAAAAATAAACCGCACAGCCCGCCGGTCCAACGCGCCGCGCACTCCTGTCAGCCACCGGCGCCCACGGCGCTCGTCCTCGACTAGCCACACCGCCCGTACTCGCCCGACACCACGCTCCGTATTGGATTTAGAACGTAGATCAAATCTTCTTTTTTTAGGGGAAATCATGCCACTTTATTTAACCGAAGCTAGGAATCTCGTCTGAAATTACATCTAAAATAAAGTCTGGTGGTGATCCCACCCACACCTCCGAACAGTTCTCACCTACACCTACTCTCACAAGTTTATGAGCGGCTACATTCCCCGAACGTCGAACCCACGTCACCTTGGCCTCCTCCATAGAACTGAGCAACCCCTTAATCTCCTGCACCCAAGGCCTGGGAGCAGAAAGATCCCGTTCCTGATTGTTAAATTAAGCTTCTGTACCAATGCTAGACAGTCCAGCTCCACATGTGCTCGCCGTACGTTTAGATCAATCGCCATGCAGACTGCTCTTTTACAAGCTAGAACTTCCACCATCTCAGGGTCAGTAATATTTGGAAAGAAGTGGCATAGCCCTGCTCGGAACGCCGCGTGGTGATCTCCAAGGACCGCCCCACCTCCTCCTTTCTCCCCATGAGGAGACCGCGCCGTCGGAGTTGATCTTTACCCATCCAACCGCAGGAGCTTCCCACCGCTGGATGATCTTTGGCTCCGGTTGTGACGCCCTCGTCTCATGAGATGTTCTCCAATCCGTAATCTGTACCTGCACTGTAGCTATTATTTCATGTGGCTGTGCTATTTTCCTCCCATCTCCAGCCTCATTTCTTGCTAGCCAGAGGCCGTATGCTGCCTGGAGCATCACTTCCTTCTCGTCGCCAGAAGCCCGCGCAAACCAGTCAAGCAACCAGGAGGCTAGGGCGCTTTCCGTTTCAATATGCCATGGTGGCAACTCCAGAGTCCAGCCCGCCTACACCCTCAACTGCTCCCAGAATAAGACTGAATGTTGGCAGCCCCAGAATCTATGCTTCATAGTCTCTTCACAGGCACACACCACACAAAAAAACGCCCGGCTTGATCCTTCATCGATGAAGCTCTGCACCCACAGCAAGTCCATTTCGTATCATGCGCCACATATGAATTTTGACTTTACCAGGGGCACTCATTTCCCACAGTGCCAAGTACCCCTTGTGCTTTGCTACCGAGCTCGAGGACTCCGGCTGTCCGGTCCTCGCTCTATTCATAGACATCCTCAGGTGATATGCGGACTTGACCAAGAACACACCATTCCTTGTATAATTCCATGCAAGGAAATCATCCGTGTCCGGTCCTGCTATAGCAATTTGTTTCACGTCCGCTGCATCATGCGCCGAAAACATTGCATCGACCACCTCCTCATTCCAGGTCATCCCGTCAGGGTTCAGCAAATTAGCAACCTTGGTGATGCCCTGCATATAAACTTGACCGAGAGGTTTTGTGCTACCTCTGCGGGGTATCCAGGGGTCGTGATGAATGTTGATATTTGCCCCCGACCCAACTCTCCATATAAGGCCTTCTCATCGACCATGCAGAATACTTCAAAAGGTGAACGAGCTGGAAGCCGGGCAAGAGGCAGATAGGATCATGTCATCCTTGAAGTACCGGGCCTTGAGTACTCTAGCACAAAGAGTGGTCGGGACTTGCAGAATGCGCCATGCTTGCTTTGCCAACAAAGCTTGATTAAAGGCCTCATAATTCCTAAACCCCATACCTCCGTCCCTCTTGCTTGCGCACATCGTCTGCCATGCTATCCAATGGACCCTTCTCTCACCATTCATTGCACCCCACCAGAATTTAGAGGAGATCGAAGTCAGGTTCCGGCACATCTTCTTCGAGAGGTGAAAACAACTCATGGTGTAAGTCAGAGTCGCTTGCAACACAGATTTGACAAGAACTTCTCTAACTGCTTTAGACAAACCTTGTCCCTTCCATCCACAAACCTTGCCCTTTGAGCACTCAGTAACATGCTTGAACGTGCCATCCTTTGATCTTGCAACCAGTGTTGGAAGACCCAAATACCGTTCACTAGGTGCTTCTGACTGAATCCCCACCGCTTGTTTCATCCGTTCCTTCATCCTGTCATTACTCCCTCTTCCAAAGAAAATGGAAGATTTCTGCAGGTTTACTTTTTGACCTGATGTTTTTTCATACTTGGTGAGGATCTGTTTTAGGGTCTCCATGTTCTCCTTTGTGCCCTCTAGGAAAACTATACTGTCATCTGCAAATAGGAGGTGAGTTACATGGGGGCCAGTGCTCCCGAACTTCACTCCCGTTAAAAGTTTATCATTCTGAACCCTCTTGAGGAGCGCTGAAAACCCCTCTACGCAGAAAAGGAACAAATAAGGTGACAAAGGGTCACCTATCTTAGACCGCGAGAGGGTAAAAAACTCCTCGAGAGCCTGCCATTAAGTTTAACCAAGAAGCGTGTCGAGGTACCACACCTCATGATCATGGAAACCCATTGAGGGGCAAAGCCGAACTGTGTCATAATCTGCTCTAGGAAAATCCACTCCACCTTGTCATACGCCTTCATCATATCCAATTTGATCGCACATAAACTTTTCTTCCTTTTCCTCTGTCGAATAGCATGCACACACTCGTATGCCACCAACACATTGTCAGTGATCATCCGCCCTGGCACAAAAGCGGTCTGTTCTTCAGAGATAAGGAGAGGAAGTATACCCTTCAATCTGTTCGCCAAAACCTTTGTAGCTATCTTGTACGAAACATTACATAAACCGATAGGGTGAAACTGCGAAAGTAACTCCGGTGAGTTCACTTTCGGGATCATAACAATAACCGTATCATTGAACTCAGCAGGGGTCATTGTGTTGGGGAACGTAGTAATTTCAAAAAATTTCCTACGCACACGCAAGATCATGGTGATGCATAGCAACGAGAGGGGAGAGTGTTGTCTACGTACCCTCGTAGACCGGAAGCGGAAGCATTAGCACAACGCGGTTGATGTAGTCGTACGTCTTCATGGCCCGACCGATCAAGCACCGAAACTACGTCACCTCTGAGTTCCACACTACAAGAAATATGTCAACTTATGACCTTCTGTCAGTGACCCTCGAAGAATTGATCATAAATTTATGACCATTTTAGACCAATTGGTCAAAAGCTGTTCAGGGGGCTCCAAACCCTAAACCATTGCGACCATTTTGGTCAGAAAGGTCGTAATTTCCTTACACGAAATGGTCACAAAGCAAACAGTGCTAGTCCGCTAGCTGCCTTATTTCTAGTTGTTAATGACCAATATAGATGGTCATAGTTTTGTAGATTGTGGTGGGTTGTGATGACTAGGCGCCATCTCATCAGTTTTGCCTATGTGTCATGTCCATGTGGCAGTTTTTGCCCTAGGTTGTGAAGCAACCTATATTTCTATCATTCCCAAAATTCTCAAAAAAATCTCATAAATTCTTTGGGGGCATGTCTTCATCAAATATGTAAAAATACTTCCTTGCCTAGTTCAAAACTAATTCAAGAATATTCATATTCCTATTCTGTTCACAACAACACTTTATGAAGGAAATGCTATTTATATATTCTTGATTGCCCTCGGAATTTTTGGGCACTCTTTCCTATCCAAATAATTACCGCATGACAAAATTCAGCTCCATTTGCCTAGCAAATCTTCCTCGGCAAATTTCCAAAGTTTTTGTCCACCTAGAAGCATTGTGAAGGAAGTACCTTTTTTATATCTCTAAATGACATGAAATTTATACAGTTCCTTCATATGCCCAAATTATCGCCCCCTCCAAATTGCAGCTCAGTCAAGTCATCTATGTGAGCCCAGGTTCAATTTATATTTTATGGCCAAATTGGCACGTTGCAAAGCAAGTGTTATATAGACCCCTCCTATTACCCTCAAACTTTTCGGGCACTCTTCCATACCCAAATCATTGCCACATGATAATATTCAGCTCAATTTTCTTAGTAAATCTTTCTCGGGAAATTTCCAAAGTTTCTACCTCGAGAGAAGCTTTGTGAAGTAAGTACTAACTAGGCTTACCCAAATGATCTGAATATTGACCAGCGCATGACCATACCTAAGTAACTTACCTACACCAATTTTGAGCTCATTTCATTCATCCAATCTCTCTCACTAGTTTTCCCAAGTTTCTGTCCATAGAAGAGCATTGTGAAGGAAGTACTACTTTGGCATGTCCAAATGGTATCAATTTTCTACAATGCTTTCCTATGCCCAAATAACCATCTTCCACAAAATTTCAGCTCAATCCATTCATTATTTTGAGCCCAGCTTCAACATTCATATTTTTGTCCAGCGTGGTACTTTGCAAAGCAAGTACCACCTAGAATCCTCCTTTTGAGCTAAAAATTTGTGAAGACATTCTCCTTAGTAGATGATCATCCTCAGCCAAAACTCACTCCCATTGGCCATGTGCATTTCCCGTACCGCTAATCAAACACTTGGCTGCTAATTCATGTTTGAGCATTGATCGGTCTTCTCGTGAGAACCTTATGTTGTTATTTTCTACCTAGCACCAACCTGGGGAGTGCCCAACCCACTAGACGTGCCTAGGCCGCCCAGAACACATGGCAACGCCACGTTCACGCGGTGACCACGCGGCGGGCATGCGAGCTTACGCGCTCTAGAGTTGGGGCCCTCGGCCACCGTCCAAACCTCGATGTCTCTCCATCAAACCATGTATTTATGATTAAATAGGTACTTATGTAACTATAAATGATTTTTGGAAAAAATAAATAGCAAATTATGAGGCAGCTGCAGTTCAAATTTGACCCGCTTCCACCTCAATCGACGGGAATTTGTCTTTTTCACCAGAGGTGGATCAAAATTTTTGACACCGAACCATTTTGTCAATTGTGCATTAAATACGTCCTAATATTTTAGAAAAATGATTTGGTCCAATTTTGCAACAATTATTTGGTAGTTCCTTCACAAAAAAACCTCCTTTCGGGCACTCGGAAAATGAAAAATGGTTTTTTCGTCCAAACAAAATGAAAACTTCCTTGGCAACATTGTTTGCCATTCCAATATGCACCCTTGTGCACAATATGAGATCATTTGAACAAACTATGCCACGAATGTGGCCATAAGTTTGATCATTTGCTTTGAAAGCCATGAATCTTCAGAGATGATAGCTCATTTCTGAGAACACTTTTTTAAAATAATTACCGTATTACAAGTTTGTTATTTTTCCTGGGAACTTGGCCACATATAATGACACAATGCGAAGGTTTCCTAATTTTTTGATTTTTTTGAATTTTTTATGCCCGTTTCAAAATGCGGTCAAAACGGCGGGAATGACCGTTCCTAGCTAGTTGTTGAATCTTGGAATTTTTTCGGTGTTTCTCTGATTAAATAGATACTTATGTACCTAGAAATGATTTTTGGAAAAAATAAATAGCAAACTATGAGGCAGCTGCAGTTCAAATTTGACCCGCTTCCAACTGAATCAGCAGAAATTTGTCTTTTTCACGAGAGGTGGATCAAAACTTTTTACACCCATCCATTTGTTTAATTGTGCATTAAATATGTCCTAGTATTTTAGAAAAATGATTTGGTCCAATTTTGCAACAATTATTTGGTAGTTCCTTCACAAAAAACCTCCTTTCGGGCACTCGGAAAATGAAAAATGGTTTTTTCGTCCAAAGAAAATGAAAACTTCCTTAGGCAACATTGTTTGCCATTCCAATATGCACCCTTGTGCACAATATGAGATCATTTGAACAAACTATGCCACGAATGTGGCCATAAGTTTGATTATTTGCTTTGAAAGCCATGAATCTTCAGAGATGATAGCTCATTTCTGAGAACATTTTTTTAAAATAATTTCTGTATTACAAGTTTGTTATTTTTCCTGGGAACTTGGCCACATATAATGACACAATGTGAAGGTTTCCTAATTTTTTGATTTTTTTTGAATTTTTTATGCCCGTTTCAAAATGCGGTCAAAACGGCGGGAATGACCGTTCCTAGCTAGTTGTTGAATCTTGGAATTTTTTCGGTGTTTCTCTGATTAAATAGATACTTATGTACCTAGAAATGATTTTTGGAAAAAATAAATAGCAAACTATGAGGCAACTGCAGTTCAAATTTGACCCGCTTCCAGCTGAATCGGCGGAAATTTGTCTTTTTCACGAGAGGTGGATCAAAACTTTTTACACCCAACCATTTGGTCAATTGTGCATTAAATATGTCCTAGTATTTTAGAAAAATGATTTGGTCCAATTTTGCAACAATTATTTGGTAGTTTCTACACAAAAAAACCTCCTTTCGGGCACTCGGAAAATGAAAAATGGTTATTTCGTCCAAAGAAAATGAAAACTTCCTTAGGCAACATTGTTTGCCATTCCAATATGCACCCTTGTGCACAATATGAGATCATTTGAACAAATTATGCCACGAATGTGGCCATAAGTTTGATCATTTGCTTTGAAAGCCATGAATCTTCAGAGATGATAGCTCATTTCTGAGAACATTTTTTTTAAAATAATTGCCGTATTACAAGTTTTTTATTTTTCCTGGGAACTTGGCCATATATAATGACACAATGCGAAGGTTTCCTAATTTTTTTTGATTTTTTTTGAATTTTTTATGCCCGTTTCAAAATGCGGTCAAAACGGCGGGAATGACCGTTCCTAGCTAGTTGTTGAATCTTGGAATTTTTTCGATGTTTCTCTAATTAAATAGATACTTATGTACCTAGAAATGACTTTTGGAAAAAATAAATAGCAAACTATGAGGCAGCTGCAGTTCAAATTTGACCCGCTTCCAGCTGAATCGACGGAAATTTGTCTTTTTCACGAGGGGTGGAACAAAACTTTTTACACCCAACTATTTTGTCAATTGTGCATTAAATATGTCCTAGTATTTTAGAAAATTTATTTGGTCCAATTTTGCAACAATTATTTGGTAGTTCCTTCACAAAAAAACCTCCTTTCGGGCACTCGGAAAATGAAAAATGGTTTTTTCGTCCAAAGAAAATGAAAACTTCCTGAGGCAACATTGTTTGCCATTCCAATACGCACCCTTGTGCACAATATGAGATCATTTGAACAAACTATGCCATGAATGTGACCATAAGATTGATCATTTGGCTTGAAAGCCATGAATCTTCAGAGATGATAGCTCATTTCTGAGAACACTGTTTTAAAATAATTGCTGTATTACAAGTTTATTATTTTTCCTGGGAACTTGGCCACATATCATGACACAATGCGAAGGTTTCCCAATTTTTTGATTTTTTTGAATTTTTTATGCCCGTTTCAAAATGCGGTCAAAACGGCGGGAATGACCGTTCCTAGCTAGTGGTTGAATCTTGGAGAACTTTTGGTATTTCTTTGATTAAATAGATACTTATGTACCTAGAAATAATTTTTGGAAAAAATAAATAGTAAACTATGAGGCAGCTATAGTTCAAAATTGACTCGCTTCCAACTGAATCGGCGAAAATTTATCTTTTTCACGAGAGGTGGATCAAAACTTTTTATACCCAATCATTTGGTCAATTGTGCACTAAATATGGTCTAGTATTTTAGAAAATTGATTTGGTACAATTTTGCAACAAATATTTGGGAGGTCCTTCACAAAAAAAACTCCTTTTAGGCACTCGAAAAATGAAAAAATAATTTAAAAGAACTCATTTCTCGTAACTCTTTAAAAAAATATTTGTCTTATTTCAATTTATGATTATTCTGGAAAACTATAGTCAAATTTGCTGACACAATGAGAAGTTTTTTTTTTTCAAATTTTCAGGTCATAATAAAATAGCTAACATGATTTAGCATCTTACTTTTAGTCAATTACGACCAATTTAAATGGTCAAAATATCAATACATGTATACTGCGTTCTGATTGGTCCATGGGCCTCTCACACGGATCATGGATAAATCACCGTCGGATCCTCCTGGATCCAACGACCCTCATCTCAGGGTCTCACCCACCCACCGCGAGCTACCCCTCAAAAAAAAAATCCCACCGCACACCACTCCTATTTCTCCCCGCACAGCGAACCCTAGCGCTCTCACCCTCTCCCTCCCTCTGGATCCACCGCCGCCGCACACAACTCCTCCTTCTGGATCCACCGTCGCCGCCCCCAACCCCACTCCCTCCCTCTGGATCTCGACGCGCCGCCGCCCCCTCACACTCTCACCGCAGTGGGCTGGAGGTGCCGCACTGGATCCGGTCCAGGGCACCACCACTAGCTGGCATCGTGGGCGGGGTGCGGCGCCCGACCAAGTGTGCCCCCTGCTCCCCGTGCCCGACCGCTCGCTCCGCCTCAACCTCGTCGTCTCCAAGGACCTGCGCAGCCGCCTCCAGGATCACGTCTTCGCGCTCAAGGAGGAATCCACGCTGCCGCCCGTCGCATCGACCTCATTAGGGCCAGTCCCTTTCCCCCCTTCCCCAATTCTCCGTCCATTCCGCTGTGGTACGCCCTGACGGATCGAAATGGCCCCTAACTCACAGATCTCTCCCGTCCCCTCCTCCCCTCACAGCGGCCACCCTGCTCGGGTTGTTCCAGCAGTGGGGTCTCCGGTACGGCCTGACGGTGAACCCGGGGCACCCGCGTGGGACGCGGGACTGGATCGAGTCCTTCGCGCAGAATGCGTCCGTCGGCTGCAGTTGCGACCGCTGGCCCGTGTGCCGCATCACGCACCTGTTCGTTCCCTGTCTTCCCTGCTCGCCCAAGGCCTCTGGCTTTTCGGTTTCCCGGTGCCTTTGCTTGTGGATTGACGGCTGGGCTCTGGATCATGCAGGAACATCACTGGATTCTGGAATCTGACCGAGATCCCGCCGGAGCTCTTCAACTCGACGGTGCTGGTCTCTCTGTGAGTCATGGCATTGGTGTCTGTTGCTGTGCAAACTGCTTACACTAGGCAATGCAAGAATTAACCAGCCTACTAGAAGTAGGAACATGAGGTTGGATCACTGTGCAAACTGCTTACACTAGGCATACCTCCCTTTTGAAGCCGGTGTGCAAACTGCTTACACTAGGCATTGGTGTCAATTTGCTCTAGTCATGTTCCGTCTAGCTGTTCTGATATGTCAATTTGCTCTAGTCTTGTTCGATTCGTATGGATCTAAAAACAATTCCTTAGGGCTGAAATTATAAATGTATACGGCAACGAATTCTTGTGGTTCTAAATTTGCTGAAATTGCAAATGTGTCTGAGAACAAATTATTAACAGAATTCTTGGGGTTGCTGAAATTAGAATATTAATAGACTGCGTTGACGACTCTGCTTCATTTTACTGCGATGCCGAATAAATCATATGTTATGGTTCAATTTACAAAACTATGGATTAATTTCACATATCCTCCTTTGCAAACATATGGATTAATTTTCAGTAGTCTAAGTTTAAAGTAAATGAAAGCACACACACACATGTCTGTGTGTGGATTCTACTATAGCAGCAGTACTCTTTTAAGTTGCTGCTGCTGCTGGGTTTAAACACCCTAAATGCGTACTCTAGCTGAATAGTACTATGGATTCCTGTTGCATCATGGGTTCCTGTTGATGAGCCCCTAAATACCCTTGATGGTGCTTAAGGGATGCTAGTTACAAATTCCTGCTGTTGTCATCACATGGGTTCTGTTCTGTTGGAATAGATGAATGGATGCTTGTTTACATGGCAGGCAGCTTGGTTCAGTAGTTTCAGTAGTTTTATAATAGCAGTAGTAGCACAAATTTAATTGAATTCAATTAAAATTTCTAGAATCTCGTCTTGATCTGTAATGTTTTAGTGCAACAAAGTCATACCGAGTGAGGTCCATGTGGTGCTCTGAGATGCTCTTGGTGGTTTGTTGTCAAGCTTGAGTAATTTAGTGTATTGCATCTTTAGTTTCAACTGAAATTTTTATCATGCTACTGTGACATCTACTAAAAATTTCAAACAAATGAAAGGAGTATTGTAGTTACAAATGGAGCATACAAATTCTGTACATCTACTGTACTCATTTTTCAGTTATCTGTAGTTACAAAGCATTAATCGTAAGACTGTAACTAAACATATCTTCTTATCCTCTGTCATTTTACTCATACACATGCTTATGCGTGGCCATGGCTGCGTGCCTTCGGTCTCTGGCCACGAGGCTTCTCCAGCCGGCGCGTCCTCTCAGCGAGCAGATCTTGCACCTCACGCCGATGGTCTCCGTCGTCCTGGCGGAGGATTGCTACCTTCAGGGCCACTATGGGTGGCCACTATGGGACTGGCAGGAGAGGGGTCCCTTCCTTGCTCCAGGACGGCGGGACCGGGCAGGACGAGCACATCACGTCCGACATCACCCAGGCAAGCCTCGACCTCTTCCCCTGTACATCGACTCTGACGGAGACTGAGGTGAGCTGGGATTAAGGGGAGGCTCATGTGGAGCGGTTGATTTGATTTAGCTAATAGGGTGGACGCCGTTGATTGAGCTGAGGCGGATCGCCGGGAAGGAGGGGGTGGGTGCCCGCATCATCGACAAGATCGAGGCCTACCAGCCCCTCTGCTCCGTCAAGGACCGCAGCGCTCTCAGGTACGGTCAGCTCGTTCTAACCAGGCTCGTTCACTTTTACAAATCTTGGGATGGTATCAGTTTACAGAGCTAGTTTCATTTCTGCTAGTTGAGCAATTTGTGAAAAGTCAACGGGGGCTAAAAGGAGCTAAATTTCCACTTATGCTAAGATTAAGGCTTCTTGTAAAGTGTAAACCATCATTTTCATTGTTTGGCTGTAGGGACTGGTGTGATGAGGTGGTGATTTCAAGTATATTTTGTTGCACTTTCCAGAATTTATTTTGCAACTGTTGGGAATTATGAACTTATGTTGTGCTATTTCTTCCTGTTTTCTTCAGGATGATCGAGGATGCTGAAGAGAAAGGGCTGATTTCACCAGGTGTCACGACTCTAGTCGAGCCGACCAGCGGTAATTTGGGCCTGGGATTGGTTCTGATTGCCCTAAGCAAAGGCTATAGGTTCGTCGCGGTGATGCCGGGCCAATACTCGCTTGATAAGCAGATCTTGTTGAGATACATGGGTGCTAAGTTGTTCATAACTGGTGAGATAGATAGATAGCATCAGCATAGTTGCTTCCTGGCTCAAGGAAGCACAGATGTTTGCTTGCTCGATTAGGTCTGATTGATTTTCCTTGCAACCGCTGTGATTTGTATCTGTAACCTTGTTTCTTTTGTGTAACCACATGACAGATCCAACACTTGGGTTCCCAGGAATAACCGACAAGGTCGAACAGCTCAAGAAAGAATTACCAAACGTACACGTTCTTAATCAGTTCTCGAATCCAGCAAATCCTGATGCACACATCAGATGGACTGGTACTAGTTTTCCCATTGTTGACTAAAATCTCTTATGCCCTTGACTTAGCTTGACCCAGAACAGATGCATACTAACCTTCACCTTGTTCTTTCTCTCGTAGACTCGAAGGAGGCTGTATGCAAGGCACCAAGGTGCATGGTGCTCGCAAGCGACGAACGGAGGCTGTTCGACATCGGCTACACAAACCACTATTGTGAGCTCCTCCCTTTGCTATGATACAATCATGCTCTGTTTCATGGGTTAGTTAGGATTTCGATGCTTTTTGCGCCGTGGTTGAGTCCTTGCCGAGTGTTGTGTCGATGATCAACTGATGGTGCCTAATCTGGCTATTTTATTTGCTGCTGGTAATTAGTAGTATTAGAGTGCCGCTGGTTTATTAGGATGTGGCTGGAACCATTGGATGACTTCCTGTACATGTTATACAGAATTAGTACTTGTCCCATTTTTTGTTTCCATGCTGGATATGTTATGGTTCAAGTGTCGATGATGTCTAGTAGATAGTTGGCTAGCTATTTACCTGCTGTTGATTGATGCTCTTGTGGTTAGCATTATACTCCTGGAATCATATTATATTATATCTAGTGTTCTTGTGGTTCTGTGAAGATGCATCACAAACATCTAGGTCATTGAAGTTGGCTGAATCTGTTGATTTATCATATATTTGGCCCATAAATCTACATTTCTATGAGATCTCTTTCAATAGTCTATACACTAAACTTGGAGGTTTGCAAATCTACTCCAGGAATAATAGCGACTCTAATGCTGGTAGCCTATGTGTTCACTCTTTTACAGGAGCTCCAGGTCTATGAAATTTGAAGTTCGAAGCTGTATAGCCCTACTCAGCAAAGAGCCGTATAGACTGTAAATATTGTAATATTGTAATAGTAGGCATATTTGGGTTGTAATACACTATGTACAGATTGTGGTAGACTTAGTTGTATTTGGTAAACTATATTTGTACTGTTCCGTCTGAAATATTGACTATGTATGTGATTTGAAAACGTGTGGAATGGAAACCTGACTCGTGGGACCCACTTATGAAAATAATTTGAGCAGTTTTGAAATTTTTGTCAAGTGGGCCCAATGTGTGAGATGATGACAAGTGGGACCAGCTCCAAAATATAATGGCCCAAACAATGTTAATAGGCCCCGGCCCAAAAATAAATAAAAGGCTGAAATGGGCTTGGCCCGCTTAACTTACAGAAAAAATAAATATTAAAAAGGCTGAACTAATGGGCTCGACCCATGTAAAACACCCAATTGGACCGGGCTGAATCTTGTGCCACGTCAGATTGCCACGTTGGATGCCTACGTGGCCTGGAGAGGTTGCTAGTGACCAAAACGCCACAGTGGATGTATTTTGGTCATAAACGTTTGCGACCATTCCAGAAGAAAGGTCGCTATAGTCAGTTTACGACGGCCAACTTTTGACCTTATGTTTTTGGTCACAAAAAGGTCACAAATGGAAATTTGTGACCATTCAGTGACCAATAGTGGTGGTCACAAGTTGACATATTTCTTGTAGTGCTAGCACACGTTCAACTCAATGACGATCCCCGGACTCCGATCCAGCAAAGTGTCTGGAAAGAATTCCGTCAGCACGACGGCGTGGTGACGATCTTGATGTTCTACCGTCGCAGGGCTTCGCCTAAGCACCGCTACAATATTATCGAGGATTATGGTGGAGGTGGGCACCGCACACGGCTAAGAGAACGATCACGAAGATCAACTTGTGTGTCTATGGGGTGCCCCCTGCCCCCGTATATAAAGGAGTGGAGGAGGAGAGGGCTGGCCCTCTCTATGGCGCGCCCTAGGGGAGTCCTACTCCCACCAGGAGTAGGATTCCCCCTTTCCTAGTCCAACTAGGAGTCCTTCCAAGTAGTAGGAGTAGGAGACAAGGAAGGGGAAGAGGGAAGAGAAGGAAGGAGGGGGCGCCGCCCCTCCCCTTAGTCCAATTCGGACTAGTCAATGGGGGGGGGGGGGCTGCCTCTTCCTCTCCCCTAAATCCCAATAAGGCCCATATACTTCTTCCCCCGTATTCCCGTAACTCCCTGGTACTCCGAAAAATACCCGAACCACTCGGAACCTTTCCGATGTCCGAATATAGTCGTCCAATATATCGATCTTTACGTCTCGACCATTTTGAGACTCCTCGTCATGTCCCCGATCTCATCCGGGACTCCGAACTCATAAACTCATAATATAACTGTCATCGAAACCTTAAGCGTGCGGACCCTACGGGTTCGAGAACAATGTAGACATGACCGAGACACGTCTCCGGTCAATAACCAACAGCGGAACCTGGATGCTCATATTGGCTCCTACATATTCTACGAAGATCTTTATCGGTCAGACCGCATAACAACATACGTTGTTCCCTTTGTCATCGGTATGTTACTTGCCCGGGATTCGATCGTCGGTATCTCAATACCTAGTTCAATTTCGTTACCGGCAAGTCTCTTTACTCATTCCGTAATACATCATCTCGCAACTAACTCATTAGTTGTAATGCTTGCAAGGATTATGTGATGCGCATTACTGAGAGGGCCCAGAGATACCTCTCCAACAATCGGAGTGACAAATCCTAATCTCGAAATACGCCAACCCAACATGTACCTTGGGAGACACCTGTAGAGCTCCTTTATAATCACCCAGTTACGTTGTGATGTTTGGTAGCACACAAAGTGTTCCTCCGGCAAACGGGAGTTGCATAATCTCATAGTCATAGGAACATGTATAAGTCATGAAGAAAGCAATAGCAACATACTAAACGATCGAGTGCTAAGCTAACGGAATGTGTCAAGTCAATCACATGATTCTCCTAATGATGTGATCCCGTTAATCAAATAACAACTCTTTGTCTATGGTTAGGAAACATAACCATCTTTGATTAACGGGCTAGTCAAGTAGAGGCATACTAGTGACACTCTGTTTGTCTATGTATTCACACATGTATTATGTTTCCGGTTAATACAATTATAGCATGAATAATAAACATTTATCATGAAATAAGGAAATAAATAATAACCTTGTATCACACATGTATTATGTTTCCGGTTAATACAATTATAGCATGAATAATAAACATTTATCATGAAATAAGGAAATAAATAATAACCTTATATGCTATTATAAGGTCATATAAGGTTATTATTTATTTCCTTATTTCATGATAAATGTTTATTATTCATGCTATAATTGTATTAACCGGAAACATAATACATGTGTGAATACATAGACAAACAGAGTGTCACTAGTATGCCTCTACTTGACTAGCTCGTTAATCAAAGATGGTTATGTTTCCTAACCATAGACAAAGAGTTGTTATTTGATTAACGGGATCACATCATTAGGTGAATGATCTGATTGACATGACCCATTCCATTAGCTTAGCCTGAGACTGAGTACTTCTGCTGCAAAGGGACTGGTCACTAGAAGCGGAACTACCCCAAGTGATTGGCAGATAAGAAGAATGGCAAAGTGAACATAAGTATATTTGATATACATGTTATTGATGTGTACTTTACTAGTGTTTATAGCAACCCCTCAGTATTTGATACTAATTCAGTTGCTAAGATTAGTAACTCGAAACAAGAGTTGCAGAATAAACAGAGACTAGTTAAGGGTGTAGTGACGATGTGTGTTGGAAGTGGTTCCAAGATTGATATGATCATCATCGCACACTCCCTATAAATTCGGGATTAGTGTTGAACCTAAATAAGCGTTATTTGGTGTTTACGTTGAGCATGAATATGATTTGATCATGTTTATTGTAATACAGTTATTCATTTAAGTAAGAGAATAAATTGTTGTTCTATTTACATGAATAAAACCTTATATGGTTACACACCCAATGAAAATAGTTCGTTGGATCTCGATCGTAGTGATACACATAATCATAATATTGAAACCAAAAGATGCAAAGTTAATAATGATAGTGCAACTTATTTGTAGCATTACCGTTTAGGTCATATTGGTTTAAAGCGCATGAAGAAACTCCATGCTGATGGGCTTTTGGAATCACTTGATTATGAATCAGTTGATGCTTGCGAACCATGCCTCATGGGCAAGATGACTAAGACTCTGTTCTTCGGAACAATGGAGCGAGCAACAGATTTGTTGGAAATCATACATACTGATGTATGTGGTCCGATGAATATTGAGGCTCGCGATAGGTATCATTATTTTCTGATCTTCACAGATGATTTGAGCAGATATGAGTATATCTACTTGATGAAACATAAGTCTGAAACATTTGAAAGTTCAAAGAATTTCAGAGTGAAGTGGAGAATCATCGTAACAAGAAAATAAGGTTTCTACGATCTAATCGCGGAGACAAATATTTGAGTTACGAGTTTGGTCTTCAATTAAAACAATGTGGAATAGTTTCACAAATTCGTGCCACCTGGAACACCACAGCATAATGGTGTGTCCGAACGTCATAGCCATACTTTATTAGATATAGTGCAAATCTATGATGTTTCTTACCAATTTACCACTATCGTTTTGGGGTTATGCATTAGAGACAGCTGCATTCATGTTACATAGGGCACCATCTAAATCCGTTGAGATGACACCGTGTGAACTATGGTTTGGCAAGAAACCTAAGCTGTCGTTTCTTAAAGTTTGGGGTTGTGATGCTTATGTGAAAAATTTTCATCCTGATAAGCTCAAAACCAAATCGGAGAAATATGTCTTCATAGGATACCCAAAAGGAGACTGTTGGGTACACCTTCTATCACAGATCCTAAGGCAAAGACATTCATTGCTTATAATGGATCCTTTCTAGAGAAGGAGTTTCTCTCGAAAGAAGTGAGTGGGAGGAAAGTAGAAAACTTGATAAGGTAATTGTACCTTCTCCCTTATTGGAAAGTAGTTCATCACAGAAATCTGTTCTTGTGACTACTACACCAATTAGTGAGGAAGCTAATGATGATGATCATGTAACTTTAGATCAAGTTACTACCGAATCTCGTAGGTAAACCAGAGTGAGATCCGCACCAGAGTGGTACGGTAATCCTGTTCTGGAGGTCATGTTACTTGACCATGACGAACCTACGAACTATGAGGAAGCGATGATGAGCCCAGATTCCACGAAATGGTCCGAGGCCATGAAATCTGAGATATGAACCATGTATGAGAACAAAGTATGGACTTTGATGGATTTGCCCGATGATCGGCAAGCCATAGAAAACAAATGGATCTTCAAGAGGAAGACGGACGCTGATAGTAGTGTTACTATCTACAAAGCTAGAATTGTCGCAAAGGGTTTTCGACAAGTTCAAGGTGTTGACTACGATGAGAGTTTCTCACTCATATCTATGCTTAAGTCTGTCCGAATCATGTTAGCAATTGCCGCATTTTATAAAATCTGGCAAAAGGATAAACAAAACTACATTCCTTAATGGATTTAAAGAAGAGTTGTATATGATGCAACCAGAAGGTTTTGTCAATCCTAAAGGTGCTAACAAAATATGCAAGCTCCAACGATCCATCTATGGACTGGTGCAAGCATCTCGGAGTTGGAATATACGCTTTGATAAGTTGATCAAAGCATATAGTTTTATACAGACTTGCGGTGAAGCCTGTATTTACAAGAAAGTGAGTGGGAGCACTACAGCATTTCTGATAAGTATATGTGTATGACATATTGTTGATCGGAAATAATGTAGAATTATTCTACAAAGCATAAAGGAATGTTTGAAAGGATTTTTCAAAGAAAGACCTCGGTGAAGCTGCTTACATATTGAGCATCAAAGATCTATGGAGATAGATCAAGACGTTTGATAAGTTTTTTCAATGAGTACATACCTTGACAAGATTTTGAAGTAGTTCAAAATGGAACAGTCAAAGAAAGAGTTCTTGCCTGTGTTACAAGGGGTGAAATTGAGTAAGACTCAAAGCCCGACCACAGCAGAAGATAGAAAGAGAATGAAAGTCATTCCCTATGCCTTGGCCATAGGTTCTATAAAGTATGCCATGCTGTGTACCAGATCTATTGTATACCCTACATTGATTTTGGCAAGGGAGTACAATAGTGATCTAGGAGTAGATCACTGGACAACGGTCAAAATTATCCTTAGTGGAATAAGGATATGTTTCTCGATTATGGAGGTGACAAAAAGGTTCGCTGTAAAGGGTTACGTCGATGCAGGTTTTGACACTGATCTGGATGACTCTAAGTCTCGATCTAGATACATATTGAAAGTGGGAGCAATTAGCTAGAGTAGCTCCGTGCAGAGCATTGTAGACATAGAAAATTGCAAAATACATAACGGATCTGAATGTGAAAGACCCGTTGACTAAGATTCTCTCACAAGCAAAACATGATCACACCTTAGTACTCTTTGGGTGTTAATCACATAGCGATGTGAACTAGATTACTGAATCTAGTAAACCCTTTGGGTATTGGTCACATGGTGATGTGAACTATGGGTGTTAATCACATGATGATGTGAACTATGGGTGTTAATCACATGATGATGTGAACTATCGATGTTAATCACATGGTGATGTGATCTAGATTATTGACTCTAGTGCAAGTGGGAGACTGAAGGAAATATGCCCTAGAGGCAATAATAAAGTTATTATTTATTTCCTTATTTCATGATAAATGTTTTTTATTCATGCTATAATTGTATTAACCGGAAACATAATACATGTGTGAATACATAGACAAACAGAGTGTCACTAGTATGCCTCTACTTGACTAGCTCGTTAATCAAAGATGGTTATGTTTCCTAACCATAGACAAAGAGTTGTTATTTGATTAACGGGATCACATCATTAGGTGAATGATCTGATTGACATGACCCATTCCATTAGCTTAGCACCCGATCGTTTAGTATGTTGCTATTGCTTTCTTCATGACTTATACATGTTCCTATGACTATGAGATTATGCAACTCCCGTTTGCTGGAGGAACACTTTGTGTGCTACCAAACGTCACAACGTAACTGGGTGATTATAAAGGTGCTCTACAAGTGTCTCCAAAGGTACATGTTGGGTTGGCGTATTTCGAGATTAGGATTTGTCACTCCGATTGTCGGAGAGGTATCCCTGGGCCCTCTCGGTAATGCACATCACATAAGCCTTGCAAGCATTGCGACTAATGAGTTAGTTGCGAGATGATGTATTATGGAACGAGTAAAGAGACTTGCCGGTAACGAGATTGAACTAGGTATTGGATACCGACGATCGAATCTCGGGCAAGTAACATACCGATGACAAAGGGAACAACATATGTTGTTATGCGGTCTGACCGATAAAGATCTTCGTAGAATATGTATTAGCCAATATGGGCATCTAGGTACCGCTATTGGTTATTGACCGGAGATGTGTCTCAGTCATGTCTACAATGTTCTCGAACCGTAGGGTCCGCACGCTTAACGTTACGATGACAGTTATTATGAGTTTATGCATTTTGATGTACCGAAGTTAGTTCGGAGTCCCGGATGTGATCACGGACATGACGAGGAGTCTCGAAATGGTCGAGACATAAAGATTGATATATTGGAAGCCTATATTTGGATATCGGAAGTGTTCCGGGTGAAATCGGGATTTTACCGGAGTACCGGGAGGTTACCGGAACCCCCTGGGAGCCATATGGGCCTTAATGGGCTTTAGTGAAAAGGAGAAAGGGGCAGCCCAAGGTGGCCGCGCGCCTCCCCTCTCCCCTAGTCCTATTAGGACTAGGAGAGGTGGCCGGCCCCCCTCTCTCTCTTTCCCCCTTGGAGAATCCTAGTCCAACTAGGATTGGGGGGGAGTCCTACTCCCGGTAGGAGTAGGACTCCTCCTGCGCCCTCCTCCTGGCCGGCGGCCCCCTCCCCCTTGGCTCCTTTATATACGGAGGCAGGGGGCACCTCTAGACACACAAGTTGATCATTGAGATCGTTCTGTAGCCGTGTGCGGTGCCCCCTTCCACCATATTCCACCTCGATCATATCGTTGTAGTGCTTAGGTGAAGCCCTGCGTCGGTAGAACATCAAGATCGTCACCACGCCGTCGTGCTGACGGAACTCCTCCCCGACGTTTTGCTGGATTGGAGCCCAGGGATCGTCGTCGAGTTGTACGTGTGCTAAGAACTCGGAGGTGCCGGAGTAACGGTGCTTGGATCGGTCAGATCGGGAAGACGTACGACTACTTCCTCTACGTTGTGTCAACTCTTCCGCAGTCGGTCTGCGTGGGTACGTAGACAACACTCTCCCCTCTCGTTGCTGTGCATCACCATGATCTTGCGTGTGCGTAGGATTTTTTTTGAAATTACTACGTTCCCCAACAGTTCAGTCTCCCACTTGCACTAGAGTCAATAATCTAGTTCACATTGCTATGTGATTTAACACCAATAGTTCACATCATCATGTGATTAACACCCATAGTCCACATCGTTATGTGACCAACACTCAAAGGGTTTACTAGAGTCAATAATCTAGTTCACATCACTATGTGATTAACACCCAAAGAGTACTAAGGTGTGATCATGTTTTTCTTGTGAGAGAAGTTTAGTCAACGGGTCTGCCACATTCAGATCCGTATGTATTTTGCAAATTTCTATGCCAACAATGCTCTGCACGGAGATACTCTAGCTAATTGCTCCCACTTTCAATATGTATCCAGATTAAGACTTAGAGTCATCTGGATCAGTGTCAAAACTTGCATCGACGTAACCCTTTACGACGAACCTTTTTGTCATGTCCATAATCGAGAAACATATCCTTATTCCACTAAGGATAATTTTGACCAATGTCCAGTGATCTACTCCTAGATCACTATTGTACTCCCTTGCCAAACTCAGGGCAGGGTATACAATAGGTCTGGTACACAGCATGGCATACTTTATAGAACCTATGGCTAAGGCATACGGAATGACTTTCATTCTCTCTCCATCTTCTGTCGTGGTCGGGTTTTGAGTCTTACTCAACTTCACACCTTGTAACACAGGCAAGAACTTCTTATTTGACTGTTCCATTTTGAACTACTTCAAAATCATGTCAAGGTATGTACTTATTGAAAAGCTTATCAAGCATCTTGATCTATCTCTATAGATCTTGATGCTCAATATGTAAGCAGCTTCACCTAGGTCTTTCTTTGAAAAACTTCTTTCAAACACTCATTTATGCTTTGCAGAATAATTCTATATTATTTCTGATCAATAATATGTCATTCACATATACTTGTCAGAAATGCTGTAGTGCTCCCACTCACTTTCTTGTAAATACAGGCTTCACCACAAGTCTGTATAAAACTATATACTTTGATCATCTCATCAAAGTGCATATTCCAACTCCGAGATGCTTGCACCAGTCCACAGATGGATCGCTGGAGCTTGCATATTTTGTTAACACTTTTAGGATTGACAAAACCTTCTGGTTGCATCATATACAACTCTTCTTTAAGAAATCCATTAAGGAATGCAGCTTTGTTTATCCATTTGCCAGATTTCATAAAATGCGGTAATTGCTAACTTGATTCGGACAGACTTACGCATAGATACGAGTGAGAAACTCTCATCGTAGTCAACATCTTGAACTTGTCGAAAACCTTTTTGCGACAATTCTAGCTTTGTAGATAGTAACACTACTATCAGTGTCCATCTTCCTCTTGAAGATCCATTTATTTTCAATTGCTTGCCGATCACGGGCAAGTCAACCAAAGTCCATACTTTGTTTTCATACATGGATCCCATCTCAGCTTTCATGGCTTCAAGCCATTTTGCGGAATCTGGGGTCACCATCGCTTCTTCATAGTTCGTAGGTTCATCATGATCTAGTAGCATTATTTCCAAAACAGGATTACCATACCACTCTGGTGTGGATCTTACTCTGGTTGATCTACGAGGTTCAGTAATAACTTGATCTGAAGTTTCATGATCATCATCATTAACTTCCTCACTAATTGGTGTAGGTGTCACAGAAACCATTTTCTGTGATGAACTACTTTCCAATAAGGGAGCAGGTACAGTTACCTCATCAAGTTCTACTTTCCTCCCACTCACTTTTTTCTAGAGAAACTCCTTCTCTAGAAAGGATCCATTCTAAGCAACGAATATCTTGCCTTCGGATCTGTGATAGAAGGTGTACCCAACTGTCTCCTTTGGTTATCCTATGAAGACACATTTCTCCGATTTGGGTTTGAGCTTATCAGGATGAAACTTTTTCACATAAGCATCACAACCCCAAATTTTAAGAAACGACAACTTTGGTTTCTTGTTAAACCACAGTTCATATAGTGTCGTCTCAACGGATTTAGATGGTGCCCTATTCAACGTGAATGCAGCTGTCTCTAATGCATAACCCCAAAACGATAGTGGTAAATCGGTAAGAAACATCATAGATTGCACTATATCCAATAAAGTACGGTTATGACATTCGGACACACCATTATGCTGTGGTGTTCTAGGTGGCATGAGTTTGTGAAACTATTCCACATTGTTTTAATTGAAGACCAAACTCGTAACTCAAATATTCGTCTGTGCGATTAGATCGTAGAAACTTTATTTTCTTGTCACGATGATTTTCCACTTCACTCTGAAATTCTTTGAACTTTTCAAATATTTCAGACTTATGTTTCATCAAGTAGATATACCCATATCTGCTCAAATCATCTGTGAAGGTCAGAAAATAATGATACCCGCCGCGAGCCTTAACACTCATCGGATCGCATACATCAGTATGTATTATTTCCAATAAGTCAGTTGCTTGCTCCATTGTTTCGGAGAACGGAGTCTTAGTCATCTTGCCCATGAGGCATGGTTCGCAAGCATCAAGTGATTCATAATCAAGTGATTCCAAAATCCCATCAGCATGGAGTTTCTTCATGCGCTTTACACCAATATGACCTAAACGGCAGTGCCACAAATAAGTTGCACTATCATTATTAACTTTGCATCTTTTGGTTTTAATATTATGAATATGTGTGTCACTACGATCGAGATCCAACGAACCATTTTCATTGGGTGTATGACCATAGAAGGTTTTATTCATGTAAACAGAACAACAATTTATTCTCTTACTTAAATGAATAACCGTATTGCAATAAACATGATCAAATCATATTCATGCTCAACGCAAACACCAAATAACACTTACTTAGGTTCAACACTAATCCTGAAAGTATAAGGAGTGTGCGATGATGATCATATCAATCTTGGAACCACTTCCAACACACATCGTCACTTCACCCTTAACTAGTCTCTGTTCATTCTGCAACTCCCGTTTCGAGTTACTACTCTTAGCAACTGAGCCAGTATCAAATACCGAGGGGTTGCTACGAACACTAGTAAAGTACACATTAGTAATCTGTATATCAAATATACCTTTGTTTACTTTGCCATCCTTCTTATCCGCCAAATACTTGGGGCAGTTCTGCTTCCAGTGACTAGTCCCTTTGCAGTAGAAGCACTTAGTCTTAGGCTTAGGACCAGACTTGGGCTTCTTCACTTGAGCAGCAACTTGCTTGCCGTTCTTCTTGAAGTTCCCCTTCTTCCCTTTGCCCTTTTCTTGAAACTAGTGGTTTCGTCAACACTTGATGTTTTTCTTGATTTCTACCTTCGTCGATTTCATCATCATGAAAAGCCTGGGAATCGTTTCTGTTATCCCTTGCATATTATAGTTCATCACGAAGTTCTACTAACTTGGTGATGGTGACTAGAGAATTCTGTCAATCACTATCTTATCTGGAAGATTAACTCCCACTTGATTCAAGCGATTGTAGTACCCAGACAATCTGAGCACATGCTCACTAGTTGAGCGATTCTCCTTCATCTTTTAGCTATAGAACTTGTTGGAGACTTCATATCTCTCAACTCGGCTATTTGCTTGAAATATTAACTTCAACTCCTGGAACATCTCATATGGTCCATGACGTTTAAAACGTCTTTGAAGTCCCGATTCTAAGCCGTTAAGCATGGTGCACTAAACTATCAAGTAGTCATCATATCGAGCTAGCCAATCGTTCATAATGTATGCATCTGCTCCTGCAATAGGTCTGTCACCTAGTGGTGCATCAAGGACATAATTCTTCTGTGCAGCAATGAGGATAAACCTCAGATCACGGATCCAATCCGCATCATTACTACTAATATCTTTCAACACAATTTTATCTAGGAACATATTAAAATAAAACAGGGGAGCTAAACGCGAGCTATTAATCTACAACATAGATATGCTAATACTACCAGGACTAAGTTCATGATAAATTAAAGTTCAATTAATCATATTACTTAAGAACTCCCACTTAGAAAGACATCCCTCTAATCTTCTAAGTGATCACGTGATCCAAATCAACTAAACCATGTCCGATCATCACGTGAGATGGAGTAGTTTCAATGGTGAACATCACTATGTTGATCATATCTACTATATGATTCACGCTCGACCTTTCGGTCTCCGTGTTCCGAGGCCATATCTGTATATGCTTGGCTCGTCAAGTATAACCTGAGTATTCCGCGTGTGCAACTGTTTTGCACCCGTTGTATTTGAACGTAGAGCCTATCACACCCGATCATCACGTGGTGTGTCAGCACGAAGAACTTTCGCAACGGTGCATACTTAGGGAGAACACTTCTTGATAATTAGTGAGAGATCATCTTAAAATGCTACCGTCAAACTAAGCAAAATAAGATGTATAAAAAGATAAACATCATATGCAATCAAAATATGTGACATGATATGGCCATCATCATCTTGCGCCTTTGGTCTCCATCTCCAAAGTATTGTCATGATCTCTATCGTCACCGACATGACACTATGATCTTCATCATCTTGATCTATATCAATGTGTCGTCACGTGGACGTCTCGCCAACTATTGCTCTTGCAACTATTGCTATCGCATAGCGATAAAGTAAAGCAATTATTTGGCGCTTGCATCTTATGCAATAAAGAGACGACCATAAGGCTTTTGCCAGTTGCCGATAACTTCAACAAAACATGATCATCTTATACAAAAACTTATAACTCATCACGTCTTGACCATATCACATCACAACATGCCCTGCAAAAACAAGTTAGACGTCCTCTACTTTGTTGTTGCAAATTTTACGTGGCTGCTACGGGCTTAGCAAGAACCGTTCTTACCTACACATAAAAACCACAATGATAGTTTGTCAAGTTGGTGCTGTTTTAACCTTCGCAAGGACCGGGCGTAGCCACACTCGGTTCAACTAAAGTTGGAGAAACTGACACCCGCCAGCCACCTGTGTGCAAAGCACGTCGGTAGAACCAGTCTCGCGTAAGCGTACGCGTAATGTCGGTCCGGGCCGCTTCATCCAACAATACCGCCGAACCAAAGTATGACATGCTGGTAAGCAGTATGACTTATATCGCCCACAACTCACTTGTGTTCTACTCGTGCACAACATCAACATATAAAACCTAGGCTCGGATGCCACTTTTGGGGAACGTAGTAATTTCAAAAAAATTCCTACGTACATGCAAGATCATGGTGATGCATAACAACGAGAGAGGAGAGTGTTGTCTACGTACCCTTGTAGACCGGAAGCGGAAGCGTTAGCACAGCGCTGTTGATGTAGTCGTACGTCTTCACGGCCCGACCGATCAAGCACCGAAACTACGACACCTCCGAGTTCTAGCACACGTTCAGCTCGATGACGATCCCCGGACTCCGATCCAGCAAAGTGTCGGGGAAGAATTCCGCCAGCACGGCGGCGTGGTGACGATCTTGATGTTCTACTGTCGCAGGGCTTCGCCTAAGCACCGCTACAATATTATCAAGGATTATGGTGGAGGGGGGCACCGCACACGGCTAAGAGAACGATCACGAAGATCAACTTGTGTGTCTATGGGGTGCCCCCTGCCCCCGTATATAAAGGAGTGGAGGAGGGGAGGGTCGGCCCTCTCTATGGTGCGCCCTAGGGGAGTCATACTCCCACCGGGAGTAGGATTCCCCCTTTCCTAGTCCAACTAGGAGTCCTTCCAAGTAGTAGGAGTAGGAGACAAGGAAGGGGAAGAGGGAAGAGAAGGAAGGAGGGGGCGCCGCCCCTCCCCTTAGTCGAATTCGGACTAGTCAATGGGGGGGGGGCTGCCTCTTCCTCTCCCCTAAAGCCCAATAAGGCCCATATACTTCTTCCCCCGTATTCCCGTAACTCCCTGGTACTTCGAAAAATACCTGAACCACTCGAAACCTTTCCGATGTCCGAATATAGTCGTCCAATATATCGATCTTTATGTCTCAACCATTTCGAGACTCCTCGTCATGTCCCCGATCTTATCCGGGACTCCGAACTCCTTCAGTACATCAAAACTCATAAACTCATAATATAACTGTCATCGAAACCTTAAGCGTGCGGACCCTACGGGTTTGAGAACAATGTAGACATGACCGAGACACGTCTCCGGTCAATAACCAATAGCGGAACCTGGATGCTCATATTGGCTCCTACATATTCTACGAAGATCTTTATCGGTCAGACCGCATAACAACATAGTTGTTCCCTTTGTCATCGGTATATTATTTGCCCGAGATTCGATCGTCGGTATCTCAATACCTAGTTCAATCTCGTTAGCGGCAAGTCTCTTTACTCGTTCCGTAATACATCATCTCGCAACTAACTCATTAGTTGTAATGCTTGCAAGGCTTATGTGATGTGCATTACCAAGAGGGCCCAGAGATACCTCTCCGACAATCGGAGTGACAAATCCTAATCTCGAAATACGCCAACCCAACATGTACCTTTGGAGACACCTGTAGAGGTCCTTTATAATCACCCAGTTATGTTGTGACGTTTGGTAGCACACAAAGTGTTCCTCCGACAAACGGGAGTTGCATAATCTCATAGTCATAGGAACATGTATAAGTCATGAAGAAAGCAATAGCAACATACTAAATGATCGAGTGCTAAGCTAACGGAATGGGTCAAGTCAATCACATCATTCTCCTAATGACGTGATCCCGTTAATCAAATAACAACTCTTTGTCTATGGTTAGGAAACATAACCATCTTTGATTAACGAGCTAGTCAAGTAGAGGCATACTAGTGACACTCTGTTTGTCTATGTATTCACACATGTATTATGTTTCCGGTTAATACAATTCGAGCATGAATAATAAACATTTATCATGAAATAAGGAAATAAATAATAACTTTATTATTGCCTCTAGGGCATATTTCCTTCACATTGCCCCATTAAGAAAATCACGCATTGCGGAGCACACATCACTCTTTACCAACGACCAGTGTCGTTGATAGAAGAGAGCAGGGAGGTTGTCCGGGCCCGGCGCCTTCGCCGGTCCCATTTGAAACAGCGCAACTTCAATCTCCTCATTGGAGATAGCAGTTGTTCGTTTGCTATTCATGTCATCCGAGACCAAATGATCAATGTTTTCTAATAATACCTGTGCATCAACCAAGCCCTCTGATGTGAACAAGGATTCATAGATCTTGGCTGCCATTTCTCTCATCTCTTCGTCAACCATGTATCTCGTACCATCGTCTCTGCGTAGCGCATGGATAGTATTCTTCCTCTTGCGGTGCGAAGCCCGGTTCTAAAAATACTTGGTGTTCTGGTCGCCAGCCTGCAGCCAGTCCACACGTGAGCGCTGTCGGTACAGCAGCTCCTCCCTCGCGTATATCTCTCGCAGCTGCTCCTCAATATCCCGGACCTCAAGTGAGGATCCGATGCATGCGTCCGCTCTGCTCCGTGCGTCCGCAAGCTGCTTTTTGAGTTTTGCTATTTGTCTCTAAATGGACCCGAACACCTCTCTAGCCCATCGCTGCATGCTGCCCGTCATCTTACTCAACTTTTCCCAAACCGCCATCACTGTATTTTCGTCCATCCTAGCAGCTGACCATGCTTGGGCGATCGTAGCATCATACTGTTCATGCCTTGTCCATGCTCCTTCAAACTGAAAAGGGTGCGGTCCTTTTTCCCTTGCGCGTGGAGCTGTCTCCAACGCTCTTACTAGGATTGCTTGATGGTCGGATTCCTCCGTCACAAGATATTCAACATGAGTCTCCGGGAACAGGTTCAGAAAGTTATCAAATCTTCGGAGTGTAGGTTCTACATGCAAAGCTAGCATGCAAGAAGCTTAATTGATCTACAATACCACATGCATGAGGAGCTAGCTTCAACTGGATTCGAGTTGTCGTTTGAAACTCTAGCGGAAGCTCACGTAGGCAGATCTGGGCTAGCTACAATAAAATCACTCGACGGTTGCAACTTTTTTGCACGCTGGTTGTAGCTTTTGGGCACGTCGGTGGTAGCCCTTTTCTCACTGGTCATAGCTTCCGTGCTCGACGGTTGTAGCTATTTTCATCGTCGGTCGCAGCTTCCGTGCTTGTTGGTTACAACTTTTTTCATGCCAGACTGTAGCTATGAATTGCATGGTTACAGCTTCGCCATCACCGGCCGAAACATCATCGTCGGTTGTAGCATTGGTCTTCACTAGTTCCAGCACCCGCCAACGCTGATTTCAGCTTCCGTGGAAACACGAGCCTCTATAAAGTTTTTTTTTCGATTGCCGGTCATCAGTTGAAGTTTTTTATCTATAATTGAAGCTTTTTATATCAATGGTTGTAATTTTTCTGTTGCACACTGTCTGGTTGAAGCTTTTTTCATCTAGGGTTGACGCTTTTCTGTCAACGGTATCCTCCTCTGAATGTTAGAGAGGCTTGACTTGGCACATGTTCATGCATGTAGTTGAGTCAAAACCAACATAGCCTCTATGATATTTATGTTCATGGTGTTCATATCATACTTATGCTAGTGTCCAATGTTACTTACGCATAATGCATGTTCATGACCGTTGTTGCTTTCTAGTTGGCCGCTTCTTAACCTATTTGCTAGCCTTCGCTTCTATTAAGTGAGAATTTTGTTTATACATCAAAAACTTTGAGCACAAGTTATTCTAGATGAGTCCACCATACCTACCTATATGCGGTACTACCCTGCCGTCCTAAATAAATTTGCATGTGCCATCTCCAAAAAACTTGAAATAAATATCCTTTTTTGTGTGCCTGGATCGTTCATGGAATGACAGAAAGTGGTCGGTATCTTCCATGCTAAGCGGATTATCCTCAGATTGAGTGTTTATTCACTCGCCATTGCACGAGAAAAGGGCGGTAATAGGGATTCCCAGTCCCGAACTAAAAAATGTAAATAATATTAAACAAAACTCCCCCGGGACTGTTGTTGTTATGGACGACACCCGTTGTTTCGAACAAGCCGTGGAGTGTGATTGATGGTGGAGGGGGAGTAAACCTTTACTTTTATCACTTGGGAACCGCCACTAGCGTGCTTAGCATGGAAGACATTGATAACTGATGGCCGTGAAGTAAATGAGAAGGGTGCATGTCTCAAAATATCATTTATCACTGTTTTCAAAACTTGAGCTCTGGCACCTCTGCTAATCACTGCTTCTCTCTGCGAATGGACTATCTATTTACTTTTATGTTGTGTCATCACCTTCTAAAATAAGCGCCAGAACCTGAGAGCATTGTTGTCATGCTGATGCATTGTGTGTAGATAATGTTGGGTGCATCATGACTGGATCCGTTCTACTATGAATTACAATGTTTAGTCGTTGCTTAAACTTTAGAGGTGCTCTGCATTTATGTTTTGCGGTCTCAGAAAGGTCTAGCGAGATACCATTATTATCATACTATATCATGGTTGTTTGATAACGTGTTGCCGTTCGAGATATCTTATTATTGCTCGCTAGCTGATTGTGTCATTGATATGAGTTAATATAATTTTTAAGAGTTATTGTCGGCATGGTTAGTTATAATGCTAGCTGAAAACCTGGGTGTTGTTTAAGCTTATTTATGCAAACAAGAGCAAAAAATTCGTAAAAGTTTTTTCTTTTTCACTTTTAGTTTATCAACTGAATTGTTTGAGGACAAGCAAAGATTTAAGCTTGCGGGAGTTGATACGTCTTCAACGTATCTACTTTTCCTAACGCTTTTCTTCTTGTTTTGGACTCTAATTTGCATGATTTGAATTAAACTATCCCCAGACTGACGCTATTTTCAGTAGAACTACCATGGTGTTGTTTTTGTGCAGAAATAAAATTCTCGGAATGGAACGAAACTTTGTGAGGATTTTTTTATACAATAAAAGAGAATTTCTGAAGCCAAGAGCAATCAGAGCAGGGAACCTGGGTGGGCACAACCCACCAGGGCGTACTAACCCTCCCAGGCGCGCCCAGGTGGGTTGGCCCCACCTGGTGGCCCCGCAGACCCTGAAACCGATGTTACAAAGTCCTATTTTTCCAGAAAATAGTCAGGGAGAAAGAATTGTCACGTTTCACGAGACGGAGCTGCCGTCACCTCCTGTTCTTCATCAGGAGGCTAGATCTGGAGTCTGTTTGGGGCTCCGAAGAGGGGGATCTTCGTTCTTTGTCATCGCCAACCCTTCTCCATCGCCAATTCCATGATGCTCCCCACCGGGAGTGAGTAATTCCTTCGTAGGCTCACTGGCCGGTGAGGAGTTGGATGAGACTCATCATGTAATCGATTTAGTTTTGTTAGGCCTTGATCCCTAGTATCCATTATGTTCTGAGATTGATGTTGCTATGACTTTGCCATGCTTAATGCTTGTCACTTTGGGCCCGGGTGCTATGATTTCAGATCTAAACCATTTATGTTATCACATTTATATCCATGTTCTAGATCCGATCTTGCAAGTTATAGTCACCTACTACGTGTTATGATCCGGCAACCTCGGAGTGACAATAGTCGGGACCACTCCCGATAATGACCGTAGTTTGAGGAGTTCATGTATTCATCATGTGTTAATACTTTGTTCCGGTTCTCTATTAAAAGGAGGCCTTAATATCCCTTAGTTTCCATTTGAACCCCGCTGCCACGGGAGGGTAGGATAGAAGATGCCATGCAAATTCTTTCCATAAGTATGACTATTTACGGAATACAAGCCTACATTATATTTATGAACTGGAGCTAGTGCCGTATCGCCCTAGGTTATGACTGTCATATGATGAATATCATCCAACGAATTACCGATCCAATGCCTACACATTTATTCTATATTGTTTCTACTAAGTTGCTACGTACTGCCATCGTTACTTGTGCACTTGCTACAATATCAGTGCTATCACTGTTACCATTACTATTGCTGCTGTCACTACTATCGAAGCTATCATACTACTTTGCTACTGATCACGTTGCTGCAGATAATTAATCTCCAGGTGTGGTTGAATTGACAACTCAGCTGCTAATACTTGTAAATATTCTTTGGCTCTCATTGTGTCAAATCTATAAATTTGGGTTGAATACTCTACCCTCGAAAACTATTGCGATCCCCTATACTTGTGGGTTATCGGCAAGGTAATTTATGCATAACACATCTGGTAAAATACACATATATCGCACATCGCTATTTAAAAAAAGATCATGCTCAACTGATAAGTTGTGTACATAAGGTATGGTAAATTATGCATAACATAGCTGGAAAAACCACATATATTACAGATCACAGCCCTGAAAAAAGCTTATGCATCACTGATAACTTTTCTACTTTAGGCACGGTAATGTATTCATAACACAGCTGATCAATTTGGATAGAGGATTTACGGAACAAAATTAAAGCAAGGTTCATCTAAACGTAAGGACACCCCGACCCCCATCCTAATGATAGATTTAGCACAAAACAAGCATGGTAACAGTAACACTGACTAGCATTGTAGAATGCAAAATTAACTACCAAATCTAGTGGACAATAGGGGGGGGGGGGTGAGAATGCTTTGCTGAGCGAATTCCCAATAGCAAAGGGATCTGTTTTTACTAGAAGATTCATGCCACGTCGCTGAAATCATCCATTCCCAAAAAGATATATGTCACTTCAAACACCTCAAAACACTTGAAACCCTAACCCTAAATTCTACCAACAGAAAATAGATGGGAATGGGAAATGCCCGCAACCAACCCCTTCCCACAATCCATGAATCCGGGACGTACAGAACTACCATGAAATCGGACATGCATGTGAAATGGGACCTAAGCAAATGCAAATGCCACCCCGATTAAGTGCCATGAGATGCCTCCCTCATCCGACCAATCAAAACAGTGGTGACCAGGACATGAACACCATCATCAGCGACCATCAGAAACATACAAAAAACAGGTAACAAGTTGGGGGTGGGGGAGGGAATGTGTCTCACAGGGAGGACTCGCCGCCATCCGCCATGAAGCAACCACCGCGGTTTGAGCAAACAACGGCGACAAAGCAGGGAGAGCAGAGAGTTATGGCGGAGTGGAGTGCGGAGTGGAGGTCTCCCAAAAACAACACATGGGAGACCTGAAATGAATTCATGGGGATTGGCGACCTTTCGCTAGATTTTGCCAGGTTGAATTTGCTTGGACCCGCGCATGATCGACCTTTTCCGCACGCGCCGAACCACTCACCCCGATCCTCTCACTCCTAATGCTTCGCTCGGGATCGATTTAACACACACTGAATGAGGCACGTCGGATCAAAATCGAGTGGTATCGAATGCAGTCGGTCAAAACACAAAAATGATCTGTGTCACATACATATTTCGATATTTAAATATATCAACCTAGGTCACAGCTATGTTGGCAAAACACTCATATTTGTAAATGTTTCAAACTTTGATTGTAATTTTTCCTTGCAAAACTCAAACAATATTTTATTCTTTTATATTATGATAAAAGGTTAAGATGGTACAACGTGTTATCCTAGTTTTAAAGCTGGACCGGACCAAGATATATATATATATATATATATATATATATATATATATATATATATATATATATATATATATATTTCCTTGCCGTTTTGGACGCTGTTAAGCGTGACTGTAACCATGTTTTGATTGAGTAATACAAGAATTATTCCGAAAGAAAAAAGCTGGACCGGACCAAGATGTAAAAGGGTATGCAAAATCTGGACGGTAGAAGGGTAACCAACATGTAGGTAACCGAGAGGCGCAAAATCTGGACGGAGATATATTCCAGCTAAATCGAATCAGGGAGTGTTTGGTTCAGGGACTTTTTAGTCTCAAAGATTAGAAAAAATCCCTAGAAACCAAACGGGAAAGATTTTTTCTAGAACTAGAAAAAGACTCTACTAGAGAGTCTCTTTTAATTAGTCCCTGGTATTAGAAAAAGTTCTAGGACCTCTCAACCAAACACCCCCTCAAAGCAATCAAACCGGAAAAAAAAATCTATATATGGCGACCCGATCCGATGTCGGCGGTAGTTGTTGAGATCGCATGAAGATGGAGTCTCTGGCGGAGGAGATCCTGCGCGAGATCCTGCTGAGGCTGCCGACGAGGGACGTCGGCCGCGGCCGCTGCGTGTCACAGCAATGGCGCGGTCTCCTCACCGACCCGTACTTCATCGGCCTCCACGCCCACGCCGGCCACGTCGTCTCCGGCGCCGCCGCGGAGGCGCTGCTCGTGTCCAAGACCCATACGCTGGGGTGGAGCCCTGAGCTGACAGTGTTCAACGTGTCCACGGCGGCGACCATGTCCGTCGTGGCCGGCCACCCGGACGGGTACAGCCCCACAAACGCCTGCAACGGCTTCCTCCTCCTCGCCGCCAACAACTTCATCTGGATGCCAGTCTTCGTGTGCAACCCCATCACCGGCGACAAGCTACGGGTCCTGCCGCCGCTCATGAGCGAGACCGATTCGCGCATCCACGGTCACGGGTACGCCATGGGGTACAGCCCGTCGACGCGGCAGTACAAGCTCTTTCGCCTCTCCTTCTCCCCCTACGATGGTCTGCACCGGAACTACGTCCACGTGCTCACCCTGGGCGGCGCCGATGGCAGCATGTGGCGCCGGCACCGGGGGCTCTACCGGTGCCACCGGATGGGCTCATGGCCGGTGCTAATCGACCACAAACTGCACGTGTTGTGTATGAAGTGGGAGCATGATACGAAGCCCAACAGGCTGCTGGTGGTCGACGTCGCCAGCGAGACGCACCGCATGTACTGTCTCCCAGGGTACAATGCCGGGGACGCCGTGGCCAACGTCCTCGACCTGCATGGCCGGCTGTGTGTCGCCGTGCACGAGCTCGGTCCGCGCCGCGGCAAGCTCTATTTCTGGGTCGTCCGGCCGCAGGGGCCGCATGGCTGCTTGTACCTTTCGCCGCTCATCTGGGAAATGCGCTACAGCTTCGACATGGGCGCCACCAGCTTCATCAGCTTGCATGTCCTGACCCCATCATGTACCTGGCTAGACGTTAACGACGGTATGCTCTACTACCTGTACGGCAACCGTGTTTACAAGCACGATACCAGGACGGGACGCCGGCGGCAGGGCTGCAGGAAGGCGTGGGACCACAAACTCCAGCTGTTGTTGCCGAACGACCGCTGGTGGAGCGTCTTCTCTGGCTACCGCCCCAACCTACTCTCGCCACACGATCTCGCCATTGCTCCAAAGAAAGATGAAGAACGGTTTGAGCACCGTGTGCTACATGCTCTCCGGTGCCACAAGCCGTCGAAAAATTGCGGCGACACGCCACAGATCGGCCACGGACAACCAGCTGCTGAGTTGCAATCAGAGTCATGGATGTTATCGATTAAGTAAAATTAGGTTGTACGCTAGGTCCTTAGTTTAGCCAATTGGATTTTTTCAATAAAAGTTAGCAACATGTGTACACCATTACCAGAATACCATCTCAGATTTTGGATTCAAACTCGACACATGAGACACGACTCAGCAATTATCACGGACCATCTCTAAATTTGTCTATCTTTCTTTATGAAGTTGTGAGTTGATTTTGGATGTCAACTGTTTTGAGAAGAAAAGAGAACTTTATATATTATTGACTTCAAAAGCCCTCAAGTGCAAGCATAACCCACATGACATTAGAGTTCTAGTGTGGTTCGGAATGGGGATTGGGATGCAAGGGCCCTCGATGACACAAGTACTCCTAACCTAGTGGTCTAATGTCCTGACCTAAACAGTGGTCTTGGAGCTTGGTTCACAAGTCGTATGAATTGTGAGGCACTTGAAAGTCTTACCTTGTGAACCCGTCGGCCTAGTGCTAGTGGTGGCACAACGATGTCATATCGTCTCGTTGTGTTCTATCCTTCGGTCTCGCCAACGGCACACCATGCCGTCACATGGTCATCTGATGCCTTTCGACCATGCCGCCGACGATCCTCGACTTGCTGGTGTTTGCTCAGCGCGTAGAAATTCTCGGAAGGTTTCAGATTCTTATTGCTCTTAGATCTTTTGCAATAAATTCATGTCGGGGGGTCTCGGATGCGCTATGTCCTTGTGGTTCTTACTTCCAGTGTTGTCTTGCTTTAGCTTGGATTTCCCCCCTTGTAATATTTGTGCCTTGCACACCCCCTCCTAGTATGCTTCAACTATCCCTTACCATGTGTGCAACGCTCTACACCTTAAAAAGTGTAACTATGGATTGAAATAGGAAATAACTATGAATATAGTTGTTGGTTCAAATTGGAAAAAACATTCACCTATTAACACAATCGCTTAACTAGTGCTTTTTTCTTTCTCAAGATAGATATTGATTTTAGTTTTGAAATTTTATGACATCATAGATCCATATAGTATTAGTGCCATGAATTTATTTTCATTGTCGCCATCGTTGTCCCTCCAATTGACCATCCACTCGTCATGATTGCAAGCGTAGTATGACAGTGGAAAATTGCAAGTTCTCCTTCCCGACTCCATTCTAAAATGCCCTCGTTTCCTAATCGCCACTCGGCCATGCCGATGCGGGACAGCTCCATCGCCAACCTCTATTCCTTGACACCACTTCTAGGTCTCCCGACAGCAGCAACGACTGGTGTGTAGAGTGTTTGACGCTCCTACATTGTGATGTTGTAGGGACTAATCAACTTTCACGTCATTCCTCGATTGGAACCTTGGATAATTTATTATGACATTCTGTCTTCGCTCCGGAGTTGAAGAAACCGATTGCATTAAATCAATTAGGGCACACATGGAGCAACCTACTACCCATGCACATGGTTTTCAATTTCATTGAGATTTTGATAAAATTCACTGAATTAGTACACATTGAAATATTTACTTTTCAGCCAAAATATTTGAACAGTTTCAGTAATAAACATGAATTCAAACGTTTTCCAGAAAATTGTCTGAGTTCAAGTAAACATTTTGGCCCTTTGGCCGAAATGCAAACCGAAATCACTGAAATTCGATGACTTTGGTTGTTGCTCAAATATTTTCAAAACTGAAAGGTGAGCGTTAGTCTAGAACGGTGCATGCTAGGGCCAGCCCCTCAGATCAGAAGGCGGGTGTAACCTTCGGTAATCATAGAAGATGAGTGGTGAGTTGTGTCACCGCCACCTCAGCCCCCACCGTACCACGGACACCTCAACCCTGCAGGATGATGAGTAACTGAGTAAGCATATCTAATAGTTGATCGTGCCACTGCCATTATAATGCGTTGTCCAGGACTATGAGCACCACAACCTGGGGGCTTTCCCACCTAGTCAGCTTGAATATTTATACTTAGCTTTATCATATATTTTGCTTATATCACTTTCATGTTTCTCGTGTCGTTTTTCTCTTGGACGACCCGCACAAGTTTCACACAAACTCATCCAAGCAACCAGGAGCTATCATCCTTGACACAAATCAATTTGAGTCCAGTACTCACTAGCAACACTATCGGCTAATCGATAACGACTTGAAAAGCAAAATAGTAAGACTTGAGTACCTTCAAAAACGCTCGAGTGCCTGCACGGCCCATGGGAGGGATCCAGTGTGGTTCGCAATGGTGATTGGGATGCAAGGGCCCTTGATGTCATAAGTAGTACAAGGAACCTGGTGATCTAATGTCCCAGCCTGAACGGTGGTCTTCGACCTCGGTTTGCAAGTGGTAAGACTTCCAGGCACCTCACTCGAGGATCAAGCATGGTATAGAATGGTGCGTGGGAGGCTCGAATGTGCCAATAACAACTAAAGCTTGTAAATCACCCCTAAGTTCCAAGGACTAATTAAGATGCTTCTACATGATACTCCTGGTTAGCTAGACAAAAAGAATTGTAAGACCGCACGAGAATGTCTATTATGGTTTGATAAATCTTTTTTATAGCATTTTTTTGTTAGAAAAAAAAAGACAAAACTTGATATGACTAACATAATGTATGCAAAACTTCTTTCCGCTTTCTCTGTTAAGATAACAGTTTGCCTTCAAGGTATCTCAAGTGACCAAAACAACCCGCTACTCCCTCTAGTCTGGTGCGCACACGCTTTTATGTCATCGATTTGACTAACCCAATGTGTTATCTGCCAACGAAAGCATATCATTGGATTCTTCATATATATGCGCACGGTTTCTGAACTTATAAATGTCATCACATATAACAGATGTTTGAATAGTCAAATTGTCAACCTAGAGACACACACAAGCCCTATGCATCATCCTACGGGGGTCTATATTATAAATTGGGTGTGGCTAGGTCTCAGTCCAAGTCTCAGTCAAGTGATATACTCTCTCCGTCCCATAATATAAGAGCGAGTGTCAAAAGCGCCCTTATATTATGAGACGTGACGCTATCTTTTTCCTTTTTTAGAAGAAACTCAAGGGTATTACGTACAAATTAGCGGCCGGAGTATCTGATACGCCACTTGGTCGATAAGGAGGCATATATTCTCCTTCCCTTTTGCTGTGATGGTGGTGGGGGTCGCCGGGCCGGCCATGCATGCGCCCGCGTCGATCACACGCAGCATACCATATGCGCACGGCGGCGTCCCCATCCATCGGTGATCCCCCGACGGGAAAGCTCAGCGTCTCCCTCTTTAAAAACCTCACCCCCGTACGCACGCAGCACCTGCAGCACGAGCGGCGGACTCACAGGCACAGGCAGCCCACGCCTCCTCCCAAGTCCAAACACAGGCTCACCGCACGTCCACTCACGATGGCGAGCCTCAGCGTGCCTCCGGTGCTCACGTCCCCGCGCCACGACGCCATCGCCCTCCACAGGGCCTTCAAAGGTGCGCACAAATAATGGAGGATTCCTTTCATCCTGCCCAGCAACGACATGTGCTGCGTAAGCGTAACGGTTGACGGCCGGTGGTGTACGCGCGTGTTGGTATTGCAGGTTTTGGGTGCGACAGCACGACGGTGATCAACATCCTGGCGCACCGCGACGCGGTGCAGCGCGGGCTCATCATGCAGGAGTACAGGGCCATCTACCACCAGGACCTCTACCATCGCCTGTCCACCGAGCTCAGCGGGAACCACAAGGCATGCAAACTGCAAAATGATTTGTAAATCACCCAGCAAATATCATGCAAAATGATAAGTCACACAGACAGCATAGCATAGCATAGTATCCCTTTTCGAAAAAAGAAGAAGCATATTTGCTCCCGAAATGACTTGTCTGTTTGGGGGTGCCGGTTCCTTCTGCAGAAGGCGATGCTGCTGTGGGTGCTGGACCCCGTGGGCCGCGACGCCACCATCCTCAACCAGTCCCTCAACGGCGACATCACCGACCTGCGCGCCGCCACGGAGGTGATCTGCTCCCGGACGCCGTCGCAGCTGCAGATCATGAAGCAGGCCTACCGCGCCCGCTTCGGCTGCTACCTCGAGCAGGACGTCACCGAGCGCACCTACGGCGACCACCAGAAGCTCCTGCTGGCGTACCTGGGCATCCCGCGCTACGAGGGCCCGGAGGTGGACCCGTCGGCGGCGGCGCGCGACGCGAGGGAGCTGTACCGCGCCGGCGAGAAGCGGCTGGGCACCGACGAGCGGGCCTTCATCCGCGTCTTCACCGAGCGCAGCTGGGCGCACCTCGCCGCCGTCGCCGACGCCTACCACCACCTCTACGCGCGCTCCCTGGACAAGGTGACCTTCATCTCCAGCTTTGCTTGAAACTCCATGTGCAAATTTCTCAGGCTTTGCAATATGCATTGTCGCAGGCTGTGAAGAGCGAGACGTCGGGCACCTTCGAGTTCGGGCTGCTGACGATCCTCCGGTGCGCCGAGAGCCCGGCGAGGTACTTCGCCAAGGCGCTGCACAAGGCGATGAAGGGGCTGGGCACCAGCGACACGACGCTCATACGGGTGGTGGTCACCAGGGCGGAGGTGGACATGCAGTACATCAAGGCCGAGTACCACAAGAAGTACAAGCGCTCGCTCGCCGACGCCATCCACTCCGAGACCTCCGGCAACTACCGGACCTTCCTCCTCTCCCTCGTCGGCCGCGACCGCTAAGAGGCGATGATCGACCATCGATCTCAACGCCGCACCGCAAGACCGCCTTACGTGATCGATTGGTCCGTCAGTCTACCTGTGTATATACATCTGTCTCCTCTATTCAAGTGGCCAAGAAGCCAGGACTGAATGCTATGGCTACTGATCAGTATGTTCATGTTACCAGAAATGAAATTGACAACTACAGTACGTCTTTATTCATTCCTCTATGCCTCAACGACAGAGCAAGACAGAATACCTTCATTTACAGCACAAAACCACAACCCAGCCCGCACTCGCCACCACAGCCGGCATTATTGCCTTATTCGTTACTATGAGTATACTACATCACAGGGTGCCGAAAGTTCAGGGGCGCGTGGCGGTACCTTACGCTAAACCGGGATAACTATACACGGATTCATGTCCTCTACTCGAAATAAGTGATTCACATACGGCACGCTTTAGGCAGCACATATAACACAACAACAGAAGGGCAGCGAGGCGGCAAGATGACGCGATAACATACAGAGCATTGGGGCTAAACCAGTTGCTGCTATCTCAGTCAGTCTGTGAGCTTCTGCCCCACACTCCGGGAAGCCGAATACGACTGCATAGCAGAGGTCGTCATGCCGATTGAGTGCTTGGTAAGGTCAAGGCTCTTCCTTGCGGCAAACCAAATCATCCAAAAGAATCCAATCCAACCTGCACGAGATTTTATCACATTAGCGCAGGTGATATTGGTAAAAAAAACTTTGGACGTGAAAGTTGCATTGGAGATATCATTCCTGTGGAATCAACATGACCATTCTATGCTAACTTTTCCAGATGTGGAGCATCAATAAAGGAACAATAATTTGGGAACATGTTCCAAAGGACTGGCCGATTGCAGCTCTGCCATAAAACTGACAATGTGTTCCACACGGAATGGGCAGACCGCATCTCGCCTAAAACTGACACTATATTCCACGTGACTGGCCGACCACATCTCCCCTTTCATAAAGTGCCATGGCATGGAGAAGTTGATTTGAACAGCTAAAGCTTGTAAATCACCCCTACGTTTCAAGGACTAGCTAAGATGCTTCTACATGATACCCCTGGTTAGCTAGACAAAAACAAGTCTTAAGACCAAACAGTGTCTGTTACAACAAAGCTTAACTAGCATAAAAACTTCTTTCTGCTTCCTCTGTCAACAGTTAGCCTCCAAAGTACATAAGTGAACTAACAACAACTTGCTATCTTAAATTACTGTTACAGAGCTAATGTTGTTAGTACATAAAATCTAGTTCATCTTAATTGCAGAAATACAGATTAATGCCAATGAGTCCACTGGAAGTTGAGAAGGCAAATAGGTAAAGTAATAACCAGTACTAAATTGGAGAGCAAGCATGCAAGAACAGAGTCCCTGTTTCTGATCTATATTCACAGGCAAGAGTATAAATGGAGATACTCCGGCTGCAACGGTAAGTATTTTTTATCTACATACCCAATAAAGGTACAGGTTGTGTCTGGACACTCATCACTTTATTTATGGAAATAACTGTTTACCATAACCATCCATCAAACCGCATCTGATGAATGGCTATAAAAACTGTGGAAGTTTCCTAATAGTTCTTAATTAGGTCTTATTTGTCTTCATGGTGATACCTGACTCCTCTACATCTCTCCACAGTCTCATCTCCTTCCCTCCTTTGTCTACTCAATAGCACACTTCAGTGGCAATTGGGGAAAATTATGATCATCAGCAAGGATGGAAGGAGCTACTCAATGGCACAGTTTAGTGCCTATTGGGGGAAGTTAATAATCATCAGCAAGTATGAACAGAGCTATTTTTTGGTCAACATTGTAACATTCTTTCAATCATCTACTCGGTGCCAACTCAGACAACGCATCATATGTTGCAAAAAGGACTAATGGAGCATCACATGTGCAAGATAGCTAGTAACTGGAGAACACGGCACTCAAGAACACAACAGTTTGAATTAATGATTCACCAAAAAACACAACACCACAATGTAAAAGAATAATCATGCTTCCTCATTTAGAAGTCACTTTAGAAGTTACATGAAGTGGATTAAAAAAATCCTGCTATCATGAATTGCTTTACAACGATTATATGTTCCTCTTAATAAGAGAAATGCAATTTCAACGCAAATGACTTGGACACTAAGGCAAGATCATAAGCAATTAATGGCTCTATTAGTGGGACATGCAAGCTGGGTTCCGATCTAATTACACAGGCAGAAGTATGAACAGAGACAGTCCAGCCGCAAAGTTATCCAATGCACTAACAGTATCTGAATTAACTAAAGAAGAAGAGTACTTTCAAATACTTAGCTCATTGATTTTGTGATGACAAGGTGGTTAAGAACATCACCAGTATAGGGAATTTTTGGCTAGTCCTAGATATACTCTTCATAATGGTGATGCACCAAGTAGGTATTTGAAGGAAAACTATTATGAATGTAAAGACTGAAGGTAGTTTGCATAATAACATAATAAAAAACACTTAAACTGATGCCTAACTAATGATCGTTATGCCCCTAGAAGTTGCATACAACAATACAAACATTGAAACCTCGAGTAAATTATGTGTTATTTTATCTCCAGGATATATAAACAAAACTGACAGAGAGATGGCATACCAGTAGCAATCATGACTCCAACAATTGCAGAGATAACAGTGGCGGAAACGACGAATATGGCAATTGATACTGCTCCGACATACACTGCAACTAAGCAAGCAAAGAACAAGGCCAGGAATCCTCCAGCAGCTGCCAAGGACATAAGAACTGAAACGATAATGGCATTAGCGGTCGCAACCAGAAGGAAGGACATGAAAATCAGCAGGCCAGTCAGTGATATCATCGTGATTGTTCCGACCTGCAACAGATAAAAAGGTGATTAATTCTCTGTGCGGGTTTACTACTCTCCTCTGACCATAAATGATGATCCAACATTGATGGGCTTATGCCATATCAAGTAGACAAACAGACGGTATCTGCCATACCTAAAATGATTCCTACATCCAACATTGATGGGCTTACACACCATACAGGCATATAATAAATCCACCGTTTTCCTTACAACATGCACTTCAGCACATCCTTTGTCACGATAAACCGTATTTTCACGAATGAAAATGTACAAATTGCCGGTACTGAGCACAGATTGATGAATTTCATATGAGCACCGATAGATGGATTTCACATGACAATTAATCCATTCTCTAATACCGCATCCAGCAAATTGTTCACACAATTTTTCCCTAGATCACATAACATTTCTACGACCTCGAGTACATCAGTTGCTACGGTGTTAAACAGTGTCTGGGACGGATCGGTAAAGGAAAGCAGGGGCCGCGCAGGGGGCAGGCTCACCGAGATGACGAGGATGGCGCGGAGGCCGCTGCCCTGCTTGGTCCAGGCGAGCAGGTCGCGGGCCGAGTTCCTGGAGGCGTCCCGCAGCCGCGGCGCGGCCTCGCAGGTCGCCGCGCGGAGGCGCCGCAGGAGCGGATCTCCGCCGTCGCCGGGCGGCGGCCAGACGCCGTCCACGAAGCCGCGGAGCACCGCGGGGAGGGTGTCCTCGCCGCCGCCGGAGACCTCGACGGCGCGGCCGTCGTCGGAGACCTCGCCGTTGGCCATCTTGCCGTCCGCCGCGTCGGGTTCGGCCATCTTGCCGGCCGCCGCGTCGGGTTCGGCCAACTTGCCGGCCGCCGTGTCGGATTCGGCCATCTCCGTCCGGGCGCGGCGCGAGGTCGTGGATGGAAGTGGGGAACGGATGGGCGGGTCGGGGGGATGGAGCGGTGCTGTGCTGGTCGCAGTGGCAGATCTTTCTGGATTGAGGACGCGCTGCTGGTGACACGTGTTGCTTTGGAGCCGGACGGGTGACACGTAGGCGGCGTACGTGTGGCCGCCTGGTGGCCCCTGCCTTGTCAGTGCAGTCTTGCTCACCGACACCGCGACAGGTTCACCTCCACGTGGCGTCAGTGCTGAACGCTCGTGTAATCTTAATCCGGCTTGATGATATACAGTACCTGATTTTTGTTTAAAAAAGTAGCGTGAAAAGAAATAGTTCGTGTAAGCACCATCAGCGGCATCGGCAGGTCCATCTCTTCCTTCAAATGGGTTGAAAATTGTACTAATCCAACATAGTTAATGATATATCAAGCAGGCCCGTATGGCAGGCAGGTGCAGCATGTGCGATGGCACATGGCCCCTAAAATTTAAACATATCTTAAATGGCAATAAATAGTATTAGTCAAGAAAATATCCAAGCAACACTTCATCTTCTGTAAAACATTCCAAGTATCAACGCTAGCCAGTTCTAAATTCCAATGCAAGCCACTACAGAAACACAAGTGCACGCCTTTCTCTTGACCTCTCTGTCGACTTAAATAACTACTCCGTCTCATAATATAAAACATTTTTGTAAGCTATAAATCACCGCTAAGGTGGATTATTATTGGGAAGATTATGTTTATAGTATGCTAAATATATAATAAATCATCCCTCCATCCTAAAATATAAGACACTTTAACAAGCTACGTTAGTTTACAAAACGTCTTACAGAGGTAGTATTTTTCTATCTAAAGGGCCTCATTTCGTGCTATTTGGCACCGGGCCTCTGAATTCTCAGGCACGACCCTGATATCAAGTGACCAGGGGAGGGGGCACATACCTAGTCCTCAGGCCGCTAAATGAGAAATTCAAAATCCTAAGCACAATCCATTGAAATCAGCACACCTGATCTACTACCCAGGTGCTACCAAAAATTCAATATCAGTGTATAACCTAGTAGTTTCATAGCGCACGTTGGTAATGAAGCTTAATAACCGTTGAATGTGTGCACACGAGGCTGCTTTTGGTTCAATTTTATGAAGCCTGATTTGGGTTCGATTTTTAGTGCATACATGCTGCTTTTCCTGTTCAGTGAAATGTGAATCAATCTTCTCTGAGGAAATGAAGAAAGCAGATATGAAAGACCTCTGGCCAGGCGGCTGCGTGTTTGACGGCGGCATGTCCCCTGATGGTGGCGCTGACGACCTAAGCTAGACCCGATGGAGGGGGACGGGACAGGCGGTCCAGGCAGTGTCCATGATGGTCCGATGGCCCGACGCTAACAGACGGCCATGCGGTGTCCCTAACAGGTCCGACGGTGATGGACGGTCCAGGTAGCGCCTCTGACGCACCCTCGACGGTCAGCCAAGCGGTCTAGGCGGCGTCCCCGACAACCGCATCCTTGAAGTTGTCCATCTTCAGGGTCGTCACCTCCATCATCCATCGGTCAATTCTCAAAGCAAAGTTGTTGCACCGATCTTGCCATGCCTCTCTGCCATCAACGCCACCATGACGCTAGATAGCTTCCTTCTCCTGCATTAGTCCATCTCCAAACGCGTCCATCGCCGAACCTCCGCGACGCCATGTCGCCAAGATCCAGCGTCGGCCTCGCGGTAGATGTAACACCACTCCTCCTTTTGTCCCCTCCAGTCAGCGCGTGCTTCAAAACGATGCCCCCAGGAGGAACAACGGCATCAAATGTGCCATCATCGTTCGATCCAGTAGACCCAGATCTAGGGTTTCACCCAGAGCTCACACCGTCGCCACTGCTGGAGCTACGCGGCGCCCACCACTCATAGCATCTCTCGCTCGACCATCTGAGCCTCCCAAGACGGCACCTCCATGGAGGTTACGACGCGCAGGGTGGCGGCCGGGCCACCCGGCCAAAGTTTCCTCCGGTCCCCAACGCATACCACCAAACCTTCGACTGTTCCAGATCCGAGAGAAACGAACCGAGACCAGCAGAGATGCAAGAGCCATGGGGCTCAACCCACCAGGAAGGAGGATCAACAAGGACAACCGCCGTACATCTCCAGACGCCGGATCCAACGATCCGACGAGGCCAGCGGCGTAGACCACCACCCTGCGCTGGCCAACTAGGGATGCACACGGCCTTTTAAGTATGAGTACTAGGATTTTGAGTCTTGATTATGCATCGTTGTGGTTTTGATGCGTAGGTAAGAATGGTTCTTGCTCAGCCCTTAGTAACCACGTAAAACTTGCAACAACAAAGTAGAGGACGTCTAACTTGTTTTTGCAGGGCATGTTGTGATGTGATATGGTCAAGACATGATGCTATATTTATTGTATGAGATGATCATGTTTTGTAACGGAGTTATCAGCAACTGGCAGGAGCCATATGGTTGTCGCTTTATTGTATGCAATGCAATCGCCCTGTAATTGCTTTACTTTATCACTAAGCGGTAGCGATAGTCGTAGAAGCAATAGTTGGCGAGACGACAACGATGACGATGGAGATCAATGTGTCGCGCCGGTGATGATGGTGATCATGACGGTGCTTCGGAGATGGAAATCACAAGCACAAGATGATGATGGCCATATCATATCACTTATATTGATTGCATGTGATGTTAATCCTTTATGCATCTTATTCTGCTTTGTTTAACGCTAGCATTATAAGATGATCTCTCACTAAATTTCAAGATAAAAGTGTTCTCCCTGAGTATATGCACCGTTGCCAAAGTTCATCGTGCCGAGACATCACGTGATGATCGGGTGTGATAAACTCTACGTTCATCTACAACAGGTGCAAGCCAGTTTTGCACACGCAGAATACTCGGGTTAAACTTGACGAGCCTAGCATATGAAGATATGGCCTCAGAACACTGGAGACCGAAAGGTCGAGCGTGAATCATATAGTAGATATGATCAACATAATGATGTTCACCATTGAAAACTACTCCATATCACTGCTACCTCTAGAGCACTGTGTTGGATTTCCCCGAAGAGGAGAGGATGATGCAGCAAAGTAGCGTAAGTATTTCCCTCAGTTTTTGAGAACCAAGGTATCAATCCAGTAGGAGTTTACGCGCCAGTCCCTTGTACCTACACAAAAACAATACTCAACGCAACCAACACGCTTAGGGGTTGTCAATCCCTTCACGGTCACTTACGAAAGTGAGATCTGATAGAGATGATAGATAATATTTTTGCTATTTTTGGTATACAGATGCACCGTAAAAAGTAAAAGGCAAAGTAAAAGCAAAGCAATAATAAAGTGATAGAGATTAATATAATGAGAAAGAGACCCGGGGGCCATAGGTTTCACTAGTGACTTCTCTCAAGAGCATAAGTATTCTACGGTGGCACTACAAGAAATATGTCAACTTGTGACCACCACTATTGGTCACTAAAAGGTCACAAATTTCCATTTGCGACCTTTTTGTGACCAAAAACAGAAGGTCAAAAGCTGGCGGTCGTAAACTGACTATAGCGACCTTTCTTCTGGAATGGTCGAAGATGTTTATGACCAAAATACGTCTACTGTGGCGTTTTGGTCACTAGCAACCTCCCCAGGCCACGTAGGCATCCAGCATGGCAATCTGACGTGGCACAAGATTCAGCCCGGTCCAATTGGGTGTTTTACATGGGCCGAGCCCATTAATTCAGCCTTTTTGTTCCCTAAGCTTCGTTCAGTGATTTTGGGCCTCAGCCTTTCTGCGGTCCATTTCTTTTTGGGTCTCATCTATTTTTCTTTTTGACCTCAGCCTTTTTTTGTCAATTTCCTTAATTTTCAGCCTTTCATGTGAATATTATTTGGTAAATGCCAAATACTACTAGGTTTCACTTCTCATGTTCTAATTAACAATGGCCCAAGTTTCAACTTCCACAATTTGAAACAATTATGTCAATGAGAATAGTAAACTGATGAAAATTATCAAAGCACATGCCAATTAGCCAAAATACTACAAATATACTTCTCAGGTTATCCTAGGTTAGAGCTCTTGTAATAGCATAATCTTTACATCATTCATTTCACCAAGATACTATCATACTACAAATATACTTCTGACTTCTTCACTTCTAGCCTAGAGCTCTTGTAAATGTTTGTAGAGGCTGAACGAAGCAGCATGACCTTGTTGAGCAACAGATCATCATCATCATCCCAGGTTGGATCAGCTCAGCAGAGCATCCCCGATCGTCGCCATGACTTGAGAAGCAACATCTCAGGTTGATAACCAGATCCTGCAGCGAGCAGCAGCAGCTGATCCAGCATTCCTGCAATAGCAAAAGCAGATCCGATCAGCAACAGTACAACATATAGTATCGGCAACATTAACTACTCCAAATCAACAGCAACTACATCATATCAGATCAACTACTACAGCAGATCAGACAACAACTACAGAATATCCAGGAGTTAAAGATTTAGCATGTAGTGAACATGGAATCTTTCACATACACAACAACTCTAAAAATAGATCAACTACTACAGCAAATCAGATCAACTACTATAGCAGATCAGACAGCAACTACAGAATATCAGATCAACTACTACAGCAGATCAGACAACAACTACAGAATATCCAGGAGTTAAAGATTTAGCATGTAGTGAACATGGAATCTTTCACATACATAACAACTCTAAAAATAGAAAATGCATGCAATTCCGAGGACCAACGGCACATAAACAACGACCTCCCCCATGAGCATCTCAGTATCACTTACATCATAGACCCCAAACAGAAAGCAACATGTACAACGGTGAGCATGTAAATCAGGACACACACACATGTACTGCTGTACAACATCTAGCCATCGTGGCAGAGGCCATGCTACATATGTGCCTTCCTTGTGAGTGGGACTGCATCTATACAATTGTACAGTGGAAAAGGAATTAGAACTAAACAACAATTATTAGTATAACAGAAGGCAGAGACTGTACTGTGCTCTGTGCAATTTTATCAGCAAAAGCTGAAGTTATAGAACAAAATTTAACAGTATAAACAGGTAGAGACCATGCAAGTTCATCAGTACAAGCTAGATATATAAACAACATTTAACTGTATAAACAAAAGGCAAAGACTGTACTGCACTAGCGTATCACTATAAACTGAATCTATAAACAAAATTTAATAGTACAAATGAAATGCAGACTGTACTGAGTGTAGTACTATTGTGATAATTTATTAGTATAAACTGAACTTTTGTTCAGTGATGCATCGTGTGCTTCTATGCTTGTTCTAGCCGAGGAGAACCTGTGTAATTGACTACTGGCATGTACTAGTAAGTGAGCTATATACTAGCTACCTGGCATGATTATGTGCATCATGTAATTGACTATTTGTGCTTCAGTGCCGCAGTGAGCAGTGAGCTATGTACAGACATGAACTCTAGTATCCGGCAGATCAGAATAGGAAGGACAGAACATGAACAACCTTCCATGACGTCATGTACTAAACCTACAACATTCTGATTGTCCCATTGGAAACAAAAATTCCAATGGATTAAGCCACGTTTGTACTAAACCTACCATATATTCCCATCTAATTTATTCCAATGGATTATGCCACGTTAATACTGAACCTACAATATTCTAATTACCTACAACAAATCTGTAGCATACATGACATCAAAGGGATGCAAACTAGATAATTTAGTAGTCTTCTACAACACAGAACAGTAGGCACTCTAACTTGCAGCACCAAATCAGTAGCTAGATGACCACCAACAACACAAACCAGCTCGAACAAATCAACAGTCTGTCAGTTAGGTGTAAGCTGCCCATGTGTACAGAAACAAGAACATATGGATCAATATGCATTAGCAGCAACAGAAATTGACCCTAGCTAATCCGGTTGTAGCTCATCCATGGCAGGGAACCACATCACATGTCAGTCAAGGGAAATATTAGAACAGATGAGTAGTACAAGCTATCGATGATTTTCCACTTTAGAACAGGGCACATGCATCAATTTTTATAGTCAGGAACAAAGAAGACAATGATTTTCCACTTTAGTACAGTTATGGTTATCTCAAAGAATTTGTGCCTCATAAACATGCATGGAATTTCTATCTCAAAGAAGTATACATATTTATCTTGTTTAATTAGGCCAGCAGCACAAAAAAACCATGCAGAAATGTCAGGGCAACACAGCAGCAAGGTATCATGCATACCAACATAGTTAGACTGCAGATATGTTAGACCAAAAGATGTGAGCGATGGTAGACTACACCAACACTAACTAGGTAACAGGATTACTTAAGACTGTAGCTCAGGAATTCGTTATCCACGCTAATATAAAATTTGCTCAAATGGAGCCTTGGAAACACCCTTTCCCAAGTAGTGAGATCCATATATCGGCCCTCAGTTCCAAAGCTTCATAAAGACCTACAGAAGAGGGATGATTCAGACAAGATTAGTTCAACAAAAATAATACAATAACATTCAGTAAATAATGATATAAACAAGAGTTTGTGCGTTCACTAGTCAGGAACTCAGGAACCAAACCAAATTTTAAGGTTGAAAAGGAGAGAGTGACAATAATAACAAAATGCATGACAAGCAGGCAGCGTCCGACAGTTCCTCAAAGCTGCAGATTTAGCAGACTAGAAAACACAAGAAATGTATGGTTGGTTTGCCTAATCAAACTAGTAGAATCCACTGTTGACACATGAAGCACGGAGCGGGAATGGTTTTCATTAGCTTCCTCTCTAGTTGGTGTAGGCATCACGGGAATGGTTTTCTGTGATGAGCTACTTTCTAATTTGAGATAAGGTACAATTACCTCATCAAGTTCTACTTTCCTCCCACTCACTTCTTTCAAGAGAAACTCCTTCTCTAGAAAGGATCCATTCTTAGCAACAAAGATCTTGCCTTCGGATCTGTGGTAGAAGGTGTACCCAATAGTTTCTTTTGGGTATCCGATGAAGACACACTTCCCCGATTTGTGTTCGAGCTTATCAGGCAGAAGCTTTTCACATAAGTATCGCAACCCCAAACTTTAAGAAATGACAGCTTATGTTTCTTGCCAAACACAGTTCATACGGTGTCGTATCAATAGATTTAGACGGTGCCCTATTTAAAATGAATGCAGCTGTCTCTAATGCATAACCCCAAAATAATAGTGGTAAATCGATAAGAGACATCATAGATCGCACATTATCTAATAAAGTATGGTTATCATGTTCAGACACATCATTACGCTGTGGTGTTCCAAGTGACGTGAGTTGTGAAACTATTCCACATTATTTAAAATGAAGGCCAAACTCGTAACTTAAATATGCGCCTCTGCAATCAGATCGTAGAAACTTTATTTTCTTGTTATGATGATTCTCCACTTCACTCTGAAATTCTTTGGACTTTTCAAATGTTTCAGACTTGTGTTTCATTAAGTAGATATAGTCATATCTTCTCAAATCATCTGTGAAGATTAGAAAATAACGATACCCACCGCGAGTCTGAACACTCATCGGACTGCATATATCGGTATGTATTATTTTCAATAAGTCATTAGCTCGCTCCATTGTTCCAGAGAATGGAATTTTAGTCATCTTGCCCATGAGGCATGGTTCGCAAGTATCAAATGATTCATAATCAAGTGATTCCAAAAGCCCATCTGCATGGAGTTTCTTCATGCGCTTTACACCAATATGACCTAAACGACAGTGCCACAAATATGTTGCACTATCATTATCAACTTTGCATCTTTTGGCATCAATATTATGAATATGTGTATCATCACAATCGAGATTCAATACAAATAGACCACCCTTCATGGGTGCATAACCATAAAATATATTACTCATATAAATAGAATAACCATTATTCTCTGATTTAAATGAATAACCGTCTCGCATCAAACAAGATCCAGATATAATGTTCATGCTCAACGCTGGCACCAAATAACAATTATTTAGGTCTAAAACTAATCCCGAGGGTAGATGTAGGTAGCGTGCCGATGGCGATCACATCGACCTTGGAACCATTCCCGATGTGCATCGTCACCTCATCCTTAGCTAATCTTTGTTTAATCCGTAGCCCCTGTTTCGAGTTACAAATATGAGCAATTGAACCAGTATCAAATACCCAGGAGCTAATACGAGCATTAGTAAGGTACACATCAATAACATGTATATCAAATATACCTTTGTTCACTTTGCCATCCTTCTTATCCGCCAAATACTTGGGGCAGTTCCGCTTCCAGTGACCAGTCCCTTTGTAGTAGAAGCACTCAGTTTCAAGCTTGGGTCTAGACTTGGGCTTCTTCCCGGGAGTGGCAACTTGCTTGTCATTCTTCTTGAAGTTCCACTTCTTTCCCTTGCCCTTTTTCTTGAAACTAGTGGTCTTGTTAACCATCAACACTTGATGCTCCTTCTTGATTTCTACCTCCACAGCTTTGAGCATAACGAAGACCTCAGGAATTGTCTTATCCATTCCTTGCATATTATAGTTCATCACGAAGCCTTTGTTGATCGGTGGCAGTGATTGAAGAACTCTATCAATAATACTATCATCTGAAAGATTAACTCCCAACTGAATCAAGTGATTATGATACCCAGATATTTTGAGTATGTGTTCACTGACAGAACTGTTCTCTTCCATCTTGCACTAGTGGCGAGAGGAGTAATCGGAGTGCCGATAAAATCATTATTGTTGGTATCTGAGAAATCACATAACTTGGTGTTCTCTTGATTCATGATTACCACACAACAAGATTGCGATAAAAACAGATCCGACAAGAAAACGGCGAGGAGATGAGGTTTGTGATTAGGAACCTGGTATATGTTGAAGATCCTCCCCGATAACGGCGCCAGAAATTCCTTTTGATGTCGCTTGAAACTACGTTGGTATTTCCCCAAAAAGAAAGGGATGATGCAGCACAGCGGCGGTAGGTATTTCCCTTAGATGTGCAATCAAGGTTATCGAACCAGTAGGAGAACCAAGCAACACCACGTAAACAACACCTGCACACAAATAACAACTTCTCACAACCCGACGTGTTAAAGGGGTTGTCAATCCCTTCCGGGGTACGGCGCCTCAAGATAGGCAAACGGACGTGAGGTAAATTTGTAGTAAATTGATAGATCGAACGCCAAATAAAATAAATAAGAATAAATTGCTGCAAGACATTTTTGTATTTTTGGTTTAGTAGATCTGAAAATAAAAGCAAAGGAAACGTAAATCACAAAGGCAAATAATATGAAAGAGACCCGGGGGCCGTAGGTTTCACTAGTGGATTCTCTCAAGAAAAATAGCAAACTGTGGGTGAACAAATTACTGTTGGGCAATTGATAGAACTTCAAATACTCATGACGATATCTAGGCAAAGATAATTACATAGGCATCATGTCCAAAATTAGTAGAACGACTCCTTCCTGCATCTACTACTATTACTGCACACATCGACCGCTATCCAGCATGCATCTAGTGTATTAAGTTCATGGAGAAACGGAGTAATGCAATAAGAACGATGACATGATGTAGACAAGATCTATCTATGTAGAGATAGACCCCATCGTTTTATCCTTAGTAGCAACGATACATACATGTCCGTTCCTTTTCTGTCACTGGGATCAAGCACCGTAAGATCGAACCCACTACAAAGCACCTCTTCCCATTGCAAGATTAATAGATCAAGTTGGCCAAACAAAACCCAAATATCGAAGAAGAAATACGACGCTATAAGAGATCATGCATAAAAGAGATCAAAAAAACTCAAATACTTTCATGGATATAAAAAGATAGACCTGATCATAAACTCAAAGTTCATCGATCCCAACAAACACACCGCAAAAATAGTTATATCACATGGATCACCAAGAGACCATTATATTGAGAATCAAGAGAGAGAGAGAGAGAGAGAGAGAGAGAAAGGAAGCCAACTAGCTACTAACTACGGCCCTGAAGGTCTACAAAGAACTACTCACGCATCATCAGAGAGGCCCCAATCGAGGTGGTGAACCCCATCCGAGATGGTGTCTAGATTGGATCTGTTGGTTCTGGACTCTGCGGCGGCTGGATGAATATTTCGTCGACTCCCCTAGGGTTTCTAGAATATTGGGATATTTATAGAGCAAAGATGCGGTCCGGGGGGCACCCGAGGTGGGCACAACCCACCAGGGCGCACCTGGGCCTCCTGGCATGCCCTGGTGGGTTGTGCTCTCCTCGGAGCACCCCAGGCGCAGCCAGGGCCCATTATATTCCTTCTGGTCCATAAAAAATCTTCGTAATGTTTCGTGGCATTTGGACTCCGTTTGATATTGATTTTCTATGATGTAAAAAATATAAAAAAATAGCAACTGACACTTGCCACTATGTCAATAGGTTAGTACCAAAAAAGATATAAAATAATTATAAAACATCCAAGATTGATAATATAATAGCATGAAACAATCAAAAAATATAGATATGTTGGAGACGTATCAGCCCCGGTCTGATCTCGGGGCGCCCCCACAAGGCATGCATGGGGGGGGGGGGTGCGCACCCACCCCGACTCGTCAGAGAAGAGCAGCTGGGCCGAGGACCAGGCGCCCGTCGACGAAGCTGCTGTGGCTGCCACCCGTGAGAGACACTGCCAACAGGGGCGGGCCCAGGATTTGAAGAGTGTGTATTCAAAATTTCAAAGGCAGTTTTTCCAAAGCTTAAAGCCTTGTTTTTGCTATGTATAAGCAAATATATCACCATAGTTCATGTGGAAAATTCAAATTCTCATGCCTAAACAATTTATAATTCACTGCAAAGTAATTACAAATTTAAATATACTAAAAAGAAATCCAAGTAGCCAAATTAACTTACTATTGTATGCATATATTACTGCTGGTGTTCGGCCGGTCTACTGGCAGCGGAAAACGAAGGTGATGCATCAACACCTATAACGATACATAAATTTAACACATCTATGCTAAGATTCAACACAAGAAGAAAAGCCAATCTTAACATCAGCGGATAAAAATGTGTTAAGATACACGAACGCATCGAATTATCTACGAGATCGAGCAAGCCTTCGACGCGGCGATACCCACGTCTGTCGAGTACAAAGGTGGATTAAAGATGGATCGAAACAACGAGAGCCAACACATGGCGGCTAAATTTCGTGTTTTGACCTTTTTTTAAAGTTAATCAAGATCTGACCCCAGTTTGTAAAAGTCGGGATCTAACCCTTTTGCTACCGCCAGGTTCCATGACGGTAGGGTGCAACAACCTACCACCAAGGACCTTCGTGGTAGGAGACAACCCTACCGCCAAACAGCCTGGCGGTAGGCTATACAACTCTACTGTCAAGGTGCACGGCGGTAGGTGCGAGTATGCACTATGTTTCATACTTAGGAAAATTTCCCGGTAGGGTATGCAACCCTACCGCCAGGGACTTGGCGGTAGGCTGTTATACTCTACCTCCATGGACTCCGGCGATAAGAAAAAGGTAAAATCTTGAAATTTTTGCAAGACAGGTCAGATCCCGATCCAGTTTCAGAAAATGGTCAAACACAAAATTTAGCCACAAATGGCTGCCGTCGGATGCCTGGGTCGCGCCGCCCGACTGCCTATGCCGCCATGCGCGTGGGCGATCAGCCCAGCCGCCGTGCCCTACCGCTTCGAGTGCGAACGGAATTGGGGATGGGAGGCGTTGGTTTTTTGTGCGATATGTTTTTTTACCCATGTTTTTTCCCAAGTTGTTTTTAGCCAAGTGCTATGCTATGGAATATCGACGGATCATGCGTGCAAGCCCTGCGTGTTGCATCGATTTGGGCCACATGGGTCACGTCTGGGTGTGGGCTAGTCTTCGTTTTTCGGGTTGAACTCGTTAGCTAGCTTATTTTCCTGTATCTTTTTTGTTTTTCTCCATACATATACATGGGATACATGTGTTTGTTGGCAAAAATAATGGGTATTCAAGTTAATACCCTTGAATTGAACTAGGCCCGCCCCTGGCTGCCAAGAAGCCGTCACGCGGAGAAGGAAGCCTAGAGGCCCGCCGGCGACGCAGCTAAAGCCATCAATGGATCCCGAGCTGGCGTAGAAGAAGGGGGTAAACCCTCCCCATCCCGAGCCCCCGTGGCTTGACGAGAGGAAGTCGACCCCGCCGCCGCCGTCCTCCGCCCAGACTTAGCCCGACGCCTCCTGTGGCGACTGCGAGGGGGGAAGTGGGGGCGGGAAGGTGGCCTGGCGACGCGGGCTAGGTTTCCGCCCCTATCGCCTCAACTGAGACTACGCTAGGGCATGGTTTCGTTGTACATCCTGATCGTGCTCCACTTTTAGATCTCTCCTTGGTGCCTCGGCGCTCCTACACGATGTTGTTGTGCTGCCGTGACCGGCTGCCCATTATGTCGTTGTGCTGTCGTGGTTGGCTACTCCATCTATCAAAGGCATATTTTCGAATTTTATAACATACTAAATAAATCAATCTATACCTATACCTACTTTTTTTACTAATAAAGTAAGGTGCGTTTGGTCAAAATTTTCATCCGTTCACCTCCAAAAAGAATATTTTTTTATCCGAGGTGGTACTAAATTCTTATGTGTTTGTCTCCTAGAAAAATAATTTTCGTTTGTGGGCCACGCGCTCTGGCCCAGGGAAGTCAGCCCACTTATTTTTCTACCCACGCAGCTGGCAAAATTCTATATTTCACACAGAGCGATAAATAGTCAAAGTTTTGCACAGGACAACCAATAATGGGTTGCCCCATCTTTCTTTGTTTCTGTGTTTTACTTCTATTTTTATTCTCCCTTCCCTATTTATTTTTTCCCATGCAAGTTTACTTTAGTTTTAGAATTTACTTTGTAAATTATTGTTTTGGAAAATGTTCAGAATTTCAAAATTTTGTTTCTATTTTGAATAATATTTGGAACTTGCAAAAAGTTTCCCATTTTTTAAAAAAGTATTGTTTTTGAAATGTTTTCGTGATTTTTAAAAGGAAAATGCCATTTCAAAAAATGCTCTAAATTCGAAAAAATTCACAATTAAAGATAATGTTCGTGTATAAAAGATACACATTTTCTAAAAATCTTACGAATTTTCAACACATGTCCCCGTTTTAAAAAAATGGTTAAAAATTCAAATAATGTTCAGGTTTTTATAAAGAAGTTGGTGTTTTCAGAAATTGTTTGCGAATTTTAAAAGACGTTCCCTTTCATATTTTGCTCGTGTTTTTTCAAAACGGTACATAATTTTCAAAAAACTGTTAATTATTTAAAAAATTGATCATGTTTCATAGAATATTCAGAAACTTGATACCTTAAAATCCCCTCGATTGAAAGGATTGAAAGGAAAAGTAGAATGAATAACTCGGCTTTCTTTGGCGTACGATGACGTAACAAAACTCTTAAATGCTCTTGATCAATGAATAGAAAAATAGCGGATTGATTTCTTCACACGCGGCGGAACCAAGAAGCTAAATGTTCATTTTTCGTATGCACACAGAGTTTTGTTGGCACATATAATTCTCACCGACTTTAAATACATATTATTTTATCTCCCGTTGCAACGCACGGGCATATGTGCTAGCATGCCTATACCTACTAATAAAGCAAGGTGCGTTTCTCCGATTTTTTCACTGCGTCCATGTGCTAGAAAAGAAAAATAGTTTTGTCAATAATTTCGTACGTAGGCTACGCGCGCTGCATCCAACGAAGCCAGCCCATTTATTTTCTGCTCACGCAGCTGAGAAACCTTATTTACTGCACTGGGCGGTAAATAGTCAAAGTTTCGCACGGGGCGCCGAAATTTGGCCGGCCCGTTTAAGTTTTTCCTTTGTTCTGTTTCTTTGTTTTTCCTTTTTCTTTTTCTTTTCCTTTGTCCTTTTCCTTTTAATTTTTTCCCTTCCAAGTTTAATTTATTTTTTCCTTTTTCGTATATTAAAAAAAATCAGAATTTCAAGTTTTGTTCAGATTTTCGAAAAAACTTCAGGGTTTCAAAAATTTTCTCCCATTTTGACAAATATTTGAACCTTTAAATTTTATGTCTCGTTCCAAAATTTGTTCGCATTTTTTTATTTTTATGTTTTGTAAAGCTGTTTCTGATTTTCAAAATAAATTGCCTTTTTAAAAACGATACAATTCAAAAAATATTCATGTTTTATTGAATTGTGCAAAAATTCAAATTAATGTTTGTGTTTGAAACAAACGTTTTCAAAAATTATTTTCAATGATTGAAACATGTTTCCATTTTCAGAAATTGTTCACATATTAATTTTTTGTTTCCTTATAAATGGTTCATGTTTTCGTAAAAATGTTTGTGAGTTCCAAAAAATCTACCCGTTTCAAGTTTTGCTCATCTTTTTCCAAAATCTAACGAAGCTTTCTAAAAAAATGCTTGCATTTGTTTACAAAAATTGGGATTTTCAAAGTTTTCCATGTTTCAGAGAATATCCAGCCATTATAATTATTTCTTTATTTTTAAAAAATTTCAAAACAAGAAAAGGAAAAAAATAAAAAATGTTTCGAATGTTACGCTACAATATGTTCCCAAATATTTATTACTATGTATAGATTCGCGCTGGCTATTTGTTAGCAGGAGCTGTTTGTTCAAGGGGCTTGCAACGTGTGGTCGAGTTTTTGAGGTTGTGAGTTTGATCCTTCAACTCATCGGTTTTTTAAAGATTTTTATTCGCGCCTTACAATCACAGGTCGCTTTGGTGGCTGCCAGAGTCCTGGTCCAAACATAAACTGTCGTGCATCCCACGTGATATTTGATGATAAAAGAGAATACGTTGGTTGGATGCAATTAAAAAAATATGAACACATGCCAATAAAAGAGGATATGATGGTTTGGCTCTGACTAAAAAATATGGGCATGTGAGTGTTAATTTTTTTTAAAGAAAATAAACCTAGGTAAAGAAGGGACTACCTGATTATGCCAATAAAACGGGATTCGCTGCAATTAGTAATACATCCGGTGATGCTATCGTAGGAGAGAGTGGTCGAATCAACTATGCCCCAAAGGTTGCCGTGCAACCACAAAATAAGGAGGCGACCACAACCTAGACATGGAGGCGGACCCGGAGGAAAAAAAGGCACGAATAGGATGGTGGCCGCCAGTCTGCCTAACCCCACCACTATGAAGATCTCACAGATCAAACATGACCCGCGAGAACACCGCAGCTCCTCGCTCTGTCGCCCACCGCTGCGAAAACCGTTTGATGGACATCAGGGTGGACGACACGAGCAAGCTTTTTGGCCCGCTCGTGGCCCGTTAAGGGCCGTACCGTACGGCCCAGGCCCGGTAGGAAAACTGGTCGGTCCGGGCTGCAATTTTCGGCCCGAGAAACTGTCGGTCTGGTGCGGTCTTTAACCGAGCCGCTCGGTCGGACCGAGAAAACGTAGTCACCACCGCTGTAGTGCCTCGTCATCGTGGCCACCGGCAGCCCCCGTGTGAACCATCATGTCCCGCAGCTTCCCCTCTCATCCCTTCCTCACTTTCCAGTGCGCCATAGCCTCTTGGCGCCGCTCGCTATCGCTGCCATGCGTGCACCGTCGCCGATCTGAAGTTCTGCGACCATGGAGTCGACCCCAAACCTGGCACCAATTCCAGCCATGGCGACATCACGTTCACCGGCTACCAGCTGCCCCAGGTAGTAAAACGCCTCACCGGCACGACCAGCAATAATTGGGCATGATCCGAACGCTCTGAAGGTGAAGCCACCGCTGCTGTTCGAGGAGTCCCTCTGTGCTCGTCGGAGTTTCTCACACACTTCAGTTTCGTCAGTGTAAGAAGGAGCAATATGAGAGAAACAGGTCGTGTGTTTGTTTTAAATAGCGGGCTATGGAAAATAGCAGCGGTCCTCAAAATCAGCTATAGCGGGTTATTTGTGAAGACGACCATTTAGCGGCACCCAGTTAAAAAGGCTATATCGGGCTATAGTGAAGCTATAGCCGGCTAATTAAAACTATGGTGTTTATGTATTTGTCAAGTGTTACAAATGTGCAGAGAAGAGGAGGATCCAGGTGTGGCCACTACCCTAACAACCTCCATAAGAAACTCATCTAGGTAAGCTTGTGTGATCATGCACTAAAGACTAGGACTGGTAGTTGTGGAGAGAGAGAGCTACGTTGGTTCAGTTTCAACAGGTTCAAAAAATTCAGTTTGTTGGTTTCGCCGAAGTTTCAGTTGTTAGCTAATTTCTCGCACACGTCGTCCACTTCGTCACATCACTCATGCACGTAGCCCACCTCGCCGCTGCACTCGCATACATCGACGCCGGTGGTTGTTGATCGGTCCATTTGGTCCAGTCGGTGTGGCACGGGCTTCGTCGGCGCCGGTCCGGCCCTCCAAAACAGGACCGCTCGCCTGCTTGGTCCGGTCCGGTCCAGCCCGCCGGCGGGCGGTCCAAACGACGGCTCGGATCGGCCCAGACCGTGTCCACCCTGATGGACACATCAATTATCTCTCCCGATGTTTCTCGCAAAAAAAATATCTCTCCGATTGCAACGCACAGGCACATGTGCTAATTTTATGCTTAGACCAGAATGCAATCTCTCGCTCCACCACGGTCTTTTCCTTTTTATTTTTTGCGTGTGGTGCCCAAGCCCGGCCCAACGGGCGCAGCTTCCTCATCCTCCCCGCGCGCGGCCACTACGCGTAGTGAATGGATTAATGCATGCTCCATTACAGCCTTCGGCGTTAAGAAAATCTCAGCAATAGATGATGCTCATTAATTGGCAGCACTTAATGCTGGCCTGGGATGGAAGGATAGAGATAGATAGAGATGGACTGGAGAGTCTTCGTCTTCGTCTTGCCGCTCCACAAGACAAAAAGAAAGGTCGTCTTTGTTTGTCCATAGCCAGTCTGAATTCCAAGTCGCCCTCTCCAATGGGATCATACTCAATTTTGCGTCCCCCCAGCCTCAACTTCCCGTCGCCCGTCTGCCGGGCGATGAGGCAATCCAAGTCCAAGGTTCTCGCTCCCGCCGCCCCGCCTGGTTTCTCTTCCGCCGGCCCGCTTGGGTTCTCTTCCGCGCCCCTCCACGGCAGCCGCGGCCACAACTTGGTCGGCGGCCTCGGAGGCGACAAGGATAACGTTGACCAAGGTGAGCTCACGAACCGGTCCATTTTTCCCCCTCGATCGCGTCTGGCTGATCCGTTTGTCATGATTCTCTGCTTGATCTTCGATGGATCCATCTCTATCTGTACGTCTAGCTCGCTCCACTCTCGTGCCAATTAATGGCTGCTGCACCCAATTCCGAATTCTCCATTCTCCTGCCAGTTAATGGCTACACCCACGACGATGAGCGCACAGTCATCTCATCACGAAGGTGACTAGTGATTGTCGTTCCTCGTGATCTCTCTATGGATGTCTCCCGGTCATGTAGGGGTATCTCATCACGATGGTGACTAGTGTGTATTGGTTTAATAATTGGTATTTGGTTGGATAGCTGCAGTTCTGTCATGGCTTTATCTGATGTATGAACCTGTCTGCTAACAATATTGCTGCAGTGTCCCATGGCGATGTTGCAATAGGACCTGATTTGGCTTCTGTGGACTTGTCTGCTGGGGATCTCCCAACGCCCTCTGACCAGCTGTTGTTGCCAGCCCAGCCTAGCTGCAACATAAAGAATGTGGTGGCCATTGTCTCCAAGTAAGTATATGTAGCTGAATCTTGCTTTGATCATTCAGATGTTTTTTTTTTGAAAAACGGGTGGATGTGCTCTCTTTTAGGCACCGATCATTCGGATGTTATTACCATCTTATGTCCTCTGCTGATGCAGGGTTGCCACTTCTACAAGTCATAACAGCCAAGCTACCGAGCAGACCGCGAGCAAAGGCAACGGACAATCTGACACTGCTGTTGTCACTTTGAAAGGTATTCTATTTCTTGTACAATCATTCGAGTAGACCAAGGACTGATGAACTCTTGCTCTGCATTATTTGTAGCCACTCAAGAAGTAATTACTATGGAGGATGCTGAAGAGCGTGTTCAAATGCACGTTGATCCACCTAGTCTAAGGCGAAATCCAGTGGAGATGGACACCGATCATGAGATGGTACCAAAATTTCCGGAAATTCAGTCGGATGCAAATGTCCGAGCACCGACCGATATTGCACAGCCCAGTCCGAGTGCATTGGCGGTTATGGCGCCCCGACCAGCAACGCCTCCCACTGTTCCGTATGTAGTGTATCCGTTGGCCAGTACTCGAGAGGATGAGGTTAGCGCCAACAAAGAGGCCATGATTTCAGCCGAGCTGGTGAGCTCCAAGCAGAAGGATGCAACCAATTCAAGTGAGGTTCTGAAAGCTCATAACCCAGTAAGTACCACAGTAAGTGTCGATCATTTTCATTCGAACGTTCAATTTTTTGACTTGTCATCCCACTAGCGCCTGATATGTTTTCATCCAGTGGGTACATGTTCAGCGCACTCACTAGGTGTAGCCCACGAGACTCCGATTGATTGATAGAAATAGGATTAGAGTCTATAGGATTACTTTATTTCCGTCTTCATAAATCTAAAACCAATATCTTAAATTCATGGCTTCACTCGGGTTATAAGATCATCTGAGTTGTACGTGGTAAGATTTTTCCAGTGGTGGCACGATGGGTGCAGTGGGTGCACCCATGAGAATCCGGCTGATTGTTGAAAATCAATTAGAGTCTGTATTATTAGACCATTCTTTGTCTTCGAAATTTTGGTCGATCCATTTGAATCCATAGTTTCTCTTGGTCACTATATTATTAACTGCCATCTGCTGTCTTTTGAACAGAAATACTGTGAACTGGAATCCAAGCATCTGGCATTGCAGGAAGAAGTCGAAAGTCTCTGTGCACAACTGGAGAAAGAGAAAAGGAAGAACGAGAAGCTGGAGAAGGATAAAGCGATCATGGAAGGTAAACTTGCCATCCCAGGCACCACCATGCCGTGCCACAATAACCAAGGTGAGTGCACAATCTTCTCATCATGATGGTGACTAGTGAGTGTAGTTCCTCGTGATCTTCTCTATGGATCTCTCCGGGTCATCTATGAGTGTGTTTTGGTTCAATCTTTGGTTGGCTTGATCAACTTCTTGCAAATGGACAAGCTTTCAAAATACCTCCTCATGTCTGAAATGATCCCTGATTGTATTACATGTTTGCTTCTTGGAAATGGACTTCATTGTATTATTATAGCGTATTGAATGCCCTTGGGTTTTTAGAGGGATCAGATCTTTTAATAACGGTTATATTATCCCACTCAAAATCAAGTGTCATCCTAGAGTTCCTTATGTATAAGCTTATTGAATAGATTAGTGTCTCCATTTCACCTTTTTGGGCGGTTTATACATTTTCAGTTAGTGTTTCGTATCTATAAACACAGGTGATTGGATGTTGATGACTCGCTCCCGCTGTTGATCTAGTGCTTGCATAGATTAACCTTGTAGTGCATAGAGCCTATTTATTGTTATTTCAATGCATGTTTTCCTGTAATCAGTATGTATATTGTATGTATACATAGATCTGTCAGGTCCCTATTCTACAAGTGGTGCCACATCTAGGGAAGTGGAAAGACCACCTAACATTAAAGAGAAATGAATTTAAAGTACATGTGTTTTAACATGTTATGTATGTGTGTGTCATCATCTCTAAGCCATTTCTATTTTTACATGTGTAGAGCGCCAAAACGAATACTCCCAGAAGAGAAAAGGCGGACAAGCAAATACCTCCTTTCAAGATCACCTCCCTCCCCCAAAAAGATCAAATCATAGTACATATAACTTGAGGGACAAAACAAGTAAAGGGATGCTTGATGATGAAATTTTCGAATTGTACATGGAGTATGTCCTTCCTTTTTCTTAGACTATAAATTTCCAATTTATTTTTATTAGTATATTATTTTGTAATTTTTTTACTATAACTGTTTATGTAGGGATCTTTGGACGGGCTTAGATCCGGAAAAGAAGAGTGACCATGCGTACCTTGATTCATTGTGGTTTGATATGTACATCATTGGGAAACATAAATCAAAAGTGCTTAAATGGGTAAAAGCTAAGAAAATATTCACAAGACGATATGTATTTATCCCTATTGTTTATTGGTATGTTGCTCGCTTTGTTATCTTGCACAATCACTTATTTGATTGGCATGATACCGGATACTCACTTCCTTGACTATATGTAGGGGACATTGGAGCCTCCTTGTGTTGTGTAATTTTGGTGACACAAACTACTTGGGTACTCCAAAGGGGCCACGCATGCTACTGTTGGATTCACTTAGAACAACACAACCAAAGAGGTTGCCGTCGGTCATCAACAGGTTTGATCCATTTAGTTCCTCCATCTCTAAGCATCCAAAATAATTATAAACACGATGATATTGATAACACGTCGTGTTTACATATTTCCCTATGCATGCTGTACATGAGTCAAGATATCAAAGCAATAATGTATTATTTTATATTATTATCCATGATAGTAGCCTACCAAGGTGTTTTATGTCCAAAATTATATATACCACATGGTCCATTGTACTTAGACTTTGCATGGAGTGGACGTCAAAAGCCAACCGAGGCCTCAATTTATGTTCACATAATTGGTTGTTCATACATTTACATGATCTGTAGCCCATAAATGGCAACCTTATTCTGAATCTTCTATTTATTAACCTATTATTTCTTGTCTGCCAGCTTCATTACCGATATTTCAAAAACAGAAGAGCGGGAAGACATAGGGCAGTTCACAAATCAAGTCCAGCTTGAGTTTCCCGAGGTGGGAAGTTTACATCTGGAACTCTGTTTATTTTTATCCTTTGCTGAAAAACCTATCCATTATTATCCTCTAAATTGGTGCCTCTTAATATTATGATTTTTGTGTTTAAGATTCTTAAATAATGGCAGGTTCCCCAGCAAAGTGGAAGTGATTGTGGTATATATGTTCTTTACTTTATATACTGTTTCCTCAAAATCGAGAAACTGGGAGAAGATTTGAGCCAGCTGGTGCGTCACGGATTTGAAACTTTACACATCATTCTTGTTTTTTCCTTGCAAAGTCTTTTTCCAATTTTTTTCTTTACGCAAATTGATTTGCTAATTTTTTGATTTATGTGATGACCCTGTTCTCCAAGGGTGCCTTGTTCGACCCAGAGGTACTACAGAACCTGGAGGATATCCGCAAGGCTATTCTTTTATACCAAGAGTATGCTCATACGACCGTCTTTATTTCTTGTTTGTTAAACTGTAATCTTATTTCCCCTATACTTCTCTGCAGGAAACAGGATGCCACAATTACAGAGTAGGTCATATGGCAAGATTGCATCAAGTAAACTGTACTCCTACTTGTTATTGGGTAATGGGAGATTGGTGCATATGATAACATCATTTTATCTTCTATAATGATCTGCTATCTTATGTTAATTATCCATGCTTTTCTCTCTTACTTACCCAGGTAACAACATACCTTATCTACCAAAAAAGCCCATAGTTTCATCTTCAACGGCGGGAAGTTTGGAGGAAGTTCGAAGATTGTCGATGATATGTTGTCAATACAGTTTGTACAAACAGTCAAGGAGAAGTTTCAGTGGCAGTCAGCCCATAGTTCTTCCTACCGAATCTGCAAACGTTTCCATTCGTTCAATAAAATCTGAGATACCATTTTATTAAGTGCATTTGATATATTTATTTTGCAGTTCAGCATTACCAACTTACATTTTCTGGATCGCATGTGATCTAGTATAACTGTCCTTTTGAATAACTATTACCAGGGGTAATTCTTGTCCAGATAATTTCTCTTCGGCCATTTGTTCTGTCTTGATGCTTCCCAATCTTGATGGATAACGTGCACCATTACTGTTATTTTCAGTTTTTCACGCGTATGCATCGAGTTGGTTTCTGTAATCGGAAATTAGCAGTATGTTATGATGGTTTCAGTACAAAGATCAAATTTTGTTTGGGTAAGAAAAGAGTAGACCGTGGTCACAGCAGCACAGTCCATCTGTAGCATGCATCGAGCGCAAAGGATTCAGTTCAGATCATGCAATTGAAATGCCTTTTGCTTCATCGGCATCTGCATAGCTCCGGTACGTACGCCCGTGTGGAATACACCGAAGTGCAGTACTAGCTCAACAACAAACTTACAGAAGATTGGAGACGCTACCATTCCCATTCAAATGTGTGTGTTGCCAAAACATCTGTTTGTCAGTGCCGGCGCTGATGCCGGGTAGAGCGTGACCTTGCCAGAACTGTGCCGACAGGGTTTTATTTCTCGAGCGCCACTAGCCGTCGATCGGTGCTGGAGCATGCACATCTAGCATTCGAGTTCTTGGCTTAGAGCATCTCTAGCTAGCTGGTGATATATATGGTATAATTAATCCTCGAAATAGAGGCAAATAAATCATGGTATAGCAGATAGTCCGTTCCATCGCCCATAGCTTGATGTCTGCAAAAAAATCTTAGACTTGAAAGACGCCTTCATGTTCAATTGGTCCAATTGCTGCTATATATGAAGAGTGTACATTTTTAGCTCGTAATTTTACTAGTATTTCATTTGATCATTATCTTCGGGAAAGTAATTCCGTGGCTCATCTACTTGCTTGTAATGTGGAGGAACACTCAGTTTATTTTCTATAACAAGTATGTAGGAGAGATGGCTGAGCCGTTCAAAGCGTAGCACTGGAACTGGTATGTAGACTTTTGTTTACTGAGGGTTCGAATCCCTCTCTTCTCATTTTTCTAAATTCATATCACGCCTGAAATTAAAATCGGGGACAGTGGGGGAAATCATCTGTAAACTGCTGACCGAACCCATTCCCCTTCCCGCGATGCACCCCGCGTGCACAAACCGAAGCCCTAGCTGGCTGAGGTTTCCCTCCGGTGGCAGGTGCCGGCTCCGGCTTGGTCTCCCGGGTGCTTCAGGTCGGCGCGGTGGTGGTAGCTCGCGTTGGTTGCATGGGTCGTCGGCGTGGGCGCAGCACAACATTTGATATTCGGCAGCGGGGTGCGTGTGGTGGATGCGACCTCCCTTCTCTAGGGTATATGTCGGTGGCGTGCGTCTTGTGTTCGACAAGGTGGCTACGACCTAGGGATTGTCCTCGAGTGGACTAGATCTAGGCCCGAGATAGATCGGAGCTTGTGCTCTGGGTAGGTGATGTTGGGTTTGGTCCAGATGGTGCTAGCAGGAGGTGCTCGTGCAGTTCTCGCCGATGTGGTGGTCGGTGGTGGGGGTCGCAATACCATTGTGTCAGTGTGTGGGTCGACATCGATGGCCACAGACATGGGCGTTCTGCGAGCTCGTCTAGGCCAGGGCTTGGGGCCTGTTCACCAACAACAGTGGGCAGTCAGAGAGTCATTCCCCAGCTGTCCACCGGGATTGGCCGGGGACGCAACCATGTGCGCATCCTATGGTGGAAACGCTTATCCAGACTCGGTGGCTGATGCCAGGCAGAGAGTAGATGGCGTGCCTCTGCTCGTCCTACTGTGGTTGAGTGTGATGTGATGTGTGCGGTGTACGATGTCTTGCAATAAGATGCTGGTGCAGTGACCCCAGATGGCGGTCCACATAGTTTCCTATGCGGCAGGTAATATCTCGCAGGGGTAATGCTCTGATATGGATATAGGATTATGTTCTCGTCGTGCTTGTCCTAGAGATATGGTGGTGGCACGGGTGCTGACGCCGGCGACGACCGCGCGTGCCTCTCACTTCTTGAAGACGTCGTTGTGGTTCTTCTTTCCGTGTCAAGGCTCCAGGTGAAGACCTTTATGCGCAGCGGAATCGGCAGCGGCGACACCCCCCGTCCTTCTCCCTCTCGAGGGCGTTGTCATGGAGGTTAGGTGTACCATGGCATAGCGTGGCGTTGTGTTCAGTTCTTCCTGTATTCTCTTTCGGTAGCCCAATCGCATGCATTCTGCGTCGGCCAACTATCCTGGAATCGGTTTTGTAAGAGGACTACCTCATCATCTTGAATCATTTGGCCGTGTATTTTCTTCGGTTGTTGCTTTATATATAATACGGGGCGAAAGCCTGTTTTGAGAAATATGTTAAATGGGAGCTTTTCAAGATACAAAGAAAAGATACAACCCATTGAAAGAGCTATATCTAAAAGTATAAAATATATGTGTATACATGTATACGTTAAATGAGAGCTTTTCAACACATTATTGTATATTTTTGGTGTATATATATATAATATAATTGTATAAATGTTTAACATTTTACAAAACATGTTTTGAATATATTTTTCAAATACATGTTAACACATTTTTGAAATGATAAAGACATTTTTGGAACTATGAAAAAATTATGTATAATTTACAAACATTTTCTGAAAATGACACGAATGCATTTTTGAAACATTTCAAATTTTATAAAATGTGACGTACATTTTTTTGAAAATATGGGACTTTTTTAAATTGCCACAAACATTTTTCTTACATATGATTAGCATTTTCTTGTAGACAATTAACATTTTCTACCTTCTACGTTTACATTTGTACATTTTTAGTATATCACAAACATTTTCTTAGACACAGTAAACATTTTAAATGCAAGATTAACATCTTCCATCACACATTTAACATTGTTTTAAATGTGACATGCATTTTAAATACAAGAACATTTTTCTACATTTGTATAAGCACTTTTTGAATGTCACGTACATTTTTTTAAATGTATGACTTTTTTTAATTGTCACAAACATTTTTTATACATGTAACTACATTTTTTGCATACACAATTAACATATTTCTACTTTCTAAATTAAATTTATAATTTTTTTGTATCTCTCTTTTTATTTTTTACGGGCTGACTCCTGAGACCAGTGGTGCCGCGTTAAGCAAATATTCGGAATGGATAGTCATTAAGTGGGAGCACTTACTGCTGGCCAGCGTTTCCATCTTGGCGCTACACAAAAGGAAGGTGGGCGAAGACGACACAAGTTAGAGCATACGCAACCTTGAAGATGCGACACAAGTCTGAACTCCAGCTCGCCGTCGCCAATGAGACCATACTCGATAATGCGTCCCGCCAGCCTCAACTCCCCATCGCCCGTCTGCCTCGCGATGAGGCCATCGAAGTCTAGGGTTCTTCCTACCGCCGCCCCGCCCAGGTTCTCCTCCGCGCCCCGCCACAGCAGCCGCGGCGGCGACCAAGGTGAGCTCACGAACGACTAGACCGATTTTCCCCCTTCGCCTCTGGCTGATCTGTTTGTCAGAAACGATTCTCTGGTTGATCTCGGATGATGACCTTGCAGTAATGCGTGCGTGCTGGTAGGTTCGGTGGTCAGTAGGATCGACAGTAGCTCTATCTGTACATCTAGCTCTCTCCACTCTCCTGCCAATTAACGGCTGCTGCCTGCTGCACCAGTTCCCGACCTGCAGCGCCTCCCACTATACCGTATGTAGTGTATCCGTTGGCTAGTACTCCAAAGGATGAGGTTAGCTCCAATAAAGAGGCCATGATTCAAGCCGAGCTGATGAATTCCAAGCTGTAGGATGCACTCAATTCAAGTGAGGTTAAGAAATCTCATATTCGAGTAAGTACCACAATAAGTGCTGGTCATTTTCATTCAGACCCTCATCTTTTTTCACTTGTCATGTGAGTAGCGTCTCTATGTTTTCTTCCAGTAGGGACACGTTCAGTGCACTCACTAGGTGCAGCCCCCGACACTATGATCGATTGCTTTCAATCGATTAGAGTCTATAGGATTAGTTTATTGCCTTCTTCACAAATGTAGAACCAATATCTTATATTCCCGGCTTCACTCAGGTTGTAAGATCATCCGAGTGTTGTGTGGTAACATTTTTCCAGTGGGGGCACGATCAGTGCACCCACTGGATGGATGTAGCCTACATTATTAGATCATTTTTTCCAGTGGGGTCAGTGCACGATCAGTACTCTGACTGATTCTTGACAATCAGTTAGAGTCTATATTATTAGATCGTTTTTTTCTTTGAAATTTAGGTCGATCCTCTGAATCCATAGTTTCACTCGGTCACTATATTCTTATCTGCTATCTCATGTCTTTCAAACATAAATATTGTGAACTCAAATCCAAGCATTTGGCATTCAGGAAGAAGTAGAAAGTCTTCGTGCGGAACTGGAGAAAGAGAAAAAGAAGAACGACAAGCTCGAGAAGGAGAAAGCTATTATGGGAGGTACACATTTAATTCCTGACACCACCATGGCACGCCACAACAATCAAGGTGAGCGCACAATCTTCTCATCATGGTGGTGACTAGTGAGTGTCGTTCCTCATCTCTTTGAGTCATCTATGGGTGTGTTTTGGTTCCATATTTGGTAGGCTAGATCAACTTCTTGCAAAGTGCAAACGGAGAAGCTTTCAAAATACCTTGTCAAGTCCGAAATTATCCCTGATTGTATTACATGTTTGCTTCTTGGAAATGGACATGGTTTCCTAGGATATTCACTAACCACTCATATTTCATTGTATTATTATAGGGGTATCGCATGCCCTTCGGTTTTTAGAGGGCTTGATCAGATCTTTCATATCGTTTATATTATCCCACTCAAAACCAAGTGTTGTCATAGAGTTCCTTATGTATAAGATTATTGGATAGATTAGTGCCTCCATTGCACCTTTTTTGGTGGTTTATACATTTTCAGTTAGAGCTTCATATCTATAAACACAGGTGATTGCATGTTGACGATTCACTCCAGTTGTTGATCTAGTGCTTGCATAGATTAATCTTGTAGTGCATAGAGCCTATTTATTGTTATTTTAATGCATGGGTTTGCTATGATCAGTTTGTATACTATATATATATACCATATATATATGTCACACTACTAGGAAAAGGGCTATAGATAGGATTGATACTAATGGCGCACCAGGGAAGTAGTACGCCACTACTATATACTAATGACGCACCAGTTGGTAATGCGCCATTAGTGTGAAAGACACTAATGGCGCACCAGAAAACAGGTGCGCCACTAGTGATAATTTTTTTTTCATTTTTACATACATACTAATGGCGCATCCTACCGAAGTGCGCCATTACTAGTTCTAACTAGTAATGGCGCACCAGACAGGGAGTGCGCCAGTACTGAATTTTTTTATTCTTTTTTTTTGCAAAACTACTAAGGGCGCACCTTGTAGAAGTGCGCCATTAGTATATATTTTGATATCATGAATATTTTTAAATTTCATGGGCACTTTTTGATATCATGAATATCTTTAAATTTTATGGGCACTTTTTGAATTCATGAATATTTTTTCAAATTTGATGATATTTTTTCATATTCAATATGATAAAATATTAAATATTCATTAGGACACTCGATCTCGATCCCTCTCCATCTCGATCTCGATTCCCCCTCCATCTCGATCTCGATCCCACCCGCGCCTCCTCTCCCCTCTTCATTTTTTAGAAAATAATAATAATAAAGTGTAGACTACAATTGTTGTTAAACAACAATTATTACTGTTTTTATAAAAAATATTACTGTTTCATATTCATATTCATTTTCTAAAAAATTATTACATGCAACAAAAAAAATTACTTATAGCGCACCTCTGGCTGGTGCGCCATTGCTATATATATAAAAAAAGATTACTAATGGCGCACCTCTGCCTGATGCGCCATTGCTATGTAAAAAGAAGATTATTAATGGCGCACCTCTGCCTGGTGCGCCATTGCTATGTAAAAAAAAGATTACTAATGGCGCACCGACCGCAGGTGCGCCATTAGTAAGATTTCCCCTAGCTAATTCCCTCCCTCTCGCCAGATCCCCTTCATCCCTCTCCCTCGCCCCCCTAGCTAATTCCCCCCGCTGCCCCGACCCACGCCGCCGCCGCCCCCGCGCCTCCGTCTCCGTCGCCGCCCCCGCGCCTCCTCGAGCCGAGCGCCGCCTCCCTCGCCGTCCCCCCTCTGCTCGCGCCCACGCCCTCGACGTCCTCCTGCCCTCGTGCCGCCTCGACTAGCTCCGGCTACCCCGAGTCGCCCTCGACCTCCCCAGTGAGCACCCGAGCCGCTTCCCCCTCTTCCCCCTCTTGATTTCCTTCTGATGTGTTCTAGGGTTAGGGGTTGGAGAATTTTGGACAAGAAAAGGGGTTGGAGAATTAAGTAGCTAGGGTTGGGGAATTAAGTAGCTAAGGAGATTATGTTTAGAGCATCAATGATGGGTGTTGATATACCTCTGGATAATTTTGATTTTATTCATGTTCTCAAGGAATTGGAATTATCCAGGGAACAAATTAGTAAGAAATTTGTACAGTAGCAACCAGGGGAGGTCGAGGGCAGCAACCAGGGGAGGAGAGGAGGAGCAGACCAACAGCAGCAGCAACCATGGGATGAGGGGAGGAGCGGACTAGTAGCAGCAACCAGGGGAGGAGGGGACGAGCAGACCAGCAATAGCAGCAACCGGGGGAGGAGCAGCAAGCCAGCAACCATGGGCGGTGGCGGCGGCTGCCTAGGAGAGGGTTGGGTCGGGGGGAGGGGAACATGTTCGATCTAGGTTTCCAGGGGGTGGTTTGATACAGTAAAAACATATGACAGATGGGGCCCAAAAATTTGAGTCGCTCAACCCAGAAAACACGACTAGTCGAGACTAGTCGCTCGACAGTCGCCGGGCTGAGTCGACCCTGCCAGTGCGACTCGACGACTAGTCGCAACTAGTCGAGAAACTCGAAAACAGAGGCGAACATAGAATCCTGCATGCGCATTTTGAAGCAAGACTCCTGTGATGATTTATACTCAACTTTATTTGTGTTTTATCTTGAAATTCAAACTTACTGTATCCTGAAATTCAAGCTTACTATACCCTGATTTGACTGGAGTACAATGTTGCAGCTTCACTTGTCTTCGAGTGAAATACTCCTGAACAATCATAATCAATTGTTGCATATGGCGCTATATTAGTTCTACCAAGTTGAGGGTTTCGTTAAGTAGGCCTAACTTGATCATAATCAATTTTTAAGGGGCTATATTAGTTCTACCAAGTTGAGGGTTTCGTTAAGTTGCATGTACCCTGAATTCAAGTAAATTAAGTTGCCTGTACCAAGTTGAGTACTCCAGTTTTCTGTTTTCTGTTTTCGTTAAGTTGGAGTAACAGTTTTATTGCCTGTTACTGCACCTGTACTGCACATTACAAAGTCTCCTAGTACTTAAATCACCCAAGCTATGAGGCAAAAATTTCAGTTAACTGTTATGGACAATTGTCAATTTTCTGTAATGATGATGGAACATTATAAAGCATTGTACTCCAGTGTATATGAAGGATACAAAAAATTTAGCAACTTCTCCGATTTTATAAAGTTGTTCTTATATGGGTGAAACTTCACTTGTTTTTAGGCTAGTGCAGGGTGTTGCTTTATTCTGTCATCATTTGTAACTATGTCACAAATAAATTGTTCCTTCTTCTGTATTTGAAGTAATGATTGTTCTTAAGCTGAGGCATGGATTAAGCTGTTTCTTTGCTGTACCATTATATCTGGATGATTTTTTGTTTGGTGACCTATTATATCTGGAATGGAAGCTCACATAAGTTGAGCTGATTTTTTTCCATATGAAAGCAGAGGACCATATGGCCTGTGGCTGGGTTTTGTCTCCGACCATTGTGTCGTGATGAATTTGCAGGTACCCCGAGAGGCCCTTGAGTTTGCCGGAATGTCGATTAACTTCCGTTCCGGCAAATTCGGGTACTCCATATGTCCTATTTTCAGCAAAGGTCATGCTGAAATTTTCCGTGAATTTTAGCATGACTTTGCTAAAAATAGGACATATGGGGTACTTGCGACTAATGCATTGGCCGGGGTATCTTAGTACTTAGTTAAGTAGGATCAACTGCCCCGCCATTCTTGCTGCATTAAACCATAGGTGGCAATAGAGTCAAGTGATTAGGCCCAACTTAGAATTCTCGGTAGCATCGATAAACCCTAGATGATAAACCCAACATAGGTGGCAATAGAGCCAAGTGATTAGTGCCAAGTGATTAGGCCCAACCTAGGGTGCCTCGGCATCGATAAACCCTAAATGATGAAAACTTAACTTCGCTTCTATAGGGTGCCTCGGTGTCGATGAGAACCTAAATGATGTACGCTTAGGCTTTTAGGGTGCCTCGGCGTCGGCAAAACCTAAATGATGAAAGCTTAGGCTTTTAGGGTGCCTCGACGTCGACAAACCCTAAATGATAAAACCTTGGCTTTTAGAGTGCCTCGGTATCGATAAGAACCTAAATGGTGAAAGCTTAGGCTTTTAGGGTGCCTCAGCGTCGACAAACCCTAAATGATAAAAGCTTAGCTTTTAGGATGCCTCGGTGTCGACAAACCCTAAATGATGTAGTTTTGAATTATGAACGTAGGATATGTCGTCATCATCATCGGACGACGAAAGTCTCCCGGCGGAGTGTTGTGACTGGTGCCACGACGATCGAGGTCTGTGCGACATGCCTCACCTGGACGATGATCGGCGCTTCAGCATTAAGCTCGAGGAGACATTCGAAGTTGAAACGGTACATAACGACGACAAGTGTTATTTTCATAATTAAGCATGACTTCAACTATTTCAACGTGTAATTTTCATCTTTTACAATTCGAGTATAGGTTATCCCATGCCATGCAAGACGCTATGTCTTGGAGAGGATGGATTTTGAAGACCATGAAATTTTTGAAACAAAGAAAATTCACCTAAGGACTCATCACGATGTGGACTTTGAAGTAAATCTATATAATTCTAAGAGCGTAACCCATTTTGGTTGAAAAAATTGGGAAGCATTTTGCAAGATGTATGGTTTTGATGAGGGTATGCTTATCACCATGGATCTTGGTAATCCTGACATCAACCAAGACAATATGGACATTTGGGTCCTTGTTGATACGCCTCCAGTTCTACCGCTATGTGAGTTTCTCAAACATAGTTATTAGCTAATTTATATTATTTATTTCAAAATAGTTGACAGCTTATTTTTATTGTTCAAAGAATGTGCGGGAGATGGTAGACAAAACCCACTACACCGATGGCTCCGAATTAACAACTTACAAGGAGAAAAATCATCTGGTCGGATTTTGTACTGACATTGAGAATTACATTATCCACAATCAATCTCCTCAACATTATGGTAAATACGTGCCACTAGTGCATGTGTTCAACTACGGTAACTACCATGGAGATACCCTGGTAAGATTTTTTACTATTACGACATTCGTGCATCTTTTGCATACTTCTAAAACTAGTACATCATTGCTAACTGTGAAATTATTACTATGTTTTTCAACAGATAATCCTAGAGAATTGTGTGCCTCATATGATGTATCAGAAAGGTAGTGAATGTTTTGAACATACAGCCAGGTCATCCTACGAATCTCAACTGTCCATACGAGATTTCTAAAAGAAATGGAGACATGAAAATCAAAGAATGGAAAAAATGTATGGACAGTCGTAAGGAGCTTCTTGGAAGCAAAAGGAAGCGAAGCGCAAGAATTGGAGACAGGACGTTCTCCATTCTCCATAATGGAGAGTCAGGGTTTATATTGTTTTATGCTATTTTAGCTTAAATAGGGTATTTAGGTCCTGCCTAATACTGATGATCATGTGCTAAGAACAATTAAATAGGGTTGGTTCGATGACTATCAAGATGATGATCGTATGACTTGTTATGAATAACGAGTAGAAGTTGTATGGTGATGATTAGTAGGACTTGTTAGGATTAGTATTACTTCCGACAAACTCGATACCCGCGGTCTCGAGACTTGTAATGTTTTATCTTTGTTCGGTCTTTTGAATTCGGAGACTAATATGATGAATTGTATTCGGAGACTAATCTTCTATTGTATTCGATGAATCTGCTGTTGCTGTGTGCTACTGTCTATATTCTGTCAAATAATATATTTTGTAACATGTGCAAAAATCAAAAAAGTAAAAAAAAATAAAACCTAATATGCATACTAATGACGCATCACTACAGAGTGCGCCATTAGTATGCCAAGTATACTAATGGCGCATCCATCCGCAGTGCGCCATTAGTGTGCCAAAGCACATGGTTAAATATGGCCCCTGGGAGGCATACTAATGGCACATGGTGTTATATACTAATGGCGCACTGGGTGGTGCGCCATTAGTATACCAGATACTAATGGCGCACCAGTGGTGCGCCATTAGTAAAAAATACTAGTGGCGTGATACTAATGGCGCACCAGTAATGCTCCATTAGTAGGCAAAACTGGTGCGCCATTAGTAGGCCTTTTCCTAGTAGTGTCAGGTCCCTATTCTGCAAGCAGCGCCACATCTAGGGAAGCAGAAAGACCACCTAGCATTAAAGCTCTAAGTTGTGTTCTCGTCGAATTGTTATAATTGTTTATAACAATGTAATCACTACACATAATTCTTCTTCTTTTTTGGCAGCTTCTAAGATTTGCTAGTTGTAATCTGAAGTAATATTACTTTTGAAAATATTGGTTTAGGGGTTGTTTTCATATTTCCATGCTGAACTAGGTTTAGGTCAACTTAAAGGGATCGTTACAAATAATTCCATGATCTTATTTAATTTAAGTGATCTTATTCTTCAGGTCAATTACGAACTATTAGTTTTCTATGCTGCTTATGTTTGTTAGTGCATTCTAGAATGGTTGCTTTATTATTAATCTATGGGATATGCTTATGAAGTTTTTGTGTTGTTTCATAGGATACATTTCCTAGTGCATAGGACGACCCCATTCTAGGCTGTTTATCTAATCGAACTTTGGAAGTTGCAATCAAAAAGGTTGCTAGTCTGCAACTTCATTAAGAAGGCATTTCTTCTACCCTGGAAACTATTGTTTATGCCGGAAGAAAATAACTTCTTTGAAATTTCTTTTCGTTTATATGCAGTGCATAATATACTATCCTGATAACGGTACTAAATTAGTTCATTGGTTACAAATCATTGTTGTACCGTTCTGTCCAAGTAGAAAAATGTTTATCTTTCAGGTACTTGATTTACAATTCTTTATATATTTCCCATATACGTACCTGAGGACAACATGACCGCACGTTGTTAGTTGTGTTATTACTAGTTCGCTATGTGTTTTTTTTTATCATTTTAGTGTTATATTCACCCCTATATGTGACTTATGAAGATGATTTGCTACACCGAGGACGAAAAGCTTGAAGAAAAATGAATTTTAAATACATGTGTTTTAACATGCTATGTATGTGTGTGTCATTACCTCTAAGTCATTTCTATTTTTCCATGTTTAGAGTGCCAAAACAAGTACTCCAGAAGAGCAAAGGCGGAGAAGCAAATACCTCCTTTCAAGATCACCACCGTCCCCCAAAAATTCAAATCATAGCAGTACATATATCGTGAGGGACAAAACAAGCAAAAAGATGCTTCATGATGAAAATTTTGAATTGTACATGACGTATGTCCTGCCTATTTCTTATATTATAAATTTACAATTTATTATTATTATTATTATGTTATTTTATAAATTGTTACTACAACTGTCTATGTAGGGATCTTTGGACGGGCATAGATCCGGGAAAGAAGAGTGATTATGCGTACCTTGATTCGTTGTGGTTTGATATGTACAGCATTGCAAAACATAAATCAAAAGTCCTTAAATGGGTAAAAGCTAAGAAAATATTCACAAGACGATATGTATTTGTCCCTGTTGTATATTGGTATGTTGCTCTCTTTGTTATCTAGCACAATGACTTATTTGATTGGCATGGTACCGAATATTCACTTCCTTGACTAATATAGGGGACATTGGAGCCTCCTTGTGTTGTGTAATTTTGGCGAGACAAACTACTTGGGTACTCCAAAGGGGCCATGCACGCTACTGTTGCATTCACTTAGAACAACACAACCAAAGAGGTAGCTGTCGGTCATCAACAGGTTTGATCCATTCAATTCCTCCATCTTAAAGCATCCAAAATAATTATGGACACGATGATATGTCTGATAACAACTTTACATATTTCCCTATAGCATGCTGTATGCGAGTCAAGATATCAAAACAGTTATGTATTATTTTAGATTATTATCCATAACAGTAGCCTACCAAGGTGTTTGTATGTCCAAAATTATATATACCACATGGTGCATTGTACTTAGAGTCTGCATGGAATGGATGTCAAAAGTCAACCGAGGCCTCAATTTATGTTCACATAATACGTTGTTTACATGATCTATTTCCCATAAATGGCAAACTTATTCTGAATCTCCTATATTTATTAACCGATTAATTATTGGTTGTGTGCCAGCTTCATTATTGATATTTTTAAACAGAAGAGCAGAAGAGATAGGGCAGTTCACAAATCAAGTCCAGCTTGAGTTTCCTGAGGTGTGAAGTTTACATCTGGAACTCTGGCTATTTTTTATCCTTTTCCGAATTATCCTCTAAATTGGTGCTTCTTAATATTATGATTTTTGTTTACGGTTCTTAAATAATTGCAGGTTCCGCAGAAAAGTGGAAATGATTGTGGTATATATGTTCTGTATTTTATATACTGTTTTCTCAAAATCAAAAAACTGGGAGAAGATTTGAGCCAGCTGGTGCGTCACGGATTTGAAGCTTTACAAAATATTCTTGTTTGTTCCTTGCAAAGTCTTTTATAATATGTTTGTTTGCACAAATTGTTTTACTAACTTGTTGATTGATGTGATGACCCTGTTTTAAGGGTGCCTTGTTCGACCCAGAGGTACTACAGAACCGGGAGGACATCCGCAAGGCTATGCTTTCATACCAAGAGTATGCTCATCCTACTGTCTTTATTTTCTTGCATGTTAAACTGTGATCTTATTTCCCCTATACTTCTCTGCAGGAAACAGCATGCCACAACTACACAGTAGATCATATGGCAAGATTGCATCAAGTAAACTGTACACCTACTTGTTATTGGGTAATGGTAGATTGGTGCCTATGATAACATCATTTTATCTCCTATAATGCTCTGCCCTCTTATGTTAATTATCCATGCTTTTCTCTCTTACTTACCCTGGTAACAACATACCTTATCTACCGAAAAAAAACCATAGTTTCATATTCAACGGTGGCAAGTTTGAAGGAAGTTCGAAGATTGTCGATAATATGTTGTCAAATACAGTTTATACAAACAGTCAAGAAGAAGTTTCAGTGGCAGTCAGCCCATAGTTCTTCATACCGAAGCGGTGGGGGTTGCAATACCATTGTGTCAACGTGCGGATCAACGCCGATGGCCACCGACATGGGTGTTTTGTGAGCTCGCCTAGGCCAGGGCTTGGGGATTATTCACCAACAGCAGTCAGCAGTCATGGAGTCATTCCCTAGCTGTCCACCGGGATTGGCTGGGGACGCAGCCATGGGCGCATCCTATGGTGGAGACGCTTACCCAGACTCAGTGGCTGATGCCGGGCAGAGAGTAGAAGGCGTGTCGCTGCTCTTCCTAGCGTGGTTGAGTGTTGTGAAGTGCGCGGTGTACGATGTCTTCAGACAGGATGCCGGGGCAGTAACGCCAGATGGCGATGCATAGTTAGCTCTATGGCAGGTAACATCGCGAGGGTTTGGTCTCTCCTTCTGGGTCGTGTGGGCGACGGGAGGTGTAGCAGTGGGTGGCTCGGGCGTGCTCTTTGTCTCGTAAGGCTATTGCTCTTATATGGATCTAGGATTTTGTTCTCGTCGTGATTGTCCTAGAGATCTTGTGGTGGCATAGGTGAGTTGCCGAGCGGAAGCTCTGTGCCTTGGTGCCGATGACGGCGACGGCCGTAGGTGCCTCTCTCTTCTTGAAGACGGCGTTGTGGTTCTTCTATTCGTGTCAAGGCTCCAGGTGAAGAACTTTGTTCGTAGTGGACTCGGCAGCGGCAACGCATTGCGTCCTTCTCCCTCCCGAGGGTGTTGTCGTGGAGATTAGGTGTACCATGGCATAGCGTGGTGTTGTGTTCAGTTTTTCCTGTATTCTCTTTAGGTAGCAAATCGCGTGCATTCTGCATCGGTCAGCTATCCTGAAATCGGTTTTGTAAGAGGATTCCCTCACCATCTTGAATCATTTGACCGTGTATTTTCTTTGGTTGTTGCTATATATATCAGGCGCGGCGAAAGCCTGTTTTGAGAAATACGTTAAATGAGAGCTTTTCAAGATACAAAGAAAAGATACAACCCATTGAAAGAGCTATATCTAAAAGTTTAAAATATATTTGTATACATGTTTACGTTAAATGAGAGCTTTCCAACACATTGTATATTTTTCGTATACATATAAAATATAATTGTATACATGTTTAACATTTTACAAAACTTCTTTTGAATATATTTTTCAAATACATGTGATTTTTTTTTGAAATGATAATGACATTTTTTGAACTATGGAAAAAATTATGTATAATGTGCAAACATTTTCCAAAAATGACACGAACACATTTCTGAAACATTTCAAATTTTATAAAATGTGACTTAAATTTTTTTAAAAATAAGGGACTTTTTTAAGTGCCACAAACATTTTTCTTACATATGATTAACATTTTTCTTGTACACAATTAACATTTTCTACCTTTTACATTTATATATGTGCCGGCGAGGCTTTGCCAGGCCGTGCCCCCTGGTGGCGATGAGGGAGGGAAGGACGGGAGGAGGGCGCCCCGGGGGCGGCGCTAGGACTAGCCTCCGGGGTCGCTCGCGGGAGGGAGCTCTCTGTTTTGTACACCACCGCCGACCCAAATTTTGGGCAGGGTCTGTAAACGGTCGACCTGAAATCATCATGCCCAGGCTTGGCGCACGGCATTTTTTGTGAATTTTAAAATAAATCATTTGCCTGATTAAAATGTTGAAAACTTAGATGTGTTTTTTTTCCTAAAAAAATCCCACTGAAACAGCCCCCGCTCATCCTCCCCGCGCGCGGCCACCTACTGCTGGCCAGGAAATCTTTGGAAGGGATCGATGCTCATTAATTGGCAGTAGATACTGCTGGGAAGGTCGTCGTCCACCAAAGGAAGGTCGTCGTCCTCCCCTCACTCTGAATTCCAACTCGCGTCGCCAGTCAGATCATACTCCACGATGCGTCCTCCCAGCTCGCCGTCGCCAATCAGATCGTACCCAATACTGCGTCCCCCCAACCTCAACTCGCCATCGCCGGTCTGCCTGGCGATGAGGCAAGCAAAGTCCAGGGTTCTCCTCCCTACCACCCCGCCTGGGTTCTCGTCCCCGCGCCTCCACAGCAGCTGCGGCCAGGATTTGGTCGGCGACATCGGCAGCCACAAGGACGACGGCGACCAAGGTTTTCCCCCCTGTCCTTCCCCTCAGGCTGATCTTCTAGTCGGCTTAGATTGTTTCTTGCTCTTTGTTCAGTTTCTTGCAAACGGCGGAGAAGGTTTTACTGTATTTTTGAGAGCGCTCCAATTCAGGATTCGTTTACAAACCTTGACATCAACATGCATGGCTTGCTCCTCCAACAATCCCTATAGGTTAGCATGCATGTTGTTACCTAGGTAAGTAAGAGAGAAAAGCATAGGGTTCTCCATCCCTAGCACCACCATGCCGCGGCACAACAACCAAGGTGAGCGCAAGATCATCTCATCACGATAGTGACTAGTGAGTGGCGTTCCTTGTGATCTTCTCTATGGATGTCTCCGGGTCATGTATGGACTGGTGTGTTATGGTTCGATAATTGGTATTTTGTAGGTTAGCTATATATAGTTCTGTCTACACCTCTCATGGCTATATCTGATATGAACCTGTCTGCTAACAATTTTGGTACAGTGTCCCAAGATGATGTTGCAATAGTACCTGATTTGGCTTCTGTCGACTTGTCTGCTGGAGATATCGCAAGGCCCTCTGAGCAGCTAATGTTGCTAGCCCAGCCTAGCTATAAGACGAAGAATGTGGTGCCATTTGTGTCCAAGTAAGTATAAGTAGTTGAATCTTGCTTTGATCATTCGGATGTTATAACCATCATGTGTCATTTTCTCATGCAGGGTCACCACTTCTACAAGTCATAACTGCCAAGCTATCGAGCAGACAGTGTGCAAAGGCAAAGGACAAACTGACGTTGATGTTGTCACTTCAAAAGGTATTCTATTTCTTGTATAATCATCCTAGTAGAAAAGACAAAGCAAGGACTAATGAACTGTTGCTTTGCATTGTTTGTAGTTGTAGCCATTGAAGAAGTGATTACTGTGGAGGATGTTGAAGAGCAAGTTCAAATGGACGTTGATCCACCTAGTCCAAGGCGAAATCAAGTGGCGATGGACACCGATCATGAAAGGGTACAAAAAATTCCGGAAATTCAGTCAGATGCAAGTGTCCACGCGCCGACCAGTATTGTACAAGCCAGTCCAAGTGCCTTGCCAGATACGGCACCCCGGCCTGCAACGCCTCCCACTATTCCATGTGTACTGTATCCGTTGGCCAGTCCTCCAGTGGATGAGGAGGTTAACACTAGCAAAGGGGCCATGATTCAAGTAGAGCAGATGAACTCCAAGCTGAAGGATGCACTCGATTCAAGTGAGGTTCTAAAAGATCCTATCCAAGTAAGTACCACAGTAAGTGCCGATCATTTTCATTCGGACATTCAACTTTTTGCCTTGTCATCCGAGTAGTGCCTGATATGTTTTCTTCCAGCAGGGACACAGTTAGTGCACTGACTAGGTCCCCCGAGACTCTCATTGATCGCTAGCAATCTGTTAGAGTATATAGGATTATTTTATTTCCGTCTTCGTCAATCTAGAGCCAATATCTTAAATTCATGGATTCCCTCGGGTTATAAGATCATCTGAGATGCATGTGGTAAGTTTTTTCGAGTGGGGGCATGATCAGTGGACCCACTAGGTGTAGCCCCCGAGACTCTGGCTGATTGTTGACCATCAATTAGAGTCTATATTATTAGATCGTTCTTTGTCTTTGAAATTTTGGTCGATTCCTTTCGATCTATAGTTTCACTCGGTCACTATACTGCTAACTGCTATCTCCTTTCTTTCGAACAGAAATATTGTGAACTACGATACAAGCATCTGGTATTGCAGGAAGAAGTAGAAAGTCTAGTGGAACTGGAGAAAGAGAAAAAGAAGAATGAGAAGCTGGAGACAGAGAAAGAAATCATGGGAGGTAAACTTTTCGTCCCAGGAACCACTATGCCGCGCCACAACAACCAAGGTGAGCGCATGTTGTTAGTTGTGCTATTGCTAGTTTACTACATGTTGTATATTATTTTAGTATTGTGCTCACCCCTATATGTGACTTATCTAGATGATTTCCTACACCGAGTATGAAAAACTTAAAGAGAAATGAATTTTAAGCGCATGAGTTTTAACCTGTTATGTATGTGTGTGTCATTATCTCTCAGTCGTTTCTATTTTTCCATGTGTAGAGTGCCAAGACAAATACCCCCAGAAGAGTAATGGCGGAGAACCAAATTCCTCCTTTCAAGATCACCTCCCTCCCCCAAAAATTTCAAATCATAGTACATATAACGTGAGGGAAAAAACAAGTAAAGGGATGCTTGGTGATGAAATTTTTGAATTGTACGTGGAGTATGTCCTGCCTTTTTCTTAGATTATTAATTTCCAATTTACTTTTATTAGTATATTATTTTATAATTTGTTACTACAACTGTTTATGTAGGGATCTTTGGATGGGGATACATCCGGAAAAAGAAGAGTGACTATGCATACCTGTATTCGTTGTGGTTTGATATGTACATCATTGGGAAACATAAATCAAAAGTCCTTAAATGGGTAAAAGATAAGAAAATATTCACAAGAATATATGTATTTGTCCCCATTGTTTATTGGTATGTTGCTCGCTTTCTTATCTTGCACAATCACTTATTTTATTGGCATGATACTGAATATTCACTTCCTTGACTAAATGTAGGGGACATTGGAGCCTCCTTGTGTTGTGTAATTTTGGCGAGACTAACTACTTGGGTACTCCAAAGGGGCCACGCATGCTACTGTTGGATTCACTTAGAACAACACAACCAAAGAGGTTGCCATCCGTCATCAACAGGTTTGACCCATTTAATTCCTCCATCTCTAAGCATCCAAAAAAATATGAACATGATGATATATCTGATAACATGTTTACGTATTTCCCTATAGCATGCTGTCCGCGAGTCAAGATATCAAAACAATAATGTATTGTTTTAGATTATTATCCATAATAGTATCCTACCATGGTGTTTGTATGTCCAAAATTATATATACCACATGGTGCATTGTACTTAGACTTTGCATCGAATGGACGTCAAAAGCAAACCGAGGCCACAATTTATGTTCACATAATTGGTTTGTTCATACATTTACATGATCTATATATAGCCCATAAATGGGAACCTTATTCTGAATCTCTTATATTTATCAAACCATTATTGCTTGTGTGGCAGCTTCATTATTGATATTTTAAAAACAGAAGAGCGGGAAGAGATATGGCTGTTCACAAATCAAGTCCAGCTTGAGTTTCCTGAGGTGTGAAGTTTACATCTGGAACTCTGTCTATTTTTATAATTTCCTGAATTATCCTCTAAATTTGTGCTTCTTAATATTATGATTTTTGTTTATGGTTCTTATATAATTACAGGTTCCACGGCAAAGTGGAAATGATTGTGGTATATATGTTCTGTATTTTATATACTGTTTTCTCAAAATCGAAAAACTGGGAGAAGATTTGAGCCAGCTGGTGCGTCACGGAATTGAAGCTTTACAAAATATTCTTATTTGTGCCTTGCAAAGTCTTTTTCCAATTTGTGTCTTTACGCAAATTGTTTTACTAATTTGTTGATTTATGTGATGACCCTGTTCTAAGGGTGCATTGTTCGACCCAGATGTACTACAGAACCTGGAGGACATCCGCAAGGCTATTCTTTTATACCAAGAGTATGCTCATCCGACCGTCTTTATTTCTTGTTTGTTAAACTGTGGTCTTATTTCCCCTATACTTCTCTGCAGGAAACAGGATGCAACTATTACAGAGTAGGTCATATGGCAAGATTGAATCAAGTAAACTGTACACATACTTGTTATTGGGTAACGGGAGATTGGTGCATATGATAACATCATTTTATCTTCTATAATGCTCGCTATCTTATGTTAATTGTCCATGCTTTTCTCTCTTACTTACCCAGGTAACAGTCAAGAAGAAGCTTCAGTGGTAGTCGGCCCATAGTTCTTCATACCGAATCTAGAAACGTTTCCAGTCGTTCAATAAAATCTAAGATACCATTTGCATTTGATATATTTATTTTGCAGTTCAGAATTACCAACTTATATTATTTGGATCGCATGTGATCGAGTATAACTGTCCTTTTGAATAATTATTACCAGGGGTAATTCTTGTCCAGATAATTTCTCTTGGGGCATTTGTTCTGTCTAGATGCTTCCCGTTCTGGATGAATAATGTGCACCATTACTGTTATTTTCACGCGTATGCATCGGGTTGGTTTCAGTAATCAGAAATTAGCAGTATGTTATGATGGTTCCAGTAGAAATATCACTTTTGTTTGGGTAATTAAGAAAAGAGTAGACCGTGGTCGCAGCACAGTCGATCTGTAGCATGCAGGTAGCTGGGTAGGAGCGATGGTGGATCGGTCCACGATTGGGCGGCATCATGCATGATGCGTAAAGGATTGAGTTGAGACCTTGAATTGAAATGCCTTTTGCTTACTCAGCATCTGCATGGCTCCGGTACGTACGTCGGTGTGGAATCCACCGGAGTGCAGTACTAGCTCAGCAGGAAACGTCCCCTAATAAAAAGGGGAAAAGCTCACCAGCAAACTTACTCAAGATTGGGGATGCTACCATTCCCATTCATATGTGTCCGTGGCAAAAACATCCGTTCGCCAGTGTGTTGATGCCAGGTAGAGTCTGATTTGCTTACCTTGCCAGAACTGTGCCGACACGGTTTTATTTGTGGAGTGCCACTAGCCGTTGATCGGTGCTGGAGCATGCACATCCAGCATTCGAGTTCTTGGCTTAGAGCATCTCTAGCTAGCTGATGCTATATATGGTATAATCAATACTCGAAATAGAGGGGGGAAAATCGTGGTATAGCAGATAGTCGGTTCCATCGTCCATAGCTTGATGTCCGCAAAAATATCCTAGACTTGAAACACGCCTCCTCGTCTGTGCTGAAGCGTGTTGAGCTAGAGTTTTTTGGTCACCTCCAAGTCCGTGATGCAAAGCTTGTACCGGTGCACAGTCTCGTCCTGCTTTGCGATGATCCTCAGGCTCTGTCACTTTTTTTGGAATATCAATGACATAAAGTCATCTCGTTGGACAAAACATGGAACTGTCCTTTGCGTGTAGAGTGATCTACAAGGTTTGCTGAATACTTAATGTTCTTTTCTAGATTCTTTAGAATTTTTAGGTTGATTTTTCCTTGCCAAGCAGGTGCTTCTACTGATTCCCTTAGCTTGATTTAATGTTTTTGCGTAATATTGTGGAATATACTTTCCAACATGCTAAGAACAGCCAGCTCCCTTGCGTCTAAGATGTAGCCGCATGCCAAAAGTTAGGGTTCTGGTCATAGTTGGTATGACTGATAGTGGATAAGTGCGAGAACCTATCATGCCTATGCTATATCAGTGAGAGTAGTTATAAAGTGTGATAGCTGGTATGATAAGTTGCAGAGCTTGTCATACGTGTTGAAACCTCAGGCAGATTGTTTAGCAACGTATAACATTTAGGGAATTTATTGAAAAATGTTTTGGATCCATGTGTGAGTATCATGTTTCTCAAGCTAGTAGTAAGCATCGAGACAATCTACCCACATGTTATCACAGTTTTATGTCCACTTGGGGCGGTTGGCATATCTTGCAATAGCCCAAAGTTGCTTCTTCAAAGTCTCACCTCTGAATCCTGCATGATTAAAGTTCTAGTTGCAGTGCATTAATCCAGCCCCGCATAGGATCAATTAGCAAGAGTCTGAACAAAAATCAAGCATGGAACACAAATCTGAAAACAATGTCAGGACGACTTACTTTCTGCCTGGCACTCACTATTGTGTAAGGAGCAGTGTTGGTGATATTCAGGTCGTCTTTCGGAGTGGTCAGGAACCACTCCAAGGAACCTATGCACTCTACTTTAGCCTAAGCCATTGTTGCTATTGGGAAAATGCAGTCATTAGGATCAATGCCAACTATTGTGAATATCTTCCCCTTATACTTTGTTTCATGTGGCAAGCATCAATGAATATGATAGGCTGCAACCTACTAACCAGCCTCTTTTGCAAGCATCATAAAGCCAATATATAGCACGCAGGCGATCCCTTGGTACCGGGTCTTCTTTGGTTGACGACAACTCAGTGGAAAGGAAGAACGTGGACCCTGGGTTTGACCTTGTCAGCTCATGTCCATAATCCCACAACATCTGAAACCGTTGTGTCTAATCACCATGAATCTTCTAAAGCCAATTCCTTTGCCTTTCCTAGCTTCCATCGGATATGTTGAATTCCTTTATGACCTTCTTTTGCAATGCCCTAATTGGCATGTTCGGGTTAGCTTTGAACTCAACCACAAATATCTTTGCAAGAAATACAGGAGTCATGCATCTCACACTCCAAACCCTCGGGCAGGTCTGCTCAGGGGCATAACTATTTATTAAGAACCCCCCCCCCCCCCCCCCGGTTCTATTGTCCTAACATGCTTTTAAAAGCCATGGGCAACCAGCCGTGGAACAACGTACTTCCATACAATTGTAAGTATTCCTCACCTTTCTCACAACAACCCTTTCCCTGACAGAATATGAAGTCAATGCTGACCTAAGTTACATTAGTAAAAGCCATACCAACTTGAAAGACAAGGTGATTTTTCTTGCAATTTAAGAGAGAAAAGGCATTAGAATTGCATCTAAAAGTGATATATATATAGTTAAAACAATAGGAAAACATGATGCAAAATAGACGTATCACATGCCAGTTATGATCAACTTGTAGATTAAACTACCTATGTGCTGGCATGGGCCGCATGGCATTCAACATATGTACTATATCAATGCTCATGGCATGCCTTCCCACATATATCTGTCATGAGGACACCACAACAGATTATGCTCTTCCTTGGGGTACACCAACAAATTCAGAATGCTCTCACTGTACGCATAGTAGAAATTTTCCCTATTGCAGAAGTCAAATGTTTCCACGGGACCATATTCGTAATCTAAATTTGTGCTTAGCAGATTGGATAAACCACCATGCTCTATTATCAAGGTGAATAGGGTTGAATTGAACACAATACAATAGTAAAATTAAATTTCTGATTTAACAAAAATATATTTCTAATTCAAGTCGGTATATCTAAAATTATGCTAATGCACAATCCAATATGAGCGAACTAAGCACATAGTTCATCTATTCTCAGCTCAATGCAACACAATCATTTGTTTTTTAAATATCCCACAAACCCTAAGCATCACCGCTTCCGAGTAGAATCAAATGAGCGTATGAGCTCTGTCTACCACCTAATCAATTTTCATCAAGTTTTAGGCTCAATGTCGCAACAAAGAGAACGATCAACACCCACTGTCGGTGTCAAAACCGGCGGATCTCGGGTAGGGGGTCCCGAACTGTGCGTCTAGGCCGGATGGTAACAGGAGGCAGGGAACACGATGTTTTACCCAGGTTCGGGCCCTCTCGATGGAGGTAAAACCCTACGTCCTGCTTGATTAATATTGATGATATGGGTAGTACAAGAGTAGATCTGAAGGAAATATGCCCTAGAGGCAATAATAAAGTTATTATTTATTTCCTTATATCATGATAAATGTTTATTATTCATGCTAGAATTGTATTAGCCGGAAACATAATACATGTGTGAATACATAGACAAACTTAGTGTCACTAGTATACCTCTACTTGACTAGCTCGTTAATCAAAGATGGTTATGTTTCCTAACCATGAACAAGGTGTTGTTATTTGATTAACGAGGTCACATCATTAGTTAAATGATCTGATTGACATGACCCATTTCATTAGCTTAGCACCCGATCGTTTAGTATGTTGCTATTGCTTTCTTCATGACTTATACATGTTCCTATGACTATGAGATTATGCAACTCCCGTTTACCGGAGGAACACTTTGTGTGCTACCAAATGCCACAACGTAACTGGATGATTATAAAGGAGCTCTACAGGTGTCTCCAAAGGTAGATGTTGGGTTGGCGTATTTCGAGATTATGATTTGTCACTCCGATTGTCGGAGAGGTATATCTGGGCCCTCTCGGTAATGCATATCACATAAGCCTTGCAAGCATTGCAACTAATGAGTTAGTTACGAGATGATGTATTACAGAACGAGTAAAGAGACTTGCCGGTAACGAGATTGAACTAGGTATTGGATACCGACGATCGAATCTCGGGCAAGTAACATATCGATGACAAAGGGAACAACGTATGTTGTTATGCAGTCTGACCGATAAAGATCTTCTAGAATATGTAGGAGCCAATATGGGCATCCAGGTCCTGCTATTGGTTATTGGCTGGAGATTTTTCTCAGTCATGTCTACATTGTTCTCGAACCGTAGGGTCCGCACGCTTAACGTTACGATGACAGTTATTATGAGTTTATGCATTTTGATGTACCGAAGTTAGTTCGGAGTCCCGGATGTGATCACGGACATGACGAGGAGTCTCGAAATGGTCGAGACATAAAGGTTGATATATTGGACGGCTATATTCGGACACCGGAAGTGTTTCGGGTGATTTCGGAGAAAACCGGAGAGCCGGAGGGTTACCGGAACCCTACCGGGAGAAGTATTGGGCCATATGGGCCTTAGTGGAGAGAGAGAGGGGCTGCAAGAGGTGGGCTGCGTGCCACCTCCTCCCTGGTCCGAATTGGACTAGGAGAGGGGGGCGGCGCCCCCCCTACTCCTACTAGGAGGACTCCTCCTTGGCGCGCCACACCTGGCCGGCCGGCCTCCTCCCCTTGCTCCTTTATATACGGGGGCAGGGGGGCACCTCTAGACACACAAGTTGATCCACGTGATCGTTCCTTAGCCGTGTGCGGTGCCCCCTGCCACCATATTCCACCTCGATCATATCGTTGTAGTGCTTAGGCGAAGCCCTGCGTCGGTAGAACATCATCATCATCACCATGCCGTTGTGCTGACGGAACTCATCCCCGAAGCTTTGCTGGATCGGAGCCCAGGGAGCATCATCGAGCTGTACGTGTGCTAAGAACTCGGAGGTGCCGGAGTAACGGTGCTTGGATCGGTCGGATCGGGAAGACGTACGACTACTTCCTTTACGTTGTGTCAACGCTTCCGCAGTCGGTCTGCGCGGGTACGTAGACAACACTCTCCCCTCTCGTTGCTGTGCATCACCATGATCTTGCGTGTGCGTAGGAATTTTTTTGAAATTACTACGTTCCCCAACAGTGGCATCCGAGCCTAGGTTTTATGGTTTGATGTTATATGCACGAGTAGAACACAAGTGAGTTGTGGGCGATATAAGTCATACTGACTACCAGCATGTCATACTTTCGTTCGGCGGTATTGTTGGATGAAGCGGCCCGGACCGACATTACGCGTACGCTTACGCGAGACCGGTTCTCCCGACGTGCTTTGCACAAAGGTGGCTTGCGGGTGACTGTTTCTCCAACTTTAGTTGAACCAAGTGTGGCTACGCCCGGTCCTTGCGAAGGTTAAAACGGAGTCTATTTGACAAACTATCGTTGTGGTTTTGATGCGTAGGTGAGATTGGTTCTTACTTAAGCCCGTAGCAGCCACGTAAAACTTGCAACAACAAAGTAGAGGACGTCTAACTTGTTTTTGCAGGGCATGTTGTGATGTGATATGGTCAAGACATGATGCTAAATTTTATTGTATGAGATGATCATGTTTTGTAACCGAGTTATCGGCAACTGGCAGAAGCCATATGGTTGTCGCTTTATTATATGCAATGCAATCGCGATGTAATGCTTTACTTTATCACTAAGCGGTAGCGATAGTCGTGGAAGCATAAGATTGGCGAGACGACAACGATGCTACGATGGAGATCAAGGTGTCGCGCCGGTGACGATGGTGATCATGACGGTGCTTCGGAGATGGAGATCACAAGCACAAGATGATGATGGCCATATCATATCACTTATATTGATTGCATGTGATGTTTATCTTTTTATGCATCTTATCTTGCTTTGATTGACGGTAGCATTATAAGATGATCTCTCACTAAATTATCAAGAAGTGTTCTCCCTGAGTATGCACCGTTGCCAAAGTTCGTCGTGCCCAGACACCACGTGATGATCGGGTGTGATAAGCTCTACGTCCATCTACAACGGGTGCAAGCCAGTTTTTGCACACGCAGAATACTCTGGTTAAACTTGACGAGCCTAGCATATGCAGATATGGTCTCGGAACACGGAGACCGAAAGGTCGAGCGTGAATCATATAGTAGATATGATCAACATAGCGATGTTCACCATTGAAAACTAGTCCCTTTGTAGTAGAAGCACTCAGTTTCAAGCTTGGGTCTAGACTTGGGCTTCTTCCCGGGAGTGGCAACTTGCTTGTCATTCTTCTTGAAGTTCCACTTCTTTCCCTTGCCCTTTTTCTTGAAACTAGTGGTCTTGTTAACCATCAACACTTGATGCTCCTTCTTGATTTCTACCTCCACAGCTTTGAGCATAACGAAGAGCTCAGGAATTGTCTTATCCATTCCTTGCATATTATAGTTCATCACGAAGCCTTTGTTGATCGGTGGTAGTGATTGAAGAACTCTATCAATAATACTATCATTTGAAAGATTAACTCCCAACTGAATCAAGTGATTATGATACCCAGATATTTTGAGTATGTGTTCACTGACAGAACTGTTCTCTTCCATCTTGCACTAGTGGCGAGAGGAGCAATCGGAGTGCCGATAAAATCATTATTGTTGGTATCTGAGAAATCACATAACTTGGTGTTCTCTTGATTCATGATTACCACACAACAAGATTGCGATAAAAACAGATCCGACAAGAAAACGGCGAGGAGATGAGGTTTGTGATTAGGAACCTGGTATATGTTGAAGATCCTCCCCGATAACGGCGCCAGAAATTCCTTTTGATGTCGCTTGAAACTACGTTGGTATTTCCCCAAAAAGAAAGGGATGATGCAGCACAGCGGCGGTAGGTATTTCCCTTAGATGTGCAATCAAGGTTATCGAACCAGTAGGAGAACCAAGCAACACCACGTAAACAACACCTGCACACAAATAACAACTTCTCACAACCCGACGTGTTAAAGGGGTTGTCAATCCCTTCCGGGGTACGGCGCCTCAAGATAGGCAAACGGACGTGAGGTAAATTTGTAGTAAATTGATAGATCGAACGCCAAATAAAATAAATAAGAATAAATTGCTGCAAGACATTTTTGTATTTTTGGTTTAGTAGATCTGAAAATAAAAGCAAAGGAAACGTAAATCACAAAGGCAAATAATATGAAAGAGACCCGGGGGCCGTAGGTTTCACTAGTGGATTCTCTCAAGAAAAATAGCAAACTGTGGGTGAACAAATTACTGTTGGGCAATTGATAGAACTTCAAATACTCATGACGATATCTAGGCAAAGATAATTACATAGGCATCATGTCCAAAATTAGTAGAACGACTCCTTCCTGCATCTACTACTATTACTGCACACATCGACCGCTATCCAGCATGCATCTAGTGTATTAAGTTCATGGAGAAACGGAGTAATGCAATAAGAACGATGACATGATGTAGACAAGATCTATCTATGTAGAGATAGACCCCATCGTTTTATCCTTAGTAGCAACGATACATACATGTCCGTTCCTTTTCTGTCACTGGGATCAAGCACCGTAAGATCGAACCCACTACAAAGCACCTCTTCCCATTGCAAGATTAATAGATCAAGTTGGCCAAACAAAACCCAAATATCGAAGAAGAAATACGACGCTATAAGAGATCATGCATAAAAGAGATCAAAAAAACTCAAATACTTTCATGGATATAAAAAGATAGACCTGATCATAAACTCAAAGTTCATCGATCCCAACAAACACACCGCAAAAATAGTTATATCACATGGATCACCAAGAGACCATTATATTGAGAATCAAGAGAGAGAGAGAGAGAGAAAGGAAGCCAACTAGCTACTAACTACGGCCCTGAAGGTCTACAAAGAACTACTCACGCATCATCGGAGAGGCCCCAATCGAGGTGGTGAACCCCATCCGAGATGGTGTCTAGATTGGATCTGTTGGTTCTGGACTCTGTGGCGGCTGGATGAATATTTCGTCGACTCCCCTAGGGTTTCTAGAATATTGGGATATTTATAGAGCAAAGATGCGGTCCGGGGGGCACCCGAGGTGGGCACAACCCACCAGGGCGCACCTGGGCCTCCTGGCGTGCCCTGGTGGGTTGTGCTCTCCTCGGAGCACCCCAGGCGCAGCCAGGGCCCATTATATTCCTTCTGGTCCATAAAAAATCTTCGTAATGTTTCGTGGCATTTGGACTCCGTTTGATATTGATTTTCTATGATGTAAAAAATATAAAAAAATAGCAACTGACACTTGCCACTATGTCAATAGGTTAGTACCAAAAAAAATATAAAATAATTATAAAACATCCAAGATTGATAATATAATAGCATGAAACAATCAAAAAATATAGATATGTTGGAGACGTATCAGCCCCGGTCTGATCTCGGGGCGCCCCCACAAGGCATGCATGGGGGGGGGGGGGTGCGCACCCACCCCGACTCGTCAGAGAAGAGCAGCTGGGCCGAGGACCAGGCGCCCGTCGACGAAGCTGCTGTGGCTGCCACCCGTGAGAGACACTGCCAACAGGGGCGGGCCCAGGATTTGAAGAGTGTGTATTCAAAATTTCAAAGGCAGTTTTTCCAAAGCTTAAAGCCTTGTTTTTGCTATGTATAAGCAAATATATCACCATAGTTCATGTGGAAAATTCAAATTCTCATGCCTAAACAATTTATAATTCACTGCAAAGTAATTACAAATTTAAATATACTAAAAAGAAATCCAACTAGCCAAATTAACTTACTATTGTATGCATATATTACTGCTGGTGTTCGGCCGGTCTACTGGCAGCGGAAAACGAAGGTGATGCATCAACACCTATAACGATACATAAATTTAACACATCTATGCTAAGATTCAACACAAGAAGAAAAGCCAATCTTAACATCGGCGGATAAAAATGTGTTAAGATACACGAACGCATCGAATTATCTACGAGATCGAGCAAGCCTTCGACGCGGCGATACCCACGTCTGTCGAGTACAAAGGTGGATTAAAGATGGATCGAAACAACGAGAGCCAACACATGGCGGCTAAATTTCGTGTTTTGACCTTTTTTTAAAGTTAATCAAGATCTGACCCCAGTTTGTAAAAATTTCGGGATCTAACCCTTTTGCTACCACCAGGTTCCATGACGGTAGGGTGCAACAACCTACCACCAAGGACCTTCGTGGTAGGAGACAACCCTACCGCCAAACAGCCTGGCGGTAGGCTATACAACTCTACTGTCAAGGTGCACGGCGGTAGGTGCGAGTATGCACTATGTTTCATACTTAGGAAAATTTCCCGGTAGGGTATGCAACCCTACCGCCAGGGACTTGGCGGTAGGCTGTTATACTCTACCTCCATGGACTCCGGCGATAAGAAAAAGGTAAAATCTTGAAATTTTTGCAAGACAGGTCAGATCCCGATCCAGTTTCAGAAAATGGTCAAACACAAAATTTAGCCACAAATGGCTGCCGTCGGATGCCTGGGTCGCGCCGCCCGACTGCCTATGCCGCCATGCACGTGGGCGATCAGCCCAGCCGCCGTGCCCTACCGCTTCGAGTGCGAACGGAATTGGGGATGGGAGGCGTTGGTTTTTTGTGCGATATGTTTTTTTACCCATGTTTTTTCCCAAGTTGTTTTTAGCCAAGTGCTATGCTATGGAATATCGACGGATCATGCGTGCAAGCCCTGCATGTTGCATCGATTTGGGCCACATGGGTCACGTCTGGGTGTGGGCTAGTCTTCGTTTTTCGGGTTGAACTCGTTAGCTAGCCTATTTTCCTGTATCTTTTTTGTTTTTCTCCATACATATACATGGGATACATGTGTTTGTTGGCAAAAATAATGGGTATTCAAGTTAATACCCTTGAATTGAACTAGGCCCGCCCCTGGCTGCCAAGAAGCCGTCACGCGGAGAAGGAAGCCTAGAGGCCCGCCGGCGACGCAGCTAAAGCCATCAATGGATCCCGAGCTGGCGTAGAAGAAGGGGGTAAACCCTCCCCATCCCGAGCCCCCGTGGCTTGACGAGAGGAAGTCGACCCCGCCGCCGCCGTCCTCCGCCCAGACTTAGCCCGACGCCTCCTGTGGCGACTGCGAGGGGGGAAGTGGGGGCGGGAAGGTGGCCTGGCGGCGCGGGCTAGGTTTCCGCCCCTATCGCCTCAACTGAGACTACGCTAGGGCATGGTTTCGTTGTACATCCTGATCGTGCTCCACTTTTAGATCTCTCCTTGGTGCCTCGGCGCTCCTACACGATGTTGTTGTGCTGCCGTGACCGGCTGCCCATTATGTCGTTGTGCTGCCGTGGTTGGCTACTCCATCTATCAAAGGCATATTTTCGAATTTTATAACATACTAAATAAATCAATCTATACCTATACCTACTTTTTTTACTAATAAAGTAAGGTGCGTTTCGTCAAAATTTTCATCCGTTCACCTCTAAAAAGAATATTTTTTTATCCGAGGTGGTACTAAATTCTTATGTGTTTGTCTGCTAGAAAAATAATTTTCGTTTGTGGGCCACGCGCTCTGGCCCAGGGAAGTCAGCCCACTTATTTTTCTACCCACGCAGCTGGCAAAATTCTATATTTCACACAGAGCGATAAATAGTCAAAGTTTTGCACGGGACAACCAATAATGGGTTGCCCCATCTTTCTTTGTTTCTGTGTTTTACTTCTATTTTTATTCTCCCTTCCCTATTTATTTTTTCCCATGCAAGTTTACTTTAGTTTTAGAATTTACTTTGTAAATTATTGTTTTGGAAAATGTTCAGAATTTCAAAATTTTGTTTCTATTTTGAATAATATTTGGAACTTGCAAAAAGTTTCCCATTTTTTAAAAAAGTATTGTTTTTGAAATGTTTTCGTGATTTTTAAAAGGAAAATGCCATTTCAAAAAATGCTCTAAATTCGAAAAAATTCACAATTAAAGATAATGTTCGTGTATAAAAGATACACATTTTCTAAAAATCTTACGAATTTTCAACACATGTCCCCGTTTTAAAAAAATGGTTAAAAATTCAAATAATGTTCAGGTTTTTATAAAGAAGTTGGTGTTTTCAGAAATTGTTTGCGAATTTTAAAAGACGTTCCCTTTCATATTTTGCTCGTGTTTTTTCAAAACGGTACATAATTTTCAAAAAACTGTTAATTATTTAAAAAATTGATCATGTTTCATAGAATATTCAGAAACTTGATACCTTAAAATCCCCTCGATTGAAAGGATTGAAAGGAAAAGTAGAATGAATAACTCGGCTTTCTTTGGCGTACGATGACGTAACAAAACTCTTAAATGCTCTTGATCAATGAATAGAAAAATAGCGGATTGATTTCTTCACACGCGGCGGAACCAAGAAGCTAAATGTTCATTCTTCGTATGCACACAGAGTTTTGTTGGCACATATAATTCTCACCGACTTTAAATACATATTATTTTATCTCCCGTTGCAACGCACGGGCATATGTGCTAGCATGCCTATACCTACTAATAAAGCAAGGTGCGTTTCTCCGATTTTTTCACTGCGTCCATGTGCTAGAAAAGAAAAATAGTTTTGTCAATAATTTCGTACGTAGGCTACGCGCGCTGCATCCAACGAAGCCAGCCCATTTATTTTCTGCTCACGCAGCTGAGAAACCTTATTTACTGCACTGGGCGGTAAATAGTCAAAGTTTCGCACGGGGCGCCGAAATTTGGCCGGCCCGTTTAAGTTTTTCCTTTGTTCTGTTTCTTTGTTTTTCCTTTTTCTTTTTCTTTTCCTTTGTCCTTTTCCTTTTAATTTTTTCCCTTCCAAGTTTAATTTATTTTTTCCTTTTTCGTATATTAAAAAAAATCAGAATTCCAAGTTTTGTTCAGATTTTCGAAAAAACTTCAGGGTTTCAAAAATTTTCTCCCATTTTGACAAATATTTGAACCTTTAAATTTTATGTCTCGTTCCAAAATTTGTTCGCATTTTTTTATTTTTATGTTTTGTAAAGCTGTTTCTGATTTTCAAAATAAATTGCCTTTTTAAAAACGATACAATTCAAAAAATATTCATGTTTTATTGAATTGTGCAAAAATTCAAATTAATGTTTGTGTTTGAAACAAACGTTTTCAAAAATTATTTTCAATGATTGAAACATGTTTCCATTTTCAGAAATTGTTCACATATTAATTTTTTTGTTTCCTTATAAATGGTTCATGTTTTCGTAAAAATGTTTGTGAGTTCCAAAAAATCTACCCGTTTCAAGTTTTGCTCATCTTTTTCCAAAATCTAACGAAGCTTTCTAAAAAAAATGCTTGCATTTGTTTACAAAAATTGGGATTTTCAAAGTTTTCCATGTTTCAGAGAATATCCAGCCATTATAATTATTTCTTTATTTTTAAAAAATTTCAAAACAAGAAAAGGAAAAAAATAAAAAATGTTTCGAATGTTACGCTACAATATGTTCCCAAATATTTATTACTATGTACAGATTCGCGCTGGCTATTTGTTAGCAGGAGCTGTTTGTTCAAGGGGCTTGCAACATGTGGTCGAGTTTTTGAGGTTGTGAGTTTGATCCTTCAACTCATCGGTTTTTTAAAGATTTTTATTCGCGCCTTACAAACACAGATCACTTTGGTGGCTGCCAGAGTCCTGGCCCAAACATAAACTGTCGTGCATCCCACGTGATATTTGATGATAAAAGAGAATACGTTGGTTGGATGCAATTAAAAAAATATGAACACATGCCAATAAAAGAGGATATGATGGTTTGGCTCTGACTAAAAAATATGGGCATGTGAGTGTTAATTTTTTTTAAAGAAAATAAACCTAGGTAAAGAAGGGACTACCTGATTATGCCAATAAAACGGGATTCGCTACAATTAGTAATACATCCGGTGATGCTATCGTAGGAGAGAGTGGTCGAATCAACTAGGCCCCAAAGGTTGCCGTGCAACCACAAAATAAGGAGGCGACCACAACCTAGACATGGAGGCGGACCCGGAGGAAAAAAAGGCACGAATAGGATGGTGGCCGCCAGTCTACCTAACCCCACCACTATGAAGATCTCACAGATCAAACATGACCCGCGAGAACACCGCAGCTCCTCGCTCTGTCGCCCACCGCTGCGAAAACCATTTGATGGACATCAGGGTGGACGACACGAGCAAGCTTTTTGGCCCGCTCGTGGCCCGTTAAGGGCCGTACCGTACGGCCCAGGCCCGGTAGGAAAACTGGTCGGTCCGGGCTGCAATTTTCGGCCCGAGAAACTGTCGGTCTGGTGCGGTCTTTAACCGAGCCGCTCGGTCGGACCGAGAAAACGTAGTCACCACCGCTGTAGTGCCTCGTCATCGTGGCCACCGGCAGCCCCCGTGTGAACCATCATGTCCCGCAGCTTCCCCTCTCATCCCTTCCTCACTTTCCAGTGCGCCATAGCCTCTTGGCGCCGCTCGCTATCGCTGCCATGCGTGCACCGTCGCCGATCTGAAGTTCTGCGACCATGGAGTCGACCCCAAACCTGGCACCAATTCCAGCCATGGCGACATCACGTTCACCGGCTACCAGCTGCCCCAGGTAGTAAAACGCCTCACCGGCACGACCAGCAATAATTGGGCATGATCCGAACGCTCTGAAGGTGAAGCCACCGCTGCTGTTCGAGGAGTCCCTCTGTGCTCGTCGGAGTTTCTCACACACTTCAGTTTCGTCAGTGTAAGAAGGAGCAATATGAGAGAAACAGGTCGTGTGTTTGTTTTAAATAGCGGGCTATGGAAAATAGCAGCGGTCCTCAAAATCAGCTATAGCGGGTTATTTGTGAAGACGACCATTTAGCGGCACCCAGTTAAAAAGGCTATATCGGGCTATAGTGAAGCTATAGCCGGCTAATTAAAACTATGGTGTTTATGTATTTGTTAAGTGTTACAAATGTGCAGAGAAGAGGAGGATCCAGGTGTGGCCACTACCCTAACAACCTCCATAAGAAACTCATCTAGGTAAGCTTGTGTGATCATGCACTAAAGACTAGGACTGGTAGTTGTGGAGAGAGAGAGCTACGTTGGTTCAGTTTCAACAGGTTCAAAAAATTCAGTTTGTTGGTTTCGCCGAAGTTTCAGTTGTTAGCTAATTTCTCGCACACGTCGTCCACTTCGTCACATCACTCATGCACGTAGCCCACCTCGCCGCTGCACTCGCATACATCGACGCCGGTGGTTGTTGATCGGTCCATTTGGTCCAGTCGGTGTGGCACGGGCTTCGTCGGCGCCGGTCCGGCCCTCCAAAACAGGACCGCTCGCCTGCTTGGTCCGGTCCGGTCCAGCCCGCCGGCGGGCGGTCCAAACGACGGCTCGGATCGGCCCAGACCGTGTCCACCCTGATGGACACATCAATTATCTCTCCCGATGTTTCTCGCAAAAAAAATATCTCTCCGATTGCAACGCACAGGCACATGTGCTAATTTTATGCTTAGACCAGAATGCAATCTCTCGCTCCACCACGGTCTTTTCCTTTTTATTTTTTGCGTGTGGTGCCCAAGCCCGGCCCAACGGGCGCAGCTTCCTCATCCTCCCCGCGCGCGGCCACTACGCGTAGTGAATGGATTAATGCATGCTCCATTACAGCCTTCGGCGTTAAGAAAATCTCAGCAATAGATGATGCTCATTAATTGGCAGCACTTAATGCTGGCCTGGGATGGAAGGATAGAGATAGATAGAGATGGACTGGAGAGTCTTCGTCTTCGTCTTGCCGCTCCACAAGACAAAAAGAAAGGTCGTCTTTGTTTGTCCATAGCCAGTCTGAATTCCAAGTCGCCCTCTCCAATGGGATCATACTCAATTTTGCGTCCCCCCAGCCTCAACTTCCCGTCGCCCGTCTGCCGGGCGATGAGGCAATCCAAGTCCAAGGTTCTCGCTCCCGCCGCCCCGCCTGGTTTCTCTTCCGCCGGCCCGCTTGGGTTCTCTTCCGCGCCCCTCCACGGCAGCCGCGGCCACAACTTGGTCGGCGGCCTCGGAGGCGACAAGGATAACGTTGACCAAGGTGAGCTCACGAACCGGTCCATTTTTCCCCCTCGATCGCGTCTGGCTGATCCGTTTGTCATGATTCTCTGCTTGATCTTCGATGGATCCATCTCTATCTGTACGTCTAGCTCGCTCCACTCTCGTGCCAATTAATGGCTGCTGCACCCAATTCCGAATTCTCCATTCTCCTGCCAGTTAATGGCTACACCCACGACGATGAGCGCACAGTCATCTCATCACGAAGGTGACTAGTGATTGTCGTTCCTCGTGATCTCTCTATGGATGTCTCCCGGTCATGTAGGGGTATCTCATCACGATGGTGACTAGTGTGTATTGGTTTAATAATTGGTATTTGGTTGGATAGCTGCAGTTCTGTCATGGCTTTATCTGATGTATGAACCTGTCTGCTAACAATATTGCTGCAGTGTCCCATGGCGATGTTGCAATAGGACCTGATTTGGCTTCTGTGGACTTGTCTGCTGGGGATCTCCCAACGCCCTCTGACCAGCTGTTGTTGCCAGCCCAGCCTAGCTGCAACATAAAGAATGTGGTGGCCATTGTCTCCAAGTAAGTATATGTAGCTGAATCTTGCTTTGATCATTCAGATGTTTTTTTTTTGAAAAACGGGTGGATGTGCTCTCTTTTAGGCACCGATCATTCGGATGTTATTACCATCTTATGTCCTCTGCTGATGCAGGGTTGCCACTTCTACAAGTCATAACAGCCAAGCTACCGAGCAGACCGCGAGCAAAGGCAACGGACAATCTGACACTGCTGTTGTCACTTTGAAAGGTATTCTATTTCTTGTACAATCATTCGAGTAGACCAAGGACTGATGAACTCTTGCTCTGCATTATTTGTAGCCACTCAAGAAGTAATTACTATGGAGGATGCTGAAGAGCGTGTTCAAATGCACGTTGATCCACCTAGTCTAAGGCGAAATCCAGTGGAGATGGACACCGATCATGAGATGGTACCAAAATTTCCGGAAATTCAGTCGGATGCAAATGTCCGAGCACCGACCGATATTGCACAGCCCAGTCCGAGTGCATTGGCGGTTATGGCGCCCCGACCAGCAACACCTCCCACTGTTCCGTATGTAGTGTATCCGTTGGCCAGTACTCGAGAGGATGAGGTTAGCGCCAACAAAGAGGCCATGATTTCAGCCGAGCTGGTGAGCTCCAAGCAGAAGGATGCAACCAATTCAAGTGAGGTTCTGAAAGCTCATAACCCAGTAAGTACCACAGTAAGTGTCGATCATTTTCATTCGAACGTTCAATTTTTTGACTTGTCATCCCACTAGCGCCTGATATGTTTTCATCCAGTGGGTACATGTTCAGCGCACTCACTAGGTGTAGCCCACGAGACTCCGATTGATTGATAGAAATAAGATTAGAGTCTATAGGATTACTTTATTTCCGTCTTCATAAATCTAAAACCAATATCTTAAATTCATGGCTTCACTCGGGTTATAAGATCATCTGAGTTGCACGTGGTAAGATTTTTCCAGTGGTGGCACGATGGGTGCAGTGGGTGCACCCATGAGAATCCGGCTGATTGTTGAAAATCAATTAGAGTCTGTATTATTAGACCATTCTTTGTCTTCGAAATTTTGGTCGATCCATTTGAATCCATAGTTTCTCTTGGTCACTATATTATTAACTGCCATCTGCTGTCTTTTGAACAGAAATACTGTGAACTGGAATCCAAGCATCTGGCATTGCAGGAAGAAGTTGAAAGTCTCTGTGCACAACTGGAGAAAGAGAAAAGGAAGAACGAGAAGCTGGAGAAGGATAAAGCGATCATGGAAGGTAAACTTGCCATCCCAGGCACCACCATGCCGTGCCACAATAACCAAGGTGAGTGCACAATCTTCTCATCATGATGGTGACTAGTGAGTGTAGTTCCTCGTGATCTTCTCTATGGATCTCTCCGGGTCATCTATGAGTGTGTTTTGGTTCAATCTTTGGTTGGCTTGATCAACTTCTTGCAAATGGACAAGCTTTCAAAATACCTCCTCATGTCTGAAATGATCCCTGATTGTATTACATGTTTGCTTCTTGGAAATGGACTTCATTGTATTATTATAGCGTATTGAATGCCCTTGGGTTTTTAGAGGGATCAGATCTTTTAATAACGGTTATATTATCCCACTCAAAATCAAGTGTCATCCTAGAGTTCCTTATGTATAAGCTTATTGAATAGATTAGTGTCTCCATTTCACCTTTTTGGGCGGTTTATACATTTTCAGTTAGTGTTTCGTATCTATAAACACAGGTGATTGGATGTTGATGACTCGCTCCCTCTGTTGATCTAGTGCTTGCATAGATTAACCTTGTAGTGCATAGAGCCTATTTATTGTTATTTCAATGCATGTTTTCCTGTAATCAGTATGTATATTGTATGTATACATAGATCTGTCAGGTCCCTATTCTACAAGTGGTGCCACATCTAGGGAAGTGGAAAGACCACCTAACATTAAAGAGAAATGAATTTAAAGTACATGTGTTTTAACATGTTATGTATGTGTGTGTCATCATCTCTAAGCCATTTCTATTTTTACATGTGTAGAGCGCCAAAACGAATACTCCCAGAAGAGAAAAGGCGGACAAGCAAATACCTCCTTTCAAGATCACCTCCCTCCCCCAAAAAGATCAAATCATAGTACATATAACTTGAGGGACAAAACAAGTAAAGGGATGCTTGATGATGAAATTTTCGAATTGTACATGGAGTATGTCCTTCCTTTTTCTTAGACTATAAATTTCCAATTTATTTTTATTAGTATATTATTTTGTAATTTTTTTACTATAACTGTTTATGTAGGGATCTTTGGACGGGCTTAGATCCGGAAAAGAAGAGTGACCATGCGTACCTTGATTCATTGTGGTTTGATATGTACATCATTGGGAAACATAAATCAAAAGTGCTTAAATGGGTAAAAGCTAAGAAAATATTCACAAGACGATATGTATTTATCCCTATTGTTTATTGGTATGTTGCTCGCTTTGTTATCTTGCACAATCACTTATTTGATTGGCATGATACCGGATACTCACTTCCTTGACTATATGTAGGGGACATTGGAGCCTCCTTGTGTTGTGTAATTTTGGTGACACAAACTACTTGGGTACTCCAAAGGGGCCACGCATGCTACTGTTGGATTCACTTAGAACAACACAACCAAAGAGGTTGCCGTCGGTCATCAACAGGTTTGATCCATTTAGTTCCTCCATCTCTAAGCATCCAAAATAATTATAAACACGATGATATTGATAACACGTCGTGTTTACATATTTCCCTATGCATGCTGTACATGAGTCAAGATATCAAAGCAATAATGTATTATTTTATATTATTATCCATGATAGTAGCCTACCAAGGTGTTTTATGTCCAAAATTATATATACCACATGGTCCATTGTACTTAGACTTTGCATGGAGTGGACGTCAAAAGCCAACCGAGGCCTCAATTTATGTTCACATAATTGGTTGTTCATACATTTACATGATCTGTAGCCCATAAATGGCAACCTTATTCTGAATCTTCTATTTATTAACCTATTATTTCTTGTCTGCCAGCTTCATTACCGATATTTCAAAAACAGAAGAGCGGGAAGACATAGGGCAGTTCACAAATCAAGTCCAGCTTGAGTTTCCCGAGGTGGGAAGTTTACATCTGGAACTCTGTTTATTTTTATCCTTTGCTGAAAAACCTATCCATTATTATCCTCTAAATTGGTGCCTCTTAATATTATGATTTTTGTGTTTAAGATTCTTAAATAATGGCAGGTTCCCCAGCAAAGTGGAAGTGATTGTGGTATATATGTTCTTTACTTTATATACTGTTTCCTCAAAATCGAGAAACTGGGAGAAGATTTGAGCCAGCTGGTGCGTCACGGATTTGAAACTTTACACATCATTCTTGTTTTTTCCTTGCAAAGTCTTTTTCCAATTTTTTTCTTTACGCAAATTGATTTGCTAATTTTTTGATTTATGTGATGACCCTGTTCTCCAAGGGTGCCTTGTTCGACCCAGAGGTACTACAGAACCTGGAGGATATCCGCAAGGCTATTCTTTTATACCAAGAGTATGCTCATACGACCGTCTTTATTTCTTGTTTGTTAAACTGTAATCTTATTTCCCCTATACTTCTCTGCAGGAAACAGGATGCCACAATTACAGAGTAGGTCATATGGCAAGATTGCATCAAGTAAACTGTACGCCTACTTGTTATTGGGTAATGGGAGATTGGTGCATATGATAACATCATTTTATCTTCTATAATGATCTGCTATCTTATGTTAATTATCCATGCTTTTCTCTCTTACTTACCCAGGTAACAACATACCTTATCTACCAAAAAAGCCCATAGTTTCATCTTCAACGGCGGGAAGTTTGGAGGAAGTTCGAAGATTGTCGATGATATGTTGTCAATACAGTTTGTACAAACAGTCAAGGAGAAGTTTCAGTGGCAGTCAGCCCATAGTTCTTCCTACCGAATCTGCAAACGTTTCCATTCGTTCAATAAAATCTGAGATACCATTTTATTAAGTGCATTTGATATATTTATTTTGCAGTGCAGCATTACCAACTTACATTTTCTGGATCGCATGTGATCTAGTATAACTGTCCTTTTGAATAACTATTACCAGGGGTAATTCTTGTCCAGATAATTTCTCTTCGGCCATTTGTTCTGTCTTGATGCTTCCCAATCTTGATGGATAACGTGCACCATTACTGTTATTTTCAGTTTTTCACGCGTATGCATCGAGTTGGTTTCTGTAATCGGAAATTAGCAGTATGTTATGATGGTTTCAGTACAAAGATCAAATTTTGTTTGGGTAAGAAAAGAGTAGACCGTGGTCACAGCAGCACAGTCCATCTGTAGCATGCATCGAGCGTAAAGGATTCAGTTCAGATCATGCAATTGAAATGCCTTTTGCTTCATCGGCATCTGCATAGCTCCGGTACGTACGCCCGTGTGGAATACACCGAAGTGCAGTACTAGCTCAACAACAAACTTACAGAAGATTGGAGACGCTACCATTCCCATTCAAATGTGTGTGTTGCCAAAACATCTGTTTGTCAGTGCCGGCGCTGATGCCGGGTAGAGCGTGACCTTGCCAGAACTGTGCCGACAGGGTTTTATTTCTCGAGCGCCACTAGCCGTCGATCGGTGCTGGAGCATGCACATCTAGCATTCGAGTTCTTGGCTTAGAGCATCTCTAGCTAGCTGGTGATATATATGGTATAATTAATCCTCGAAATAGAGGCAAATAAATCATGGTATAGCAGATAGTCCGTTCCATCGCCCATAGCTTGATGTCTGCAAAAAAATCTTAGACTTGAAAGACGCCTTCATGTTCAATTGGTCCAATTGCTGCTATATATGAAGAGTGTACATTTTTAGCTCGTAATTTTACTAGTATTTCATTTGATCATTATCTTCGGGAAAGTAATTCCGTGGCTCATCTACTTGCTTGTAATGTGGAGGAACACTCAGTTTATTTTCTATAACAAGTATGTAGGAGAGATGGCTGAGCCGTTCAAAGCGTAGCACTGGAACTGGTATGTAGACTTTTGTTTACTGAGGGTTCGAATCCCTCTCTTCTCATTTTTCTAAATTCATATCACGCCTGAAATTAAAATCGGGGACAGTGGGGGAAATCATCTGTAAACTGCTGACCGAACCCATTCCCCTTCCCGCGATGCACCCCGCGTGCACAAACCGAAGCCCTAGCTGGCTGAGGTTTCCCTCCGGTGGCAGGTGCCGGCTCCGGCTTGGTCTCCCGGGTGCTTCAGGTCGGCGCGGTGGTGGTAGCTCGCGTTGGTTGCATGGGTCGTCGGCGTGGGCGCAGCACAACATTTGATATTCGGCAGCGGGGTGCGTGTGGTGGATGCGACCTCCCTTCTCTAGGGTATATGTCGGTGGCGTGCGTCTTGTGTTCGACAAGGTGGCTACGACCTAGGGATTGTCCTCGAGTGGACTAGATCTAGGCCCGAGATAGATCGGAGCTTGTGCTCTGGGTAGGTGATGTTGGGTTTGGTCCAGATGGTGCTAGCAGGAGGTGCTCGTGCAGTTCTCGCCGATGTGGTGGTCGGTGGTGGGGGTCGCAATACCATTGTGTCAGTGTGTGGGTCGACATCGATGGCCACAGACATGGGCGTTCTGCGAGCTCGTCTAGGCCAGGGCTTGGGGCCTGTTCACCAACAATAGTGGGCAGTCAGAGAGTCATTCCCCAGCTGTCCACCGGGATTGGCCGGGGACGCAACCATGTGCGCATCCTATGGTGGAGACGCTTATCCAGACTCGGTGGCTGATGCCAGGCAGAGAGTAGATGGCGTGCCTCTGCTCGTCCTACTGTGGTTGAGTGTGATGTGATGTGTGCGGTGTACGATGTCTTGCAATAAGATGCTGGTGCAGTGACCCCAGATGGCGGTCCACATAGTTTCCTATGCGGCAGGTAATATCTCGCAGGGGTAATGCTCTGATATGGATATAGGATTATGTTCTCGTCGTGCTTGTCCTAGAGATATGGTGGTGGCACGGGTGCTGACGCCGGCGACGACCGCGCGTGCCTCTCACTTCTTGAAGACGTCGTTGTGGTTCTTCTTTCCGTGTCAAGGCTCCAGGTGAAGACCTTTATGCGCAGCGGAATCGGCAGCGGCGACACCCCCCGTCCTTCTCCCTCTCGAGGGCGTTCTCATGGAGGTTAGGTGTACCATGGCATAGCGTGGCGTTGTGTTCAGTTCTTCCTGTATTCTCTTTCGGTAGCCCAATCGCATCCATTCTGCGTCGGCCAACTATCCTGGAATCGGTTTTGTAAGAGGACTACCTCATCATCTTGAATCATTTGACCGTGTATTTTCTTCGGTTGTTGCTTTATATATAATACGGGGCGAAAGCCTGTTTTGAGAAATATGTTAAATGGGAGCTTTTCAAGATACAAAGAAAAGATACAACCCATTGAAAGAGCTATATCTAAAAGTATAAAATATATGTGTATACATGTATACGTTAAATGAGAGCTTTTCAACACATTATTGTATATTTTTGGTGTATATATATATAATATAATTGTATAAATGTTTAACATTTTACAAAACATGTTTTGAATATATTTTTCAAATACATGTTAACACATTTTTGAAATGATAAAGACATTTTTGGAACTATGAAAAAATTATGTATAATTTACAAACATTTTCTGAAAATGACACGAATGCATTTTTGAAACATTTCAAATTTTATAAAATGTGACGTACATTTTTTTGAAAATATGGGACTTTTTTAAATTGCCACAAACATTTTTCTTACATATGATTAGCATTTTCTTGTAGACAATTAACATTTTCTACCTTCTACGTTTACATTTGTACATTTTTAGTATATCACAAACATTTTCTTAGACACAGTAAACATTTTAAATGCAAGATTAACATCTTCCATCACACATTTAACATTGTTTTAAATGTGACATGCATTTTAAATACAAGAACATTTTTCTACATTTGTATAAGCACTTTTTGAATGTCACGTACATTTTTTTAAATGTATGACTTTTTTTAATTGTCACAAACATTTTTTATACATGTAACTACATTTTTTGCATACACAATTAACATATTTCTACTTTCTAAATTAAATTTATAATTTTTTTGTATCTCTCTTTTTATTTTTTACGGGCTGACTCCTGAGACCAGTGGTGCCGCGTTAAGCAAATATTCGGAATGGATAGTCATTAAGTGGGAGCACTTACTGCTGGCCAGCGTTTCCATCTTGGCGCTACACAAAAGGAAGGTGGGCGAAGACGACACAAGTTAGAGCATACGCAACCTTGAAGATGCGACACAAGTCTGAACTCCAGCTCGCCGTCGCCAATGAGACCATACTCGATAATGCGTCCCGCCAGCCTCAACTCCCCATCGCCCGTCTGCCTCGCGATGAGGCCATCGAAGTCTAGGGTTCTTCCTACCGCCGCCCCGCCCAGGTTCTCCTCCGCGCCCCGCCACAGCAGCCGCGGCGGCGACCAAGGTGAGCTCACGAACGACTAGACCGATTTTCCCCCTTCGCCTCTGGCTGATCTGTTTGTCAGAAACGATTCTCTGGTTGATCTCGGATGATGACCTTGCAGTAATGCGTGCGTGCTGGTAGGTTCGGTGGTCAGTAGGATCGACAGTAGCTCTATCTGTACATCTAGCTCTCTCCACTCTCCTGCCAATTAACGGCTGCTGCCTGCTGCACCAGTTCCCGACCTGCAGCGCCTCCCACTATACCGTATGTAGTGTATCCGTTGGCTAGTACTCCAAAGGATGAGGTTAGCTCCAATAAAGAGGCCATGATTCAAGCCGAGCTGATGAATTCCAAGCTGTAGGATGCACTCAATTCAAGTGAGGTTAAGAAATCTCATATTCGAGTAAGTACCACAATAAGTGCTGGTCATTTTCATTCAGACCCTCATCTTTTTTCACTTGTCATGTGAGTAGCGTCTCTATGTTTTCTTCCAGTAGGGACACGTTCAGTGCACTCACTAGGTGCAGCCCCCGACACTATGATCGATTGCTTTCAATCGATTAGAGTCTATAGGATTAGTTTATTGCCTTCTTCACAAATGTAGAACCAATATCTTATATTCCCGGCTTCACTCAGGTTGTAAGATCATCCGAGTGTTGTGTGGTAACATTTTTCCAGTGGGGGCACGATCAGTGCACCCACTGGATGGATGTAGCCTACATTATTAGATCATTTTTTCCAGTGGGGTCAGTGCACGATCAGTACTCTGACTGATTCTTGACAATCAGTTAGAGTCTATATTATTAGATCGTTTTTTTCTTTGAAATTTAGGTCGATCCTCTGAATCCATAGTTTCACTCGGTCACTATATTCTTATCTGCTATCTCATGTCTTTCAAACATAAATATTGTGAACTCAAATCCAAGCATTTGGCATTCAGGAAGAAGTAGAAAGTCTTCGTGCGGAACTAGAGAAAGAGAAAAAGAAGAACGACAAGCTCGAGAAGGAGAAAGCTATTATGAGAGGTACACATTTAATTCCTGACACCACCATGGCACGCCACAACAATCAAGGTGAGCGCACAATCTTCTCATCATGGTGGTGACTAGTGAGTGTCGTTCCTCATCTCTTTGAGTCATCTATGGGTGTGTTTTGGTTCCATATTTGGTAGGCTAGATCAACTTCTTGCAAAGTGCAAACGGAGAAGCTTTCAAAATACCTTGTCAAGTCCGAAATTATCCCTGATTGTATTACATGTTTGCTTCTTGGAAATGGACATGGTTTCCTAGGATATTCACTAACCACTCATATTTCATTGTATTATTATAGGGGTATCGCATGCCCTTCGGTTTTTAGAGGGCTTGATCAGATCTTTCATATCGTTTATATTATCCCACTCAAAACCAAGTGTTGTCATAGAGTTCCTTATGTATAAGATTATTGGATAGATTAGTGCCTCCATTGCACCTTTTTTGGTGGTTTATACATTTTCAGTTAGAGCTTCATATCTATAAACACAGGTGATTGCATGTTGACGATTCACTCCAGTTGTTGATCTAGTGCTTGCATAGATTAATCTTGTAGTGCATAGAGCCTATTTATTGTTATTTTAATGCATGGGTTTGCTATGATCAGTTTGTATACTATATATATATACCATATATATATGTCACACTACTAGGAAAAGGGCTATAGATAGGATTGATACTAATGGCGCACCAGGGAAGTAGTACGCCACTACTATATACTAATGGCGCACCAGTTGGTAATGCGCCATTAGTGTGAAAGACACTAATGGCGCACCAGAAAACAGGTGCGCCACTAGTGATAATTTTTTTTCATTTTTACATACATACTAATGGCGCATCCTACCGAAGTGCGCCATTACTAGTTCTAACTAGTAATGGCGCACTAGTACTGAATTTTTTTATTCTATTTTTTTGCAAAACTACTAAGGGCGCACCCTGTAGAAGTGCGCCATTAGTATATATTTTGATATCATGAATATTTTTAAATTTCATGGGCACTTTTTGATATCATGAATATCTTTAAATTTTATGGGCACTTTTTGAATTCATGAATATTTTTTCAAATTTGATGATATTTTTTCATATTCAATATGATAAAATATTAAATATTCATTAGGACACTCGATCTCGATCCCTCTCCATCTCGATCTCGATTCTCCCTCCATCTCGATCTCGATCCCACCCGCGCCTCCTCTCCCCTCTTCATTTTTTAGAAAATAATAATAATAAAGTGTAGACTACAATTGTTGTTAAACAACAATTATTACTGTTTTTATAAAAAATATTACTGTTTCATATTCATATTCATTTTCTAAAAAATTATTACATGCAACAAAAAAAATTACTTATAGCGCACCTCTGGCTGGTGCGCCATTGCTATATATATAAAAAAAGATTACTAATGGCGCACCTCTGCCTGATGCGCCATTGCTATGTAAAAAGAAGATTATTAATGGCGCACCTCTGCCTGGTGCGCCATTGCTATGTAAAAAAAAGATTACTAATGGCGCACCGACCGCAGGTGCGCCATTAGTAAGATTTCCCCTAGCTAATTCCCTCCCTCTCGCCAGATCCCCTTCATCCCTCTCCCTCGCCCCCCTAGCTAATTCCCCCCGCTGCCCCGACCCACGCCGCCGCCGCCCCCGCGCCTCCTCGAGCCGAGCGCCGCCTCCCTCGCCGCCCCCCCTCTGCTCGCGCCCACGCCCTCGACGTCCTCCTGCCCTCGTGCCGCCTCGACTAGCTCCGGCTACCCCGAGTCGCCCTCGACCTCCCCAGTGAGCACCCGAGCCGCTTCCCCCTCTTCCCCCTCTTGATTTCCTTCTGATGTGTTCTAGGGTTAGGGGTTGGAGAATTTTGGACAAGAAAAGGGGTTGGAGAATTAAGTAGCTAGGGTTGGGGAATTAAGTAGCTAAGGAGATTATGTTTAGAGCATCAATGATGGGTGTTGATATACCTCTGGATAATTTTGATTTTATTCATGTTCTCAAGGAATTGGAATTATCCAGGGAACAAATTAGTAAGAATTTTATACAGTAGCAACCAGGGGAGGTCGAGGGCAGCAACCAGGGGAGGAGAGGAGGAGCAGACCAACAGCAGCAGCAACCATGGGATGAGGGGAGGAGCGGACTAGTAGCAGCAACCAGGGGAGGAGGGGACGAGCAGACCAGCAATAGCAGCAACCGGGAGAGGAGCAGCAAGCCAGCAACCATGGGCGGTGGCGGCGGCTGCCTAGGAGAGGGTTGGGTCGGGGGGAGGGGAACATGTTCGATCTAGGTTTCCAGGGGGTGGTTTGATACAGTAAAAACATATGACAGATGGGGCCCAAAAATTTGAGTCGCTCAACCCAGAAAACACGACTAGTCGAGACTAGTCGCTCGACAGTCGCCGGGCTGAGTCGACCCTGCCAGTGCGACTCGACGACTAGTCGCAACTAGTCGAGCAACTCGAAAACAGAGGCGAACATAGAATCCTGCATGCGCATTTTGAAGCAAGACTCCTGTGATGATTTATACTCAACTTTATTTGTGTTTTATCTTGAAATTCAAACTTACTGTATCCTGAAATTCAAGCTTACTATACCCTGATTTGACTGGAGTACAATGTTGCAGCTTCACTTGTCTTCGAGTGAAATACTCCTGAACAATCATAATCAATTGTTGCATATGGCGCTATATTAGTTCTACCAAGTTGAGGGTTTCGTTAAGTAGGCCTAACTTGATCATAATCAATTTTTAAGGGGCTATATTAGTTCTACCAAGTTGAGGGTTTCGTTAAGTTGCATGTACCCTGAATTCAAGTAAATTAAGTTGCCTGTACCAAGTTGAGTACTCCAGTTTTCTGTTTTCTGTTTTCGTTAAGTTGGAGTAACAGTTTTATTGCCTGTTACTGCACCTGTACTGCACATTACAAAGTCTCCTAGTACTTAAATCACCCAAGCTATGAGGCAAAAATTTCAGTTAACTGTTATGGACAATTGTCAATTTTCTGTAATGATGATGGAACATTATAAAGCATTGTACTCCAGTGTATATGAAGGATACAAAAAATTTAGCAACTTCTCCGATTTTATAAAGTTGTTCTTATATGGGTGAAACTTCACTTGTTTTTAGGCTAGTGCAGGGTGTTGCTTTATTCTGTCATCATTTGTAACTATGTCACAAATAAATTGTTCCTTCTTCTGTATTTGAAGTAATGATTGTTCTTAAGCTGAGGCATGGATTAAGCTGTTTCTTTGCTGTACCATTATATCTGGATGATTTTTGTTTGGTGACCTATTATATCTGGAATGGAAGCTCACATAAGTTGAGCTGATTTTTTTCCATATGAAAGCAGAGGACCATATGGCCTGTGGCTGGGTTTTGTCTCCGACCATTGTGTCATGATGAATTTGCAGGTACCCCGAGAGGCCCTTGAGTTTGCCGGAATGTCGATTAACTTCCGTTCCGGCAAATTCGGGTACTCAATATGTCCTATTTTCAGCAAAGGTCATGCTGAAATTTTCCGTGAATTTTAGCATGACTTTGCTAAAAATAGGACATATGGGGTACTTGCGACTAATGCATTGGCCGGGGTATCTTAGTACTTAGTTAAGTAGGATCAACTGCCCCGCCATTCTTGCTGCATTAAACCATAGGTGGCAATAGAGTCAAGTGATTAGGCCCAACTTAGAATTCTCGGTAGCATCGATAAACCCTAGATGATAAACCCAACATAGGTGGCAATAGAGCCAAGTGATTAGTGCCAAGTGATTAGGCCCAACCTAGGGTGCCTCGGCATCGATAAACCCTAAATGATGAAAACTTAACTTCGCTTCTATAGGGTGCCTCGGTGTCGATGAGAACCTAAATGATGTACGCTTAGGCTTTTAGGGTGCCTCGGCGTCGGCAAAACCTAAATGATAAAAGCTTAGGCTTTTAGGGTGCCTCGACGTCGACAAACCCTAAATGATAAAACCTTGGCTTTTAGAGTGCCTCGGTATCGATAAGAACCTAAATGGTGAAAGCTTAGGCTTTTAGGGTGCCTCAGCGTCGACAAACCCTAAATGATAAAAGCTTAGCTTTTAGGATGCCTCGGTGTCGACAAACCCTAAATGATGTAGTTTTGAATTATGAACGTAGGATATGTCGTCATCATCATCGGACGACGAAAGTCTCCCGGCGGAGTGTTGTGACTGGTGCCACGACGATCGAGGTCTGTGCGACATGCCTCACCTGGACGATGATCGGCGCTTCAGCATTAAGCTCGAGGAGACATTCGAAGTTGAAACGGTACATAACGACGACAAGTGTTATTTTCATAATTAAGCATGACTTCAACTATTTCAACGTGTAATTTTCATCTTTTACGATTCGAGTATAGGTTATCCCATGCCATGCAAGACGCTATGTCTTGGAGAGGATGGATTTTGAAGACCATGAAATTTCTGAAACAAAGAAAATTCACCTAAGGACTCATCACGATGTGGACTTTGAAGTAAATCTATATAATTCTAAGAGCGTAACCCATTTTGGTTGAAAAAATTGGGAAGCATTTTGCAAGATGTATGGTTTTGATGAGGGTATGCTTATCACCATGGATCTTGGTAATCCTGACATCAACCAAGACAATATGGACATTTGGGTCCTTGTTGATACGCCTCCAGTTCTACCGCTATGTGAGTTTCTCAAACATAGTTATTAGCTAATTTATATTATTTATTTCAAAATAGTTGACAGCTTATTTTTATTGTTCAAAGAATGTGCGGGAGATGGTAGACAAAACCCACTACACCGATGGCTCCGAATTAACAACTTACAAGGAGAAAAATCATCTGGTCGGATTTTGTACTGACATTGAGAATTACATTATCCACAATCAATCTCCTCAACATTATGGTAAATACGTGCCACTAGTGCATGTGTTCAACTACGGTAACTACCATGGAGATACCCTGGTAAGATTTTTTACTATTACGACATTCGTGCATCTTTTGCATACTTCTAAAACTAGTACATCATTGCTAACTGTGAAATTATTACTATGTTTTTCAACAGATAATCCTAGAGAATTGTGTGCCTCATATGATGTATCAGAAAGGTAGTGTTAATGTTTTGAACATACAGCCAGGTCATCCTACGAATCTCAACTGTCCATACGAGATTTCTAAAAGAAGTGGAGACATGAAAATCAAAGAATGGAAAAAATGTATGGACAGTCGTAAGGAGCTTCTTGGAAGCAAAAGGAAGCGAAGCGCAAGAATTGGAGACAGGACGTTCTCCATTCTCCATAATGGAGAGTCAGGGTCTATATTGTTTTATGCTATTTTAGCTTAAATAGGGTATTTAGGTCCTGCCTAATACTGATGATCATGTGCTAAGAACAATTAAGTAGGGTTGGTTCGATGACTATCAAGATGATGATCGTATGACTTGTTATGAATAACGAGTAGAAGTTGTATGGTGATGATTAGTAGGACTTGTTAGGATTAGTATTACTTCCGACAAACTCGATACCCGCGGTCTCGAGACTTGTAATGTTTTATCTTTGTTCGGTCTTTTGAATTCGGAGACTAATATGATGAATTGTATTCGGAGACTAATCTTCTATTGTATTCGATGAATCTGCTGTTGCTGTGTGCTACTGTCTATATTCTGTCAAATAATATATTTTGTAACATGTGCAAAAATCAAAAAAGTAAAAAAAATAAAACCTAATATGCATACTAATGACGCATCACTACAGAGTGCGCCATTAGTATGCCAAGTATACTAATGGCGCATCCATCCGCAGTGCGCCATTAGTGTGCCAAAGCACATGGTTAAATATGGCCCCTGGGAGGCATACTAATGGCACATGGTGTTATATACTAATGGCGCACTGGGTGGTGCGCCATTAGTATACCAGATACTAATGGCGCACCAGTGGTGCGCCATTAGTAAAAAATACTAGTGGCGTGATACTAATGGCGCACCAGTAATGCTCCATTAGTAGGCAAAACTGGTGCGCCATTAGTAGGCCTTTTCCTAGTAGTGTCAGGTCCCTATTCTGCAAGCAGCGCCACATCTAGGGAAGCAGAAAGACCACCTAGCATTAAAGCTCTAAGTTGTGTTCTGGTCGAATTGTTATAATTGTTTATAACAATGTAATCACTACACATAATTCTTCTTCTTTTTTGGCAGCTTCTAAGATTTGCTAGTTGTAATCTGAAGTAATATTACTTTTGAAAATATTGGTTTAGGGGTTGTTTTCATATTTCCATGCTGAACTAGGTTTAGGTCAACTTAAAGGGATCGTTACAAATAATTCCATGATCTTATTTAATTTAAGTGATCTTATTCTTCAGGTCAATTACGAACTATTAGTTTTCTATGCTGCTTATGTTTGTTAGTGCATTCTAGAATGGTTGCTTTATTATTAATCTATGGGATATGCTTATGAAGTTTTTGTGTTGTTTCATAGGATACATTTCCTAGTGCATAGGACGACCCCATTCTAGGCTGTTTATCTAATCGAACTTTGGAAGTTGCAATCAAAAAGGTTGCTAGTCTGCAACTTCATTAAGAAGGCATTTCTTCTACCCTGGAAACTATTGTTTATGCCGGAAGAAAATAACTTCTTTGAAATTTCTTTTCGTTTATATGCAGTGCATAATATACTATCCTGATAACGGTACTAAATTAGTTCATTGGTTACAAATCATTGTTGTACCGTTCTGTCCAAGTAGAAAAATGTTTATCTTTCAGGTACTTGATTTACAATTCTTTATATATTTCCCATATACGTACCTGAGGACAACATGACCGCACGTTGTTAGTTGTGTTATTACTAGTTCGCTATGTGTTTTTTTTTATCATTTTAGTGTTATATTCACCCCTATATGTGACTTATGAAGATGATTTGCTACACCGAGGACGAAAAGCTTGAAGAAAAATGAATTTTAAATACATGTGTTTTAACATGCTATGTATGTGTGTGTCATTACCTCTAAGTCATTTCTATTTTTCCATGTTTAGAGTGCCAAAACAAGTACTCCAGAAGAGCAAAGGCGGAGAAGCAAATACCTCCTTTCAAGATCACCACCGTCCCCCAAAAATTCAAATCATAGCAGTACATATATCGTGAGGGACAAAACAAGCAAAAAGATGCTTCATGATGAAAATTTTGAATTGTACATGACGTATGTCCTGCCTATTTCTTATATTATAAATTTACAATTTATTATTATTATTATTATTATTATTATTATGTTATTTTATAAATTGTTACTACAACTGTCTATGTAGGGATCTTTGGACGGGCATAGATCCGGGAAAGAAGAGTGATTATGCGTACCTTGATTCGTTGTGGTTTGATATGTACAGCATTGCAAAACATAAATCAAAAGTCCTTAAATGGGTAAAAGCTAAGAAAATATTCACAAGACGATATGTATTTGTCCCTGTTGTATATTGGTATGTTGCTCTCTTTGTTATCTAGCACAATGACTTATTTGATTGGCATGGTACCGAATATTCACTTCCTTGACTAATATAGGGGACATTGGAGCCTCCTTGTGTTGTGTAATTTTGGCGAGACAAACTACTTGGGTACTCCAAAGGGGCCATGCACGCTACTGTTGCATTCACTTAGAACAACACAACCAAAGAGGTAGCTGTCGGTCATCAACAGGTTTGATCCATTCAATTCCTCCATCTTAAAGCATCCAAAATAATTATGGACACGATGATATGTCTGATAACAACTTTACATATTTCCCTATAGCATGCTGTATGCGAGTCAAGATATCAAAACAGTTATGTATTATTTTAGATTATTATCCATAACAGTAGCCTACCAAGGTGTTTGTATGTCCAAAATTATATATACCACATGGTGCATTGTACTTAGAGTCTGCATGGAATGGATGTCAAAAGTCAACCGAGGCCTCAATTTATGTTCACATAATACGTTGTTTACATGATCTATTTCCCATAAATGGCAAACTTATTCTGAATCTCCTATATTTATTAACCGATTAATTATTGGTTGTGTGCCAGCTTCATTATTGATATTTTTAAACAGAAGAGCGGAAGAGATAGGGCAGTTCACAAATCAAGTCCAGCTTGAGTTTCCTGAGGTGTGAAGTTTACATCTGGAACTCTGGCTATTTTTTATCCTTTTCCGAATTATCCTCTAAATTGGTGCTTCTTAATATTATGATTTTTGTTTACGGTTCTTAAATAATTGCAGGTTCCGCAGAAAAGTGGAAATGATTGTGGTATATATGTTCTGTATTTTATATACTGTTTTCTCAAAATCAAAAAACTGGGAGAAGATTTGAGCCAGCTGGTGCGTCACGGATTTGAAGCTTTACAAAATATTCTTGTTTGTTCCTTGCAAAGTCTTTTATAATATGTTTGTTTGCACAAATTGTTTTACTAACTTGTTGATTGATGTGATGACCCTGTTTTAAGGGTGCCTTGTTCGACCCAGAGGTACTACAGAACCGGGAGGACATCCGCAAGGCTATGCTTTCATACCAAGAGTATGCTCATCCTACTGTCTTTATTTTCTTGCATGTTAAACTGTGATCTTATTTCCCCTATACTTCTCTGCAGGAAACAGCATGCCACAACTACACAGTAGATCATCTGGCAAGATTGCATCAAGTAAACTGTACACCTACTTGTTATTGGGTAATGGTAGATTGGTGCCTATGATAACATCATTTTATCTCCTATAATGCTCTGCCCTCTTATGTTAATTATCCATGCTTTTCTCTCTTACTTACCCTGGTAACAACATACCTTATCTACCGAAAAAAAACCATAGTTTCATATTCAACGGTGGCAAGTTTGAAGGAAGTTCGAAGATTGTCGATAATATGTTGTCAAATACAGTTTATACAAACAGTCAAGAAGAAGTTTCAGTGGCAGTCAGCCCATAGTTCTTCATACCGAAGCGGTGGGGGTTGCAATACCATTGTGTCAACGTGCGGATCAACGCCGATGGCCACCGACATGGGTGTTTTGTGAGCTCGCCTAGGCCAGGGCTTGGGGATTATTCACCAACAGCAGTCAGCAGTCATGGAGTCATTCCCTAGCTGTCCACCGGGATTGGCTGGGGACGCAGCCATGGGCGCATCCTATGGTGGAGACGCTTACCCAGACTCAGTGGCTGATGCCGGGCAGAGAGTAGAAGGCGTGTCGCTGCTCTTCCTAGCGTGGTTGAGTGTTGTGAAGTGCGCGGTGTACGATGTCTTCAGACAGGATGCCGGGGCAGTAACGCCAGATGGCGATGCATAGTTAGCTCTATGGCAGGTAACATCGCGAGGGTTTGGTCTCTCCTTCTGGGTCGTGTGGGCGACGGGAGGTGTAGCAGTGGGTGGCTCGGGCGTGCTCTTTGTCTCGTAAGGCTATTGCTCTTATATGGATCTAGGATTTTGTTCTCGTCGTGATTGTCCTAGAGATCTTGTGGTGGCATAGGTGAGTTGCCGAGCGGAAGCTCTGTGCCTTGGTGCCGATGACGGCGACGGCCGTAGGTGCCTCTCTCTTCTTGAAGACGGCGTTGTGGTTCTTCTATTCGTGTCAAGGCTCCAGGTGAAGAACTTTGTTCGTAGTGGACTCGGCAGCGGCAACGCATTGCGTCCTTCTCCCTCCCGAGGGTGTTGTCGTGGAGATTAGGTGTACCATGGCATAGCGTGGTGTTGTGTTCAGTTTTTCCTGTATTCTCTTTAGGTAGCAAATCGCGTGCATTCTGCATCGGTCAGCTATCCTGAAATCGGTTTTGTAAGAGGATTCCCTCACCATCTTGAATCATTTGACCGTGTATTTTCTTTGGTTGTTGCTATATATATCAGGCGCGGCGAAAGCCTGTTTTGAGAAATACGTTAAATGAGAGCTTTTCAAGATACAAAGAAAAGATACAACCCATTGAAAGAGCTATATCTAAAAGTTTAAAATATATTTGTATACATGTTTACGTTAAATGAGAGCTTTCCAACACATTGTATATTTTTCGTATACATATAAAATATAATTGTATACATGTTTAACATTTTACAAAACTTCTTTTGAATATATTTTTCAAATACATGTGATTTTTTTTTGAAATGATAATGACATTTTTTGAACTATGGAAAAAATTATGTATAATGTGCAAACATTTTCCAAAAATGACACGAACACATTTCTGAAACATTTCAAATTTTATAAAATGTGACTTAAATTTTTTTAAAAATAAGGGACTTTTTTAAGTGCCACAAACATTTTTCTTACATATGATTAACATTTTTCTTGTACACAATTAACATTTTCTACCTTTTACATTTATATATGTGCCGGCGAGGCTTTGCCAGGCCGTGCCCCCTGGTGGCGATGAGGGAGGGAAGGACGGGAGGAGGGCGCCCCGGGGGCGGCGCTAGGACTAGCCTCCGGGGTCGCTCGCGGGAGGGAGCTCTCTGTTTTGTACACCACCGCCGACCCAAATTTTGGGCAGGGTCTGTAAACGGTCGACCTGAAATCATCATGCCCAGGCTTGGCGCACGGCATTTTTTGTGAATTTTAAAATAAATCATTTGCCTGATTAAAATGTTGAAAACTTAGATGTGTTTTTTTTCCTAAAAAAATCCCACTGAAACAGCCCCCGCTCATCCTCCCCGCGCGCGGCCACCTACTGCTGGCCAGGAAATCTTTGGAAGGGATCGATGCTCATTAATTGGCAGTAGATACTGCTGGGAAGGTCGTCGTCCACCAAAGGAAGGTCGTCGTCCTCCCCTCACTCTGAATTCCAACTCGCGTCGCCAGTCAGATCATACTCCACGATGCGTCCTCCCAGCTCGCCGTCGCCAATCAGATCGTACCCAATACTGCGTCCCCCCAACCTCAACTCGCCATCGCCGGTCTGCCTGGCGATGAGGCAAGCAAAGTCCAGGGTTCTCCTCCCTACCACCCCGCCTGGGTTCTCGTCCCCGCACCTCCACAGCAGCTGCGGCCAGGATTTGGTCGGCGACATCGGCAGCCACAAGGACGACGGCGACCAAGGTTTTCCCCCCTGTCCTTCCCCTCAGGCTGATCTTCTAGTCGGCATAGATTGTTTCTTGCTCTTTGTTCAGTTTCTTGCAAACGGCGGAGAAGGTTTTACTGTATTTTTGAGAGCGCTCCAATTCAGGATTCGTTTACAAACCTTGACATCAACATGCATGGCTTGCTCCTCCAACAATCCCTATAGGTTAGCATGCATGTTGTTACCTAGGTAAGTAAGAGAGAAAAGCATAGGGTTCTCCATCCCTAGCACCACCATGCCGCGGCACAACAACCAAGGTGAGCGCAAGATCATCTCATCACGATAGTGACTAGTGAGTGGCGTTCCTTGTGATCTTCTCTATGGATGTCTCCGGGTCATGTATGGACTGGTGTGTTATGGTTCGATAATTGGTATTTTGTAGGTTAGCTATATATAGTTCTGTCTACACCTCTCATGGCTATATCTGATATGAACCTGCCTGCTAACAATTTTGGTACAGTGTCCCAAGATGATGTTGCAATAGTACCTGATTTGGCTTCTGTCGACTTGTCTGCTGGAGATATCGCAAGGCCCTCTGAGCAGCTAATGTTGCTAGCCCAGCCTAGCTATAAGACGAAGAATGTGGTGCCATTTGTGTCCAAGTAAGTATAAGTAGTTGAATCTTGCTTTGATCATTCGGATGTTATAACCATCATGTGTCATTTTCTCATGCAGGGTCACCACTTCTACAAGTCATAACTGCCAAGCTATCGAGCAGACAGTGTGCAAAGGCAAAGGACAAACTGACGTTGATGTTGTCACTTCAAAAGGTATTCTATTTCTTGTATAATCATCCTAGTAGAAAAGACAAAGCAAGGACTAATGAACTGTTGCTTTGCATTGTTTGTAGTTGTAGCCATTGAAGAAGTGATTACTGTGGAGGATGTTGAAGAGCAAGTTCAAATGGACGTTGATCCACCTAGTCCAAGGCGAAATCAAGTGGCGATGGACACCGATCATGAAAGGGTACAAAAAATTCCGGAAATTCAGTCAGATGCAAGTGTCCACGCGCCGACCAGTATTGTACAAGCCAGTCCAAGTGCCTTGCCAGATACGGCACCCCGGCCTGCAACGCCTCCCACTATTCCATGTGTACTGTATCCGTTGGCCAGTCCTCCAGTGGATGAGGAGGTTAACACTAGCAAAGGGGCCATGATTCAAGTAGAGCAGATGAACTCCAAGCTGAAGGATGCACTCGATTCAAGTGAGGTTCTGAAAGATCCTATCCAAGTAAGTACCACAGTAAGTGCCGATCATTTTCATTCGGACATTCAACTTTTTGCCTTGTCATCCGAGTAGTGCCTGATATGTTTTCTTCCAGCAGGGACACAGTTAGTGCACTGACTAGGTCCCCCGAGACTCTCATTGATCGCTAGCAATCTGTTAGAGTATATAGGATTATTTTATTTCCGTCTTCGTCAATCTAGAGCCAATATCTTAAATTCATGGATTCGCTCGGGTTATAAGATCATCTGAGATGCATGTGGTAAGTTTTTTCGAGTGGGGGCATGATCAGTGGACCCACTAGGTGTAGCCCCCGAGACTCTGGCTGATTGTTGACCATCAATTAGAGTCTATATTATTAGATCGTTCTTTGTCTTTGAAATTTTGGTCGATTCCTTTCGATCTATAGTTTCACTCGGTCACTATACTGCTAACTGCTATCTCCTTTCTTTCGAACAGAAATATTGTGAACTACGATACAAGCATCTGGTATTGCAGGAAGAAGTAGAAAGTCTAGTGGAACTGGAGAAAGAGAAAAAGAAGAATGAGAAGCTGGAGACAGAGAAAGCAATCATGGGAGGTAAACTTTTCGTCCCAGGAACCACTATGCCGCGCCACAACAACCAAGGTGAGCGCATGTTGTTAGTTGTGCTATTGCTAGTTTACTACATGTTGTATATTATTTTAGTATTGTGCTCACCCCTATATGTGACTTATCTAGATGATTTCCTACACCGAGTATGAAAAACTTAAAGAGAAATGAATTTTAAGCGCATGAGTTTTAACCTGTTATGTATGTGTGTGTCATTATCTCTCAGTCGTTTCTATTTTTCCATGTGTAGAGTGCCAAGACAAATACCCCCAGAAGAGTAATGGCGGAGAACCAAATTCCTCCTTTCAAGATCACCTCCCTCCCCCAAAAATTTCAAATCATAGTACATATAACGTGAGGGAAAAAACAAGTAAAGGGATGCTTGGTGATGAAATTTTTGAATTGTACGTGGAGTATGTCCTGCCTTTTTCTTAGATTATTAATTTCCAATTTACTTTTATTAGTATATTATTTTATAATTTGTTACTACAACTGTTTATGTAGGGATCTTTGGATGGGGATACATCCGGAAAAAGAAGAGTGACTATGCATACCTGTATTCGTTGTGGTTTGATATGTACATCATTGGGAAACATAAATCAAAAGTCCTTAAATGGGTAAAAGATAAGAAAATATTCACAAGAATATATGTATTTGTCCCCATTGTTTATTGGTATGTTGCTCGCTTTCTTATCTTGCACAATCACTTATTTTATTGGCATGATACTGAATATTCACTTCCTTGACTAAATGTAGGGGACATTGGAGCCTCCTTGTGTTGTGTAATTTTGGCGAGACTAACTACTTGGGTACTCCAAAGGGGCCACGCATGCTACTGTTGGATTCACTTAGAACAACACAACCAAAGAGGTTGCCATCCGTCATCAACAGGTTTGACCCATTTAATTCCTCCATCTCTAAGCATCCAAAAAAATATGAACATGATGATATATCTGATAACATGTTTACGTATTTCCCTATAGCATGCTGTCCGCGAGTCAAGATATCAAAACAATAATGTATTGTTTTAGATTATTATCCATAATAGTATCCTACCATGGTGTTTGTATGTCCAAAATTATATATACCACATGGTGCATTGTACTTAGACTTTGCATCGAATGGACGTCAAAAGCAAACCGAGGCCACAATTTATGTTCACATAATTGGTTTGTTCATACATTTACATGATCTATATATAGCCCATAAATGGGAACCTTATTCTGAATCTCTTATATTTATCAAACCATTATTGCTTGTGTGGCAGCTTCATTATTGATATTTTAAAAACAGAAGAGCGGGAAGAGATATGGCTGTTCACAAATCAAGTCCAGCTTGAGTTTCCTGAGGTGTGAAGTTTACATCTGGAACTCTGTCTATTTTTATAATTTCCTGAATTATCCTCTAAATTTGTGCTTCTTAATATTATGATTTTTGTTTATGGTTCTTATATAATTACAGGTTCCACGGCAAAGTGGAAATGATTGTGGTATATATGTTCTGTATTTTATATACTGTTTTCTCAAAATCGAAAAACTGGGAGAAGATTTGAGCCAGCTGGTGCGTCACGGAATTGAAGCTTTACAAAATATTCTTATTTGTGCCTTGCAAAGTCTTTTTCCAATTTGTGTCTTTACGCAAATTGTTTTACTAATTTGTTGATTTATGTGATGACCCTGTTCTAAGGGTGCATTGTTCGACCCAGATGTACTACAGAACCTGGAGGACATCCGCAAGGCTATTCTTTTATACCAAGAGTATGCTCATCCGACCGTCTTTATTTCTTGTTTGTTAAACTGTGGTCTTATTTCCCCTATACTTCTCTGCAGGAAACAGGATGCAACTATTACAGAGTAGGTCATATGGCAAGATTGAATCAAGTAAACTGTACACATACTTGTTATTGGGTAACGGGAGATTGGTGCATATGATAACATCATTTTATCTTCTATAATGCTCGCTATCTTATGTTAATTGTCCATGCTTTTCTCTCTTACTTACCCAGGTAACAGTCAAGAAGAAGCTTCAGTGGTAGTCGGCCCATAGTTCTTCATACCGAATCTAGAAACGTTTCCAGTCGTTCAATAAAATCTAAGATACCATTTGCATTTGATATATTTATTTTGCAGTTCAGAATTACCAACTTATATTATTTGGATCGCATGTGATCGAGTATAACTGTCCTTTTGAATAATTATTACCAGGGGTAATTCTTGTCCAGATAATTTCTCTTGGGGCATTTGTTCTGTCTAGATGCTTCCCGTTCTGGATGAATAATGTGCACCATTACTGTTATTTTCACGCGTATGCATCGGGTTGGTTTCAGTAATCAGAAATTAGCAGTATGTTATGATGGTTCCAGTAGAAATATCACTTTTTGTTTGGGTAATTAAGAAAAGAGTAGACCGTGGTCGCAGCACAGTCGATCTGTAGCATGCAGGTAGCTGGGTAGGAGCGATGGTGGATCGGTCCACGATTGGGCGGCATCATGCATGATGCGTAAAGGATTGAGTTGAGACCTTGAATTGAAATGCCTTTTGCTTACTCAGCATCTGCATGGCTCCGGTACGTACGTCGGTGTGGAATCCACCGGAGTGCAGTACTAGCTCAGCAGGAAACGTCCCCTAATAAAAAGGGGAAAAGCTCACCAGCAAACTTACTCAAGATTGGGGATGCTACCATTCCCATTCATATGTGTCCCTGGCAAAAACATCCGTTCGCCAGTGTGTTGATGCCAGGTAGAGTCTGATTTGCTTACCTTGCCAGAACTGTGCCGACACGGTTTTATTTGTGGAGTGCCACTAGCCGTTGATCGGTGCTGGAGCATGCACATCCAGCATTCGAGTTCTTGGCTTAGAGCATCTCTAGCTAGCTGATGCTATATATGGTATAATCAATACTCGAAATAGAGGGGGGGAAATCGTGGTATAGCAGATAGTCGGTTCCATCGTCCATAGCTTGATGTCCGCAAAAATATCCTAGACTTGAAACACGCCTCCTCGTCTGTGCTGAAGCGTGTTGAGCTAGAGTTTTTTGGTCACCTCCAAGTCCGTGATGCAAAGCTTGTACCGGTGCACAGTCTCGTCCTGCTTTGCGATGATCCTCAGGCTCTGTCACTTTTTTTGGAATATCAATGACATAAAGTCATCTCGTTGGACAAAACATGGAACTGTCCTTTGCGTGTAGAGTGATCTACAAGGTTTGCTGAATACTTAATGTTCTTTTCTAGATTCTTTAGAATTTTTAGGTTGATTTTTCCTTGCCAAGCAGGTGCTTCTACTGATTCCCTTAGCTTGATTTAATGTTTTTGCGTAATATTGTGGAATATACTTTCCAACATGCTAAGAACAGCCAGCTCCCTTGCGTCTAAGATGTAGCCGCATGCCAAAAGTTAGGGTTCTGGTCATAGTTGGTATGACTGATAGTGGATAAGTGCGAGAACCTATCATGCCTATGCTATATCAGTGAGAGTAGTTATAAAGTGTGATAGCTGGTATGATAAGTTGCAGAGCTTGTCATACGTGTTGAAACCTCAGGCAGATTGTTTAGCAACGTATAACATTTAGGGAATTTATTGAAAAATGTTTTGGATCCATGTGTGAGTATCATGTTTCTCAAGCTAGTAGTAAGCATCGAGACAATCTACCCACATGTTATCACAGTTTTATGTCCACTTGGGGCGGTTGGCATATCTTGCAATAGCCCAAAGTTGCTTCTTCAAAGTCTCACCTCTGAATCCTGCATGATTAAAGTTCTAGTTGCAGTGCATTAATCCAGCCCCGCATAGGATCAATTAGCAAGAGTCTGAACAAAAATCAAGCATGGAACACAAATCTGAAAACAATGTCAGGACGACTTACTTTCTGCCTGGCACTCACTATTGTGTAAGGAGCAGTGTTGGTGATATTCAGGTCGTCTTTCGGAGTGGTCAGGAACCACTCCAAGGAACCTATGCACTCTACTTTAGCCTAAGCCATTGTTGCTATTGGGAAAATGCAGTCATTAGGATCAATGCCAACTATTGTGAATATCTTCCCCTTATACTTTGTTTCATGTGGCAAGCATCAATGAATATGATAGGCTGCAACCTACTAACCAGCCTCTTTTGCAAGCATCATAAAGCCAATATATAGCACGCAGGCGATCCCTTGGTACCGGGTCTTCTTTGGTTGACGACAACTCAGTGGAAAGGAAGAACGTGGACCCTGGGTTTGACCTTGTCAGCTCATGTCCATAATCCCACAACATCTGAAACCGTTGTGTCTAATCACCATGAATCTTCTAAAGCCAATTCCTTTGCCTTTCCTAGCTTCCATCGGATATGTTGAATTCCTTTATGACCTTCTTTTGCAATGCCCTAATTGGCATGTTCGGGTTAGCTTTGAACTCAACCACAAATATCTTTGCAAGAAATACAGGAGTCATGCATCTCACACTCCAAACCCTCGGGCAGGTCTGCTCAGGGGCATAACTATTTATTAAGAACCCCCCCCCCCCCCCCCGGTTCTATTGTCCTAATATGCTTTTAAAAGCCATGGGCAACCAGCCGTGGAACAACGTACTTCCATACAATTGTAAGTATTCCTCACCTTTCTCACAACAACCCTTTCCCTGACAGAATATGAAGTCAATGCTGACCTAAGTTACATTAGTAAAAGCCATACCAACTTGAAAGACAAGGTGATTTTTCTTGCAATTTAAGAGAAAAAAGGCATTAGAATTGCATCTAAAAGTGATATATATATATAGTTAAAACAATAGGAAAACATGATGCAAAATAGACGTATCACATGCCAGTTATGATCAACTTGTAGATTAAACTACCTATGTGCTGGCATGGGCCGCATGGCATTCAACATATGTACTATATCAATGCTCATGGCATGCCTTCCCACATATATCTGTCATGAGGACACCACAACAGATTATGCTCTTCCTTGGGGTACACCAACAAATTCAGAATGCTCTCACTGTACGCATAGTAGAAATTTTCCCTATTGCAGAAGTCAAATGTTTCCACGGGACCATATTCGTAATCTAAATTTGTGCTTAGCAGATTGGATAAACCACCATGCTCTATTATCAAGGTGAATAGGGTTGAATTGAACACAATACAATAGTAAAATTAAATTTCTGATTTAACAAAAATATATTTCTAATTCAAGTCGGTATATCTAAAATTATGCTAATGCACAATCCAATATGAGCGAACTAAGCACATAGTTCATCTATTCTCAGCTCAATGCAACACAATCATTTGTTTTTTTAAATATCCCACAAACCCTAAGCATCACCGCTTCCGAGTAGAATCAAATGAGCGTATGAGCTCTGTCTACCACCTAATCAATTTTCATCAAGTTTTAGGCTCAATGTCGCAACAAAGAGAACGATCAACACCCACTGTCGGTGTCAAAACCGGCGGATCTCGGGTAGGGGGTCCCGAACTGTGCGTCTAGGCCGGATGGTAACAGGAGGCAGGGAACACGATGTTTTACCCAGGTTCGGGCCCTCTCGATGGAGGTAAAACCCTACGTCCTGCTTGATTAATATTGATGATATGGGTAGTACAAGAGTAGATCTGAAGGAAATATGCCCTAGAGGCAATAATAAAGTTATTATTTATTTCCTTATATCATGATAAATGTTTATTATTCATGCTAGAATTGTATTAGCCGGAAACATAATACATGTGTGAATACATAGACAAACTTAGTGTCACTAGTATACCTCTACTTGACTAGCTCGTTAATCAAAGATGGTTATGTTTCCTAACCATGAACAAGGTGTTGTTATTTGATTAACGAGGTCACATCATTAGTTAAATGATCTGATTGACATGACCCATTTCATTAGCTTAGCACCCGATCGTTTAGTATGTTGCTATTGCTTTCTTCATGACTTATACATGTTCCTATGACTATGAGATTATGCAACTCCCGTTTACCGGAGGAACACTTTGTGTGCTACCAAATGCCACAACGTAACTGGATGATTATAAAGGAGCTCTACAGGTGTCTCCAAAGGTAGATGTTGGGTTGGCGTATTTCGAGATTATGATTTGTCACTCCGATTGTCGGAGAGGTATCTCTGGGCCCTCTCGGTAATGCACATCACATAAGCCTTGCAAGCATTGCAACTAATGAGTTAGTTACGAGATGATGTATTACAGAACGAGTAAAGAGACTTGCCGGTAACGAGATTGAACTAGGTATTGGATACCGACGATCGAATCTCGGGCAAGTAACATATCGATGACAAAGGGAACAACGTATGTTGTTATGCGGTCTGACCGATAAAGATCTTCTAGAATATGTAGGAGCCAATATGGGCATCCAGGTCCTGCTATTGGTTATTGGCTGGAGATTTTTCTCAGTCATGTCTACATTGTTCTCGAACCGTAGGGTCCGCACGCTTAACGTTACGATGACAGTTATTATGAGTTTATGCATTTTGATGTACCGAAGTTAGTTCGGAGTCCCGGATGTGATCACGGACATGACGAGGAGTCTCGAAATGGTCGAGACATAAAGGTTGATATATTGGACGGCTATATTCGGACACCGGAAGTGTTTCGGGTGATTTCGGAGAAAACCGGAGAGCCGGAGGGTTACCGGAACCCTACCGGGAGAAGTATTGGGCCATATGGGCCTTAGTGGAGAGAGAGAGGGGCTGCAAGAGGTGGGCTGCGTGCCACCTCCTCCCTGGTTCGAATTGGACTAGGAGAGGGGGGCGGCGCCCCCCCTTTCCTTCTCCCACTCCACCTCTTTCCCCCTCCTAGTAGGAGTCCTACTCCTACTAGGAGGAGGACTCCTCCTTGGCGCGCCACACCTGGCCGGCCGGCCTCCTCCCCTTGCTCCTTTATATACGGGGGCAGGGGGGCACCTCTAGACACACAAGTTGATCCACGTGATCGTTCCTTAGCCGTGTGCGGTGCCCCCTGCCACCATATTCCACCTCGATCATATCGTTGTAGTGCTTAGGCGAAGCCCTGCGTCGGTAGAACATCATCATCATCACCATGCCGTTGTGCTGACGGAACTCATCCCCGAAGCTTTGCTGGATCGGAGCCCAGGGAGCATCATCGAGCTGTACGTGTGCTAAGAACTCGGAGGTGCCGGAGTAACGATGCTTGGATCGGTCGGATCGGGAAGACGTACGACTACTTCGTCTACGTTGTGTCAACGCTTCCGCAGTCAGTCTGCGCGGGTACGTAGACAACACTCTCCCCTCTCATTCCTGTGCATCACCATGATCTTGCGTGTGCGTAGGAATTTTTTTGAAATTACTACGTTCCCCAACAGTGGCATCCGAGCCTAGGTTTTATGGTTTGATGTTATATGCACGAGTAGAACACAAGTGAGTTGTGGGCGATATAAGTCATACTGACTACCAGCATGTCATACTTTCGTTCGGCGGTATTGTTGGATGAAGCGGCCCGGACCGACATTACGCGTACGCTTACGCGAGACCGGTTCTCCCGACGTGCTTTGCACAAAGGTGGCTTGCGGGTGACTGTTTCTCCAACTTTAGTTGAACCAAGTGTGGCTACGCCCGGTCCTTGCGAAGGTTAAAACGGAGTCTATTTGACAAACTATCGTTGTGGTTTTGATGCGCAGGTGAGATTGGTTCTTACTTAAGCCCGTAGTAGCCACGTAAAACTTGCAACAACAAAGTAGAGGACGTCTAACTTGTTTTTGCAGGGCATGTTGTGATGTGATATGGTCAAGACATGATGCTAAATTTTATTGTATGAGATGATCATGTTTTGTAACCGAGTTATCGGCAACTGGCAGAAGCCATATGGTTGTCGCTTTATTATATGCAATGCAATCGCGATGTAATGCTTTACTTTATCACTAAGCGGTAGCGATAGTCGTGGAAGCATAAGATTGGCGAGACGACAACGATGCTACGATGGAGATCAAGGTGTCGCGCCGGTGACGATGGTGATCATGACGGTGCTTCGGAGATGGAGATCACAAGCACAAGATGATGATGGCCATATCATATCACTTATATTGATTGCATGTGATGTTTATCTTTTTATGCATCTTATCTTGCTTTGATTGACGGTAGCATTATAAGATGATCTCTCACTAAATTATCAAGAAGTGTTCTCCCTGAGTATGCACCGTTGCCAAAGTTCGTCGTGCCCAGACACCACGTGATGATCGGGTGTGATAAGCTCTACGTCCATCTACAACGGGTGCAAGCCAGTTTTTGCACACGCAGAATACTCTGGTTAAACTTGACGAGCCTAGCATATGCAGATATGGTCTCGGAACACGGAGACCGAAAGGTCGAGCGTGAATCATATAGTAGATATGATCAACATAGCGATGTTCACCATTGAAAACCAGTCCCTTTGTAGTAGAAGCACTCAGTTTCAAGCTTGGGTCTAGACTTGGGCTTCTTCCCGGGAGTGGCAACTTGCTTGTCATTCTTCTTGAAGTTCCACTTCTTTCCCTTGCCCTTTTTCTTGAAACTAGTGGTCTTGTTAACCATCAACACTTGATGCTCCTTCTTGATTTCTACCTCCACAGCTTTGAGCATAACGAAGAGCTCAGGAATTGTCTTATCCATTCCTTGCATATTATAGTTCATCACGAAGCCTTTGTTGATCGGTGGCAGTGATTGAAGAACTCTATCAATAATACTATCATCTGAAAGATTAACTCCCAACTGAATCAAGTGATTATGATACCCAGATATTTTGAGTATGTGTTCACTGACAGAACTGTTCTCTTCCATCTTGCACTAGTGGCGAGAGGAGCAATCGGAGTGCCGATAAAATCATTATTGTTGGTATCTGAGAAATCACATAACTTGGTGTTCTCTTGATTCATGATTACCACACAACAAGATTGCGATAAAAACAGATCCGACAAGAAAACGGCGAGGAGATGAGGTTTGTGATTAGGAACCTGGTATATGTTGAAGATCCTCCCCGATAACGGCGCCAGAAATTCCTTTTGATGTCGCTTGAAACTACGTTGGTATTTCCCCAAAAAGAAAGGGATGATGCAGCACAGCGGCGGTAGGTATTTCCCTTAGATGTGCAATCAAGGTTATCGAACCAGTAGGAGAACCAAGCAACACCACGTAAACAACACCTGCACATAAATAACAACTTCTCACAACCCGACGTGTTAAAGGGGTTGTCAATCCCTTCCGGGGTACGGCGCCTCAAGATAGGCAAACGGACGTGAGGTAAATTTGTAGTAAATTGATAGATCGAACGCCAAATAAAATAAATAAGAATAAATTGCTGCAAGACATTTTTGTATTTTTGGTTTAGTAGATCTGAAAATAAAAGCAAAGGAAACGTAAATCACAAAGGCAAATAATATGAAAGAGACCCGGGGGCCGTAGGTTTCACTAGTGGATTCTCTCAAGAAAAATAGCAAACTGTGGGTGGACAAATTACTGTTGGGCAATTGATAGAACTTCAAATACTCATGACGATATCTAGGCAAAGATAATTACATAGGCATCATGTCCAAAATTAGTAGAACGACTCCTTCCTGCATCTACTACTATTACTGCACACATCGACCGCTATCCAGCATGCATCTAGTGTATTAAGTTCATGGAGAAACGGAGTAATGCAATAAGAACGATGACATGATGTAGACAAGATCTATCTATGTAGAGATAGACCCCATCGTTTTATCCTTAGTAGCAACGATACATACATGTCCGTTCCTTTTCTGTCACTGGGATCAAGCACCGTAAGATCGAACCCACTACAAAGCACCTCTTCCCATTGCAAGATTAATAGATCAAGTTGGCCAAACAAAACCCAAATATCGAAGAAGAAATACGACGCTATAAGAGATCATGCATAAAAGAGATCAAAAAAACTCAAATACTTTCATGGATATAAAAAGATAGACCTGATCATAAACTCAAAGTTCATCGATCCCAACAAACACACCGCAAAAATAGTTATATCACATGGATCACCAAGAGACCATTATATTGAGAATCAAGAGAGAGAGAGAGAGAGAAAGGAAGCCAACTAGCTACTAACTAAGGCCCTGAAGGTCTACAAAGAACTACTCACGCATCATCGGAGAGGCCCCAATCGAGGTGGTGAACCCCATCCGAGATGGTGTCTAGATTGGATCTGTTGGTTCTGGACTCTGCGGCGGCTGGATGAATATTTCGTCGACTCCCCTAGGGTTTCTAGAATATTGGGATATTTATAGAGCAAAGATGCGGTCCGGGGGGCACCCGAGGTGGGCACAACCCACCAGGGCGCACCTGGGCCTCCTGGCGTGCCCTGGTGGGTTGTGCTCTCCTCGGAGCACCCCAGGCGCAGCCAGGGCCCATTATATTCCTTCTGGTCCATAAAAAATCTTCGTAATGTTTCGTGGCATTTGGACTCCGTTTGATATTGATTTTCTATGATGTAAAAAATATAAAAAAATAGCAACTGACACTTGCCACTATGTCAATAGGTTAGTACCAAAAAAAATATAAAATAATTATAAAACATCCAAGATTGATAATATAATAGCATGAAACAATCAAAAAATATAGATATGTTGGAGACGTATCAGCCCCGGTCTGATCTCGGGGCGCCCCCACAAGGCATGCATGGGGGGGGGGGGTGCGCACCCACCCCGACTCGTCAGAGAAGAGCAGCTGGGCCGAGGACCAGGCGCCCGTCGACGAAGCTGCTGTGGCTGCCACCCGTGAGAGACACTGCCAACAGGGGCGGGCCCAGGATTTGAAGAGTGTGTATTCAAAATTTCAAAGGCAGTTTTTCCAAAGCTTAAAGCCTTGTTTTTGCTATGTATAAGCAAATATATCACCATAGTTCATGTGGAAAATTCAAATTCTCATGCCTAAACAATTTATAATTCACTGCAAAGTAATTACAAATTTAAATATACTAAAAAGAAATCCAAGTAGCCAAATTAACTTACTATTGTATGCATATATTACTGCTGGTGTTCGGCCGGTCTACTGGCAGCGGAAAACGAAGGTGATGCATCAACACCTATAACGATACATAAATTTAACACATCTATGCTAAGATTCAACACAAGAAGAAAAGCCAATCTTAACATCGGCGGATAAAAATGTGTTAAGATACACGAACGCATCGAATTATCTACGAGATCGAGCAAGCCTTCGACGCGGCGATACCCACGTCTATCGAGTACAAAGGTGGATTAAAGATGGATCGAAACAACGAGAGCCAACACATGGCGGCTAAATTTCGTGTTTTGACCTTTTTTTAAAGTTAATCAAGATCTGACCCCAGTTTGTAAAAATTTCGGGATCTAACCCTTTTGCTACCGCCAGGTTCCATGACGGTAGGGTGCAACAACCTACCACCAAGGACCTTCGTGGTAGGAGACAACCCTACCGCCAAACAGCCTGGCGGTAGGCTATACAACTCTACTGTCAAGGTGCACGGCGGTAGGTGCGAGTATGCACTATGTTTCATACTTAGGAAAATTTCCCGGTAGGGTATGCAACCCTACCGCCAGGGACTTGGCGGTAGGCTGTTATACTCTACCTCCATGGACTCCGGCGATAAGAAAAAGGTAAAATCTTGAAATTTTTGCAAGACAGGCCAGATCCCGATCCAGTTTCAGAAAATGGTCAAACACAAAATTTAGCCACAAATGGCTGCCGTCGGATGCCTGGGTCGCGCCGCCCGACTGCCTATGCCGCCATGCGCGTGGGCGATCAGCCCAGCCGCCGTGCCCTACCGCTTCGAGTGCGAACGGAATTGGGGATGGGAGGCGTTGGTTTTTTGTGCGATATGTTTTTTTACCCATGTTTTTTCCCAAGTTGTTTTTAGCCAAGTGCTATGCTATGGAATATCGACGGATCATGCGTGCAAGCCCTGCGTGTTGCATCGATTTGGGCCACATGGGTCACGTCTGGGTGTGGGCTAGTCTTCGTTTTTCGGGTTGAACTCGTTAGCTAGCCTATTTTCCTGTATCTTTTTTGTTTTTCTCCATACATATACATGGGATACATGTGTTTGTTGACAAAAATAATGGGTATTCAAGTTAATACCCTTGAATTGAACTAGGCCCGCCCCTGGCTGCCAAGAAGCCGTCACGCGGAGAAGGAAGCCTAGAGGCCCGCCGGCGACGCAGCTAAAGCCATCAATGGATCCCGAGCTGGCGTAGAAGAAGGGGGTAAACCCTCCCCATCCCGAGCCCCCGTGGCTTGACGAGAGGAAGTCGACCCCGCCGCCGCCGTCCTCCGCCCAGACTTAGCCCGACGCCTCCTGTGGCGACTGCGAGGGGGGAAGTGGGGGCGGGAAGGTGGCCTGGCGGCGCGGGCTAGGTTTCCGCCCCTATCGCCTCAACTGAGACTACGCTAGGGCACGGTTTCGTTGTACATCCTGATCGTGCTCCACTTTTAGATCTCTCCTTGGTGCCTCGACGCTCCTACACGATGTTGTTGTGCTGCCGTGACCGGCTGCCCATTATGTCGTTGTGCTGCCGTGGTTGGCTACTCCATCTATCAAAGGCATATTTTCGAATTTTATAACATACTAAATAAATCAATCTATACCTATACCTACTTTTTTTACTAATAAAGTAAGGTGCGTTTCGTCAAAATTTTCATCCGTTCACCTCTAAAAAGAATATTTTTTTATCCGAGGTGGTACTAAATTCTTATGTGTTTGTCTGCTAGAAAAATAATTTTCGTTTGTGGGCCACGCGCTCTGGCCCAGGGAAGTCAGCCCACTTATTTTTCTACCCACGCAGCTGGCAAAATTCTATATTTCACACAGAGCGATAAATAGTCAAAGTTTTGCACGGGACAACCAATAATGGGTTGCCCCATCTTTCTTTGTTTCTGTGTTTTACTTCTATTTTTATTCTCCCTTCCCTATTTATTTTTTCCCATGCAAGTTTACTTTAGTTTTAGAATTTACTTTGTAAATTATTGTTTTGGAAAATGTTCAGAATTTCAAAATTTTGTTTCTATTTTGAATAATATTTGGAACTTGCAAAAAGTTTCCCATTTTTTAAAAAAGTATTGTTTTTGAAATGTTTTCGTGATTTTTAAAAGGAAAATGCCATTTCAAAAAATGCTCTAAATTCGAAAAAATTCACAATTAAAGATAATGTTCGTGTATAAAAGATACACATTTTCTAAAAATCTTACGAATTTTCAACACATGTCCCCGTTTTAAAAAAATGGTTAAAAATTCAAATAATGTTCAGGTTTTTATAAAGAAGTTGGTGTTTTCAGAAATTGTTTGCGAATTTTAAAAGACGTTCCCTTTCATATTTTGCTCGTGTTTTTTCAAAACGGTACATAATTTTCAAAAAACTGTTAATTATTTAAAAAATTGATCATGTTTCATAGAATATTCAGAAACTTGATACCTTAAAATCCCCTCGATTGAAAGGATTGAAAGGAAAAGTAGAATGAATAACTCGGCTTTCTTTGGCGTACGATGACGTAACAAAACTCTTAAATGCTCTTGATCAATGAATAGAAAAATAGCGGATTGATTTCTTCACACGCGGCGGAACCAAGAAGCTAAATGTTCATTTTTCGTATGCACACAGAGTTTTGTTGGCACATATAATTCTCACCGACTTTAAATACATATTATTTTATCTCCCGTTGCAACGCACGGGCATATGTGCTAGCATGCCTATACCTACTAATAAAGCAAGGTGCGTTTCTCCGATTTTTTCACTGCGTCCATGTGCTAGAAAAGAAAAATAGTTTTGTCAATAATTTCGTACGTAGGCTACGCGCGCTGCATCCAACGAAGCCAGCCCATTTATTTTCTGCTCACGCAGCTGAGAAACCTTATTTACTGCACTGGGCGGTAAATAGTCAAAGTTTCGCACGGGGCGCCGAAATTTGGCCGGCCCGTTTAAGTTTTTCCTTTGTTCTGTTTCTTTGTTTTTCCTTTTTCTTTTTCTTTTCCTTTGTCCTTTTCCTTTTAATTTTTTCCCTTCCAAGTTTAATTTATTTTTTCCTTTTTCGTATATTAAAAAAAATCAGAATTTCAAGTTTTGTTCAGATTTTCGAAAAAACTTCAGGGTTTCAAAAATTTTCTCCCATTTTGACAAATATTTGAACCTTTAAATTTTATGTTTCGTTCCAAAATTTGTTCGCATTTTTTTATTTTTATGTTTTGTAAAGCTGTTTCTGATTTTCAAAATAAATTGCCTTTTTAAAAACGATACAATTCAAAAAATATTCATGTTTTATTGAATTGTGCAAAAATTCAAATTAATGTTTGTGTTTGAAACAAACGTTTTCAAAAATTATTGTCAATGATTGAAACATGTTTCCATTTTCAGAAATTGTTCACATATTAATTTTTTTGTTTCCTTATAAATGGTTCATGTTTTCGTAAAAATGTTTGTGAGTTCCAAAAAATCTACCCGTTTCAAGTTTTGCTCATCTTTTTCCAAAATCTAACGAAGCTTTCTAAAAAAAATGCTTGCATTTGTTTACAAAAATTGGGATTTTCAAAGTTTTCCATGTTTCAGAGAATATCCAGCCATTATAATTATTTCTTTATTTTTAAAAAATTTCAAAACAAGAAAAGGAAAAAAATAAAAAATGTTTCGAATGTTACGCTACAATATGTTCCCAAATATTTATTACTATGTACAGATTCGCGCTGGCTATTTGTTAGCAGGAGCTGTTTGTTCAAGGGGCTTGCAACGTGTGGTCGAGTTTTTGAGGTTGTGAGTTTGATCCTTCAACTCATCGGTTTTTTAAGATTTTTATTCGCACCTTACAAACACAGGTCACTTTGGTGGCTGCCAGAGTCCTGGCCCAAACATAAACTGTCGTGCATCCCACGTGATATTTGATGATAAAAGAGAATACGTTGGTTGGATGCAATTAAAAAAATATGAACACATGCCAATAAAAGAGGATATGATGGTTTGGCTCTGACTAAAAAATATGGGCATGTGAGTGTTAATTTTTTTTAAAGAAAATAAACCTAGGTAAAGAAGGGACTACCTGATTATGCCAATAAAACGGGATTCGCTGCAATTAGTAATACATCCGGTGATGCTATCGTAGGAGAGAGTGGTCGAATCAACTAGGCCCCAAAGGTTGCCGTGCAACCACAAAATAAGAAGGCGACCACAACCTAGACATGGAGGCGGACCCGGAGGAAAAAAAGGCACGAATAGGATGGTGGCCGCCAGTCTGCCTAACCCCACCACTATGAAGATCTCACAGATCAAACATGACCCGCGAGAACACCGCAGCTCCTCGCTCTGTCGCCCACCGCTGCGAAAACCGTTTGATGGACATCAGGGTGGACGACACGAGCAAGCTTTTTGGCCCGCTCGTGGCCCGTTAAGGGCCGTACCGTACGGCCCAGGCCCGGTAGGAAAACTGGTCGGTCCGGGCTGCAATTTTCGGCCCGAGAAACTGTCGGTCTGGTGCGGTCTTTAACCGAGCCGCTCGGTCGGACCGAGAAAACGTAGTCACCACCGCTGTAGTGCCTCGTCATCGTGGCCACCGGCAGCCCCCGTGTGAACCATCATGTCCCGCAGCTTCCCCTCTCATCCCTTCCTCACTTTCCAGTGCGCCATAGCCTCTTGGCGCCGCTCGCTATCGCTGCCATGCGTGCACCGTCGCCGATCTGAAGTTCTGCGACCATGGAGTCGACCCCAAACCTGGCACCAATTCCAGCCATGGCGACATCACGTTCACCAGCTACCAGCTGCCCCAGGTAGTAAAACGCCTCACCGGCACGACCAGCAATAATTGGGCATGATCCGAACGCTCTAAAGGTGAAGCCACCGCTGCTGTTCGAGGAGTCCCTCTGTGCTCGTCGGAGTTTCTCACACACTTCAGTTTCGTCAGTGTAAGAAGGAGCAATATGAGAGAAACAGGTCGTGTGTTTGTTTTAAATAGCGGGCTATGGAAAATAGCAGCGGTCCTCAAAATCAGCTATAGCGGGTTATTTGTGAAGACGACCATTTAGCGGCACCCAGTTAAAAAGGCTATATCGGGCTATAGTGAAGCTATAACCGGCTAATTAAAACTATGGTGTTTATGTATTTGTCAAGTGTTACAAATGTGCAGAGAAGAGGAGGATCCAGGTGTGGCCACTACCCTAACAACCTCCATAAGAAACTCATCTAGGTAAGCTTGTGTGATCATGCACTAAAGATTAGGACTGGTAGTTGTGGAGAGAGAGAGCTACGTTGGTTCAGTTTCAACAGGTTCAAAAAATTCAGTTTGTTGGTTTCGCCGAAGTTTCAGTTGTTAGCTAATTTCTCGCACACGTCGTCCACTTCGTCACATCACTCATGCACGTAGCCCACCTCGCCGCTGCACTCGCATACATCGACGCCGATGGTTGTTGATCGGTCCATTTGGTCCAGTCGGTGTGGCACGGGCTTCGTCGGCGCCGGTCCGGCCCTCCAAAACAGGACCGCTCGCCTGCTTGGTCCGGTCCGGTCCAGCCCGCCGGCGGGCGGTCCAAACGACGGCTCAGATCGGCCCAGACCGTGTCCACCCTGATGGACACATCAATTATCTCTCCCGATGTTTCTCGCAAAAAAAATATCTCTCCGATTGCAACGCACAGGCACATGTGCTAATTTTATGCTTAGACCAGAATGCAATCTCTCGCTCCACCACGGTCTTTTCCTTTTTATTTTTTGCGTGTGGTGCCCAAGCCCGGCCCAACGGGCGCAGCTTCCTCATCCTCCCCGCGCGCGGCCACTACGCGTAGTGAATGGATTAATGCATGCTCCATTACAGCCTTCGGCGTTAAGAAAATCTCAGCAATAGATGATGCTCATTAATTGGCAGCACTTAATGCTGGCCTGGGATGGAAGGATAGAGATAGATAGAGATGGACTGGAGAGTCTTCGTCTTCGTCTTGCCGCTCCACAAGACAAAAAGAAAGGTCGTCTTTGTTTGTCCATAGCCAGTCTGAATTCCAAGTCGCCCTCTCCAATGGGATCATACTCAATTTTGCGTCCCCCCAGCCTCAACTTCCCGTCGCCCGTCTGCCGGGCGATGAGGCAATCCAAGTCCAAGGTTCTCGCTCCCGCCGCCCCGCCTGGTTTCTCTTCCGCCGGCCCGCTTGGGTTCTCTTCCGCGCCCCTCCACGGCAGCCGCGGCCACAACTTGGCCGGCGGCCTCGGAGGCGACAAGGATAACGTTGACCAAGGTGAGCTCACGAACCGGTCCATTTTTCCCCCTCGATCGCGTCTGGCTGATCCGTTTGTCATGATTCTCTGCTTGATCTTCGATGGATCCATCTCTATCTGTACGTCTAGCTCGCTCCACTCTCGTGCCAATTAATGGCTGCTGCACCCAATTCCGAATTCTCCATTCTCCTGCCAGTTAATGGCTACACCCACGACGATGAGCGCACAGTCATCTCATCACGAAGGTGACTAGTGATTGTCGTTCCTCGTGATCTCTCTATGGATGTCTCCCGGTCATGTAGGGGTATCTCATCACGATGGTGACTAGTGTGTATTGGTTTAATAATTGGTATTTGGTTGGATAGCTGCAGTTCTGTCATGGCTTTATCTGATGTATGAACCTGTCTGCTAACAATATTGCTGCAGTGTCCCATGGCGATGTTGCAATAGGACCTGATTTGGCTTCTGTGGACTTGTCTGCTGGGGATCTCCCAACGCCCTCTGACCAGCTGTTGTTGCCAGCCCAGCCTAGCTGCAACATAAAGAATGTGGTGGCCATTGTCTCCAAGTAAGTATATGTAGCTGAATCTTGCTTTGATCATTCAGATGTTTTTTTTTTTGAAAAACGGGTGGATGTGCTCTCTTTTAGGCACCGATCATTCGGATGTTATTACCATCTTATGTCCTCTGCTGATGCAGGGTTGCCACTTCTACAAGTCATAACAGCCAAGCTACCGAGCAGACCGCGAGCAAAGGCAACGGACAATCTGACACTGCTGTTGTCACTTTGAAAGGTATTCTATTTCTTGTACAATCATTCGAGTAGACCAAGGACTGATGAACTCTTGCTCTGCATTATTTGTAGCCACTCAAGAAGTAATTACTATGGAGGATGCTGAAGAGCGTGTTCAAATGCACGTTGATCCACCTAGTCTAAGGCGAAATCCAGTGGAGATGGACACCGATCATGAGATGGTACCAAAATTTCCGGAAATTCAGTCGGATGCAAATGTCCGAGCACCGACCGATATTGCACAGCCCAGTCCGAGTGCATTGGCGGTTATGGCGCCCCGACCAGCAACGCCTCCCACTGTTCCGTATGTAGTGTATCCGTTGGCCAGTACTCGAGAGGATGAGGTTAGCGCCAACAAAGAGGCCATGATTTCAGCCGAGCTGGTGAGCTCCAAGCAGAAGGATGCAACCAATTCAAGTGAGGTTCTGAAAGCTCATAACCCAGTAAGTACCACAGTAAGTGTCGATCATTTTCATTCGAACGTTCAATTTTTTGACTTGTCATCCCACTAGCGCCTGATATGTTTTCATCCAGTGGGTACATGTTCAGCGCACTCACTAGGTGTAGCCCACGAGACTCCGATTGATTGATAGAAATAAGATTAGAGTCTATAGGATTACTTTATTTCCGTCTTCATAAATCTAAAACCAATATCTTAAATTCATGGCTTCACTCGGGTTATAAGATCATCTGAGTTGTACGTGGTAAGATTTTTCCAGTGGTGGCACGATGGGTGCAGTGGGTGCACCCATGAGAATCCGGCTGATTGTTGAAAATCAATTAGAGTCTGTATTATTAGACCATTCTTTGTCTTCGAAATTTTGGTCGATCCATTTGAATCCATAGTTTCTCTTGGTCACTATATTATTAACTGCCATCTGCTGTCTTTTGAACAGAAATACTGTGAACTGGAATCCAAGCATCTGGCATTGCAGGAAGAAGTCGAAAGTCTCTGTGCACAACTGGAGAAAGAGAAAAGGAAGAACGAGAAGCTGGAGAAGGATAAAGCGATCATGGAAGGTAAACTTGCCATCCCAGGCACCACCATGCCGTGCCACAATAACCAAGGTGAGTGCACAATCTTCTCATCATGATGGTGACTAGCGAGTGTAGTTCCTCGTGATCTTCTCTATGGATCTCGCCGGGTCATCTATGAGTGTGTTTTGGTTCAATCTTTGGTTGGCTTGATCAACTTCTTGCAAATGGACAAGCTTTCAAAATACCTCCTCATGTCTGAAATGATCCCTGATTGTATTACATGTTTGCTTCTTGGAAATGGACTTCATTGTATTATTATAGCGTATTGAATGCCCTTGGGTTTTTAGAGGGATCAGATCTTTTAATAACGGTTATATTATCCCACTCAAAATCAAGTGTCATCCTAGAGTTCCTTATGTATAAGCTTATTGAATAGATTAGTGTCTCCATTTCACCTTTTTGGGCGGTTTATACATTTTCAGTTAGTGTTTCGTATCTATAAACACAGGTGATTGGATGTTGATGACTCGCTCCCTCTGTTGATCTAGTGCTTGCATAGATTAACCTTGTAGTGCATAGAGCCTATTTATTGTTATTTCAATGCATGTTTTCCTGTAATCAGTATGTATATTGTATGTATACATAGATCTGTCAGGTCCCTATTCTACAAGTGGTGCCACATCTAGGGAAGTGGAAAGACCACCTAACATTAAAGAGAAATGAATTTAAAGTACATGTGTTTTAACATGTTATGTATGTGTGTGTCATCATCTCTAAGCCATTTCTATTTTTACATGTGTAGAGCGCCAAAACGAATACTCCCAGAAGAGAAAAGGCGGACAAGCAAATACCTCCTTTCAAGATCACCTCCCTCCCCCAAAAAGATCAAATCATAGTACATATAACTTGAGGGACAAAACAAGTAAAGGGATGCTTGATGATGAAATTTTCGAATTGTACATGGAGTATGTCCTTCCTTTTTCTTAGACTATAAATTTCCAATTTATTTTTATTAGTATATTATTTTGTAATTTTTTTACTATAACTGTTTATGTAGGGATCTTTGGACGGGCTTAGATCCGGAAAAGAAGAGTGACCATGCGTACCTTGATTCATTGTGGTTTGATATGTACATCATTGGGAAACATAAATCAAAAGTGCTTAAATGGGTAAAAGCTAAGAAAATATTCACAAGACGATATGTATTTATCCCTATTGTTTATTGGTATGTTGCTCGCTTTGTTATCTTGCACAATCACTTATTTGATTGGCATGATACCGGATACTCACTTCCTTGACTATATGTAGGGGACATTGGAGCCTCCTTGTGTTGTGTAATTTTGGTGACACAAACTACTTGGGTACTCCAAAGGGGCCACGCATGCTACTGTTGGATTCACTTAGAACAACACAACCAAAGAGGTTGCCGTCGGTCATCAACAGGTTTGATCCATTTAGTTCCTCCATCTCTAAGCATCCAAAATAATTATAAACACGATGATATTGATAACACGTCGTGTTTACATATTTCCCTATGCATGCTGTACATGAGTCAAGATATCAAAGCAATAATGTATTATTTTATATTATTATCCATGATAGTAGCCTACCAAGGTGTTTTATGTCCAAAATTATATATACCACATGGTCCATTGTACTTAGACTTTGCATGGAGTGGACGTCAAAAGCCAACCGAGGCCTCAATTTATGTTCACATAATTGGTTGTTCATACATTTACATGATCTGTAGCCCATAAATGGCAACCTTATTCTGAATCTTCTATTTATTAACCTATTATTTCTTGTCTGCCAGCTTCATTACCGATATTTCAAAAACAGAAGAGCGGGAAGACATAGGGCAGTTCACAAATCAAGTCCAGCTTGAGTTTCCCGAGGTGGGAAGTTTACATCTGGAACTCTGTTTATTTTTATCCTTTGCTGAAAAACCTATCCATTATTATCCTCTAAATTGGTGCCTCTTAATATTATGATTTTTGTGTTTAAGATTCTTAAATAATGGCAGGTTCCCCAGCAAAGTGGAAGTGATTGTGGTATATATGTTCTTTACTTTATATACTGTTTCCTCAAAATCGAGAAACTGGGAGAAGATTTGAGCCAGCTGGTGCGTCACGGATTTGAAACTTTACACATCATTCTTGTTTTTTCCTTGCAAAGTCTTTTTCCAATTTTTTTCTTTACGCAAATTGATTTGCTAATTTTTTGATTTATGTGATGACCCTGTTCTCCAAGGGTGCCTTGTTCGACCCAGAGGTACTACAGAACCTGGAGGATATCCGCAAGGCTATTCTTTTATACCAAGAGTATGCTCATACGACCGTCTTTATTTCTTGTTTGTTAAACTGTAATCTTATTTCCCCTATACTTCTCTGCAGGAAACAGGATGCCACAATTACAGAGTAGGTCATATGGCAAGATTGCATCAAGTAAACTGTACGCCTACTTGTTATTGGGTAATGGGAGATTGGTGCATATGATAACATCATTTTATCTTCTATAATGATCTGCTATCTTATGTTAATTATCCATGCTTTTCTCTCTTACTTACCCAGGTAACAACATACCTTATCTACCAAAAAAGCCCATAGTTTCATCTTCAACGGCGGGAAGTTTGGAGGAAGTTCGAAGATTGTCGATGATATGTTGTCAATACAGTTTGTACAAACAGTCAAGGAGAAGTTTCAGTGGCAGTCAGCCCATAGTTCTTCCTACCGAATCTGCAAACGTTTCCATTCGTTCAATAAAATCTGAGATACCATTTTATTAAGTGCATTTGATATATTTATTTTGCAGTGCAGCATTACCAACTTACATTTTCTGGATCGCATGTGATCTAGTATAACTGTCCTTTTGAATAACTATTACCAGGGGTAATTCTTGTCCAGATAATTTCTCTTCGGCCATTTGTTCTGTCTTGATGCTTCCCAATCTTGATGGATAACGTGCACCATTACTGTTATTTTCAGTTTTTCACGCGTATGCATCGAGTTGGTTTCTGTAATCGGAAATTAGCAGTATGTTATGATGGTTTCAGTACAAAGATCAAATTTTGTTTGGGTAAGAAAAGAGTAGACCGTGGTCACAGCAGCACAGTCCATCTGTAGCATGCATCGAGCGTAAAGGATTCAGTTCAGATCATGCAATTGAAATGCCTTTTGCTTCATCGGCATCTGCATAGCTCCGGTACGTACGCCCGTGTGGAATACACCGAAGTGCAGTACTAGCTCAACAACAAACTTACAGAAGATTGGAGACGCTACCATTCCCATTCAAATGTGTGTGTTGCCAAAACATCTGTTTGTCAGTGCCGGCGCTGATGCCGGGTAGAGCGTGACCTTGCCAGAACTGTGCCGACAGGGTTTTATTTCTCGAGCGCCACTAGCCGTCGATCGGTGCTGGAGCATGCACATCTAGCATTCGAGTTCTTGGCTTAGAGCATCTCTAGCTAGCTGGTGATATATATGGTATAATTAATCCTCGAAATAGAGGCAAATAAATCATGGTATAGCAGATAGTCCGTTCCATCGCCCATAGCTTGATGTCTGCAAAAAAATCTTAGACTTGAAAGACGCCTTCATGTTCAATTGGTCCAATTGCTGCTATATATGAAGAGTGTACATTTTTAGCTCGTAATTTTACTAGTATTTCATTTGATCATTATCTTCGGGAAAGTAATTCCGTGGCTCATCTACTTGCTTGTAATGTGGAGGAACACTCAGTTTATTTTCTATAACAAGTATGTAGGAGAGATGGCTGAGCCGTTCAAAGCGTAGCACTGGAACTGGTATGTAGACTTTTGTTTACTGAGGGTTCGAATCCCTCTCTTCTCATTTTTCTAAATTCATATCACGCCTGAAATTAAAATCGGGGACAGTGGGGGAAATCATCTGTAAACTGCTGACCGAACCCATTCCCCTTCCCGCGATGCACCCCGCGTGCACAAACCGAAGCCCTAGCTGGCTGAGGTTTCCCTCCGGTGGCAGGTGCCGGCTCCGGCTTGGTCTCCCGGGTGCTTCAGGTCGGCGCGGTGGTGGTAGCTCGCGTTGGTTGCATGGGTCGTCGGCGTGGGCGCAGCACAACATTTGATATTCGGCAGCGGGGTGCGTGTGGTGGATGCGACCTCCCTTCTCTAGGGTATATGTCGGTGGCGTGCGTCTTGTGTTCGACAAGGTGGCTACGACCTAGGGATTGTCCTCGAGTGGACTAGATCTAGGCCCGAGATAGATCGGAGCTTGTGCTCTGGGTAGGTGATGTTGGGTTTGGTCCAGATGGTGCTAGCAGGAGGTGCTCGTGCAGTTCTCGCCGATGTGGTGGTCGGTGGTGGGGGTCGCAATACCATTGTGTCAGTGTGTGGGTCGACATCGATGGCCACAGACATGGGCGTTCTGCGAGCTCGTCTAGGCCAGGGCTTGGGGCCTGTTCACCAACAACAGTGGGCAGTCAGAGAGTCATTCCCTAGCTGTCCACCGGGATTGGCCGGGGACGCAACCATGTGCGCATCCTATGGTGGAGACGCTTATCCAGACTCGGTGGCTGATGCCAGGCAGAGAGTAGATGGCGTGCCTCTGCTCGTCCTACTGTGGTTGAGTGTGATGTGATGTGTGCGGTGTACGATGTCTTGCAATAAGATGCTGGTGCAGTGACCCTAGATGGCGGTCCACATAGTTTTCTATGCGGCAGGTAATATCTCGCAGGGGTAATGCTCTGATATGGATATAGGATTATGTTCTCGTCGTGCTTGTCCTAGAGATATGGTGGTGGCACGGGTGCTGACGCCGGCGACGACCGCGCGTGCCTCTCACTTCTTGAAGACGTCGTTGTGGTTCTTCTTTCCGTGTCAAGGCTCCAGGTGAAGACCTTTATGCGCAGCGGAATCGGCAGCGGCGACACCCCCCGTCCTTCTCCCTCTCGAGGGCGTTGTCATGGAGGTTAGGTGTACCATGGCATAGCGTGGCGTTGTGTTCAGTTCTTCCTGTATTCTCTTTCGGTAGCCCAATCGCATGCATTCTGCGTCGGCCAACTATCCTGGAATCGGTTTTGTAAGAGGACTACCTCATCATCTTGAATCATTTGACCGTGTATTTTCTTCGGTTGTTGCTTTATATATAATACGGGGCGAAAGCCTGTTTTGAGAAATATGTTAAATGGGAGCTTTTCAAGATACAAAGAAAAGATACAACCCATTGAAAGAGCTATATCTAAAAGTATAAAATATATGTGTATACATGTATACGTTAAATGAGAGCTTTTCAACACATTATTGTATATTTTTGGTGTATATATATATAATATAATTGTATAAATGTTTAACATTTTACAAAACATGTTTTGAATATATTTTTCAAATACATGTTAACACATTTTTGAAATGATAAAGACATTTTTGGAACTATGAAAAAATTATGTATAATTTACAAACATTTTCTGAAAATGACACGAATGCATTTTTGAAACATTTCAAATTTTATAAAATGTGACGTACATTTTTTTGAAAATATGGGACTTTTTTAAATTGCCACAGACATTTTTCTTACATATGATTAGCATTTTCTTGTAGACAATTAACATTTTCTACCTTCTACGTTTACATTTGTACATTTTTAGTATATCACAAACATTTTCTTAGACACAGTAAACATTTTAAATGCAAGATTAACATCTTCCATCACACATTTAACATTGTTTTAAATGTGACATGCATTTTAAATACAAGAACATTTTTCTACATTTGTATAAGCACTTTTTGAATGTCACGTACATTTTTTTAAATGTATGACTTTTTTTAATTGTCACAAACATTTTTTATACATGTAACTACATTTTTTGCATACACAATTAACATATTTCTACTTTCTAAATTAAATTTATAATTTTTTTGTATCTCTCTTTTTATTTTTTACGGGCTGACTCCTGAGACCAGTGGTGCCGCGTTAAGCAAATATTCGGAATGGATAGTCATTAAGTGGGAGCACTTACTGCTGGCCAGCGTTTCCATCTTGGCGCTACACAAAAGGAAGGTGGGCGAAGACGACACAAGTTAGAGCATACGCAACCTTGAAGATGCGACACAAGTCTGAACTCCAGCTCGCCGTCGCCAATGAGACCATACTCGATAATGCGTCCCGCCAGCCTCAACTCCCCATCGCCCGTCTGCCTCGCGATGAGGCCATCGAAGTCTAGGGTTCTTCCTACCGCCGCCCCGCCCAGGTTCTCCTCCGCGCCCCGCCACAGCAGCCGCGGCGGCGACCAAGGTGAGCTCACGAACGACTAGACCGATTTTCCCCCTTCGCCTCTGGCTGATCTGTTTGTCAGAAACGATTCTCTGGTTGATCTCGGATGATGACCTTGCAGTAATGCGTGCGTGCTGGTAGGTTCGGTGGTCAGTAGGATCGACAGTAGCTCTATCTGTACATCTAGCTCTCTCCACTCTCCTGCCAATTAACGGCTGCTGCCTGCTGCACCAGTTCCCGACCTGCAGCGCCTCCCACTATACCGTATGTAGTGTATCCGTTGGCTAGTACTCCAAAGGATGAGGTTAGCTCCAATAAAGAGGCCATGATTCAAGCCGAGCTGATGAATTCCAAGCTGTAGGATGCACTCAATTCAAGTGAGGTTAAGAAATCTCATATTCGAGTAAGTACCACAATAAGTGCTGGTCATTTTCATTCAGACCCTCATCTTTTTTCACTTGTCATGTGAGTAGCGTCTCTATGTTTTCTTCCAGTAGGGACACGTTCAGTGCACTCACTAGGTGCAGCCCCCGACACTATGATCGATTGCTTTCAATCGATTAGAGTCTATAGGATTAGTTTATTGCCTTCTTCACAAATGTAGAACCAATATCTTATATTCCCGGCTTCACTCAGGTTGTAAGATCATCCGAGTGTTGTGTGGTAACATTTTTCCAGTGGGGGCACGATCAGTGCACCCACTGGATGGATGTAGCCTACATTATTAGATCATTTTTTCCAGTGGGGTCAGTGCACGATCAGTACTCTGACTGATTCTTGACAATCAGTTAGAGTCTATATTATTAGATCGTTTTTTTCTTTGAAATTTAGGTCGATCCTCTGAATCCATAGTTTCACTCGGTCACTATATTCTTATCTGCTATCTCATGTCTTTCAAACATAAATATTGTGAACTCAAATCCAAGCATTTGGCATTCAGGAAGAAGTAGAAAGTCTTCGTGCGGAACTGGAGAAAGAGAAAAAGAAGAACGACAAGCTCGAGAAGGAGAAAGCTATTATGAGAGGTACACATTTAATTCCTGACACCACCATGGCACGCCACAACAATCAAGGTGAGCGCACAATCTTCTCATCATGGTGGTGACTAGTGAGTGTCGTTCCTCATCTCTTTGAGTCATCTATGGGTGTGTTTTGGTTCCATATTTGGTAGGCTAGATCAACTTCTTGCAAAGTGCAAACGGAGAAGCTTTCAAAATACCTTGTCAAGTCCGAAATTATCCCTGATTGTATTACATGTTTGCTTCTTGGAAATGGACATGGTTTCCTAGGATATTCACTAACCACTCATATTTCATTGTATTATTATAGGGGTATCGCATGCCCTTCGGTTTTTAGAGGGCTTGATCAGATCTTTCATATCGTTTATATTATCCCACTCAAAACCAAGTGTTGTCATAGAGTTCCTTATGTATAAGATTATTGGATAGATTAGTGCCTCCATTGCACCTTTTTTGGTGGTTTATACATTTTCAGTTAGAGCTTCATATCTATAAACACAGGTGATTGCATGTTGACGATTCACTCCAGTTGTTGATCTAGTGCTTGCATAGATTAATCTTGTAGTGCATAGAGCCTATTTATTGTTATTTTAATGCATGGGTTTGCTATGATCAGTTTGTATACTATATATATATATACCATATATATATGTCACACTACTAGGAAAAGGGCTATAGATAGGATTGATACTAATGACGCACCAGGGAAGTAGTACGCCACTACTATATACTAATGGCGCACCAGTTGGTAATGCGCCATTAGTGTGAAAGACACTAATGGCGCACCAGAAAACAGGTGCGCCACTAGTGATAATTTTTTTTTTTCATTTTTACATACATACTAATGGCGCATCCTACCGAAGTGCGCCGGGAGTGCGCCAGTACTGAATTTTTTTATTCTTTTTTTTTGCAAAACTACTAAGGGCGCACCCTGTAGAAGTGCGCCATTAGTATATATTTTGATATCATGAATATTTTTAAATTTCATGGGCACTTTTTGATATCATGAATATCTTTAAATTTTATGGGCACTTTTTGAATTCATGAATATTTTTTCAAATTTGATGATATTTTTTCATATTCAATATGATAAAATATTAAATATTCATTAGGACACTCGATCTCGATCCCTCTCCATCTCGATCTCGATTCCCCCTCCATCTCGATCTCGATCCCACCCGCGCCTCCTCTCCCCTCTTCATTTTTTAGAAAATAATAATAATAAAGTGTAGACTACAATTGTTGTTAAACAACAATTATTACTGTTTTTATAAAAAATATTACTGTTTCATATTCATATTCATTTTCTAAAAAATTATTACATGCAACAAAAAAAATTACTTATAGCGCACCTCTGGCTGGTGCGCCATTGCTATATATATAAAAAAAGATTACTAATGGCGCACCTCTGCCTGATGCGCCATTGCTATGTAAAAAGAAGATTATTAATGGCGCACCTCTGCCTGGTGCGCCATTGCTATGTAAAAAAAAAGATTACTAATGGCGCACCGACCGCAGGTGCGCCATTAGTAAGATTTCCCCTAGCTAATTCCCTCCCTCTCGCCAGATCCCATTCATCCCTCTCCCTCGCCCCCCTAGCTAATTCCCCCCGCTGCCCCGACCCACGCCGCCGCCGCCCCCGCGCCTCCGTCTCCGTCGCCGCCCCCGCGCCTCCTCGAGCCGAGCGCCGCCTCCCTCGCCGTCCCCCCTCTGCTCGCGCCCACGCCCTCGACGTCCTCCTGCCCTCGTGCCGCCTCGACTAGCTCCGGCTACCCCGAGTCGCCCTCGACCTCCCCAGTGAGCACCCGAGCCGCTTCCCCCTCTTCCCCCTCTTGATTTCCTTCTGATGTGTTCTAGGGTTAGGGGTTGGAGAATTTTGGACAAGAAAAGGGGTTGGAGAATTAAGTAGCTAGGGTTGGGGAATTAAGTAGCTAAGGAGATTATGTTTAGAGCATCAATGATGGGTGTTGATATACCTCTGGATAATTTTGATTTTATTCATGTTCTCAAGGAATTGGAATTATCCAGGGAACAAATTAGTAAGAAATTTGTACAGTAGCAACCAGGGGAGGTCGAGGGCAGCAACCAGGGGAGGAGAGGAGGAGCAGACCAACAGCAGCAGCAACCATGGGATGAGGGGAGGAGCGGACTAGTAGCAGCAACCAGGGGAGGAGGGGACGAGCAGACCAGCAATAGCAGCAACCGGGGGAGGAGCAGCAAGCCAGCAACCATGGGCGGTGGCGGCGGCTGCCTAGGAGAGGGTTGGGTCGGGGGGAGGGGAACATGTTCGATCTAGGTTTCCAGGGGGTGGTTTGATACAGTAAAAACATATGACAGATGGGGCCCAAAAATTTGAGTCGCTCAACCCAGAAAACACGACTAGTCGAGACTAGTCGCTCGACAGTCGCCGGGCTGAGTCGACCCTGCCAGTGCGACTCGACGACTAGTCGCAACTAGTCGAGCAACTCGAAAACAGAGGCGAACATAGAATCCTGCATGCGCATTTTGAAGCAAGACTCCTGTGATGATTTATACTCAACTTTATTTGTGTTTTATCTTGAAATTCAAACTTACTGTATCCTGAAATTCAAGCTTACTATACCCTGATTTGACTGGAGTACAATGTTGCAGCTTCACTTGTCTTCGAGTGAAATACTCCTGAACAATCATAATCAATTGTTGCATATGGCGCTATATTAGTTCTACCAAGTTGAGGGTTTCGTTAAGTAGGCCTAACTTGATCATAATCAATTTTTAAGGGGCTATATTAGTTCTACCAAGTTGAGGGTTTCGTTAAGTTGCATGTACCCTGAATTCAAGTAAATTAAGTTGCCTGTACCAAGTTGAGTACTCCAGTTTTCTGTTTTCTGTTTTCGTTAAGTTGGAGTAACAGTTTTATTGCCTGTTACTGCACCTGTACTGCACATTACAAAGTCTCCTAGTACTTAAATCACCCAAGCTATGAGGCAAAAATTTCAGTTAACTGTTATGGACAATTGTCAATTTTCTGTAATGATGATGGAACATTATAAAGCATTGTACTCCAGTGTATATGAAGGATACAAAAAATTTAGCAACTTCTCCGATTTTATAAAGTTGTTCTTATATGGGTGAAACTTCACTTGTTTTTAGGCTAGTGCAGGGTGTTGCTTTATTCTGTCATCATTTGTAACTATGTCACAAATAAATTGTTCCTTCTTCTGTATTTGAAGTAATGATTGTTCATAAGCTGAGGCATGGATTAAGCTGTTTCTTTGCTGTACCATTATATCTGGATGATTTTTTGTTTGGTGACCTATTATATCTGGAATGGAAGCTCACATAAGTTGAGCTGATTTTTTTCCATATGAAAGCAGAGGACCATATGGCCTGTGGCTGGGTTTTGTCTCCGACCATTGTGTCGTGATGAATTTGCAGGTACCTCGAGAGGCCCTTGAGTTTGCCGGAATGTCGATTAACTTCCGTTCCGGCAAATTCGGGTACTCCATATGTCCTATTTTCAGCAAAGGTCATGCTGAAATTTTCCGTGAATTTTAGCATGACTTTGCTAAAAATAGGACATATGGGGTACTTGCGACTAATGCATTGGCCGGGGTATCTTAGTACTTAGTTAAGTAGGATCAACTGCCCCGCCATTCTTGCTGCATTAAACCATAGGTGGCAATAGAGTCAAGTGATTAGGCCCAACTTAGAATTCTCGGTAGCATCGATAAACCCTAGATGATAAACCCAACATAGGTGGCAATAGAGCCAAGTGATTAGTGCCAAGTGATTAGGCCCAACCTAGGGTGCCTCGGCATCGATAAACCCTAAATGATGAAAACTTAACTTCGCTTCTATAGGGTGCCTCGGTGTCGATGAGAACCTAAATGATGTACGCTTAGGCTTTTAGGGTGCCTCGGCGTCGGCAAAACCTAAATGATGAAAGCTTAGGCTTTTAGGGTGCCTCGACGTCGACAAACCCTAAATGATAAAACCTTGGCTTTTAGAGTGCCTCGGTATCGATAAGAACCTAAATGGTGAAAGCTTAGGCTTTTAGGGTGCCTCAGCGTCGACAAACCCTAAATGATAAAAGCTTAGCTTTTAGGATGCCTCGGTGTCGACAAACCCTAAATGATGTAGTTTTGAATTATGAACGTAGGATATGTCGTCATCATTATCGGACGACGAAAGTCTCCCGGCGGAGTGTTGTGACTGGTGCCACGACGATCGAGGTCTGTGCGACATGCCTCACCTGGACGATGATCGGCGCTTCAGCATTAAGCTCGAGGAGACATTCGAAGTTGAAACGGTACATAACGACGACAAGTGTTATTTTCATAATTAAGCATGACTTCAACTATTTCAACGTGTAATTTTCATCTTTTACAATTCGAGTATAGGTTATCCCATGCCATGCAAGACGCTATGTCTTGGAGAGGATGGATTTTGAAGACCATGAAATTTCTGAAACAAAGAAAATTCACCTAAGGACTCATCACGATGTGGACTTTGAAGTAAATCTATATAATTCTAAGAGCGTAACCCATTTTGGTTGAAAAAATTGGGAAGCATTTTGCAAGATGTATGGTTTTGATGAGGGTATGCTTATCACCATGGATCTTGGTAATCCTGACATCAACCAAGACAATATGGACATTTGGGTCCTTGTTGATACGCCTCCAGTTCTACCGCTATGTGAGTTTCTCAAACATAGTTATTAGCTAATTTATATTATTTATTTCAAAATAGTTGACAGCTTATTTTTATTGTTCAAAGAATGTGCGGGAGATGGTAGACAAAACCCACTACACCGATGGCTCCGAATTAACAACTTACAAGGAGAAAAATCATCTGGTCGGATTTTGTACTGACATTGAGAATTACATTATCCACAATCAATCTCCTCAACATTATGGTAAATACGTGCCACTAGTGCATGTGTTCAACTACGGTAACTACCATGGAGATACCCTGGTAAGATTTTTTACTATTACGACATCCGTGCATCTTTTGCATACTTCTAAAACTAGTACATCATTGCTAACTGTGAAATTATTACTATGTTTTTCAACAGATAATCCTAGAGAATTGTGTGCCTCATATGATGTATCAGAAAGGTAGTGTTAATGTTTTGAACATACAGCCAGGTCATCCTACGAATCTCAACTGTCCATACGAGATTTCTAAAAGAAGTGGAGACATGAAAATCAAAGAATGGAAAAAATGTATGGACAGTCGTAAGGAGCTTCTTGGAAGCAAAAGGAAGCGAAGCGCAAGAATTGGAGACAGGACGTTCTCCATTCTCCATAATGGAGAGTCAGGGTCTATATTGTTTTATGCTATTTTAGCTTAAATAGGGTATTTAGGTCCTGCCTAATACTGATGATCATGTGCTAAGAACAATTAAGTAGGGTTGGTTCGATGACTATCAAGATGATGATCGTATGACTTGTTATGAATAACGAGTAGAAGTTGTATGGTGATGATTAGTAGGACTTGTTAGGATTAGTATTACTTCCGACAAACTCGATACTCGCGGTCTCGAGACTTGTAATGTTTTATCTTTGTTCGGTCTTTTGAATTCGGAGACTAATATGATGAATTGTATTCGGAGACTAATCTTCTATTGTATTCGATGAATCTGCTGTTGCTGTGTGCTACTGTCTATATTCTGTCAAATAATATATTTTGTAACATGTGCAAAAATCAAAAAAGTAAAAAAAATAAAACCTAATATGCATACTAATGACGCATCACTACAGAGTGCGCCATTAGTATGCCAAGTATACTAATGGCGCATCCATCCGCAGTGCGCCATTAGTGTGCCAAAGCACATGGTTAAATATGGCCCCTGGGAGGCATACTAATGGCACATGGTGTTATATACTAATGGCGCACTGGGTGGTGCGCCATTAGTATACCAGATACTAATGGCGCACCAGTGGTGCGCCATTAGTAAAAAATACTAGTGGCGTGATACTAATGGCGCACCAGTAATGCTCCATTAGTAGGCAAAACTGGTGCGCCATTAGTAGGCCTTTTCCTAGTAGTGTCAGGTCCCTATTCTGCAAGCAGCGCCACATCTAGGGAAGCAGAAAGACCACCTAGCATTAAAGCTCTAAGTTGTGTTCTGGTCGAATTGTTATAATTGTTTATAACAATGTAATCACTACACATAATTCTTCTTCTTTTTTGGCAGCTTCTAAGATTTGCTAGTTGTAATCTGAAGTAATATTACTTTTGAAAATATTGGTTTAGGGGTTGTTTTCATATTTCCATGCTGAACTAGGTTTAGGTCAACTTAAAGGGATCGTTACAAATAATTCCATGATCTTATTTAATTTAAGTGATCTTATTCTTCAGGTCAATTACGAACTATTAGTTTTCTATGCTGCTTATGTTTGTTAGTGCATTCTAGAATGGTTGCTTTATTATTAATCTATGGGATATGCTTATGAAGTTTTTGTGTTGTTTCATAGGATACATTTCCTAGTGCATAGGACGACCCCATTCTAGGCTGTTTATCTAATCGAACTTTGGAAGTTGCAATCAAAAAGGTTGCTAGTCTGCAACTTCATTAAGAAGGCATTTCTTCTACCCTGGAAACTATTGTTTATGCCGGAAGAAAATAACTTCTTTGAAATTTCTTTTCGTTTATATGCAGTGCATAATATACTATCCTGATAACGGTACTAAATTAGTTCATTGGTTACAAATCATTGTTGTACCGTTCTGTCCAAGTAGAAAAATGTTTATCTTTCAGGTACTTGATTTACAATTCTTTATATATTTCCCATATACGTACCTGAGGACAACATGACCGCACGTTGTTAGTTGTGTTATTACTAGTTCGCTATGTGTTTTTTTTTATCATTTTAGTGTTATATTCACCCCTATATGTGACTTATGAAGATGATTTGCTACACCGAGGACGAAAAGCTTGAAGAAAAATGAATTTTAAATACATGTGTTTTAACATGCTATGTATGTGTGTGTCATTACCTCTAAGTCATTTCTATTTTTCCATGTTTAGAGTGCCAAAACAAGTACTCCAGAAGAGCAAAGGCGGAGAAGCAAATACCTCCTTTCAAGATCACCACCGTCCCCCAAAAATTCAAATCATAGCAGTACATATATCGTGAGGGACAAAACAAGCAAAAAGATGCTTCATGATGAAAATTTTGAATTGTACATGACGTATGTCCTGCCTATTTCTTATATTATAAATTTACAATTTATTATTATTATTATTATTATTATTATTATTATGTTATTTTATAAATTGTTACTACAACTGTCTATGTAGGGATCTTTGGACGGGCATAGATCCGGGAAAGAAGAGTGATTATGCGTACCTTGATTCGTTGTGGTTTGATATGTACAGCATTGCAAAACATAAATCAAAAGTCCTTAAATGGGTAAAAGCTAAGAAAATATTCACAAGACGATATGTATTTGTCCCTGTTGTATATTGGTATGTTGCTCTCTTTGTTATCTAGCACAATGACTTATTTGATTGGCATGGTACCGAATATTCACTTCCTTGACTAATATAGGGGACATTGGAGCCTCCTTGTGTTGTGTAATTTTGGCGAGACAAACTACTTGGGTACTCCAAAGGGGCCATGCACGCTACTGTTGCATTCACTTAGAACAACACAACCAAAGAGGTAGCTGTCGGTCATCAACAGGTTTGATCCATTCAATTCCTCCATCTTAAAGCATCCAAAATAATTATGGACACGATGATATGTCTGATAACAACTTTACATATTTCCCTATAGCATGCTGTATGCGAGTCAAGATATCAAAACAGTTATGTATTATTTTAGATTATTATCCATAACAGTAGCCTACCAAGGTGTTTGTATGTCCAAAATTATATATACCACATGGTGCATTGTACTTAGAGTCTGCATGGAATGGATGTCAAAAGTCAACCGAGGCCTCAATTTATGTTCACATAATACGTTGTTTACATGATCTATTTCCCATAAATGGCAAACTTATTCTGAATCTCCTATATTTATTAACCGATTAATTATTGGTTGTGTGCCAGCTTCATTATTGATATTTTTAAACAGAAGAGCGGAAGAGATAGGGCAGTTCACAAATCAAGTCCAGCTTGAGTTTCCTGAGGTGTGAAGTTTACATCTGGAACTCTGGCTATTTTTTATCCTTTTCCGAATTATCCTCTAAATTGGTGCTTCTTAATATTATGATTTTTGTTTACGGTTCTTAAATAATTGCAGGTTCCGCAGAAAAGTGGAAATGATTGTGGTATATATGTTCTGTATTTTATATACTGTTTTCTCAAAATCAAAAAACTGGGAGAAGATTTGAGCCAGCTGGTGCGTCACGGATTTGAAGCTTTACAAAATATTCTTGTTTGTTCCTTGCAAAGTCTTTTATAATATGTTTGTTTGCACAAATTGTTTTACTAACTTGTTGATTGATGTGATGACCCTGTTTTAAGGGTGCCTTGTTCGACCCAGAGGTACTACAGAACCGGGAGGACATCCGCAAGGCTATGCTTTCATACCAAGAGTATGCTCATCCTACTGTCTTTATTTTCTTGCATGTTAAACTGTGATCTTATTTCCCCTATACTTCTCTGCAGGAAACAGCATGCCACAACTACACAGTAGATCATCTGGCAAGATTGCATCAAGTAAACTGTACACCTACTTGTTATTGGGTAATGGTAGATTGGTGCCTATGATAACATCATTTTATCTCCTATAATGCTCTGCCCTCTTATGTTAATTATCCATGCTTTTCTCTCTTACTTACCCTGGTAACAACATACCTTATCTACCGAAAAAAAAACCATAGTTTCATATTCAACGGTGGCAAGTTTGAAGGAAGTTCGAAGATTGTCGATAATATGTTGTCAAATACAGTTTATACAAACAGTCAAGAAGAAGTTTCAGTGGCAGTCAGCCCATAGTTCTTCATACCGAAGCGGTGGGGGTTGCAATACCATTGTGTCAACGTGCGGATCAACGCCGATGGCCACCGACATGGGTGTTTTGTGAGCTCGCCTAGGCCAGGGCTTGGGGATTATTCACCAACAGCAGTCAGCAGTCATGGAGTCATTCCCTAGCTGTCCACCGGGATTGGCTGGGGACGCAGCCATGGGCGCATCCTATGGTGGAGACGCTTACCCAGACTCAGTGGCTGATGCCGGGCAGAGAGTAGAAGGCGTGTCGCTGCTCTTCCTAGCGTGGTTGAGTGTTGTGAAGTGCGCGGTGTACGATGTCTTCAGACAGGATGCCGGGGCAGTAACGCCAGATGGCGATGCATAGTTAGCTCTATGGCAGGTAACATCGCGAGGGTTTGGTCTCTCCTTCTGGGTCGTGTGGGCGACGGGAGGTGTAGCAGTGGGTGGCTCGGGCGTGCTCTTTGTCTCGTAAGGCTATTGCTCTTATATGGATCTAGGATTTTGTTCTCGTCGTGATTGTCCTAGAGATCTTGTGGTGGCATAGGTGAGTTGCCGAGCGGAAGCTCTGTGCCTTGGTGCCGATGACGGCGACGGCCGTAGGTGCCTCTCTCTTCTTGAAGACAGCGTTGTGGTTCTTCTATTCGTGTCAAGGCTCCAGGTGAAGAACTTTGTTCGTAGTGGACTCGGCAGCGGCAACGCATTGCGTCCTTCTCCCTCCCGAGGGTGTTGTCGTGGAGATTAGGTGTACCATGGCATAGCGTGGTGTTGTGTTCAGTTTTTCCTGTATTCTCTTTAGGTAGCAAATCGCGTGCATTCTGCATCGGTCAGCTATCCTGAAATCGGTTTTGTAAGAGGATTCCCTCACCATCTTGAATCATTTGACCGTGTATTTTCTTTGGTTGTTGCTATATATATCAGGCGCGGCGAAAGCCTGTTTTGAGAAATACGTTAAATGAGAGCTTTCCAAGATACAAAGAAAAGATACAACCCATTGAAAGAGCTATATCTAAAAGTTTAAAATATATTTGTATACATGTTTACGTTAAATGAGAGCTTTCCAACACATTGTATATTTTTCGTATACATATAAAATATAATTGTATACATGTTTAACATTTTACAAAACTTCTTTTGAATATATTTTTCAAATACATGTGATTTTTTTTTGAAATGATAATGACATTTTTTGAACTATGGAAAAAATTATGTATAATGTGCAAACATTTTCCAAAAATGACACGAACACATTTCTGAAACATTTCAAATTTTATAAAATGTGACTTAAATTTTTTTAAAAATAAGGGACTTTTTTAAGTGCCACAAACATTTTTCTTACATATGATTAACATTTTTCTTGTACACAATTAACATTTTCTACCTTTTACATTTATATATGTGCCGGCGAGGCTTTGCCAGGCCGTGCCCCCTGGTGGCGATGAGGGAGGGAAGGACGGGAGGAGGGCGCCCCGGGGGCGGCGCTAGGACTAGCCTCCGGGGTCGCTCGCGGGAGGGAGCTCTCTGTTTTGTACACCACCGCCGACCCAAATTTTGGGCAGGGTCTGTAAACGGTCGACCTGAAATCATCATGCCCAGGCTTGGCGCACGGCATTTTTTGTGAATTTTAAAATAAATCATTTGCCTGATTAAAATGTTGAAAACTTAGATGTGTTTTTTTTCCTAAAAAAATCCCACTGAAACAGCCCCCGCTCATCCTCCCCGCGCGCGGCCACCTACTGCTGGCCAGGAAATCTTTGGAAGGGATCGATGCTCATTAATTGGCAGTAGATACTGCTGGGAAGGTCGTCGTCCACCAAAGGAAGGTCGTCGTCCTCCCCTCACTCTGAATTCCAACTCGCGTCGCCAGTCAGATCATACTCCACGATGCGTCCTCCCAGCTCGCCGTCGCCAATCAGATCGTACCCAATACTGCGTCCCCCCAACCTCAACTCGCCATCGCCGGTCTGCCTGGCGATGAGGCAAGCAAAGTCCAGGGTTCTCCTCCCTACCACCCCGCCTGGGTTCTCGTCCCCGCGCCTCCACAGCAGCTGCGGCCAGGATTTGGTCGGCGACATCGGCAGCCACAAGGACGACGGCGACCAAGGTTTTCCCCCCTGTCCTTCCCCTCAGGCTGATCTTCTAGTCGGCTTAGATTGTTTCTTGCTCTTTGTTCAGTTTCTTGCAAATGGCGGAGAAGGTTTTACTGTATTTTTGAGAGCGCTCCAATTCAGGATTCGTTTACAAACCTTGACATCAACATGCATGGCTTGCTCCTCCAACAATCCCTATAGGTTAGCATGCATGTTGTTACCTAGGTAAGTAAGAGAGAAAAGCATAGGGTTCTCCATCCCTAGCACCACCATGCCGCGGCACAACAACCAAGGTGAGCGCAAGATCATCTCATCACGATAGTGACTAGTGAGTGGCGTTCCTTGTGATCTTCTCTATGGATGTCTCCGGGTCATGTATGGACTGGTGTGTTATGGTTCGATAATTGGTATTTTGTAGGTTAGCTATATATAGTTCTGTCTACACCTCTCATGGCTATATCTGATATGAACCTGTCTGCTAACAATTTTGGTACAGTGTCCCAAGATGATGTTGCAATAGTACCTGATTTGGCTTCTGTCGACTTGTCTGCTGGAGATATCGCAAGGCCCTCTGAGCAGCTAATGTTGCTAGCCCAGCCTAGCTATAAGACGAAGAATGTGGTGCCATTTGTGTCCAAGTAAGTATAAGTAGTTGAATCTTGCTTTGATCATTCGGATGTTATAACCATCATGTGTCATTTTCTCATGCAGGGTCACCACTTCTACAAGTCATAACTGCCAAGCTATCGAGCAGACAGTGTGCAAAGGCAAAGGACAAACTGACGTTGATGTTGTCACTTCAAAAGGTATTCTATTTCTTGTATAATCATCCTAGTAGAAAAGACAAAGCAAGGACTAATGAACTGTTGCTTTGCATTGTTTGTAGTTGTAGCCATTGAAGAAGTGATTACTGTGGAGGATGTTGAAGAGCAAGTTCAAATGGACGTTGATCCACCTAGTCCAAGGCGAAATCAAGTGGCGATGGACACCGATCATGAAAGGGTACAAAAAATTCCGGAAATTCAGTCAGATGCAAGTGTCCACGCGCCGACCAGTATTGTACAAGCCAGTCCAAGTGCCTTGCCAGATACGGCACCCCGGCCTGCAACGCCTCCCACTATTCCATGTGTACTGTATCCGTTGGCCAGTCCTCCAGTGGATGAGGAGGTTAACACTAGCAAAGGGGCCATGATTCAAGTAGAGCAGATGAACTCCAAGCTGAAGGATGCACTCGATTCAAGTGAGGTTCTGAAAGATCCTATCCAAGTAAGTACCACAGTAAGTGCCGATCATTTTCATTCGGACATTCAACTTTTTGCCTTGTCATCCGAGTAGTGCCTGATATGTTTTCTTCCAGCAGGGACACAGTTAGTGCACTGACTAGGTCCCCCGAGACTCTCATTGATCGCTAGCAATCTGTTAGAGTATATAGGATTATTTTATTTCCGTCTTCGTCAATCTAGAGCCAATATCTTAAATTCATGGATTCGCTCGGGTTATAAGATCATCTGAGATGCATGTGGTAAGTTTTTTCGAGTGGGGGCATGATCAGTGGACCCACTAGGTGTAGCCCCCGAGACTCTGGCTGATTGTTGACCATCAATTAGAGTCTATATTATTAGATCGTTCTTTGTCTTTGAAATTTTGGTCGATTCCTTTCGATCTATAGTTTCACTCGGTCACTATACTGCTAACTGCTATCTCCTTTCTTTCGAACAGAAATATTGTGAACTACGATACAAGCATCTGGTATTGCAGGAAGAAGTAGAAAGTCTAGTGGAACTGGAGAAAGAGAAAAAGAAGAATGAGAAGCTGGAGACAGAGAAAGCAATCATGGGAGGTAAACTTTTCGTCCCAGGAACCACTATGCCGCGCCACAACAACCAAGGTGAGCGCATGTTGTTAGTTGTGCTATTGCTAGTTTACTACATGTTGTATATTATTTTAGTATTGTGCTCACCCCTATATGTGACTTATCTAGATGATTTCCTACACCGAGTATGAAAAACTTAAAGAGAAATGAATTTTAAGCGCATGAGTTTTAACCTGTTATGTATGTGTGTGTCATTATCTCTCAGTCGTTTCTATTTTTCCATGTGTAGAGTGCCAAGACAAATACCCCCAGAAGAGTAATGGCGGAGAACCAAATTCCTCCTTTCAAGATCACCTCCCTCCCCCAAAAATTTCAAATCATAGTACATATAACGTGAGGGAAAAAACAAGTAAAGGGATGCTTGGTGATGAAATTTTTGAATTGTACGTGGAGTATGTCCTGCCTTTTTCTTAGATTATTAATTTCCAATTTACTTTTATTAGTATATTATTTTATAATTTGTTACTACAACTGTTTATGTAGGGATCTTTGGATGGGGATACATCCGGAAAAAGAAGAGTGACTATGCATACCTGTATTCGTTGTGGTTTGATATGTACATCATTGGGAAACATAAATCAAAAGTCCTTAAATGGGTAAAAGATAAGAAAATATTCACAAGAATATATGTATTTGTCCCCATTGTTTATTGGTATGTTGCTCGCTTTCTTATCTTGCACAATCACTTATTTTATTGGCATGATACTGAATATTCACTTCCTTGACTAAATGTAGGGGACATTGGAGCCTCCTTGTGTTGTGTAATTTTGGCGAGACTAACTACTTGGGTACTCCAAAGGGGCCACGCATGCTACTGTTGGATTCACTTAGAACAACACAACCAAAGAGGTTGCCATCCGTCATCAACAGGTTTGACCCATTTAATTCCTCCATCTCTAAGCATCCAAAAAAATATGAACATGATGATATATCTGATAACATGTTTACGTATTTCCCTATAGCATGCTGTCCGCGAGTCAAGATATCAAAACAATAATGTATTGTTTTAGATTATTATCCATAATAGTATCCTACCATGGTGTTTGTATGTCCAAAATTATATATACCACATGGTGCATTGTACTTAGACTTTGCATCGAATGGACGTCAAAAGCAAACCGAGGCCACAATTTATGTTCACATAATTGGTTTGTTCATACATTTACATGATCTATATATAGCCCATAAATGGGAACCTTATTCTGAATCTCTTATATTTATCAAACCATTATTGCTTGTGTGGCAGCTTCATTATTGATATTTTAAAAACAGAAGAGCGGGAAGAGATATGGCTGTTCACAAATCAAGTCCAGCTTGAGTTTCCTGAGGTGTGAAGTTTACATCTGGAACTCTGTCTATTTTTATAATTTCCTGAATTATCCTCTAAATTTGTGCTTCTTAATATTATGATTTTTGTTTATGGTTCTTATATAATTACAGGTTCCACGGCAAAGTGGAAATGATTGTGGTATATATGTTCTGTATTTTATATACTGTTTTCTCAAAATCGAAAAACTGGGAGAAGATTTGAGCCAGCTGGTGCGTCACGGAATTGAAGCTTTACAAAATATTCTTATTTGTGCCTTGCAAAGTCTTTTTCCAATTTGTGTCTTTACGCAAATTGTTTTACTAATTTGTTGATTTATGTGATGACCCTGTTCTAAGGGTGCATTGTTCGACCCAGATGTACTACAGAACCTGGAGGACATCCGCAAGGCTATTCTTTTATACCAAGAGTATGCTCATCCGACCGTCTTTATTTCTTGTTTGTTAAACTGTGGTCTTATTTCCCCTATACTTCTCTGCAGGAAACAGGATGCCACTATTACAGAGTAGGTCATATGGCAAGATTGAATCAAGTAAACTGTACACATACTTGTTATTGGGTAACGGGAGATTGGTGCATATGATAACATCATTTTATCTTCTATAATGCTCGCTATCTTATGTTAATTGTCCATGCTTTTCTCTCTTACTTACCCAGGTAACAGTCAAGAAGAAGCTTCAGTGGTAGTCGGCCCATAGTTCTTCATACCGAATCTAGAAACGTTTCCAGTCGTTCAATAAAATCTAAGATACCATTTGCATTTGATATATTTATTTTGCAGTTCAGAATTACCAACTTATATTATTTGGATCGCATGTGATCGAGTATAACTGTCCTTTTGAATAATTATTACCAGGGGTAATTCTTGTCTAGATAATTTCTCTTGGGGCATTTGTTCTGTCTAGATGCTTCCCGTTCTGGATGAATAATGTGCACCATTACTGTTATTTTCACGCGTATGCATCGGGTTGGTTTCAGTAATCAGAAATTAGCAGTATGTTATGATGGTTCCAGTAGAAATATCACTTTTTGTTTGGGTAATTAAGAAAAGAGTAGACCGTGGTCGCAGCACAGTCGATCTGTAGCATGCAGGTAGCTGGGTAGGAGCGATGGTGGATCGGTCCACGATTGGGCGGCATCATGCATGATGCGTAAAGGATTGAGTTGAGACCTTGAATTGAAACGCCTTTTGCTTACTCAGCATCTGCATGGCTCCGGTACGTACGTCGGTGTGGAATCCACCGGAGTGCAGTACTAGCTCAGCAGGAAACGTCCCCTAATAAAAAGGGGAAAAGCTCACCAGCAAACTTACTCAAGATTGGGGATGCTACCATTCCCATTCATATGTGTCCGTGGCAAAAACATCCGTTCGCCAGTGTGTTGATGCCAGGTAGAGTCTGATTTGCTTACCTTGCCAGAACTGTGCCGACACGGTTTTATTTGTGGAGTGCCACTAGCCGTTGATCGGTGCTGGAGCATGCACATCCAGCATTCGAGTTCTTGGCTTAGAGCATCTCTAGCTAGCTGATGCTATATATGGTATAATCAATACTCGAAATAGAGGGGGGAAAATCGTGGTATAGCAGATAGTCGGTTCCATCGTCCATAGCTTGATGTCCGCAAAAATATCCTAGACTTGAAACACGCCTCCTCGTCTGTGCTGAAGCGTGTTGAGCTAGAGTTTTTTGGTCACCTCCAAGTCCGTGATGCAAAGCTTGTACCGGTGCACAGTCTCGTCCTGCTTTGCGATGATCCTCAGGCTCTGTCACTTTTTTTGGAATATCAATGACATAAAGTCATCTCGTTGGACAAAACATGGAACTGTCCTTTGCGTGTAGAGTGATCTACAAGGTTTGCTGAATACTTAATGTTCTTTTCTAGATTCTTTAGAATTTTTAGGTTGATTTTTCCTTGCCAAGCAGGTGCTTCTACTGATTCCCTTAGCTTGATTTAATGTTTTTGCGTAATATTGTGGAATATACTTTCCAACATGCTAAGAACAGCCAGCTCCCTTGCGTCTAAGATGTAGCCGCATGCCAAAAGTTAGGGTTCTGGTCATAGTTGGTATGACTGATAGTGGATAAGTGTGAGAACCTATCATGCCTATGCTATATCAGTGAGAGTAGTTATAAAGTGTGATAGCTGGTATGATAAGTTGCAGAGCTTGTCATACGTGTTGAAACCTCAGGCAGATTGTTTAGCAACGTATAACATTTAGGGAATTTATTGAAAAATGTTTTGGATCCATGTGTGAGTATCATGTTTCTCAAGCTAGTAGTAAGCATCGAGACAATCTACCCACATGTTATCACAGTTTTATGTCCACTTGGGACGGTTGGCATATCTTGCAATAGCCCAAAGTTGCTTCTTCAAAGTCTCACCTCTGAATCCTGCATGATTAAAGTTCTAGTTGCAGTGCATTAATCCAGCCCCGCATAGGATCAATTAGCAAGAGTCTGAACAAAAATCAAGCATGGAACACAAATCTGAAAACAATGTCAGGACGACTTACTTTCTGCCTGGCACTCACTATTGTGTAAGGAGCAGTGTTGGTGATATTCAGGTCGTCTTTCGGAGTGGTCAGGAACCACTCCAAGGAACCTATGCACTCTACTTTAGCCTAAGCCATTGTTGCTATTGGGAAAATGCAGTCATTAGGATCAATGCCAACTATTGTGAATATCTTCCCCTTATACTTTGTTTCATGTGGCAAGCATCAATGAATATGATAGGCTGCAACCTACTAACCAGCCTCTTTTGCAAGCATCATAAAGCCAATATATAGCACGCAGGCGATCCCTTGGTACCGGGTCTTCTTTGGTTGACGACAACTCAGTGGAAAGGAAGAACGTGGACCCTGGGTTTGACCTTGTCAGCTCATGTCCATAATCCCACAACATCTGAAACCGTTGTGTCTAATCACCATGAATCTTCTAAAGCCAATTCCTTTGCCTTTCCTAGCTTCCATCGGATATGTTGAATTCCTTTATGACCTTCTTTTGCAATGCCCTAATTGGCATGTTCGGGTTAGCTTTGAACTCAACCACAAATATCTTTGCAAGAAATACAGGAGTCATGCATCTCACACTCCAAACCCTCGGGCAGGTCTGCTCAGGGGCATAACTATTTATTAAGAACCCCCCCCCCCCCCCCCCCGGTTCTATTGTCCTAATATGCTTTTAAAAGCCATGGGCAACCAGCCGTGGAACAACGTACTTCCATACAATTGTAAGTATTCCTCACCTTTCTCACAACAACCCTTTCCCTGACAGAATATGAAGTCAATGCTGACCTAAGTTACATTAGTAAAAGCCATACCAACTTGAAAGACAAGGTGATTTTTCTTGCAATTTAAGAGAGAAAAGGCATTAGAATTGCATCTAAAAGTGATATATATATATATATATATATATATATATATATAGTTAAAACAATAGGAAAACATGATGCAAAATAGACGTATCACATGCCAGTTATGATCAACTTGTAGATTAAACTACCTATGTGCTGGCATGGGCCGCATGGCATTCAACATATGTACTATATCAATGCTCATGGCATGCCTTCCCACATATATCTGTCATGAGGACACCACAACAGATTATGCTCTTCCTTGGGGTACACCAACAAATTCAGAATGCTCTCACTGTACGCATAGTAGAAATTTTCCCTATTGCAGAAGTCAAATGTTTCCACGGGACCATATTCGTAATCTAAATTTGTGCTTAGCAGATTGGATAAACCACCATGCTCTATTATCAAGGTGAATAGGGTTGAATTGAACACAATACAATAGTAAAATTAAATTTCTGATTTAACAAAAATATATTTCTAATTCAAGTCGGTATATCTAAAATTATGCTAATGCACAATCCAATATGAGCGAACTAAGCACATAGTTCATCTATTCTCAGCTCAATGCAACACAATCATTTGTTTTTTTAAATATCCCACAAACCCTAAGCATCACCGCTTCCGAGTAGAATCAAATGAGCGTATGAGCTCTGTCTACCACCTAATCAATTTTCATCAAGTTTTAGGCTCAATGTCGCAACAAAGAGAACGATCAACACCCACTGTCGGTGTCAAAACCGGCGGATCTCGGGTAGGGGGTCCCGAACTGTGCGTCTAGGCCGGATGGTAACAGGAGGCAGGGAACACGATGTTTTACCCAGGTTCGGGCCCTCTCGATGGAGGTAAAACCCTACGTCCTGCTTGATTAATATTGATGATATGGGTAGTACAAGAGTAGATCTGAAGGAAATATGCCCTAGAGGCAATAATAAAGTTATTATTTATTTCCTTATATCATGATAAATGTTTATTATTCATGCTAGAATTGTATTAGCCGGAAACATAATACATGTGTGAATACATAGACAAACTTAGTGTCACTAGTATACCTCTACTTGACTAGCTCGTTAATCAAAGATGGTTATGTTTCCTAACCATGAACAAGGTGTTGTTATTTGATTAACGAGGTCACATCATTAGTTAAATGATCTGATTGACATGACCCATTTCATTAGCTTAGCACCCGATCGTTTAGTATGTTGCTATTGCTTTCTTCATGACTTATACATGTTCCTATGACTATGAGATTATGCAACTCCCGTTTACCGGAGGAACACTTTGTGTGCTACCAAATGCCACAACGTAACTGGATGATTATAAAGGAGCTCTACAGGTGTCTCCAAAGGTAGATGTTGGGTTGGCGTATTTCGAGATTATGATTTGTCACTCCGATTGTCGGAGAGGTATCTCTGGGCCCTCTCGGTAATGCACATCACATAAGCCTTGCAAGCATTGCAACTAATGAGTTAGTTACGAGATGATGTATTACAGAACGAGTAAAGAGACTTGCCGGTAACGAGATTGAACTAGGTATTGGATACCGACGATCGAATCTCGGGCAAGTAACATATCGATGACAAAGGGAACAACGTATGTTGTTATGCGGTCTGACCGATAAAGATCTTCTAGAATATGTAGGAGCCAATATGGGCATCCAGGTCCTGCTATTGGTTATTGGCTGGAGATTTTTCTCAGTCATGTCTACATTGTTCTCGAACCGTAGGGTCCGCACGCTTAACGTTACAATGACAGTTATTATGAGTTTATGCATTTTGATGTACCGAAGTTAGTTCGGAGTCCCGGATGTGATCACGGACATGACGAGGAGTCTCGAAATGGTCGAGACATAAAGGTTGATATATTGGACGGCTATATTCGGACACCGGAAGTGTTTCGGGTGATTTCGGAGAAAACCGGAGAGCCGGAGGGTTACCGGAACCCTACCGGGAGAAGTATTGGGCCATATGGGCCTTAGTGGAGAGAGAGAGGGGCTGCAAGAGGTGGGCTGCGTGCCACCTCCTCCCTGGTCCGAATTGGACTAGGAGAGGGGGGCGGCGCCCCCCCTTTCCTTCTCCCACTCCACCTCTTTCCCCCTCCTAGTAGGAGTCCTACTCCTACTAGGAGGAGGACTCCTCCTTGGCGCGCCACACCTGGCCGGCCGGCCTCCTCCCCTTGCTCCTTTATATACGGGGGCAGGGGGGCACCTCTAGACACACAAGTTGATCCACGTGATCGTTCCTTAGCCGTGTGCGGTGCCCCCTGCCACCATATTCCACCTCGATCATATCGTTGTAGTGCTTAGGCGAAGCCCTGCGTCGGTAGAACATCATCATCATCACCATGCCGTTGTGCCGACGGAACTCATCCCCGAAGCTTTGCTGGATCGGAGCCCAGGGAGCATCATCGAGCTGTACGTGTGCTAAGAACTCGGAGGTGCCGGAGTAACGGTGCTTGGATCGGTCGGATCGGGAAGACGTACGACTACTTCCTCTACGTTGTGTCAACGCTTCCGCAGTCGGTCTGCGCGGGTACGTAGACAACACTATCCCCTCTCGTTGCTGTGCATCACCATGATCTTGCGTGTGCGTAGGAATTTTTTTGAAATTACTACGTTCCCCAACAGTGGCATCCGAGCCTAGGTTTTATGGTTTGATGTTATATGCACGAGTAGAACACAAGTGAGTTGTGGGCGATATAAGTCATACTGACTACCAGCATGTCATACTTTCGTTCGGCGGTATTGTTGGATGAAGCGGCCCGGACCGACATTACGCGTACGCTTACGCGAGACCGGTTCTCCCGACGTGCTTTGCACAAAGGTGGCTTGCGGGTGACTGTTTCTCCAACTTTAGTTGAACCAAGTGTGGCTACGCCCGGTCCTTGCGAAGGTTAAAACGGAGTCTATTTGACAAACTATCGTTGTGGTTTTGATGCGTAGGTGAGATTGGTTCTTACTTAAGCCCGTAGCAGCCACGTAAAACTTGCAACAACAAAGTAGAGGACGTCTAACTTGTTTTTGCAGGGCATGTTGTGATGTGATATGGTCAAGACATGATGCTAAATTTTATTGTATGAGATGATCATGTTTTGTAACCGAGTTATCGGCAACTGGCAGGAGCCATATGGTTGTCGCTTTATTATATGCAATGCAATCGCGATGTAATGCTTTACTTTATCACTAAGCGGTAGCGATAGTCGTGGAAGCATAAGATTGGCGAGACGACAACGATGCTACGATGGAGATCAAGGTGTCGCGCCGGTGACGATGGTGATCATGACGGTGCTTCGGAGATGGAGATCACAAGCACAAGATGATGATGGCCATATCATATCACTTATATTGATTGCATGTGATGTTTATCTTTTTATGCATCTTATCTTGCTTTGATTGACGGTAGCATTATAAGATGATCTCTCACTAAATTATCAAGAAGTGTTCTCCCTGAGTATGCACCGTTGCCAAAGTTCGTCGTGCCCAGACACCACGTGATGATCGGGTGTGATAAGCTCTACGTCCATCTACAACGGGTGCAAGCCAGTTTTTGCACACGCAGAATACTCTGGTTAAACTTGACGAGCCTAGCATATGCAGATATGGTCTCGGAACACGGAGACCGAAAGGTCGAGCGTGAATCATATAGTAGATATGATCAACATAGCGATGTTCACCATTGAAAACTACATCTCACGTGATGATCGGTTATGGTTTAGTTGATTTGGATCACGTGATCACTTAGAGGATTAGAGGGATGTCTATCTAAGTGGGAGTTCTTAAGTAATTTGATTAATTCAACTTAAACTTATCATGAACTTAGTACCTGATAGTATCTTGCTTTTTTATGTTTGATTGTAGATAGATGGCTCGTGCTGTTGTTCCATTGAATTTTAATGTGTTCCTTGAGAAAGCGAAGTTGAAAGATGATGGTAGCAATTACACGGACTGGGTCCGTAACTTGAGGATTATCCTCATTGCTGCTCAGAAGAATTACGTCCTGGAAGCACCGCTGGGTGTCAGGCCTGCTGCTGGAGCAACACCAGATGTTATGAACGTCTGGCAGAGCAAAGCTGATGACTACTCGATAGTTCAGTGTGCCATGCTTTACGGCTTAGAATCGGGACTTCAACGACATTTTGAACGTCATGGAGCATATGAGATGTTCCAGGAGTTGAAGTTAATATTTCAAGCAAATGCCCGGATTGAGAGATATGAAGTCTCCAATAAGTTCTGTAGCTGCAAGATGGAGGAGAACAGTTCTGTCAGTGAGCATATACTCAAAATATCTGGGTATAATAATCACTTGATTCAGATGGGAGATAATCTTCCAGATGATTGCGTCATTGACAGAATTCTCCAATCACTGCCACCAAGCTACAAGAGCTTCGTGATGAACTATAATATGCAAGGGATGAACAAGACTATTCCCGAGCTCTTCGCAATGCTGAAAGCTGCAGAGGTAGAAATCAAAAAGGAGCATCAAGTGTTGATGGTCAGCAAGACCACTAGTTTCAAGAAAAAGGGCAAAGGGAAGAAGAAGGGGAACTTCAAGAAGAACGGCAAACAAGTTGCTGCTCAAGAGAAGAAACCCAAGTCTGGACCTAAGCCTGAAACTGAGTGCTTCTACTGCAAGCAGACTGGTCACTGGAAGCGGAATTGCCCCAAGTATTTGGCGGATAAGAAGGATGGCAAGGTGAACAAAGGTATATGTGATATACATGTTATTGATGTGTACCTTACTAGAGCTCGCAGTAGCACCTGGGTATTTGATACTGGTTCTGTTGCTAATATTTGCAACTCGAAACAGGGACTACGGATTAAGCGAACACTGGCGAAGGACGAGGTGACGATGCACGTGGGAAACGGTTCCAAAGTCGATGTGATCGCGGTCGGCACGCTACCTCTACATCTACCTTCGGGATTAATATTAGACCTAAATAATTGTTATTTGGTGCCAGCGTTGAGCATGAACATTATATCTGGATCTTGTTTGATGCGAGACGGTTATTCATTTAAATCAGAGAATAATGGTTGTTCTATTTATATGAGTAATATCTTTTATGGTCATGCACCTTTGAGAAGTGGTCTATTTTTGATGAATCTCGATAGTAGTAACACACATATTCATAATGTTGAAGCCAAAAGATGCAGAGTTGATAATGACAGTGCAACTTATTTGTGGCACTGCCGTTTAGGTCATATCGGTATAAAGCGCATGAAGAAACTCCATACTGATGGACTTTTGGAACCACTTGATTATGAATCACTTGGTACTTGCGAACCGTGCCTCATGGGCAAGATGACTAAAACACCGTTCTCCGGTACTATGGAGAGAGCAACAGATTTGTTGGAAATCATACATACCGATGTATGTGGTCCGATGAATATTGAGGCTCGTGGTGGATATCGTTATTTTCTCACCTTCACAGATGACTTAAGCAGATATGGGTATATCTACTTAATGAAACATAAGTCTGAAACATTTGAAAAGTTCAAAGAATTTCAGAGTGAAGTTGAAAATCATCGTAACAAGAAAATAAAGTTTCTACGATCTGATCGTGGAGGAGAATATTTGAGTTACGAGTTTGGTGTACATTTGAAAAATTGTGGAATAGTTTCGCAACTCACGCCACCCGGAACACCACAGCGTAATGGTGTGTCCGAACGTCGTAATCGTACTTTATTAGATATGGTGCGATCTATGATGTCTCTTACTGATTTACCGCTATCGTTTTAGGGTTATGCTTTAGAGACGGCCGCATTCACGTTAAATAGGGCACCTTCAAAATCCGTTGAGACGACGCCTTATGAACTATGGTTTGGCAAGAAGCCAAAGTTGTCGTTTCTTAAAGTTTGGGGCTGCGATGCTTATGTGAAAAAGCTTCAACCTGATAAGCTCGAACCCAAATCGGAGAAATGTGTCTTCATAGGATACCCAAAGGAGACTGTTGGGTACACCTTCTATCACAAATCCAAAGGCAAGACATTCGTTGCTAAGAATGGATCCTTTCTAGAGAAGGAGTTTCTCTCGAAAGAAGTGGGTGGGAGGAAAGTAGAACTTGACAAGGTAACTGTACCTGCTCCCTTATTGGAAAGTAGTACATCACAGAAAACTGTTTCTGCGACACCTATACCAATTAGTGAGGAAGCTAATGATGATGATCATGAAACTTCAGGACAAGATACTACTGAACCTCGTAGATCAACCAGAGCGAGATCCGCACCAGAGTGGTACGGTAATCCTGTCCTGGAAATCATGCTGCTAGATCATGATGAACCTACGAACTATGAAGAAGCGATGGTGAGCCCAGATTCCGCAAAATGGCTTGAAGCCATGAAATCTGAGATGGGATCCATGTATGAGAACAAAGTATGGACTTTGGTTGACTTGCCCGATGATCGGCAAGCAATTGAGAATAAATGGATCTTCAAGAAGAAGACAGACGCTGATGGTAATGTTACTGTCTACAAAGCTCGACTTGTCGCAAAAGGTTTTTGACAAGTTCAAGGAGTTGACTACGATGAGACCTTCTCACCCGTAGCTATGCTTAAGTCTGTCCGAATCATGTTAGCAATTGCCGCATTTTATGATTATGAAATTTGGCAGATGGATGTCAAAACTGCATTCCTGAATGGATTTCCGGAAGAAGAGTTGTATATGATGCAACCGGAAGGTTTTGTCGATGCAAAGGGAGCTAACAAAGTGTGCAAGCTCCAGCGATCCATTTATGGACTGGTGCAAGCCTCTCGGAGTTGGAATAAACGCTTTGATAGTGTGATCAAAGCATTTGGTTTTATACAGACTTTCGGAGAAGTCTGTATTTACAAGAAAGTGAGTGGGAGCTCTGTAGCATTTCTGGTATTATATGTGGATGACATATTGCTGATTGGAAATGATATAGAATTTCTGGATAGCATAAAGGATACTTGAATAAGAGTTTTTCAATGAAAGACCTCGGTGAAGCTGCTTACATATTAGGCATAAAGATCTATAGAGATAGATCAAGACGCTTAATTGGACTTTCACAAAGCACATACCTTGACAAGATTTTGAAGAAGTTCAAAATGGATCAAGCAAAGAAAGGGTTCTTGCCTGTGTTACAAGGTGTGAAGTTGAGTCAAACTCAATGCCCGACCATTGCAGAAGATAGAGAGAAAATGAAAGATGTTCCCTATGCTTCAGCCATAGGCTCTATCATATATGCAATGCTGTGTACCAGACCTGATGTGTGCCTTGCTATAAGTTTAGCAGGGAGGTACCAAAGTAATCCAGGAGTGGATCACCGGACAGCGGTCAAGAACATCCTGAAATACCTGAAAAGGACTAAGGATATGTTTCTCGTATATGGAGGTGACAAAGAGCTCACCGTAAAAGGTTACGTTGATGCAAGCTTTGACACTGATCCGGACAAATACTAAATCGCAAACCGGATACGTGTTTACATTAAACGGTGGAGCTGTCAGTTGGTGCAGTTCTAAACAAAGCGTCGTAGCGGGATCTACATGTGAAGCGGAGTACATAGCTGCTTCGGAAGTAGCGAACGAAGGAGTCTGGATGAAGGAGTTCATATCCGATCTAGGTGTCATACCTAGTGCATCGGGTCCAATGAAAATCTTTTGCGACAATACTGGTCAATTGCCTTGGCAAAGGAATCCAGATTTCACAAGAGGACCAAGCACATCAAGAGACGCTTCAATTCCATCCGGGATCTAGTCCAGGTGGGAGACATAGAGATTTGCAAGATACATACGGATCTGAATGTTGCAGACCCGTTGACTAAGCCTCTTCCACGAGCAAAACATGATCAGCACAAAGACTCCATGGGTGTTAGAATCATTACTGTGTAATCTAGATTATTGACTCTAGTGCAAGTGGGAGACTGAAGGAAATATGCCCTAGAGGCAATAATAAAGTTATTATTTATTTCCTTATATCATGATAAATGTTTATTATTCATGCTAGAATTGTATTAACCGGAAACATAATACATGTGTGAATACATAGACAAACTTAGTGTCACTAGTATACCTCTACTTGACTAGCTCGTTAATCAAAGATGGTTATGTTTCCTAACCATGAACAAGGTGTTGTTATTTGATTAACGAGGTCACATCATTAGTTGAATGATCTGATTGACATGACCCATTTCATTAGCTTAGCACCCGATCGTTTAGTATGTTGCTATTGCTTTCTTCATGACTTATACATGTTCCTATGACTATGAGATTATGCAACTCCCGTTTATCGGAGGAACACTTTGTGTGCTACCAAACGTCACAACGTAACTGGGTGATTATAAAGGAGCTCTACAGGTGTCTCCAAAGGTAGATGTTGGGTTGGCGTACTTCGAGATTAGGATTTGTCACTCCGATTGTCGGAGAGGTATCTCTGGGCCCACTCGGTAATGCACGTCACATAAGCCTTGCACGCATTGCAACTAATGAGTTAGTTACGAGATGATGTATTACAGAACGAGTAAAGAGACTTGCCGGTAACGAGATTGAACTAGGTATTGGATACCGACGATCGAATCTCGGGCAAGTAACATACCGATGACAAAGGGAACAACGTATGTTATTATGCGGTCTGACCGATAAAGATCTTCGTAGAATATGTAGGAGCCAATATGGGCATACAGGTCCCGCTATTGGTTATTGGCCGGAGATTTGTCTTAGTCATGTCTACATTGTTCTCGAACCGTAGGGTCCGCACGCTTAACGTTACGATGACAGTTATTATGAGTTTATGCATTTTGATCTACCGAAGTTAGTTCGGAGTCCCAGATGTGATCACGGACATGACGAGGAGTCTCGAAATGGTCGAGACATAAAGGTTGATATATTGGACGGCTATATTCGGATACCGGAAGAGTTTCGGATGATTTCGGAGAAAACCGGAGAGCCGGAGGGTTACCGGAACCCTACCGAGAGAAGTATTGGGCCATATGGGCCTTAGTGGAGAGAGAGAGAGGGGCTGCAAGAGGTGGGCCGCGCGCCACCTCCTCCCTGGTCCGAATTGGACTAGGAGAGGGGGCGGCGCCCCCCCTTTCCTTCTCCCACTCCACCTCTTTCCCCCTCCTAGTAGGAGTCCCACTCCTACTGGGAGGAGGACTCCTCCTTGGCGCGCCACACCTGGCCGGCCGGCCTCCTCCCCTTGCTCCTTTATATACGGGGGCAGGGGGCACCTCTAGACACACAAGTTGATCCACGTGATCGTTCCTTAGCCGTGTGCGGTGCCCCCTGCCACCATATTCCACCTCGATCATATCGTTGTAGTGGTTAGGCGAAGCCCTGCATCGGTAGAACATCATCATCGTCACCACGCCGTTGTGCTGACGGAACTCATCCCCGAAGCTTTGCTGGATCGGAGCCCAGGGAGCGTCATCGAGCTATACGTGTGCTAAGAACTCGGAGGTGCCGGAGTAACGGTGCTTGGATCGGTCGGATCGGGAAGACGTACGACTACTTCCTCTATGTTGTGTCAACGCTTCCGCAGTCGGTCTGCGTGGGTACGTAGACAACACTCTCCCCTCTCGTTGCTGTGCATCACCATGATCTTGCGTGTGCGTAGGAAATTTTTTGAAATTACTACGTTCCCCAACAAGATCTACCACGAGATCGAGGAGGCTAAACCCTAGAAGCTAGCCTATGGTATGATTGTTGTATGATGATGTTGATGAAGTCGTCCTACGGACTAAAACCCTCTGGTTTATATAGACACCGGATAGGGTTAGGGTTATATAGAGTCGGTTACAATGGTAGGAGATCTTGAATATCCGCATCGCCAAGCTTGCCTTCCACGCCAAGGAAAGTCCCATCCGGACACGGGACGTAGTCTTCAATCTTGTATCTTTATAGTCCTGGAGTCCGGCTGAAGTTATAGTCCGGCTCCCCGAACACCCCCTAATCCAGGACTCCCTCAGTAGCCCCTGAACCAGGCTTCAATGACGACGAGTCCGGCGCGCAAATTGTCTTCGGCATTGCAAGGCGGGTTCCTCCTCCAAGTCCTTCATAGAAGATTGTAAACACCAAGAGTAGTGTTCGGTTCTGCAAAATAAGCTTCCACATATTGCCATAGAGAGAATAATATTAACACAAATCAAATCTGCTGACGTATTCCGCAGTGCGCCATCACACAACGGCCAAGTCCTTTACTCGAATTGTTTTTACTTTTCCACCTCAGCATGTTTTGCGAGGCGGTTTCCTTGGCACGTCTCGTCGAAGCAGAGATCGTGTACCCCCCCTTTTGTGGGATTCTCATCAATACGGACGTGGGTAACCCAATCGTGCCCATTAGCATATTTTCTCTATTAAAGGTGAGTCCCAAACGGTTACGGGGAGGGCTCCTGGTATTCAGCCTCTTATAAAGAGACCAGGGCCTTATCTTTTCTCCAACAAGTTCGCCCGTCGCCTCGAGTTCCAACACCCTAGGCTCCAGATTCCGGGCGCCTCGGACCTTTGACAATGTCCGGTTCCGACCTTCAAGGCCGATGGATGCCCTCCTCCATCACGGAGGAGGACGTGCTAAAGTTGAGAGAGGTTAAGTTCCTGATCGGCGAAATTTGGCATAGGTTGCCTGCTCAAGGCAGGTCATCCCTAGTCCCCAGCCCGGTGAGAGCGTGGTGTTCATGTCTCACTTCCTTTGGGGGTTGGGCTTCCCAATGGATCCCTTTGTGAGGGGACTACTGTTTTATTACGGGCTGGAATTCCACGACTTAGCTCCGGAGTCCATCCTCCATATCTCCTCGTTTATCGTTGTGTGCGAAGCGTTCCTCCGTGTTAACCCTCACTTCGGACTATGGCTCAAGACCGCCAAAGTGGAACCGAAGATGATCGAGGGATGGCACGCAGAGTGCGGAGGCGCTGTTATAAGCAAAAATGCTGATGCTCCATGGCCCGAGGGCTCTTTTCAAGAGGAGCTAGGCTTGTGGCAACGAGAGTGGTTTTATATCACCGCTCCCCGGAGCACCAAATGGGTGGTGCCTCCTGCCTTTCGCTCGGGTCCCCCACCACGTCTGGCGTCATGGGTCAACAGAGGGTTGGATTGGGGTTTGCCCAAAGATGTGCCCTTGTTACAAGGCTGCATTAAAGATCTCTTGGAAGGAGACCTCAGCTTGGTCAAGGTGACGCGGGTCATGCTGATTCGCCGAATATTACCCGGCAAACGTCGCCCCCTTCGCCTGTGGGAATTTAATCCAGTGGGACCGCGAGCTCTCCAGAACTTCATGGGTGCAACGCCCGCGGAGATGTATAAACTGTTCTTCAGATCACAAGAGATGTGTCCGGATTCGACCGAGGACGCAGGCCTAAGCTGCAATCGCCTGGATACTCAAGTAAGCAACCTTGTGCCCGGACCTTCTATCCGTATAATTGTCATAAACTTGCCCCTAAAAGAGCCGTCCTTTTAAACAGGAGTGGATAGCGAAGGCAAAGCTGATCAGGTGTCCGGCTCCCCTTCCTGAAACCAGGCCGGATCCCGTGCTAGTCAGGCTGTTGGAGATAATGCCTTCGGAGGGGGAGGACAAGGAAGCTATGGCCTCCTCAAAGGAGGCTGCTCCGAAGGGAGGAACCGACGATTCCTCTCCTAAGGGGAAGAAGAGAGCCGCCTCTGACGACCCGGAAACCATGGCCGCGAAGCGGGGGAGAAAATCCTTGTCATAGGGTCCGACACCGGGGAGTTCCTCGGCCGGACTACGCCCTCAAGGGGACCAGCCCTCCAGCGAGCTGTAAGTAGAGAAAGATTTTCCTCTTGAGGGATGAGGGTAATCCTTGATTTATGTCTGAGAAGATTAACCAAACTTTTACCTTGTAGCTCGGACCTCAGCCCTTCTCAGCAGAGCTCGTCTTCGGGGGATCTTCTTCTGGAGATGATGGAGAGTGGGACGCCTCCCCCTGCCGTGCCGCCTAGCGAGGTGGGCGACCCTGAGGTGTCATCGCGGAGAGTCTCTGAATCCGGCAGGGGCGGAAGATGGCTATGTGGCCCCCCGAGGTTCTTCGCATCCGGCCTTCGAAAGAGGTCATGGGACGAGCACAGCACCGTCTGGTGCTCGGTCGGAGGAGCTAAAGATTCTGCTGGGGCGAGCTTGTATCTCAGAGGAGCACCGTGCATTGATGGGCATGGTGATTGAAAGGATCTCATCCGCAGAGAGCGGACTGCATGAGGCCGTCAAAAGTTTACTGACGGGTTTTGAGGTACATTAGATAATGTACACTTTTGGCAGTTGCGCATGAATAAGATGCGCCCTGTGTAGATAGTAGCCCCTGAGACTCTGTGCGTCGTCAAGAAATGACGGCACGCGGAGGATCATAATCCCAGGTCTAAGAAGTCGCCTTTGAATGTAGGTGGCAGGGTGTCCGGAATCGAGCCGAACTGACGATTTTGCCGAACTAAAGAGGCAACTAGACGTGGCAGAAGCCGACATCACGCTTGTCAACAAGCGGCTTGAGGAGGCTCAAGATATGCAATTCCCCGGGCGGCATGAGGTAAGAAAAGTTTGAGGCCTTTGTCTTACGATGTGTGTGTTTGACGCAGATGGTGCGGCCGCCGTGGAGAGTCTTAGGGCAGAACTTGCCCGAGCTAAAGAACAAGCCAGAGAAAGTGATGCGGCCGCCAAGAAAGCCCTTGAAGAGCTGAGAGCCGAACAGGCTGCCCATTGCCGAAGCAAGGAAGAGATGGCCGAGATGGCCGAAAAGTTAAAAAGCGCTACAGACCGTTGCAGACTTCTTGAAAAAGAAGACCAGGCGAAACAGACGGACTTAGAGAAGGCCGCTACCAATGCCAAGGACGCGCGCTCTGCGATGAGAGCTGCGAAGGAGGAGCTGCGTCAGGCCGAATAGATTGCGGCTGGAAAGCCCTTTATGCTGCGAAGGAAATTTTGCGATCCGAAGTTTGCTCCGTTGGACCCAATGTGGAGTGTGGAGGATACCTATCTGGACTTGGCAGCGAGTGCTGCTGATGCGACCGAACACTTTCGAGATCAGAAGGATCATGAAGTGGAAAAGCTTTTCTGGTCGCAGTTTCACAATCCAGAGCGTCCACTGGCAGTGGACGATCGTTTGGCTCAATGGGCCGAACTGAATAGGTTGTCCGGACTCGCCATGAAGTACGTCATGGGTTATCTGTGGCCGGGGAGATCGGAGCCGAAGAGTTATTTCAGCTTGGTGCAGCAATTCCTTGACGCGGTGCCGCGTATAAATGCAATGAAGAGGTCAGCATGCATAGAGGGCGCAAGGATGGCTCTTGCCCGTGTTAAAACATACTGGGCGGAGATGGAGACCACCGTTGTTGCGTCCCGAGATTCGGACAAAAGCCGAGTACCCTCCGAGCACTATTTTCAGGAAGTCCTTGAAGGCGCTCGTGTAATAGAGACACAGTGCTCGAAAGATGCTATGTTATGATAGCATATGTAATTATAAAGTAATATTTTGATAAATTGTAGTGGCCTTTTTATACTTGTGCCTTCAAGTATTGGGAACACCTCCTGTGCGGCCGTTTTAATATATATATAATCTGAAAGATGGCAGTCGTTGGCTTCAGCCCGCACGCACATAGTGCGGGGGTGCTCGCAGAAGACGTATTTTCACACTTAACCCAATGTCTTGGTCCTACAAAGGAGGTGATAGCGCAGCGGGCCAGGCAACCGGACTATAATGCTTTAACACTTTCACTTAGCCATAGGAGCTTGACAGTGAGACTATTTAGGTAGCTCCTTGGTGGCGACTGCGCTCATCCGAGTTCGGGGCACATATGTGCCTGACCGGGAAGCGGCCCTTCGTTAAAACGGAGGAATTCGATAGATTCCGATAGGTCATCGAGTGGCTGACCAGTCTCACGCTACATCATGACAGTCAGTTCTCGGCTTTCTCTACTAAGGTGCTCGCCCAGCCGAACCGGGGCACAATCGCAGTAGTTCTCCTGGTGCTACCTTAGCCGATAGAGCGGAACGTAAGGTAGGCGAACTCAGGAGCCGGACAACCCAACATTTGACCAAAGACATGATTCGGAGCTGATGCATATAATGCCAAAACTCGCGACGCCGAACACTCCCTAAGGTATTCGGTCTTTATGAGTGCGGGCGAAACAACACTCTTTATTAAAAAAGCCCCTAGTGTCCAGGTACGTGCAAAAATTCTGACGTGGCCACATGCCAAGACGCCAGCCTCCTCCTTGGTTATATCAGAAAAAACCAGGGGATGTGTAGCAACAAGAGACAGTAAAAAAGGTTTACGCAGGGTCTTAATCTAAAAAGACTCCTTTAGGACGGGTCCCTACTGCACGTCTGCGCATGTGTCTCCGTTGTGCCGTATCCTGGACGGGCGTCGCACGACGTTCATCTGTAAAAGAGAGGAACTGAGTTGAAAACGGGTCGTGCCGAAAAAGTTTAAAATAAACAAGGTGTAAAGTAAAATATATATAATTGAGCTTTATTGTCTCTTATTATATATGCATGGAGCCCCTAGTGCGGGGGTATATGGCCACTAAGCCTGCATCGATGATGATTTTGTACCAAACTCGTCTATCCGCGTTCGTGGTCTTTAATGACCTATTTTGAAGTTTTCTGGCCGGTGAGGCCATTTTGCTGTGGGGCTGTCAAAGCGGCCGCACAGTCCTCCACTTGGGGAGGCGCACTTTAGTGCTTCCCCTTCAAAGAGATTATGCCTCGTGGACCGGGCATCTTAAGCGTAAGAGATGCATAATGCGGTATTGCGTTAAAGCGAGCGAAAGCTTCACGTCCCAGTAGTGCTTGATAGCGACTTGAGAACGGGACGATATGGAAGGTCAGCTTTTCGCAGCGGAAGTTATCGGCAGAGCCGAATATGACTTCGAGCCAGAGAAAACCCATACAACGGGTGTCCGGACCAGGTATTACCCCTTGAAAGGAGGTTTTGCTACGGTGGATTCTTGCTGGGTTTATCCCCATGTGCTCGATTGTATCCTGATATATCAGGTTTAGTCCACTGCCGCCGTCCATAAGGACATTTGAAAACTGGAGTCCGCCAATTACTGGATCGAGTATCAAGGCAGTCCAGCCTGCATTCTTGATATTTCTAGAATAATCTAGCTGATCAAAGATGATCGGTTTTGACAACCAGTGTCCGGACCCTTTGGGGATGGGCCGTGTGGTGCGTACCTTTACGGGCGCCACACGTTTTGTTATGTGAAGTGAGTTCACTATTTTTACTTCTTGTGGGAAGTTATTTTGTTTCCTGGTACTCTGCTTTTGGGGTTCATCCTCGTCTTCGCTTGGTGTGTCGAGACCCTTGTGTTCGGCGTTGAGTCTGCCGGATTGTTTGAAAACCAAACAGTCTCTGTGGGTATGGTTAGCAGGCTTCCCGGGAGTACTGTGTATCTGACATATCCTGTCCAAGATTTTATGTAGGTTGGATGGATCGTCCCTGTTATCCTGGGGGGGGGGGGGTGATTTTGCCTGACTTTGTCGTGAGCCTTTGAATCCGGCATTGACTGTCGTGCTCTTCGGACTTTTGTCCCTAGTTCGGCGACGGTCCTTGTTGCGTCGCGGTTTTCCGTTTCCATCCCTAGTTTCGGATGTACTTGGGTCGCTGGGGCTGCACCTTGCCAACCAGCTGTCCTCGCCTGCACAAAAGCGGGTCATGAGGTATGTTAGTGCGGCCATTGTTCTTGGCTTTTCTTGGCCGAGGTGTCTAGCGAGCCATTCGTCTCGGACGTTATGCCTGAAAGCTGCTAAGGCTTCGGCGTCCGGACAGTCGACTATCTGATTCTTTTTAGTGAGGAATCTATTCCAGAACTGCCGAGCTGATTCTCCGGGTTGTTGAATTATGTGACTAAGATCGTCTGCATCCGGAGGGCGGACATAGGTCCCTTGAAAATTTGCTCGGAAAGCATCCTCGAGCTCTTCCCAACTTCCAATTGTGTTTCCAGGAAGGGTTTTGAGCCAATGCCGGGCTGGCCCTTTAAGCTTAAGGGGTAAATATTTTATGGCGTGGAGATCATCTCCTCTAGCCATGTGTATATGGAGGATATAATCCTTGATCCAGACTCCAGGGTCTGTTGTTCCATCATACGCCTCTATGTTTACGGGTTTGAATCCCTCTGGAAATTCATAGTCCAGAACCTCATCGGTGAAACATAGGGGGTGTGTGGCGCCCCTGTATTTGGGTGTGCCGGATTCTAATGATGGCTTCATAGAATTGCTGATGAGAGCTTGCTTTCTTGACCCATAAATTGACCTGACTGGGCCCTGATGCGAATCCTTAAGTGGGTCGCATGCTGATTTAAGTGCGGCGACTGTCGCCGTATTTATCTGCGGTATTGACTACTTTGCTCCATCTAATCCGGAGTGCATCTTCCGCTGTTTTTAGCTTCCGCTTCTGCTTTTTCAGGCTGCGCGCAGTTGCAACGAGCCTCTCGTGGAGATTCTTCTGCTCCATGGGTTTATCCGGCGTGAGGTGTCTGCCCAATGCCCTATGGGCGTTGGTTCGTTGGTATCTCCTACATCGTCATCCATGTTGTCGATGTCTCCAAACTCGAAGTTGAGCACGTCATTTAAATTGTCGACAGTGGCTACCAAGTGGGTGGTGGGTGGGCTTTGAATTTCTTCGTCGTCCGTATCCCATCCTCGCTGACCGTAATCCGGCCAGGGCTCTCCTGATAAAGAGAGAAACTTAAGAGAATTCAGGATGATGCCAAAAGGCGAGTGGTGAACGATGTCTGCGGTGGTGAACTCCATTATCAGCGCCCAATCGGATTCCATCGGCAGGGGCGCGGGGGGTTCGGAGTCCGGGGAGGAGCCCGGATCCTCGGAGTCACGGGTTATGCAGAGCGCGGGGCTAGCGTTCGGCTCGATCGCCTTTGAGATCGCAGCCCCCGAGGTGGCGTCCAACCACTCGTCCTCGATTGGCGTAATAGGCTCCGAGTTAAAGGTCGGAACCGATGCGTGTGCGGCCTCCAGGACACTATCCGGAGGCAGAGCTAGATCATGCCCCTCGAGATGGTGCGGCGCGCTTGGCCGTGGCCCGAACCCGTCGAAGATCAAGTCTCCGCGGATGTCAGTCGTGTAGTTTAAGCTTCCAAACCTGACTTGATGGCCAGGGGCGTAGCTTTCGATCTGCTCCAAGTGGCCAAGAGAGTTGGCCCGCAGAGCGAACCGCCGAAGACAAAGATCTGTCCGGGGAGAAAAGTCTCACCTTGGACCGCATCGTTGTTGATGATCAAAGGAGCCATCGGGCCTAAAGGCGACGGCACAGAGGAACTCTCAATGAAAGCACCAATGTCGGTGTCAAAACCGGCGGATCTCGGGTAGGGGGTCCCGAACTATGCGTCTAGGCCGGATGGTAACAGGAGGCAGGGAACACGATGTTTTACCCAGGTTTGGGCCCTCTCGATGGAGGTAAAACCCTACATCCTGCTTGATTAATATTGATGATATGGGTAGTACAAGAGTAGATCTACCACGAGATCGAGGAGGCTAAACCCTAGAAGCTAGCCTATGGTATGATTGTTGTATGATGATGTTGATGAAGTCGTCCTACGGACTAAAACCCTCCGGTTTATATAGACACCGGATAGGGTTAGGGTTACATAGAGTCGGTTACAATGGTAGGAGATCTTGAATATCCGCATCGCCAAGCTTGCCTTCCACGCTAAGGAAAGTCCCATCCGGACACGGGACGTAGTCTTCAATCTTGTATCTTTATAGTCCTAGAGTCCGGCTGAAGGTATAGTCCAGCTACCCGAACACCCCCTAATCCAGGACTCCCTCACCCACCCTAGGAAAGCAAAGTAAAAAGTTGGCACAAAGAATGGCCAGCGCGGCCAAAATTAGTGTGGCTTACGGTATACATGTGGTGTTGGGGATATAACCCCACGGTATGATCCGGCGTGAGATATGACCCGGGAGTCATGTGGCGTCTTAGAAACGACCCGACCATTTGGTCTGTGACAAGCTATAAGATTTAATGTGTAAGGGCATATTTATCCCTAAGGTGTTTTGGTGATTGATGACAATGAAGGAAATATGCCCTAGAGGCAATAATAAAGTTATTATTTACTTCCTTATATCATGATAAATGTTTATTATTCATGCTAGAATTGTATTAACCGGAAACATAATACATGTGTGAATACATAGACAAACAGAGTGTCACTAGTATGCCTCTACTTGACTAGCTCGTTAATCAAAGATGGTAATGTTTCCTAACCATAGACAAAGAGTTGTTATTTGATTAACGGGATCACATCATTAGTTGAATGATCTGATTGACATGACCCATTCCATTAGCTTAGCACCCGATCGTTTAGTATGTTGCTATTGCTTTCTTCATGACTTATACATGTTCCTATGACTATGAGATTATGCAACTCCCGTTTACCGGAGGAACACTTTGGGTACTACCAAACGTCACAACGTAACTGGGTGATTATGAAGGAGTACTACAGGTGTCTCCAAAGGTAGATGTTGGGTTGGCGTATTTCGAGATTAGGATTTGTCACTCCGATTGTCGGAGAGGTATCTCTGGGCCCTCTCGGTAATACACATCACATAAGCCTTGCAAGCATTGTGACTAATGAGTTAGTTGCGAGATGATGTATTACGGAACGAGTAAAGAGATCACTAGTTTCAAGAAAAGGGCAAAGGGAAGAAGGGGAACTTCAAAAAGAACAGCAAGCAAGTTGCTGCTCAAGTGAAGCCCAAGTCTGATCCTAAGCCTGAGACTAAGTGCTTCTATTGCAAAGGGACTGGTCACTGGAAGCGGAACTACCCCAAGTGATTGGCAGATAAGAAGGATGGCAAAGTGAACATAAGTATATTTGATATACATGTTATTAATGTGTACTTTACTAATGTTTATAGCAACCCCTCAGTATTTGATACTAGTTCAGTTGCTAAGATTAGTAACTCGAAATGGGAGTTGCAGAATGAACAGAGACTAGTTAAGGGTGAAGTGACGATGTGTGTTGGAAGTGGTTCCAAGATTGATATGATCATCATCGCACACTCCCTATAATTTCGAGATTAGTATTGAACCTAAATAAGTGTTATTTGGTGTTTGCGTTGAGCATGAATATGATTTGATCATGTTTATTGTAATACGGTTATTCATTTAAGTAAGAGAATAAATTGTTGTTCTGTTTACATGAATAAAACCTTGTATGGTTACACACCCAATGAAAATAGTTCGTTGGATCTCGATCGTAGTGATACACATAATCATAATATTGAAACCAAAAGATGCAAAGTTAATAATGATAGTGCAACTTATTTGTAGCACTGCCGTTTAGGTCATATTGGTGTAAAGCGCATGAAGAAACTCCATGCTGATGGGCTTTTGGAATCACTTGATTATGAATCAGTTAATGCTTGCGAACCATGCCTCATGGGCAAGATGACTAAGACTCTGTTCTTCGGAACAATGGAGCGAGCAACAGATTTGTTGGAAATCATACATACTGATGTATGTGGTCCGATGAATATTGAGGCTCGCGACATGTATCATTATTTTCTGATCTTCACAGATGATTTGAGCAGATATGAGTATATCTACTTGATGAAACATAAAGTCTGAAACATTTGAAAAGTTCAAAGAATTTCAGAGTGAAGTGAAAAAAATCATCGTAACAAGAAAATAAAGTTTCTATGATCTGATCGTAGAGAAGAGTATTTGAGTTACGAGTTTGGCCTTCAGTTAAAAACAATGTGAAATAGTTTCACTACTCACGCCACATGGAACACCATAGTGTAATGGTGTGTCCGAACGTCATAACCGTACTTTATTAGATACAGTGCGATCTATGATGTCTCTTACCGATCTACCACTATCGTTTTGGGGTTATGCATTAGAGACAGCTGCATTCACGTTAAAAAAAAGGGGCACCATCTAAGTCCGTTGAGACGACACAATCTGAACTGTGGTTTAGCAAGAAACCAAAGTAGTCATTTCTTAAAGTTTGGGGTTGTGATGCTTATGTGAAAAAGTTTCATCCTGATAAGCTCAAAACCAAATCGGAGAAATATGTCTTCATAGGATACCCAAAAGGAGACTGTTGGGTACACCTTCTATCACAGATCCGAAGGTAAGATATTCGTTGCCGAGAATGGATCCTTTCCAGAAAAGGAGTTTCTCTCGAAAGAAGTGAGTGGGAGGAAAGTAGAACTTGATAAGGTAATTGTACCTTCTCCTTTATTGGAAAGTAGTTCATCACAGAAATCTGTTCTTGTGACTCCTACACCAATTAGTGAGGAAGCTAATGATAATGATCATGAAACTTCGGATCAAGTTACTACCGAATCTCGTAGGTAAACCAGAGTGAAATCCGCACCAGAGTGGTACGGTAATCATGTTCTGGAGGTCATGTTACTTGACCATGACGAACCTACGAACTATGAGGAAGCGATGATGAGCCCAAATTCCGCGAAATGGTTTGAGGCCATGAAATCTGAGATATGATCCATGTATGAGAACAAAGTATGGACTTTGATGGATTTTCCCAATGATCGGCAAGCCATAGAAAATAAATGGATCTTCAAGAGGAAGACGGACGTTGATAGTAGTCTTACTATCTACAAAGCTAGAATTGTCGCAAAAGGTTTTCGACAAGTTCAAAGTGTTGACTACGATGAGAGTTTCTCACCCGTATCTATGCTTAAGTCTGTCCGAATCATGTTAGCAATTGTCGCATTTTATGAAATCTGGCAAATGGATAAACAAAACTGCATTCCTTAATGGATTTCTTAAAGAAGAGTTGTATATGATGCAACCAGTAGGTTTTGTCAATCCTAAAGGTGGTAACAAAATATGCAAGCTCCAGCGATTCATCTATGGACTGGTGCAAGCATCTCAGAGTTGGAATACACGCTTTGATAAGTTGATCAAAGCATATAGTTTTATACAGACTTGCGGTGAAGCCTGTACTTACAAGAAAGTGAGTGGGAGCACTACAGCATTTCTGACAAAGTATATGTGAATGACATATTGTTGATCGGAAATAATGTAGAATTATTCTGTAAAGCATAAAGGAGTTTTTCAAAGAAAGACTTCTGTGAAGCTGCTTACATATTGAGCTTCAAGATCTATAGAGATAGATCAAGACGCTTGATAAGTTTTTTCAATGAGTACATACCTTGACAAGATTTTGAAGTAGTTCAAACTGGAGCAGTCAAAGAAAGAGTTCTTGCCTGTATTACAAGGTGTGAAGTTAAGTAAGACTCAAAGCTCGACCACGGCAGAAGATAGAAAGAGAATGAAAGTCATTCCCTATGCCTTGGCCATAGGTTCTATAAAGTATGTCATGCTGTATACCAGATCTATTGTATACCCTGCATTGATTTGGCAAGGGAGTACAATAGTGATCTAGGAGTAGATCACTGGACAGCGGTCAGAATTATCCTTAGTGAAATAAGGATATGTTTCTCGATTATGGACGTGACAAAAGGTTCGTCGTAAAGGGTGACGTCGATGCAAGTTTTTGACACTGATCCAGATGAATCTAAAGTCTCAATCTGGATACATATTGAAAGTGGGAGCAATTAGCTAGAGTAGCTCCGTGTAGAGCATTGTAGACATAGAACTTGCAAAATACTTATGGATCTGAATGTGACAGACCCGTTGACTAAAATTATCTCACAAGCAAAACATGATCACACCTTAGTACTCTTTGGATGTTAATCACATAGATATGTGAACAAGATTACTGACTCTAGTAAACCCTTTGAGTGTTGGTCACATGACAATGTGAACTATGGGTGTTAATCACATGGTGATGTGAACTATTGCTGTTAAATCACATGGCGATGTGAACTAGATTATTGACTCTAGTGCAAGTGGGAGACTGAAGGAAATATGCCCTAGAGGCAATAATAAAGTTATTATTTATTTCCTTATATCATGATAAATGTTTATTATTCATGCTAGAATTGTATTAACCGGAAACATAATACATGTGTGAATACATAGACAAACAGAGTGTCACTAGTATGCCTCTACTTGACTAGCTCGTTAATCAAAGATGGTTATGTTTCCTAACCATAGACAAAGAGTTGTTATTTGATTAACGGGATCACATCATTAGTTGAATGATCTGATTGACATGACCCATTCCATTAGCTTAGCACCCGATCGTTTAGTATGTTGCTATTGCTTTCTTCATGACTTATACATGTTCCTATGACTATGAGATTATGCAACTCCCATTTACCGGAGGAACACTTTGGGTACTACCAAACGTCACAACGTAACTGGGTGATTATAAAGGAGTACTAAAGGTGTCTCCAAAGGTAGATGTTGGGTTGGCGTATTTCGAGATTAGGATTTGTCACTCCGATTGTCGGAGAGGTATCTCTGGGCCCTCTCGGTAATACACATCACATAAGCCTTGCAAGCATTGTGACTAATGAGTTAGTTGTGAGATGATGTATTACGGAACGAGTAAAGAGACTTGCCGGTAACGAGATTGAACTAGGTATTGGATACCGACGATCGAATCTCGGGCAAGTAACATACCAATGACAAAGGGAACAACGTATGTTGTTATGCGGTCTGACCGATAAAGATCTTCGTAGAATATGTAGGAGCCAATATGGGCATCCAGGTCCCGCTATTGGTTATTGACCGGAGACGTGTCTCGGTCATGTCTACATTGTTCTCGAACCATAGGGTCCGCACGCTTAAGGTTTCGATGACAGTTATATTATGAGTTTATGAGTTTTGATGTACCGAAGGAGTTCGGAGTCCCGGATGAGATCAGGGACATGACGAGGAGTCTCGAAATGGTCGAGACATAAAGATCGATATATTGGACGACTATATTCGGACTTCGGAAAGGTTCCGAGTGATTCGGGTATTTTTCGGAGTACCGGAGAGTTACGGGAATTCGCCGGGGAGTATATGGGCCTTATTGGGCCATACGGGAATAGAGGAGAGAGGCCAAAAGGAAGGAGGCCTGCGCCCCCCCTCTGGTCCGAAGTGGACAAGGGGCGCAGCCCCCTTTTCCTTATTCCTCTCCCCCTCTTTCCCCTTCTCCTACTCCAACAAGGAAGGAGGGAGTCCTACTCCCGGTGGGAGTAGGACTCCCCTTGGCGCACCTCCTCCTAGGCCGGCCGGCCCCTCCCCCTTGCTTCTTTATATACGGAGGCAGGGGCACCCCATGACACACAAGTTGATCATTGAGATCGTTTCTTAGCCGTGTGCGGTGCCCCCTGCCACCATATTCCACCTCGATCATATCGTTGTAGTGCTTAGGCGAAGCCCTGCGTCGGTAGAACATCAAGATCGTCACCACGCCGTCGTGCTGACGGAACTCCTCCCTGAAGCTATGCTGGATCGGAGCCCGGGGATCGTCATCGAGCTGTACGTGTGCTAAGAACTCGGAGGTGCCGGAGTAACGGTGCTTGGATCGGTCGGATTGGGAAGAAGACGTACGACTACTTTCTCTACGTTGTGTCAACGCTTCCGTTGCGATCTACAAGGGTACGTAGATCAGACTCTCCCCCTCGTTGCTATGCATCACCATGATCTTGCGTGTGCGTAGGAATTTTTTTGAAATTACTACGTTCCCCAACAGACAATGCTTTTGCGGACTAATCGTGTGCCTTGAGTTTCCCAGACGTTTCATCGCTAGGCACAAGATGGTTTGGTGCCCCTCAAAGACATTTGAAGACGGCGTCTTTTCTATGTTTCTTTTTGGTGGATTTGAGTCGTAGGAAAGCCGTACTATTAAGAGGGGGTCCGTGTCGGAAAGGTTTGGGTGGAATCATCACGTACACGTTTTCTTCCTTGTCCCCTCCTTTCCCCTGCACTTTGGAGCATCCTCCGTTGATCCTCTTTTCCCTTGTCCTGACTGCTGTTGGTGGGCTTGCAGTAGTACTGCTCCTTGTTGAGCGGTAGTACCGCAGGCACCCGCAGTAGTACCGCTGGTGCCCATGCTAGTACCGCTCCTCTGGAGCCGCAGTACCGGGGCCCCCAGGCCAAGTACCGCTCCTTCGCGGTAGTAGGGGCGGATGTAATTTTTTATATCCGCGCCATTGCGGTAGTACCGCATCCCTTGCGCGGTAGTACCATGCGTGGCCTGGCTCAGCTGCCAGGCGGTAGTACCGCTCCTCTGCGGTAGTACTGTGTCGGATTTTTGCTTCTTCCGTTGACCAGCGGAAGTAGGCACGGATGTATCTTTATCCGCGCTCTTCCCAGGCTAGGGGTTTCCTGCCTTGCGGTAGTACTGTAAGGGGGAGCGGTAGTACCGCGCCTGCGGCAGTACCGCCCTCAGCTCTTGTGCTACAGGCCTGCCCTAGCTGCTACTGCTGCTGCGGTAGTACCGCAGGTCCGCACGGTTGTACCGCGTGGCCTTGCGGTAGTATCGCTTGTCAGCAAGTGGAAGTACCGCGTGGCCTTGCGATAGTACTGCTGGTCTGGGGCGGTAGTACCACTGGTCGCGGGCTGGTAGGTGGATAATGGTTGGATTTTTGTCCTAAGCTATAAAAGGGGTGTCTTCTTCCTCTACTTGACTACCTCTTCCAATCCTAAGCTCCATTCTTGCTCCAAGCTCCATTTTCACCCGATCTCACTCCCTAGCCAATCAAACTTGTTGATTTGCTCGGGTGTGGTTGAGAAGGCCCCGATCTACACTTCCACCAAGAGAAATTTGATTCCCCCCACTAATCCCTTGCGGTTGTTGCTCTTGGGTGTTTGAGCACCCTAGACGATTGAGGTCACCGCGGAGCCATAATCCATTGTGGTGAAGCTTCGTGGTGTCGTTGGGAGCCTCCAATTGAGTTGTGGAGATTGCCCCAACCTTATTTGTAAAGGTTCGGTTGCCGCCTCCAAGGGCACCAATAGTGGAATCACGGCATCTCACATTGTGTGAGGGCGTGAGGAGAATACGGTGGCCCTAGTGGCTTCTTGGGGAGCATTGTGCCTCCACACCGCTCCAACGGAGACGTACTTCCCCTCAAAGGGAAGGAACTTCGATAACACATCCTCGTCTCCACCGGCTCCACTCTTGGTTATGTCGTGCCTTTACTTGTGCAAGCTTATTTGTGATATATCTCTTGCTTGCTTGTGTTCCTATCTTTGTTGCATCATATAGGTTGCTCACCTAGTTGCATATCTAGACAACCTACTTTGATGCAAAGTTTAAATTGTTAAAGAAAAGCTAAAAATTGTTAGTTGCCTATTCACCCCCCCCCCCTCTAGTCAACCTTATTGATCCTTTCAATTGGTATCAGAGCCTCGTCTCTTTGTTAAGGACTTTAGCGTCCGAAGAGTATGGTTGACGTCGTAGAAGGTGAGGAGGAGCACTCCGGTGCACATCCGGTATCTTCTACGGGAGATGGGGGAACCACGGTCTCTCGTGAGGAGTTCAATGTGGCATTGGACACATTGAAAACCTCCATGATGACCGAGGTCAAAAGCATGTTTAAAGATTTCTTAGAAGAGCTTAAACTTTCCACCGCACCGTTGAAAGTGGGTGATCCCGCCAACAAGGTGGCGGATGCTACCTCCGACAAGGGGGAAGCTACTAGCGAGAAAGCCCTTCCTACTAGTGGTAAGAGTGGCACCGGCATCTTTGCCCATGTGGAACCTCCACTTGCCTATGGTGGACCTCTCTCTTCCACTCATTTGAATCATGCCGGGCCGGCCCCTAAGATTGAGAAGAATGTTGAATTTGACTGTTGGGTCTATCGTTTTAAGTGTCATTTAAATCATGTGAACACTAACCTTTCGAGAATCATTGAAGAAGGTTTCTATCTGCATGACCGAAGCAACTTCACTCCTAGAGAAGCTGTGGATAATCAATTCAATGAGAATGCTCTCTTCATCATTAAAGAAGTTATCCCACCCGAAGACCTTCCTCATCTCCGGCCTTACTCCTTGGCCAAAGATGCTTGGCGCCAAGTGGTTTCCCTCTACCGGGGAAGCGCAAGCATTCAACGCTTCAACTATGAAGTGGTGCAAGATTAAGCCGATGAGTTTGCAATGAAAGGAGATGAAGAACCTCGTGAGCTCTATCGGAGGGTGACCAAACTCACGGTCTCGCTCCGAGATCATGGAAGCAAGGACACGGATGACAATTGGATCAAGCGCAAATTCCTCAAGGCAATGATGCCCTACCACAAAGCCATTTCCTCCATCATTCATCAAAGGCCGGAATTCCACACCTTGTCCTCAAGTGATGTGTTGGATGAGTTCGTTGCTATGAGCATCTTGGACAAGACCGCCGACAATGCGGTACTTTGCTCTCAAAGAGTAAAGAAACCCAACCTTGCTCTAAAGGCCAAGGTTAGTATGGAGGAAGAGGACGAAGAGGAAGAAGAGGAGAGTAACCTCGAAGATACGAAGTATGCCTATCATGAACACATGGCCCTTGCTTCAAGGCAATTTTGGAGCAAGAAGAACTCAAGGCCCAACTTCAACAAGAACATTTCAAGTGGCACAAAGGGCAAGCAACGAGTGAGGACTTGTTTCAATTGTGGCAATGTAAGTCATTTTGTTGCGGAGTGCCCTTATGAGAAGAGGGAAGACAATGGTGGCAAGCTCATCCGAAAGGACAAGGCCAAGTCATTCCCCAACAAGAGCAATTTCACCAAGAAGACTCCTCTCAAGGCATTGGTGGTACAAGAAGAGTACAATGAGGATGATGACGATGATGAAGATGGTGAGTCAGTTTGCATGGCCTCCGTTGCCATTGCGACAACTCCACGGGTGTCTCTCTTCGAATCGCCCAATGAGAGCATCACCGCCAAGTGCCTCATGGCTAAAGCCACCAACAAGGTAACCCCCAACATCAAAACTACCATCATTAATCATCCCTCTTCGACGGATAGCATTGATGAACATGAGGGAAATAATGTGGAGGTGAATGAGTTTGAGGCCTTTATGGGTAAACTCAAGGGTAAATCCAAGAAGCACTTTGTTGCTCTCTTGGAACAACTTGCTGAAGCCAATGACATGATCGAGGCTCACGAAGATACCATCTCTAAGATGGAGGGGCATAGTCATGACTATGCTGATGAGATTTTGGATCTTTCCAATTCTCTTGAGGAAGAGTGTGGTCTTCGTTTGGCTCTTGAGGAGTCTCACAACGATGATCATGCTAAATTAAAGAAAGATCTTGATCATGCGCTTGTTGTTTCTTGTGTGCTAAACTCCGAGAAGGAAAAGCTTGGGGTTGATATTGCTAGACTCAAAGAGGAGTTTGACATTCTCGACAAGGCTCACAAAGTCTTGAAGGGTGTTCATGCTACCCTCAAGGAGTCTCATGATCAACTCCAAGTGAAGCTAACCAAGGAGAAAGCCACTTTTCCTCGTATGGTGTTAATGGATAATGCAAATGCTACTAACCCTTGTTGTGAGCATGTGCATCTTATTGAGGAGAATATTCAGTTGAAGGAGTAACTTGAGAAAGGCCTTGTGTCATGCATACAAGGTGAGAAGAACCTAAACAACCTTTTGAGTAATCAAAAGGGAGTTGTGGCCAAGGAGGGGATTGGGTTCGCACCCAACCCCAAGAACAAGAAGAAGGATAAGAAGACCAAACGACCTCCTCCTCTCAAGCAAACGTTTGTGAAGGAGGGAGAGAGTGCCTCCAAGGATAAGAAGAAGAACAATGCAAAGGGTGACGGTGTCAAAAAGGGAAATGTCACCCCTCCCAACAAAGCCGGCGACTTTAATCCTTCTTATGTGTTATGTCGTGCTAGTGATGGGCATGTCTATGCCAAATTTGTTGGTTCTCCTCATGAGTACATTGAATGGTCTATTTGGGTTCCCAAGACCCTTGTTACTAACATCAAAGGACCCATTACAAAATGGGTACCTAAAACTAAGCATTGATCTCTTGTAGGTGTTTGCTTCCGGTGGGGGATCGTGGTTGCTCGATAGTGGAGCTACAAATCATATGACCGGAAGCAAGGACTTGGTGGTGGACGTGCACAAGATTCCATCTATGCCCACCAATGTCGACTGGGGTGATGCCTCATCTTCTAAGGTATTGGGACTTGGCAAGGTTTTCATCTCTCATGATCTCACGATCGAGAAGGTCATGCTTGTTGAGCCCCTTGCATACAATTTACTTTCCGGTTGTCAACTTGCAATCATGGGCTTTGCCACTTTCTTTGATATTGATACCGCGGCCCTCTTGTGGAGCAACACTCTTAAAGTAGCCTTTGTTGGGCACGTCGAGAACGGTATATATGTGATTAACTTTTCGGAGCGACCCACTAAGACCGCGACGTGCCTAATGGCTAAAGTTGACGTGGGATGGCTTTGGCATCGCCGTTTAGCCCATGTCAATATGAGATCTTTGCAAAGTCTTCTCAAGGGGGACCATGTCCATGGACTAACGAATGTTAGTTTGCTAAAGATCGTGCCTGTAGTGCTTGTATCGAAGGAAAGCTTCATGAGAAGGCTCACCCTCCCACGACTATCATTTACTCAAAGAGGCCTTTGGAGCTCCTTCACTTGGATCTCTTTGGGCCTCCATCCTTTGATAGTCTTGGGGGTAGGAAGTATTGCTTGGTGATTGTGGATGACTACTCAAGATATACTTGGGTGTATTTCTTCAAAAGGAAGAGCGAGACCCAACAGACCGTCATTGACTTTGCAAATGAAGCACAACGTCAACACAATGCAATTAAAGATCTTGACAATAAGAAGCGACAAAGGCACCGAGTTCAAGAACTACACCTTGGATGAGTTTCTTAGTGATGAGGGGATCAAGCATCAATATTCCGCACCTTACACCCCTCAACAAAACGGTGTTGCGGAGCGGAAGAACCGGACGTTGATGGATGCGGCAAGAACCATGATGGCGGAGTTCAAGTCTCCATATAACTTTTGGGCCGAAGCCATCAACACCGCGTGTCATGCATCCAATCGGCTCTACATCCGCAAGGGCTTGAACAAGACTCCATATGAGATACTCACCGGTAACAAGCCCAACCTTAAGTACTTTCGGGTGTTCGGGTGTAAGTGTTTCATTCTCAAGAAAGGTGCTCGGTTGTCTAAATTTGAGGCTAGAGCTTATGAGGGCATATTTGTTGGTTATGCTACAAACTCTCGTGCTTACCGTGTCCTCAATAAGTCCACGGGACTTATTGAGGAGACGTGTAACGTGGAGTTTGATGAGAATAACGGCTCCCAAGTGGAGAAAAGTGGCACTTGTGATGTAGGTGATGAAATTCCTCCTCAAGCCATAAGAAGAATGGATGTTGGTTTTATCCTACCCATTGAGGAACCCCTTGTGGCCGAAGGAGAAGGACAATGCTCCATTCAAGTGGAGCCATCACCAACCCAAGGCCCACACGCTTCCGAAGAACAAAGTGAAGGCCCTCATCCTCGTGAACAAGACCAGGGGCAAGATCATGCTCAAGACGGTGTTGACACACCAAGTGATGCCAAAGGTCAAGTTCTCTCCTCCGAGCAAGTTCAAGATCAAGAACAAGCTCAAGACGTCACTCAAGATGATCAAGTGACTGCTCCTCAACTCACCGACGAGGAGGAATTGGAGCGTCGTGCCGCCAAGATTGCTTCCAAGCTCTCCACCAAGGGTCATCTCATGAAGAATGTACTTGGAAGCATTCAAAAGGGGGTAAGCACTCGTAGACAATTGGCAAACTATTGTGAACATCACGCGTTTGTCTCTTGTGTTGAACCCCAAAAGGTATATGAAGCACTCGAAGATCCGGATTGGCTTAATGCCATGCATGAAGAACTCAACAACTTCGAGTACAACAGGGTGTGGAGATTGGTGCCAAGGCCAACGGGGAACCAGAATGTCATTGGAACCAAGTGGATATTTAAGAACAAGCAAGATGCTCATGGGACCATCATTCGCAACAAGGCAAGATTGGTGGCATGAGGCTACTCCCAAGTCGAGGGTATCGACTACGGTGAAACCTTTGCTCCCGTTGCTCGCCTTGAATCCATTCGTTTGTTGATTGCTTATGCTTCTCATCATAACTTTAAGTTGCAAAAATGGATGTGAAGAGTGCTTTTCTTAATGGTCCTATTAATGAGTTGGTATATGTCAAGAAACCCCCCGGGTTCGAGGATCCCTACTTTCCCGATCATGTGTATCAACTCGATAAGGCACTCTATTGGCTTAAACAAGCCCCACGTGCGTGGTATGACCACCTTACCAAGTTGTTACAAGATCGTGGGTTTGAAGTTGGGCTAATAGACCCCACTCTTTTTACTAAGAAGGTCGAAGGGGACTTGTTTTTATGCCAACTATATGTTGATGACATTATCTTTGGTTCCCCTAACAAAGCTTTCAATGAGGAATTCGCCGCTCTCATGACCTCTAAGTTCAAGATGTCTTCCATGGGAGAGTTGAAGTTCTTTCTAGGGTTCGAAGTGAAGCAAAGAAGAGAAGGAACCTTCATCAACCAAGCCAAATACACTCAAGACATGCTCAAGAGATTCAAGCTAAGTGATGTCAAGCCAGCGTCCACTCCAATGCCCACCAAGTGCCAACTTGACATAGATCCCAATGGTAAAGCGGCGGATCAAAAGGTATATCGCTCCATGATTGGATCCTTGCTTTACCTTTGTGCATCTAGACCGGATATCATGTTGAGTGTGGGAATTTGTGCACGGTTTCAAGATGCACCTAAGGAAAGTCACTATGTGGCGGTCAAGCAAATCTTTCGATATTTGGCTCATACCCCCAAACTTTGGCTTATGGTACCCAAGAGGAGCAAACTTCAAGCTTGTAGGGTATTCGGATTCTGATTGGGCGGGAGACAAAGTGGATAGGAAGTCCACTTCCGGAGGGTGCCAATTCCTTGGTTGCTCTTTGGTGAGTTGGTCTTCCAAAAAGCAAAGTTGTGTGTCTCTCTCGTCCACAGAAGTGGAGTATGTAGCGGCCGGTAGTTGTGGTGCACAACTCTTATGGATGAGGCAAACTTTAAAGGAATACGGTGTCATTTGTGACAAAGTGCCTCTTTGGTGTGACAATGAAAGTGCCATCAAGATTTCTCTCAACCCGGTGCAACACTTCAAGACGAAGCATATTGAGATTCGGTATCACTTCATCCGGGATCACATTAGGCGAGGGGAGATCGAGCTCAACTACGTCAACACTCATGATAACCTTGCAGATATTTTCACGAAGCCATTGGATGAAGCAAGATTTCGCGAGTTAAGGCACGAGCTAAATATCATTGATTCGAGCAATGTTGCTTGAACCCTTGCACACCCCACCACACTCAACTTGTTGTCTTGTTTAGATGTAGGCATGGACATAGGGGGAGTGTTGTTCTCTCAATGAACTCTCCCTCCCCCCATTATGCATAAATTGATCAAATCTTTCACATTAGTCATTTTTATGGTACTTGTGCTTCAAAGACGAGTTTTGGTCATGGGCCCAAGGATAATTCTTCGTGGTGCCATACCAATTGACTCAAACATAGGTGGCTCCGGCCACCGCCCTCCCTTTGGAGAGGTTGTGTCTCGTGGTCGTCTCTTTTTGTCGTTTTGCCCCTTCTTCCCTTCGTGTTTGAGCTTGTTGTGAGGTGTTTTGTTCGTTTGAATTTTCCTTGCGAAGATCTATCTTTTCCTGTGTTTGGAAATGGCTTCTTCTTGAGCTCACGGTACTACCGCGGCCTGCCACGGTACTACCGTGCGTGGAAAGTATGGTACTACCGGCCCAGTGCGGTACTACCGCGTGGGAGAGCGGTACTACCGCTTTGGTGCGGTTCTTCCGCCCAAGCGGTACTACCGCGATGATACGCGATACTACCGCGCTATCGGAGGCGCGTGGGGATAAGGACGGGAACAGGGGATTCTAACTCCCCCATACCCATTCGTCAGTTTTCCCCACTTCGTCTCTCTCTCGCTCAAGAACGGGGCCGGAGTCTCTCGCCGGATCTCCGTCTCCAGCTGCTCTCTTTGGATTCCGACTGGTGGGATCGTTCCCCACCACTTCCTCTTGCCATGGACCAAGGTTTTTCCCCAAATCCCTCTCTTTCTTGTTGGTTATCTTGTCTCTAGGTTTTTGGGGAGATGCTTGTGTTCTTGAGATTTTAGGCCAAGTCTTTGCAAGAGAAGGTTGTAGGAGAGTAGTGTTGCATAGAAATTATACTTGATATTTTGTCCCGTGGTAGATTTGATCAACCGTAGTTCCGTCGTGGTTTCGCGCATCTTCTCAGATTCAAAAGTAGGTTCGGATCTGATGCGGTGCGGTACTACCGTGCTACTGGTGCGGTACTACCGCTTGTCCGGTACTACCGCACGTTCTGTGGCACTAAGGTCTTACTACCGCTCCAAGCCACAGTAGTACCGTATCCTCACACGGTACTACCGCGACTAGGAGTGATACTAAAATTTTAGTACCGACGACCAGGCGGCACTACCGTTGTTGTCCCATGTTCCTCATGGCAGTTATCCCGTATGCTTTCTACTTGTTTCCCTTGCTTTGCCGTGGTCTTTGCATTGATTCTTCTCGCTCTTTGTGTGTGCTTTCTCTTGTGTCTTAGGTGGTGGCTCTCGCCGTTCCAATCCTAGTCGTGACACTGGCTCCAAGCGACTGCGCAATCCTCAAGATGAAGCACCAGAGGGCTCCAATGCCCCCAAGCGCAATGTCAAGACCACTGCCAGCAAGCAAAAGGAACCTGCTAAGGGCATGGACGAGATTCCCCTCAATGAGTACATCAAACGCCGGAAGATCAACCCTTATGTGAATGCTCGTGCTATCCTCAGAGGCACTGAGTTGTTTTGGACCAAGCAGTAGGCTCTCATTTATCTGGATGTAATCAAGAACAAGCAAAACACCTACGTGGATGTCAAGTGGATAGACATGAATCACATGAGGAAGGACAAGTTTCGTGACTACTTTGGAGAAGCTCTGGATTTGGTGGAGCAGTTCGGTATTGAACATGTGATCTCTTTCCACCTTGACTATGATCCTGAGCTTATCTGTCAGTTCTTTACCTCAGTTGGGGATGAGCGGAGGATGACCTGGATGACCAATGGCCGTCAGTTGTCTGCTACCTGGAAGGAGTTCATGGGTCTGCTCCACGTTCCCGATGATGGGCTTCACACACCTGTTGGTGTTCGCCCCCACGCCAATTCTGAGTCTACTAATAAGAACAAGCTTTAGCCGTACTATGTTGAGAAGGTGCTTCCCAGTGAAAAGTCAACTTGGGTGTTGAACTCTTTTCTGGATATCATGCATCACATCTTCCGCAACACTCTGTTCCCTCGCATTGGCGACAAGGACAAGGTTTATTCCTACCTGGTGGACATGATGCTCATGTGCACGGAGGCACGTACGTCTTAGACTCAGCCACTTGATGTCTCACACATCATGTGGTGTGAGCTTCGGTTTGCGGTGTACACCCGCAAGGTACCTATCTATGGACCATACCTGTTTCTGTTCATCTCCATGACTTGGGAGAAGATGTACCCTGGTGATGAGTTCCTTGCTCCAGACTGGATTCGGCATGAGTCCATCAGTCTCCGCGTCAAGCCCAACTGGGCCAACACTACTACTCGTGCTGAGGCGTCTGCTGCTAGGAGGGCTGGTGCAGAGGATGTTGCTGAGGACCATGCTGCTAGGTCTTCCCCACCTTCCTCTGAGCCGTCGTGGTCCAAGAAGTTGAAGGACAAGATGAAGACTCTCTTCTGCATGCAGGCGAAGGGGCAGTACAGGACTCACGTGGCATCCAAGGAGAGTCGCCGCCGCGACAAGAAGGTCATGAGGCTCTTTGGAGAGGATGTCTCTGGCGGTTCTGAGGATGCCATCACGCCAGAGGCTGCATGGATGGCGAAGTAAGGTTTCAAGTGGACTAGTTCTGAGGAGGACATTGAGGAGACCGTCCCCGCCGCGGAGTACGAGGAGCACGAGGAGCGTTGGGATGATTTCTTTGCCTGAGCCACCCCTTGTGTGTAGGTGTCCTCTCTGCCTTTTTGGCATCTCGATGCCAAAGGGGGAGAGAGTGTAGGGATTTGTGTGCTTGCGTGTCGTGTCGTCTTTGGTGTTTGCTTTGTCGTTTGGACCTCGTTTGCTTTGGTTTAATTAGTTTGCGCCTTTGAGACTTATCCTTCATATGGTGTAAGACATATGCACTCTATTCTATCCTAGTGAGCTTATGATTGTGCAACTTGTTATGCTTATATTTGCTATCTTGTCTAGTGTTAGCTAATGTCTACTACACAACCTTCTTCTTGTAGACGTTGTTGGGCCTCCAAGTGCAGAGGTTTGTAGGACAGTAGCAAATTTCCCTCAAGTGGATGACCTAAGGTTTATCAATCCGTAGGAGGCGTAGGATGAAGATGGTCTCTCTCAAGCAACCCTGCAACCAAATAACAAAGAGTCTCTTTTGTCCCCAACACACCCAATACAATGGTAAATTGTATAGGTGCACTAGTTCGGCGAAGAGATGGTGATACAAGTGCAATATGGATGGTAGATAAAGGTATTTGTAATCTGAAATTATAAAAACAGCAAGGTAACGAATGATAAAAGTGAGCGTAAACGGTATTCCAAAGTGTTGAAACAAGGCCTAGGGTTCATACTTTCGCTAGTGCAAGTTCCCTCAACAATACTAACATAATTGGATCACATAACTATCCCTCAACATGCAACAAAGAGTCACTCCAAAGTCACTAATAGCGGAGAACAAACGAAGAGATTATGGTAGGGTACAAAACCACCTCAAAGTTATTCTTTCCAATCAATCCGTTTGGCTATTCCTATAGGTGTCACAAACAGCCCTAGAGTTCGTACTAGAATAACACCTTAAGACACAAATCAACCAAAACCCTAATGTCACCTAGATACTCCAATGTCACCTCAATTATCCGTGGGTATGATTATATGATATGCATCACACAATCTCAGATTCATCTATTCAACCAACACAAAGGACCTCAGAGAGTGCCCTAAAGTTCCGACGAAAACGTGTGCCAACCCCTATGCATAGGTTCATGGGCGGAACCCACAAGTTGATCACCAAAACATACATCAAGTGAATCACGTGTTCTCACATATCCACGGCAAGACATACATCAAGTGTTCTCAAATCTTTAAAGACTCAATCCGATAATATTACTTCAAAGGGGAAACTCAATTCATTACAAGAGAGTAGAGGGGGAAGAAACATCATAGGATCCGAATATAATAGCAAAGCTCGCGATACATCAAGATCGTATCATCTCAAGAACACGAGAGAGAGAGAGAGAGAGAGAGAGAGAGAGAGAGAGAGATCAAACACATAGCTACTGGTACATACCCTCAGCCCCGAGGGAGAACTACTCCCTCCTCGTCATGGAGAGCACCGGGATGATGAAGATGGCCACCGGAGAGGGATTGCCCCCTCCGGCAGGGTGCCGGAACGGGTCTAGATTGGTTTTCGATGGCTACGGAGGCTTGTGGCGGCGGAACTCCCGATCTATTGTGTTCCCCGATGTTTTTAGGGTATATGGAGATATATAGGCGCAAGAAGTACGTCAGGGGGGCCACGAGGGCCCCACGAGGCAGGGGGCGCGCCCTAGGGGGGCGCCCCCACCCTCATGAGCACCTCCCGTATATCCTGACGTGGAGTCCAAGTCTATCTGGTGGCTTTCGTTCCAAAAATAACTTCTCCAGTTGATTTCGTTCCGTTTCGACTCCGTTTGATATTCCTTTTCTTCGAAACACTGAAATAGGCATAAAACAGCAAATCTGGGTTGGGCCTCCGGTTAATAGGTTAGTCCCAAAAGTAATATAAAAGTGGATAATAAAGCCCAATATTGCCCAAAACAGTAGATAATATAGCATGGAGCAATCAAAAATTATAGATACGTTGGAGACGTATCAAGCATCCCCAAGCTTAATTCCTGCTCGTCCTCAAGTAGGTAAATGATAAAAAAGATAATTTTTGATGTGGAATGCTAGTTGGCATAATTTCAATGTAATTCTTCCTACTTGTGATATGAATATTCAGATCCGAAAGATTCAAGACAAAAGTTCATATTGACATAAAAATAATAATACTTCAAGCATACTAACTAAGCAATTATGTCTTCTCAAAATAACATGGCCAAAGAAAGCTATCCCTACAAAATCATATAGTCTGGCTATGCTCCATCTTCACCACACAAAATATTTAAATCATGCACAACCCCGATGACAAGCCAAGCAATTGTTTCATACTTTTGATGTTCTCAAACTTTTTCAATCTTCACGCAATACATGAGCGTGAGCCATGGACATAGCACTATAGGTGGAATAGAATGGTGGTTGTGGAGAAGACAAAAAGGAGAAGATAGTCTCACATCAACTAGGCGTATCAACGGGCTATGGATATGCCCATCAATAGATATCAAAGTGAGTGAGTAAGGATTGCCATGCAACGGATGCACTAGAGCTATAAGTGTATGAGAGCTCAACAAAAGAAACTAGTGGGTGTGCATCCAACTCGCTTGCTCACGAAGACCTAGGGCAATTTGAGGAAGCCAATCATTGGAATATACAAGCCAAGTTCTATAATCAAAGATTCTCACTAGTATATGAAAGTGACAACATAGGAGACTCTCTATCATGAAGATCATGGTGCTACTTTGAAGCACAAGTGTGGTAAAAGGATAGTAGCATTGTCCCTTTTATTTTTTTATTTTTTTATTTGGCCTTTCCCTTTTTTTATTTGGCCTTTATTTTTTTATTTGGCCTTTCTTTTTTATGGCCTTTCTCTCTCTTTTTTTTTATTTTCGTCTGGAGTCTCATCCCGACTTGTGGGGGAATCATAGTCTCCATCATCCTTTCCTCACTGGGACAATGCTCTAATAATGATGATCATCACACTTTTATTTACTTACAACTCAAGAATTACAACTCGATACTTAGAACAAGATATGACTCTATATGAATGCCTCCGGCGGTGTACCGGGATGTGCAATGATGCATGAGTGACATGTATGAAAGAATTATGAACAATGGCTTTGCCACAAATATTATGTCAACTACATGATCATGCTAAGCAATATGACAATGATGAATGTGTCATGATGAACGGAATGGTGGAAAGTTGCATGGCAATATATCTCGGAATGGCTATGGAAATGCCATAATAGGTAGGTATGGTGGCTGTTTTGAGGAAGGTATATGGTGGGTGTATGATACCGGCGAAAGGTGCGCGGTATTAGGGAGGCTAGCAAAGGTGGAAGGGTGAGAGTGCGTATAATCCATGGACTCAACATTAGTCATAAAGAACTCATATACTTATTGCAAAAATCTATTAGTTATCGAAGCAAAGTACTACGCACATGCTCCTAGGGGGATAGATTGGTAGGAAAAGATGATCGCTCGTCCCCGACCGCCACTCATAAGGAAGGCAATCAATAAATAAATCATGCTCCGACTTCATCACATAACGGTTCACCATACGTCCATGCTACGGGAATCACAAACTTCAACACAAGTATTTCTCAAATTCACAACTACTCAACTAGCATGACTCTAATATTACCATCCTCATATCTCAAAACAATCATCAAGTATCAAACTTCTCTTAGTATTCAACACACTCATAAGAGAATTTTATTATTCTTGAATACCTAGCATATTAGGATTTTAAGAAAATTACCATGCTATTTAAGACTCTCAAAATAATATAAGTGAAGCATGAGAGTTCATCTATTTCTATAAAATAAAACCACTACCGTGCTCTAAAATGATATAATTGAAGCACTAGAGCAAATGACAAACTACTCCGAAAGATATAAGTGAAGATCAATGAGTAGTCGAATAATTATGCAACTATGTGAAGACTCTCTAACATTTAATAATTTCAGATCTTGGTATTTTATTCAAACATCAAGAAAAACAAAATAAAATGACATCTAAGAATAGCAAACATCATGTGAAGAAGCAAAACTTAGGATCAACCGATACTAACCGATAGTTGTTGAAGAAGAAAGGTGGGATGCCAACCGGGGCATCCCCAAGCTTAGATGCTTGAGACTTCTTGAAATATTATCTTGGGGTGCCTTGGGAATCCCCAAGCTTGAGATTTTGTGTCTCCTTAATTCCTCTCATATCACGGTCTCCCTAAATCTCAAAAGCTTCATCCACACAAAACTCAACAAGGACTCGTGAGATAAGTTAGTATAAACCATTGCAAAAACCTTATCATACTATACTGTAGCAAATCACTAAAATTATTATTCAACATTACATACTAAATGCCTCTGCATATTTAATCGTCCTATCCTCAAATAGAATCATTAAAGAAGCAAACATATGCAAACAATGCAAACATAACAGCAATCTGCGTAAACAGGATAGTCTGTAAAGAATGCAGCAACATCCATACTTCCCTAGCTCCAAAAATCATGAAAGAAAATTCCCACTGTAGTAAATTTATCAGATCTTAATATGCAAAAGGTTTCAACATTTTATCACATTCTGACTTTTCTAGGGAATTATTGCAACAGCAGTAAACTTTCTGTTTTCAAACAGCAACATGAAGACTTGTAAAATAGGCATAGTGAAGGCTATCAATGCCACTTTTATTGAAATAAAAGATGAAAAACATTGTTCTAACTAACAGAAAGGAAATCCTAACAAAATAAATTGACGCTCCAAGCAAAACACATATCATGTGGTGAATAAAAATATAGCTCCAAGTAAAGTTACCGATGAACGAAGACGAAAGAGGGGATGCCTTCCGGGGCATCCCCAAGCTTAGGCTCTTGGTTGTCCTTGAATATTACCTTGGGGTGCCTTGGGCATCCCAAAGCTTAGGCTCTTGCCACTCCTTATTCCATAGTCCATCGAATCCTTACCCAAAACTTGAAAACTTCACAACACAAAACTCAACAGAAAACTCGTAAGCTCCGTTAGTATAAGAAAACAAAAGACCACTTCAAGGTACTGTAATGAACTCATTCTTTATTTATATTTGTGTTAAACCTACTGTATTCCAACTTCTCTATGGTTTATAAACTATTTTACTAGCCATAGATTCATCAAAATAAGTAAACAACACACAAAAAACAGAATCTGTCAAAAACAGAACAGTCTGTAGTAATCTGGATCAAACGTATACTTCTGGAACTCATAAAATTCTAAACTAAATTGCTGGACCTGAGTAATTTATCTATTAATCATCTGCAAAAATAATTAACTAAATATCACTCTCCAAATAAAAATGGCAGCAATTCTCGTGAGCGCTAAAGTTTCTGTTTTTTACAGCATGATCAACAAGACTTTCCCTAAGTCTTCCCCAAAGGTTCTACTTGGCACAAACACTAATTAAAAGCATAAAACCACATCTAAAAAGAGGCTAGATTAATTATTTATTACTAAACAGGAACAAAATTGAAGGAACAAAAACAAAGTTGGGTTGCCTCCCAACAAGCGCTATCGTTTAACGCCCCTAGCTAGGCATGATGATTTCAATGATGCTCACATAAAAGATAAGAATTGTAGCATAAAGAGAGCATCATGAAGAATATGACTAGCACATTTAAGTCTAACGCACTTCCTACGCATAGGGATTTTGTGAGCAAACAACTTATGGGAACAAGAATCAACTTGCATAGGAAGGTAAAACAAGCATAACTTCAAAATTTTAAGCACATAGAGAGGAAACTTGATATTATTGCAACTCTTACAAGTATATATTCCTCCCTCATAATAATTTTCAGTAGCATCATGAATGAATTCAACAATATAACCAGCACCTAAAGCATTCTTTTCATGATCTACAAGCATAGAAAATTTACTACTCTCCACATAAGCAAAATTCTTCTCATGAACAATAGTGGGAGCAAACTCAACAAGATAACTATCATGTGATTAAAAATTAAGATCAAGATGAAAAGTTTCATGGTTATCATTATTCTTTAAAGCATACGTGTCATCACAATAATCATCATAGATAGGAGGCATGCTTTCATCATAATAAATTTGCTCATCAAAACTTGGGGGACAAAAATATCATCTTCATCAAACATAGCTTCCCCAAGCTTGTGGCTTTGCATATCATTAGCATCATAGATATTCAAGGAATTCATACTAACAACATTGCAATCATGCTCATCATTCAAATATTTAGTGCCAAACATTCTAATGCATTCTTCTTCTAGCACTTGAGCACAATTATCGGAATCCTTATTTTCATGATAGATATTAAAAAGATGAAGCATATGAGGTACTCTCAATACCATTTTTTTGTAATTTTCTTTTATGAACTAAACTAGTGATAAAACAAGAAACTAAAAGACTCGATTGCAAGATCTAAAGATATACCTTCAAACAGTCACCTCCCCGGCAACGGCGCCAGAAAAGAGCTTGATGTCTACTACACAACCTTCTTCTTGTAGACGTTGTTGGGCCTCCAAGTGCAGAGGTTTGTAGGACAGTAGCAAATTTCCCTCAAGTGGATGACCTAAGGTTTATCAATCCGTAGGAGGCGTAGGATGAAGATGGCCTCTCTCAAGCAACCCTGCAACCAAATAACAAAGAGTCTCTTGTGTCCCCAACACACCCAATACAATGGTAAATTGTATAGGTGCACTAGTTCGGCGAAGAGATGGTGATACAAGTGCAATATGGATGGTAGATAAAGGTATTTGTAATCTGAAATTATAAAAACAGCAAGGTAACGAATGATAAAAGTGAGCGTAAACAGTATTGCAAAGTGTTGAAACAAGGCCTAGGGTTCATACTTTCGCTAGTGCAAGTTCCCTCAACAATACTAACATAATTGGATCACATAACTATCCCTCAACATGCAACAAAGAGTCACTCCAAAGTCACTAATAGCGGAGAACAAACGAAGAGATTATGGTAGGGTACGAAACCACCTCAAAGTTATTCTTTCCAATCAATCCATTGGGCTATTCCTATAGGTGTCACAAACAGCCCTAGAGTTCGTACTATAATAACACCTTAAGACACAAATCAATCAAAACCCTACTATCACCTAGATACTCCAATGTCACCTCAAGTATCCGTGGGTATGATTATATGATATGCATCACACAATCTCAGATTCATCTATTCAACCAACACAAAGGACCTCAAAGAGTGCCCCAAAGTTCTACCGGAGAATCACGACGAAAACGTGTGCCAACCCCTATGCATAGGTTCATGGGCGGAACCCGCAAGTTGATCACCAAAACATACATCAAGTGAATCACGTGATATCCCATTGTCACCACAGATATCCATGGCAAGACATACATCAAGTGTTCTCAAATCTTTAAAGACTCAATCCGATAAGTTTACTTCAAAGGGGAAACTCAATTCATTACAAGAGAGTAGAGGGGGGAAGAAACATCATAGGATCCAAATATAATAGCAAAGCCCACGATACATCAAGATCGTATCATCTCAAGAACACGAGAGAGAGAGAGAGAGAGAGAGAGAGAGATCAAACACATAGCTACTGGTACATACCCTCAGACCCGAGGGAGAACTACTCCCTCCTCGTCATGGAGAGCACCGGGATGATGGAGATGGCCACCGGAGAGGGATTGCCCCCTCCGGCAGGGTGCCGGAACGGGTCTAGATTGGTTTTCGGTGGCTTCGGAGGCTTGTGGCGGCGGAACTCCCGATCTATTGTATTCCCCTATGTTTTTAGGGTATATGGAGATATATAGGCGGAAGAAGTACATCAGGGGGGCCACAAAGGTCCCACAAGGCAGGGGGCGCGCCCTAGGGGGGGCGCCCGCACCCTCGTGAGGACCTCCCGTATCTCCTGACGTGGAGTCCAAGTCTATCCGATGGCTTTTGTTCCAAAAATAACTTCTCCAGTTGATTTCATTCCGTTTCGACTCCGTTTGATATTCCTTTTCGTCGAAACACTGAAATAGGCATAAAACAGCAAATCTGGGTTGGGCCTCTGGTTAATAGGTTAGTCCCAAAAGTAATATAAAAGTGGATAATAAAGCCCAATATTGCCCAAAACAGTAGATAATATAGCATGGAGCAATCAAAAATTATAGATACGTTGGAGATGTATCATTAGCCTTACTTTTGCAAGATATGCCTTGTCTCTATAATATAGGGGGAGCTTTGATCTTAGTATGTGTGCCGTGCAGTCCAAAGCACCCATCTAGTTAGCACACATCTAGGGGGAGCCCGTCTATATTCTAGAGAGGAGGGGTTTGCGTTTGCTTAACCTTATTTCCTCTGTGCAAATCCCATATTGTCATCAATCCACCAAAAAGGGGGAGGTTGTAAGGGCATATTTATCCCTAAGGTGTTTTGGTGATTGATGACAATGCTTTCGCGGACTAATCGTGTGCCTTGAGTTTCCCAGATGTTTCATCGCTAGGCACAAGACGGTTTGGTGCCCCTCAAAGACATTTGAAGACGGCGTCTTTTCTACGTTTTTTTTGGTGGATTTGAGTCGTAGGAAAGCCGTACTATTAAGAGGGGGTCCGCGTCGGAAAGGTTTGGGTGGAATCATCACGTACACATTTTCTTCCTTGTCCCCTCCTTTCCCCTGCACTTTGAAGCATCCTCCGTTGATCCTCTTTTCCCTTGTCCTGACTGCTGTTGGTGGGCTTGCGGTAGTATTGCTCCTTGTTGAGCGGTAGTACCTCAGGCACCCGCGGTAGTACCGCTGGTGCCCACGGTAGTACCGCTCCTCTGGAGCCGCAGTACCGTGGCCCCCAGGCCAAGTACCGCTCCTTCGTGGTAGTAGGGGCGGATGTAATTTTTTACATCCGCGCCACTGCGGTAGTACCGCATCCCTTGCACGGTAGTACCGTGCGCGGCCTGGCTCAGCTGCCAGGCGGTAGTACCGCTCCTCTGCGGTAGTACTGTGTCGGATTTTTGCTTCTTCCGTTTACCAGCGGAAGTAGGCACGGATGTATCTTTATCCGCGCTCTTCCTAGGCTAGGGGTTTCCTGCCTTGCGGTAGTACCGCGCCCGCGGCAGTACCGCCCTCAGCTCTTGTGCTACAGGTCTGCCCTAGTTGCTGCTGCTGCGGTAGTACCGCGGGCCCGCATGGTTGTACCGCGTGGCCTTGCGGTAGTACCGCTTGTCAGCAAGCGGAAGTACCGTGTGGCCCTACGGTAGTACCGCTGGTCGCGGGCTGGTAGGTGGATAACGGTTGGATTTTTGTCCTAAGCTATAAAAGGGGTGTCTTCTTCCTCTAGTTGACTACCTCTTCCAACCCTAAGCTCCATTGTTGCTCCAAGCTCCATTTTCGCCCGATCTCACTCCCTAGCCAATCAAACTTGTTGATTTGCTCGGGTGTGGTTGAGAAGGCCCCGATCTACACTTCCACCAAGAGAAATTTGATTCCCTCCATTAATCCCTTGCGGATCTTGTTACTCTTGGGTGTTTGAGCAACCTAGATGGTTGAGGTCACCGCGGAGCCATAGTCCATTGTGGTGAAGCATCGTGGTGTCGTTGGGAGCCTCCAATTGAGTTGTGGAGATTGCCCCAACCTTGTTTGTAAAGGTTCGGTTGCCTCCTCCAAGGGCACCAATAATGGAATCACAGCATCTCGCATTGTGTGAGGGCGTGAGTAGAATACGGTGGCCCTAGTGGCTTCTTGCAGAGCATTGTGCCTCCACACCGCTCCAACGGAGACGTACTTCCCTTCAAAGGGAATGAACTTCGGTAACACATCCTCGTCTCCACCGGCTCCACTCTTGGTTATCTCGTGTCTTTACTTGTGCAAGCTTATTTGTGATATATCTCTTGCTTGCTTGTGTTCCTATCTTTGTTGCATCATATAGGTTGCTCACCTAGTTGCATATCTAGACAACATACTTTGATGCAAAGTTTAAATTGTTAAAGAAAAGCTAAAAATTGTTAGTTGCCTATTCACCACCCCCTCTAGTCAACCTTATCGATCCTTTCACAAGGCCCGGGGGCAGGTTGAGGAGAAGGCCGGCTCACAACCCGAAGTCTGGCAAGACCGGCTCAAGAAGGAAGCCAAAAGGAATCTTCCTTACATGAGGAACTAGATAAGTAGGAAATAGACTGAGACACGAGTTGTACTACGACCCGGAGTCAATTGTAATCAGGGGACTCGCCTGTTATATAAAGGGGAGCTCCTAGGACGGACATGACTAAGGTACAAGCTCTCGGATACTATGTTAGCCTAAGTTGCACCCTTGTAATCGAGATCTCAAGCAATAATCAATCAAGCAGTACGTAGGCTTTTACCTCCATCGTGATGGGCCGAACCTGGGTAAACTTGCGTCTCTCGAGTCCGATCAACCCCTGTTCAAGCTACTACCTAGCTGCGATGGCCTCATGACTAAGTCCTTTTTCGAGGACATCTGTTGTCACAACACCACGACAGGTGGGTCTTCTCCGATTTATCAGACTTGCCCCACGAGTGGTGTCTTTATCTGCCGAGGGCTGGCCAGCCACGTCATCGAGCTTGATGACATCGTAAGGGATCAAGCAAGTTGCTAAGGAGCCGAGTTGAGCAATTCGAGCTTTCGAAGAACGTGCAACAACACACCAAATTTTTGCTATGTGCCAGCCAACAGGTACCACGGCTTATTATTTCAGACTAAATGGCTTCGGATGACAAAAATGCAGAGACGATAGTGTAGGGGGGGGGGGGGGGGGGGGCTATTAGCAAGATTGCAACCATGTTTAGATTGTTGCCAGCTTGATAAACACATCTGATATGGTTGCCAGCGAGTGTGTTGTGATTGGCTGGTGACCATGTCATCACACGCGTGCCAAGTTTGAGATGGCAGTGCAGTCCTTTTTAAGTTCAAGCACCAAAGCACAGCATGCGCTTCAAGTTTGTGACCTACGTGCAATATAACTCTTCAACTTTGCAATTTGTAGATGATGTCATCTTATGAATACTATAACCAGGATTGCAATGGAGGAGTAGTTGTCGTACTTGTAATGGTACATCAGGATCTTGGAGACGGACAGGGCCGGTCCCTGCCATTATTGGAGCCCTGCCTGCCCCAATGCACGTGCTTCCCGGTCGACAACGGGTTGTGGCCCTAGTTGGCGATGCTCTTAGACACCACGGAGACAGAGACGCTAGAGTCAAGGTTCGTGGAGCCGTTGGCTCGTACTGTGGACACGAAGGCCTCGTGCGACTACGTCCACACGATGATTCTGCCCCCACCTATACATCCAGATGGTCAGGAACACACACTCTGCCACAAGTACCATCGCGCCCTCACGGCTGCGACCATGATGGCAACGACCTTTGGCCTACTATCCATTCTTGTGCTCCTGTTGGTGCCTTCCCGCCGAGGCCAAGACGACTCGCAAGCCAGCGTGCTCCCCTCTGCTCTCCCTCCTCTTTTCCATGGTCGGTAAAGGAATGGGATGGATGGGAAGTAACCCATCAAGATGCATATCTTGTGTGGATGGGTTTGTCATCGAATGGCCATTGGTCGATCTTTATTAGATAGAGAAGAACAATTCACCAACATCCAATAATCCAGGAGGTCTGGAACTGTTAGTACATGGAGGAGTACAAGGGAACAACAAGAACCCTAAACCCGTGCGACGCTGTGGTGACTAACTTCCCAGGTAAGGATGGCAATGGGTCGGGTTTGGATCGGGTTGAACAATATCAAATCCATATCCATATCCATGAAGACAGTTTTTTCCCGCCCATGAAAAAAATCCACGGGTGAAAAAATGTGTCCATGTCCAAATCCGATGGATATCCATAGCCACTGGATATCCATTGGATCCTCTCGAGACATATAAATAAGACATAACACAATGTTAACATAAGCTCTTCCATTCTTCATCTTGTGGTAGGCTAGGCTTCACTTATGGTATACATTAACTTATGGTAAATCAACATTCAGCGACATTCTAACTTCATTTAGTATTTTTCTAACAGATCAGAATGATGAGTCATTTAACAACGAGATAAAAAAAATAAGGGAAGGGGCGTTGGAGTATTCTACGGAGGGGATTGAATGTCAACTAATAAAACTTACGACGGGAATTGTGTAATTTCTTTTGCATCTTTTAAATAACAATGTGTAAAATTATAGTGGGACATGTGATTGTGGAGTAGGGATAGTAGATTTTTGCTCATTAAGTCATACTATCGGGTCGGGTTTGGGTATACCCACGGGTACAAGATTATATCCATGCCCTACCTGCAAACAATCGGGCCGGGTTTGAGCGCCACCCATGAACACAAAAGCATATCCAAACCCTATCCATTCGGGTCGGATGTCCATGGGTAAAACTGCCATCCTTATTCCCAGGTCAGCCACACAACCAGCGGATCTCCATACTATATGGATGAGTTTAGAAAGAAAAATCTGAATCGGCATGGATTGGAAAGGATCGATGGAAGGAGACCAGAATAGAACGAAAATATTGAGGATAAAAAACTAGTCAACGTGGTGTTCTCTGGTAAAGATCCGTTGGGGGATGTACCTTTGAGGAAAACGGTGGGGTTGTTTTTGTCAATAGATAGGAGGTTGGGTACGAACAACTATATACGGATTGCCCTTTAATAGGAGAGAGTGCCAAACAGGTCCCCCCTAAAAAGAGCGCCGAGTATTCACTTTTTTTATAAACACATGTAATTTTATTCATACCCATAACAATACAAGCACACTGATTTGGATCTAAGATCCAAGAAAATACAAACTAACTTCTATGAGTAAGAATTACAATGAAATATCTTGGAAACACCTTCTTCATTGCATTAATCTAGAAGAATTACTTCAAAGAATTGTTCGGGATATCTTTAACTGCTAGCTGCTCGGTTGGCTGGCGAGCAGGGGATTAATAGGCTAATTTACAATTTAATCGACCAACTAATCAATTAATTAGACAATTTATCAATTTATCGGCTAGTCGGTGACCCAACAATTAGGGATTAATCGACAAGTTAACTTGTTAATCGGATGGTCCCTTCGGGGACATCCGATAAAATTGTTAATCGGATGAATTGTTGAGTAGGGCTTCAAAGATTTCGGTAAAGAGCCTGCTATTGGATTGGAGCAACGATGTTATCACTCTTTCACCCGCAGAAACATTACCAATATTGATTTTTTAAAGCCCCTTGAGTTGCCCATCCAAAAGATGAAAAGCTTGATCAATGAATGTACTTGGGCCGGGAATGATCCCCTAGAAGTGCAGACCGTCAGATCACAATATATTCACCATGGTATCGATGAAAGATATTAAACTCCACAAAGAATCAAACGCACAAAAAAAGTTAACACACCAACATAAACTCATCATGTCCCGGCAACGTGATACTAAATTCTCTAATCTCATGGCATCACTAAAAGAGTGAGAGTAAATTTATTCTCACAAAATACGATGACTAGGAGCCTCTCGGCGACGTGGCCTTGAAAAAGGAAAACCATGAATGTGAATGCAAGGCCGGTCCAACCCAAACGTACTTACCAGTGGACGAGGCGGGGTTGTTCCTATTTCGTGCTTCAGGTGCCCATTATAGGTATTTTTTGCAAACGGGCGCCTAAAGCACACACTCTCTAGTGTGGGATGGGCCGGCCCATTTAGCGTTTTCCTTTATCTGTTTAAAGTGCAAAAGATGGTGTGTGCCGACGAATCAAAGTATAGACCTCTAAGTTCACAGCGCACCTCGCTAACCACTAGTGCCATCGCAAACTTATGCATAGAAACTTCTTTGGTCCTTTTTGTTCTTTTTCCAGTTCACATTTCTTTTTCTTTTTTTCTATTTTCTTTTCTTTTTTATTTTTCTATTTATTTCATTTTCTGAAATGTGTGATTGTAAATTGATGATTTTTTTTCTTCAAAATCAATGAATGTTGTTAAAAAAATCTATGAACTTTTTTTTCCAAATCGGGGAACTCTTTTCAAAATTTGTGAACTTTATTAAAAATGTGATGAACTTTCTAAAAAAATCCATGAACTTATTTTCAAATTTGATGAATTTTTCTCAAATTCAATGAACCTTTTCATAATTCGATGATTTTTTTAAAAAAATCCAAGAACTTTTTTTCCAATTTCTATGAACTTTTTTAAAATTTGATAAAATAATTCGAATTTGATGAACTTTATTCAAATTTGTTTCTTAAATACATGAACATTTTTTTTCAAATTTGATGATTTTTTTTCAAAATCGATGAAATTTTTCTTGAAAATTGTTGAACTTGTTTTCAAGTTTCTGAACTTCCTCTTGAAAATGGATGAACTTTTTTCGAAATCCATTAACCTTTTGAAATTCAGGATTTTTTTCGTCAAATAATTCAAAAACATTAATAACGCGGCAATATTGTTATTATGCAGATGGCCCTATTACCTATCACTAATGGCATAATGGCATATAACTTGACTGGTTTGCAAAACACTTAAGCTAGTGGAACTGCGCGAGTTCGAAACCTGAAGAGGCCATTTTTGCCTCTCTTTTTTTTGCGCTATTATTTCGATGTTGTGCTCGTTTCCTGAACCGGGTCATTCTTTTTTTTTTCACTCGCAGCTCCGGGGCCCGGCCCGGCCCAAAGTTTCTAGTTTGGGTCTGTAAGATTTGCCAGTTCGTTCCGCCCTGGCCTCCTGCTTTCCTTCCTCGCCCCCTCCTCCTGCCGCGCCGCCAGCATGGGCATCCTCTCCTCGCCGCCCGCGCTCCTCCGACGAGCCGCCGCCCTCGCCTCCGGCGCGGGCCGACGTTACTCCACGCCGTCCGTGCCCTCTCACATCCGCCGCCTACCCCTTCAGGTGCTGCCTCCTCATCCCCACCGCCACCCTGCCTGGGATGCTTCATTTTAGCTCTGAAGTTAACTCTGGCCACCTTTTCCTCGCTGTGATCTGCTAGGGTGGGAGAAGCGGCGCGTATTGTCGGTTCCGGTCGCAAGGCTGCTTCTTGTCAACCACAGGTGCCGCTGATGTTTGCTCAGATTTATTTGCTGTTTGGTATTTGTGTTATATATAAAAGGCTCCAGTTCTCCTTTCTCCTTGTAAAAGGCTCCAGATTTATTTGCTGTTTGGTATACATGACCTTCGAAGTTTTATACAATGTGTACTAGATATGCCTATTATTGTCAAAAACCAGCTATGCGCGAAAATCAAACTGTCTTTGCCCAAGTGTCACTTTATTGTGTCTGCACAAAACATATGGTTAAAGTATGTTATGTTAGTATTCTAGTGGACACCTGATGCTCTCCGAAGTTACAGCGCTATATACATAGTACTCTTTTGTGTTCTATAGCTATATTAAGTTATTAACTGCCTTCCTTATGAGTTATGCATCTACTCAGGAATCTGTACAAAATTTCAGCTGATAATGATATGCAGTTAGACTATGAAAGCGACCCCCCGCTGGATGACGTGAAATCTCTTGAGAAAGTGTCGACGCTGAATGGTGCTGTCTCTCAGCTTGCAAGTGATTTCGATAGAGACTCTAATCTATGCTTGGAGCGCTTCTCCCGGACAAGGCGTGCATCTGTCATTTCGACTGGTTCTCTTAAGCTTGACCTTGCTCTTGGCATTGGAGGTTTACCAAAGGTTATAATGCTTTTCCATATTGTTCAAAATTAAATATTCACATGATCTAAGTATGCGTCGTTATCATTTAATTACCTATAAATTCCTCAATTGGTACTGCACATGGCCCACTGATGTTGCGCAGGAAAATTCAAATAACCTTTCTGTGTCCTGTTGCTGTATGATATACAGCAGTTCATATTTCTGTCTGCAGTCACAAGTCCAGATGTTATTTGGTATATTTTGCGGGAATTGTGATGCACACCTACACCTCTGCATTGGTTTAAACTGTATGATGCGTTCAACTTGTTAATTGAGTGGCAAAGTCCCTTTCATTCACTCGTGCTAAACATCATGTGCATGCTTCATGTTTCTTTTGTCTGGGCACCCAAGAATCACAGTTTGTCTTCAGCATCTCTAGAAAAGTATATACAGGCACAGCTTCATGTTTGTCTCCTTGGATTTCTTTTTTTTTTTTCAGTATATTTCGAATTTTATTTTACTTGCCCTGTTTAAGAAATCACTGATTAAAGTTGTTTGGCAGGGTAGAATGGTTGAAATATTTGGGAAAGAGTCATCTGGGAAGACAACACTTGCCCTTCATGTTATCAAGGAAGCCCAAAAGAATGGAGGTTGATATTTCTGTTACGGTGCCTGCAAATTTTTTTATTCAATTATCAAATTGTCTACCCTCCTTTTTTTATCCTTCATCATATTTACTTGGCTGCAGTAATCCTTGACAACATGAAATCTGTGAATGGTTATAATCTTGTGTAGTCCTGAAGTCATTATAAATGTTTTTGTATATTCTTGAGCAGCTGTACGTAGCATTATTCAAAACCTTTCAGTGTCAAGAAACTGGATCTTCAACTTTAAGAATGGCTTCCACAGTTGTCGGTTTTTATTTTTTAATGTTCTCTAACATGCATTAGTAAAGAATGTTTGGAAATTGTATACTTAGAAACATATCTAAAAATTGCTAATATGTTTTAATGGAAACACTGTTCTTATTTGTGGAGTCTTTTAATGTTGTTACAATGCTGGCTACAAAAGATTTTCCTACATCAAGTCTCAAGAGCAAGTTTCATCCAACTGGTTGAAATCCTTCTCCTGAAGTACTTTCACAGAGCTATTGCGTGATTTATATTTACTCTTTGTTTGGTTCATTGTGCTTGGTAGTTGATACATTTTACATTGTATCGTGAAGAAGAGTATCTGATCAATATTTGTGATTGGGAATACTTGCAGGCTACTGTGCTTATATTGATGCAGAAAATGCTTTCAACACTTCATTTGCAGAAGAAATTGGCGTGGACATTGACAAACTCCTAATAGCTCAACCTGATTCTGCTGAAAATTCATTAAGCATAGTGAACACTCTTGTTGGTGGATCCATTGATGTTGTTGTTGTGGATAGTGTATGTTACTTCACTATGCCATTTTCAGATATTTTCTGTTTTCTTTACCTTATTTTATCTACGTTGTTATAGCGTATAGGTAGAAGCTTACTTACATTAGCATTGATGATATGAACTGAATTTTGAAGATGGTGCATTTCCCTAGTAGTACCAAAGAAGAGCATGTGTCGGTAGTCTGTCTGACAGTTGGACTGTTAACTCCATGATTTAAGATTAGCACTATAATTTGGCATGATATGTTATTTATCTTGCATTTATGCATGATTCATCAACTTTTGCTTATGTTGCCAACTTTATGTACTTCGTATTTAATGTACGTTATATACTTGTTTACCTTGCTTTTAATGGATTAATGACAGGTGGCAGCACTGATTCCCAAATGTGAACTTGAAGGTGAAATATACATGAAATTTAAAGACGCACAATCCCGTTTAATGACTCGGGCACTTCGAAAAATTCAATACACATTAAGTCGCTCTGAAACACTTATTATTTTTGTGAATCAGGTATGAATTTACTTGTGTTTCTTGGTGTTGTTGGGTTATTACATTTGAACAGCACCTCAGCTTCTTGAGACCCTTGTTCCTGGTTCCCACACGATTTGTCAGATGTTGTTGACTGAGTAATTGTTTTAGTTTGTATTGTTTCCTATTGTTCGAACATGAAACCTATTAAAACCAATCTCCTGATATTATAGATGAGCATTTCTCCATGTACTCACAAAGATAGATGAATATGCTGTGTTATGTTCTTGTAAACCTAAACTTCAAAATGAAATGGATTTGATCTGAAAAATAGAAAACTCAGTACTGGCTTGCCTAACAGTAGGAAAAATATGCTATTGTGGTACTGAATGTATCAAATATGCCGGCATGCCTCTATATCAGAGTGATATTTTTATCTTTTCTGCTGATACGGATCTGACATTTCAAACTGGTTCCATTGCAGCTTTAATGTGATTTTATTATCCGTATTCTTCTTATCATACTAGTCAAAACACGAAGGTCTCCCAGGATATTTTAATACTGGTAGTATGATGCTTCTGCCATTCTTCTTTGGCTATTGACTAATTCTATTTATAGGTTAGAACAAAGCAGAGCTCAGATCCATCTTCTGGGCTCTACAAGGAGGTTACCTGTGGTGGCAACGCGTTGGGGTTCTATTCAGCAATCAGAATGAGGACTTCGAGAAGGAAATTGCAGTATAGCAAAGATGAGGTATTATAGATCGATTTCATGATTCTTATTTGGTGTTCTGTTACCCTTGGTCGATAGCACTATAGACAAATGCACATTTTTCTTCTAAACATGCGAAGTATACATAACTTGATCATAACAGAGCATCGGGCACATGCCATTGCTCTAATAGTAGAAAATTCTGCATTTTCAGGCCACTGGCATTAGTATAGCAGTGCAGATCATCAAGAACAAATTAGTACCAGCAGCCCTGAAGGAAGCTGGGCTCAACATTGGGTTTGGTAAGGGAATCTGCCATGAATCGGAGATTCTGGAGATGGCTTCTACGCATGGAGTTATCGTGAAGGAAGGATCTGGGTATTGGATCAACGGCGACTTCCTGCCTGGCAAGGAGGAAGCCGAGAAGTTCCTACTTGAGAACGAAGCTGTGGCAGACGACATCTGCAGTACCATGAGAAGCCAACTCTTTGAAACGTGACGTACAAAGACCACCGGAAATTTGGCTCTCCTGAATATCTCTCCTCGCCATATCAACACAATGTAAATATAGAAACTCCGAGAAATATTGTGTGTACAGCCGGTATATGATTTGAGCGGCTCATTTATTATTTATCCGGTGAAGTGCTGATGACCGGTCGATTGGCAATTGGGATCGATGCACATCTGCATCAACAGGCGGATATAAACGGTGGTTCCGTAAGGTGTGGATTTCTGAAGTTGTATCATGTACTTGTAGGGCATTCCCTGTGTAACTTTAATCTAGGGTACCAGCACATTGTTCCCGCTTCCCTTTGGATTACTATGTAATTTGTACCTTGGTTAGCCGGTTTCGCCGAGGGCCAATTCCTCGATCATTGGAATTCTTGAGCTCACTTTTACAAATTTTACCATGTAGTATATCACGTGTATCATTAGAAATATATATGTTGAATTCAAAAAAAGGAATAGTTTGCCGTGGAAACCTGCAATTTCAACCTTGCGTGCATAGCACATGGATGGTAAGCCACAGGTCAAGTTTTCCATACCAAAACTTGGTTCCGTGCCTGCCAAGTTTTCCGCTCTCTTTTTACATGACACCAGTACAGACAAATCCTACCATGTATGGCCGTAAAATCTTGCATATAAAGCACGGCAGGGTACATGGTCTCGAGCGGAAACCTTGGTCGGAACTCGGAACACCCCGAGCTGCCGTGATCTGCATTGATGGACCACACGGAGACGCTGCCGGACGACATAAAAGGTTTGATACAACTTCTTTTTTGTGACATAAGAGCTATCTCTCCTCCTACCTATTTTACTTACACAATTACCTATTTATGCCAAATTTTCACTTTTGCTGTTGCTCTTGCATCATAAGAATCCATGTTAACTGAACTTACAAATAATGCAATTTAACCAAACTATCTTGTGATCTTCGCCAAGAGAGAGGCAGTATGGGCGGTTTATAAGCCGTGAGTGCACAGACAATGACGAAGAGTTGCAATGCTCACCTACATGTTGATTAGCTTCAAGCCTTGCGGAATAACATAGATTGCACTGAGCAATGTGCAGTGCAGTCTACACTATTTTAAATGGCTTGAAGCAAATTAACCAGCATTGCACCTTTTTTTTATTTTTAATAACTTATTTAAACTCCGGACTTCTTTTGTGTTCAGTATGCAGCATTTAAAGCGACGTCATCAATTTCCAACATGTTTTGATATCATTTGTTGTTTTTCGGTCATTTACCTAATTGTTTAGTGTTTAGAGAGCTAAATGACCGTGAAATTGAAAATCACTACAAAATGAATCCTGAAAATCACTACAGTAAGTCACTTTGTCAATTATTATTTGAATGCAAAATTTATGCTTCATTTGCTTCAACTTATAATTTTAAATTTTCACTATTCTACTAGCGCATCCCCTGCCATGCAAGAATTTTTGTCTTGGATAAGATAGGTTTAGTGCTATAGATGATATGGAGGTAAAAAGAGTTTACTTGAAGACGGAGCATGGGTATACTTTCAACGTCAAATTATATAATGGAGACACATACACCCATTTTGAATGCAAACCTTGGCAAGCACTATGCAAGACTTATGCATTTGAGCCTGATATGGTTATCACCTTTGATATTCGTCCGGAAGATGATATTGAAGGTAATATAGACATCTGGGTCGATGTGCAAATGCCTCCAGTTCTACCATTTGGTGAGTTTTTCTCAACCATGCATGCATATGTTTATGTCTTTGATACAGTTTATTCAAAAATAGTTGACAACTAATTTGTATTGTCAGCTTATTTTGGTTCAAACAAATATGTCCGGCGCTTGGTAGACATGGCCTACTACTGCCCCGGGGCTCAACTAAACTGCGAGGAGATAAGTCATTATGTTTCATGGCTTGAGGATCTTAATACTGTCAAGACAAATTTTTTTCCTAAACTTAGAAATGTTAGTACTCAAAACGTGCGACCAATGATGATCGTATTGAACTACGGTCACATCTATAATCGAAAGATGGTAAGATTTTAAATATTTGTCTTTAATTAGTGCATCTTTTGCATACATTATTTTTGAAGCTAAACTTTCATTGCTTAGTATATTAATTACTATACGATGTTCTTCAACAGGGACTTCCGATGGCAGTTGTGTCTCAGTGGATCGAGACAAAAGGTCGCATGTCAATGGTTAGCTTACGACCAAGATTTCCTACATTGCACATGAGTGCATTCAGGATTTCTGAAAGCGAAGAATGCTTAATAGTGAAAGATTGGAGCAAAATTGTTAACGATCGCAGAGAAGTACTAGGGGGCAGCAAGGAGAAGCGCAACCCAAGATTAGGAGACAGATTCATCTGCATGCTCCAGTATGATGAATCAGGTGAGCTATACATGTTCTATGCTATTCTACCTGAGAGGGAGCAGCAGGATCAGTAGCTACTAGTTCATGCTCTTAATTAGTACTTGTCTCATGTCCGTGTCTTGAATTTCGATGTTGGTGATGATTATGTTGAACTTGATGATATCTTTGCTTCTGTTAAAAAGTGAATGTTTCCTCTTTAAGCTAGCCATCGTTGATGATGATTAGATAGCTAGCGGTAATGACTATGATGATTAAATAGTGGTAATTAGACGACTATGATGATTTTTACCTAGCTAGAGTTTATTTATTTATTAATATGCGATGATGATGATGACGACGACTACAACTCATTATAACGTAAAACAATCCTAAATTAAATTGATAACACAAATTCAATTGAAAAATACAAAATAAAACAAAACCCACAACCATTTAGTACCGATTGGTGTTACCAACCGGTACTAAAGGGCTCCCGGCCCCCGGAGCTGGCTCGTGCCACGTGGTTGCCCTTTAGCACCGGTTCGTGCTGAACCGGTACTAAAGGGGGGGGGGGCTTTAGTGCCGAACCTTTAGTGCCGGTTCCTAAACCGGCACTAAAGGGCTTTACGAACCGGTGCTATTGCCCGGTTCTGCACTAGTGTAGGGAAGGTGGTACTATGACGAGAGTGGTAAATTTGCGGGGTAGCTTGTCGTTCATGCACATGTTTACGATGTCAACATGCTGATGGCGCTACGACGTGTATTGTCATGGGGCATTACACGTGCTGCTCTATCATGGTACATTTGTCACCAGGTAAACATCATGATAAAAGCACACGAAACTAAATTCGGTTGCCAACTCTAGCATTCATATTGCTTATTTTATATTTAAATAGTTGTTGACATTTTTGTAGGTTTTCATTGCCTAGTGGAAAATATAAAGTAATAAGTACTCCAGTATATGCCCAGGAAGGCAAAGCTGGAAAGCATTATCTTGGGAGATCGGAGGAGGATGTGTACTTTGCAGAGATCCGCGATCGAATTCGGATATGGACCCTGAGTGAATCAAACGGTCAGGCAGGCTGGGCGTTGAAGAATTGTGTTGACCTTGCGCCATTGGCAAATATATCTGCAATTAGACCGAAAGGAATTTGCAGGCCTTGGATCTTAGATAACGATCAGGATCTTGACAAATATGGAAATAATTAACAAAACGCTAGCGGGGCAGCTTTTTGATTGGAGCTGGGATGATGATAATATTCTTGACACAATGAGTGTGGAGATTGTCGTGGATACTTTCTAATTGGATTTCATCCCTGCAAAGATATCGCCTTCTTCTTGGTGGAGTATTATAATGCGGTGGCCTACCATTTGGATAGCTTAAAAGTTCAGTACATAGGTCATCTACGTCCAAAGTATGACAGTGTGACAATGGGGGTAGATGAGTCATTTCTGTACACCCCGTGCATGACTGGAGATCTTCCAGAATATGCAAGCTCATACAAAGATGAAGATGATCTGTACACCCTGTGCATGACTAGAGATCTTTCAGAATATGCAAACTCAGACGAAGATGAAGATGAAGATGAAGGTTGGAGATCGATATGAAGATGATGAAGATGGCATACATACGTTTTCTGACGCAATCTTGCTTCATGACTGTTGCCTGTTTGCTCTCAGTCGTTTTACTTGTACAGTCTTCGTAGTTTGTTCGCCAAATAGTTTCTACTCTGCTCTTCTTTTTTAAGCCCCGTTGTTCAGGCGTTCAGCCTCACGCTACGGTTGTACTTACCTTGTTTTCTTTTATTTTTTGCAATTAATCACAGAGATGGCGCATATACACATCATAGTTTATTCGCACCTAAGTCTATTTTTGCAGTCTGAGTGGTGTAGTTAAACATGTCCGCATCAATGGCGTGAATTAGATATTAAAATCAATTATGAGAGATATTGGTTTGAGTGGAAGCATAATTATGAATTAATTAAGTTTAATCACTAGTGCAACGACTAATTAATCACTAGTCGTCCAAGCGACATAGCAAGGGATGAAGGGAACATGTGTTCTTGCAGTCTGATAGCCTGATAAGTACAACTACTTGCTACTCCCTCCGTTCCGAAATATAAGTCTTTTTGAAGAATATAATATAGACTACTTACAGAGTAAAATGAGTGAATCTACATTATGTTTATATACATACGTGTAGTCCATATTAAAATTTCTAAAATGACTTATATTTAAAAACGAAGGAAATGGATTAATTTCAAGCTATCCAATCTATACAAAAGTGGAATATGTACACGATCACACTGTACACGATAATGACAAAGGAATAAGCACGATTGATGTCCAGATGTCACCGTTACACAAACCTGTCTAAATATCATGTCTAAATATGCCAGATACCGTCCAGATGTCACTGTTACACAAAGAGAACTGATAGGCGCCAGTGCACCAGCCCAAATTTGGGCCAGTCTGCCCGCAGCCGTCCGATCCGTGTATAATTGGCCGTTCGATTCGGCAGTTAGGACTCGCCCGTGTCTACTTAAAATAACCTCGCCCCTCCTGCCGGTCGAACGTAGAGGAGCGCCGCCCATCTCCAGCGATACCCTCGCAGCCGCAGCACCGCATCGCTCCGGCGAGGACCCCCGCAGTGCATATCCGGCGAGGCCTCCCACGGCGCATCTCCGGCGAGGCCTCCCACGGCGCATCTCCGGCGAGACCCTCGCGGCTCGCAGCACCGCACGTCGCCGTCTTCCAGCATGTCGTTGCGCATCGCCCCGTCCCCACTCCTCAGCACGCGCCCCCCTGCCGGGTTCGCCCTCGACGCCTCGCCATCAAGGCTCGCTATCGTTACCATCATCCATGTCCAGCCTCTGGCGGGCACATGGTCACCGTGGTTGCAACAAACGCCCGACACGGTTCCAGCATCTAGCGAGAGTTGTTGTAGCATCTGGCGAGCGTGGTCACCGCGGTCACCCCATCATAGCAAAAACCTAACCTGGTGGTAGCAAAATTTGAAGCTTGTTCCAGCAAATCAAAATGCTAATGGTAGCAAAAATGAAAAACCGGGCGCTGGCTTCAGGAAAATCACGAAGCCGGTGGTAGCAAAAAATGACGCTGGTTGCAGCAAACCGCAAAAATGGTGGTAGCAAAAACTGTAAAAAATGATGTGAGTTTCAGCAAGCGAAAAAAGCTTCAACTGGCTATGAATAAAGTTTCAAACCATATAGGACCGAAGCTATGGACAACAAAGAAAAGTTACAACTGGTGAAGCAAAAAGCTTCATCCGGCCACGAGAAAGCTTCATCATGCGATGAAAAAAGTTTCAATCATAGAGACAGAAGCTTTTTTCAATGCCGGTTGTAGCTTTCGTAATTGTGGACCACTGCAACGGCCTCCTCCTCTACGGGGACGGCTACAAACTCTACTGCTGTGACGGCCTGAGAGTGTTCTGCGTGGTTAACCCCGCCACACGACGGTGGGAGCGCCTCCCGGGCACGCCTGACGAAGAAAGCTCCACAGCGTACCTGGCATTCGACCCTACCGTGTCGCCACACTACAAGGTGTTCTTGATACAACCAAAGGATCTAGGGTTGTTCGATGTGACCGACTGCGAGTCGGCAGAAGTCTCACCAGAACAGCTCATCGAAAAAAACTTCACGATAAGTTCAAGGTATTCACAGAGCACGACAATGGAGGGGCCACCACACTCGACGGAATGGCCGCCGCCCGAGTTGACGGTAGATGTTTTCTCGTCGAGCACGCGACAATGGCAGAAGAGGTTGTTTGTTAGGGAAGGTGGTGCTATGACGACAGCGGTAAGTTTGCAGGGTAAATTGTGGTTCATGGACATGTTTTGGATGGCAACATGCAGATGGCGCTACATCGTGTATTGTCATGGAGCACTACACGTGCTACTTTACCGCGGTACATTCGTCACCAGGTAAACATCATGATAAAAGCGTATGGTAAATTAAATTTTGTTGCCAACTCTAGCATTCATATTGCTTATATAATTTACATTCAAAAATTGTTGTTGACATTTTTGTAGGTTTTCATTGTCTAGTGGCAAATATAAAGTAATAAGAAGTCCAATAGATGTCATGGAAGGCAAAGTTGGGCGGCATTATCTTGGGAGATCGGAGGATGATGTGTACTTTGCAGAGATCCGTGATCGAATTCGGATTTGGACCCAGCTGAGTGAATCAACCGGTCAGGTAAACTGGGTGTTGAAGAATGTCATTGACCTCGCGCCATTGGCAAATATATCTTCACTCGACCCAAAAGGAATTTTCAGGCCTTGGATCTTAGATAACGATCAGGTTCTTGACAAATATGGAAATAACAAAAGTCTAGCGCGGGGCAATGTTTTGATTGGAGCTGGGATGATGATAATATTCTTGACACAAACACAAACAGTAAGTGTGGACATCATCGTGGATACTTTCTAATTGGATTTCATCCCTGCAAAGAGATCGCCTTCTTCTTGGTGGAGTATTATGTAGTTGTGGCTTACCATTTGGATAGCTCAAAAGTCCAGTACATAGGTTATCTCTGTCCAAACTATGACAGCGCAACATTTGGGATAGAAGAGTCATTTCTATACACACCCTTCATGATCGGAGATCTTCCACTAGGCACTAAGTGCATACTCAGATGAAGAAGATGAAGAGGAAGGGGAAGAGGAAGAGGAAGAGGAAGAAGATGATGATGAAGAGGAAAATGAAGATGAAGACGATGATGAAGATTAAGATTAGTGTACATATATCTGTGTCCCAACCGTGCTTTATGACTATTGTCTGTTTGCTCTCAGTCGTTTACTTTTACAGTCTTAGTTAGTTTGTCAACGATTGTGCCTGGTGTATGCTTCTGTTATTTCGCCATTAGTACAAAGGTACATGTACACACCGCGACATGCATAAGAAGATTGATGAGTACCGTAAATCTTGCTAATTTTTTAATTGAAAGACTTAGGTGCGTAAAAGTGAGCTGTAATGAGTGTGGACAATGTTTTGATTGGAGCTGGGACGATGATAATATTCTTGACACAAATGAGTGTGGACATCTTCGTGGAAACTTTCTAATTGGATGTCATCCCTGTAAAGAGATCGCCTTCTTCTTGGTGGGGTATTCTGATGTAGTGGCTTACCATTTGAATACCTCAAAAGTTGAGTACATAGGTTATCTCTGTACAAACTCTGACTGCCCAACGTTGGGGATAGACGAGTCATTTCTATACACACCCTGCATGATCGGAGATCTTCCACTAAGTGCCTACTCCAATAAAGATGAAGAGGAAGCAGATGATGAATATGAATACGAATATGAAGATGATGATGAATATGAATACGAATATGAAGATGATGATGAAGATTAAGATTAGTGTGCATATATCTATGTCCCAACCTTGCTTTATGACTGCAAGCGTTAAACACTGATCACTGAGCTACATCCAATTCATCCATTAGGAGGTTCAAACAAGCATGGCAAAAACGCAAACGGTAAACAGATTCCAGACTTAGTGAAATTAACATTTGTCTGAAATTTCAGATCATGAAGCCCTCTTCGGAGCAACAAAACAACATGCTACATGACCTGAACATAACAAACAAGAACATGGCATGGAGCTACTCAACAAGCTTAACAAAAGACCCTTCGTGACCTGGGGCCAAAAGGGATCACAAAATATACTAACAAGCACACGAACATAACTAAAACACAATCAGTTTTCAGACTTGGTGAGAACTGAGACATGCCGAAATATAACTCACGAAGGCATGTAAACGAGCTCGATGCACTCACCAGGGTGCAAGTCATGGCAAGGCAAGCATATATACATTAAGAAGGCACAAAATTCTAGCTAGACATGGCAAGAACAATGGCATAGCATGCACGGATCAACTACAATAGCATCGGCAAAATCGCAAACGAGTTGACGATCTGCCCAGATTTACCACGAAGCAAAAGTAGAGCTCGATTGACTCAAGCTAGGGTGCTCCATAATTGCAAACAAAGACATGGATGGATAGAGCATCACAATATTAACAAAACTCCTTTACTAATCATCCTCAAAAGAGGCACGGATCACTAGGAAACAACCTGAACATATGGCATCATGAACTAAATGATCCCAGACTTAGTGAAAACTACTAAGTCCCTGAAAACAGATTTACCGGGTGCCTCTCTTTGCAAGCTTGCACAAGTCACCACACACATCCTAAAAATGCATGGGTTGCACCTCTGGAAAGATAATAAGATGCTTAACAAAACATATGAAGGACTCACAGGCATATCATGCACACGACAATCATGGCAAAAATGACAAAAGTCTAAGATGAACTAGCAGATCTGACAATTAACTCATGAAGCCCTCTTCTAGCAGCATTTCGGGTATCAAGATGAACTCAAATGAAAATGATGCAATCGAATGAAATGATGTACTCGTCGAGGCGAACATTTTGATATACTATATGTCCAAATCGAAGCTATGGATGCGGAGATATGGCAGGTCAAAGTATGCATAAAAATTAGGAGGAGAGGGGAAAGTCAACCGAGGTTCAAAATATCCCAGATCTGAGATCCGATTTGCGCGGAAGACGAGGTTCGACGGGGTTGAGCTCCTGTTCGCCGGAAGAAGGGGCCGCGGCGGCCGGTCTTGACGGGCGCGCCGGTCGGTGAGGGAGGAGGCGGCGAGGGGCGGCGGCGGTGGTGGGCGACCGGGGCGGCACTGGTAGGCGGCGGCGGGGTCGCGGTGGCCGCGGGCGGCGGCGCGCGCCGGTGATGGCCCGCGCGCGGCGGAGGAGAAAGAAAGAGGCGGCGGCGGCTCCGGATCTGGCCCGCGCGAGGCGGCGGAGGGCCGGCTTCGGGCCGGGACGGGCCGGCGGCGGGAGGAGGCCGGCGGGACACGTGGCGCCTCCCGGTTGGCTGCGGTTGCCGGCGGACGTGTCCGGCGTGCGGAGATGTTTTTTTAGGGTAGGACGGGGAGAGATCCGAGATTTGGAATGGGGGGTGTATATATAGGCATAGGGGGAGCTAGGAGAGTCCAAATGAGGTGCGGTTTTCGGCCACACGATCGTGATCGAAAACTCTAGAGGATGGAGCAGAGTTTGGTGGGGTTTGGGCCAAATTGGAGGGGTGTTGGGCTGCAACACACACGAGGCCTTTTCGATCCCTCGGTTAACCGTTGGAGTATCAAACGAAGTCCAAATGGTACGAAACTTGACAGGCGGTCTACCGGTAGTAAACCAAGGCCGCTTGGCAAGTCTCGGTCCAATCCGGAAATGTTTAATCCCCACACACACGAAAGAAAGGTAGAAATGACCACCGGAGGAGAACGAAGCACCGGAATGCAAAACGGACAACGGGGAAAATGCTCGAATACATGAGATGAACACGTATGCAAATGCAATGCACATGATGACATGATATGAGATGCATGACAACGAAAACAACACATGAAGACAAAGACCCGAACCCGAGAATTAAATATAACTTAACGCCGGAAATGGCAAGAGTTGGATTACATATTGGGAAAGTTATATGCGGGGTGTTACACCTAAGCCCCTCCAACTAACCGAACCACGGGGAAGGAACCCAACCCACTATCGACAAAGAGCAAGCCGCGGCCGCGCTATACCGACAGTAGCAAACCATCACTACCAGATCCGAGAGCCCTCTAATCGGACCGCAGTGCCACCATGGAGGCGAGTCAACATTGACGTCAGATCCACTGCGAAGGCCAAAGCTCACGCATGAAAGACATCCTACCGTAGCCCAACCATGCCCAGATCGAGCCCGCCTCCTCCACTGCGCGCACGTGCCGCTGCACTTGTTGCGTGTCTTCACGCCAATCTTCTAGCTAGCCGCCACGCCATTGCAGACCCTGACGGCCAGCCCCGTGGTCTGAGCTAACAGATGGGGACCGCCCCGCTCTGTGCCTTCGAGCCCGCTCCCGGGCAGCCGCCAGAGCTGCCGAGCCACCCACGCCTGCCAGGCCACCCACCTCACCACATCGGCCGACGCAAGAGGCTCGACGCCGCGCTGACCATCACCCTTCGCTTGCCGCCCTCCGCCATGAGCTCGTCAACTCATTGAGGATGCCGCTGCGGGAGAAAAGGAATTGGCCCCGCCGCCGCCCGCTCCACGCGTGCTTTGCCTGCGGAGGCACCAGCGATGGCGAGGGGAGGAGGAGGGTGGGGTTTTCCAACCCTCAGTGGTTGGGGTCGCCCTTGTGTCGCCTTGGGGAAGGAGCGACGCGAGGGCATGCGTCTTGGCTCGCTTCTCTCAAATATCGAATGTATTTCTGCCACATTTATTATATGCCAAAGAAGAAGTATGCTTATCATTTAAGTACAAATCTGTCAGTGGGGTAGCTAAGGAGTATGTAGCACCAAAAATGTGAATATTTTCATTGCTGGACCATCTTGACCCGTTGGGCTGGCTACACCGCTAAAATCCATCAACATTAACCTTGCAGCATAAATGTGGTGCCAGCTATTTCCATTTCTACTCCATCAATGCAGAGGAACCGTCCCCACAACAAGATATGCAGATGGCCTGTACATGGACTGCCATGATGCAATTACGGATCTGACCTTGAGAGTTGGCTACCCTTACACTAGTGCTGGTGTGCGCTAGTGTAATTTCACACGTCCAGCACCAGTACAAATACAGGCGTGCCGGCCAGTTTGTGGTATACGCCCGTAGAAGCCTGTACATTCTGCCGTTGGAGCAGATCGAGAGCTGGGCAATTCAGAGCCGTGTAGGGTGCGACAAGATGCCGGGGATCCGCGGCCCTGCTCCGGCGCTTGCACTGGCGCTGCTCGTCGGAGTCTTCATCTCCCAGGTCCCCGCAGGTACGTGTGAATCTGGTGTAGGTGTTTGGAAGTGGATCTGTTTTTCTTTTCTTCTGCCTTTTAACAAGAGAAGAAGTGGATCTGTAAGAATTGTCCATCTTTCTTTTGTGATAGATTATTATCTTAGAACAAGCAGATTATGTACTACTACGGCTTGATTTGTATGAAGTCTTCTCTTATGAAGGGGCCCCTTCTCTGATAGGTTTATCAGAGAAGGACCAGAGCATTTTTGTGAAGTAGTTGGATGTTTCTGTATTTTTAAATATGCGACACCTTCTTGTCGTGTTCTACTATCAAAACGATAACGGATTTGTCGGATATGCATATCGGCAGCGTTATGGTTTCGTACCAAATGTTCACGAGAATAAGTTTCATGGCCACAACCACCCCAAAAAATTATTTCATAGCCACATGCCGAGTTCCACTGATGTATTGTGACAAGATCAATAAATTATTTCATACTCGGTACTTGTATTAAACTCCTGACACTTATTTTGGATCGAAGTGAGTATCAATTGTCATGAATGTTGTTTGTCGGTGTCCATATTTTTTTACTCAACGATAACTGATGTATCCTAATAAATGTATGCATGTTTCTTTCTTTTTTAGAATATAGTCAGTATACGCTGTTTACAGTGGTACTCCCGCCGTTTGGATTTACAAGGCTTATTTGATTTGTCTTTAGTGAAATATTTTTGAAGTCTGACTAAACTTAATTATGAAGAAAAATATTAACATGTACAACTCCATATAAATAGAATATGAAAATAGAGTATAAGTCATGGTACATCTAGTGGTATTTGATTTACTGATGCATCAGATGCCGATTTTATGTAAATACAATATGAAAATATGAGTTAATTGGATATTAATTTGCTTGAATTCATTCTTCGGTGCAGGTGTGCAGTCCATTGGCATGTGCTACGGCATCATCGGAAACAACCTCCCGCCGCCAAGCGACGTGGTGCAGTTCTACAGATTCTTGGGGATCACCAACATGCGCGTCTACTCCGTCCAGCTCCAGGCGCTCGACGCGCTCCGCGGCTCCGGCATCAGCCTCAGCCTCGGCACCACCAACAACGACGTGGCCGTCCTCGCCAGCAGCCTCTCCGCCGCCGCCGCCTGGGTGCAGGCCAACGTCAAGCCCTACTACCGCGCCGCCGTGGACGTGCGCTACATCTCCGTCGGCAACGAGCTGGCCAGCGACACCGCGCAGAGCATCCTCGCGGCCATGCGGAACCTCAACGACGCCCTGGCGGCCGAGGGCCTCGGCGGCGCCGGCGCCGGCATCAAGGTGTCCACGGCGGTGAGGCTGGACGTGATCGCCAACTCCTTCCCGCCCTCCGCCGCCGTGTTCGCGCAGCCCTACATGGCCGACGTGGCCCGGCTCCTGGCCGCCACCGGCGCGCCGCTGCTCGCCAACGTGTACCCCTACATCGCCTACAGCAGCAGCCCGCGCGACATCCAGCTCAACTACGCCACCTTCCAGCCGGGCGCGACGCCGGTGAGGGACGCCGGAAATGGGCTGATCTACACCAACCTCTTCGACGCCATGGTCGACGCCCTGTACGCGGCGCTCGAGAAGGCTGGGGCGCCAGGCGTGAGGGTGGTGGTGTCGGAGACCGGGTGGCCCTCCGCCGGCGGGTTCGCGGCCACGCCGGAGAACGCGCGGGCATACAACCAGGGCCTCATCGACCATGTGGCCCGCGGCACACCCAAGAGGCCTGGGCCCATTGAGGCCTATGTGTTCGCCATGTTCAACGAGAACATGAAGCCCGGGGATGAGACGGAGAGGAACTTTGGGCTCTTCTACCCCAACAAATTGCCAGTGTACCCCATGAGATTCGCGTGAACATCCCCCTATCCCTATGCGGCATGAACTCGCATGGGTTTAATTTGGTGGACATTAATTAGATTGATTGATGCGTCTGTGTGGATCTAAAATTTGAAACAACATTGAAATAAATACTTTCTTGTGGGAAAAATAAATAAAGACTAGTATTATGTGTTCGTGGCTTTGTGTTCCGTTGCTTTCCGTCCCTGTGGCATGTACGTACAAGGCAAGGTGCCAAGACATGCGCTTAGAAAAATAAATGCCTTTTTTTTTGTCTTCAGCTCCATCCTTCTTTCGATAGGGGAGGTGTCCGATTGTACATTTGGTAAGGGCATCTTCTACGCTGACCCGCAAAGCAAACACCACATCCGTTCGCGGATTGGAGAGGATCAGTCCATGACACTAAGGCGGGAGCTGGTATCGGCCTTCTAGCTTAAAACTACGGGAAAAAAACTAACACTTGTACCGAACGACCATCTTGTACGTGCGGACGCCCTGCCCAGCCGCACCACCATTGCCATCTGTGTCATCGTAGTCATCCCTCTAGTGATGGAAGAGCGCGGGTTTGCCACGGCAGCCTTGTCCGGCCGATGCCTGGAGCTCGCGGAGAAGGCACTTCACTTCCTCTTGCGCGGTGCGGAGGACCACCGCGGCCAATGCAGACGGCATCCGGGGAGCCCTGAGAATTTCCTTTCCCCTGTCAGCATTGGCGGAGCAACCGCTAAGCAACCACTCCTCGCTGATCTAGGCGAGCTGGCCGTGAAGACGGTGGCGGTGCCTCGTGGCCGTGTCTGCGGTGGTGACGGAGCAGTCGAGGGCCTAGACAGCGGCCGTGTCTGCAGTGGTGACGGGGCGGTCGAGGGCCCAGAGCGGTCAGGTCGGGGTCGTTGAGGACCTCGGCCGGCGTCACGTTTGACTTGGCGAACGCCGAGTGGCGAGCAGCGTCGCGCTGCTCGTAAAGCACCTGTTGCCTCGCCGGCCGCTCCTCTGCAGACATGACGACTCCCCAGCTCGAGGGACCGCCGCCACCGAGGTAGTGGAGAATGTGGCCTCACTCACTCCTTGGCGATCGCAAATGCAATTCGTCCTTCACAAACCACCTGCGCCGGTTGCGGCCGGGCGGCAAGGCAGTCCCGTCAATCCGGGCATAGCGGTTGTGCGGCGCCGACGCCGGCTCCTCCTTCACGCGTCGCACGATTTGGACATCGCGGTTGCGTGCCGGCTCCTCCTTGGTGCGGCGTCTGATCTAGACGCCATCGCAGTTCCGTGGGAGGTTTGCTAGCTCCTCCTTCATGCGTTAGCACAGTGACGAGTGATATTTTTATACTCGTCCACCCTTAGTTTAAACCAATATAGTTCATTAAAACCGAGATATTCGCTCCGATATTGCCACTAATGCCTAATGAATGCATAGGATTCCAAAATCTTATCTTTATTGTGTTATCATAGGAAATGAGCTAAATATAGAGGAAATCATGTGAGAACATTTAAATGAGTAAATGAGAAGATAGAAGAAATCAAGTGGAAGTGTGCCAGCAATTCCAGAGCAAAACACAGCGTTCCATGTGACCTCGAGCACTCGTATGAGTGGTCGTATGGCATGGAAACCGATGCTCCTTGTCCACTTGAACAACTTTTATAAAGGGGTTGAGGCCGAAATGTCAACAGAATAACCGTGAGCGGAGCCAGACCAGAGTCATCTTCATCCCCTCTTCATCAATCCAAGTCGCGGCCACTTGCCATCTCCATAGCCACCATCGCCGTCTCCACCATACTTTTTCCTCCTCTAGTCGTAATCGTGCATCGCACATAGCATCCATTGTAAAACATAATATCAATCAATCTACCTTTATGATGTGTTCTTCGTGTGATTTGATCTCCACGTGTGAGTAGTTTGGTAAGATCTGGGTTGAGGAAAGAACCTTGCAACCCGACTATTTGTTGTGGGGATCCATGGAAGGGCTCTGAATTAACACCCCGTATGTGTGAAATAAAATTGTTCCGTACATGTTTCTTGATTCATTCGCATTCTTCACCTCTGCAGGTACGAAGGATCATGCAGAGCGAGTCATGAAGAGGCTAAGGGCAGGGAGACCGTGAAGTGTTATTCCGAACACTAGTCACAAAAAGGTTTAGTATGGTAACATGAATCCTATCTCTAGGTATTCAGGAGGTGTAGCCATTATACGCCCAATGCTTTTGTCTGATTAGTGCAATATTAATTGTCGAGGCAATCTAGTGAGATAGATAGGGCCTTCGGTGAAGGAAATATGACCAAGAGGCAATAATAAAGTTATTATTTATTTCCTTATATCATGATAAATGTTTATTATTCATGCAAGAATTGAATTAACCGGAAACATAATACATGTGTGAATATATAAACAAATAGAGTGTCACTAGTATGCCTCTACTTGACTAGCTCGTCAATCAAAGATGGTTATGTTTCCTAACCATGAACAAAGAGTTGTTATTTGATTAACGAGGTCACATCATTAGTTGAATGATCTGATTGACATGACCCATTCCATTAGCTTAGCTCCCGATCGTTTAGTATGTTGCTATTGCTTTCTTCATGACTTACACATGTTCCAATGACTATGAGATTATGCAACTCCCGTTTACCGGAGGAACACTTTGTGTGCTACCAAACGTCACAACGTAACTGGGTGATTATAAAGGAGCTCTACAGGTGTCTCCAAAAGTGAATGTTGGGTTGGCATATTTCGAGATTAGGATTTGTCACTCCGATTGTCGGAGAGGTATCTCTGGGCCCTCTCAGTAATGCACATCACATAAGCCTTGCAAACATTGCAACTAATGAGTTAGTTGCGAGATGATGTATTACGAAACGAGTAAAGAGACTTGCCGGTAACGAGATTGAACTAGGTATTGAGATACTGACGATCGAATCTCAGGCAAGTAACATACCGATGACAAAGGGAACAACGTATGTTGTTATGCGGTCTGACCGATAAAGATCTTCGTAGAATATGTAGGAGCCAATATGGGCATCCAGGTCCCGCTATTGGTTATTGACTAGAGAGGTGTCTCGGTCATGTCTACATAGTTCTCGAACCCGTAGGGTCCGCACGCTTAACGTTCGTTGACGATATAGTACTATGTGAGTTATGTATGTTGGTGACCGAATGTTGTTCGGAGTCCGGGATGAGATCACGGACATGACGAGGAACTCCGGAATGGTCCGGAGACAAGGTTTGATATATGGGATAATAGTGTTTAGTCACCGGAAGGGGTTCCGGATGTTTCCCGAAATGTTTGGGTACGATAACACTTTATTTGGGCCAAAGGGGAAAGCCCACAAGGTTTTTGGAAAGCGCAAAAGGAAGTTTTGCGGAGTCCAGGGGCCACACGCCAGGTGATGAAGCTATGTACCTAGGGTAGGGGCACGGACCTGTCCAAAAGAGCCCTACCCAAGGACATCCTTAGAAGAAGTCACCTTTCAATCGACTTGAAGGTACCCACTCGACGGGTTTAAGACACTCGACCAAGAAGCTACCACTCGACAGTGAAGCCAACCACTCGACTGCCAGGAGATTTAAAGTCATTCCGCAGGCAAACGGTCGGCTATTAAGTAGTCTTTATGGTCATTATAGCACTTCATTACCAGCATTACCTGTAACGCCCCGCATTAATGTACATCGAACCCTTGATAACGTGGGCTGGCCGGGGTCCTGGCGAACTCTATATAAGACACCCCCACCTCAGTATCAAGGGTTCGCACCCCTGTTATTCACACGCCTATAATCCAATCGACCGTCTCCGGGCACCGAGACGTAGGGCTGTTATTTCCTCCGCGAAGGGCCTGAACTCGTACATCTTGGCGTGTTTACAACTTCCCAATAGCTGAGATCTAGCCTCTCCATACACACCCCCATACATCACTGTCAGAGTTAGAACCACGACAGTTGGCGCCCACCGTGGGGCCGAAATCTTAGCGCTTAATTGGAGAAGTTGCAATTCTTCCGATCCCTTTGATCATGATTTCGTGCAGAGTTTTGGTGGAGGCCGCGAGATCCGTCTCGGCGCGCTCACGTTCATTGCCTACGACTCCGCTTGGCTTCAGGAGGCTCCACTCTACATCCATGCGCTCCCCGTCCGCGGCGCGATGCACTTCCGCGCATGCGTTCGTGGCGTCCTCCTGCGGCAGCCGTCGACCCAGTATCGGTCGGCCCCCGTGTCGTCTCCCCGCTCTGTCTCCCACCGGCGCAAGCGCTCCGGTAGGTCGAGATTTCAGAGGTGGGTGAGGCATGCCGTGGCTCGCCAGTCGGCCGCCCCGCAAGTCGCGGCAATCGAGCCCGACGAATCCCTCTGGGGCCTATTCGACTGGCTCCGCGGAGACCGCATCTGAGTGTGACAGCAGCGACCCAGCGGCTGAGGTCCTGGCGGTTGATGGAGCGCACAGTCCTCCCGGTTTCCCTCGCGCTGAGGGAGGCGCGGGTGGGGGCGACCCGTTGCATCCCCACGACGAGTATCTCCCCGAACTTCTCACGGCATTGCAGCGAGAGGAGCTTCGCCGCCGGAACATAGACTGAAGGAAATATGCCCTAGAGGCAATAATAAAGTTATTATTTATTTCCTTATATCATGATAAATGTTTATTATTCATGCTAGAATTGTATTAACCGGAAACATAATACATGTGTGAATACATAGACCAACAGAGTGTCACTAGTATGCCTCTACTTGACTAGCTCGTTAATCAAAGATGGTTATGTTTCCTAACCATGAACAAAGAGTTGTTATTCGATTAACGAGGTCACATCATTAGTTGAATGATCTGATTGACATGACCCATTCCATTAGCTTAGCACCCGATCGTTTAGTATGTTGCTATTGCTTTCTTCATGACTTATACATGTTCCTATAACTATGAGATTATGCAACTCCCGTTTACCGGAGGAACACTTTGGGTACTACCAAACGTCACAACGTAACTGGGTGATTATAAAGGAGTACTACAGGTGTCTCCAATGGTATATGTTGGGTTGGCGTATTTCGAGATTAGGGTTTGTCACTCCGATTGTCGGAGAGGTATCTCTGGGCCCTCTCGGTGATACACATCACATAAGCCTTGCAAGAATAATAACTAAGATGTTAGTTATGAGATGATATATTACGGAACGAGTAAAGAGACTTGCCAGTAATGAGATTGAACTAGGTATTGGATATCGACGATCGAATCTCGGGCAAGTAACATACCAATGACAAAGGGAACAACGTATGTTGTTATGCGGTCTGACCGATAAAGATCTTCATAGAACATGTAGGAGCCAATATGGGCATCCAGGTCCCGCTATTGGTTATTGACCGGAGACATGTCTCGGTCATGTCTACATTGTTCTCGAACCGTAGGGTCCGCACGCTTAACGTTACGATGACAGTTATTATGAGTTTATGCATTTTGATGTACCGAAGGTTGTTCGGAGTCCCGGATGTGATCACGGACATGACGAGGAGTCTCGAAATGGTCGAGACGTAAAGATTGATATATTGGAAGCCTATGTTTGGACATCGGAAGTGTTCCGGGTGAAATCGGGATTTTACCGGAATACCGGGAGGGTTACCGGAACCCCCCGGGAGGCTAATGGGCCTATTGGGCCTTAGTGGAAAAGAGAAAAGGGTCATCCCACAGCTGGCCGCGCGCCCCCCCTTCCCCAAGTCCTAGTAGGACTAGGAGAAGGGGTCGGCCCCCTCTCTCTCCTTTCCCCCCTTGAGAGTCCTAGTTGGAATAGGATTGAGGGGGGGGGAGTCCTACTCCCGGTAGGAGTAGGACTCCTCCCGCGCCCTCTCCCTAGCCGGCCGAACCCCCTCCCCCTGCTCCTTTATATACGGGGGCAGGGGGCATCCCATAGACACACAAGTTGATCATTGTTGATCGTTCCTTAGCCGTGTGCGGTGCCCCCTGCCACCAAATTCCACCTCGGTCATATCGTTATAGAGCTTAGGCGAAGCCTTGTGTCGGTAGTACATCAAGATCGTCACCACGCCGTTGTGCTGACGGAACTCTTCCTCGACGCTTTGCTGGATCGGAGCCCGAGGATCGTCATCGAGCTGAACGTGTGCTAAGAACTCGGAGGTGCCGGAGTAACGGTGCTTGGATCGGTCGGATCGGGAAGAAGACGTATGACTACTTCCTCTACGTTGTGAGATCGCTTCCGCAGTCGGTCTGCGTTGGTACGTAGACAATACTCTCCCCCTCGTTGCTATGCATCACCATGATCTTGCGTGTGTGTAGGAAAATTTTCGAAATTACTACGTTCCCCAACAGTGGCATCCGAGCCTAGGTTTTATGGTTTGATGTTATTTGCACGAGTAGAACACAAGTGAGTTGTGGGCGATACAAGTCATACTGCCTACCAGCATGTCATACTTTGGTTCGGCGGTATTGTTGGACGAGACGATCCGGACCAACCTTACGCGTACTCTTACGCGAGACCGGTTCCCTCGACGTGCTATGCACACAGATGGCTTGCGGAAGACCGTCTCTCCAACTTTAGTTGAACCAAGTGTGGCTACGCCCGGTCCTTGAGAAGGTTAAAACGGAGTCTATTTGACAAACTATCGTTGTGGTTTTGATGCGTAGGTGAGATGTGTTCTTACTTAAGCCCGTAGCAGCCACGTAAAACTTGCAACAACAAAGTAGAGGACGTCTAACTTGTTTTTGCAGGGCATGTTGTGATGTGATATGGTCAAGGCATGATGCTGATTTTATTGTATGAGATGATCATGTTTTGTAACCAAGTTATCGGCAACTGGCAGGAGCCATATGGTTGTCGCTTTATTGTATGCAATGCAATCGCGATGTAATGCTTTACTTTATTACTAAGCGGTAGTGATAGTCGTGGAAGCATAAGATTGGCGAGACGACAACGATGCTACGATGGAGATCAAGGTGTCGCGCCGGTGACGATGGAGATCATGACGGTGCTTCGGAGATGGAGATCACAAGCACAAGATGATGATGGCCATATCATGTCACTTATATTGATTGCATGTGATGTTTATCCTTTTATGCATCTTATCTTGCTTTGATTGACGGTAGCATCATAAGATGATCTCTCACTAAATTATCAAGAAGTGTTCTCCCTGAGTATGCACCGTTGCCAAAGTTCGTCGTGCCCAGACACCACGTGATGATCGGGTGTGATAAGCTCTACGTCCATCTACAACGGGTGCAAACCAGTTTTGCACACGCAGAATACTCAGGTTAAACTTGACGAGCCTAGCATATGCAAATATGGCCTTGGAACACAGAGACCGAAAGGTCGAGCGTGAATCATATAGTAGATATGATCAACATGACGATGTTCACCATTGAAAACTACTCCATCTCACGTGATGATCGGTTATGGTTTAGTTGATTTGGATCACGTGATCACTTAGAGGATTAGAGGGATGTCTATCTAAGTGGGAGTTCCTAAGTAATTTGATTAACTGAACTTAAACTTATCATGAACTTAGTACCTGATAGTATCTTGCTTGTTTATGTTGATTGTAGATAGATGGCTCGTGCTGTTGTTCCGTTGAATTTTAATGCGTTCCTTGAGAAAGCAAAGTTGAAAGATGATGGTAGCAATTACACGGACTGGGTCCGTAACCTGAGGATTATCCTCATTGCTGCACAGAAGAATTACGTCCTGGAAGCACCGCTGGGTGCCAGGCCTGCTGCTGGAGCAACGCCAGATGTTATGAACGTCTGGTAGAGCAAAGCTGATGACTACTCGATAGTTCAGTGTGCCATGCTTTACGGCTTAGAATCGGGACTTCAACGACGTTTTGAACGTCATGGAGCATATGAGATGTTCCAGGAGTTGAAGTTAATATTTCAGGCAAATGCCCGAATTGAGAGATATGAAGTCTCCAATAAGTTCTATAGCTGCAAGATGGAGGAGAACAGTTCTGTCAGTGAGCATATACTCAAAATGTCTGGGTATAATAATCATTTGATTCAGATGGGAGTTAATCTTCCAGATGATTGCGTCATTGACAGAATTCTCCAATCACTGCCACCAAGCTACAAGAGCTTCGTGATGAACTATAATATGCAAGGGATGAACAAGACTATTCCCGAGCTCTTCGCAATGTTGAAAGCTGCGGAGGTAGAAATCAAGAAGGAGCATCAAGTGTTGATGGTTAGCAAAACCACTAGTTTCAAGAAAAAGGGCAAAGGGAAGAAGAAGGGAAACTTCAAGAAGAACAGCAAGCAAGTTGCTGCTCAGGAGAAGAAACCCAAGTCTGGACCTAAGCCTGAAACTGAGTGCTTCTACTGCAAGCAGACTGGTCACTGGAAGCGGAACTGCCCCAAGTATTTGGCGGATAAGAAGGATGGCAAGGTGAACAAAGGTATATGTGATATACATGTTACTGATGTGTACCTTACTAGAGCTCGTAGTAGCACCTGGGTATTTGATACTGGTTCTGTTGCTAATATTTGCAACTCGAAACAGGGACTACGGAATAAGCGGACGCTAGCAAAGGACAAGGTGACGATGCGCGTGGGAAACGGTTCCAAAGTCGATGTGATCGCGGTCGGCACGCTACCTCTACATCTACCTTCGGGATTAATATTAGACCTAAATAATTGTTATTTGGTGCCAGCATTGAGCATGAACATTATATCTGGATCTTGTTTGATGCGAGACGGTTATTCATTTAAATCAGAGAATAATGGTTGTTCTATTTATATGAGTAATATCTTTTATGGTCATACACCTTTGAAGAGTGGTCTATTCTTATTGAATCTCGATAGTAGTGATACACATATTCATAATGTAGAAGCCAAAAGATGCAGAGTTGATAATGATAGTGCAACTTATTTGTGGCACTGCCGTTTAGGTCATATCGGTGTAAAGCGCATGAAGAAACTCCATACTGATGGGCTTTTGGAACCACTTGATTATGAATCACTTGGTACTTGCGAACCGTGCCTCATAGGCAAGATGACTAAACCACCGTTCTCCGGTACTATGGAGAGAGCAACAGATTAATTGGAAATCATACATACCAATGTATGTGGTCCGATGAATATTGAGGCTCGTGGCGGATATCGTTATTTTCTCACCTTCACAGATGATTTAAGCAGATATGGGTATATCTACTTAATGAAACATAAGTCTGAAACATTTGAAAAGTTCAAGGAATTTCAGAGTGAAGTTGAAAATCATCGTAACAAGAAAATAAAGTTTCTACGATCTGATCGTGGAGGAGAATATTTGAGTTACGAGTTTGGTATACATTCGAAAAATTGTGGAATAGTTTCGCAACTCACGCCACCCGGAACACCACAGCGTAATGGTGTTTCCGAACGTCGTAATCGTACTTTACTAGATATGGTGCGATCTATGATGTCTCTTACCGATTTACCGCTATCATTTTGGGGTTATGCTTTAGAGACGGCCGCATTCACGTTAAATAGGGCACCATCAAAATCCGTTGAGACGACGCCTTATGAACTATGGTTTGGCAAGAAACCAAAGTTGTCGTTTCTTAAAGTTTGGGGCTGCGATGCTTATGTGAAAAAGCTTCAACCTGATAAGCTCGAACCCAAAGCGGAGAAATGTGTCTTCATAGGATACCCAAAGGAAACTGTTGGGTATACCTTCTATCACAGATCCGAGGGCAAGACATTCGTTGCTAAGAATGGATCATTTCTAGAGAAGGAGTTTCTCTCGAAAGAAGTGAGTGGGAGGAAAGTAGAACTTGACGAGGTAACTGTACCTGCTCCCTTATTGGAAAATAGTACATCACAGAAAACTGTTTCTGCGACACCTATACCAATTAGTGAGGAAGCTAATGATGATGATCATGAAACTTCAGGGCAAGATACTACTGAACCACGTAGATCAACCAGAGTGAGATCCGCACCAGAGTGGTACGGTAATCCAGTTCTTGAAGTCATGCTGGTAGATCATGATGAACCTACGAACTATGAAGAAGCAATGGTGAGCCCAGATTCCGCAAAGTGGCTTGAGGCCATGAAATCTGAGATGGGATCCATGTATGAGAACAAAGTATGGACTTTGGTTGACTTGCCCGATGATCGGCAAGCAATTGAGAATAAATGGATCTTCAAGAAAAAGACTGACGCTGACGGTAATATTACTGTCTATAAAGCTCGACTTGTCGCAAAAGGTTTTTGACAAGTTCAAGGGTTTGACTACGATGAGACCTTCTCACCCATAGCGATGCTTAAATCCGTCAGAATCATGTTAGCAATTGCCGCATTTTATGATTATGAAATATGGCAGATGGATGTCAAAACTGCATTCCTGAATGGATTTCTGGAAGAAGAGTTGTATATGATGCAACCAGAAGGTTTTGTCGATCCAAAGGGAGCTAACAAAGTATGCAAACTCCAGCGATCCATTTATGGACTGGTGCAAGCATCTCGGAGTTGGAATAAACGCTTTGATAGTGTGATCAAAGCATTTGGTTTTATACAGACTTTTGGAGAAGCCTGTATTTACAAGAAAGTGAGTGGGAGCTCTGTAGCATTTCTGATATTATATGTGGATGACATATTGCTGATTGGAAATGATATAGAATTTCTGGATAGCATAAAGGGATACTTGAATAAAAGTTTTTCAATGAAAGACCTCGGGGAAGCTGCTTACATATTAGGCATAAAGATCTATAGAGATAGATCAAAACGCTTAATTGGACTTTCACAAAGCACATACCTTGACAAGATTTTGAAGAAGTTCAAAATGGATCAAGCAAAGAAAGGGTTCTTGCCTGTGTTACAAGGTGTGAAGTTGAGTCAGACTCAATGCCCGACCACTGCAGAAGATAGAGAGAAAATGAAAGATGTTCCCTATGCTTCAACCATAGGCTCTATCATGTATGCAATGCTGTGTACCAGACCTGATGTGTGCCTTGCTATAAGTTTAGCAGGGAGGTACCAAAGTAATCCAGGAGTGGATCACTGGACAGCGGTCAAGTACATATTGAAATACCTGAAAAGGACTAAGGATATGTTTCTCGTATATGGAGGTGACAAAGAGCTCACCGTAAGAGGTTACGTTGATGCAAGCTTTGACACTGATCCGGACGATTCTAAATCGCAAACCGGATACGTGTTTACTTTAAACGGTGGAGCTGTCAGTTGGTGCAGTTCTAAACAAAGCGTCGTAGCGGGATCTACATGTGAAGCGGAGTACATGGCTGCTTCGGAAGCAGCAAACGAAGGAGTCTGGATGAAGGAGTTCATATCCGATCTAGGTGTCATACCCAGTGCATCGGGTCCAATGAAAATCTTTTGTGACAATACTGGTGCAATTGCTTTGGCAAAGGAATCCAGATTTCACAAAAGGACCAAACACATCAAGAGACGCTTCAACTCCATCCGGGATTTAGTCCAGGTGGGAGACATAGAGATTTGCAAGATACATACGGATCTGAATGTTGCAGACCCGTTGACTAAGCCTCTTCCACGAGCAAAACATGATCAGCACCAAAGCTCCATGGGTGTTAGAATCATTACTGTGTAATCTAGATTATTGACTCTAGTGCAAGTGGGAGACTGAAGGAAATATGCCCTAGAGGCAATAATAAAGTTATTATTTATTTCCTTATATCATGATAAATGTTTATTATTCATGCTAGAATTGTATTAACCGGAAACATAATACATGTGTGAATACACAGACCAACAGAGTGTCACTAGTATGCCTCTACTTGACTAGCTCGTTAATCAAAGATGGTTATGTTTCCTAACCATGAACAAAGAGTTGTTATTTGATTAACGAGGTCACATCATTAGTTGAATGATCTGATTGACATGACCCATTCCATTAGCTTAGCACCCGATCGTTTAGTATGTTGCTATTGCTTTCTTCATGACTTATACATGTTCCTATAACTATGAGATTATGCAACTCCCGTTTACCGGAGGAACACTTTGGGTACTACCGAACGTCACAACGTAACTGGGTGATTATAAAGGAGTACTACAGGTGTCTCCAATGGTATATGTTGGGTTGGCGTATTTCGAGATTAGGGTTTGTCACTCCGATTGTCGGAGAGGTATCTCTGGGCCCTCTCGGTGATACACATCACATAAGCCTTGCAAGCATAATAACTAAGATGTTAGTTATGAGATGATGTATTACGGAACGAGTAAAGAGACTTGCCAGTAACGAGATTGAACTAGGTATTGGATACCGACGATCGAATCTCGGGCAAGTAACATACCAATGACAAAGGGAACAACGTATGTTGTTATGCGGTCTGACCGATAAAGATCTTCGTAGAACATGTAGGAGCCAATATGGGCATCCAAGTCCCGCTATTGGTTATTGACCGGAGACATGTCTCGGTCATGTCTACATTGTTCTCGAACCGTAGGGTCCGCACGCTTAACGTTACGATGACAGTTATTATGAGTTTATGCATTTTGATGTACCGAAGGTTGTTCGGAGTCCCGGATGTGATCACGGACATGACGAGGAGTCTCGAAATGGTCGAGACGTAAAGATTGATATATTGGAAGCCAATGTTTGGACACCGGAAGTGTTCCGGGTGAAATCGGGATTTTACCGGAATATCGGGAGGGTTACCGGAACCCCCCGGGAGGCTAATGGGCCTATTGGGCCTTAGTGGAAAAGAGAAAAGGGTCAGCCCACAGCTGGCCGCGCGCCCCCCCTTCCCCAAGTCCTAGTAGGACTAGGAGAAGGGGCCGGCCCCCCTATCTCTCCTTTCCCCCTTGAGAGTCCTAGTTGGAATAGGATTGAGGGGGGGAGTCCTACTCCCGGTAGGAGTAGGACTCCTCCCGCGCCCTCTCCCTAGCCGGCCGAACCCCCTCCCCCCTGCTCCTTTATATACGGGGGCAGGGGGCACCCCATAGACACACAAGTTGATCATTGTTGATCGTTCCTTAGCCGTGTGCGGTGCCCCCTGCCACCAAATTCCACCTCGGTCATATCGTTGTAGAGCTTAGGCGAAGCCCTGTGTCGGTAGTACATCAAGATCGTCACCACGCCGTTGTGCTGACGGAACTCTTCCTCGACGCTTTGCTGGATTGGAGCCCGAGGATCGTCATCGAGCTGAACGTGTGCTAAGAACTCGGAGGTGCCGGAGTAACGGTGCTTGGATCGGTCGGATCGGGAAGAAGACGTACGACTACTTCCTCTACGTTGTGAGATCGCTTCCGCAGTCGGTCTGCGTTGGTACGTAGACAATACTCTCCCCCTCGTTGCTATGCATCACCATGATCTTGCGTGTGCGTAGGAAAATTTTCGAAATTACTACGTTCCCCAACATAGACGCACTCCACACTCCTATCGTCGGAGAAACCCCCGAGGCCCGGGCCTTGGAGGACGCGCGCTTGGCTAACTTGGCCGAGCGCACTCAACTGGAGAATCTCCAGCGAATACTCGATGAGCAAGCGCGTCAGCGAGCTCCTGAGTCCAGTCGACGTCAGCTCTTCCCTCCGACGTAGGTATATCGAACCCCAGTTCAGAATTTGGCCGCCGCGGCCCATATAGCAGAGTCAATTCAGCCCTCCCAGTCAGAGGCTGGCAGGGGCTTGTTGCAGATCAGAGCGTTGCTCCGAGCGGCGGGGAACCAGAATTCCGCTGTTTCTCAGTTGCGGAATAGGATTCACAGTCGATCCGTTGCAACAGATACAGTCCAGTCGGCTCACAGCCCGAGATCGCCCCTGAGGCGTGAGGGACGTGGAGACCGGCACGATCAGTACAGAAGAAATGAGCAGTATGATCACCGATTCGATCGTGAGGATCAACGTCGAGTGCCAACACCTCCCCCACGGAGTGGGTCATATGCGCCTCGACAGAGAGATGACAGGCGCCCGCAAAGTGTTGGGCAGAGGATTCCAGTCGACCCCAGGGACCCAGGCTTTGATGCGAGATCCATCCTCGTTCAGGGTCTGGTTGACAGGAACAGAGCTCACCGAGAAGGCCACAACAGAGATGCGCCTGCTAGCAGCAGAGTACGTGTTTCAGGGCCAGAGTGTTTCAGTCGGGCCATCAGAGCCGCAGTGATTCCTCCCAACTTCAGGTTTGCGACTGGAGTCAGCAAGTTCACTGGTGAGTCTAAGCCTGACACTTGGCTCGAAGATTACCGAGTGGCTGTACAGATTGGCGGTGGCAATGATGAGGTGGCCATGAAGCATTTGCCTCTCATGTTAGAGGGCTCAGCCAGAGCATGGCTAAATCAGTTAGCACCCAGCAGCATCTACACTTGGGAGGACCTCTCCCGAGTGTTTGTCACAACCTTTGAGGGAACATGCAAGCGACCTGCAGGCCTTACAGAGTTGCGGTCTTGTGTGTAGAAACCAAATGAAACGCTGAGGGATTACATCCAGAGGTGGATCACATTGCATCACACGGTTGAGAATGTTCCAGATCATCAAGCAGTTTGTGCCTTCAAAGAAGGCGTTAAGTACAGAGAATTGAATTTGAAGTTCGGTCGGACTGGAGAGATGTCTCTGAATCGGATGATGGAGATTGCCACCAAATACGCCAATGGCGAAGACGAAGATCGCCTCCGGAGTGGCAAGCACAAGGCAGTCGCCCAGGAAACCGGAGGCAACTCCAGTCGGAAACAGAAGAAGAAGGCCGAGCCAGCCGCTCTTGGGGAGGCCCTGGCCGTAACCCAGGGAAATTTCAAGGGAAAAGCCAAGGGCCCCTGGAAGCCCAAGAAAGTCAAGGATCAAGATGGAAATGATGTTCTGGATTTGCCATGTCACATCCACACCAAGAAAGATGAAGAGCGTAATTTTATTTACCCAAAGCATACCACTCGACAGTGCCGGCTCCTGATCCAGCAGTTCCAGGGCAAGCAGCCCAAAGATAAGGAAAAAGTGCCAGACAGAGTTGAAGACAAGGATGATAGTGACGATGGATACCCCCAAGTCAATTCCACTCTGATGATTTTTGCTGATGTCGAAAGCAAAAGTCGACTGAAAGTCATTAATCGTGAAGTGAATATGGTTGCTCCGGCAACACCCAGCTATCTGAAGTGGTCTCAGACTGCCATAACATTCGACCAGTCTGATCACCCCACGCACATTGCCACCCCTAGGAGGCAAGCTTTGGTGGCCGACCCAGTTGTCGAAGGCACTCGACTGACCAAAGTCCTGATGGATGGTGGCAGCGGCCTGAACATACTGTATGCTGAAACACTGAAAGGGATGGGCATTCTGATGTCCAGGCTCAGTACCAGCAACATGACCTTCCACGGAGTCATTCCTGGGAAGAAAGCCGAATCACTCGGCCAGATTGCTCTTGATGTGGTTTTCGGTGATTCGAAGAATTACCGCAAGGAAAAGTTGACATTCGAGGTTGTGGACTTCCAAAGTGCTTATCATGCCATTTTGGGCAGGCCAGCTTATGCACGCTTCATGGCCCGACCATGTTATATGTATCTCAAATTGAAGATGCCTGGTCCCAAAGGTGTGATCACTGTTACAGGCAATCGGAAGAAAGCAGAAGAGTGCTTTCAGAAAGGCTCAAAGATTGCTGCCGCTCAGATGGCAGTGGTTGAGCTGCAAGAGTATCAGAAGACCGCAGATCTGAGTGAGTTGCTACGAGCTAAGAAGCCCGCTTCAGAGTCAGCTTTTCAGTCGACCGGTGAAACAAAGGCAGTTCACATTCACCCGACCGACTCCGAGGCTGCCCCGACTCAAATCTCAAAGACGCTCGACTCCAAATAGGAAGAAGCGCTCATCCAGTTTCTCCGTGAGAACTGGGACGTCTTCGCATGGAAGCCTTCTGACATGCCTGGAATTCCCAAGGGGCTAGCTGAGCACCGTCTACGAGTCAACCCAAAGTTCAAGCCTGTGAAAGAGCATCTTCGACGGTCCGCTGTCCAGAAGAGGAAAGCTATTGGCGAGGAGGTGGCTTGGCTCTTAGCAGCGAAGTTCATCCGAGAGATTTACCACTCCGAGTGGCTCGCCAATGTTGTCATGGTCCCCAAGAAGGACAAGTCGCTTCGCATGTGCATCGACTTTAAACATATCAATCGGGCCTGCCCGAAAGATCATTTTCCTCTCCCTCGCATCGACCAAATAGTCGACTCGACCGCGGGGTGTGAGCAATTGTCTTTTCTAGACCCTTATTCCGGGTACCATCAGATCCGTCTGTATGGACCCGATGAGATCAAAACAGCTTTCATCACTCCATTCGGGTGCTTCTGTTATGTCACCATGCCCTTCGGCCTCAAGAATGATGGAGCCACGTTCATGAGGATGATTCAGAAGTGTCTGCTCACTCAGATCAATCGGAACATGGAAGCATACATGGATGATATTGTGGTCAAGTCACGGAAAGGTTTCGACCTGCTGACTGACCTTGCTAAAACCTTTGCCAACCTCAGGGGGTATGATATCAAGCTTAATCCATCAAAGTGCACATTCGGAGTTCCGGGTGGAAAGTTACTCGGTTTTCTCGTTTCCGAACGAGGAATCGATGCCAATCCTGAGAAAATTGGCACCATACTCCGGATGAAGCGCCCTGTGCGTGTGCACGATGTCCAGAAGCTTACAGGTTGCTTGGCCGCTCTAAGTCGATTCATTTCTCGTCTCGATGAAAAGGCGTTGCCTCTTTACCGACTGATGAAGAAGTTCGACAAGTTCGAGTGGACTCCAGAAGCTGATGCAACGTTTGCAGACCTCAAAGCTCTGCTCTCCACCCAGCCGGTGCTTGCTGCCCCAATCAGTAAGGAGCCTTTGCTACTTTACATTGCAGCCACCGGACAAGTTGTCAGTACAGTACTTACGGTCGAGCGAGAAGAAGAAGGAAAGGCCTTCAGAGTTCAGCGCCCAGTATATTATGTGTCTGAAGTTTTGACACCTTCAAAGCAAAGATATCCTCATTATCAGAAGCTTGTATACGGGATTTATATGACCACAGAGAAGGTTGCACATTACTTCTCTGACCACTCCATTACAGTCATCAGCGACGCCCCACTATCGAAGATTCTGCATAACAGAGATGCAACTGGTCGAGTGGCGAAGTGGGCGATTGAACTCCTTCCCCTAGATATCAAGTTCGAAGCAAAGAAGGCTATCAAGTCCCAAGCAATTGCAGATTTCGTCGCCGAGTGGATCGAACAGCAGCTTCCGACTCAAGTTCATTCGGAGCACTAGACCATGTTCTTTGATGGATCTAAGATGCTAAATGGTTCCGGTGCTGGGGTAGTATTGGTCTCCCCCCGAGGAGATAAGCTCAGATATGTTCTCCAGATTCACTTCAATTCCTCCAATAATGAAGCAGAATATGAAGCACTTTTGTATGGGTTGCGCATGGCCATTTCACTCGGCATCCGTCGCCTCATGGTCTATGGCGACTCAGATTTGGTGGTTAATCAGGTGATGAAGGAGTGGGACGTCAGAAGTCCGGCAATGACTGGTTATTGCAATGCAGTGAGAAAGCTAGAAAAGAAATTCGAGGGGTTAGAGCTTCATCACATCCCCTGACTGAAAAATCAAGCAGCTGATGATCTAGCAAAGATAGGCTCCAAGAGAGAAGCCATTCTCAGCAATGTGTTTTTGGAGCACATCCGCTCGCCGTCAGTCCAGGAGGATCCTTTTACAGAAGAAGCCCCACAACCGAAAAGTGCCACAGATCCGACTGAAGTTGAAGTCCCTGCTGTGGTCGACCTAATCATGGAATTCTTGGCAATCACTCCTGACTGGACGATACCGTACATCGCGTATATCCTGAGGAAAGAACTCCCGGAGGACAAAGAAGAGGCTCGACAGATCGTCCGCCGATCCAAAGCCTTCACAGTCATAAGGGGTCAGTTGTATAGAGAAAGCGCGACTGGAATCGGTCAGAAGTGCATAACACCAGAAGAGGGTCGGATAATCCTTGACGACATCCACTCGGGGACCTGTGGTCACCATGCGTCTTCTCGGACCATTGTGGCTAAAGCATACCGAGCGGGATTTTACTGGCCAAGAGCAAATGAGATGGCAAAAGAGATAGTCGACAAGTGTGGAGGGTGCCAGTTCTATTCCAACATGTCACACAAGCCTGCATCAGCCTTGAAGACCATTCCACTCGTCTGGCCCTTTGCTGTCTGGGGACTGGACATGGTTGGTCCACTGAGAACAGGCAGGAGCGGTTTCACTCATGTGCTTGTGGCAGTCGACAAGTTTACCAAATGGATCGAAGCTAAGCCCATCAAGAATCTTGATGCTTGCACTGCTATCAGTTTCGTCAGAGGGCTAACATTCAGATATGGAGTCCCGCACAACATCATCACTGACAATGGGTCAAACTTTGATTCGGACAAGTTTAGAGCTTTTTGCGCCTCTCAAGGCACGCGAGTCGACTACGCATCGGTCGCGCATCCCCAGTCGAATGGACAGGAAGAGAGGGCAAATGGTCTGATTCTCAAAGGACTAAAGCCTCGACTGATGCGTGATCTCAAGCATGCGGCAGGTGCTTGGGTCGACGAGCTTCCGTCAGTTCTATGGGGATTGAGGACCACCCCAGACCGGTCGACTGGAAGAACTCCATTCTTTCTGGTTTATGGAGCCGAGGCAGTTCCGCCGAGTGATCTTCTTCACAACGCACCCCGAGTCGAGCTTTATCCCGAAGACGAAGCAGAACGAGCCCGGCAAGACGCAGTCGACCTCCTAGAAGAAGAAAGGGAGATGGCCATGATCAGATCGACCATTTATCAGCAGGACTTGCGTCGATTCCACGCCAGGAATGTAAAGAGTCGAGCCTTCCAAGAAGGAGATTTGGTCCTCCGAGTGGATCAGCAGAAACCACACAAGCTTGCTCCTACTTGGGAAGGCCCCTTCATCGTGACCAGAGTCCTCCACAATGGAGCGTATCACCTCTACAATGTTGATCGCCAGATCGACGAGCCGCGAGCTTGGAATGCGGAACTGCTCCGCCCCTTTTACACTTGAGTTCTCCCTTAGACGAGATGTAATAAGAAAAAATTTCTGCAGATCATTTTTATCAAAGGCAAGAGTGTTCCAATAATTGCTGTCACTTTTTGTTTGCACACGAAATCCCCCAGTGGTTGACTTAGCCGCGAATCCGTTTCGCTTAAGTTTGAAAAATCCTACCGAGTGGAGAGCTAGACTCCCACTCGGGGGCTTAGCTGTAGCCCAGTGCTTGCCTAAGTGTTCAAAAATCCTACCAAGTGAGAGCAATCCTCCCACTCGGGGGCTTAGCTGCAGCCCAGTGCTTGCCTAAGTGTTCAAAAATCCTACCGAGTGAGAGCAATCCTCCCACTCGGAGGCTTAGCTGCAGTCCAGTACTCGCCTAAGTTCTCCCACTTAGAGACTTAGCTGCAGTCAGGTGCTCGCCTAAGTGTTTAAAAATCCTACCGAGTGGAGAGCAAACCTCCCACTCAGGGGCTTAGCTGCAGTCCAGTACTCGCCTAAGTTCTCCCACTTAGAGACTTAGCTGCAGTCAGGCACTCGCCTAAATTTGAAAGAATCCTACCGAGTGGAGAGCAAACCTCCCACTCGGGGGCTTAGCTGTAGTCCAGTACTCGCCTAAGTTCTCCCACTTAGAGACTTAGCTGCAGTCAGGCACTCGCCTAAGTTTGAAAAAATCCTACCGAGTGGAGAGCAGACCTCCCACTCGGGGGCTTAGCTGCGGTCCAGTGCTGGCCTAAGTGTTCAAAAACCCTACTGAGTGAGAGCAATCCTCCCACTTGGGGGCTTAGCTGTAGTCCAGTACTCGCCTAAGTTCTCCCACTTAGAGACTTAGCTGCAGTCAGGCACTCGCCTAAGTGTTTAAAAATCCTACCGAGTAGAGAGCAAACCTCCCACTCGGGGGCTTAGCTGCAGTCTAGTACTCGCCTAAGTTCTCCCATTTAGAGACTTAGCTGCAGTCAGGCACTCGCCTAAGTTTGAAAAAATCCTATCGAGTGGAGAGCAAACCTCCCACTCGGGGGCTTAGCTGCAGCCCAGCGCTCGCCTAAGTGTTTTAAAATCCTACCGAGTGAGAGCAAACCTCCCACTCGGGGGCTTAGCTGCAGCCCAGCGCTCGCCTAAGTACAGGACACAACCGAATCCGCAAGGACGACGAGGCGCAAGTCAACTGCTACCCAATCCGCAAAAGAGTTATGCCACAAATACAAGGTTATTCCGAGTGAAGATCAAGTTCCACTCGACAGATCAAACCATGAAGATATCCAACGAAGAAATCAAGTTCGGATAAAACCTAAAGGTCCCAAACCTCAGATCAAAGTACTCGAGCCCTCGGCTCGGCAGAGTTTAACAGTTACAAATCCACTCGGCATTCTGAGGCAAATTCAAAATGAAGCATAAAAGTTTTTCACTCCTTAGGTAGAGGACTGGAAGGGGCGACGAACTCGTCCAAGTCGATCCCGTCTGCAATGCGAGTGGCAGCAGCGATGAAAGTCTCCATGAAGTCTTGAAAGTTGTGTTTCCTGGTATTGGCAACTTGGAGGGCAGCCAGCTTTTCTTCTCGCGGCTCCTTGCAATGGACACGGACCAGAGACAGAGCGACATCAGCACCACATCTAGCAGCAGATTTCTTCCATTCCGCCACTCGACCCGGGACTTCATTCAGTCGAGTCATCAGAGACTCGAGGTCGTTCTGAAGCGTCGTCCTGGGCCAGAGTGATGTGTCGATCCGCGACATCGCGACCTTCAGTCGAGCAAGATAGTCAACAGCACTGGTAACATGAGACTCTAGTCAGAGCACATTCATGGCAGCCTCATCCTTCACGAGAGAATTGGCAGGGTCCAAGCCTGGCTCTACTCGACTGGTTTCCTCTTCGAAGTTCTGGCAGAATTCTGCAAACGCGATTCAAGAGTCAGTCAGTGGCTCTACACACGCTTGGCAACTGCAAGACAGGCAGGGCAGAGTAATTACCTTCGAGCATGACGAACAGCTTCTTGGCGAGTTCACCGAGATAAGCTTCCAGATCGTTCTTCTTCCCCACCAGATCACCTGCCTTGTTGCGCAGAGCCGCGTTGTCGTTCTTCAGTCGGGTGACCTCTTGATTGGCTACCCCGAGAGCAGCTTTTAGCCTGGAGTTCTCCTGCTCAAGAGCTCCGACCGAAGCCATTTTTTCTTCAGCAAGCTTCGTCCTGCTCAAGGCCTCCTTCTGTGCTTCTGCAAGATCTTGGTCCTTCTTCTTCAGAGCTTCTTCCAGTTTATCTGCGGCGCGTCGAGTGAAATCAACATCAAGAATGGACAAGGAAGAAAAATCACTCGTAAAGAATGGAGAACCCCACCAGCCATACCTTTTGCTTCTTCTTGCGCCTTCTTCAAATTCTCTTGAGCAAGCTTCAAGTTAATGTTGAGTTGGATCTGCTAGTTCTCCAACTCAGTATAGTGAGCTACAAGTTCACAGGATTTCTGCGAAAAGAAAAATCAGTGGACAGACGTCCAAGATAAGTTGCTTCCGAGTAACTAAGAGACAATGATGGTGTTTCTAAGACTACAGCTGAATCAAAAACATTCGACAGTAGTCTCGGGGACTACACCCAGTGGGTGCACTCAGCGTGCCCCCACTGTAAAAAAAAGCCGACTGTCCGCAGTCGACCGGATATAGTTCCATTCGACATGGCCTGACCAGACCGAGTGAAGAAATACAGCTACAACAACACAATATAAAGACTACAGTCGACTGCCAGCAGTCCACTGTAGTCTCGGGGACTACACCCAGTGGGTGCACTTAGCATGCCCCCACTCGTCCAAGAATTGGCAGACACACCCAGTGGGTGTACAGATATAAAGATCTTCAGAAAAAAGATTCTTCAAATAGCACATCGTAACAGACCAAGGGATGAGTCGACTGACCTGGACGTTACTCTGAACAGCCGAGCTTGCGTCATAAGCTGCTTGGCTGGCCTCCCGAGCCACCTTCACTTGCTCCATCATGATCCCCGCTTGGCGTATAGCCTCTCTTGCAGCAGCCGCTTGGTCCTCAGGGGCGGGGTACGCGGCAAAAAGCGAAGGCGGATCCGCAGCCGACGTTGAGGGCCGCACACTCGTCAGAGGAACGGCGAAAGTCACAGAAGCCCGAGTGGTGTCGCCACCATCCCGAGATACGGCCTCAGACGCCGGAGCAGATTGGGGGGCCTTGTCAGCCGACGCCCTCCTGTTCCTCCTCACTCTCAGCGGTTCATTGTCGTCGTCATCCGGGAGGTCGATAATATGAGGAGGAGCTACAAGGAAAACATTCAATCGACCAGAGTTGCAATAAATGTTTAGTCGACTCAAAGCGGAACGTCAGTAATCGTACCAGGGTTGGAGGTAATAGCATCCTCCATCTCTTGGTCGTTGTCCTTGGCGGAGATCTCAGAAGTAGCAGCGCTGCAAATCTCGAAAGTCAGTGAGTTGGCTCAATGAATCGACCAAGGATCTGTCCACAGTCGACAAAGGAAAGCAAGTTTTGATTACCCAGAAATGGTAGGAACAGCCATCTTCATCTTGGGGAGAGCCTTGGGCGGCTTGGATGGCGTCACGCGTGGGTGCTTGGGAGCCTTCCCAGTCGGCGTAGGAGAAGAGGTCCGAGGGCGTTTCGACGACTGCCCAACAGGAGCAGTCGCCTTGCCACGTTCCCGCGCTGGATCGTGTGTGAGTTTGGATCGCCTCTCCGGGCGGGGGGGTTCAACCTCCTCCTCCTCCTCACTGGAGTCGACGTCGTCGCCTCCCTCTCCTTCGCCGTCAGACTCCCACTCGCCTTGATCGTCTCCACTCTCGCCTCCGCTTGCCTCCCTTTCCTCAGTTAGCTCCTGTGCCCCGTTGGGCGTCGAGTACATCTCGGTGGTCGCCTAGAAAACAACAGACAAGACAAAAGTCAATCGGCCAACTCAAAGAAGACCAACGAAGAAAACAAGATCTCAGTCGAGAGCATAAAGACATACCTGGTCCACGTCATACAAGTTGTCGAGTGGAATTACCCTCCTGGCTCCTCGGGGGTTGTCTTTGTTCCCCGTGATGCTCGACAGCCACCCCTCCAGCATCTCGTCAGTGACCTTCTCCGGGTGGACCCGAGTGGTGTCGTCGAGACCCGAGTATAGCCACATCGGGTGGTCACGAGCCTGAAGCGGTTGGATGCGCCTCCGGAGGAAGACCTCCAGCAAGTCCATTCCGGTCACGCCCTCATGGACAAGCTCAACCACTCGACCAGCCAGCACTTTGACTTGGGCCTTTTCTTCCGGCATCACTTTCAGAGAAGCAGGTTTTTCAGCTCGGTCGAGAGAGAAAGGGGGAAGACCAGTCCACTGTCCTGGGGTCGCCTGGTCTTGACAGTAAAACCAGGTCGACTACCAACCATAGACCAACTCTGGGAAAGTGATAGATGGAAAACAACTCGTTCCCCTCGTCTGGATCGCCAGGCCCCCACACAGCTGGACCACCTGCGTCCTCTCGTCACTCGACTTGGCCTTCTTAACCGATTGAGAACGGCAGGTAAAGATATGCTTGAAGAGTCCCCAATGGGGGCGGCAACCCAAGAAACCCTCACACATGGAAATGAAAGCAGCAAGGTATACGATGGAGTTGGGAGTGAAGTGGTGGAGCTGCGCTCTGAAGAAGTTCAAGAAGCTCCGGAAAAAAGGATGGGGCGGCAGAGAAAACCCACGGTCGATATGGGTGGCTAGGAGCACGCACTCACCGTCGCGTGGCTGCGGTTCGATCTCTCTCCCCGGGAGACGCGCAGCTTCATGGGGAATGACTCCCCCCTCGACCATGTCGTCGAGATCCTCTTGCCGGATCACCGACGGCATCCAATCCCCCTGGATCCAGCCCTGGGGCAGAGCAGACCTTGAGGAGGATCTGCCCCGAGCAGACCTCTTCCCTTTCCCCTGCGCTGCCGCCTTCTTCGCGTGCTCCAGAGCAGATGTCTTGTCCTTCGCCATCGTCACCGGCAAGTCTTGCACGGGCTTGCGACGCTAGGGTGAGAGCAGAGGTGGCGGAGGAACTTGCGAAGGGAGAGAGGAAGAAGAAAGCACACTGGTTAGAAACACCGAGCCGGCGACTTATAAGAGGCCGCTCCCGAGTGGCTGACTGGTAGGCCCAGGCGATCCAGTCAAATCCCACAACAGACGCGTGCATAGTACGTGGCAAAAAAGGTGGCGCAGAAATCAAGGAGCTTCCGCTTTATCGCTTCCGATTACTGCGGCCGCTCCCGTCCCGCGCGCTTCCCAAAATCCGAATCCAGCAACATCCGCGGGCTGCAGAACAACTTGTCAAAACAGAAGACCATGCTCGCGCCGGCACTCGGTATGTCACGGGTAAAGAAATTCACTCGACGAAAGGCCTGGAATGGATCAAGGCGACTGAAAGAGGTTGATGACGTCATCCATGACGATTGACCCAAAGCGAGGCACTCATGTAGCCCAAAGAACCAGTCGGAAAGATCCACAACTCTTTCCCCACTCTGACCTCGATCCATTCGGGGGCTAATGATGAAGCTATGTACCTAGGGTAGGGGCACGGACCTGTCCAAAAGAGCCCTACCCAAGGACATCCCTAGAAGAAGTCACCTTTCAATCGACTTGAAGGTACCCACTCGACGGGTTTAAGACACTCGACCAAGAAGCTACCACTCGACAGTGAAGCCAACCACTCGACTGCCAGGAGATCTAAAGTCATTCCGCAGGCAAACGGTCGGCTATTAAGTAGTCTTTATGGTCATTATAGCACTTCATTACCAGCGTTACCAGTAACGCCCCGCATTAATGTACATTGAACCCTTGATAACATGGGCTGGCCGGGGTCCTGGCGAACTCTATATAAGCCACCCCCACCTCAGTATCAAGGGTTCACACCCCTGTTATTCACACGCCTATAATCCAATCGACCGCCTCCGGGCACCAAGACGTAGGGCTGTTACTTCCTCCGCGAAGGGCCTGAACTCGTACATCTTGGTGTGTTTACAACTTCCCAATAGCTGAGATCTAGCCTCTCCATACACACCCCCCTACATCACTGTCAGAGTTAGAACCACGACACCAGGGTCCCTGACGATATAGTACTATGTGAGTTATGTATGTTGGTGACCGAATGTTGTTCGGAGTCCGGGATGAGATCACGGACATGACGAGGAACTTCGAAATGGTCCAGAGACAAAGTTTGATATATGGGATAATAGTGTTTAGTCACCGGAAGGGTTCCGGAAATCACCGGAAGGGGTTCCGGATGTTTCCCGAAATGTTTGGGTGCGAGAACACTTTATTTGGGACAAAGGGGAAAGCCCACAAGGTTTTTGGAAAGCGCAAAAGGAAGTTTTGCGGAGTCCAGGGGCCAGACGTCAGGGTCCCTGGCGTCTGGGTCCAGACGCCGGGAACCCTGGCGTCTGGCCCTGGAGTCCGAGAAGGACTCTTGCCTTTCGGGTGAAACCGACTTTGTGGAGGCTTTTACTCCAAGTTTCGACCCCAGGGCTCAACATATAAATAGAGGGGCAGGGGTAGCACCAAAGACACATCAAGAAACACCAAGCCGTGTGCCGGCAACCCCGTCTCCTCTAGTTTATCCTCCGTCATAGTTTTCGTAGTGCTTAGGCGAAGCCCTGCGGAGATTGTTCTTCACCAACACCGTCACCACGCCGTCGTGCTACCGGAACTCATCTACTACTTCGCCCATCTTGCTGGATCGAGAAGGCGAGGACGTCACCGAGCCGTACGTGTGCAGAACTCGGAGGTGCCGTGCTTTCGGTACTTGGATCGGTTGGATCGTGAAGACGTTCGACTACATCAACCGCATTGATATAACGCTTCCGCTTACGGTCTACGAGGGTACGCAGACAACACTCTCCCCTCTCGTTGCTATGCATCACCATGATCTTGCGTGTGCGTAGGAAAATTTTGAAATTACTACGTTCCCCAACAGTGGCATTCGAGCCAGGTTTTATGGTTTGATGTTATATGCACGATTAGAACACAAGTGAGTTGTGGGCGATATAAGTCATACTGCCTACCAGCATGTCATACTTTGGTTCGGCAGTATTGTTGGATGAAGCGGCTCGGACCGACATTACGCGTACGCTTACGCGAGACGGTTCTCCCGACGTGCTTTGCACACAGGTGGCTAGCGGGTGTCAGTTTCTCCAACTTTAGTTGAACCGATTGTGGCTACGCCCGGTCCTTGCGAAGGTTAAAACGGCATCAACTTGACAAACTATCGTTGTGGTTTTGATGCGTAGGTAAGATTGGTTCTTGCTTAAGCCCGTAGCAGCCACGTAAAACTTGCAACAACAAAGTAGAGGACGTCTAACTTGTTTTTGCAGGGCATGTTGTGATGTGATATGGTCAAGACATGATGCTAAATTTTATTGTATGAGATGATCATGTTTTGTAACCGGGTTATCGGCAACTGGCAGGAGCCATATGGTTGTCGCTTTATTGCATGCAATGCAATCGCGCTGTAATGCTTTATTTTATCACTAAGCGGTAGCGATAGTCGTGGAAGCATAAGATTGGCGAGACGACAACGATGCTACGATGGAGATCAAGGTGTCGCGCCGGTGACGATGGTGATCATGACGGTGCTTCGGAGATGGAGATCACAAGCACAAGATGATGATGGCCATATCATATCACTTATATTGATTGCATGTGATGTCTATCTTTTATGCATCTTATCTTGCTTTGATCGACGGTAGCATTATAAGATGATCTCTCACTAAATTATCAAGAAGTGTTCTCCCTGAGTATGCACCGTTGCCAAAGTTCGTCGTGCCCAGACACCACGTGATGATCGGGTGTGATAAGCTCTACGTCCATCTACAACGGGTGCAAGCCAGTTTTGCATGCGCAGAATACTCAGGTTAAACTTGACGAGCCTAGCATATGCAGATATGGCCTCGGAACACGGAGACCGAAAGGTCGAGCGTGAATCATATAGTAGATATGATCAACATAATGATGTTCACCATTGAAAACTAATCCATTTCACATGATAATCGGTTATGGTTTAGTTGATTTGGATCACGTGATCACTTAGAAGATTAGAGGGATGTCTATCCAAGTGGGAGTTCTTTAAGTAATTTGATTAACTGAACTTAAATTTATCATGAACTTAGTACCTGATAGTATCTTGCTTATGTATGTTTGATTGTAGATAGATGGCCCGTGCTGTTGTTCCGTTGAATTTTAATGCGTTCCTTGAGAAAGCAAAGTTGAAAGATGATGGTAGCAATTACACGGACTGGGTCCGTAACTTGAGGATTATCCTCATTGCTGCACAGAAGAATTACGTCCTGGAAGCACCGCTAGGTGCCAGGCTTGCTGCTGGAGCAACACTAGATGTTATGAACGTCTGGCAGAGCAAAGCTGATGAGTACTCGATAGTTCAGTGTGCCATGCTTTACGGCTTAGAATCGGGACTTCAACGATGTTTTGAATGTCATGGAGCATATGAGATGTTCCAGGAGTTGAAGTTAATATTTCAAGCAAATGCCCGGATTGAGAGATATGAAGTCTCCAATAAGTTCTATAGCTGCAAGATGGAGGAGAACAGTTCTGTCAGTGAGCATATACTCAAAATGTCTGGGTATAATAATCACTTGATTCAGATGGGAGTTAATCTTCCAGATGATTGCGTCATTGACAGAATTCTCCAATCACTGCCACCAAGCTACAAGAGCTTCGTGATGAACTATAATATGCAAGGGATGAATAAGACTATTCCCGAGCTCTTCGCAATGCTGAAAGCTGCGGAGGTAGAAATCAAGAAGGAGCATCAAGTGTTGATGGTCAACAAGACCACTAGTTTCAAGAAAAAGGGCAAAGGGAAGAAGAAGGGGAACTTCAAGAAGAACGGCAAGCAAGTTGCTGCTCAGGAGAAGAAACCCATGTCTGGACCTAAGCCTGAAACTGAGTGCTTCTACTGCAAGTAGACTGGTCACTGGAAGCGGAACTGCCCCAAGTATTTGGCGGATAAGAAGGATGGCAAGGTGAACAAAGGTATATGTGATATACATGTTATTGATGTGTACCTTATTAGAGCTCGCAGTAGCACCTGGGTATTTGATACTGGTTCTGTTGCTAATATTTGCAACTCGAAACAGGGACTACGGATTAAGCAAACACTGGCAAAGGACGAGGTGACGATGCGCGTGGGAAATGGTTCCAAAGTCGATGTGATCGCGGTCGGCATGCTACCTCTACATCTACCTTCGGGATTAGTATTAGACCTAAATAATTGTTATTTGGTGCCAGCGTTAAGCATGAACATTATATCTGGCTCTTGTTTGATGCGAGATGGTTATTCATTTAAATCAGAGAATAATGGTTGTTCTATTTATATGAGTAATATCTTTTATGGTCATGCACCCTTGAAGAGTGGTCTATTTCTGATGAATCTCGATAGTAGTGATACACATATTCATAATGTTGAAACCAAAAGATGCAGAGTTGATAATGATAGTGCAACTTATTTGTGGCACTGCCGTTTAGGTCATATCGGTGTAAAGCGCATGAAGAAACTCCATACTGATGGACTTTGGGAACCACTTGATTATGAATCACTTGGTACTTGCGAACCGTGCCTCATGGGCAAGATGACTAAAACACCGTTCTCTGGTACTATGGAGAGAGCAACAGGTTTGTTGGAAATCATACATACCGATGTATGTGGTCCGATGAATATTGAGGCTCGTGGCGGATATCGTTATTTTCTCACCTTCACAGATGATTTAAGAAGATATGGGTATATCTACTTAATGAAACACAAGTCTAAAACATTTGAAAAGTTCAAAGAATTTCAGAGTGAAGTTGAAAATCATCGTAACAAGAAAATAAAGTTTCTGCGATCTGATCGTGGAGGAGAATATTTGAGTTACGAGTTTGGTGTACATTTGAAACAATGCGGAATAGTCTCGCAACTCACGCCACCCGGAACACCACAACGTAATGGTGTGTCCGAACGAGGTAATCGTACTTTACTAGATATGGTGCGATCTATGATGTCTCTTACTGATTTACCGCTATCGTTTTGGGATTATGCTTTAGAGACGGCCGCATTCACGTTTAATAGGGCACCATCAAAATCCGTTGAGACGACGCCTTATGAACTATGGTTTGGCAAGAAACCAAAGTTGTCGTTTCTTAAAGTTTGGGGCTGCGATGCTTATGTGAAAAAGCTTCAACCTGATAAGCTCGAACCCAAATCGGAGAAATGTGTCTTCATAGGATACCCAAAGGAGACTGTTGGGTACACCTTCTATCACAGATCCGAAGGCAAGACATTCGTTGCTAAGAATGGATCCTTTCTAGAGAAGGAGTTTCTCTCGAAAGAAGTGAGTGGGAGGAAAGTAGAACTTGACGAGGTAACTGTACCTTCTCCCTTATTGGAAAGTAGTACATCACAGAAAACTGTTTCTGCGACACCTACACCAATAAGTGAGGAAGCTAATGATAATGATCATGAAACTTTAGGACAAGATACTACTGAACCTCGTAGATCAACCAGAGTGAGATCCGCGCCAGAGTGGTACGGTAATCCTGTTCTGAAAATCATGCTGCTAGATCATGATGAACCTACGAACTATGAAGAAGCGGTGGTGAGCCCAGATTCCGCAAAATGGCTTGAAGCCATGAAATCTGAGATGGGATCCATGTATGAGAACAAAGTATGGACTTTGGTTGACTTGCCCGATGATCGGCAAGCAATTGAAAATAAATGGATCTTCAAGAAGAAGACTGACGCTGATGGTAATATTACTGTCTACAAAGCTCGACTTGTTGCAAAAGGTTTTCGACAAGTTCAAGGGGTTGACTACGATGAGACCTTCTCACCCGTAGCGATGCTTAAGTCTGTCCGAATCATGTTAGCAATTGCCGCATTTTATGGATGGATGTCAAAACTGCATTCCTAAATGGATTTCTGGAAGAAGAGTTGTATATGATGCAACCGGAAGGTTTTGTAGATCCAAAGGGAGCTGACAAAGTGTGCAAGCTCCAGCGATCCATTCATGGACTGGTGCAAGCCTCTCGGAGTTGGAATAAGCGCTTTGATAGTGTGATCAAAGCATTTGGTTTTATACAGACTTTCGGAGAAGCCTGTATTTACAAGAAAGTGAGTGGGAGCTCTGTAGCATTTCTGATATTATATGTGGATGACATATTACTGATTGGAAATGATATAGAATTTCTGGATAGCATAAAGGGATACTTGAATAAGAGTTTTTCAATGAAAGATCTCGGTGAAGCTGCTTACATATTAGGCATAAAGATCTATAGAGATAGATCAAGACGCTTAGTTGGACTTTCACAAAGCACATACCTTGACAAGATTTTGAAGAAGTTCAAAATGGATCAAGCAAAGAAAGGGTTCTTGCCTGTGTTACAAGGTGTGAAGTTGAGTCAGACTCAATGCCCGACCACTGCAGAAGATAGAGAAAAAATGAAAGATGTTCCCTATGCTTCAGCCATAGGCTCTATCATGTATGCAATGCGGTGTACCAGACCTGATGTGTGCCTTGCTATAAGTCTAGCAGGGAGGTACCAAAGTAATCCAGGAGTGGATCACTGGACAGCGGTCAAGAACATCCTGAGATACCTGAAAAGGACTAAGGATATGTTTCTCGTATATGGAGGTGACAAAGAGCTCATTGTAAATAGTTACGTTGATGCAAGCTTTGACACTGATCCGGACGATTCTAAATCGCAAACCGGATACGTGTTTACATTAAACGGTGGAGCTGTCAGTTGGTGCAATTCTAAACAAAGCGTCGTAGCGGGATCTACATGTGAAGCGGAGTACATAGCTGCTTCGGAAGCAGCAAATGAAGGAGTCTGGATGAAGGAGTTCATATCCGATCTAGGTGTCATACCTAGTGCATCGGGTCCAATGAAATTTTTTTGTGACAATACTGGTGCAATTGCCTTGGCAAAGGAATCCATATTTCACAAGAGAACCAAGCACATTAAGAGACGCTTCAATTCCATCCGGGATTTAGTCCAGGTGGGAGACATAGAGATTTGCAAGATACATACAGATCTGAATGTTGCAGACCCGTTGACTAAGCCTCTTCCACGAGCAAAACATGATCAGCACCAAGGCTCCATGGGTGTTAGAATCATTACTGTGTAATCTAGATTATTGACTAGTGCAAGTGGGACACTGAAGGAAATATGCCCTAGAGGCAATAATAAAGTTATTATTTATTTCCTTATATCATGATAAATGTTTATTATTCATGCAAGAATTGTATTAACCGGAAACATAATACATGTGTGAATATATAAACAAATAGAGTGTCACTAGTTTGCCTCTACTTGACTAGCTCGTTAATCAAAGATGGTTATGTTTCCTAACCATGAACAAAGAGTTGTTATTTGATTAACGAGGTCACATCATTAGTTGAATGATCTGATTGACATGGCCCATTCCATTAGCTTAGCTCCCGATCGTTTAGTATGTTGCTATTGCTTTCTTCATGACTTATACATGTTCTTATGACTATGAGATTATGCAACTCCCGTTTACCGGAGGAACACTTTGTGTGCTACCAAACGTCACAACGTAACTGGGTGATTATAAAGGAGCTCTACAGGTGTCTCCAAAGGTGAATGTTGGGTTGGCGTATTTCGAGATTAGGATTTGTCACTCCGATTGTCAAAGAGGTATCTCTGGGCCCTCTCGGTAATGCACATCACATAAGCCTTGCAAGCATTGCAACTAATGAGTTAGTTGCGAGATGATGTATTACGGAATGAGTAAAGAGACTTGCCGGTAACGAGATTGAACTAGGTATTGAGATACCTACGATCGAATCTCAGGCAAGTAACATACCGATGACAAAGGGAACAACGCATGTTGTTATGCGGTCTGACCGATAAAGATCTTCGTAGAATATGTAGGAGCCAATATGGGCATCCAGGTCCCGCTATTGGTTATTGACCAGAGGGGTGTCTCGGTCATGTCTACATAGTTCTCGAACCTGTAGGGTCCGCACGCTTAACGTTCGTTGACGATATAGTACTATGTGAGTTATGTATGTTGGTGACTGAATGTTGTTCGGAGTCTGGGATGAGATCACGGACATGACGAGGAACTCCGGAATGGTCCGGAGACAAAGTTTGATATATGGGATAATAGTGTTTAGTCACCGGAAGGGTTCCGGAAATCACCGGAAGGGGTTCCGGATGTTTCCCGAAATGTTTGGGTACGAGAACACTTTATTTGGGCCAAAGGGGAAAGCCCACAAGGTTTTTGGGAACCCTGGCGTCTGGCCCTGGAGTCCGAGAAGGACTCTTGCCTTTCGGGTGAAACCGACTTTGTGGAGGCTTTTACTCCAAGTTTCGACCCCAGGGCTCAACATATAAATAGAGGGGCAGGGCTAGCACCAAAGACACATCAAGAAACACCAAGCCGTGTGCCGGCAACCCCGTCTCCTCTAGTTTATCCTCCGTCATAGTTTTCGTAGTGCTTAGGCGAAGCCCTGCGGAGATTGTTCTTCACCAACACCGTCACCACGCCGTCGTGCTGCCAGAACTCATCTACTACTTCGCCCATCTTGCTGGATCGAGAAGGCGAGGACGTCACCGAGCCGTACGTGTGCAGAACTCGGAGGTGCCGTGCTTTCGGTACTTGGATCGGTTGGATCGTGAAGACGTTCGACTACATCAACCGCGTTGATATAACGCTTCCGCTTACGATCTACGAGGGTACGTAGACAACACTCTCCCCTCTCGTTGCTATGCATCACCATGATCTTGCGTGTGTGTAGGAAAATTTTGAAATTACTACGTTCCCCAACATTCGGTTGGTTAGCTGACTCTTGATGCAGGATGTGTACCAGTCAAGACATAATTTGGACACATCCCCCACTTCGGTTCGTAAAAAGCACATCGCGATGGGTGACTTCCAATGTAGAAGTTAAGATCATATTTGGTCTCAACACAATTATATGGTTGTAAGCATTAAGACCTCATACCATGCCTATTTTTATTATATGGTCTCCTTCATTTGTTTGATTTTGATCTAGTCAAAAGAAGGAATTGTTTCTTTAGAAAAATCTTGCTTGAGACCCTAGCTTCAAGGGGATCATCCTCTCATGGGTTCGATAACTTAGAGTCACCTCTAGGAAAAAAAGGAGAGAATCCTTTCTGCTCCATTTCCGGATCACCAAAGTAAGTAATCACGCAGGAGGGACGGAGACTCCACCGAGATATTTGCTAAGATATAGCCACTAATGCCTAATGAATGCATAGGATTCCAAAATCCTATCTTTATTGTGTTTCCACATGAAATGGGCTAAATATTTTATGAAATCAAGTGAGGACATGGAAAAGAGTAAAGGAGAAGATAGAAGAAATCAAGTGGAGGCGCGCCAGCAATTCCAGAGCAAACACGACATTCCATGCGAATGTGAGCGCTCGTATGACATTTGGAAACCAATGCTCCTCGTCCAGCTAAACAACTTTTATAAAGGGGTTGAGTCCAAAATGTCAACAAAACAACCATGAGCGGAGCCAGAACAAAGTCATCTTCATCCCCTCTTCATCAACCCTATTTGCCGACATTTCCCATCTCCATAGCCACCATCTCCATCTCCACCATAGTTCTTCCTTTTCTAGTCATACTTGTAATCGTGCATCTCACACGACATCCATTGTAAGACATATTACCAATCAATCTACCTTCATGATGGGTTTTATGATGTGTTCTTTGTGTGATCTGATGTCTATGTGTGAGTAGTTTGGTAAGGTATGGGTTGAGGCAAGAGCCTTGCAACCAGATGTATTTGCTGCGGGGATCAATGGAAGGGCTTTGAATAAATGAATCGTATGCGTGAAAGAAAATTGTTCCATAGATGTCTCTTGTCTCGTTCGCGTTCTTCATCCTTGCAGGTACTCAGGATCATGGAGAGTGAGCGACGAAGTGGCTAAGGGTAGGGAGACCATGAAGTGTTATTCTGAACACCAGTGACCGAAAGGTTTATTACGGTAACACATATCCTATCACCGGGGATTCAAGAGGTGTACTCATTAAACGCCCAATGCTTTTGTATGATTATTGCAATATTAATTATCAAGGCAACCCAGCGAGACGGATAGGGCCTTCAGTTGGATAACTGACTCTTGATGCAAAACGCGTGTTGGTCAAGATGTAATTTGGACTCATCCCCCACTTTAGTTTGTAACAAGCACATCTCGATGGATGACTTCCAATGCACAAACTACGACCATATTTGGTCCCAACACAAATATACGGTTGTAAGCACTAAGACCTCATACCCATGCCCATTTTTATTGTAAGTGTTCTACTTTAATTGCTTTATTTATATCCGGTCAAAAGATGGAATTATTTCTTTAGAAAAAGCTTGCTTGAGACCCTAGCTTCAAGGGATCATCCTCTCGTCGGTTCGGTAACTCAAGGTCACCTCGGGGGGAAAGACGAGAATCCTTTCTGCTTCATTTCTGGATCACCAAAGAAAGTAATCACGCAACATGGATGGAGAATGAGCCATGAGCCGCCTGCCGAAGAACTATCACTATAGAGAACCAATACTTCGACCTTGTCGGAAAGGAAAAGTCTCAGAGAGGAGGAGAGGCTCGAATAGAAGGACAGGGTCGGGCAGGAGGACGTGTGGATGTGCATCGCCCGAAAAGCCCCCCCCCCCCCCCACCACTTTGTTTCCAGTTTGCGGGAAAAAGTATGTCCGGGCCGGTAGGGAGACTGATACAGGAGTTGTTGGATGGCAAAACATGTTTGGACCACGCGTTCCGGACAGTTGTCTGCGATTTGGGGGTCCAGTTGGAGATGCCCTAACCTTCACATTTCCATAGGCAGTTCAGAAAGGTAATGCATCATACACAATTGTGTACTTAGTTCAGAAGCTAATGCATGATGCAGATTTATGTAAACTATGTGCCTCAAATATGGAATCAATCATCCTTGTAAATATGTAATCAGTCATCCCCGCAAATGAAAAAGAAAGAATATGGAATCAATCAAAGGAAATGAAAGGAAAACTCTCATCAGTTGAAAGGCATGTGTAAACACTAAATTTGAATGGTGTATAGTCAATATTATTGTTCTTGGCTACTTTCTTAGTCATTATTGAATTATTTTTGCTTCATGAATACAAGCTCATGTGCAGAGATGATTTTTCATTATTAGACCCTATATGTTATATTTTAGTTATAGTTTACTAACAAACCCAAAATCCCCCCTTTTTTGAATTCACCATCTAAATTTCAATGAAAGTGGCCAAAAGCCAACACTCACTATTGTTTAAAAAAATCTCTCAATCATAACGAAGCACTGGCCTCTCGTTCTCTCCGTGTGACCTCTCTCTCAAGAGCCATCCCTTTCAACATTCCACCAGATCCTCCATCTCCCTCCGGCCTCACCAACAACGAGTAGGGCGAGGAACCCACCCTGTAGTATAGCCTAGTAGTAGCATAGCTCACCTTGGGTGCCCCTCGTTAGATTTGAGGCTCCGTCAAGCTTTTCTTATCGTCTCCCTCCGCTCAGTCACCGCCACAATCCTTCTATATGTCGACTTTGCATTGTCTAGTCCTAGAAGTTCCCATGAAAATAACCTCCCCTATTGTCCTGTTTTCGTTGTATCTAGCCTTTTCCACCCCTGGTAGCATGCTATTGGGATTTAAAGTATGGTTCTTTGCTAACATATCGAGATATATTTCCATTGTTTTTTATTCTCCTAAACTCCTTGCATTTTCTGCCAGTTTCTTCTTCAAACTTCGAGTCCTCGTGCTTTTGAGATCGGGCAAGGTGATTTGAAGATGGTGCATGTTGTTCGCTCCTTCTTCTTTGCATTATCTTCTTCTTTGTCTGGACTCACCGGTGTGAAGAAACTTGTTAGCAGGCGATGATGGCACATGGATCATTCCTGGAGTGTTTTTGCAACACTCTCTCCCTCCAGTTGAAGGCATATGAAGAGACACATGTTATTTGTTGGGTTGTTGCACACTTGTCAAGCTTATGGTTATTATTTCAACTTTTAGGGAAGCTTTTTATGCCCTAGGTTGGCAGGTTCTTTGGGATTTTTTTGGTGCCAACATACTAATAATATAAGCAGTGGTATGTCAAAAAACAAAGTGACAAAAAGATTGGGTCAACGCTGAGGCGAGTGAGACTCACATCACAACGCATTGATAATAGGCGGGGGGTGTGAGCACGTCGAAGTTTAGAAACATCCTGATAGTCCCATCAATAAGGGGAGCGACGTCTCCAACAATTTGGAGGACATGTCACTGCGGTGCTTTCATAGGGCGGCGAATTATAGGCATGGAAGAGATGAACATTAGCATTCTCGGGGAATCTCCCACTAGCCGTCACCCAAACCAGAGAGCGAAACGACAAAGAAATATGACGTGGTTGACCGACTTAGAGTTCACACTATAGACGTGCAGATCGCCTTAGCCACGAGGGGCCTCTTCCATGAAGAGAGATATGCCTAGATGGGAGACTGAGAGAGGAGCCAATTGAAGAACTTCTCCTTTGACGAATTGTAATTTCCTCAGAAAAATCATTAAAGAGGGAATCGAGGCCTCTAAACCAAGCAAGATATCAGGGCGGAGATGCATTAATGGAACCACAATAGGGCACCCACGCTATTGGAACGATGACTAGGAAGTCCCACTGCGGTGAGCCAATGAACGAGGGCGTGCATTAACTAGTTGCTAACCAACAAGAATAGAATGTATTCGTATTCAAAGCATGGGTGAACGTGCCTGGCATGTGGTGACCAATGAGTGATGACATTATCATTCAACTAATAGTCGATCTATAAAGCCATTTATCACCTGCACCAAACTGGACAAATAATATGTCCCGGTAGGTGGGAATTAGGCAGATATGCTACAAGGGATTTTCTAGGCACCAACATGGTGAAAACATTGGCCAAGTGTAATCGGCACATTAACCTCTGCAATTAAACTCTTGTATTCCTCATCCACAAAAAAGGCTTACCAGTGCATGCAATCCTTGCGGAATTAACTTCCCTTTTTCACCCCCATGAAAAAGCCTTGCCTGGTGCATGCAATCCTCAGCAATTGACACACCGATTTTCGTTGAGATTAATCACCACACTAAAGTCGTCTTGGTCGCATTACACTGCATAGGACCCAACCCACCCGAATGGAGGGGGTAAGGGCTCTTCCAATGCAAGTTTCTTAATTACTAGTACAATTTCGTATGTATTTTTGATGATATGGCATAATAGTTAATGAAGAGAGAGAAGAAGGTTGTAGCTTGGCTAAGATACAACCCTTGCACGTGGCCATAGGCAAAAAATATATTTCTAGCTCAATCACATGTATGCATGAGCCTCAAATCATTAAATTTAGATACAACCCCTAAGAAAAATGTATTGTGGTAGTTGTCTCTTTAACTCTTATAGCTCGTACGATAATTTGCTAAGAAATTATGCATTTGGAGACCCCTAAGGATAGCCACAATGATCCAAGGTGTACTATATATATATCTAAAGCATGCCTCATAGGTACAAATCTGATATGGCACCATGTTTAATGAGGAAAGAAAGTACTATTTTATCTTAATCTAGAGATGTGCATTGGAAGTGCCCAAATAATGATTGTATTCAATGTTCTACTGAGCTGTCGGTCTCAAAATTTGCAACATATGTTTTCATTACATTTATATTCTAAAGAAGAGATATGACTATGATCAAAGAACAAATATGTCAACATTAACTCAGGGGCGTATATGAATGTAGTGCAACCATTTGTCATTTTTGTTCCATTAATGTAGAACGGTCATGCCGCCAGGAAGATAGGTTGATCAAGTGTACATGAATGTGGGAAGAGCCCGCCAAGAAACGCTTAAAGATCCAATCGTGAAAATATATTTTCACTACATTTATACGCCAGAGAAGAGGATTTGACTATGATGGATGAGCAAATATGTTGACATTGTATAGATGCGGTGGCGGCAGAATAGGAGAGGATACTGTGCCAAGAAGCAATTACAAATCTGACCTTTATAATATGGCACCCTTGCACTAGTGTTAGTGTGCACTTTTGTAATTTCACACATCGAGAATCTATATCTATATCTATATCTATATCTATATACCAATATAAAAAGTTCAAAGGGCAGATTCAACTAATGTCGGCCATCAAATCAGGCCAATTCAACGAGTCAAGTTGCTTCAATTGTGAGCGCTTAAAATATTTAGCGTGCATCAATACCATATCAAATATTAGCCCCAGCGTATATCAAATAATATCCTACCTAAGATATGCATGCAATTAATATACAGCCTAATATTAGCATGCATCGCACGCGGGCATTTAGTAGTGAGTATAAATACATGGTTGCCCAAGCCGTTTGTGATATGCACCAATAGTACATTGCATTGTTAGAGTAGAGAACAGAGTAAATCGGGGTTGTCGAATACGATGCGGGACATGCAAGGCTTTTCTTCGGTATTTGCGGTGGCTTTGCTTGCCGGAGTTTTCCTCGCTTCCCTTCCTTCAGGTATGTCTTTGTATATATGTGGTTTTGTATGTATATGTATTTAGATGTTTCTGTAAGTATGTATTACTGAATTTTGATTTAAATGACCCCTTCTTGCCGGGTTCTACTATATTTTGTCTTCTATAAAGTAGAGCGTGTTTGTAAAGCAGTTGTATGTTCGTACTGTTTTTAATATATGACCCATACATTCTTGTCGGGTTCTACTACCAAAGCAATAATACAATTGTCGGATATGTATATTGATACCGTTAAGGTTTCATAACTATATCCACGGGAAAAAGGTTTCATAGGCACATCCCGCAAAAAACAATGGTTTCATATCCACACGAAGAGTTCCATCGAAAGTATTGTGACATCGACCAACATGTGCCTTTCACTTAGTTTGCTGGTTTATTGTGGTCAATATTATGTTTAAAGTACAGTAGATTTTAGCCATTTTTATATCTGGATATTAATTTTCCTTAATAAATTATTATACGGTGCAGGCGTGCAATCCATCGGCGTGTGCTACGGCATCATCGCAAACAACCTCCCACCGCCGAGGGAAGTGGTGCAGCTCTACAGGTCCAAGGGCATCACCAACATGCGCATCTACTCCGTCCAGCTCCAGGCGCTCGACGCGCTCCGTGGCTCCGGCATCAGCCTCATGCTCGGCACCACCAATAACGACGTCGCCGTCCTTGCCGGCAGCCGGTCCGCCGCCACCTCCTGGGTGCGGACCAACGTAAAGCCCTACCACAGCGCCGGGGTGACCATCCGGTACATCGCGGTCGGCAACGAGGACACGGGCGGCGCCGCGCAGCGCATCCTCGCCGCCATGCGGAACCTCAACACGGCCCTCGCAGCGGCTGGCCTTGGCGGCATCAAGGTGTCCACCGCGGTGAGGTTCAACGTGCTCACCAACTCCTTCCCGCCCTCCGCCGCCGTGTTCGCTCAGCCCTACATGGTCGACATCGCCCGGCACCTGGCCAGCACCAGGGCACCGCTACTCGCCAACGTGTACCCGTACATCGCCTACAGCAACAACCCGAGGGACATCAAGCTCGACTACGCGACGTTCCAGCCGGGCGCGACACCGGTCAGGGACGCCGACAGCGGGCTCGTCTACAGGAACCTCTTCAGCGCCATGGTCGATGCCATGTACGCGGCGCTGAAGAAGGCCGGGGCGCCGAGCGTGAGGGTGGTAGTGTCGGAGAGCGGGTGGCCATCCGCCGGCGGGCTCGCGGCGACACCGGAGAATGCGCGGGCGTACAACCAGGGCCTCATCAACCATGTGGCACACGGCACGCCCAAGAAGCCTGGTCCCGTGGAGGCATACGTGTTCGCCATGTTCAACGAGAACCAGAAGCCCGGGGTTGAGACTGAGAGGCACTTTGGGCTCTTCTATCCCAACAAAACGCGGGTGTACCCCATCAATTTCAGAGGAAGATTGGTTGCGGCCAACCACACGAACTCCCATGGGTTTGGTGGACACTAGACTGATGAACATTTCATAACATAATAATATACTCGTAGAGAGAATAAAAAATAGTATCAAATCAATCATGCATAATGGCAAACATCTTCTCTGCCTAATCTCTTCTCTAACTCTATCTATCTTTAGAGACCATATCATGGCACCATGCTTTTACATTGTTCTCACTTCATTTTCATTCTTTAAAATTTCAAAACCCAAAAACACCGGATAGTGAACACAAAATTTTAATAAGTGGGCTCACGCATTATCAGGCTCGCTCGCCGGACCACATCCCAGCCCATAAGCATCAAAATTCCGTTGGCACTTGGGCTGTCCTGTACCCCCAATTCGTGCAGCTCGCTCGCCCGACGCTGCACACGTGACACGACCGCCTGTATCTCACAGAAATGGAAAAAAGTCCAAAATAAACCTTGAAGTTGTTGACGAAAGCTAAATCAAACCCTGAACTTTGAATCCCGAAAATTAACATTCTGAACTTGCAATCCCGGTCTATTTTGGACCCTATACCTGTTTGCCACACCGGGACTACTACAATCCCGGCCGGGATAACCAACTACTCTCACGCGCAAGAATTTGGGCCGGCCCACTATAGCACAACAAGAATTCGTGAAGCTTAAAAAATGTTCACACATTTCTAAAATTGTTCAGAAGTTTACAAATGTTCCTGTTTTATATATTTGGCACAAATTCAATTAATTTTGTGTTTTAAAAAATAGTTGGAGTTATGAAATTCTATTCATATTTTAAAAAACTGTTCGCGATTTCAAAAAAATTCACATTTATCAAAAAATGTTCAGAATTCCAACAGTTTTTCACATGCTATGAAACATGTTTCGGATTTTCAGAATTGTGTCATATTTTTTAATAATGTTTTTGAAATTTTATAAATTATTTCATAAATAATATTTTTTTAAATGTTTCGGATTGTTGGTTGTGGACTTGACTGGGCCGGCACACAAGACATAATGAGAGTATTTGTTTTCCTATCACGCACCATAAAAATTCTTTCTTTCTTTTTCTTGACGCGCGGCGTAATAACTTCGAAAGAGAAAAAAATGCCGTGGAGTCAAACTTGGGACCTGGAAGGTTTGATCTGATTTTCACTAGCCACTGCACCAGACGACTGTGACTGAAAAAATGAGAGGCCAAAAATATTTAATCCGAAACCAAAGCGTGACATGACCGCCTACAAGTTTAGGCCTCCTTTGTTTAGAGAAATTTCATAGGAATTCTAGAGGATAGGATTCTTATAGGATTTTTTCCTTTAAAGCCCTTTGGTTCATAGGAATGGATTCCTATTCCTACATAGGATTGGTTCCTATCCTTCACATTTCATAGGAAAATAAAAAAGAGCCTAGGCTCAATGGAAAAATTCCTTTGGTGTCAACAAAATGACATCTTGTTTCCTATTCCTATTCATAGGATTTGAGATACATGTCATCTCATTTCCTACAAGATTCCTATTCTTATGATAATCCTATCCTATGAACCAAAAGAGGCCTTAGCTTTCGCCTAAAAGTTTAGCCACCGCCCACCCGCCTGTGACAGTTTAGCTTTCGCCTACAAATTCATTGTTTGTTTTGGACTTTTAAAAAAAAAAAACGTGACAGGACCACCCGGAGCTCCTGCTCTGCTCGCCGCCGCAGCAAGCATTCCACCTGCCGCCTTCATCCACGCTCTCACCGCCACGGCCGCACCACCACCCTCGCCGACTAAATCCATCAGGCCTCCCACCGCTCGGAGCCGCCGCCCGTCGCCGGGCGTGTCCTCGACCTCGCTTCTCTAGGGACCGCTTGACCTACCGCCGGATAGATGCTGGGCACGCGCCGTTCTGTCCTACTTACCTCCGTCGGGTCGGGTCCGAGCTCACCACGGGAGCCCTGGGCGGGTCGTCCTCAGATTCATCGGCCGCGGCCATCCTGTGTTCTCCTCCTCCTCCTCAGATTCATCCCTATTCTCCTTCGAGTCTTCGAGCTCCTCGCTCCCGCATGTCGATGGTGAACTATCTCAATGTTAGATTGGGTTTGTGTGGAATCCTTGCTAATGTAGTATAGTTCGATTGGATGCTGCATTAGCCCAGTGGAATCTTGCCCTTTCGAGATTGATGACCATGAGTCAGTGACATCCAGTAGCAGGAGTATGTGACACCAAAAATTCCTCACTGGTTCCATTGCAGTACTTGGAGTATTACTAGCTACTTAGGATTGATTGGCATTTGAGAATATGAGAGGCAATAACAATTTATCATGCTATTTTCCTCTGATGTGAAATGTGATGTGAGCATCCATTTTTATACTGTACTAACATTCTGTATTCTATTCAGCCTATCATGTTCAGTTAATCAGTTGGACGCTGGATCATAGCAGCTGTTGTGTTACCCTATGAGTATATCATCGTAATGTTGCCGTTTTCACATTTACTGTCACCACTTTGTCCATATATTTTTCATTAGCTTAGGCCTCATTCGGTTTGGAGGATTTTCATAGGAAAAGCATAGGAATAAGGATTCCAGAGGAAAATTTCCTATGTATGCATTCGGTTTGTAGGAAATGCGTGCAGGAATTTCGTAGGAATACTACTCATTTCCTGTGTTTTTGGAGGAAACTACACATCCACTCAAAGCTCATTTTACGCGTAGGAACGAGGCAAGTTAATTCCTTAGGATGGCAAGTGACATCCTATCATATTCCTATAGTACTCCTAATTCCTACGTTTTGATTTTCTCCAAACCAAATGAGCCCTTAATGGAGTGTAAACTTCTGGAATTGGCTCTTACCATCCTGCTTGCTGGTTACTAAAGGTTGCATAATTCAGAATTCAGATGACCTGATCAACTGATGCACCGTTTTCTTCCTATATCTTGGCATTTCAGCAATGGAACAAGTCAAAGCTATATACAGTGAACTACTTTTGAAATTGCTTCATACTCGAGCCAAACTCATCTGAAATGGGTTAGAATAAATGAATAAATGGCGTGCATTGATACACACAGAGGCCAGAGGTTTATCTCTTTTTTGGAAAGAAAAAAACAAACCGAAATGGGTTAGAAGACGTCTGCAATATCCTTTTTAATCTGAGTTTATGGCATGAAGTTTCAGGTTCAAGCTCTGGTGTAAAAGTAGCAATATGTACTTAGAAATTAGAATATAGTACACCAGAAATTTTTACTTCCATTTCTACTTGCAAATAGTTCAAGCTCTGATGTCAAAGTCACCGGAGTATCTTTCTCTCTTTGATTTGAGCTTTACTGTTGGTGTTGGGAGTTATTCTCTCCAAAAAAAATTTGGTATAAATCATGGTAATTAAGAATATTGACCATGACATGGAAATGTTATTAATACTCCGTCCTATCTCGGGAATAAGAGAGAGACTCTTCAGATTATTGCCTTGGGAATATAAGAAGTCTGCATGCAATGCACGCTTAAATGACTATACTTTTGACCTGGACGCTCCTTCATAAGTACACAGATAACAGATTAAGACCGAACCACCATTCCCTTGATACATTCTGCTGCAGCTCTCCAACCTTCAGCACCGCAGTGAGCTTCTTCTGCGAAGCTTGTTCAGGTTTGCAATTTATTTACTCTTCAACGCCTGCATAGAACATCAGTATTTGTTTTTTAGTTTTCTCGTTGTTTTTTGGTTTCCTTTTATTTCTGCTGATTGTCAGAAACTGGTAGGATATAGAAATCAGTCTCATTATACAGTGATAGGAATTTCAGAAACTGAATGTTCTATGGTGTTTAACCATCAGTGATTTCAGAGAAATATTTCATGCATCAGAAAATTATGGTTGACACAGTTTCTTCTGCCAAGTTGCTCTCTTTGTTTACAATTTAGTCATTTCTTTCCTTCTACCACGCCTGCATAGAGCAGCAGTATTTGTTTTTGTATCTTATTAGTTGTTTTGCTTTCTTTTTATTTCTGCAGAATTTCAGAAACTGATATAAAAATAGTCATGTTGTACATTGATAGGAATTTCAGAAACTGATTGTTCTATGGTTATTAATCAGTGTTTTATTTCCCATGAGCACAGGAAACCTTCTTGTATTCCCAAGGCATTAATGGCTTTTGAGTTCTTCACGATCTTGCTCTCAAATTCGTTGAAGAAACTGGTACCGAAATACATCCTACTCGTACAATCTAATCTATTTCTATGCATTGATCTTTGATCTGTTTGGTCGCTTGAACACTTGCTTTCAACCACTGCTTAATCTTCGTCGCAGAGGCTGCCAGGCAAGTTCGCTAGGGTGTTCGACGGCCATGAGCCCTTTGAAGTGAAGTTGCGGGAGGCCGGGCGCTGGCATCGCTTGTGGGACGTGGAAGTTGTGTTCGACGCCGAGGGCCACATTTACCTGGGGCGCGGCTGGGAGCAGTTCGCCGGCGCTCATGATCTGCGGCTCGGGCACTTCCTCGTCCTAAGCTATGACGGCTGCCACGCCATGCTCACCGTGAAGGTGTTTGATGGGAGCATGTGCCGCAGGCACTACCAGAACGACAGTGATGCTAGTATGCGGCTCTTCTTGCTTTTCTTTGTCTTCCTCTCAATATGGTGGTTGTAGCTTCTAAGAATAAGTTAAAGAAGCCTTTATTGCATTTCTCCAGGCAGTGGGAGCAGCGGCGACAGTGGCAACACCTTGGTAACCTTCTTCTGCCATGTTCCACTCTTTGCTTGAAATTTAGTCACGCGTCTTCTCTTCTTCAATACTGTAGTGTTGATCCATGGACAGAGTTTTCCCCCTTCAACCATGTACCCCACTTTAGTTTGACATGAATCTTCTTACCTCATTTTCAATTACTTCAATTATTTTCAAATACTTTGCCTAGTTTCTCATCATGTACATGGTTCGACTTCTGGGACAGCAGGGAGCGGAGGGGGAAGGGCAAGTGCCACCGCAGACAGAGGCAGAGGAAGGCGACGGAGAGCAGGTACCCCAGTTCTCTAAAGTGTTCACCTCTAGCAAGTTGTGCACTGTCCAATTTATGCTGCTGCCCAAATCAAGGATGCAGTGTTTATAAGTGTATATATGCGGTCAAAATCAAGCTCTGATGCATAGCGTAGATATTAGATGCCTGAATTATATAGATTTTTTTTACAAACACCTAATGAATGTATTAGGAATCGTATAGCAGTGCATATGTAGATGCCTGAAGTATCAACTTTGCATATATCCAGGGGGCACATAATTGCCAGTTGCATAACTGTCACTTGCAGACATCCAACATACATGCTTTGAGTAATTGCATAATTTTCAATTACTCTCTCCGTTTAAAATTAATTGAATTTCTAGGTTGGTTGTTAGTCAAATTTTCTTAAGTTTGACAAAGTCTATTGGAAAATGGCCTAAGATCGACTTACAAACAAAATTGGGGCATATGATCAAATCCCACCAAAAGGTCTTAGGCCATCATTTGGACCGCTAATGGCATGAGCTCTGCTTTTGCATTTCGAAGAGGGCATCATACTGATCTTGAATAATTTCAGGGTATCAAATTAGTTATGCAAACACCTTTGAAAAATTTCACCTGATATAATATATGATTGGTTTTATAGGGCGTATCCAAGATGAGTAATCCATGTGATTCAGATGGAAGCCAGAAGGGAAGATCTTATTGTTCTGAGAAATTGTCAGGTTAAGTTTTGTACTCAGATTATTCAGTTACCCTCCGGCACATGTTGTCTTACTGTTGAAACATTCTACAGCAGAAGACAGTCTATCTGTAGACAATTCTGTGGAGTTAGCCAATCTACAGACGCTTTCCAGTAACTATGTCTTATCAACGCAGTGCTATCTTACAAAAGCACAGAAGGTGAAAATAGACGCGCTTATAGAGAAAATTCAACCTAAATTCACAGTGCTAGTTGTACAGATGAAGAAGTCGAACGTAAAACGGCATGCTACTCTGGTACGTAAGTTTTGCCATCTGCATTTTGTATGAAAATTGCTCACTGTCTGTACCTACACACATTGTCTTGTTATATGACACTATTTAGGTCAGTCAGTGTTCTGGTTCTAACTCAAAACTCTGAACGATATGCAACGAAATGCATATGCATTACTAAATCAACATTATCGATGCCTTTGTTACAGTCTTAGCTTCTTAACTCTTTACTACTTCAGGTATCAGATATAACAAGCATAACAGTATCACTATCCATTTTGTCCTATTTTTCAATTAGATAATACATAAGGATTATGCACTCGAGCACTTTCCATGTGAAGATACTACTGTCATACTCCAGCTGCCTGGGAAGAACAAGGATTGGAAATGCACATTCCGCATCAGGCCATCCGGCGTGTCTGATGCTGGTCGGCGCAACCTCTTTTTGTACAACTTTGCTTGTGACAACCATATTAATGAGGGTGATATCTGCCTCTTTCAACCAATGACAAATGTGAAGCAGAAAAGGTTCATAGTGACAGTCCATGTCCTTCACAAAGCGAACATTGATCATTCCTCTGGTGGAAGAACTGACATTGGCTCAAATCACGGAAGAAAAAGGGCCAAGATGGGCGCCGTTAAGGGCAAACCACACACCGATGGTAAGTCAGCACGACACTAAGCTGTTCCCACTGCTAGGATACATGTCGCACACTTGGGTTCACATTATATATGTCTAACATATGAAAACTTGTCTGTGTGAAGAGCATGAAGTCTCTGAGGGTTCCGAGGGAGCTTCTGGGCGTCTCTTCATGCTGTCAGAGAAAGCTTTTCTAACACCAGCACAGCGGAAGAAATTGTTAAAGAAAGTTAAGAAGATTAAGTTCAAACCACCCTTTTATGTTGCTATCATGAGCAAGAGCACTGTCTGTCAGCGTGGCAGCCAAAACAATCCCATGCTAGTAAGTTCAAGGAAAACATTTCTTTTGCTTTCTATCAGTTCCTGGATTGCATCCGTATCCTTTGGTAAAATGATAAGATAAATAGGAATGAATTTCCCACGTATGTCTGCATCTGTGTCATTCTAACATTTGCCCTCTGTTATGTATATGAACAGCGCTTTGGCTCGCAGTACGCAACCAGGTATCTTGTTGAGAAGTTTTCTGGTGGCCATCCTTGTGGAAAACGTAGAGGAGTCGAGTTGGTGCTTCTGCGGGAGGGCAAGAGTAGGTCATGGCCTACCAAGCTGCGGCATAGCTCGCAAGGCTCGAGGGTTCTCAAAGGATGGCCATCTTTCGCCCGCGACAACCACCTGCGGGAGGGGGACCTCTGCCTCTTCAAGCTGCTGAAGTGTGAGGAGCTTCTGACAATGTGGGTTTACATCGTCCGCCGCTAGAAATGTTATCCTGAAGCATGTCTTGATGCTGCTGCTCCTACGACAATGTTGAACTTTGGGTCAGTCTGGGAGTGGAAAACTGTGTGGCTCGTCTCCAAAACAAGGGAGTCGTTGAGCATGAAACTCTAATCTATATCATTGGACGATTATCTTGTTGGGTTTCTTAGTTCTGTGAGACTTTGTTAATTTGAGAGTAATTTGGATGGGTCAAGTTTGAACAACATGTGATGTGTTGCTAACTTGCTCTTGTTTGAGGGCACTGTTTTTGCTTGTGGGTTCTCACAGAATTTGAGGCAGTGCGTAATGGTTGTTCAAACTGTTCTGCAACTCCTGCCGGCGATAATGGGATTTTGTCCAACATACTAGCTAATCTGCAATGACACCCAGACCCAGTAGCCAGAGTATGTGATTAGAAATTACACACTGACTCTATTACATTATTATTATCTAGTACTACTTGCCATTGTTTTAGCCGATAATGGGATTTGGTTAACATGTGAGAATATGAGAAGCTATAATGTTTTTCTCTGTTATGTGAGAGTCCACATTGATATCATGTTCAGTTAGTCAGTTGGACGCTGGATTATAGCTGTTGGTAATGTCTTGGTTGTGTTACCGTATTGCATCGTGAGAATATCTTTGGTTTCCCATCTATTGTTAGCACTTTGTCCACAGTGATTTTTACTAACTTAGTGGGTATAAACTTCTGAAAGTGGTCCTTGCTACTTTCTGGTTACTACACACAGTATTTAGAATTTGGAATTCACGTGACCTGATCAATGGATACAGCCGTTTTATATTTATTCAGTACTCATGGCACCAATGAAACATGTCAAAGCTATACAATGAAATAATTTTGAAATTGCTTAATATGGACCTAAAGCTACACACATCTTCTGAATGGGTTAGAATAAATGAATAAACGGTTTGCATTGATTTATGCAGAGGCCAGCGGTTTAATCTCCTTTTCATTTCAGAAAAAAAATCCAACATAGGTTAGAAGACACAATCTCCTTTGAATCTGAGTATATGGCATGGCATTTTCCGGTTCAAGCTCTGATGTGAAAGTAGCACCAATATCAAGAAAATAGGCAAGAAATATTTTGCTTCAAAATAGGCGATGATTCGGTTGCGTGAGGATGGCAGGCGGGGAGGGCAAAGGATGGAGGTGCGACCATCATGGAGAGTCGTGCTCGGCATCCGCCTTTGCGTCTTCAAGCCGCCCTCAAGGTCCAAACATACTAGCTAATCTGCAATGGCGCCCAGACCCAGTGGCCAGAGTTTGTGATTAGACATTTCCTCATTGGTTCTAGTACAATATTAGCTAGTAATTGTCACAGTTTTAATCGGTCATAAGATTGGGTTAACTTGTCATAATATGAGAAACTATAATATCTTCCCCTGTTGTAATTGAGCCTCTTGTTTTCTTTGACCTGTTTGAGCACCTATGTTGATATATGCTGTATGTTCTTTTCAGCATATCAATGTTCAGTTAATCAGTTGGACGCCGGATTATATATAGCCATGGGTGAAGTCTTGGCTCTGTTACCCCTATTTTATCATGAGAATCTCTTCAGTTTCCCATCTATTGTTAGTACTTTGCCCACAGTGATTTTTATTAGCCTAACGGGCTATGAACTTCTGAAATTGGTTCCCACCATGCTGCTTTCCGGTTCATACAGGTAGTACTATTCAGAATTTATAATTCAGATGAACTCATCAATGGATGCACCATTTTGTGCATATTGTGCACATCCGCTTTAATTAAACATGTCAAAGCTATGTACAATGAAATAATTTTGAAATTGCATAATATGGACCTAAAGCTAGACACATCTTCTGAATGAGTTAGAATAAATGAATAAATGGCGGAGGCCAGCGGTATAATCTCCTTTTTGGGAAAAAAATATCTGACATGGGTTAGAACTTAGAAGACACCTGCAATATCTATTCAATCTGAGTATATGGCATTAAGGCTCAAGCTCTGATGTGAAAGTAGCATTATCAAGAAACAGGCAAGAAATATTTTTTTGCAAATTTTCCATGCGTGGGCAAACTACTTTGAGTTTTGAGAAAGCGGCTATAGGGAAACTGATTTTTGGGGAATATGAGAAGTTTGCATGCAGTGTTGCCTCTTTGATAGTTTGATTTCAGTAGTACTGTTGGGAAATAGCCTCTCTAGTTTTTTGTCAAATCACGGTAATTAAGGAGGGTGAGCATGACATTAATCTACTCGATAGTAGTACTACTACTCAGATTTATGTCTTGGAAATATGAGAAGACTGCATACAGCTCCCTTCATAAATGACTTTTGACCTGTGTGCCCTTGCAGTGCCTGGATGCCCCCCTTCATAAGTAAGCCCAGACTAGTAGTATTCCCTAGTACAGCGCAGGAGCCTTCAGCACAACGGTAAGCTTCTTCTTCCAAGTTGCTCTCTGTGTTTGCAATTTAGTCAGGTCTTTTCTTCTTCTACACCTCAATGGAGCAGCTGTATTTTTTTTTTAAATATTGTTGTTCTGCTTTCCTTTTTGTTTCTGCTCATTGTCAGAACCTGGTAGGAATCTTGTTATACAATGTAGGAATTTTAGAAGCTGATTGTTCTATGGCTGTTAACCATCAGTAATTTTTCCCTTTTAAAGAGATATCAGTTATTGATTTAGATCTGCGTTTGTCCCCCTAGTAGCATCACAAATGGAGGATAGTGATCACTAGATCCACTCAGAAAACTATTGCATGCATCAGAAAGATCTCTTTGTTTACAATTTAGTCACGTACGTCTGCTCTAGTCCAACACCTTCATAGAGCAGCAGTGTTTTTTTCCTTTGCTATTCGGCCTGGCGCAGCGGTGAAGTCCTCCCCACTTGTGCCAAGAGGTCCTAGGTTTGAACCAGCCTCTCTGCATTGCACTTTGCAGGGGTAAGACTAGGTTCCTGTAATCCCTCCCCAGATCCCACCTTGTGTGGAGCTTCTATGCACATGGTCTGTCCTTTTGTTATTCGGCTTCCTTTGTATTTGTGCTAAATTTCGGAAACTGACAGGAATGTAGTGTAAAACAGTCATGTTGTACACTCATAGGAATTTCAGAAACTGATTGTTCTATGGTTGTTAACCATCAGTCTTTTAGTTCCTTTCTAAGTGATATATGTGATTTATTTAGATCTGCACATGCAACATCAGAAAGGAATCGTAGTGATCAATAGACCCAGTCAGAAAATTATTGCATGGATGAGAAAGCTTCTTCTGCCAAGTTGCCCTCTTGTTTGCAGTATAATCATGTCTTTTCTTATACAAGCACACCTTCATGGAACATCAGTATTTCTAATTTTATTTTCTTGTTCTTTTGCTTTCTTTTTACACAAGAATCAAAACAGATTCTAAGGCCAGCATTAGTTATGTAGTGTTCACAGCATTTTGTTGCTTCTGTTATATTTTTAAACAAAGAAAGTCTGTCCTTACCCTCAAAAGAGTTTAGGGCATAGTTATCAATCTTAACTGATTTTAGGGTATTACCAGTTACGCAATCTGAAATTTGAATAGTACCATAGTTTTAAATAGCGGCACCCTGCTCAAATAGCTATAGCCCACTATTTTGCAACTTTATCGGACAATTGTACATGAATACCATTTAGCGTCACCTTGCTCAAACAGCTATAGCCGGGTATTTAAAAGTTTGCATTGTATGTGATTCATTTTACAGGACGTATCCAAGATGAGAAACCCTTGTGAATCCTGTGAGAGGAAGATAAGGTTCATCACAAAAATAAATGGGAATTTTATGCATATCTTGGTAAGCCTTTTCTAACTTCCCTACTTCAGTGGTTGCCTGATGTTTTTAGAGTTTTTTCATTGCATTAAAACAATTGCTGCTTGTTACAGGTCATACCTGAGTGGTTTGTGAATCAGTTTGGAGGAAAGGTCTGGAGATCCATCAAACTACAAACCCCCAATGGTAACATGTATGATGTTGCAGTTACTGAGAATATGAATCGAACAATGCTGAAATCTGGTTGGGCATCATTTGTTGATGCCAATCAAATAGAAGAAAATTATACCTTGATGTTTCGGTACCTTGGAAACGCCCTCTTTGAGGTTATAATATTTGATTCCAATGGTAAGGAGAAAGTCTTATGCTGTGCCGGGATGAAAGCAGCCTCTGATGTTAATGAACCAAGCAGTCGCCATGTTGATAATTCGAGCAGTTCTCATGATGGTACTACTCAGTCATTAGCAGATGAATTTTCAGATTCATATGGAAGCCAGAAGGAAAGCTCGTACTGTTACAGAAAATCAGCAAAGATGCCTGCAATGTCTAATTCTTCTGAGGAATTCTCAGGTTAAGTAGTGTCCTCAGATTATCCAGTTACTCTCCACCACATGTTCTCTTAAGGTTGGATTTTTCTTACAGCAGAAGACAATTCTTTGGAGTCAGATCGACAAAAGCTTTTCAAAATATTATGTCTTGTCAGGGCAGTGCTATCTTACAGAAGCACAGGAGGTAAAAATGCTTGCACTTGTAAAGAAAATTCGACCTGAAATCCCGGTGCTTGTTGTCCAGATGAAGAAGAGCAATGTAAACAATAGTCGTACTCTGGTACGTAAGCTTTACCATCACATTTTGTGTAAACTGCTCACTTTCTGTAGCCATGTACAGTTTGCTTTCTATTTAATAAAGTCCATGGTCTTACTCTAAAGATGTTTGCACAAAATGCATATATGCACACAGTTGAAACCATGGATATACACAAAGTTCATAACTAAATTAGTATTATTGTTGCCTTATCAGTTGAAACCATGCGTATTGGAACAATTTAGACTTTCTGGTAGTGCTACTGTCTTATCTATTTAGTACTTGGGCTATGAGATAAAACATCTCAACAGTATCACTATCACTTTCTATAACTTTTTCAATTAGGCAATATGTAAGGATTACGCACTCGAGCACTTGCCATGCGGAGAAACAGTTATCATACTCCAGCTGCCTAGGAAAAACAAGGTTTGGAAGTGCAAACTCTATAACAGGCCATCTAGAACGTCTGATGCTGGTCGGCGCAACCTTTATTTGGGGAACTTTGTCCGTGACAATCCTATCAGAGAAGACGATATCTGCCTCTTTCAACCAATGACAAATGTTAAGCAGAAAAGATTCACAATGACTGTCCATCTCCTTAGCAAAACGAGCATTAATCATTCCCCTGGTGCAAGAACTGGCATTGGCTCAAATCATGGAAGGACAAGCACAAAAAAGGTAGGTGATGTGGAGGAACCACCTACCGATGGTATGTCAGCTTGACACTATCTCTTGCCACAGCTAGGATGCATGTGTCACATTTCATTTCGCATTATACTTTACTGATTCATGTGACAACTTGTCCAGGTGAAGAGTACTCTTCGGAACATGAGGAACATGAAGTCTCTGATGATTCTGAGGGAGGTTCTGAACCTCCCTTCATGCTGGCAGACAAAGCTTGCCTAACATGGGCACAAGAGAAGAAAGTGTTGGAGAAAGTTGAGGAAATCGAGTCAGAACTGCCCTTGTATGTTGCTATCATGCGCAAGTCCAATGTCTGTCGGGGTGGTTCCTATAACACCCCCACCCTAGTAAGTTCATGGATAACATTTTCTGTCGCTGCCTATTAGTACTGTACAGATGGGAACAAATCTCCATGTATCTCTATATTTGTGACATTCTAACTTTTGCCCTGCCTTATCTGTATAAACAGCGCTTTGGCTCGCAATACTCAAGCAGATATCTTGTTCAGAAGTCTGCTGCTGGCTATCATCGTGGAAAGAGTAGTGTGATCAGTTTGGTGCTTCAGCGGGAGGAGAAGAGCAGATCATGGCCAACCAATTTGAAACACAGCATGCAACACACAACTCATGTGGTGAAGGTTCTCAAAGGATGGACGTTTTTCGCCCGCGACAACCGCCTGAGGGAGGGGGACCTTTGTCTCTTCTAGCTGATAAAGAACAAGGAGCCTCTGACTATGGTGATCCATATTATTCGCCGTGAGGAATGTTAGCCTGAAGCATGTATTGCATGCTTCTGCTTTGGTGATCATGAACCCTGGTGGTGGAAAACTATGTACGTTGGGATGTGGCATATCTTGAACGAGGGAGTCGTAGAGCAAGAAACTTATCTGCTATTATCTTAGTATTTTATTACTTCTACCAGTACTTTGTTAATTTCAGAGTTATTTGGACGGTTTGAGTTTGAAAATGTTATTATGTGTTTCTAAGGTTGATTTATGTGAACATCTTTATTTTTCATGGGATTTATGTGTTGAACTTTGAAGATATACATCATTCGCTGTGAGAAATGTTAGCGTGAAGCATGCTGCTGCTACGCTGGCCTTGAACTCTGGGAGCAAAAGTTATGTGGTTTATCTCCAAACGAGGAAGTCGTTAAGCAAAAAACTTATCAGTTATCTTGGTGGTTTCTTAGTCCTGTGAGAAATTTGTTAATTTGAGAGTGATTTGGATGGGTCAAGTTTGAACGACCTGTGATGTGTTGTTTGAAGGCACTGTTTTTAGCTTGTGTATTATCCGCAGCAGCGAGTGGATTCGTTTTGTGATATCTGTAGCAGCGAGTACCGGAAGAAAAGCATGCAACAGTCTTTGTCGAACCCTGGCGTCAAGATCTATTTCCCAAGGTGTCGAACCAACCGACGGAAGGTCTGCTGTACAGGCTCACGAAGTAAAAAATAAATGAAATAAGAGAGGCAGGAGAGGCACTGCTTCCTGCCAGAGTAGGTGAATTTGGTTGCTGAAGAAACAAACTGAAGAATAAGCAGCTTGGCTTAGGTATGTATAGTATAGTGCCCAAACTGCCACTTAGTGCATCTCTAGCCGCGACCCCAACAGGGCCCCCCAGGCCACTTTTTCGGCGCCGGCGCCGAAAAAACGGCTCAGTCGCGCCCCCAGGACGCCGAAAATCGCCGATTCGGACCTTTTTTCCGCCCGGCGGTCACAGGTCGAACCCGGCGCGCTGGGGAGCAGTTGGGGGCTCCGGCGCTAGGGAAAAGCACGCCTGGCCCACACCGACAGGGGAAAAGTCAAGGTTTTCTTCCCCCGACTCGCCTCGCACCCCCCGCGCCCTCGGCCACCACTAGCTATATCCCGGCGACGGCCGCCATCCTACTCCGCTAGATAGCCATTCCCCGCCGGAAAATAGCAGCGCTTCGCCGCGGCAGCCCCTCCCACAGCAGCTGGGCATTTCCGGCCGCAGAGGCGCGGTTTAACGGCGGGTACACGCCCACCGAGCGCAAAGTGTTCGGCGTTTTGCCTGCCTTGGCGATGGACTCGGATGAGGAGGAAGAGCTCGCCGCGCTGCTGGAGGAGGAAGCCGCGGCCGACGTCCAGGAAGAAGAGCATCTCATGGTGCTCGCCGCCCTCGCCCAACTGCTGGCGAGCAATGAAAAGCCGCGGCGAGGTGGCTCGGCGCCGGGGCGGATGAAAGCAAAGAACCGGCATCGTCTCCAAGGCTACTGCATGCTCTACTCCGACTACTTCGCCGATGCTCCACTTCATGGCGAGAGAACATTTCGGCGCCGTTATCGGATGAGCCAAAAGCTCTTCCTCAGGATTGTGAATTCCATCCGGGAGTTTGACAACTACTTCAAGTGCAAGATGGATTGCACTGGCGCTCTTGGATTCACCTCCATCCAGAAGTGCACGACAACGATGAGGATGCTTGCATATGGAGCTCCCAGTGATTCACTCGACGACTATGGGCGCGTGGCCGAGTCCACCAGCATAGAGTGTTTCTACAAGTTCTGTCGGGAAGTGGTGGCAGTGTTTGGGCCACAATACTTGAGAACACCCAATGCGGAAGACACTGCTCGGATCCTAGCCCAGAATGTAGCAAGAGGATTTCCTGGGATGCTTGGAAGCATCGACTGCATGCATTGGAAATGGAAGAATTGCCCATTTGGTTGGCAGGGGATGTACAAAGGCGGTTGCAGTGTGGTGCTTGAGGCGGTAGCCACACAGGACCTCTGGATTTGGCACTCCTTCTTTGGTATGCCAGGAACTCACAATGACATCAACGTGCTGCAGTGCTCTCCTGTTTTTGCCAAGCTCGTTGAGGGTCATTCTCCTTCGGTGAACTTCGAGATCAGTGGGCACCAATACAACAAGGGGTACTATCTAGCAGATGGCATCTATCCGAGATGGTCGACATTTGTGAAGACGATCTCAAACCCTGTGCCAGGAGGCAAGAACGCCTGGTTTGTGAAAGTTCAGGAGGCTTGCCGGAAGGATGTCGAGCGGGCATTTGGTGTGCTCCAATCTCGATTCGCTGTTGTTCGGTACCCCGCTCAGACCTGATCGAAAGATCAAATGTGGGAGATCATGACTTGCTGTGTCATCTTGCAAACATGATCATCGAGAGCGAGTAAGAAGACCCAGTGTTTGACACTGAACCATACTACAGGCAGGGTCCTCTAGCCGAAGTTGATCACCAGCTACCGGCAACTTAGACTGCCTATCTCAGTATGCGTCAGGAGATCCGAGACCCACAGGTGCATCATCAACTGCAGAAAGATCTGATTGAGCACCTATGGAGCCTCAAGGGGGACGCTGTGTGATGAAATAAGAGTTTTTATTTGTTGAACTATATAATTTGTATTGAACTGTTTGTTGTTGTACTATTTTGTTGAAGTATTTGATTTTTCTGTGTTAAAATATGTGATAAGAAATAATTGTGTTGATAATTGAATGCGGAGACACGGCGAAACCACGCCGGATATGGGCCTATTCTCGCCCATATGGGCCCTTTGTTCGCCGAAATTGGGCTGCAAAATGGGCCAATTTCGGCACCTGGGGGCGACGACTGGGCGCAAAACCGCCCCCAGCGCCGATTGTATCGCTGGCTCACCCCCAGGGGCGATTTTTTGCCCCTCCTGGGAGGCCAACGGCTGGAGATGCCCTTATTATCAACAGCAACATGATGACTTATTTCACCCTTTTGGTATTGAAGCATTCTTTGGGTTCGTCTATTAAAACATGGCTATTATATTTGGTCTAGATGGGTTAGGTTTAGGTCACCCTCTTTGCTGATTTTGTTCTTGATGTTGGTGTTGCAAATATTATGCATGTAGAATAGCGTGTGCTTTTTCTTACTTTTCTCACACAGCAGCCAACCACCGAACACTCACAGCCGACCTGGGTGTAAAAAACATTCAACATTAACAACTACATGACCGGATCATAAGGACTGTCCATCGACGTCATCATCATCAACCATCTCTCTCTGATCCGACGACTTCGACGAAAGAAATCAGACCCGCCTAACAGTCGACCGCTGCGTTGAGGACAGGGCAACTCCGGTTCATCCGATGAGTCTCGCTAGAGAAAGTTGCAAGGCTCATTCGAAACAAACCAGATGGAATAACTAAAAGCTCAAACCGCTTAAACCACCCTTGACGAGTCATTGTTGCGGCCATGACGCCCCGACATGAAGCTCCAAAGTCACTGCTACAAAAGCAAGGACTCACCTGTCAGCATGTCAGACAAAAGAATCCCATACTAGTAAGATCAAGGAAAACATCTTCTTTTGCTTTCTATCAGTTCCTGGATTGCATCTGCATCCTTTGATAAGATAAAGAGGAACAAATTTCCCAAGTATCTCTGCATCTGTGTCATCATCAAGGTTTTGGATCCCAAGTAGACTTTTTTTTCTCGCGCGGCACCGAAATTCTCGGTTACCATGGTAACCACGAAATACCGGAAAATTTCGTACAGAATTTAAAATTTGAATTGAAATTCAATTTTTTTAATCATACTATAGGTTAGTCCTGAACTCCTTTGTATCAGAAAATACATTCTGGTGCATTGGTTAGGTCGTGTATATCCATCTCTTGCCTTTAGATCAAGGTATCGAATCCAAAACCATGGTCATCATTCTAATGTTTGCCCTGCGTTATGTATATAAACAGTGCTTTGGCTCGCAGTGCACGGCCAGGTATCTTGTTGAGAAGTTTCTGTTGGCCATCATGGTGGAAAGCATAGTGGAATCAGTTTGGTGCTTCAGCGGGAGGGGAAGAGCAGATCATGGCCTACTAAGCTGCGACATTGCTCACGAGGCTCGAGGGTTCTCAAAGGTTGGCCATCTTTCGTTCGCGATAACCGGCTGCGGTGAGGGATCTCTGCCTCTTCAGGATGATGAAGAACGAGGAGCCGCCGACGATGATGGTCTACATCATTTGCCACTAGAAATGTTATGCTAAAGCATGTGTTGCATGCTGCTGCTGCTGCTACGATGATCATGAACTCTTGGTTAGTCTGGGAGTGGAAAACTGTGGCTCGTCTCCAAACGAGGGAGTGTTGAGCATGGAACGCTTAGCGGCCGATTATCTTGTTGGTTTCTTAGTTCTGTGAGAACTTTGTTAATTTCAGAGTAATTTGGATGGGTCAAGTTTGAGAGCACTATTTTTGCATGTGGGAATTACTCACACATCATAGAAGAATAACCAATCATCTCAGAGAAAAATCTAATGAAAACCATCTCAATAATACTGTGATGATCCACAATAAGATGAATGATTAAACAAGTCTCAATCTCCAGATGAGTATGAATAGAATCATACACCCTAATCTTACAACTTGTAATTTCTCTTACAACGATCATGATGAAATGATATAGAATAAAGATGAGAAACAAGACGAAGAAGCTCTTTAATGGTTCTTCTTCTCCGGATCTCTTCTCTCCCTGTTCTGGATGGAGTGGCGACGACCAGGTCTTTCTAATGATGAATGCCCCTTCAGGAAAGTTCTTCCTATTGATGAGGGGAAGCCTCCAGCGCCTAGTACGAGCGCTTGCACTTCTAACATTGGCCGTCTTGCGCTCTGTTGCCGCTGGTACAAAATCTTCCAATATGGAAGTTGCTTCAAATGGCTTGACTTCGTATAGTATTGCTTGGTTTCTTCCATAATTGTATTCTCTTGCCAAACAACAGAAAAGCGAGTTTTCTTTTCTCTTGAAAGGTTGGCGCTAGAAATAACCGAGAAGTAACGAAAACGCAGTGAAGACCAAGTCAAAATTATTTATAAGAAATGGCAAATTCTTGAGTCATCAGTACCACGCACCGTCTCCTTAGTTCTGGAAGATGTGCGTGGAGTTTCATAATTTGGTTATTAGTTCTCATATGAAATCCGATTTGGGCATTTTGGACTCGTTTGATTTGTATCGGAAAGCCTGATAACCTCCTCGCATTGGATCTCTAGTTTGGGCTTGTTGGGAAATCTCATTTTTGACAAACTCCATGGTAGGCATGTATCTAGTGCTTGTAATTCCTTTAGATTGATTCCAACATTGGTTCTTTCATTGCGCTAAGTCTATGGGAGTTCCAAATCACCTACAAACACAACACAACAAGAAAAATAGTAAAAATTAAGGACAATGCAATGCTCACGATAAAATGGGTGTAAAATGGAGATCATACATAATGGACATACAAATGGCTAATTGGGACATTATATGAAGAGTCATTGTGAAACAAATGAGCTCTAAAATGGTTCAAAAATTAGAGTCATCAAACTCCCCAAGCTTAAACCTTTCTCGTCCCGGAGTAAGAAAGTTGACTCTCTAAGCTCAGTATTGAGAACCCTTAGGCTTACATTCAAACCAAAGCCCAAAAGTATAACCTTATATTCATGTAAATTAACTTTGTAAAATTTAATCTAGCATTAGAGTAATACTTGTAATCCACTTAGTCCCATTGCCAAGGAGGTGAAGAAGGAAGAAATATTTTGTTGTGTCTAAATTCCCATTGCCAACCCATTGTATTTATCTTGTCTTTTGGTGTGATGACAATGTAGTTAGCCGAGCTAGTGATGATTGTTAAAGTTTATCTCAGTTCATTGATTCCTTGGAGAATTATTCAGGAGATGGTTGACCCCCGCCCCTCAAAAAGGTCAAAGGCGTGGTTTTCTGATGACTCAAAGGTTCTATTTTGGTTTATTTGAGTCATAGGGAAACCACACTTTCAAGAGGGGTCGAGGTGGTTTGTTGACAATGTGGGAACACTACAAAATATAAACACCAACTATCCTATACCTACTGTTGAGGAACGTTGCAGAAAACAAAAATTTTCCTACGGTTTCACCAAGATCCATCTATGAGTTCATCTAGCAACGAGTGATTGGATGCATCTACGTACCTTGTAGATCACGAGCGGAAGCGTTCAAAGAACGGGGATGAGGGAGTAGTACTCGTCGTGATCCGAATCATCGGAGATCCTAGCGCCGAACGGACGGCACCTCCGCGTTCAACACACGTACGGTCAGCGTAACGTCTCCTCCTTCTTGATCCAGCAAGGGGGAAGGAGAGGTTGAGGAAGATGGCTCCAGCAGCAGCATGATGGCGTGGTGGTGATGGAGCTGCAGTACTCCGGCAGGGCTTCGCCAAGCTCTATGGAGGAGGAGGAGGTGTTGGAGAGGGAGAGGAAGGCGCCAGGGCATGGGTGTGAGGCCCTTCCTCCCCCCACTATATATAGGGGGCCTAGGGGGGGGGGGCGCCGGCCCTAGGAGATGCAATCTCCTAGGGGGGCGGCGGCCAAGGGGTGGGGGGCTTGCCCCCCAAGCAACGGGGCGCCCCCCTTTAGGGTTTCCCCACCCTAGGCGCATGGGCCCTAGGGGAAGTGGCGCCCCAGCCCACTTTGGGCTGGGTCCCTTCCCACTTCAGCCCATGGGGCCCTCCGGGATAGGTAGCCCCACCCGGTGGACCCCCGGGACCCTTCTGGTGGTCCCGGTACAATACCGGTGACCCCGAAACTTGTCCCGATGGCCGAAATAGCACTTCCTATATATAATTCTTTACCTCCGGACCATTCCGAAACTCCTCATGACGTCCGGGATCTCATCCGGGACTCCGAACAACATTCGGGTTACTGCATATACATATCCCTACAACCCTAGTGTCATCGAACCTTAAGTGTGTAGACCCTACGGGTTCGGGAGACATGTAGACATGACCGAGATTGCTCTCCGGTCAATAACCAACAGCGGGATCTGGATACCCATGTTGGCTCCCACATGCTCCTCGATGATCTCATCGGATGAACCACGCTGTCGAGGATTCAAGCAACCCCGTATACAATTCCCTTCGTCAATCGGTATGTTACTTGCCCGAGATTCGATCGTCGGTATCCCAATACCTCGTTCAATCTCGTTGCCGGCAAGTCACTTTACTCGTACCGTAATGCATGATCCCGTGACCAGACACTTGGTCACTTTGAGCTTATAATGATGATGCATTACCGAGTGGGCCCAGTGATACCTCTCCGTCATACGGAGTGACAAATCCCAGCCTTGATCCGTGTCAACCCAACAGACACTTTCGGAGATACCCGTAGTATACCTTTATAGTCACCCAGTTACGTTGTGACGTTTGGTATACCCAAAGTACTCCTACGGTATCCGGGACTTACACGATCTCATGGTCTAAGGAAAAGATACTTGACATTGGAAAACTCTAGCAAACGAACTATACGATCTTGTGCTATGTTTAGGATTGGGTCTTGTCCATCACATCATTCTCCTAATGATGTGATCTCGTTATCAATGACATCTAATGTCCATAGTCAGGAAACCATGACTATCTGTTGATCAACGAGCTAGTCAACTAGAGGCTTACTAGGGACATGTTGGTGTCTATTATTCACACATGTATTACGATTTCCGGATAACACAATTATAGCATGAATAAAAGACAATTATCATGAACAAGGAAATATAATAATAATGCTTTCATTATTGCCTCTAGGGCATATTTCCAACAGTCTCCCACTTGCACTAGAGTCAATAATCTAGTTACATTGTGATGAATCGAACACCCATGAAATTCTGGTGTTGATCATGTTTTGCTCTAGGGAGAGGTTTAGTCAACGGATCTGCTACATTCAGGTCCGTATGTACTTTACAAATATCTATGTCTCCATCTTGAACATTTTCACGAATAGAGTTGAAGCGACGCTTGATGTGCATGGTCTTCTTATGAAACCTGGGCTCCTTGGCAAGTGCAATAGCTCCAGTGTTGTCACAGAAGAGTTTGATTGGCCCCGACGCATTGGGTATGACTCCTAGGTCGGTGATGAACTCCTTCACCCATATTGCTTCATGTGCTGCCTCCGAGGCTGCCATGTACTCCGCTTCACATGTAGATCCCGTCACGACGCTCTGCTTGCAACTGCACCAGCTTACTGCCCCACCATTCAAAATATACACGTATCCGTTTTGTGACTTAGAGTCATCCAGATCTGTGTCGAAGCTAGCGTCGACGTAACCCTTTACGACGAGCTCTTTGTCACCTCCATAAACGAGAAACATTTCCTTAGTCCTTTTCAGGTACTTCAGGATATTCTTGACCGCTGTCCAGTGTTCCTTGCCGGGATTACTTTGGTACCTACCTACCAAACTTACGGCAAGGTTTACATCAGGTCTGGTACACAGCATGGCATACATAATAGAACCTATGGCTGAGGCATAGGGGATGACGCTCATCTCTTCTATATCTTCTGCCGTGGTCGGACATTGAGCTGAGCTCAATTTCACACCTTGCAACACAGGCAAGAACCCCTTCTTAGACTGATCCATATTGAACTTCTTCAATATCTTATCAAGGTATGTGCTTTGTGAAAGACCAATGAGGCGTCTTGATCTATCTCTATAGATCTTGATGCCTAATATATATGCAGCTTCTCCAAGGTCCTTCATTGAAAAACTCTTATTCAAGTAGGCCTTAATGTTGTCCAAGAGTTCTATATCATTTCCCATCAAAAGTATGTCATCTACATATAATATGAGAAATGCTACAGAGCTCCCACTCACTTTCTTGTAAACGCAGGCTTCTCCATAAGTCTGCGTAAACCCAAACGCTTTGATCATCTCATCAAAACGAATGTTCCAACTCCGAGATGCTTGCACCAGCCCATAAATCGAGTGTTGGAGCTTGCACACCTTGTCAGCATTCTTAGGATCGACAAAACCTTCCGGTTGCATCATATACAATTCTTCCTTAAGGAAACCATTAAGGAATGCCGTTTTGACGTCCATTTTTCATATCTCATAATCATAGAATGCGGCAATTGCTAACATGATTCGGACGGACTTTAGCTTCGCTACCGGTGAGAATGTCTCATCGTAGTCAACCCCTTGAACTTGTCGATAACCCTTGGCGACAAGTCGAGCTTTATAGATGGTCACATTACCATCCGCGTCTGTCTTCTTCTTAAAGATCCATTTATTTTCTATGGCTCGCCGCTCAACGGGCAAGTCAGTCAAAGTCCATACTTCGTTTTCATACATGGATCCTATCTCGGATTTCATGGCTTCCAGCCATTTGTCGGAATCCGGGCCCGCCATCGCTTCTTCATAGTTCGAAGGTTCACCGTTGTCTAACAACATGATTTCCAAGACAGGGTTGCCATACCACTCTGGTGCGGAACGTGTCCTTGTGGATCTACGAATTTCAGTAGGAGCTTGATCAGAAGTATCTTGATCATCATCATTAACTTCCTCTCTAGTCGGTGCAGGCACCTCAGGAACATTTTCTTGAGTTGTGCCCTTTTCCGGTTCAAGAGGTAATACTTCATCAAGTTCTACTTTCCTCCCACTTACTTCTTTCGAGAGAAACTCCTTCTCTAGAAAGGATCCATTCTTGGCAACAAAGATCTTGCCTTTGGATCTGAGGTAGAAGGTATACCCAATAGTTTCTTTAGGGTATCCTATGAAGACGCATTTTTCCGACTTGGGTTCGAGCTTTTCAGGTTGAAGTTCCTTTACATAAGCATCGCATCCCCAAACTTTTAGAAACGACAGCTTAGGTTTTTTCCCAAACCATAATTCATATGGTGTCATCTCAACGGAGCCCTATTTAAAGTGAATACGGCAGTCTCTAAAGCATAGCCCCAAAAAGATAGCGGTAAATCGGTAAGAGACATCATAGATCGCACCATATCTAATAGAGTGCGATTACGATGTTCGGACACACCATTACGCTGAGGTGTTCGAGGCGGCGTGAGTTGTGAAACTATTCCACATTTTCTTAAGTGTGTGCCAAATTCGTGACTCAAGTATTCTCCTCCATGATCTGATCGTAGGAACTTGATTTTCCTGTCACGTTGATTTTCAACCTCACTCTGAAATTCCTTGAACTTTTCAAAGGTCTCAGACTTGTGTTTCATTAAATAGATATACCCATATCTACTCAAGTCATCAGTGAGGGTGAGAACATAACGATAGCCACCGCGAGCCTCAACACTCATTGGACCGCACACATCAGTATGTATGATTTCCAATAAGTTGGTTGCTCGCTCCATTGTTTCTGAGAACGGAGTCTTGGTCATTTTACCCATGAGGCATGGTTCGCATGTGTCAAATGATTCGTAATCAAGAGACTCTAAAAGTCCATCTGCATGGAGCTTCTTCATGCGTTTGACACCTATGTGACCAAGGCGGCAGTGCCACAAGTATGTGGGACTATCATTATCAACTTTACATCTTTTGGTACTCACACTATGAATATGTGTAGCATTACGCTCGAGATTCATTAAGAATAAACCATTCACCATCGGAGCATGACCATAAAACATATCTCTCATATAAATAGAACAACCATTATTCTCGGATTTAAATGAGTAGGCATCTCGTATCAAACGAGATCCTGATACAATGTTCATGCTCCAACTTGGTACTAAATAACAATTATTGAGGTTCAAAACTAATCCCGTAGGTAAATGTAGAGGTAGCGTGCCGACGGCGATCACATCGACCTTGGAACCATTCCCGACGCGCATCGTCACCTCATCCTTCGCCAGTCTCTGTTTATTCCCCAGCTCCTGCTTTGAGTTACAAACGTGAGCAACTGCACCGGTATCAAATACCCAAGAGCTACTACGAGTACTGGTAAGGTACACATCAATTACATGTATATCACATATACCTTTCGTGATGCCGGCCTTCTTGTCCGCTAAGTATTTGGGGCAGTTCCACTTCCAGTGACCACTTCCCTTGCAATAAAAACACTCAGTCTCGGGCTTGGGTCCATTCTTTGGCTTCTTCCCGGCAGCTTGCTTGCCGGGCGCGGCAACTCCCTTGCCGTCCTTCTTGAAGTTCTTCTTACCCTTGCCCTTTTTTGAACTTAGTGGTTTTATTCACCATCAACACTTGATGTTCCTTTTTGACTTCTACCTCTGCTGTTTTCAGCATTGCAAACACCTCTGGAATGGTCTTTTCCATCCCCTGCATATTGAAGTTCATCACAAAGCTCTTGTAGCTCGGTGGAAGCGACTGAAGGATTCTATCAATGACCGCGTCATCCGGGAGATTAACTCCCAACTGAGTCAAGCGGTTATGCAACCCAGACATAGTGAGTATGTGCTCACTGACAGAACTGTTTTCCTCCATCTTACAGCTGAAGAACTTGTCGGAGACTTGATATCTCTCGACCCGGGCATAAGCTTGTAAAACCATTTTCAGCTCTTCGAACATTTCATATGCTCCGTGTCTCTCAAAACGTTTTTGGAGCCCCAGCTCTAAGCTGTAAAGCATGCCGCACTGAACGAGGGAGTAGTCATCGGTACGTGCCTGCCAAGCGTTCATAACGTCTTGTTCTGCAAGGAGAACATGTGCGACACCTAGCGGTGCTTGTAGGACATAATCTTTCTTGGCAGCTATGAGTATGATCCTCAGGTTCCGGACCCAGTCCGTGTAGTTGCTGCCATCGTCTTTCAGCTTGGTTTTCTCTAGGAACGCGTTGAAGTTGAGGACTACATTGGCCATTTGATCTACAAGACATATTGTAAAAAAATTTAGACTAAGTTCATGATAATTAAGTTCATCTAATCAAATTATTCAATGAACTCCCACTTAGATAGACATCCCTCTTCTAGTCATCTAAGTATAACATGATCCGAGTCAACTAGGCCGTGTCCGATCATCACGTGAGATGGACTAGTCAACGTCGGTGAACATCTTCATGTTGATCGTATCTTCTATACGACTCATGCTCGACCTTTCGGTCTTCTGTGTTCCGAGGCCATGTCTGTACATGCTAGGCTCGTCAAGTCAACCTAAGTGTTTGCATGTGTAAATCTGTCTTACACCCGTTGTATGTGAACGTTCGAATCTATCACACCCGATCATCATGTGGTGCTTCTAAACAACGAACTGTCGCAACGGTGCACAGTTAGGGGGAACACATTCTTGAAATTATTATGAGGGATCATCTTATTTACTACCGTCGTTCTAAGTATACAAGATGCAAAAACATGATAAACATCACATGCAATCAAATAATAATAGTGACATGATATGGCCAATATCACATAGCTCCTTTGATCTCCATCTTGGGGCTCCATGATCATCTTGTCACCGGCATGACACCGTGATCTCCATCATCATGATCTCCATCATCGTGTCTCCATGAAGTTGCTCGCCAACTATTACTTCTACTACTATGGCTAACGCGTTTAGCAATAAAGTAAAGTAATTTACATGGCGTTTCTCAATGACACGCAGGTCATACAAAAATAAAGACAACTCCTATGGCTCCTACCGGTTGTCATACTCATCGACATGCAAGTCGTGATTCCTATTACAATAACATGAACATCTCATACATCACATATATATCATTCATCATTCATCACAACTTTGGCCATATCACATCACAAAACACTTGCTGCAAAAACAAGTTAGACGTCCTCTAATTGTTGTTGCAAATTTTACGTGGCTGCAATAGGGTTCTAGCAAGAACGTTTTCTTACCTACGTGAAAGCCACAACGTGATTTGTCAACTTTTATTTACCCTTCATAAGGACCATTTTCATCGAATCCGCTCCAACTAAAGTGGGAGAGACAGACACCCGCCAGCCACCTTATGCAACTAGTGCATGTCAGTCGGTGGAACCGGTCTCACGTAAGCATACGTGTAAGGTTGGTCCGGGCCGCTTCATCCCACAATATCGTTGAAGCAAGATAAGACTAGTAGCGGCAAGAAAGTTGACAACATGAATGCCCACAACAAATTGTGTTCTACTCGTGCATAGAGAACTACGCATAGACCTAGCTCATGATGCCATTGTTGAGGAACGTTGCAGAAAACAAAAATTTCCTACGGTTTCACCAAGATCCATCTATGAGTTCATCTAGCAACGAGTGATTGGATGCATCTACGTACCTTGTAGATCGCGGGCGGAAGCGTTCAAAGAACGGGGATGAGGGAGTCGTACTTGACGTGATCCGAATCACCGGAGATCCTAGCGCCGAACGAACAGCACCTCCGCGTTCAACACACGTACGGTCAGCGTAACGTCTCCTCCTTGATCCAGCAAGGGGGAAGGAGAGGTTGAGGAAGATGGCTCCAGCAGCAGCACGACGGCGTGGTGGTGATGGAGCTGCAGTACTCCGGCAGGGCTTCGCCAAGCTCTATGGAGGAGGAGGAGGTGTTGGAGAGGGAGAGGGAGGCGCCAGGGCATGGGTGTGAGGCCCTTCCTCCCCTCCACTATATATAGGGGGCCTAGGGGGGGCGCCGGCCCTAGGAGATGCAATCTCCTAGGCGGGCGGCGGCCAAGGGGTGGGAGGCTTGCCCCCCAAGCAAGGGGGCGCCCCCCTTTAGTGTTTCCCCACCCTAGGCACATGGGTCCTAGGGGAAGTGGCGCCCCAGCCCACTTTGGGCTGGGTCCCTTCCCACTTCAGCCCATGGGGCCCTCCGGGATACGTAGCCCCACACGGTGGACCCCCGGGACCCTTCCGGTGGTCCCGGTACAATACCGGTGACCCCGAAACTTGTCCCGATGGCCGAAATATCACTTCATATATATAATTCTTTATCTCCAGACCATTCCGGAACTCCTCGTGATGTCTGGGATCTCATCCGAGACTCCGAACAACATTCGGGTTACTACATATACATATCCCTACAACCCTAGCATCACCGAACCTTAAGTGTGTAGACCCTACGGGTTCAGGAGACATGTAGACATGACCGAGATTGCTCTCCGGTCAATAACCAACAGCAGGATCTGGATACCCATGTTGGCTCCCACATGCTCCTCGATGATCTCATCGGATGAACCACGATGTCGAGGATTCAAGCAACCCCGTATACAATTCCCTTCGTCAATCGGTATGTTACTTGCCCGAGATTCGATCGTCGGTATCCCAATACCTCGTTCAATCTCGTTGCTGGCAAGTCACTTTACTCGTACCGTAATGCATGATCCCGTGACCAGACACCACTTTGAGCTCATAATGATGATGCATTACCGAGTGGGCCCAGTGATACCTCTCCGTCATACGGAGTGACAAATCCCAGTCTTGATCCGTGTCAACCCAACAAACACTTTCGGAGATACCCGTAGTATACCTTTATAGTCACCCAGTTACTTTGTGACGTTTGGTATACCCAAAGTACTCCTACGGTATCCGGGAGTTAAACGATCTCATGGTCTAAGGAAAAGATACTTGACATTGGAAAACTCTAGCAAACGAACTATACGATCTTGTGCTATGTTTAGGATTGGGTCTTGTCCATCACATCATTCTCCTAATGATGTGATCTCGTTATCAATGACATCTAATGTCCATAGTCAGGAAACCGTGACTATCTGTTAATCAACGAGCTAGTCAACTAGAGGCTTACTAGGGACATGTTGGTGTCTATTATTCACACATGTATTACGATTTCCGGATAACACAATTATAGCATGAATAAAAGACAATTATCATGAACAAGGAAATATAATGATAATGCTTTTATTATTGCCTCTAGGGCATATTTCCAACACCTACCACCAAAGGGAAGTCTTTAAACCGCTTAACCACATCCTCTTGTGTCCATGGAATAGTAAGCCTCTGGACAACCCTCTTTGGTTCGATTTCAAATATGCCAACCCATCATAACAAGCGATCGAAGCCCACTTGCACTCTGAGTGTAGTAGTATCACGCCGTCCTCTTCCCCCAATTCCTCTCAGAGAGCCACTATTCGCCGCTAGTGTGCAACAAATAGCCACGGCTTCGTTGAAGCCACTGTAGTTGGGCTGGCCCAACAAGCATTTTGTTACAACTTTCATCCTGGTTTATTAGTTCCCATTGTATTCAGGGTCATATTTTTACCATGATTTTAACTAATAAAACGTAAGTTACACGTAGCAAAAATTATATCATCGGAAACTTTGTTCAAGACAACTATATACTTTTTCGTGAGATGCATTAACATATTGTTAGTTAATTCTATGGTCAAAATTTGACACAAAATACGAAGGGGACCAATAAATCAAGACAGAGCCAGTAGCATTTTACTTTATTGCACACTATAGCGAACTGGTTACACTGTACCAAACCACTTTTTGCTTTCCCAAAAATTGTAATTAAAAAAATGTTCTGCATTTAAAAGAAAGATTGGAATTTCAAAAAATGTTAAAAAATTAAAATTGTTCACATTTTAAAACATTGCTTTCATGAATTCAAATTCGGGAATATGTTTAAAGTTTATGAAAATTTTGATATTCTTGAACAAAAAATTGAAAATCCTGAATAAAGTTTGCAAATGCGAGAATTTTTTGAATACATGTTGTTGTTTGAAAATACGGTTAACATTTTTATAATACACCTTAACATATTGAACATTTTTACTGAAAAAGACTTTCGCCCCGCTTTATAGATAAAGCAACTGCCCAAGCCAAACGTCCAACAAAGTTCACACACACATAAAGGTCTAGCACGGACAAGTAGTCAAAGGGTTAATGCTGAGGGCACAGCTCAACAAGCCCTGAAGAAACAAAAAGCACGCACACGCGGGGTGCGGCAGAGCATCTAGTCGGGCTCCGGGGGTGGCGGGGGGAGCGGAGGCGCCAAGCGGAAGGCCATCGATCGAAGGTCGGCGATGAGGTTGTTGATGAACATTTTTAAACTACATACTAAACATTTTCATAATATAGGGTGGACATTTTTACAATACATATGGACGTTTTTAAAGTACATATTGTAAATTTTTATAATATGTAAGGAATATTTTTACAGTACGTGATGGACATTTTTAAAATAAATAGTGAAAGTTTTTTATAAAGGATGAACATTTTTATAATACATAGTGAACATTCTTTTAATTATTTTTTAGGTGATATTTTTTTAATATAGGCGAACATTTTTGTAATATAGTATAACTTTTTCTGAAAAATTAAAACATATTATGAGAATGAACCGAAAGAAATGAAGTGATTTTGTTTTCATTTTTTTGTGATATTTTGGAAAGAAAAAGAGACGAAATAGAAAAATAAAAATAAAAAAGCTAAGCACAAATAGTGGCCACTTCAGCGAAGGCATGAAAACAAAAGAAAAAACGGCACAGGGGCTTCCTCCCTCCTGCTCTGCTCGCCGCCGCAGCAAGTACATGCACGCTCAGACGCTCTGACCGTTGCCGCTCTTCCTATGTCACCCAGTCCCACCGCCACGCCGACCAAACCCTCATGAGATCAGGCCTCCCGCCGCTCGGAGCTGCCGCACTTCGCCGGGCGTGTCCTCGATCTCGCTTTTCAAGGGAGTCCTGAGCGCGCGGTTGGGAGATATGAACGGTCCATCATATCCCGACACATTCTTGCAGACAACGCTTAAGTTACACAGTATTGTCGATGTGAGAGCCTGACCAGACTTGCTGCCAACAGTAGGTTGATGGAAACGGAACATATAGCTTTCATCCAAACAACGGCTCCCTACAACACACAAATCAGAGTTTCCAACCGAAATTAACTCAAAAAAATTGCTCACATCTATGGAGATAGAGGATGCAGAGGCAGAGCACCCACCTTTGGTGCGTGTGATGTTGTGGGGAGGACGCCGAACATAAATCAGATTTTCCAGTCCAAACTATGTCTATGTTTATACACGCTCGAGGTCGATCCAACGCTGGTGCAAGCCATGGCTATTAATGAAGGCCCTGCCGTGCGTTACCATCAGGCATCAGCCCATACCTTGGAGGCTGAAAAGAAAGTTGTCCATCGACTTGGCACTTGGCCAGCGCGGCGTCCACTCCATGGTTTAGTCGCCGGGCAGAGCATCCTTCCAGGAGAGGCTCCAGCGGCCGGTCTGATTCCGCCCACAAACATCAGCCACCGCGGCATGCTGCAGCCTCCTATCCATGTCTTCCATCTGCGGGAGCGGCGAACGACGCAGGGTTCGGTGGAGGCCACCAAGGATAGCGGCGGGGGCAGAGGGCAGTGCCGGTAGAGGCGGAGGAGGAGGGGAGGTGCCACGGACTGGCAACCGTGCCACTGCCAGAGGGGCGGACCACACGCAGATATCGAGGGAGGCAGCGGGTAATGCCGACAGAGGCGGAGGAGAAGGGGAGGTGCCGCGGACATGCGACCGTGCCAGAGAGGCGGACCACATGGAGAGATCTCTTCCTATTGCCAAGGGAAAAGATTGGTCCTTTATTTAAGGAGAGGGAGGGGAAACGGAAAGGATAGTCGGGGCAGGACGATTGAGCTTTCTTCCCTGTTTGCGGATTGACACCATTGGGCTTCGGTGGTGGTAATTTAAGACCGGAAACAAAGCAGCAACATGCAAGTCTAGTCTAGCTAGATGCTAATAGGAATTTGTTAAATGTAAAAATAATTGATGATGTGGCAAGTTGCTGAGGTGGATAGGCTGCATGTCTAGAGAAATAGGATAGTGGGGATGAACTATTTAGGTATTATAGATAAATAAATGGCGTGCATTGGTTTATGCATAGGCCAGCGGTTTAATCTCCTTTCCGGAAAAATAATAAACCGAAATGGAATAGTATATGGCATGATGTTTTCAGGTTCATGCTCTGATTGGAAGTACGTAGCATTATCAAGAAAATAGGCAAGAAATATTTTCCTTACAAGTTTTACATGAGCGAGTCAACTAGTTTCGAGTTTTGAGAAAGCAGCTATAGGGAAACTGATTTTTGGGGAATATGACAAGTCTGCATGCGGTGTTGGAGTTTGTACTTTTGGGAAATAGTCTCTATAGTTTTTTGTCAAATCATGCATGGTAATTAAGGAGGTTAACCATGGCATTAATTTAGGGAAGAGTGGGTATACTGTAATGCTCAGATTTATGGCTTGGGCATATGAGAAGACTTGACCATGCAGTGAACGCTCCCTTCATAAGAAATGACTTCTGGTCTGCTTGTGCCCTTCCAGTGCCTGGACGCCCCCTTCATAAGTACGCCTGGATTTGCATTCCATAGATACATTCTGCTACAGCGCAGCGGCCTTCACCACCACGGTAAGCTTCTTCTTCCAAGCTGTTATCTTAGTTTGCAATTTAGTAATGTTCTTTCTTCTTCTACACCTGCATGTGGAGGAGCAGTACTCCTGTTTTTTGCTTTCTTCTTATTTCTGCTGAACTTCAGAAACTGTTAGGAGTGCAGAAAGCAGTCATGCAAAACAATGACAGAAACTGAGTTTATTAATTTAGATATGCATTTAACCATCAGTTCTTTTTTGTTTTCAAATAGATATCGTTAATCCATTTAGATATGCATTTTACCTCCCTAGTAGGATCACAAATGGAGCCTAGTGATCAATAGATTCAGTTAGAAAATTATTGTATCCATCAGAAAGATCAAAGACAGAGTTTCTTCTGCCAAGTTACTCTCTTCATCTTTCTAGTCATGTCCTTTCGACTTCCTCCCCTACAACTTAGAAGAACATTATTCCTTGATTTTGTATAATGATAGGAATTTCAGAAGCTAATTGTTCTATGGTTGTTAATCATCAGTGTTTTATTTCTTTTTATGCATGATGTCAGTGATCTATTTAGATCTGCATTTACCCCCCGTGGAACATAACAAAGGGATCTTAGTGATCAATGGATCCAGTCAGAATATTATTCAATTCATAGGAAAGATCATGCCAGAGTTCTTCTGCCAAGTATTTGTAATTTTATTCTAGTGTTGTTTTGCTTTCTTTTTACATGGTAATCAAAACAGATTTTCAGGGCCGGATTAGTTTTATAGTGTTGACAGCATTTTGTTGCTACTGTTATTTTCAAATAAAGAAATTCTCTGCTTAATCTCAAAAGATTCTAGGGCATAGTTATGAATCTTGAGTGATTTTAGGGTATTACTAGTTAGGCAAACAGAAATTTGAATGTGCCACCTGACATACTATGTGATTCATTCAACAGGACGTATCCAAGATGAGCAACCCTTGCGAATGCTGTGAAAGGAAGATAAGGTTCATCAGAAAAATAAATGGAAATTTTATGCATAGCTTGGTAAGCCTTTTCTAACTTTCCTTGTTCAGTGGTTGCCTCATGTTTGTAGAGTTTGTTCGTTGCCTCAAACATTTTTTGCACAATTGCTGCTTGTTACAGGTCATTCCAGAGTGGTTTGTTAGTCAACTTGGGGGCAAAATCTGGAGAACCATCAAACTGCAAGCCCCTGATGGTATCATATATGATGTTGGACTTAGTGAGAATATGAATAGAATTATCCTCAAGTTTGGGTGGGCAGCATTTCTTGATGCCAATGAAATCGAAGAAAACTATTCCTTGATGTTTCGGTACCTCGGAAACTCCCTCTTTGAGGTTACAATATTTGATTCCAATGGGAAGGAGAAAGTCTCACGCAGTCACTACACCGATAATTCGAGCAGTTATCATCCTGGAGCTACTCAGTCATCAGCAGGGCAAGGTTCAGATTCAGATGGAAGCCAGAAGGAAAGCTTGTACCGGTACAAAAAATCAGCAAAGATGCCCGCAATATATTCTTCTTCTGAGGAATTCTCAGGTTAAGTTGTGTACTCAGATTATTCACTTACTCTCTACCACATGTTCTCTTACTGTCAAAACTTCTTTTAAGAGCAGAAGACAATTCTGTGGAGTCGGAGGATCAACAGATGCTTTCAAAATATCGTGTCTTCTCAGGGCGGTGCTATCTTACAGAAGCACAGAAGGCGAAAGTTCTTGCACTTGTAAAGAAAATTCGACCCGAAATCCCGGTGCTTGTTGTAGAGATGAAGAAGAGCAATGTAAAGCAGAGTGGTACTCTGGTACGTAAGTTTTACCATTGCACTTTGTATGAACTGCTCTTTTTCTGTACCTATGTACAATTTCTTTTCTATTTAGGGAAGTTGGTGGTCTTGCTCTAATGGATATGTTTGCACAAAATGCATCTACTCAGACAGTTGAAACCATGCATACAGACGAAGTACATAAGTATTATTGTTGTCTTATTAGTTGAAACTGTGTGAATTGTACAATTTAGCCTTCCTGACAGTCCAAATGTCTTAACTATTTAGTACTTAGGCTGTGAGATAAAATAGCTCAACATTATCACTATCCCTTTTTCAATTAGGTAATATGTAAGGATTACGCACGCAAGCACATGCCATGCGAAGGAACAAATATCATACTCCAGCTGCCTCGAAAAAACAAGGGTTGGAAGTGCAGATTCCATATCAGGCCATCTGGAACATCTGACGCTGGTCGCCGCAACCTTTCATTGGGGAACTTTGTCCGTGACAATCATGTTAGAGAAGGCGATATATGCCTCTTTGAACCAATGACAAATGCTAAGGAGAAAAGATTCACTATGACTGTCCATCTCGTTCACAAAGCGGGCATTTATCATTCCCCTGGTGAAAGAACTGACATTGGCTCAAATCATGGAAGGACGAGCACTAAGATGGCAAGTGCTATGGATGAACCACCTACTGATGGTATGCCAGCTTGACACTAAGATGTTGCCACTGCTAGGATGTGTCACATTTCATTTTGCATTATACTTCTCTGATTCGTGTAACGACTTGTCCAGATGATTCTGAGGGAGGTTCTGAACCTCCCTTCATGCTGGCAGACAAAGCTTACCTAACACGAGCACAAGAGAAGAAAGTGTTGGAGAAAGTTGAGGAAATCGAGTCAGAAGTACCCTTGTATGTTGCTATCATGAGCAAGTCCAATGTCTATCGGGGTGGTGGCTGTAACACTCCCACCCTAGTAAGTTCATGAAAAACATTTTTCTGTGGCTTCCTATCAGTACACTTCAGATCGGAACAAATTTCCAAATATTTTTGCAATTGTGTCATTCTAACATTTGCCCTGTTGTATGTATATAAACAGCACTCTGGCTACCAATACACAGGCAGATATCTTGTTCAGAAGTCTGCTGCTGGCCATCATCGTGGAAAGAGTAGCCTGATCAGTTTGATGCTTCATAGGGAGGGGAGGAGTGGATCATGGCCTACCAAGATGCAACACAGCATGCAACACACAACTCATGCGATGAGGGTTCTCAAAGGATGGACGTTTTTCGCCCGGGACAACCGCCTGCGGGAGGGTGACCCCTGTCTCTTCAAGCTGATAAAGAACAAGGAGCCTCTCACTATGGTGATCCACATCATTCGCCGTGAGGAATGTTAGCCTGAAGCATGTATTGCATGCTGCTGCTCTGGTGATCCTGAACCCTGGTGGTGGAAAACTATGTGGCTTATCTTGGAACGTTATCTTAGTATTTTCTTACTTCCGTGAGAACTTTGTTAATTTGAGAGTAATTTTGATGGTTCAACTTTGAGCAACTTATTATATGCTTCTGAGGTTGATTTGAGTGAACATGTTTTTTTTATGGGATTCAAGTTTGATCTTTGAAGATGATGGTTTACATCAATCGCTGTGAGAAATGTTAGCCTGAAGGCATGCTACTGGTACTATTATCTTCAACTCTAGGAGCGAAAGCTATGTAGCTTATCTCTAAATGAGGGAGGCATTGAGCAAGAAACTTACGTGTTTATCATTAGATGATTTTCTTGGGAGGCATTGATCAACCTTTCCAATCAGTCAGCGCATCTCCAACTGAAGCCCAAAACTATTTTTAGGGGCTTTGGAAAAAAGAAGATGCAGTAGAGCCACTGTTAGGACCTCCAAAATGGGGAGGAAGTTTCATTTCCCTCTTCTCGCGTGAGCAGCCCTCTGGCCGCCGAATCCACCTCATTGCCGCATTCCAGACATCGCCCGCTCCGGATCCGTCCATGTTGATGGTGTTTTGCAAGGTCCCCGAACAACAGTACAATAGCATACGTGTTATGTGGCTGCAGGACATAACCTCAAGTTAGAAGATTTACAGAGGTTCAAGCCCCTGCGATGTGAGTAACAACCCTAAGCTTGCTTGTCTGAAATTATAGATATAACAAAGTACAATGTAGGATACTTGTACACTAAGTTGCTGGAGATATTTGGTGGCTGATCTCGACAGGAAGTCCAAGAAAATCATCACCATCAAGGCCTCCACCATCACCACCATCCCCACGACCACCACCACCATCATCTCCATGTGCACCATGTTGATGGTGATGAGGCCGGGTGTATTGCTTAAACATTTTAAGTAATAAAGCGCCCTTTTTCGAAAAATGTTGATGGTAATGGGCAGTTTCGATGTTGATGTAGAAGACACCCTAATCTCGGTAGCTAGATATTTATTCCTAGCTTTCCGTCAGTGGAGTGCCTTCTTTCTTCGGTGTTCTGGTTGGGACGGCTTGTTCTTTCCTTGTCATGGCTTCTCCTTCCCCTGTTTGGAGGGGTCCGGGCGACGCCTTCCTTTCTTAGCCGTGGACTCGGGGTTATCCTTGACTTCTTGAAGATTCCTTCCACCCACACCTAGCCAGATGTGGGCCCAGTTCCACTACTAACTAGCAAACTCCCCATCAATCATTCACGGTGAAGTCTAGTCAAACGGAGCTCGCCCTATCCTGTAGATGATCCCTTTTTTCCTATTTTAAATGTATTTTGCAAGCAGAAATCTAAGCATTGGGGAGACGAATAAGTGCTAGATGGATATAATATGAGGGATTTTGGTACTAAAATATACTCTAAAAGGTATGCATAAAATCTACTCATAAGAGCACCCCACACGCCAACTGTAGCGACCGAACCATCTAGATTGGGTGAAGACGCCGACAGACGGGTCCGACTAGGCTCTCGCGTGTGGGTGTGGGGCGCACCAAAGTCCGCCATATGACGGTGGCCTCGGAAGCGCCATCGCTCCACCCATCATGGACCTTCCAACCAGGTTGCCTGGGTCGAAGCCATCCGAAAAAATCGGACGGCTTGGAGCGTCCCCGAGAAGCCCCCGACGCATGCCACCTTGATGGCTCGGAGCGCTTGCATGCACACACTGACTGTAGTGACAGAACCAGCCGACACGAGCGAAGACACCGACAGGTAGGCCCGGCTGGACCATCGCGCGCGGGAGGGTGTCGTCTAATGACTGTGGTCCCGGGGGACTGGATGATCCCCCGTCATGGACACATGCCAACTATAGCGATCACGCTCCCTTGGTCCTGTCATGGACTCCCCCCCCCCCCCCCCCCCCCGTGTCTGAGCCTTCTGGGCAGATCGGCCGGCTAGGAGATGCCTTTTCACAAATGCAACTGAGTTTTCATTTGAACCTAATATTCAAGAATCATAGCACAAAATCTAAATTTATTTACGAACATGAAAATATAATAATCACTTTATTATTATTACGCTAGGGCGTATTTCCAACCGACATGCTAGTTGTCTCATATGTGATGACAAATTCAGCACTGACCATGAAGCAGTAACGAGCCGTTGGCACGTCAATGATTACCACTATTGGTTGGTCAGTGTTATTTGGCTCCGTAGTAGTGACCCATAGTGAACCGAGTAGGAGCTTCATATTCATCATGACATGGACCATCAGTCCTAAGTTAAGAAGGACAAGCTATACATGAGAGATATGAGGCAGGGTAAATTGACAAAAAAGTGGATCTAGGGTCATATGCTATTGGATCAAAATCAACTACATGGACAACAAGATCAAGGGAAACATACCAACGAACAAGACACAACACCCTCAATGCAAAACCAAAGAACTCAATGGAAAACATCACCATGGATCTTCTCAAAATCATGCATCAAATGCAAACAAAAAGTGAGTCACTAAACTGAAATAGTAAAACAACAAACCAAATCAAACACAATCAACTAAGACCTAAATAGTATAAGAAATCCACAAATAAAGGGTGTAGGAATCAAACGTACCCTGGCTGTGGGAGAGGAAAGAGCTAGGATAGGAGGAGAACGAAAAGGGAGAGGGTAGTGAATGGAGACAAATGATTGATGTGTAGTATTATGAAACTTACGGGGAAAACCGGTCTCAAAGCCCATTAACAAACAAGAGAAATCAAGTGAAAATAAATAAACGTTCAACCTCATAGGAAAAACCAGCATGAATCTTGAAGAACAAACAGACAATTATAGATTCGACTGATGGAAAGACAAAAGGAACAATAGATAAATAACTAATACAACATCTTTAACATATGAACCATCATGAAGGCTATATACAAAGTCATGATGATGTAGCTGCAGTCAATGACCCTCTTACTAGCCCACTGTGATCAGCTTAATTCCTCAAAGGGGGTGTATTTTTATGAACTTTGGTTTTGCCATCTAGCTTGTGCAATGTTACCTTAAGTTTCGCACCACAACCGTCATCCTCATGCTTGACTTCCGAAAAATATTTCAACTATGTCAAATCAACTTGGTGAACAAGAGTTTTTCGGCTAGGTGACGTCCGAGGAGAGAGCGCGCGGGGAATTTCACTTAAGTGTCTTGCGCTGCCTTTTTCGAGCGCTTGTCCATGGGACACTCGAAAAAGATCCCCCAAACCTAAATCTAGGTAATCACTTTTACCGAGAGTAGTTCTCGGAAAAGTTAACCTTGCCGAGTGGAACTCCTAGCAAAGATTAATAGTGAGCATCATTTATGCCTTTTTTCATGTAACCCTGCAGCAAAAATAGATATAACAGTAATATAGTTATCTCAAATATTGCATATCTACAATTTTGGGCGTTGAAACCCTAGTAGTGCAATAAATGTCTCAAATATTGGTGGCGGGTCCGAAAAATACTGGGGCCTGGCACGTGTCATGTGATGGCCTCCTTTGAGAGCACGAGAAGTTTTGAGTCCAATAGAGCAACAGGAAACTCATTTCATTCACAAACTGGACACGTTCCCTCTAGATACCCAAAGACTATCTCGGAGATGGTGCAATTTACAAGCGGCCTTAGGTGAATCTTCTTTGAAGCGCGCCAAAACTTAGACATGGGATGAGACGGTTTCAGGTCCCGAGGATTTCCAGCATCGTACGATTTTCCAAGGATTTAAACGGTTGGATCAGGCATGCCGTCGAGGTAATGTCGCCCCTGGTGGCGGGGCCTACCCCTCCCTCGTCTGCACAAGGTATACACATGTCGCGCTCAAAGACATCATATAGGATTTTGCATGCCACTTCTAGGCATGGTATGATATGTCCGCCTTGCAGATTTGCAATTTTCGGCACTGAAAACCAAGGAGTGCAATAAATGTCTCAAATATTGCAGCTGGGTCCGGAAAATACGGGGGCCTGGCATGCCTCATGTGATGGCCTCCTTTGAGAGCTCAAGAAGTCTCGAATCCAATGGAGCAACATGAACTACACATCATTCACAAACCGGACACGTTCCCTCTCGATACCCAGAGACTACCTCGGAGATGGTGTAGTTTACAAGCGGCCTCAGGTGAGGCTTCTTTGAAACGCACCCTGAACTTGTACCACACCCTACAAGGGACATGTGATGACACCGTGTCAAGTCCCGAGGATTTCTGGCATCATACGATTTTCTAAGGATTTAAACGGTAGGATTAGGCATGCCGCCGAGGCAATTTTGACCCCTCGGTGGCGGGGCCTTCCCGTCCCTCGTCTGCACAAGGCATGCACATATCACTTAGACATCATATAGGATTTTTCATGCCGCTTCTGGGCAAGATTTCATGTGTCCACCTTGCAGATCTGCAATTTCTGGCGCTGAATCTCTAGGAGTGCAATAAATGTCTCAAATATTGCAGGCAGGTCAAAAAATATGGGGCCTGGCATGTGTCATGTGATGGCCTCATTTGAGAGCACCAGAAGTTTCGAGTCGAACGGAGCAACAAGAACCACACTTCATTCACAAAAATTGACATGTTCCCTCTCGATACCCTGATCTGCAATTTAACCGAATGGCGTAATAACACCAGCGGTGCCTAAATTTGTCATCGATGTTCACTTTGGTGTCTAAACTTAAAAAATACACCGAACTGGTTCTATAACTTGGCGGTATGGTTCAAACACGGTTCAAATCACGTCCTGATACGTATGTATTGTTGACTAGACATGCTGGCATGGCGTGGGGCCCACTTGTAGTGCCGACACAGACTGACATGAAAAGAGTGCGTCTAAATGACCACCGGGTCCCATCAATAACTTAAAAAATACATCGAACTGGTTCTATAACTTGGCGGTATGGTTCAAACACGGTTCAAATCATGTCCTGATACGTATGTAATGTTGACTAGACATGCTGGCATGGCGTGGGGCCCACTTGTAGTGCCGACACAGACTGACATGAAAAGAGTGCGTCTAAATGACCACCGGGTCCCATCTATCAGTGCACAACCGAAATAAATAAAAATGAAGCAAGGCTAGGATTTGAACAAGCGACCTGCTCGCTGCGAAGGACCTGCGCAAACCACTTCACTAGGGAAAGTTAGTTTACTATTATGCATCCTTAGCCTTTATCTAGCTAATTAGACCGCAATAAATGCAGCCAATTTTCCACATGCAATTTTCAAAAGTTATACATTTTTGAAATGTTAATCTAATTTTTAAAATATCCATGTTTAAAAACATATCACGTGGTCCCTTTTTTAAACTATTAGTTCTTTTTCCTTTTTTACATGACCCTTCGATGTGGACAACCGGCTTTGTAGTCAACAGCGTAGCACCGGAGCAGCTCCCGCGACCCGCTCCTCTCATCCTCCCGCTAGGGTTTCCCCCGCCGCCGCCGGTGTGGGCGCCCCAGCGCCTCCCCCGCCCACTCCTCCTTCCCTCCTCCTCCCCGTACACCCCCGTGTCGTCCCCCCCCCCCCCCCCCGAGCGCGGCGACCGGGGCGGCCCCCCTACCGCGCCGCCTAGTCCGCCCCGTACCTCCTCCTCCTGCCGCTGCCGGCGTCGTGGCCTGGCTGGCGGTGGCGGCCCCCTGCTCTTCCCCGGCGCGGATTCTCGGCTCGGGCAGCGTTTCCGGCGGCGGTGTTCCTTGGCCTACGGCAGCCCAGCGGCCTGGTGGGGGCTGGCGGCGACCTGTCGTGGTGGTGGCGACGCCCTTTGGCGGCGGGGCGGCGGGATAGCCCAGGTCGGCCCACGGCGCGAACCCGGCCCAGATCTGGGCCCTATGGGCCCCATCTGGGTCCTAGCGGGCCGGTCTTGGCGTTGCCTCGCTGCTCTCTGCGCGGTGATGAGGTGGAGCAGCTCGGACGGCGGGCGGCAGCGCCGTTGGTACATCTTCTGCAGCGTGAAGGCGGGGGCTTTACGGGCATCTGAGCGCCCGGCCGGACCTGTGTGCCCGCGGGTCTGGTTTGCCCCTGCTATTGCGTCCGGTCGGTTACCGTCGTTGACAGTGGATGTTGAGCCCTCCCGCGTACCGACGGTGCTGCTGCCCTAGTCCCGGCTCCTCCTCATCGTTGTGCAGACCCTACTTTGTGGTGCCGTGGTCAGACGGCGTGGAAGCTTCAAGTCCGTGTTCGCGCAGGGTGGTGGTCGGTTTGGTGGCGCGCTCCGGAGCACCTGAGGGGTGGGTTGGGATCGGGAGAAATCCCTGTCGGCTTGGCCGACGCCGGCGTGGCGGCGCTTGCGGGTGTCGTCTGTCCTTCCTGGAGGGCGTCGGGGCGACCCTTCCTATCCCCTCGCCGCGTACCGGGGGAAACTCTTCGCAGCAGCGTCATCATCGTCGCATCCCTTCTTGAAGGTGTTGCTTGGTGCCGGAATTCCGGAGTCGCGGAGCTTGGCGGGAGGTCTCCGTTGGGCGCAGCGGTCGCGAGGCTTCTTCGTTTTTTGTTGATCCGCCGTTCTTGGCATTCGTTTCTTTTTTGTTTTCTCTTCCGTTTCTTTTGGGCGTGACTGTGCTGCTTCCGCCCCAACACCTATCGTTGGCTGTATCGTGGTGGTTGCTTTGTAATACAAAGCGGGGGGAACCCTTTCTCGGATGACCCTTCGGTATGTGAGTTTCTTTTTCGTTTTTAGTAATTCTAAAACTTATGCGAATTATTGCATTAGAAATAAAAATAAAGCAAGAATATTCTTTTCTTAGAAATAATATGCATAAAAATTAATTTAAACATGTTAATGTAATTAAAAAAATATTTATGTATTATTAAAAAGTCATGTAATTAAAATGTTTTTAACTAGACAAATGGATGTATAGTTTAAAATTTGTTAACTTAAATATAAGAATGTATAAAATCCTGGGGGAGCACTAGGCCATTGTTTATTTTTTCACACATATTTTAGAATTCACTTTTATTGAAAAATATATCTTTTAAAAAATACATATACTTTATTAAAGCACGTGAACACTTTTTACAACTAGAAATATATTTCCTAAAAGCATGAGCACTTCATATACTACCTGAATATTTTGTAATTTCTAAAATAGGAAAAACAACTCCATAATTGTGTCGGTTATCTAAAATGTTGCAGTGTGTAAAAGACAACAAACGTACATGCGGCAATTGGTTGGCGCATTTCCTTTTTGTCGCTCATGTCACCGGTTCGAAACTCAGCCTTGCAACTTTTTTGTTTATTTCAATTGCACTGACAGGTGGGACTCGATGGTCATTGAGACGCACACTCTTCATGTCATTCTTGTCCGACACTGCAAGTGGGCCATGCGTCATGCTGGCATGTCTAGTCAGCAATACATACATATTTAGACGTGATATGAACCGTATTTGAGCCATACTGCCAAGTTATAGAACCAGTTCGGCGTATTTTTCAAGTTCAGGCACCAAAATGAACATCGATGGTGTTAGAATTATGTCGAATATTATTGTACAAGGTAGGTTACAGTTGGACTTGGTTTGGACTGTGTGTAGACAGGGTAGGAGTTGTGTCCTAATAGGACACTTGTATCCTAGGCCTCTCATATATATCAGGGGTAGACACACGATGTAACCTATGCCAACATAATAGCACGGGCACGCGGGGGAGCCGGCGGCGTGTGCCGGCGCCCGGTCGGCCGGGGTGCGGTATTGTGACGGTGTCATGGGGAGGAGCGCCCGTAGTCAGGCCCCGGGGATGTAGCCATGATGGTGAACCTCGTTAACAAATCTCGGTGTCGTGCTTGTGTGATTGCTTGGTCCTCGGTAGATCGACGGAGCGCCTCAAACTTATTCTAAAAAGCAATAGAAATGGGGTTTCTATTGCTTTTTTTTGTTTGGTGTGTGCCTCTGGAGTATATGGTGGCGAGCGGGCGGAACTTCTTGCCACTGCTCCTGGAGGCGTCAAGGGCGTCAAGCCCTCTGCAGTGATCGGATGGGACTACCAGGTTCAGTGCCATCTTGGCTTTACTATGTCTCTGCACTTCTATTCTACTGAATATTGTTCTTGGAGCTTCAAAGGCAATTGCTTTACTGGTGAACATGTAGGAGGATTTGTGGTTTAGCATTGTTAGACCTCTGTAAATGCATGTCTAGGATTCTTGGAGCTGTACTGTATTATGTAAGTCCATCAAAGCTATTTGCTGTATTGGTGAACATGTATAGGAGGATTCATTGTTAGGCCTCTGTACATACATGTTTGCTCTGTGCTATAAAAAGACTCTCCTTTGGTGGTGAGCATAAAAAGGAAGAAATTTACTACTCACAATAAAATTTAATTGGGTGAACTATAGAAGCTGACTTTGTTAGAGAAAGGTTCAGAACCCACCCTTTCTTTCTTGCAGGATTGAGAAGGTTGTGACTTTGAAACCTTGTAGAGACTTTGTTAGAAAAAGGTTCAGAACCCACCCTTTCTTTCTTGCAGGATTGAGAAGATTGTGACTTTGAAACCTTTTAGATGTACAGAAAGAAAGCAGATTGTGCTTGTACATAATGATGGTGAGAAGATCAAATATATGGTATGGGAAGTGGTTTCACTAATTGTACTTGTACAGCAATAGAGCAGATTGTGTTTCCTTTCAGAAGATAACTTTTGCCGGCCATTGTGTTGCTTGCAAGCAGAATACTATTTGATTTAGTTCTCTCACCACTGATTCTGCTGAATATGTAACTTGTATTGAGTTATTTATATTGTATCAATCCTAACGTTGGTATATACGACCTAACATGTTGAGTTTACCGCAAAGAAAACAAAAAGAATTTAATATTGTATACGGTGCTACATGTCATAATATGTTTAGTTCCTGTTAGTTCTGTTTATTTGCATCTTGTGCTTTCAGTCCATGGACACATGCAACATATGGAGAACCACAAACTAGGTGCAATCCGATGTTCCCTTGGTAGAACCTGCTTTGAGAAAATAGTACCAAATGTTCCAAGCTTTCCACTATCTTTTGGTGATTATTTTGTGATTCTGTAAATAAAGGGAAACTGCACCACAGTCATCACGCAATTTGATACAGCCTGTGATATATCTTGCATGTTTGAAACCATTATATTGTATGAATACCTCTGCAGGTCATTAGGTAGAGTTGGAGTCGGTTGTGTTGTACATCTCTGGCCAACTTGTAGTTTGACTAAGGAACTGTTGTATTAATGTGTTTTTTGTTAATTCTGTATGGTTGTTCTGTTGAGAAGTCCACTATGTGCATGTTTGATACGATATAATTATGTTTTAACTATGTGGCTCAAAACTTTTTTTTCTACGATTATACGTGCGTTGCACATGCACGCTTGCTAGTCTGGTAAGTCACCGTATCCTTTGATATTTTTGGGCGTATGGTATCCACCAGGTCATCTGGATTTGAGGAGATCAGGACTAGATTTGGGGTTTCTCCACCAGGTCATCTGTCACTGAGGTGTGAGCTCCAGTTCGGGGACACCGGCCGCTTGGTCTCTGCCTCCACTCCACTGTGCCGGCCGCCGGGACTCCGCGTCAGAGGCAGCCTTTAATCAGTCTGTCTCTGTCCGCCCACAGTGGGATTAGATTAGGTTCTACTCATCTTCTGCATCTCATGCCAACTAATCAGTCGGAAGTTAATTTGGATCATGACCGTATTTCCAGATGTGGATTTTACCGTGTTCATCAGAATCCTAAGAACAGCGTGATTTGTCGATTTATTTGTAAAATCGATGGTTTCCTTTATCCACAGGGTTTTTAAGCTTTCTTTTTTCTTTCAAAAGAGTGGTTTTCAGATTTATCTCAAGAAGATAGTACCAGATCCAGATGGATATTACGTTCCTCTGCCCAGTCCGCTCTCTAGATCTGCCCAGTCCTCTTAAGAAAGGAAAAAAAAAAGACAAACAGTCTGATTGATCAGAGAGCTGCTCCGGTCCAACCATCCATGTACATGAGAGGGTTAGGAAAATCTGCAAATGTTCCATAGGGCAAAATATGGTATTTTCATATGGGAAATTAGGCAGAGAAATTCGGAAAAGACTAATAATCTGAAAATGGTATATAATCAAGAAATGCAAACAAAACGAAGTCATAAGATCAATGTCAAACTAAAGTGAGGTGTTTGATCTGTGAACCAAGTAGTATGACCAAATCTTGAATGATTAATACCACCTGACATAATATGTGTTTAGTTTTACAGGACGCATACAAGATGAGCAATCCTTGTGAATGCTGTCAGAGCAAGCTGAAGTTTTTCGGCAGATAAATGGGAATTTTATGCATAGCATGGTCAGTTTTTTCAGTCTTTTCTGGTTCAGTGGTTTTCACAGTTTTTTCGTTGCATTAAACATTTTTTGCATCATTGCTGCTTGTTATAGGTCTTACCAGAGTGGTTTGTTAATCAACTTGGAGGAAAGATATGGAGAACAATCAAACTTCAAGCCCCTAATGGGATCATATATGATGTTGGAGTTACTGAGAACATGAACAGAATTATCCTCGAGCTTGGGTGGGCAGCAATTCTGGATGCTAATGAAATAGAAGAAAACTATTCCTTGATGTTTTGGCACCTCGGAAACGCCCTCTTTGAGGTTACAATATTTGATTCCAATGGGAAGGAGAAAGCCTCGAGCTGTCACCTTGTTGATAATTCGAGTAGTTGTCATGATGGTGCTACTCAGTCGTCAGCAGGGGAAGATTCAGATTCAGATGGAAGCCAAAAGGAAAGCTCCTACTGTTGCAAAAAATCATCAAAGATGCCTGCAATATCTTATTCTTCGGATGAATTCTCAGGTTAAGTTGTGTAATCAGATGTTTCAGTTACTCCCCACTACATTTGTCTCTTACTGTCGAAGATTTCTTTACAGCAGAAGACAATTCTGTGGAGGCAGATGATCTACAGAAGCTTTCAAAATATTATGTATTATCAGGGCAGTGCTATCTTACAGAAGCACAGGAGGTAAAAATGCTTGCACTAGTGAAGAAAATTCGACCTGAAAGCCCTATGCTTGTTGTCCAGATGAAGAGCAATGTAAAACAGGGTCCTACTCTGGTACATAAGCTTTACCATCGCATTTTGTATAAACTCCTCACTATCTGTAGCCATGTACAGTTTATTTTCTACTGTATTTAGGAAAGTCCGTGGTCTTGCTCTAATTGTAACAAACCTCTGAGGATATGTTTGCACAAATGGTACGTATAGGTTAAGGTGTTGATAGGTTTTCGCCCCATGATATGTGCTTTTAATGCGAACACATGTAGTGGGTTTCCTACCAATGTGTTGAACTCGCTCTTCCCTTTCCCCTTTCTGGATCTTGTTCTCGGACTGATGTATTTCTGTTATATTTTTCATGGCAAGGGGAAGAGCCCGGTTCAATTTGTTTTTTGAACAAAAGGCATACACACAACTAAATCAGCATTATTGTTGCCTTATCAGTTAAAACCATGCGTATTGGAATTGTTTAGCCTTTGTGACAGTCTAAATGTCTTGCCTCTTTAGTACTTGGGCTATCATATAAAACACCTCAACGGTATCACCAGCTCTTTCTATCCCTTTGTCAATTACTCGTAAGGATTATGCACTCAAGCACTTGCCATGCCATGCAAAGATACAAATATAATACTCCAGCTGCCTAGGAAAAACAAGGATTGGCACTGCAGATTCACTATCAGGCCATTTGGGACGTCTGATGCTGGTCGGCGCAACCTTTCACTGGGGAACTTTGTCCATGACAATCATGTTAGAGGAGGCGACATCTACCTCTTTGAACCAATGGCAAATTCTAAGCATAAAAGATTCACAATGATTGCCCATCTCCTTCACAAAGAGAGCATTGATCATTCCCCTGGTGCAAAAACTGACATTGGCTCAAATCATGGAAGGACAAGCAAAAAGATGGCAGTTGCTATGGAGGAACCACCTACCGATGGTATGCCAGCTTGACACTAAGATCTTGCCACTGCGAGGATGCATATATTGCATATTAGTTCGCATTATATTTTTCTGATTCATATGAAAACTTGTCCAGCTGAAGAGTACTCTTCGGAAAAATGAAGAGCATGGAGTCTCTGATGATTTTGAGGGAGGTTCTGAGCCTCCCTTCATGTTGCTTGACAGATCCTGCCTAATGCCAGTACAGAAGAAAAAAGTGTTCGAGAAAGTCAATGAAATCAAGTCAGAACTGCCCTTGTATGTCGCTGTCATGAGCAAGAGCAATGTCTGTCGGGGTGGTAGCTATAACAGTCCCGTCCTAGTAAGTTCAGTGGAAAACAGTTTCTGTTGCTGCCTATTGGTTCAATATAGATGGGAAAAAGTTTCCATGTATCTCCTATGTTGCGTCATTCTAACATTTTCCCTGTCTTACACAAGCGCTCGGCTTGCAATACACAAGCATATATCTTGTTCAGAAGTCTGCTGCTGGCCATCATCCTGGAAAGAATAGACATATACCTTTGGTGCTCCAGCGGGAGGAGAAGAGCAGATCATGGACTACCAATGTGCAACACAGCATGCGACACACAGCTCATATGAGGGTTCTCAAAGGATGGACCTCTTTCGTCCGCGCCAACCGCCTGAGGGAGGGGGACCTCTGTCTCTTAAAGCTGATGAAGAACAAGGAGCCTCTGACTATGATGGTCTACATCATTCGCCGTGAGAAATTTTAGCCTGAAGCATGTATTGCATGCTTGCTACTCTGGTGATCCTGAACTTTTGGTAGTGGAAAACTTTGTGTCTTATCATGAACGAGGGAGACTTAGAGCAAGAAACTTGTCTGCTATCATGAGACATTATCTTAGTGTTCTCCTAATACTGCCAGAACTTTGTTAATTTGAGAGTAATTTGGATGGCTCAAGTTCGAACAAATTATGATGTGTTTCTGAAGTTGATTTGAGTGAAAATGTTTTTTTATGGGATTCAATTTTGAACTTGGAAGATGATGGTTTACATCATTCGTTGTGAGAAATGTTAGGCTGAAGTATGCCTTACATGCAACTGCTACTTTGATCTTGAACTCTGGGAGCGAAAGCTATGTGGCTTATCTCAAAATGAGGGAGTCATTGAGCAAGAAACATACATGTTTATCATTACACGATGATCTTGGTGCTTTCTTATAGAATCTCCAATAGCTGTCCTATAATAGGGCACCAAACGATTAAAATTTGGAGCACCAAAAATTAACTCTTAGGCGTTGTTTGGATAAGGGGAACATACAGATCGGGATCTCCATAAGCCAGAAAAACGACCTAACCATACAAAATCTTGTTTGGCTCCTCCAACTAACCCATGCATATAGGAAACTCGTTTCACAAAGGCCCAGAATTCCAGGTTTGTGGGAAAACGAGTATTAGTCGTTTTTCCACAAACGCGATTAACAAATACAGATCACAACTGTCCATCTCCGCCTCGGCCCTTTCCTGAACAACCACATTGGCGCCAATTTTTCTTTCTGCGACTCACCTCCCGCCTTTTTCCATTGCCTATATAACAGGATTTTGTTGGCCGCAGGGTGCGTTCTCCACACAGATCGCACAGGCTGGATGCGATCCCCGGCCACAGGCACTGGATGGAATACATCGCCTTTGGATCTGAACTTGGCCATCTTCAATAGGACTGCACACCTCCATCGAGCTCTTGTTATCATCATCATCTTCCAGTCTTCAATCAGGATTCGTGGCTTCACCCATCCTACACGGTAAGATAAATCATCTAGAGTTACAAAATTCTGCAGTACGAATTGTTTTTGTAAATACGTTCATGCTACTGTTCATTGAATTAATTCTATTGGCAGCGAACCCTATTTTCCATACAACCCCTGATAATTTTATTTAGGCAATTCCTAGATTATACAAGATCCAAGAACCTGGTAATTCCTAAATATGAATTTATGGTACATACGAGAATCAGGGTGCTCTACATACATATTAAAATAATCCAACACCGAACCACAATAATATTGTCAATCAGTATATATATCCAAGTGCAGTAGTTAGTTTTTCATGAGAAGGATACAGTTTAAATCATAGTATAAGTATAATTTTGCATAAGTATCAATCATATCTATCCATATTATATAGTGTATGGTAAGAGCTATGAAGTAAGCAAATGAAGATCAGAGTACCTTGTGATGTCCAATGTGAAGTTGCGGCAATAAGTGGGGAAACCTAGCCCAGCTTTATTGTAAATGAACTTCATGCTTGAGATCTTGGCTGCAACCCAGCAAAGTAACTGGTCAGGGAACATCCCATTAGGCGAACATGCGACAAAAATTGAAGTGTCCAGTCACACTTTGAACAAAAGATTAGTTCACTCCTAGACTCCCATTTGTGTACAACGACCACAGGATTACCCCTCAAAAGATCGAAATATTAGTGGCATGCTCATTTTCTTCCACTTCGTAGATTTATCGTATTGAACAAAATGACTCATCTTGCATTATTTCTTCTTGTATCTCCCTGTAGAAAAATATGGATGATGAGAAGGACAAAATAATTAGGAAGGAAAACACAGATAAAGCTAAGCGCCATGTATGGAAATCTTCAGAGGACAAAATACTACTCAACATATTGAAAGATCAAAGTCTACAGGGAGGGAAAGAAGGAACAGGTTACACAAAGAAAGCATGGCGTGATATCTTAGGACAATTCAACGATTCAAGGGTAGAGAAACTTGAATTACAACAACTTCTAAAACTTCTAAAACTCACGGGATTTGGTTGGGACGATGATGATAAAATGATAAAAGCTTCAGAAGAAATTTGGGAAGAACTAATTAAGGTAAGGATTTGCGAGTAGAATCCATATGAAGTTCTCATATCATAGTATTAACCAAAAACTAAACAACTTGCAGAAGGATAAGTCACTACAGGAATATCGAGATAAGGTGTGGCCTAGTTGGGTAGATCTTCAAGCCATATGTGCTACTTCAACAGCATCTGGAGCTGGTGCTGTATCTAGCAAAGGAAAAGATGCTGCATGTACAAGCAAATCTTCACAGATTGATCTCAATATGGATGTTGAAGTTCATGAGATTGATTCTGATGAAAACAATACTTCCCCTGGTGTCTTCATGAAGAAGTCAACTACCATTGAGCAATAAAAAAAGAAGTCCACTGGAAGTGGATCAAAAGAAACTGGAAGAGGGCAAAAACGGACAGCCGAGGATGCCATATCAGCAATTGACCGCCTTGCAGATGCATCACTTAGCATTGCTGAAGCGAAGAAAACAATAGCACAACAAAATGAAGCTTACTCGGTTAAATCATGTATGGCAATATTAAATAGTACGAGTAATCTAGATCCCAAAGAGAAACTAAAAGCGGTCAAGGCATTTACAGATGGTGATAAACGGGCCATATTCATTGAGATGGATGATGAGACGCGGAAGCTTTGGATTCTTGATCCTTAGAATTTTTGTAATACACCATTGACCATAGTATTTTATTTCAGTCGTTGTCGTAGATTCAAAAAACAATTTCCATTATGTTTTATCAGCTTGTGTGAAATAATGAACATTCTTTTTCAATTTTATATTGTTCATTTGATGGTTCAGCACTGATATATTTAACAAATATCCTGAGATGATATCAATAGTGTATATTGTGCAGGGAACTATGAACAGCTTGGATGTGCCAGATGATGAACTTTCTGACTCTGAGCAAGTGCTTATTAACAACATTTCTGCAGTGTCCTTGTTTCGTGATGTGTTGTTTACAAGGTTATTCAAAACAACTCGTAACACCTCTATATTAACTGGTGCTCAGAAAACAATAGAGCTGTTAGAGGGACATCCAGTTAGATTTTATGAACTAATTCGTCTTGAGAAGCACACATTCTTCTTGTTGCGGGATGCTTTGTGCGAGAGAAAGTTACTTAAGGATACAAATCGAATGACAGTGGATGAACAACTACTCATGTTTTTACATACAATTGGTCACAATGTTAGAAACCGTGTCATGCAAGATAGATATCAGCATTCTGGCGAACCAATCAGCCGACACTTCAACAAAGTTTTAGACGCCATAAATGGTTTGCGTGATGTTTGCATAACAGATCCAAGCAATCAAGTCCCATCCAAAATATTGGGTGATGCAAGGTTCTACCCATATTTCAAGGTATAATTTCTATTTGAAGAATATACTCCTTTTACATATGATTTTCATAAGTACAATGTCCACAACATGTGAACATCCTTATTTGACTAAAAAAATCCCACCAGAACTGCCTAGGAGCAATTGACGGGACACACATTGAGGCGAAAATTAGGCTTGATAAGCAAACTCCTTACAGAAATAGGCATGGTTATCCGTCTCAAAATGTAATGGCAGCAGTGTCATTTGACATGACATTCTCTTATGTCGCTGTTGGATGGGAGGGTTCTGCATCGGATCAAGCTGTTCTAAGATGGGCTGTTACTAGTGGGGGTTTGGTTGTTCCTGAAGGTAAAATTATTAATATATTAATTATTTGTGTATCTATAATATAAATAAAAATTCTGACTGTGCTATGAAACCTCATGTGCAGGCAAATTTTATCTTGTTGATTCAGGCTATGCAAATACTCCAAAATTTATTGCCCCATATCGCGGAGATCGCTATCATATTGCTTCTTTTCGTGGATGTAATTGGAGATATACTGGTGAGAAGGATTTGTTCAACTATGTGCATGCATAGCTGCGGAACGTTGTGGAACGAACCTTTGGTGTTCTGAAAGCTCGTTTTCCAATTCTAAGTAGGAAAGGAGGAATTCCTTATCCATATAGAACCCAAGTTAAAATTGTTATGGCTTGTTGCATCATCCACAACTTCATAAGGAAGGTTAATGAGCCTGATGAGTTGTTTGAGCTTTATGAGCATGGGGAAACACAAGAAAATGTTGACCATGGTGATCAACAAGTTTGTGGGCAAGCAAGAGAAGATGATCGAGTTGCTGGTGAGAGAGTTCATGCTGGCATCGCTCAACAATTGTGGACTAATCATCAACGACGTGTGAACCGACAACAACAAGATGATTAAACGCCGTAATATTTGATTTCCATCTTTAATTAGAGATGTATTTGAATAATTATTGTTAGAACTTTAAATTTCTTTATATGTTCATGAACTCCCCATTCTTTTATAGGCTTATGAACTCTCTCTCTCCCTCTCTCTATCTACGGCTACATGATGAAATGTTATTTTTCACCAATCTATTCAGCAAATGAAGCAACAAATAAACTACTTCATTCAAATGGGCGTGTTCTTATGTAAAGCTTGACAGCTTTCAGTGCTACAAACGCACCAGATTCTACCTACGCACCAGATTCTACAATGTACCAAGTGCAAAGCTTGGCAGCTTTCAGTGCTACAAACGCACCTGAAACTTCTTGTTTTTAGAAAGACCATGAACCTTGCCAGTTCTAACTTTGCTTTCTACAGTAGCACTCTCCTCCAAAGTTCCATTATACAAATTCCAGTATATGTAGCTAATTGTTAAGGCCTGTTACTTATGAAGTATTTTTCTGTCGGCAAGTGCATGATACAGACCATGAAAGAAAGATAATTATAGCTCCTCTCTGCTAGTGCATGGTAGACCATGTTAACTACAGAGTTTGCAAAAAGAAAAATCAAACATACCTGCTCCTCTGAATCGCCATCCTCGAGCTTGTCCTCTGCATCCGCTGTTACTCATGGTCATGCTGGTCAGGGAGCGGGGGCTACAGCTGCCTGCTGCCACCGGCGCCCCACAGATCTAGTGGTAAAACGGGCTGGTTATAGTGCAGCCTACACTGCCGACATTCTAGGGAGGCAGGCATGTGCGTTGAGCTGAAGCAGCACTGCTCGATGGATAGAGCTGGCTGACGGCCGACGAAGCACAGTAGGCCTTAGCGACCTAGCCGTCCAGGGGAGGGAAGGCGGGCAGCGGCGTCGGGGAGTCCAGCAGCAACCGGCGTGGCCGGAGGCGCGCACTAGCCGGCGTCCTCCCGCGGATTCATCCATGGCCGAGAGCAGGGGAGTACCGGTGTCAGCGAGCGGAGGATGAATCGGAGGGGACCAGCAGGACGACAGACTTGGAAGACGCCATTGTGGCTGATTTGGGGAAAGTGAGAGTGAGTCACGGGAGGAGAAAATGAGGGTATCCAAACAAGGTACATGACCGACCAGTTTTTCTGTTTTCCTATCCAAACGTAACTTTCTATAAACTCGTTATTTACAAAACGTAACGTAAAACAGGGTTTCCTAAAAATCAGCTAAAAACTCGTTTTCTATAATCCTAACGCTAATCACCGCTATCCAAACAACGCCTTAGGGCACGAGAAAGTGGCCGTAGCACACCAAATAGGGACTGCAACAGTTGCCTTAAAATAGAGATGCCCTAAAATAGGGCAGCGGCACCACAAATTTGTTCTCGACAATTGCGAACATGAGCTATGAGAATGAGACAGTACTCAGTTGTAAAATAGCCATGATATAATTCAGTGCAGATATATTTTTTCTAGTGAGACAGTACTAAGTTGTAAAATAGCCATGATATAGTTCAGTGCAGATATTTTCTTCTTTTTTCTTTTGTTATATAATTCAGTGCAGATATTTTCTTCTTTTTTCTTTTGATAAAGCCAACAATTATCAAACAAGGTCCACAAGGTCCACAAAGGTGTACAAGAACAAACCAGTTTAAGGAATGCAATAGCAGCAATTAACACAGTTTAATGACACACATGCCAACAACCTATAGACAAAACAGGACACAAGACGACCACAAGGAAGAGCACCAGCCCAGCCCTAGGGCACCCGCAGCTTGATCTTGCAAGAAATGGATGAAGCCGTGGCTCGAACACGAGAGATCAGCAGCGCACGGTTAGTCTTTTTCTTTTAGCTGGTAGCTTCGATTGTGTTGATTCCAACGCTCACGGTTTTCGTTTTATGAGGTTCCGTTAGTACCACTTTCATATTGTGTCTCACATATGGAATTGACACTTTTATCTAACGTGTTTAGGCCGTTTCCGAGACCCCATTCGCTGACGCAGAAATTCACTCAAAGGATCACCGCACCACTTCTCGAAGATTCGTCGACCCGGAGGCAAGCCCGCTCTTTATCATGAGCAACCAACAACTCACGACTTTTCTTGACTTCGTTTGAGTGTTTTTGTGTGTTTATGTATTACCGTTTATATCTTTGTCGGTTTTACTTTCAGTTGCAGTTCACTTTACCATCTTACTTTTAGTTGTAGTTTTGCTTGTTGTTTACTTTCAGTAGTAGATGCTAGTATTACTGTTATACTTTTAAGTAGTAGTTATTGTTTGAGGGTCGGTCAAGATTGATAAAACTGTAAACACGGAGGGTAAAGTCCTTTTGTCTCACATATCCCCTCAGTCGTTAATAATATCAAGCCTCGTTGCCACAAAACTGAACTAAATTGTGCAACCATATTTGCCTCTGTGGGAAGGCCCTAGTCTGGGCTACAGTTATGTCCCCTTCGCGCATCACCAAAGAAGGAAGTTTGTAACGTCAATATCTATTAGGCGAGGACAAGAGTATTGCCACGGGGTGGCACGGTCCCAGATCCCCTCGACCTAGGATTACCCTGCGGGATGTCAGCGATACGATGTGTCAAGTCTAAGACTTGAACTCTAGTGGGCTAGGTATACCACTATCCTCCTAAACATCCAACCACATGTGGGTTCGCTAGATTTGAATGTGTTATTGTGCGTGGGGTGCGGTGTCTTAGTTATCATATTATGTTAAGGGGTGTGTGATTTTTTTTCCAGCACAACACACGGGCATGTTTCCTTTATTCACAGTAGAGACGCAAGCACTCATACATACGCACATACACTCACCCATATGAATGCACACACACGCACACCCTACCCCTATGAGTACCTCCAAGAGACTGACCGGGCATGTCATCTTGAGATTTTACGAAGTCACCGTAGGCGCCTCGTAGTCGACGGGATCGTCTCCTCCCACTGAACGTGTATCTCCGGAAATCCTGAAATAAATTCAAGATAAATGCAAGCACCAGGATTTGAACCCTGGTGGGCTTGGGATAGTACTTTCCTACTAACCATCCAATCATAGATTGGTTCGCACATGTTTCCTAATTATTATTTATTAAAAAAATTGGAGAACCAACCTCCGAGAGATTTCATGTGCAAGAGTGTCCTCCGAGCCGTCTGTTTCACACTAGCATGCCGCAGGGGCCTCCCAGGTGCTCTCTGCGCCGTTTGATTTGTCCGAATGGCGTGTATCCGGATGACCCGCGTTGGGGCTCCCGGGTGCATCACGGGCGCGGTCGGGACAACTATCATGCGGCGGTTTCGTTCGCGCCAGTGTGTGACGAACCAGGCGGACCCACTTGTTGCCGGCCTTTGGCCTGGAGTTGGATGTGTCGTTGCGTTCGATCGGTCCTGACGGCACGCATCTGAGCGACTCGCGGCAGCGGTCCATGATGGTTGGCCCATTGGTCTTGGAGTTACGCTCTTCATATGGATTTTTTTACAAATCATGAGAATTTTTTTTTGCGGGGTAAAAGGGATTGTATTACTCAAGAGTCAAGAAGGTCCTCCCTACACAAGTTAGGGATATTGTCCGGACCGGAGCGGAGCCAGACCACAATACGGTCTTCCGTCCTTCCAAAGTTCGCCAACGCATGGCTTACATTATTCTGCTCTCGAGAAATATGAATAACATGACACTCCCTTTCACTCATAAGATGCTTCACTTCCGAGACCACCATGGCGTACTGTGAGCGGTCTTGTCCTGAGGCATTGATCAGTTGCACTGCCTGTAGACTATCGCACTCGACGATAAACGGCAGCTCCGTCCATTGGAGGGCCAAAGCTATGCCCTCCATGCACCCAGCCAGCTCGGCATGTAGAGGGTCCGGGCACGACCATAGAGAGCGACACGCGGAGAAAATAATGGCCCCTTCCTAGTCACGGAGCACCATTCCCGTCCCGGCCCTCCCGTCATCATGGGAAAAGGAGCCGTCAACATTCAGCTTCGTCCAGTTGGCGGGTGGGGGACTCCATTTGTGTGCTCTTCGTGGCACACCTCCCACTTGTGATATAGGTTGCTCTGCACCTTCTTGTTGGATGGTCATCTTCCCTTTGTCCCAATCTCCCTGCGGATACTGCTGGATCCCTAGCAGTGAGATTACGTAGCTCTGCAAAAAGCGGCGAGATACCTCCACAGGCGGCGCCGGTTTGTCATGAGTGATCTCGTTGCGCACATGCCAACATCTCCACAGCAGCATAATCAGGCGCAGCCGGTCCCCTTCATTGCTTTCTGCAATTAGGTTCAGGAGCCACTCCGGGCCGGTGTTCCGGACTGACTCGATGTCCGGTATACTCCACACCTCCGCCATAGTCCGCCACAAATGCACCGCCCGAGGGCACCTGCAAAACACATGAAAAGTGTCCTCGCGCTCGAGACCAGATAATGGGCATATATCAGTAACCTCCATGTGTCGACTAAATTTATTAGACCATGTGGCAAGGGAATTAGTAGCCAAACACCATGCAAACACACGCACCTTAGGAGGAGCAGGGCACCTCCACAATAATGCCCAGATGGCACGTCGCCCGTCCGGTGCCCTGCTCGCTGCGACTGAAGAGGGACGAAGCTTGTCCTCAAGCGCCAGCCGGTACGCGCTACGTACGGTGAAGATACCGGTACGTTCTGCACCCCATGCAAGGAAATCTTCCCCCAGCCGAGGGGACGCTTTAATCTTTAGTATCTCCTGAACATCAACGGGCAAAAAGTACTGTTGAAGTAGGGTTCCGCGCCATGCACCATGCTCGTCTAGGAGCTCTGAGATTCGGCGGAGACGGCTCCTTCCCTGTTGGGTAATTGGTGGCCGACCAACAGGGTGTGGTATCCAGGGGTCTCGCAAAATCCGGACCGACTGCCCGTTACCGATGCGCCAGACTAAGCCTTTCTTCAGCAATTCCAACCCATGCACAATGGCCTGCCAAGTTTGCGACGCGTTGCTAGTGAAAACAGTATCTTCTAATCGTCCATTAGGGAAATACCTTGCCTTCAAGACGCGCGTACAAATCATGAGAATTAAGAATGTATTTTTTTAAATGGCAGGATTCCTGTATTTATTAAAAAGAAAAAATTGCTAGGTTAATTACGAAAAAACAAGCGAAAAACAGTGTCACGCCCAATATGTGATCTTATCCGAGAGGAACTCGAAGGTCCCACCAAGGATAGATTCGCATATTGAAGACGCTTTTGCAAGGTGGATATCATTATATCATACCATTACATAATAGATGTGGATACATGCAAAGGCATACAAATGACACAAGAATACATCAATACATGGCAAACATCATACAGAAGAGCGGCATTTGACTACGGATGAGAACAAACGAAAAACAAGAACGACATCCACCCTGCTATCCTAGGCTGCCGACCAGGAACCTATCCCCTGATCAAAGAAGAAGCAGAAGAAGAACTCCAAAACAAGTAAACATCGCTCTCATGTCATGATCGTCGCATTACCTGTACCTGCAACTGCTGTTGTAGTAATCTGTGAGCCAAGAGAACTCAGCAATCCCATTACCATGGGTATCAAGACTAGCAAAGCTTAATGGGTGTGGAATGGGTAAGTGGTGAGGTTGCAACAAGCACTAAGCATATGTATGGTGGCTAACTTACGAATACAAGAGTAAAATGAGAAAACACAAGCGGTTGCAAGCTAATAGCGATCAAGAAATGTTCCTGAACTACTTATGTTCAAACATAACCCAACCGTGTTCTCTTCCCGAACCTTGTGGAAAAGAGACAGTCACGGTTACACACGCGGTTGGTGTATTTTAATACGAATCTGGTGTCAAGTTCTCTACAACCGAATATTAAAAACTCCCATCTGCCACATAACCACGGGCACGGCTTTCGAAATATTAAACCCTGCAGGGGTGTCCCAACTTAGTCCATGACAAACTCTCACGATCAACGGAGGAAAATCCTCCTCCCAGGACAACCCGATCAAGTTCGGAATCCCGGTTCACAAGACATTTCGACAATGGTAAAACAAGTCCAGCAAGACCACCCGGTGCGCCGATACCCTGATAAGATCCGCACGTATCTCGTTCTCAGGATAACACCGTCTATGCGAAGTGGACGGTAGCCAAAATACCATCGAGTTGCCCCGAGGCGGCACCGCCGAGTGCTAGGTAGGTGGACCAACACTCATGAGGAGCACTGGCCCAGGGGGGGGGGGTTGATTAAGAGACCTCAGGGGACGACAGGCCCATATGCAAGTTTTTAGTTGTTATTACGCAAATGGTAAAACCAACGTTGGGCCTTGCTGGAGGAGTTTTATTCAAAGCGAAATGTCAAGGGGGCCCCATAAACCACGACCATGTTAGGAACGCAAAATCAAGGAACATAACACCGGTATGACCGAAACTAGGGCGGCAAGAGTGGAACTAAACACCAGGCAAAAGGCCGAGCCTTCCACCCTCTACCAAGTATATAGATGCATTAATTAAATAAGAGATATTGTGATATCCCATGATATCCATGTCCCAACATGGAACAACCTACAACTGCACCTGTGACTAGCAACACTATAAGAGGGGCTGAGCAAAGCAGTAACATAGCCAAACAACGGTTTGCTGGGATCATGAAAAGGTTGGACGCTGGTTCATGGCATATTGGGAGGCTTGATAAACACGTGGTGGGTAGCGTGACATAGCGATAGCATCAAGACAACTAGCAGAGCAAAGATAGTAGTGAGATCCAAGGTTATGGTCATCTTCCCTGAAATCCCACTAGGAAGAAGAACAAGTCCATGAATAAGATGAACGGGCGTAGACGAACCAAGCGTAGTCGAACGAATCCTCACGATGCAATGAAGCAGAAACTACCGAGAAGAAGCATAATAGGAAAGAAGCAAATAACATGGTAAACACACAACACATAAACATAACATGGAAAATAACACATGCTACATGCACGATGAACATGAATGTGTATGAAGAATGCAACAGACGGAGCTAAGGGGCTACCGATACGAGGGATAGGATGCCGGGAAGGACAAAGGTGGTGACAAGATGGAGATGGGAAAGCTCTTGGCAAACTAAGCATGCCACTGGATAGATTGGAAGATTCCGATTGAAAACGATATAAAGATCACCTGAAACGGATGCATGGTTTGCAAAAGGCGAACAAAACAATATGCAATGCAAAACTGTTTTATACAGCAACATGACAACTTGGATGCAAGATTTAAATATGCTACAACACCCAAACATGGAAAAAAGGCGTGGAATTGAAGTACATAACATCCACTACAAAACATGATTACCTAACTATTTCTAAAACCCACTAGATCATCACCAAAACAGCATGGCAAACTGACAAGTGACAACAGTTTAACACACTTTGTAAAAATACTGGACATGGCAGAAACAGAATCAGATTGCAAAGTTTAGGGCTAGTAAACTATATGCCACAGGAATTTATCATGGCAAACTAGAACATGGCATTCATGTACTAAATGCACTTAACAAAACTCCTTTACTGAACATGCTCCAAATCTCTACAGATATGATGATAGCATCAAAGCAAAATGACACGATATATAAGTAGTTTCAGACTTGGTGAAATAACAAGGCATGGTATGAACAGATTCAAGTAGACATGTTTGCAAGCTTGTTGCACTCACTGTTGGGGAACGCAGTAATTTCAAGAAAAAAATCCTATGCGCACGCAAGATCTATCTAGGTGATGCATAGCAACGAGAGGGGAGAGTATTGTCCATGTACCCTCGTAGACCGTAAGTGGAAGCGTTATGACAACGCGATTGATGTAGTTGTACGTCTTCACGATCCGACCGATCCTAGCACCGAAGGTACGGCACCTCTGCGATCTGCACACGTTCAGCTCGGTGACGTCCCACGAACTCTAGATCCAACTGAGGTCGAGGGAGAGTTTTGTCAGCATGACACCGTGATGACAGTTATGATGAAGTTACCGGCGTAGGGCTTCACCTAAGCACTACGATGATATGACCAAGGTGGAATATGGTGGAGGGGGGCACCGCACACGGTTAACAATCAACTTGTGTGTCCATGGGGTGCCCCCCTCCCCCGTATATAAGGGAGTGGAGGAGGGGAGGGCCGGCCCTCTCTATGGCGCGCCTGGGGGAGTCCTACTCCCACCAGGAGTAGGATTCCCCCCTTCTCTAGTTGGAGTAGGAGAGGAAGGAAGGAGGAGAGAGGGAGAAGGAAAGGGGGGCCGTCCCCCCACCCAATTCGGATTGGGCTTGGGGGGGGGCCTCCACCTGGCCGCCTCCTCCTCTCTCCCACTAAGGCCCAATAAGGCCCATACACTCCCCGGGGGGTTCCGGTAACCCCCCGGTACTTCGGTAAATGCCCGAACTCACCCGGAACCATTTCAATGTCCAAACATAGTCATCCAATATATCGATCTTTATGTCTCGACCATTTCGATACTCCTTGTCATGTCCGTGATCATATCTGGGACTCCGAACTACCTTTGGTACATCAAAACTCCTAAACTCATAATATAACTGTCATCGAAACCTTAAGCGTGCGGACCCTACGGTTCGAGAACAATGTAGACATGACCGAGACACGTCTCAGGTCAATAACCAATAGCGGGACCTGGATGCCCATATTGGCTCCGACATATTCTACGAAGATCTTTATCGGTCAGACCGCATAACAACATACTTTGTTCCCTTTGTCATCGGTATGTTACTTGCCCGAGATTCAATCATTGGTATCCTACCTAGTTCAATCTCGTTACCGGCAAGTCTTTTTTCTCGTTCCGTAATGCATCATCCCACAACTAACTCATTAGTCACATTGCTTGCAAGGCTTATAGTGATGTGCATTACCGAGAGGGCCCAGAGATACCTCTCCGATACACGGAGTGACAAATCCTAATCTCGATCTATGCCAACCCAAAAAACACCTTCGGAGACACCTATAGAGCATCTTTATAATCACTCAGTTATGTTGTGACATTTGATAGCACACAAGGTGATCCTCCGGTATTCCGGAGTTGCATAATCTCATAGTCAGAGGAACATGTATAAGTCGTGAAGAAAGCAATAGCAATAAAACTTAATGATCATAATGCTAAGCTAACGGATGGGTCCTGTCCATCACATCATTCTCCTAATGATGTGACCCCATTCATCAAATGACAACACATGTCTATGGTTAGGAAACATAACCATGTTTGATAAACGAGCTAGTCAAGTAGAGGCATACTAGGGACACTTATGTTTTGTCTATGTATTCACACATGTACTAACTTTTCGGTTAATACAATTCTATCATGAATAATAAACATTTATCATGAAATAAGAAAATAAATAATAACTTTAGTATTACGTCTTGGGCATATTTCCTTCAGTCTCCCACTTGCACTAGAGTCAATAATCTAGTTCACATCGCCATGTGATCTAACACCAATAGTTCACATCACCATGTGATTAACACCCATAGTTCATATCGTCATGTGACCATCACTCAAAGGGTTTACTAGAGTCAATAATCTAGTTCACATCGCTATGTGATTAACACCCAAGAGCACTAAGGTGTGATCATGTTTTGCTTGTGAGATTAATTTTAGTCTATGGATCTGCAACATTCATATCCGTACGTATTTTGCAAATTTCTATGTCTACAATGCTCTGCATGGAGCTACTCTAGCTAATTGCTCGCACTTTCAATATGTATCTAGATCGAGACTCAGATTCATCCAGATCGGTGTCAAATCTTGTATCGACGTAACTCTTTACGACGAACTCTTTATTACCTCCATAACCGAGAAATATTTCCTTAGTTCTCTAAGGATAATTTTGACCACTGTCCAGTGATCTACTCCTAGATCACTATTGTACTCCCTTGCCAAACTCAAGGTAGGGTATACAATAGGTCTGGTACACAACATGGCATACTTTTTAGAACCTATGGTTGAGGCATAGGGAATGATTTTCATTTTCTCTCTATCTTCTATCGTGGTCAGGCTTTGAGTCTTACTCAACTTCACACCTTGCAATACAGGCAAGAACTCCTTCTTTGATTGTTCCATTTTGTACTACTTCAAAATCTTGTCAAGGTATGTACTCATTGAAAAAACTTATCAAGTGTTTTGACCTGTCTCTATAGTGAAGGAAATATGCCCTAGAGGCAATAATAAAGTTATTATTTATTTCCTTATATCATGATAAATGTTTATTATTCATGCTAGAATTGTATTAACCGGAAACATAATACATGTGTGAATACATAGACAAACAGAGTGTCACTAGTATGCCTCTACTTGACTAGCTCGTTAATCAAAGATGGTTATGTTTCCTAACCATGAACAAAGAGTTGTTATTTGATTAACGAGGTCACATCATTAGTTGAATGATCTGATTGACATGACCCATTCCATTAGCTTAGCACCCGATCGTTTAGTATGTTGCTATTGCTTTTCTTCGTTTGCCGGAGGAACACTTTGGGTACTACCAAACGTCACAACGTAACTGGGTGATTATAAAGGAGTACTACAGGTGGCTCCAAAGGTAGATGTTGGGTTGGCGTATTTCGAGATTAGGATTTGTCACTCCGATTGTCGGAGAGGTAGAGGTATCTCTGGGCCCTCTCGGTAATGCACATCACTTAAGCCTTGCAAGCATTGCAACTAATGAGTTAGTTGTGGGATGATGTATTACAGAACGAGTAAAGATACTTGCCAGTAACGAGATTGAACTAGGTATTGGATACCGACGATCGAATCCCGGGCAAGTAACATACCGATGACAAAGGGAACAACGTATGTTGTTATGTGGTCTGACCGATAAAGATCTTCGTAGAATATGTAGGAGCCAATATGGGCATCCAGGTCCCGCTATTGGTTATTGAACGGAGACGTGTCTCGGTCATGTCTACATTGTTCTCGAACCGTAGGGTCCGCACGCTTAAGGTTTCGATGACAGTTATATTATGAGTTTAGGAGTTTTGATGTACCGAAGGAGTTCGGAGTCCCGGATGAGATCGGGGACATGACGAGGAGTCTCGAAATGGTCGAGACGTAAAGATCGATATATTGGACGACTATATTCGGACATCGGAAAGGTTCCGAGTGATTCGGGTATTTTTCGGAGTACCGGGTAGTTACGGGAGAAGTAATGGGCCTTGATGGGCTTTAGTGGGAAGAGGAAAAGGCTGCTGCGCCCCCCTCCCCTTTGGTCCGAATTGGACTAGGGAAAAGGGGGCCGGCCACCTTTCCTACTCCTCCTATTCCTTCTCCCTTCCTCCCCTCTTGATGGACTCCTACTAGGACTTGGAGTCCTAGTAGGACTCCCATCCTGACCGCACCTTATGCCTTGGCCGGCCACCTCCTCCTCCATCCTTTATATACAGGGGCAGGGGGCATCCCATAGACACACAATTGATCATTGTTGATCGTTCCTTAGCCGTGTGCGGTGCCCCCTGCCACCAAATTCCACCTCGGTCATATCGTTGTAGAGCTTAGGCGAAGCCCTGCGTCAGTGAAACATCAAGATCGTCACCACGCCGTCGTGCTGACGGAACTCTTCCTCGACGCTTTGCTGGATCGGAGCCCGAGGATCGTCATCGAGCTGAACGTGTGCTAAGAACTCGGAGGTGCCGGAGTAACGGTGCTTGGATCGGTCGGATCGGAAAGAAGAGGTACGACTACTTCCTCTACGTTGTGTGATCGCTTCCGAAGTCGGTCTGCGTTGGTACGTAGACAACACTCTCCCCCTCGTTGCTATGCATCACCATGATCTTGCGTGTGCGTAGAAATTTTTTCGAAATTACTACGTTCCCCAACAGTGGTATCAGAGCCTAGGTTTTATGGTTTGATGTTATTTGCACGAGTAGAACACAAGTGAGTTGTGGGCGATACAAGTCATACTGCCTACCAGCATGTCATACTTTGGTTCAGCGGTATTGTTGGACGAGACGACCCGGACCAACCTTACGCGTATGCTTACGCGAGACCGGTTCCCTCGACGTGCTTTGCACATAGATGGCTTGCGGGCGACTGTCTCTCCAACTTTAGTTGAACCAAGTGTGGCTACACCCGGTCCTTGAGAAGGTTAAAACGGAGTCTATTTGACGAACTATCGTTGTGGTTTTGATGCGTAGGTGAGATGAGTTCTTACTTAAAGCCCGTAGCAGCCACGTAAAACTTGCAACAACAAAGTAGAGGACGTCTAACTTGTTTTTGCAGGGCATGTTGTGATGTGATATGGTCAAGGCATGATGCTGATTTTATTGTATGAGATGATCATGTTTTGTAACCGAGTTATCGGCAACTGGCAGGAGCCATATGGTTGTCGCTTTATTGTATGCAATGCAATCGCGATGTAATGCTTTACTTCATTACTAAACGGTAATGATAGTCGTGGAAGCATAAGATTGGCGAGACGACAACGATGCTACGATGGAGATCAAGGTGTCGCGCCGGTGACGATGGTGATCATGACGGTGCTTCGGAGATGGAGATCACAAAGCACAAGATGATGATGGCCATATCATATCACTTATATTGATTGCATGTGATGTTTATCCTTTTATGCATCTTATCTTGCTTTGATTGACGGTAGCATTATAAGATGATCTCTCACTAAATTATCAAGAAGTGTTCTCCCTGAGTATGCACCGTTGCAAAAGTTCTTCGTGCTGAGACACCACGTGATGATCGGGTGTAATAGGCTCTACGTTCAAATACAACGGGTGCAAAACAGTTGCACACGCGGAATACTCAGGTTATACTTGACGAGCCAAGCATATACAGATATGGCCTCGGAACACGGAGACCGAAAGGTCGAGCGTGAATCATATAGTAGATATGATCAACATAACGATGTTCACCATTGAAAACTACTCCATCTCACGTGATGATCGGTTATGGTTTAGTTGATTTGGATCACGTGATCAGTTAGAGGATTAGAGGGATGTCTATCTAAGTGGGAGTTCTTAAGTAATATGATTAAATTGAACTTAAATTTATCATGAACTTAGTCCTGGTAGTATTTTGCAAATTATGTTGTAGATCAATAGCTCGCGTTGTTGCTTCCCTGTGTTTATTTTGATATGTTCCTAGAGAAAATTGTGTTGAAAGATGTTAGTAGCAATGATGCGGATTGGATCCGTGATCTGAGGTTTATCCTCATTGCTGCACAGAAGAATTATGTCCTTGATGCACCGCTAGGTGACAGACCTATTGCAGGAGCAGATGCAGACGTTATGAACGTTTGGCTAGCTCAATATGATGACTACTTGATAGTTTAGTGCACCATGCTTAATGGCTTAGAATCGGGACTTCAAAAGACGTTTTGAACGTCATGGACCATATGAGATGTTCCAGGAGTTGAAGTTGATATTTCAAGCAAATACCCGAGTTGAGAGATATGAAGTCTCCAACAAGTTCTATAGCTAAAAGATGGAGGAGAATCGCTCAACTAGTGAGCATGTGCTCAGATTGTCTGGGTACTACAATCGCTCGAATCAAGTGGGAGTTAATCTTCCAGATAAGATAGTGATTGACAGAATTCTCTAGTCACCATGACCAAGTTAGTAGAACTTCGTGATGAACTATAGTATGCAAGGGATGACGAAAACGACTCCCGAGCTTTTCATGATGATGAAATTGATGAAGGTAGAAATCAAGAAAAACATCAAGTGTTGATGGTAGACAAGATCACTAGTTTCAAGAAAAGGGCAAAGGGAAGAAGGGGAACTTCAAGAAGAACGTCAATCAAGTTGCTGCTCAAGTGAAGAACCCCAAGTCTGATCCTAAGCCTGAGACTAAGTGCTTCTACTGCAAAGGGACTGGTCACTGGAAGCGGAACTACCCCAAGTGATTGGCGGATAAGAAGGATGGCAGAGTGAACATAAGTATATTTGATATACATGTTATTGATGTGTACTTTACTAGTGTTTATAGCAAACCCTCATTATTTGATGCTAGTTCAGTTGCTAAGATTAGTAACTCGAAACGGGAGTTGCAGAATAAACAGAGACTAGTTAAGGGTGAAGTGATGATGTGTGTTGGAAGTAGTTCCAAGATTGATATGATCATTATCGCACACTCCCCTATACTTTCGGGATTAGTGTTGAACCTAAATAAGTGTTATTTGGTGTTTGTGTTGAGCATGAATATGATTTGATCATGTTTATTGTAATACAGTTATTCATTTAAGTAAAAGAATAAATTGTTGTTCTGTTTACATGAATAAAACCTTATATGGTTACACACCCAATGAAAATAGTTCATTGGATCTCGATCTTAATAATACACATATTCATAATATTGAAACCAAAAGATGCAAAGTTAATAATGATAGTGCAACTTATTTGTGGCACTGCTGTTTAGGTCATATTGGTATAAAGCGCATGAAGAAACTCCATGCTGATGGGCTTTCGGAATCACTTGATTATGAATCACTTGATGCTTGCGAACCATGCCTTTTGGGCAAGATGACTAAAAAACGCCATTCTCCGGAACAATGGAGCGAGAAAAGATTTATTGGAAATCATACATACTGATGTATGTGGTCCGATGAATATTGAGGCTCGCGACAGGTATCATTATTTTCTGATCTTCACAAATGATTTGAGCAGATATGAGTATATCTACTTGATGAAACATAAGTCTGAAACATTTGAAAAGTTCAAAGAATTTTAGAGTGAAGTAAAAAACATCGTGACAAGAAAATAAAGTTTCTACGATCTGATCGCGGAGACAAATATTTGAGTTACGAGTTTGGTCTTCAGTTAAAACAATGTGAAATAGTTTCACTACTCACGCCACCTGGAACACCACATCATAATGGTGTGTCCGAACATCATAACCGTACTTTATTGGATATAGTGCAATCTATGATGTCTCTTACCGATTTACCACTATTGTTTTTGGGGTCATGCATTAGAGACAGCTGCATTCACGTTAAAAAGGGGCACCATATATATCCGTCGAGACGACGCCTTATGAACTATGGTTTGGCAAGAAACCAAAGTTGTCGTTTCTTAAAGTTTGGGGTTGCGATGCTTATATGAAAAAGTTTCATCCTGATAAGCTAAAAACTCAAATCGGAGAAGTGCATCTTCATAGGATATCCAAAGGAAACTATTGGATACACCTTCTATCACAGATCCGAAGGCAAGACTTTTATTGCTAAATTCGGAAACTTTCTGGAGAAGGAGTTTCTCTCGAAAGAAGTGAGTGGGAGGAAAGTAGAACTTGACGAGGTAACTGTACCTGCTCCCTTATTGGAAAGTAGTACATCACAGAAAAATGTTTCTGTGACACCTACACCAGTTAGTGAGGAAGCTAATGATGATGATCATGAAACTTCAGAACAAGACACTACTGAACCTCGTAGATCAACCAGAGTAAGATCCGCGCCAGAGTGGTACGGTAATCCTGTTCTGGAAGTCATGCTACTAGATCATGATGATCCTACGAACTATGAAGAAGCGATGGTGAGCCCAGATTCCGCAAAGTGGCTTGAAGCCATGAAATCTGAGATATGATCCATGTATGAGAACAAAGTATGGACTTTAGTTGACTTGCCCGATGATCGGCAAGCCATAGAAAATAAATGGATCTTCAAGAGGAAGACGGACGCTGATAGTAGTGTTACTATCTACAAAGCTAGAATTGTCGCAAAAGGTTTTCGACAAGTTCAAGGTGTTGACTACGATGAGATTTTCTCACTCGTATCTATGCTTAAGTCTGTCCGAATCATGTTAGCAATTGCCGCATTTTATGAAATCTGGCAAATGGATAAACAAAACTGCATTCCTTAATGGATTTGCTAAAGAAGAGTTGTATACGATGCAACTAGAAGGTTTTGTCGATCCTAAAGGTGTTAACTAAATATGCAAGCTCCAGCGATCTATCTGTGGACTGGTGCAAACATCTCGGAGTTGGAATATACGCTTTGATGAGTTGATCAAAGCATATAGTTTTATACAGACTTGCGGTGAAGCCTGTATTTACGAGAAAGTGAGTGGGAGCACTACAGCATTTCTGATAAGTATATGTGAATGACATATTGTTGATCGGAAATAATGTAGAATTACTCTGTAAAGCATAAAAGGAGTGTTTGAAAGGAGTTTTTCAAAGAAAGACTTCGGTAAAGCTGCTTACATATTGAGCTTCAAGATCTATAGACATAGATCAAGACGCTTGATAAGTTTTTCAATAAGTACATACCTTGACAAGATTTTGAAGTAGTTCAAAATGGAACAGTCAAAGAAAAATTTTCTTGCCTGTGTTACAAGGTGTGAAGTTGAGTAAAGACTCAAAGCCCGACCACGGCAGAAGATAGAAAGAGAATGAAAGTCATTCCCTATGCCTCATTCATAGGTTCTATAAAGTATGCCATGCTGTGTACCAGATCTATTGTATACCCTGCACTGATTTGGCAAGGGAGTACAATAGTGATCTAGGAGTAGATCACTGGACAGCGGTTATCCTTAGTGAAATAAGGAAATGTTTCTCGATTATGGACGTGACAAAAAGGTTCGTCGTAAAGGGTTACGTCGATGCAAGTTTTTGACACTGATCCAGATGATTCTAAGTCTCAATCTGGATACATATTGAAAGTGGGAGCAATTAGCTAGAGTAGCTCCGTGTAGAGCATTGTAGACATAGAACTTGCAAAATACTTACGGATCTGAATGTGACAGACCCGTTGACTAAAATTATCTCACAAGCAAAACATGATCACACCTTAGTACTCTTTGGGTGTTAATCACATAGATATGTGAACTAGATTACTGACTCTAGTAAACCCTTTGATTGTTGGTCACATGACGATGTGAACTATGGGTGTTAATCACATGGTGATGTGAACCATTGCTGCTAAATCACATGGCGATGTGAACTAGATTATTGACTCTAGTGCAAGTGGGAGACTGAAGGAAATATGCCCTAGAGGCAATAATAAAGTTATTATTTATTTCCTTATATCATGATAAATGTTTATTATTCATGCTAGAATTGTATTAACCGGAAACATAATACATGTGTGAATACATAGACAAACAGAGTGTCACTAGTATGCCTCTACTTGACTAGCTCGTTAATCAAAGATGGTTATGTTTCCTAACCATGAACAAAGAGTTGTTATTTGATTAACGAGGTCACATCATTAGTTGAATGATCTGATTGACATGACCCATTCCATTAGCTTAGCACCCGATCATTTAGTATGTTGCTATTGCTTTTCTTCATGACTTATACATGTTCCTATGACTATGAGATTATGCAGCTCCCGTTTGCCGGAGGGACACTTTGGGTACTACCAAACGTCACAACGTAACTGGGTGATTATAAAGGAGTACTACAGGTGGCTCCAAAGGTAGATGTTGGGTTGGCGTATTTCGAGATTAGGATTTGTCACTCCGATTGTCGGAGCGGTAGAGGTATCTCTGGGCCCTCTCGGTAATGCACATCACTTAAGCCTTGCAAGCATTGCAACTAATGAGTTAGTTGTGGGATGATGTATTACAGAACGAGTAAAGATACTTGCCAGTAACGAGATTGAACTAGGTATTGGATACCGACGATCGAATCCCGGGCAAGTAACATACCGATGACAAAGGGAACAACGTATGTTGTTATGCGGTCTGACCGATAAAGATCTTCGTAGAATATGTAGGAGCCAATATGGGCATCCAGGTCCCGCCATTGGTTATTGAACGGAGACGTGTCTCGGTCATGTCTACATTGTTCTCGAACCGTAGGGTCCGCACGCTTAAGGTTTCGATGAGAGTTATATTATGAGTTTAGGAGTTTTGATGTACCAAAGGAGTTCGGTGTCCCGGATGAGATCGGGGACATGACGAGGAGTCTCGAAATGGTCGAGACGTAAAGATCGATATATTGGACGACTATATTCGGACATCGAAAAGGTTCCGAGTGATTCGGGTATTTTTCGGAGTACCGGGTAGTTACGGGAGAAGTAATGGGCCTTGATGGGCTTTAGTGGGAAGAGGAAAAGGCTGCTGCGCCCCCCCTCCCCTTTGGTCCGAATTGGACTAGGGAAAAGGGGGCCGGCCACCTTTACTACTCCTCCTATTCCTTCTCCCTTCCTCCCCTCTTGATGGACTCCTACTAGGACTTGGAGTCCTAGTAGGACTCCCATCCTGGCCGCACCTTATGCCTTGGCCGGCCACCTCCTCCTCCATCCTTTATATACAGGGGCAGGGGGCATCCCATAGACACACAATTGATCATTGTTGATCGTTCCTTAGCCGTGTGCGGTGCCCCCTACCACCAAATTCCACCTCGGTCATATCGTTGTAGAGCTTAGGCGAAGCCCTGCGTCAGTGAAACATCAAGATCGTCACCACGCCGTCGTGCTGACGGAACTCTTCCTCGACGCTTTGCTGGATCGGAGCCCGAGGATCGTCATCGAGCTGAACATGTGCTAAGAACTCGGAGGTGCCGGAGTAACGGTGCTTGGATCGGTCGGATCGGAAAGAAGAGGTACGACTACTTCCTCTACGTTGTGTGATCGCTTCCACAGTCGGTCTGCGTTGGTACGTAGACAACACTCTCCCCCTCGTTGCTATGCATCACCATGATCTTGCGTGTGCGTAGGAAAATTTTCGAAATTACTACGTTCCCCAACATATAGATCTTGATGCTCAATATGTAAGCAGCTTCACCAAGGTCTTTCTTTGGAAAAATCCTTTCAAACACTCCTTTATGCTTTCCAGGAAAATTCTACATCATTTCCGATCAACAATGTGTCTTTCACATATACTTATCAGAAAAACGGTAGTGCTCCCACTCACTTTCTTGTAAAAATACATGCTTCACCGCAAGTCTGTATAAAACTATATGCTTTGATCAACTCATCAAAGCGTATATTCCAACTTCGAGATGCTTGCACCAATCCATAGATGGATCACTAGAGCTTGCACACTATGTTAGCACCTTTAGGATTGACAAAACCTTCTTGTTGTATCATATACAACTCTTTTTTAAGAAATACATTAAGGAATGCAGTTTTGACATCCATTTGCCAGATTTCCTCAAATGTGCCAATTTCTAACATGATTCAGACAGACTTAAGCATCACTACGAGTGAGAAAATCTCATCGTAATCAACACCTTGAACTTGTCGAAAACTTTTTGCGACAATTCGAGCTTTGTAGATAGTAACACTACTATCAGTGTCCGTCTTCCTCTTGAAGATCCATTTATTCTTCCTGGCTCGCCGATCATCGAGCAAGTCAATCATGGTCCATACTTTGTTCTCATATATGGATCCCATCTCAGATTTTATGGCCTCAAGCCATTTCGTGGAACCTGGGCTCATCATCGCTTCCTCATAGTTCGTAGGTTCATCATGGTCTATTAACATGATTTCCAGTACAGGATTACCGTACCACTCTGGTGCGGATCTTACTTTGGTTGACCTACGAGGTTCGGTAGTAACTTGATATGAAGTTTCATGATCATCATCATTAACTTCCTCACTAATTCGTGTAGGCATCACTGGAACTAATTCCAGTGATGAGCTACTTTCCAATTCGAGAGAAGGTACAATTACGTCATCAAGTTCTACTTTCCTCCCACTCACTTCTTTCGAGAGAAACTCCTTCTCTAGAAAGATCCATTCTCAGCAACGAATATCTTGCCTTTGGATCTGTGATAGAAGGTGTACCCAACAGTCTCCTTTGGGTATCCTATGAAGACACATTTTTCCGACTTGGGTTCGAGCTTATCAGGTTGAAGCTTTTTCACATAAGCATCATAGCCCCAAACTTTAAGAAACGACAGCTTAGGTTTCTTGCTAAACCACAATTCATACGATGTCGCCTCAACGGATTTAGATGGTGCCCTATTTAACGTGAATGCAACTGTCTCTAATGCATAAACCCAAAACGATAATGGTAAATCGGTAAGAGACATCATAGATCGCACCATATCCAATAAAGTACGGTTACAACGTTCGGACACACCATTATGCAGTGGTGTTCCAGGTGGCGTGAGTTGTGAAACTATTCCACGTTGTTTCAAATGAAGAACAAACTCATAACTCAAATATTCACCTCCACGATCAGATCGTAGAAACTTTATTTTCTTGTTACGATGATTTTCCACTTCACTCTGAAATTCTTTGAAAATTTTCAAATGTTTCAGACTTATGTTTCATCAAGTAGATATACCCATATCTACTCAAATCATCTGTGAAGGTCAGAAAATAACAATACCTGCCACGAGCCTCAACACGCATTGGACCGCATACATCTGTATGTATTATTTCTAATAAGTTAGTTGCTCGCTCCATTGTTCCGGAGAACGGAGTCTTAGTCATCTTGCCCATGAGGCATGGTTCGCAAGCATCAAATGATTCATGATGCGTCCATTTTGCATCATGCTTTGATATTGATATTTATCGCATTATGGGATGTTATTACACATTATGTCATAATACTTATGCCTTTTCTCTCTTATTTTACAAGGTTTACACGAAGAGGGAGAATGCCGGCAGCTGGAATTCTGGGCTGCAAAAGGAGCAAATATTAGAGACCTATTCTGTACAACTCCAAAAGTCCTGAAACTCCACGGAAGTCAGTTTTGGAATTTATAAAAAATACTGAGCGAAGAAAGCACCGGAGGGGGCCACCCACCATCCACGAGGGTGGGGGCGCGCCCTACCCCCTGGTCGCGCCCCCCTGCCTCATGGGCCCCCTGTCAGGCCTTCGGTGCCCATCTTTGGCTATATGGTGTCTTTCACCCTGGAAAAAAATCATAAGCAAGCTTTCGGGAATAAGCTCCGCCGCCACGAGGCGGAACCTTGGCAGAACCAATCTAGGGCTCCAGCGGAGCTGTTCTGCCGGGAAAACATCCCTCCGGGAGGGGTAAATCATCGCCATCATCATCACCAATGATCCTCTCATCGGGAGGGGGTCAATCTCCATCAACATCTTCAACAGCACCATCTCCTCTCAAACCCTAGTTCATCTCTTGTATCCAATCTTTGTCCCAAAGCCTCAGATTGGTACCTGTGGGTTGCTAGTAGTGTTGATTACTCTTTGTAGTTGATGCTAGTTAGTTTATCCGGTGGAAGATTATATGTTCAGATCCTTAATGCATATTAATACCCCTCTGATTATGAACATGAACATGATTTGTGAGTAGTTACGTTTGTTCCTGAGGACATGGGAGAAGTCTTGCTATTAGTAGTCATGTGAATTTGGTATTTGTTCGATATTTTGATGAAATGTATGTTGTCTCTCCTCTAGTGGTGTTATGTGAACGTCGACTACATGACACTTCACCATTTTTTGGGCCTAGAGGAAGGCATTGGGAAGTAATAAGTAGATGATGGGTTGCTAGAGTGACAGAAGCTTAAACCCTAGTTTATGCGTTGCTTCGTAAGGGGCTGATTTGGATCCATATGTTTCATGCTATGGTTAGGTTTACCTTAATACTTCTTTTGTAGTTGCGGATGCTTGCAATAGGGTTAATCATAAGTGGGATGCTTGTCCAAGGAAGGGCAGCACCCAAGCACCGGTCCACCCACATATCAAATTATCAAAGTAACGAACACGGATCATATGAGCGTGATGAAAACTAGCTTGACGATAGTTCCCATGTGTCATCGGGAGCGTTTTCCTTCATATAAGAATTTGTCCAGGCTTGTCCTTTGCTATAAAAAGGATTGGGCCACCTTGCTGAACCTTATTTACTTTTGTTACTTTTTGCTCGTTACCAATTACCTTATCACAAAACTATCTGTTACCAATAATTTCAGTGCTTGCAGAGAATACCTTACTGAAAACCGCTTGTCATTTCCTTCTGCTCCTCATTGGGTTCGACACCCTTACTTATCGAAAGGACTATGATAGATCCCCTACACTTGTGGGTCATCAAGACTCTTTTTTGGCGCCGTTGCCGGGGAGTGAAGCGCCTTTGGTAAGTGGAAATTGGTAAGGAAAAATTTACATAGTGTGCTGAAATTTACTGTCACATGTTACTATGGAAAGTAATCCTTTGAGGGGCTTGTTCGGGGTATCTTCACCCCGACCAGTAGAGCAAAGAGTTTCTCCTCAACCTACTGAACCTACTGAAAATGTTTACTTTGAAATTCCTTCGGGTATGATAGACAAACTGCTAGCTAATCCCTTTACATGAGATGGAACATTGCATCCCGATTTGCACCTAATCTATGTGGATGAAGTTTGTGGATTATTTAAGGTTCCAGGTATGCCTGAGGATGTTATCAAGAAGAATTTCTTCCATTTATCTTTGAAGGGAGAGGCATTGACATGGTATAGGCTATGTGATGATATGGGATCATGGAACTACAAACGATTGAAATTGGAATTTCATCAGAAGTTTTATCCTATGCATCTTGTTCATCGTGATCGTAATTATATATATAATATTTGGCCTCGCGAAGAAGAAAGCATCGCTCAAGCTTGGGGGAGGCTTAAGTCAATGTTATATTCATGCCCCAATCATGAGCTCTCAAGAGAAATAATTATTAAAAAAATTATGCTCGGCTTTCTGACAACAATCGCTCCATGCTCGATACTTCTTGTACTAGTTCTTTTATGATGAAGACTATTGAATTCAAATGGGATTTATTGGAAAGAATTAAACGCAACTCTGAAGGTTGGGATCTCGACGAAGGTAAGGAGTCAGGCATGACCCCTAAATTTGATTGTGTTAAATCTTTTATGGATACCGACGTTTTCCGTGAGTTTAGCACTAAATATGGACTTGACTCTGAGATAGTAGCTTCTTTCTGTGAATCTTTTGCTACTCATGTTGATCTCCCTAAGGAGAAGTGGTTTAAATATCATCCTCCCATTGAAGCAAAAGTAGTTGAACCTATTAAAGTTGAAGAAAAGACTATCACTTATAATGATCCTATTGTTCCTACTGCTTACATTGAGAAACCACCTTTCCCTGTTAGAATAAAGGATCATACTAAAGCTTCAACTGTGGTCAACAAAAGTAATATTAGGACCCCAAACCCCCTGAGAAAATTAAAGTTGAACCTAATATTGCTATGCTTAAAGATCTCTTGGTTGATAATATTGATGGGCATGTTATTTACTTTTGTAATGAAGCTGCTAGAATTGCTAGACCTGATACTAAAAATAAACATAGACCTGTGGTTGGCATGCCTGTTATTTTTGTTAAAATAGGATATCATTGTTATCATGGCTTGTGTGATATGGGTGCTAGTGCAAGTGCAATACCTCATTCTTTATACGAAGAAATTATGCATGATATTGCACCCGCTAATTTAGAAGGTATTGATGTTACTATTAAGCTTGCCAATAGAGATACTATTTCAGCAGTTGGGATTGTTAGAGATGTTGAAATCTTGTGTGGGAAAGTTAAATATCCTGCTGATTTCCTTGTTCTTGGTTCCCCACAAGATGATTTTTGTCCCATTATATTTGGTAGACCCTTCTTGAATACTGTTAATGCTAGGATAGATTGTGAAAAGGATGTTGTTACAATTGGTTTAGGGGATATGTCTCATGAGTTTAATTTTGCTAAATTTCGTAGACAACCCCATGATAAAGAATTACCTAGTAAGGATGAAATTATTGGTCTTGCTTCTATTGCCGTGCCTCCTAATGATCCTTTAGAACAATATTTGCTAGACCATGAGAATGATATGTTTATGAATGAAAGAAGGGAAATAGATGAACAGGAACATATCCTACGCAAGTGTCACTCCGAGGCTTATGGAGGACACCACACTGGAGATAGAACTGCACATAAGGTATTGCAATCCGGTTTTTATTGGCCTACTCTCTTCAAAGATGCCAGTAAGGTTGTCTTGTCTTGTGTTGAATGTCAAAGAATTGGTAATACTAGGAGACGTCAAGAAATGCCTATGAATTATTCACTTGTTATTGAACCATTTGATGTTTGGGGCTTTGACTATATGGGACCGTTTCCTTCCTCTAATGGGTATACACATATTTTAGTTGTTGTTGATTACGTTACTAAGTGGGTAGAAGCTATTCAACTAGTAGTGCTGATCATAACACTTCTATCAAGATGCTTAAAGAAGTTATTTTTCCGAGGTTTGGAGTCCCTACATACTTAATGCCTGATGGTGGTTCACATTTTATTCATGGTGCTTTTCGTAAAATGCTTGCTAAGTATGACGTTAATCATATAATTGCATCTCCATATCACCCACAGTCTAGTGGTCAAGTAGAATTGAGTAACAGAGAGCTTAAACTAATTTTGCAAAAGACTGCTAATAGATCTAGAAAGAATTGGTGCAAGAAACTTGATGATGCATTATGGGCTTATAGAACTGCATATAAAAATCCTATGGGTATGTCTCCGTATAAAATGGTTTATGGAAAAGCATGTCACTTACCTCTCGAACTTGAACATATGGCATATTGGGCTATTAAAGAGCTCAATTATGATTTCAAACTTGCCGGTGAGAAGAGGTTATTTGACATTAGCTCACTTGATGAATGGAGAACCCAGGCCTATGAGAATGCCAAACTGTTTAAAGAAAAAGTTAAAAGATGGCATGACAAAAGGATACAAAAGCTTGAGTTTAATGTAGGTGATTATGTGTTTCTATTCAACTCTCGTTTAAGATTTTTTGCAGGAAAGCTTCTCTCTAAATGGGAAGGTCCTTATGTGATCGAGGAGGTCTATCGTTCTAGTGCCATAAAAATCAACAATTTCGAAGGCAAAAATCTGAAGGTGGTGAATGGTCAAAGAATCAAACATTATATCTCAGGTAATCCTATAAATGTTGAAACTAATGTTATTGAAACCGTAACCCTGGAGGAATACATAAGGGACACTTTCTAGAACGTTTCAAACTCCGAAAAGGAATAGGTATGTGGTACGGTAAGTAAACCGACTCCAAAACAGTTCTAATAGCAAATTTTCTCCGTTTTGGAATATTTAAGAAAATAGGAAAATAAGAAGTAGTCAGGGAAGGACACGAGGCATCCACGAGGGTGGAGGGCGCGCCCCCTGCCTTATGGGCACCCCGTGTGCTCTCCGGACTCCGATTTCTTGCACGTTACTTATTTTGGTCAGTAAAAATTCATTATATAATCTCCCAAAGGTTTTGACCCTCGTATCATGCAAATATCCTCTGTTTTTGTTTCGAGCTATTTCTGTAGCAGATTTGGAGCAAGATGTCATCTCAGGATTCCGACGGAGAGAGCTATGTCTCACACCTCATTGTTGACCCAAAGACCTATGGGGATCTATCTCCTTGTGGTCGAACTACGGATGAGGAGGAGGATGCTCAATCGATGAGGATCAATGATTCAAGTTCTAAGGAGGAGGATGTCCCTCTACCTCAACCTGGGGATATGCACTTGAAGTTCAAGAAGTCTAGTCTCCCTAAGAGGGCTAAACTTTCTAACAACCGATCTATCCCTTCTCGTTTTCGGCAGAAAAGTAAAGGAGATTTATGTGACAAGATCTTGAAGCTGGAATCGTAAGTTGATGATTTAAAGGAGGAAATTGCTCTTCTCAATTACAATATGAAGAAGCCGAAAGCACAATTTACATCATCAACCACTTCATCATCACCACCTCCGAAGAAAGAGACATAATCACATGGGTATGGGCACTCCCCTTGGCAACTGCCAAGCTTGGGGGAAGTGATCCGGTATCGTATCACCATCACATCTCTATCTTTATCGTTTTTCTTAGTTCGATCCTTTTGGTAATATCTTGATGTAGTTTTGAGTTTTGCTTTATGATCTCTCTATGTAATCAAGTCCGTGAGCTATATGATAAAGATTAGTGTTGAGTCAAGGGCTTTGGTTATCTTGCTATGATCTTGAGAATAAGAAAAAGAAAGAACAAAAAAAGAGAGGTCATATTGATCTTATGGAGAGTAATGACTTCACATATAAAGAGTATGACGAATAAACATTGTTGAGAGTTGACAAACATAGTTTTGGTCATCGTTGCAATTAACAGGAAGTAATAAAGAAAGAGAGGTTTTCACATATAAATATACTATCTTGGACATCTTTTATGATTGTGAGCACTCATTAAAATATGACATGCTAAAGAGTTGATGTTGGAAAAGGAAGACAACATAATGGGTTTTGTTTTCTTATATCGGAAATAAAGTATATTGTTATGGATCATCCAACATGTTGAGCTTGCCTTTCCCTCTCATGCTAGCCAAATTCTTTGCACCAAGTAGAGATACTACTTGTGCTTCCAAATAATCCTTAAACCCAGTTTTGCCATGAGAGTCCACCATATCTACCTATGGGTTGAGTAAGATCCTTCAAGTAAGTTGTCATTATGCAAGTAATAAAAATTGCACTCTAAATATGTATGATTTATTAGTGTGGGAGAAAATAAGCTTTATATGATCTTGTGATGTAGAAACAATAAAAGCGACCGACTGCATAATAAAGGTCTATATCACAAGTGGCAATATAAAGTGACGTTCTTTAGCATTAAGATTTTGTGCATCCACCCTTAAAAGCACATGAAAACCTCTGCTTCCCTCTGCGAAGGGCCTATCTTTTATTCTTGCCTTTTACCCTGATACAAGAGTCATGGTGATCTTCACCTTTCCTTTTTATATTTTATCCTTTGGCAAGCACATTTTGTTGGAAAGATCATGATGTATATATATATATATATATCCAATTGGATGTCAGTTAGCATGAACTATTAGTCTTGACATTACCCTTGAGGTAAAAGGTTGGGAGGCAACATTATAAGCCCCTATCTTTCTCTGTGTCCGATTAAAACTCCATAACCATAAGTATTGCGTGAGTGTTAGCAATTGTGAAAGACTAAATGATAGTTGAGTATGTGGACTTGTTGAAAAGCTCTTATGTTGACTCTTTCCTATGTTATGATAAACTGCAATTGCTTCAGTGACCAAGATTATAGTTTGTTAGTTTTCAATGAAGTTTATGATTCATACTTGACATTGTGAATAGATTGTTACTTGAGCATAAGAAATCATATGACAATATAAATATATGTTGTTGTTTCAAGAATGATCATGATGCCCTCGTCTCCATATTTTATTTTATCAAAACCCCTATCTCTAAACATGTGGACATATTTTTCGATTTCGGCTTCCGCTTGAGGACAAGCGAGGTCTAAGCTTGGGGGAGTTGATACGTCCATTTTGCATCATGCTTTGATATTGATATTTATCGCATTATGGGATGTTATTACACATTATGTCATAATACTTATGCCTTCTCTCTCTTATTTTACAAGGTTTACACGAAGAGGGAGAATGCCGGCAGCTAGAATTCTGGGCTGCAAAAGGAGCAAATATTAGAGACCTATTCTGCACAACTCCAAAAGTCCTGAAACTCCATGGAAGTCAGTTTTGGAATTTATAAAAAATACTGAGCAAAGAAAGCACCGGAGGGGAGCCACCCACCATCCACGAGGGAGGGGGCACGCCCCCCTGCCTCGTGGCCCCCCTGTCAGGCCTCCGGTGCCCATCTTTGGCTACATGGTGTCTTTCACCCTGGAAAAAATCATAAGCAAGCTTTCGGAAAAGAAGCTCCGCCGCCACGAGGCGGAACCTTGGCGGAACCAATCTAGGGCTCCGACGGAGCTGTTCTGCCGGGGAAACATCCCTCCGGGAGGGGGAAATCATCGACATCGTCATCACCAACGATCCTCTCGTCGGGAGGGGGTCAATCTCCATCAACATCTTCGCCAGCACCATCTCCTCTCAAACCCTAGTTCATATCTTGTATCCAATCTTTGTCCCAAAGCCTTAGATTGGTACCTGTGGGTTGCTAGTAGTGTTGATTACACTTTGTAGTTGATGCTAGTTGGTTTATCCGGTGGAAGATGATAAGTTCAGATCATTAATGCATATTAATACCCTTCTGATTATGAACATGAATATGATTTGTGAGTAGTTACGTTTGTTCCTGAGGACATGGGAGAAGTCTTGCTATTAGTAGTCATGGGAATTTGGTATTCGTTCGATATTTTGATGAAATGTATGTTGTCTCTCCTCTAGTGGTGTTATGTGAACGTCGACTACATGACACTTCTGATGGGGAACATAGTAATTTCAAAAAAATTCCTACGCACACGCAAGATCATGGTGATGCATAGCAATGAGAGGGGAGAGTGTGATCTCCGTACCCTTGTAGATCGACAACGGAAGCGTTTGGTTGATGTAGTCGTACGTCTCCACGGCCCGACCGATCAAGCACCGAAACTACGGCACCTCCGAGTTCTAGCACACGTTCAGCTCGATGACGATCCCCGGACTCCGATCCAGCAAAGTGTCGGGGAAGAGTTCCATCAGCACGACAGCGTGGTGACAATCTTGATGTACTACTGTCGCAGGGCTTCGCCTAAGCACCGCTACAATATTATTGAGGACTATGGTGGAAGGGGGCACCGCACACGGCTAAGAATATGATCACATGGATCAACTTGTGTGTCTTTGGGGTGCCCCTGCCTCCGTATATAAAGGTTCAGGAGGGGGAGGCCGGCCGGCCATCATAGGGCGCGCCAGGAGGAGTCCTACTCCCTCCGGGAGTAGGACTTCTCCCCCAATCCTAGTTGGAATAGGATTCGCGAGGTGGGAAAAGAGGGAGAGAGAAGGAGGGGGGCGCCGGCCCCCTCTCTCCTTGTCCTATTCAGACTAGGGGGGAGGGGCGCGCGGCCCAGCGCTGGCCGCCTCTCCTCTTCTTCCACTAAGGCCCACTAAGGCCCATATAGCTCCCGGGGGGTTCCGGTAACCTCCCGGTACTCTGATAAAATCCCGATTTCACCCGGAACACTTCCAATATCCAAACATAGGCTTCCAATATATCAATCTTTATGTCTTGACCATTTCGAGACTCCTCGTCATGTCCGTGATCTCATCCGGGACTCCAAACAACCTTCGGTACATCAAAATGTATAAACTCATAATATAACTGTCATCGAAACCTTAAGCGTGCGGACCCTACGGGTTCGAGAACAATGTAGACATGACCGAGACACGTCTCCGGTCAATAACCAATAGCGGGACCTGGATGCCCATATTGGCTCCTACATATTCTACGAAGATCTTTATCGGTCAGACCGCATAACAACATACGTTGTTCCCTTTGTCATCGGTATGTTACTTGCCCGAGATTCGATCGTCGGTATCCAATACCTAGTTCAATCTCGTTACCGGCAAGTCTCTTTACTCGTTCCGTAATACATCATCCCGCAACTAACTCATTAGTTGTAATTCTTGCAAGGCTTAAGTGATGTGCATTACCGAGAGGGCCCAGAGATACCTCTCCGATGATCGAAGTGACAAATCCTAATCTCGAAATACGTCAACCCAACATGTACCTTTGGAGACACCTGTAGAGCACCTTTATAATCATCCAGTTATGTTGTGACGTTTGGTAGCACACAAAGTGTTCCTCCGGCACACGGGAGTTACATAATCTCATAGTTATAGGAACATGTATAAGTCATGAAGAAAGCAATAGCAACATACTAAACGATCGGGTGCTAAGCTAATGGAATGGGTCATTTCAATCAGATCATTCAACTAATGATGTGATCTCGTTAATAAAATGACAACTCTTTGTCCACGGTTAGGAAACATAACCATCTTTGATTAACGAGCTAGTCAAGTAGAGGCATACTAGTGACACTCTGTTTGTCTATGTATTCACACATGTATTATGTTTCCGGTTAATACAATTCTAGCATGAATAATAAACGTTTATCATGATATAAGGAAATAAATAATAACTTTATTATTGCCTCTAGGACATATTTCCTTCAGTCTCCCACTTGCACTAGAGTCAATAATCTAGATTACACAGTAATGATTCTAACACCCATGGAGCTTTGGTGCTGATCATGTTTTGCTCGTGGAAGAGGCTTAGTCAACGGGTCTGCTACATTCAGCTCCGTATGTATCTTGCAAATCTCTATGGCTCCCACCTGGACTAGATCCCGGATGGAATTGAAGCGTCTTTTGATGTGCTTGGTTCTTTTGTGAAATCTGGATTCCTTCGCCAAGGCAATTGCACCAGTATTGTCACAAAAGATTTTCATTGGACCCGATGCACTAGGTATGACACCTAGATCAGATATGAACTCCTTCATCCAGACTCCTTCGTTTGCTGCTTCCGAAGCAGCTATGTACTCCGCTTCACATGTAGATCCCGCCATGATGCTTTGTTTAGAACTGCACCAACTGACAGCTCCACCGTTTAATGTAAACACGTATCCGGTTTGCGATTAAGAATCGTCCGGATTAGTGTCAAAGCTTGCATCAACGTAACCGTTTACGATGAGCTCTTTGTCACCTCCATATACGAGAAACATATCCTTAGTCCTTTTCAGGTATTTCAGGATGTTCTTGACCGCTGTCCAGTGATCCACTCCTGGATTACTTTGGTACCTGCCTGCTAGACTTATAGCAAGGCACACATCAGGTCTGGTACACAGCAATGCATACATGATAGAGCCTATGGCTGAAGCATAGGGAACATCTTTCATTTTCTCTCTATCTTCTGCAGGGGTCGGGCATTGAGTCTGACTCAACTTCACACCTTGTAACACAGGCAGGAACCCTTTCTTTGCTTGATCCATTTTGAACTTCTTCAAAATCTTGTCAAGGTATGTGCTTTGTGAAAGTCCAATTAAGCGTCTTGATCTATCTCTATAGATCTTTATGCCTAATATGTAAGCAGCTTCACCGAGGTCTTTCATTGAAAAACTCTTATTCAGGTATCCCTTTATGCTATCCAGAAATTCTATATCATTTCCAATCAGTAATATGTCATCCACATATAATATCAGAAATGCTACAGAGCTCCCACTCACTTTCTTGTAAATACAGGCTTCTTCGAAAGTCTGTATAAAACCAAATGCTTTGATCACACTATCAAAGCGTTTATTCCAACTCCGAGAGGCTTGCACCACTCCATAAATGGATCGTTGGAGCTTGCACACTTTGTGAGCTCCTTTTGGATCGACAAAACCTTTCGGTTACATCATATACAACTCTTCTTCTAGAAATCCATTCAGGAATGCAGTCTTGACATCCATCTGCCAAATTTCATAATCATAAAATGCGGCAATTGCTAACATGATTCGGACAGACTTAAGCATTGCTACGGGTGAGAAGGTCTCATCGTAGTCAACCCCTTGAACTTGTCAAAAACCTTTTGCGACAAGTCGAGCTTTGTAGACAGTAATATTACCGTCAGCGTCAGTCTTCTTCTGGAAGATCCATTTATTCTCAATTGCTTGCCGATCATCGGGCAAGTCAACCAAAGTCCATACTTTGTTCTCATACATGGATCCCATCTCAGATTTCATGGCTTCAAGCCATTTTGCGGAATCTGGGCTCACCATCGCTTCTTTATAGTTCATAGGTTCATTATGATCTAGCAGCATGACTTCCAGAACAGGATTACCGTACCACTCTGGTGCGGACCTTACTCTGGTTGATCTACGAGGTTCAGTAGTATCTTGTTCTGAAGTTTTATGATCATTATCATTAGCTTCCTCACTAATTGGTGTAGGTGTCGCAGAAACAGATTTCTGTGATGTACTACTTTCCAATAAGGGAGCAGGTACAGTTACCTCGTCAAGTTATACTTTCCTCCCACTCACTTCTTTCGAGAGAAACTCCTTCTCTAGAAAGGAACCATTCTTAGCAACGAATGTCTTCCCTTCGGATCTGTGATAGAAGGTGTACCCAACAGTCTCCTTTGGGTATCCTATGAAGACACATTTCTCCGATTTGGGTTCGAGCTTATCAGGTTGAAGCTTTTTCATATAAGCATCGCAGCCCCAAACTTTAATAAACGACAACTTTGGTTTCTTGCCAAACCATAGTTCATAAGGCGTCGTCTCAACGGATTTTGATGGTGCCCTATTTAACGTGAATGCGACCGTCTCTAAAGCATAGCCCCAAAACTATAGCGGTAAATCAGTAAGAGACATCATAGATCGCACCATATCTAGTAAAGTACGATTACGATGTTCGGACACACCATTACGCTGAGGTGTTCCGGGTGGCGTGAGTTGCGAAACTATTCCGCATTGCTTTAAATGTACACCAAACTCGTAACTCAAATATTCTCCTCCACGATCAGATCGTAGAAACTTTATTTTCTTGTTACGAGGATTTTCAACTTCACTCTGAAATTCTTTGAACTTTTCAAATGTTTCAGACTTATGTTTCATTAAGTAGATATACCCATATCTACTTAAGTCATCTGTGAAGATGAGAAAATAAGGATATCCGCCACGAGCCTCAATATTCATCGGACCACATACATCTATATGTATGATTTCCAATAAATCTGTTGCTCTCTCCATAGTACCAGAGAACGGTGTTTTAGTCATCTTGCCCATGAAGCACGGTTCGCAAGTACCAAGTGATTCATAATCAAGTGGTTCCAAAAGTCCATCAGTATTGAGTTTCTTCATGCGCTTTATACCGATATGACCTAAACGGCAGTGCCACAAATAAGTTGCACTATCATTATCAACTCTGCATCTTTTGGCTTCAACATTATGAATATGTGTGTTACTACTATCGAGATTCATCAAAAATAGACCACTCTTTAAAGCTACATGACCATAAAAGATATTACTCATATAAATAGAACAGCCATTATTCTCTGATTTAAATGAATAACCGTCTCGCATTAAACAAGATCCAGATATAATGTTCATGCTCAACGCTAGCACCAAATAACAATTATTTAGGTCTAATACTAATCCCGAAGGTAGATGTAGAGGTAGCGTGCCGACCGCGATCACATCGACTTTGGAACCATTTCCCACGCGCATCGTCACCTCGTCCTTTTCCAGTGTTTTCTTAATCCGTAGTTCCTGTTTCGAGTTGCAAACATTAGCAACAGAACCAGTATCAAATACCCAGGTGCTACTGCGAGCTCTAGTAAGGTACACATCAATAACATGTATATCACATATACCTTTGTTCACCTTGCCATCCTTCTTATCCGCCAAATATTTGGGGTAGTTCCGCTTCCAGTGACCAGTCTGCTTGCAGTAGAAGCACTCAGTTTCAGGCTTAGGTCCAGACTTGAGTTTCTTCTCTTGAGCAGCAACTTGCTTGCTGTTCTTCTTGAAGTTCCCCTTCTTCTTTCCTTTGCCCTTTTTCTTGAAACTAGTGGTCTTGTTGACCATCAACACTTGATGCTCCTTTTTGATTTCTACCTCCGCAGCTTTCAGCATTGCGAAGACCTCGGAATAGTCTTATTCATCCCTTGCATATTATAGTTCATCACGAAGCTCTTGTAGCTTGGTGGCAGTGATTGGAGAATTCTGTCAATGATGCAACACTAGTGCAGAACCGGGCAATAGCACCGGTTCGTAAGGCCCTTTAGTGCCGGTTAGGTAACCGGCACTAAAATTTCGGCACTAAAGCCCCCCCCCTTTAGTACCAGTTCAGCACGAACCGGTGCTAAAGGGCAACCACGTGGCACGAGCCAGCTCCGGGGGCAGGAGCCCTTTAGTACCGGTTGGTAACACCAACCGGTACTAAAATGTTTGGGGGGGTTTTGGTTTTATGATTTCTTTTTCATTTAATTTTGTGTTTTCCATTTTAATTCTTTTTCGTTTGCTGGTATTTTACGGTACTACACATTGTACACGTTATGCATATATATATATATATATATTTATATATATATATAAATAGAATTTCTAGTAGAACCAATCATATATATCATCAATCATGTCTCACAAACCACCATATTAATTCACACATACACACATGTATAGCTATATACAATTTCTCCTACATATGCATGTTGCCTTCGGAGCCAGTGGCATTAGCCTGATTGGTGCCTTCGGAGCACGATGACAATTGGAAGTGGTTCATGTCTTGGTCGATGGGGGCGGTAGCGGTTAATAGTATTCTCCCTTCGGATTTATGACCTGGTCGAGCAAAAATCCCGCTATTTCCTCTTGAAGTGCTTCTACGCGCTCCATTTCTAGGAGCTTGTCCCGCGCCTCTTTGAACTGTTAAGAAGGAGATCAATATGCATGTGTATTAGTTTTGTGACTAGATATCGATAATGGTGTAAAAATTGTGAATAGTGTTCTGACAAGCGTACCCATTCCTGTCTTTGAGATCTGTTCCTTTCGGACGCCATCATGCGAATGTTCTCGCAAACGCAGAATGCACACAGATCAGTCCCCTGCGCCTGCTTGAGGGCCTTTATTACGAGAATGGAATTTAATTTGATCAAATAATAATTAATCAAGCATGATAATTAAAGAGATGGCAGCTAGCTAGCTAGCTAGTACTACTTAATTACTTACCATTTCAGATGTGGTTTCCATTCGCCTGGAGTGACGCTGATGAACCTTGCCCAAGCCCTGCCCGCCGACAAAGAAAATGAATAAAGGGGTTACTAAATAGTTCATATCATGAAATGACGAACTAAATAGGTCGAGATATATAGTTAATAATGATTGAAATTACCTGTTGACTATCCCAAACAAGATGTTATAGTCACTATTTGCTTTGAGTAGCGAGTCCAGTATTTCAACTGTTCCGGCGTCAACTTTAATGATACACAAGATCTAGTGATATCTGCATGCACACACGTTTGCATGTCTTAATTAAGCGGGCATATGTAAGCAAAAACATGTAGCTAGCTAGTAGGCAAAAACAAAGAATTTGTAGTACAAGAAAGTGTGACTCACTGGAAGTTGTAAGGAAGTAGTATATCTTCATTGTATTTGAGGCGCTTCAAGAACTCTAGCATGTTGTCCTCTACCTCTTTTTCATGATGCTTGTTTATTTTCCATGTGTATTCATTAACGGTGTTTGGGTCAATGAACCCAATGCCATAGCGTCCACCTTTTCTCATTTCATACATCTTCATCCTGCATAATACCATAGAAAAGAATATAGTGAGGATAATTACACGTAATGATTGATCAAAAGGATCACTACAGCTAGCTTGAGACTTAAATTACAGAAAGAAATCACTTACAGACAATAGCAACTAACGATAGATTTGTCGAGTGGGGCTTGATTGTATAACTGAAACAGTTCAGAATACTCAACGGCCATAGCTTTCCTATGGTAGTAATCATCCTTCTTGACATACACCATGAGGGACTCTCGATCGGATCTCTTGATAATGTCCATGTACCATTGATGCAATTCATACATTCTCGTTGGGAGCTTGTTGACATCTTCTGGCTTGACCAAAGGTTGGCCCCGAACAAATTTCCGTTTTATTTCCTCCTCTGTAATCAGAGGCATGTCCTCGATCTCGAGGAGTTGTCCAACAGTGATCTTGAGTTCTTCAGCCTGCATTATATGCTCCTGGGTTATTACCACATCGCCCACCTCGGGAACGTAAACTGTTTGGCCACAATAATATTGGGCGCGCGTATTGTCACGTGTTGTTGGCGGCACAACGAACGGGGGGATCGATTGCGCCGCCTGTTTTCCCAGTTGGGCAACGGTTTTCCCACATTTTTTGACAGCTGCTTGTTGTTTGCTTGAGCTCGAGCTCGCCTCCTTCTGTAGACGTTGTCGATGTAACTTCCTAATGTGGCGCTCATAGTCTGTGTCAAAAGGCTTAGGAGCTGGTGGTTGAGCCATACGAATGAAGTGGTCAACTACTTCCACAGGCACTTTCTCCCTTAGCGGCGGTGGCGGTTTCGGTCCAAAATGGGCGTCGACTTCTGCCTGCACTATGGCATTGGTTTGCTCCTCGGTCCTGTCGTAAGCCCTCACAGGAAGAGGAGTACTGAGGTTTGGACCATATTTATATCGCTTGCCTCCGCCTGTACTTCCTGTACTATCACCTCGACTCGTACCGCTACGCACCATAGCTGCGGGGTGTCTCTTCTGTGATTGCTGAGGCGGCGGATACGGCTGACGGGGCTGAGTTGGACGAGGAGTGGCCTGAAGCTATGCCGGACTTGGAGGAGGAGTGGCCTGAGGTTGTGCCAGACTTGGAGGAGGAGTGGACGTCTGACGCTGTGTCGGACTTGGAGGAGGAGTGGCCTGGCACTTTGCCGGACTTGGAGGAGGAGGAGTGGCCTCACGCATTCGTGGACTTGGAGCGGGAGTCTGCTGACTCGATGGCGGACTTCGACGAGGATTCGGGTGACGCGGTGTCGGTGGCCTTCGAAAGATGATGCAATCCTTTCTCCATAGGATGACACGATGTATGGCCTCTCCTAATGTGTGGTCGTCGTCACCTCCAGGAATGTCAAGCTGTAGCTCCGAATATGGGTCCACGGCCTCATCAACCAAGACACGAGCATAGCCCACTGGAATCGGGTTGCAATGGAAGGTTGCCTCGGGGGAATTTGAAAAAGCAACGGCGTCCGCCACCTTCATGGATATGTTCTTCATTTTGAAGTGTAGCTCGCAGTTAGTGTTCTCCGTGATGTCATCCACGGGGTATCTATCCAGCACTGCATCGCCCAGGGCGGAACCCACGCTGCTTCTCGGCATGGATGGGGCGGTGGTATCCAATGCTGGATCATCCGCTAGCTGCTGCAGCTGTTGAGACCCCCTTTGTTGGCTAAGTGAGTCGATCTGCTCCTGCTGCCGCTGGAATTTAGCTGCCAATTCCGCTTGACTTGCTTCTAGGCCTTGAAGGCGTTCATAGTCATGCTTCCTCTGCTCCTCCTCCATCTTCCTCTTCTTCTCCTCCGCAATCTTCTTTCTCGCACGGGTTCTATAGTCGGCGTTCCAGTCCGAAAACCCCTCATACCACAGAATAGCGCCCTTGCCTCGTGTTCTTCCCTGGTGTTCAGGATTTCCCAGGGCACGCGTAAGCTCGTCGTTCTCTCTGTTGGGCTGGAACACCCCCGATCGAGCCTCTTCTATTGCAACAAGTAGCGCATCGTCGGCTCCGTTCAGACATGCCCTCGTCGAAACATTGCCTGTCTTCGGGTCCAACTCCCCCCATGTGCATAGAACCAAGTCCTGCACCTGGGGGGGGGGCAGCTCTTAGTAACTGGAGTGACACTTGCATCCTCCATCTCTTTCTCAGACTTATCCCACTTAGGCATTGCCACCGCGTAGCCACCTGGCCCCAGCTTATGGAACTTATCCTTTTTTCGGCATTCTTCTTGTTTATTCTCGACCGTTCCTTAGCTAATTCTGAATCCTTGAATTTCACGAAATCGTCCCAATGAGCACTTTGATTCTCTAGTATCCCCTCGAATACTGGAGTCTTCCTTCCTCCCTTGTCGTACTTCTCCCACGTCGTTCTCTTGTGGTTCTTGAATGCAACCGCCATCTTCCTAAAAGCAGCGTCCTTGACTTTCCTCACATCTGCTTCTGTGAAATGATCTGGTAGGGTGAAATGTTCCATGAGAGTATCCCAAAGCAGTTTTTTTTTATTCTTGTCGACAAAAGTAACATTTGGACGTGGCTTTGCTGGCTTTCTCCATTCTTGAAGGGAGATCGGGAGTTGGTCCTTCACAAGAACTCCGCACTAACGAACGAACTTGTCCGCAATCTTCTTAGGCGCTAATGGTTCGCCATTAGGTTTGAATGCCTCGATATTGTACTTTACGCCCTCCTTCAACTTTTTGTTCGGGCCTCGTTTCGTCCTTTTGCCTGAAGATTTGCTCGATCCGGATGGCTGAAAGAAGAAAGATCGATTCGTTAATAAATCTTCAACTCATTTAAAACATGCGATGTTCACCAGATTCCTGCTTATATAAATATATATACCTCGCCGGTGTTTGTTGTTTCAAGATCAACATGTTCTTCGTCGTAGTTCATGACTTCATCTTCTCGGTCGTCGCGATCGAATATCATATCACCCTCTCCGGTGTTGTTTAGAAATTCGGAGCCGTCAAAATCTTCTTCATTCTGATCATCATCTGGCCCGCGTATGATATCGAACATGGTCTGTTCTCTCTCTCTCTGTCAGTATTGTCCGCCATAGCTTTTATTTAACTATGCTAAAAGAAATATAAAACAATTTAGTATAATCTCGAATAATAGATATAATCCCGAATACATCGTCTCGAATAATAGATATAATCTCGAATACATCGTCTCGAATAATAGATTTAATCTCGAATACGTCGTCTCGAATAATAGATATAATCTCGAATACATCGTCTCAAATAATATATATAATCTCGAATAAATCATCTTGAATATTATATATCGAATACATCACTAGCTAGCTAGCTAGCTAATAAAGATCGAATACTAGAGAGTAATCTAGGCGGTGGACAACCAAAGTGAAGGAACCATCACTGGATCATAGCTCGGGTGATCTCCCCAAAGAACCTGCCAGGTATTGGAGAACCTGACGTCCATAGCAGCCATGTAGCGATGGACGTGCTCGTCCTCCTCCCTGACACGGCGACGTACCACCTCCGGCAGGGCCGGCTCCCTCCGCACCGAAAGTGGCCCATGCGAATGCCACCAAAGGAGATGAGGGTCGACGACGGGACCCGGGGCCGGTTCCTCACCAAGCGTCGCGCCCCTGAAGGTAGCACCTCCCAGTGCCAGCCCGGCGGAGCCCAGTCCCGGACATGGGTCCTCTGAAGCAGGACGTCGTCGTGAACGGGTCGACGGCGAGGATGCGGGCCGGGCATCATCGACAACAAATACTATATGCCGCAAAAGTAAAGTAACATTTTTTAAATGATGGATTGTGATTTCATATATGCAAATTCTAAATTTTATAACTAAAAATATAAGAAACTAAAGAAACATCGATCATCGTCTAACAATTTGAAATTAATCTAATTCATCTAGCTAGCTAAAACTAACATTTCCAAAATTTCTAACATTTCTATATAACTAACATTTCTATAACATTTGACATTATATATATTATAACTAACATTTCTATATACTATTTGACATTAATCTAATCTAATTAATTAATTCATCTAAAACTTTGTATGAAAAACAGAAAAACAGAAAAAACTAAAAGCTAAAAACAGAAAAATTGTGTGTGTGTGTGCGCGTGTAGTGTGTGTGCGTAGTGTGTGTGTGTGTGCATGTAGTGTGTGTGTGCGCGCGCGTGGGTGTGCGCTACGGTCGTCGGCGCCGGCGCGCGGTGTGGCTTTGATCGATTGGAGGGAGGAGAGGGGCCGGGGGAGGGGCTCACAGCGCGCGCGGGCAAGGTCAAGGCGACGGCGAGGCGAGGTCGATCCAAAGGCGACGGCGACAGCGAAGCGAGGGGATGGCGACGGGCCGGTGCGGCGACCGAGACAGGCCGGCGACGGGGGCGCCGCGGAGTCGACGAGGACGACGCGACGAGGACGGGGGCGTTGCGGAGTCGACAGGGACGGCGCGACAGGGGCGGTGACGGCGCGGGACGGGGCGGCGGCAGAGAGAAGTGGGAGATGAGAAACTGAAATTTTTCGAAGTGTTTCTTATATAGGGGACACCTTTAGTACCGGTTGGAGCCACCAACCGGTACTAAAGGCCTGTTTTGGCCAGGCCAAGCGCCGGGAAGCGACCCCCTTTAGTACCGGGTGGTGGCTCCAACCGGTACTAAAGGCCCCCCCCCCCTTTAGTACCGGTTGGTGCCACGAACCGGTACTAAAGGGGGGTGCGCTGCCAGGCGAGGGGCGCAAAGTTTAGTCCCACCTCGCCTAGCAAAGGGCAGCCGCACTGGTTTACAAACCCAGCCGCGGCTGCGCCTTTGAGCTCCTCTGAAATACAGGCCTTCTGGGCCTATCTGTGCTGTGCTGCCCTGTGGGCCTACTGGGCCTTTGCGGGCCTGCATCCTGGCCCAACAACAGGTTGGGTTGGGTTTCTAGTCGTATGCAGGCCGCTCTGGCCTAGTAGGCGGGCTTTTTTTTATTTTTTGCTTTATTTATTTTTGAGTTGTTTTTTTGTGTATTCAGAATTTCTTTTTGAATATTTTTGCTTTAGGTACAAAAATTACAAACTTTCTGTTAGTGCCCGTAGTTTTCAAATTTGAATAGTTTAAATTTTGAATTATTTGAAATTAGTGTGAATCACTAGTTTGTGAATAACTTAACTTTAAAAATCAGTAAATGCATGAATGAATTTGCTTGCACATAAAATTTCTTCGCGTTTCAAATGCCAAAACACATAACTAGCTACCCTAACTATTACAGAGATTCCCTCCTGGGTGTGAAACACAGAAGAAAGTGATGATAGTTAAGCCGATCACATCCCAGATCTTTGGGTGTGAAACCTTTTCTTCGCGTGTGTCCCTTTGCGTCGTAGCCATGGAAAATCTTCATCATTTAACGGGATGCTCGGGTCAATATTCACTGTGAATGGAGCAATTTCATCAAACTTTTTTTAATCTTCTGACTTGTCTGTCTTGTCATCCACTCCCATGATGTTTCTCTTCCCAGAAAGAACTATGTGCCGCTTTGGCTCATCGTACGATGCATTCGCTTCCTTATCTTTTCTTTTTCTTGGCTTGGTAGACATGTCCTTCACATAGAAAACCTGTGCCACATCATTGGCTAGGACGAATGGTTCGTCTGCATACGCAAGATTGTTGAGATCCACTGTTGTCATTCCGTACTGTGGGTCTTCCGTTACCCCGCCTCGTGTCATATTGACCCATTTGCACCGAAACAAAGGGACCTTCAAACCACGTCGATAGTCAAGTTCCCATATGTCCTGTATATAACCATAATATGTTTCCTTTCCCATCTTGGTTTCTGCATCAAAGCGGACACTACTGTTTTGGTTGGTGCTCTTCTTATCTTGGGCGATCGTGTAAAATGTATTACCATTTATCTCGTACCCTTTGAAAGTCATTATATTCGAAGATGGTAACTGGGACAGCAAGTACAGGTCATCTTCAATAGAGGTGTCATGCATGGTACGTGCTTGCAACCAGCTGGCGAAACTCCTGGTTTGTTCACGTGTAATCCAGTCATCAGACCGCTCCGGGTGTTTGGAGCGTAGCAAATTCTTGTGTTCATCCATATACGGAGCCACCAAGGCGGAATTCTATAGAACTGTGTAGTGTGCTTCAGTGAGAGAATGTCCGTCCATACATATTATTTGTTCCCCTCCTAGCGTGCCTTTTCCATCCAGTCTGCCCTTATGCCGCGATTCAGGAACACCAATCGGCTTAAGCTCAGGAATAAACTCAATACAAAACTCAATGACCTCCTCATTTTGACGGCCCTTGGAGATGCTTCCTTCTGGCCTAGCACGGTTATGAACATATTTCTTTAAGACTCCCATGAACCTCTCAAAGGGGAACATATTGTGTAGAAATACAGGACCCAAAACATTAATCTCTTCGCATAGGTGAACTAGGACGTGCGTCATGATGTTGAAGAAGGATGGTGGGAACACCAACTCGAAACTGACAAGACATTGCACCAAATCATTCTGTAACCTTGGTATGATTTCTGGATCGATTACCTTCTGAGAGATTGCACTGAGAAATGCACATAGCTTCACAATGGCTAATCGAGCGTTTTCCGGTAGAAGCCCCCTCAATGCAACCGGAAGGAGTTGCGTCATAATCACGTGGCAGTCATGAGACTTTAGGTTCTGGAACTTTTTCTCTGCCATGTTTATTATTACCTTTATATTCGACGAGAAGCCAGACGGTACCTTAATACTGAGCAGGCATTCAAAGAAGATTTCCTTCTCTTCTTTGGTAAGAGCGTTGCATGACCCTGATGTATGCCGTCTTTTCCGTGCATACGTTGCTGGTCCTCCCGTGCCTCAGGTGTATCTTTTGTCTTCCCATACACGCCCAAGAAGCCAAGCAGGGTCACACAAAGATTCTTCGTCACGTGCATCACGTCGATTGCGGAGCGGACCTCGAGGTCATTCCAATAGGGCAGGTCCCAAAATATAGATTTCTTCTTCCACATGGGTGCGCGTCCGTCAGCGTCATTCGGAACAGGTTGTCCACCAGGACCCTTTCCAAAGACCACCTTCAAATCCTTGACCATATCATGTGCATCAGCACCAGTACGGTGGCAAGGCTTCGTCCGGTGATCCGCCTCACCTTTGAAATGCTTGCCTTTCTTTCTTACGGGATGCCTGCTCGGAAGAAATCGACGATGTCCCGGGTACACATTCTTATTAGCCAAATATATACTGTCGGTATCGTCCAAACAGTGTGTGCATGCGCGGTATCCCTTGTTTGTCTGTCCTGAAAGGTTACTGAGAGCAGGCCAATCATTGATGGTCACGAACAGCAACGCCTTTAGGTCAAATTCTTCCCCCATGTGCTCATCCCACGCACGTACACATGTTCCATTCCACAGTTGTAAGAGTTCTTCAACCAAATGCCTTAGGTACACATCAATGTCGTTGCCGGGTTGCTTAGGGCCTTGGATGAGCACTGGCATCATAATGAACTTCCTCTTCATGCACAACCAAGGAGGAACGTTATACAAACATAGAGTCACAGGCCAGGTGCTATGGTTGCTGCTCTGCTCCCCAAAAGGATTAATGCCATCTGCGCTTAGACCAAACCATACGCTCCTTGCGTCATCTGCAAACTCCTTCCCATACTTTCTTTCGATTTTTCTCCACTGCGACCCGTCAGCGGGTACTCTCAACTTTTCGTCTTTCTTACGGTCTTCTCTGTGCCATCGCATCGCCTTGGCATGCTCTTTGTTTTGGAACAAACGTTTCAACCGTGGTATTATAGGAGCATACCACATCACCTTGGCAGGAATCTTCTTCCTGGGGCGCCGGCCCTCGACATCAGCAGGGTCATCGCGGCTGATCTTATAGCGCAATGCACCACATATCGGGCAAGCGTTCAAATCCTCGTACTCACCGCGGTAGAGGATGCAATCATTAGGGCATGCATGTATCTTCTGCACCTCTAACCCTAGAGGGCAGACAGCCTTCTTTGCTTCGTACGTACTCTCGGGCAATTCGTTGTCCTTTGGAAGCATATCCTTTATCATTACCAGCAACTTTCCAAATCCCTTGTCAGATACACCATTCTCTGCCTTCCATTGCAGCAATTCCAGTGTGGTGCCCAGCTTTTTCTTGTCACCTACTCAATTCGGGTACAACAATTTTTTGTGATCCTCTAACATGCGCTGCAACTTCTTCTTCTCCAAATCACTTGCGCAGTTTCTCTTTGCATCGGCAATGGCCCGACCTAGATCATCAACGGGCTCATCTGATGCCTCTTCTTCAGCTTCTTCCCGCATTGTCGGCTCAGCTTCTTCCCGCATTACCGGCTCAGCTTCTTCCCCCATTGTTGTATCATCGCATTCAGGGAACCCATGGCCAGGATAGCTGTCGTCGTCCTCTTCTTCTTCATTGTCTTCCATCATAACCCCTCTTTCTCCGTGCTTGGTCTAAACATTATAATGGGGCATGAAACCGAACTTAAACAGGTGGACGTGAATGGTTCTTGACATAGAGTAATTGTGACCATTCTTACAGCGAGCACATGGACAAGGCATAAAACCATCCGCCCGCTTGTTTGCGTCAGCCGCAAGCAGAAAAGTATGCACGCCCTCAACGAACTGGAGAGAGCATCGGTCATCGTACATCCATTGCCGGCTCATCTTCATTACACAACACCGAATAGACCAAATTAATACAAGTTCATACATAAAGTTCATACAACACTTAGGGCCTGTTCTGCAACGCTCCAGCTCCCAGCTTCGTCAACTCCACGTATGAAGCTGAGCCGAACGCTCTAGCTTCACGGAGTCGAAATCTGAGAAGCTGGCGGGCGTCTATGTGCAAAACCTGAGGAGTTTCTGAAGCAGCATTTGCCAGCTCCCAGAAAACAGAGAAGATAGAGTTGGGTGAAATTACAAAGCAATGCCACCGTCAAGTGAACGATCGAACCGGTATGAGGAAAACTTCAGGAGCGAACATAACGATTCACCAGCCAACCTGCCACATGGGCTGAAAATAACGTCCACATCCACCAATCCGACCAGGCCCATGCCTCTTTCACAGCCACTTGGGCTCTCAGCCCACTCCAAAACGCTAACTTCAGAAGCTCACGCTGCCGAACGATTTCCAGATCGCCACCAGAAGCGAGAAGCCATGCGAGAAGCCAGATTTGAGAAGTTTTGTAGAAGCTGGGGCATTGCAGAACAGGCCCTTAAATGCAACAAACAAATAACTCTCTAGCTAAAGCATTTAAATGCAACAACAGATACGATCAAGATCGCAACTAAGGTAACAATGGATCCAACAGTATAATGATACCAAGCCTCACTATCGATGGCATATTTTCTAATCTTTCTAATCTTCAAGCGCATTTTCTCCATCTTGATCTTGTGATCATCGACGACATCGGCAACATGCAACTCCAATTCCATCTTCTCCCCCTCAATTCTTTTCAACTTTTCTTTCAAGTACTCGTTTTCTCTTTCAACTAAATTTAACCTCTCGGCAATAGGGTCGGTTGGAATTTCCGGTTCACATACCTCCTAGAAAAAATTTCTATGTCAACTTGATGGGCATAATTTCTCATAAACACGAAATGCAACTAGTTTTAAAAGAGAATATACATACCACATCCGAATCATAACAAGGACTAGGGCCGACGGGGACGGATATCAAAACCATGGCACTATATGTATAACAAACAACGTACGGGTAAGATAATTATACGAGTAACTATATATCCAAATCACACAAACATCAATTTTTATATAAAATTTCATGAACAAGAGGCTCGCCACAAGGTGGTGCCGGCGACGGGACGGTGCGGGCGATCGACGGTGGCTACGATGGAGATTTAGAAGGCACTAAGTAAACCACACTTACATATGCAAACTAAGTGTTATTTTTGACCTCAAATTGCATATAAATCAAATACTAGCACATATATATATATATATATATATATATATATATATATATATCCTCCCAAATTACTAAACTCACAAATTAATCACTATATAAAGCATTGCAAGAGCTAATCTAGCAATGAGAGATGAAAGGACAAAGTTGCTAACCTTTGTGATCATTTGAATGGATGGGGGCCTTCAAATCTTGACAAATTTTGGGCAAAATGTGTGATGAGCTCGAGAGGAAGAGGGGAAGAACAGAGAGGAGAGGGGAAAGGGGAAGAACAGAGCGAGCTCGGGTGGACGAAGGGTTTATGTAGGACGACCTTTAGTACCGGTTGGTGCCAAGAACCGGTACTAAAGGGGCTGGAGGGGCCCCATTCTGACAACTTCCTGCCACCACTCTCATTAGTACCGGTTCGTGGCACGAACCGGTGCTAAAGGTTGGAACCGGTACTAATGAAAGCGGCCCGGCTAGCCGTTGGAACCGGCACTAATGTATACATTAGTGCCGGCTCAAATACAAACCGGCACTAATGTGCTTCACGTTTGACCCTTTTTCTACTAGTCCAATCATCTGGAAGATTAACTCCCATCTGAATCAAGTGATCATTATACCCAGACATTTTGAGTATATGCTCACTGACAGAACTGTTCTCCTCCATCTTGCAGCTATAGAACTTATTGGAGACTTCATATCTCTCAATCCGGGCATTTGCTTGAAATATTAACTTCAACTCCTGGAACATCTCATATGCTCCATGACGTTCAAAACATCGTTGAAGTCCCGATTCTAAGCCGTAAAGCATGGCACACTGAACTATCGAGTAGTCATCAGCTTTGCTCTGCCAGACATTCATAACATCTGGTGTTGCTCCAGCAGCAGGCCTGGCACCCAGCGGTGCTTCCAGGACGTAATTCTTCTGTGCAGCAATGAGGATAATCCTCAAGTTACGGACCCAGTCCGTGTAATTGCTACCATCATCTTTCAACTTTCCTTTCTCAAGGAACGCATTAAAATTCAACGGAACAACAGCACGGGCCATCTATCTACAATCAAACATACATAAGCAAGATACTATTAGGTACTAAGTTCATGATAAATTTAAGTTCAATTAATCAAATTACTTAAAGAACTCCCACTTAGATAGACATCCCTCTAATCCTCTAAGTGATCACGTGATCCAAATCAACCATACCATAACCGATCACCACATGAAATGGAGTAGCTTTCAATGGTGAACATAGCTATGTTGATCATATCTACTATATGATTCACGCTCGATCTTTCGATCTCAGTGTTCCGAGGCCATATCTGCATATGCTAGGCTCGTCAAGTTTAACCTGAGTATTCTGCGTGTGCAAAACTGGCTTGCACCCGTTGTAGATGGACGTAGAGCTTATCACACCCGATCATCACGTGGTGTTTGGGCACGACGAACTTTGGCAACGGTGCATACTCAGGGAGAACACTTTTATCTAGATAATTTAGTGAGAGATCATCTTATAATGCTACCATCAATCAAAGCAAGATAAGATGCATAAAAGATAAACATCACATGCAATCAATATAAGTGATATGATATGGCCATCATCATCTTTTGCCTGTGATCTCCATCTCCGAAGCACCGTCAGGATCACCATCGTCACCGGCGCGACACCTTGATCTGCATCGTAGCATCGTTGTCATCTCGCCAATCTTATGCTTCCACGACTATCGCTACCGCTTAGTGATAAAGTAAAGCATTACATCGCGATTGCATTGCATACAGTAAAGCAACGACCATATGGCTCCTGCCAGTTGCCGATAACTTGGTTACAAAACATGATCATCTCATACAATAAAATTTAGCATCATGTCTTGACCATATCACATCACAACATGCCCTGCAAAAACAAGTTGGACGTCCTCTACTTTGTTGTTGCAAGTTTTACGTGGCTGCTACGGGCTTAAGCAAGAACCAATCTTACCTATGCATCAAAACCACAACGATAGTTTGTCAAGTTGGTGCTGTTTTAACCTTCGCAAGGACCGGGCGTAGCCACACTCAGTTCAACTAAAGTTGGAGAAACTGTCACCCGCAAGCCACCTATGTGCAAAGCACGTCGGGAGAACCGGTCTCGCGTAAGCGTACGCGTAATGTCGGTCCGGGCCGCTTCGTCCAACAATACCGCCGAAACAAAGTATGCAATGCTGGTAAGCAGTATGACTTATATCGCCCACAACTCACTTGTGTTCTACTCGTGCATATAACATCAACACATAAAACCTAGGCTCGGATGCCACTGATGAGGAACGTAGTAATTTCAAAAAATTTCCTACGCACACGCAAGATCATGGTGATGCATAGCAACGAGAGGGGAGAGTGTGATCTACGTACCCTTGTAGATCGACAATGGAAGCGTTTGGTTGATGTAGTCGTACGTCTCCACGGCCCGACCGATCAAGCACCGAAACTACGGCACCTCCGAGTTCTAGCACACGTTCAGCTCGATGACGATCCCCGGACTACGATCCAGCAAAGTGTCGGGGAAGAGTTCCGTCAGCACGACGGCGTGGTGACAATCTTGATGTACTACCGTCGCAGGGCTTCGCCTAAGCACCGCTACAATATTATCGAGGACTATGGTGGAAGGGGGCACCGCACACGGCTAAGAATATGATCACGTGGATCAACTTGTGTGTCTCTGGGGTGCCCCTGCCTCCGTATATAAAGGTTCAGGAGGGGGAGGCTGGCCGGTCATCATAGGGCGCGCCAGGAGGAGTCCTACTCCCTCCGGGAGTAGGACTCCTCCCCCAATCCTAGTTGGAATAGGATTCGCGAGGTGGGAAAAGAGGGAGAGAGAAGGAGGGGGGCGCCGGCCCCCTCTCTCCTTGTCCTATTCGGACTAGGGGGGAGGGGCGCGCGGCCCAGCCCTGGCCGCCTCTCCTCTTCTTCCACTAAGGCCCATATAGCTCCCGGGGGGTTCCGGTAACCTCCCGGTACTCCGGTAAAATCCCGATTTCACCCGGAACACTTCCGATATCCAAACATAGGCTTCCAATATATCAATCTTTATGTCTCGACCATTTCAAGACTCCTCGTCATGTCCGTGATCTCATCCGGGACTCCGAACAACCTTCGGTACATCAAAACGTATAAACTCATAATATAACTGTCATCGAAATCTTAAGCGTGCGGACCCTACGGGTTCGAGAACAATGTAGACATGACCGAGACACGTCTCCGGTCAATAACCAATACCGGACCTGGATGCCCATATTGACTCCTACATATTCTACGAAGATCTTTATCGGTCAGACCGCATAACAACATACGTTGTTCCCTTTGTCATCGGTATGTTACTTGCCCGAGATTCGATCGTCGGTATCCAATACCTAGTTCAATCTCGTTACCGGCAAGTATCTTTACTCGTTCCGTAATACATCATCCCGCAACTAACTCATTAGTTGCAATGCTTGCAAGTCTTAAGTGATGTGCATTACTGAGAGGGCCCAGAGATACCTCTCCGACGATCGGAGTGACAAATCCTAATCTCGAAATACGTCAACCCAACATGTACCTTTGGAGACACCTGTAGAGCACCTTTATAATCACCCAGTTACGTTGTGACGTTTGGTAGCACACAAAGTGTTCCTCCGGCACACGGGAGTTACATAATCTCATAGTTATAGGAGCATGTATAAGTCATGAAGAAAGCAATAGCAACATACTAAACGATCGGGTGCTAAGCTAATGGAATGGGTCATGTCAATCAGATCATTCAACTAATGATGTGATCCCGTTAATCAAATGACAACTCTTTGTCCATGGTTAGGAAACATAACCATCTTTGATTAACGAGCTAGTCAAGTAGAGGCATACTAGTGACACTCTGTTTGTCTATGTATTCACACATGTATTATGTTTCCGGTTAATACAATTCTAGCATGAATAATAAACCTTTATCATGATATAAGGAAATAAATAATAACTTTATTATTTCCTCTAGGGCATATTTCCTTCAACTTCACCATTGTTTGGGCCTAGAGGAAGGCATTGGGAAGTAATAAGTAGATGATGGGTTGCTAGAGTGACAGAAGCTTAAACCCTAGTTTATGCGTTGCTTCGTAAGGGGCTGATTTGGATCTATATGTTTCATGCTATGGTTAGGTTTACCTTAATACTTCTTTTATAGTTGCGGATGCTTGCAATAGGGGTTAATCATAAGTGAGATTCTTGTCCAAGGAAGGGCAACACCCAAGCACCGGTCCACCCACATATCAAATTATCAAAGTAACGAACGCGGATCATATGAGCGTGATGAAAACTAGCTTGACGATATTTCCCATGTGTCCTCGGGAGCGTTTTCCTTCATATAAGAATTTGTCCATGCTTGTCCTTTGCTACAAAAAGGATTGGTCCACCTTGCTGCACCTTATTTACTTTTATTACTTGTTGCTCGTTACCAATTACCTTATCACAAAACTATCTATTACCGATAATTTCAGTGCCTGCAGAGAATACCTTACTGAAAACCGCTTGTCATTTCCTTCTGCTCCTCGTTGGGTTCGACACTCTTACTTATCGAAAGGACTACGATAGATCCCCTACACTTGTGGGTCATCAATTCATAATCAAGTGATTCCAAAATCCCATCAGCATGGATCTTCTTCATGCGCTTTACACCAATATGACCTAAACGGCAGTGCCACAAATTAGTTGCAATATCATCATTAACCTTGCATCTTTTGGTTTCAATATTATGAATATGTGTATCACTACGATCGAGGTTCAATAAACCATTTATATTAAGTGTATGACCATAGAAGGTTTTATTCACGTCAACAAAACAACAATTATTCTTTGTCTTAAATGAATAATCGTATTGCAATAAACATGATCCAATCATATTCATGCTCAACGCAAACACCAAATAACATTTATTTTAGGTTCAACACTAATCCGGAAGGTAAAGGAGTGTGTCATGGTGATCTTATCAACCTTGGAATCATTTCCAATACACATCGCCACCTCGTCCTTAACTAGTCTCTGTTTATCTTGCAACTCCTGTTTCGAGTTACTACTCTTAGCAACTGAACTAGTATCAAATACGGAGGGGTTGCTATAAACAATAGTAAAGTACACATCAATAACATGTATATCAAATATACCTTTGTTCACTTTGCATTCCTTCTTATCCGCCAAATACTTGGGGTAGTTCCGCTTCTAGTGACCAGTCCCTTTGCAGTAGAAGCACTTAGTCTCAGGCTTAGGTCCAGACTTGGGCTTCTTCACTTAAGCAGCAACTTGCTTGCCGTTCTTCTTGAAGTTTCCCTTCTTCTCTTTTGCCCCTTTTCTTGAAACTAGTGGTCTTATCAACCATCAACACTTGATGCTTTTCTTGATTTCTACCTTCGCCGATTTTAGCATTGCGAAGAGCTTGGGAATTGTTTTCGTCATCCCTTGCATATTACAGTTCATCATGAAGTTCTAGTAACTTGGTGATAGTGACTAGAGAACTTTGTCAATTACTATCTTATCTGGAAGATTAACTCCCACTTGATTCAAGCAATTGTAGTACCCAGACAATATGAGCACATGCTCATTGGTTGAGTTATTCTCCTCCATCTTATAGGCAAAGTACTGTCAGAGGTCTCATACCTCTTTACACAGGTATGATTGTGAAATACCAGTTTCAACTCTTGGAACATCTTATATGCTCCGTGGCATTCAAAACATTTTTAAGTCCCGGTTCTAAGCCATAAAGCATGGTGCACTAAACTATCAAGTAGTCATCATACCGAGCATTGTCAAACGTTCATAACGTTTGCATCTACTCCTGCAATAGGTCTGTCACCAAGCGGTGCATCAAGGACATAATTCTTCTATGCAGCAATGAGGAAAATCATCAGATCACGGACCAAGTCTGCATCATTGCTACTATCAACTTTCAACTTATTTTTCTCTAGGGACATATCAAAAATAAATGGGGAGCTACATCGCGAGCTATTGATCTACAACATAGCTATGCTAATACTACCAGGACTAAGTTCATGATATATTAAAGTTCAATTAATCATATTACTTGAGAACTCCCACTTAGATAGACATCCCTCTAGTCATCTAAATGATCACGTGATCCAAATCAACTAAACCATGTTCGATCATCACGTGAGATGGAGTAGTTTTCAATGGTGAACATCACTATGTTGATCATATCTACTATATGATTCGTGCTCGACCTTTCGGTCTCAGTGTTCCGAGGCCATATCTGCATATGGTAGGCTCGTCAAGTTTAACCCGAGTGTTCTGCATGTGCAAAACTGTCTTGCACCCATTGTATGTGAACGTAGAGCTTATCACACCCGATCATCACGTGGTGTCTCGGCACGACAAACTGTCGCAACGGTGCATACTCAGGGAGAACACTTGTACCTTGAAATTTAGTAAGGGATCATCTTATAATGCTACCGCCCGTACTAAGAAAAATAAGATGCATAAAGGATAAACATCACATGCAATCAATATAACTGATATGATATGGCCATCATCATCTTGTGCCTTTGATCTCCATCTCCAAAGCACTGTCATGATCACCATCGTCACCGGCTTGACACCTTGATCTGCATCGAAGCATCATTATCGTCTCACTAACTATTGCTTCTACGACTAACGCTACCACTTAGTGATAAAGTAAAGCAATTACATGGCGATTGCATATCATACAATAAAGCGACAACCATAAGGCTCCCGCCAGTTGCCGATAACTTCTACAAAATATGATCATCTCATACAACAAATTATATATCATCACGTCTTGACCATGTCACATCACAACAAGCTCCACAAAAACAAGTTAGATGTCCTCTACTTTGTTGTTGCAAGTTTTACGTGGCTGCTACGGGCTTAGCAAGAACCGTTCTTACCTACGCATCAAAACCACAACCATTTTTCGTCAAGTGTGCTGTTTTAACCTTCAACAAGGACCGGGCGTAGTCACACTCTATTCAACTAAAGCTGGAGAAACAGACACCCACTAGCCACCTATGTGCAAAGCACGTCGGTAGAACCAGTCTCATGAACGCGGTCATGTAATGTTGGTCTGGGCCGCTTCATCCAACTATACCGCCGAATCAAAGTATGACATGCTGGTAAGCAGTATGACTATTATCGCCCACAACTCTTTGTGTTCTACTCATGCATATAACATCTACACATAGACCTGGCCCGGATGCCACTAATGGGGAACACAGTAACTTCAAAAAATCTCGTATGCACACGCAAGATCTATCTAGGTGATGCATAGCAACGAGAGGGGAGAGTGTTGTCCACGTACCCTCGTAGACCGTAAGCGGAAGCATTACGGCAACGCGGTTGATGTAGTCATACGTCTTCACGATCCGACCGATCCTAGCACCGAAGGTACGACACCTCCGCGGTCTGCACACGTTCAGCTCGATGACGTCCCACGAACTCTAGATCCAGCTGAGGTCGAGGGAGAGTTTTGTCAGCACGATGGCGTGATGACGGTGATGATGAAGTTACCGGCGCAGGGCTTCGCCTAAGCACTATGACGATATGACCGAGGTGGAATATGGTGGAGGGGGGCACCGCACACGGCTAAACAATCAACTTCTGTGTCTATGGGGTGCCCCCTCCCCTGTATATAAAGGAGTGGAGGAGGGGAGGGCCGACCCTCTCTATGGCGCACCCTCGGGGGAGTCCTACTCCCACCGGGAGTAGGATTCCCCCCTTCCCTAGTTGGAGTAGGAGAGGAAGGAAGGAGGAGAGAGGGAGAAGGAAAGGGGGGCTAGCCCCCAACCCAATTAGAATTGGGCTTGGGGGGCGCGCCCTCCACCTGGCCGCCTCCTCCTCTCTCCCACTAAGGCCCAATAAGGCCCATACACTCCCCGGGGGGTTCCGGTAACCCCTCGGTACTCCGATAAATGCCCGAAATCACCCGGAACCATTCTGATGTCCAAACATAGTCATCCAATATATCGATCTTTATGTCTCGACCATTTCGAGACTCCTCGTCGTGTCCATGATCATATCAGGGACTCCGAACTACCTTCGGTACATCAAAACACATAAACTCATAATACCGATCGTCACCGAACGTTAAGCGTGCGGACCCTACCGGTTCGTGAACTATGAAGACATGACCGAGACTCATCTCCGGTCAATAACCAATAGCGGAACCTGGATGCTCATATTGGTTCCTACATATTCTACGAAGATCTTTATCGGTCAAACCACATAACAACATACGTTGTTCCCTTTGTCATCGATATGTTACTTGCCCAAGATTCGATCGTCGGTATCCTCATACCTAGTTCAATTTCGTTACCGGCAAGTCTCTTTACTCGTTCCAGAATGCATCATCCCGCAACTAACTCATTAGTCACATTGCTTGCAAGGCTTATAGTGATGTGCATTACCGAGAGGGTCAGAGATACCTCTCCGATATACAGAGTGACAAATCCTAATCTCAATCTATGCCAACCCAACAAACACCTTCAAAGACACCTGGAGAGCATCCAGTTACGTTGTGACGTTTGATAGCATACAAGGTGATCCTCCGGTATTCGGGAGTTGAATAATCTCATAGTCAGAGGAACATGTATAAGTCATGAAGAAAGCAATATCAATAAAACTTAACGATCATAATGCTAAGCTAATGGATGGTTCTTGTCCATCACATCATTCTCCTGATGATGTGACCCCGTTCATCAAATGACAACACATGTCTATGGTTAGGAAACATAACCATCTTTGATAAACAAGCTAGTCAAGTGAAGGCATACTAGGGACTCTTATGTTTTGTCTATGTATTCACACATGTACTAAGTTTCTGGTTAATACAATTCTAGCATGAATAATAAACATTTATCATAAAATAAGGAAATAAATAATAACTTTATTATTGCCTGTAGGGCATATTTCCTTCACTCACTACAATGCATTACATGGCATGAAATAAAATCTAGCAGTAAGATGGCATGTCTGTGCTCCAATTCAAGTCATGATATAACTCATATGAAAATCACACAAAATCATGTAAAAATGTTAAAATGGCATATGCTATGACATGTTCATAAACTTGCTGAAATGATGAAATGGATGCCACAGATGGATTGGTGGGATTGTTATTCCACAAAAACATATTCCTCCGTCCGGAAATACTTGTCATCAAAATAAATAAAAGGGGATGTATCTAGATGTATTTTAGTTTTAGATACATCCCTTTTTGTCCATTTTGATGACAAGTATTTTCGGACGGAGGAAGTATATAATATCTAGGGGTTACTGTCGAAAGATATCCACAAATGCAATAAGTTAAATACTGTCTAATATGGAAGCTGACAGAATTGGCAATGTTCCAGGAATGAAATGTCCATATTTGGACTTGCCCGAAAAGGAAAGATGCCCTTTATAGAAACGGAATAAGCTGAAATTAAAAAAAAAAAAAAACAGAGGAGAGAGGGGATGACAAGTGGGTCCTGGTCCCCTGGCTCGCTGACCAGTGGGTCCCGTGAGGGTCCTGCATGGGAGTGGATGTGGCTGGGCAAAACAAAGGAGAAACAGGGGACTCGCCAACGGCTATCACGACACGGCGGAGGAGGCTGCCGGAGTTTGCTCCAGTGACCAAAAGACATGGCGACGGTGCGCAACGGGATCGCCAGGGGATCCCGCACACGCGCATGACAAGAACGACGCCGGACGACGACGGGAGCGAAGCCGGCTACGAGGTGATAGAGATGGCGACGGCGGAGACGAACGCGACGTGCGAGGGGCCTAGGCGAGAAGCTTCGAGCACTAATCGACACCACGCGGTACGGCGAACATGACGGACACGCGCGGATGGCCTACGGTGGTCGGAGCACTCGCCGGCAGCGAGGTCTGACGGTGATGAGCTCGGGCGATCATGGCAAACGGCGTCAGAGCATGCAAACGAGGGGGGAAAGGCACGGGGAGGATCGGGAGCTCACCGCGAGCAGGCAAGCATGCTCGGATCGGCGAGAGGGGGACGGAGTCGACGGCGAGGGCAATTGAACAGGTACGGTGGCCGGAGTCAAAGACGAGGAAGAAGGGGCTCGTCTTGGCGTCCCTCGATGATGCAGAGGACGGCATGGACGGAGTCGACGTCGTGGAAGAAGAGGGACAAGGCTGGCGAGGCGGAGGTCGACGGTGAGCATGCCGACGCTGACTTCGCGCTCTTAGGTGAGCTCGGGAAGAGCTCGGGCGGTGGATCTGGTGGCCATCTCACCTGGCGGCGGCGGCGAGAGAAAAGAGGGAAACCCTAGGGGTTTGTTGGACATGAAGATGAGGCCTGTAAGGGGCTAGGGCGAGCAGGTGGACGCACGACGACGCGCTCGGGCTCGCGGTCCCCATGGCGCCGCTGGAGCTTGACGAAAAGGTGGCGCGCGGGTGGCCTGTAGCCCGTCGCTGGCAGGCGGGGCCGGAGTTGACATGCGGCAGAGGGCTAGCGGGGGTACACAGTCGCGTGGGTGAGAAAAAGAAAGAGGAGGAGGCCGCGGGGTGGAGCTGGGCTGTGGGCGCGGGGAAGCTGGGCTGGCCTGGAGGGAGGAGGCCCACGCGGCTGCGGTGCGGGTCTGCTATTGGTGGGCTGCTGGGCTGATGCCACTGTTGCTGCACTTTCTCTCTCCCTCTGGCTCTTTTCTTTTATTTCCTCAAGCAGAAACAACACGAAAAACACAGAGAGCTTGGGGAAGGCTATGGAATAAATAAAATTATATTTGGAACCCTGGTTTTGTGTAATATTTAAAAAAATTGTCTAGGCAATTTATAGAGCTAGAAAAATAAAACAATTTTGAATAAAATTCAAACTTGAGGCATTTTTGAACCTAACCAAATCAACTCCAATTGAGATGAAATTTGACAGAGAGGCTAGGGACATGGTGCCAGGTTTATAGGGAGAACTTGAACATTATTGGAGGAGGGTAAAATGTCACTTGCAAAAATAAAGGAAGTAGAAGCAAAGGAGAAGGTAATGATGCATGGTATAAATGCATAGGCAAGCAACAATATCTAACATGGTGCAAGCACAACAAGATGAATACCACAAGGCATATGATGAGCATGGATAATGCATAATGATAAGAGGCACAAATGCAATATAACAAGTGAGATGAGCATCGTGCAAGAAGCAAAGATATGACAAAACACTCAACATGAACATGACAACAAACATATATGAATGAAATATGCAAAACAATTATGATAATGCAACAAACACAATAAACACGCGGCAACAACTAAAATAAATGGAAGGCATCTGGAGCATCGGTCTTGGGGCGTCACAACCAGATCCCGGTTGATTATGGATAGCTGGGCAAAAATCATAACAACCGCTGAGGGACACACACAAGATACCCACATACACCACTCAAAAGAGTTACTTGTCGAGACAGCACGCTGGGGTCATCTCATCACTCCTCCCCTAGAGGCGTCATCGCCATTCCTAAACCCTGAGCAAACGACTCCGACTTCGCAGTCGGCGATCGTCAACTCAACCAACACTTAAGAGGCTATGTGTAGTTGTATGAAGACCTGCGACTAGACAACGTAGCTCCGACCCTGATGAAAAACTATGAAGAACAAAACCAGGCACAACTGGTGCGACGGAAGATCACCGAACAGGCCACCTGCAACTAGTCATTGTACACCACAGGGACCCCGCCGCCGCAGCTTCGACTTCATAGTAACAAACAATTCGAGGCAATCCAGTGGACACGCCGGAGAAGAGCTGACTACCTCAACCATTGCCGCGTCGCCGACTTTGCTCACACCATCATTGTTGGCACAGAAGTCCGGGCGCCAAAACCGCTGTCATCCACTGGCCCCGCTTGCCGATGCCGAGCTCTAAAGACAAAGCCCTCAAGAGGGAATTCGACGCCATGGCGCCGCCATCGTCCGATCATACAAGATCAAGGGTTTCCCCATATAGACCGAGATGACTGGATCCGCGTGGGAGGGGTCTGGCAGCAAAGCAGCGATGCCTCCAAAAAGGTCAACTACGGCCACAACAGCCGCCATCGCTGGTCCCGGCATAAAGACGTGACATGGTCTTCTTCCAAACTCCCACACCTCCTAGCTGCTGCCCCAAGGCGCGGTAGCCCGACGAACCTTGCCGAGTAGCCGCCGCCAACAACACTGCAATACTCACTGCATCCGGGCCTAGATCCAGCTCTGCCACCACTGTCGTGCCTGCAGGGCGTAGGCACTCAAGCACCGCAAGGACGCAGCCCCACACCGGAGCTCCGACCACTAGTTGGTCGACCACCACCGAGACCGACGCCACGAGTTCCGCTGCTCGCTAGCAGCGCTGGCCAGCGACAAGAAACAAGCCCTGCCGCCGTCGGATCCGCACGGGCTTTGTCCGCTGGAGACCACCGGCAACGACAAAGGGGGAGGGAGGGTGGAGGAGGGAGGCGCCGGCGAGATGTGTAGTCACCGCCCGTGTCGCCTAGGGAGGGAGCGACGCGGGCCGTTTTCAGTTTTTTTTCTAACATGGAACACATGTTTTCCATTTAAGACACGACAGTATCACCGGTTACAACACGGGTTACATCAACAGGGTAGTCAGCGAACCGAACACGATGAACATCATGATCAAAGGTGCCGCCAACACATGTGCCGGCTTGTTACACACCCTTGAGACATGAAGAACTTCCGCATGAAGAACTGCGGCCGATCCCGTCGCAGCCAGCTGAATTTCACAGTCCCAGTTTCTACATATCATACGCATATATACCCCAACCCATGTTTTGACCTGGCATCAAATGCACCGTCCACGTTAATTTTTGCAACATCCTGTGGTGGTGGCTTCCACTGGCCTTGTGTTGGGACTTTTTCCTTCTCCTTTGGCACCAAGTGTTCCTGCCATTCCTGAACGTACGTGGTGACGGATAGTGTACTGGAACTCATCCGTTGCTTGCGTTCCGTCCACCATGCGGCAGCGAGCAGTTAGCCACTACTTTCTGCTTATTAATACCTCGGGAATAAGAAGAGACTTCTCAGAGTAATGCAAGGGAACATGAGAAGTCAGCATGCAATTGACGCTTAGGGTGCCGCTTCCTTGGTAAATAACTACATATACTTTTGGCCCGTGTTTAAACCTCCAGTCCCTTGACGCTCCTGCTCCTTTACTAATAAACAGCTTAAAACCGGGCTTCCATTTCCTTCACACATTCTGCTACTTCTAAGGCATCATGGATTTCGAGTTCTTTACGATCATGCTCTCAAATTCGCTAAAGAAGCTGGTACAAAACATCCTAGTTGCACAATCTCTCCCTACTGTTTCGTCTTTCTTTTCTGTTTCTAAGCTTTGATTTTTTGTCATGAATCCGTTTGGTTGGTTCAACACTTCGCCCTTAATCCTTCTCGCAGAGGCTGCCACAGAAATTCGCCAAGATGCTCTACGGCCGTGAGCCACGAAAAATGAAGCTCCGGGAGGCTGGGCGCCGGCGCCTCTTGTGGGACGTGGATTTGGTGCTCGACGCCGAGGGCCACATCTACCTGGGTCACGGGTGGAAGCAGTTCGCCCAGGCTCATGATCTTCGGCTCGGGCACTTCCTAGTCTTAAGCCACGACGGCCACGACGTGCTCACCGTGAAGGTGTTCGACGGGAGCATGTGCCGCAGGGACTACCAGCACGACGACGATGCCAGTATGCCCTTCTTTGTCTTGCTCTCAGTACGTAATTGTAGCTTGTGTAAGAATAAGTGAAGGAAGACTTCATTGCGTTTCGTCAGGCAACAGCAGCAGCGACAGTGGCAACACCTTGTACGGGACCAGCGGCGACAGTGGCAATACCTTGGTAAGCTTTTTCTGCCATAGTTCACTCTTTGCTTGAATTTTAGTCATGCGTATTCTCTTCTTCAATTCTGTAGTGTTTAGTTGCTCTCTTTCCCGCAATATTCATGACAGTTCTGTTTCCCCCTTTTACCATGTACCCCACTTTAGTTTGAGACATGGATCTTCTTGCCTCCTTTTCTTTGCATTCTTGATTATATGTTATTTTCAATTAGTTAAATGATTTTCAAATCATTTACCCAGTTTCCCACATGAGAAGACTTATTACTATGGCGAATTTGCATGTTTTCTCATCATGTACATGGTTCCATCTCTGGCACAGCAGGGAGCAGAGGGGGAATGGGCAGAGGAACACAACGTGGAGCAGGTAACCGAGTTCTCTAAATTCTTCAATATTCATAGATCTTCTTGCCTCCTTTTCGTTGCATTCTTGATTATATGTCATTTTCAGTTGCCTAGTTTCCCAGATGAAAAGACTATTTCTATGCCAAATTTGCATGTTTTCTCATCATGTACATGGTTCGACCTCTGGCACAGCAGGGAGCAGAGCGAGAAGGGGAAGCACCATCACAAACAGGGCCAGAGGAACATCGCGTGGAGCAGGTATCCGAGTTATCTAAATTCTTCACCTCTAGGAAGTTTGCACTTTCCAATTTGTTCTGCTGCCCAAATCAAGGATGAAGTGTTAAAGTGTATATATGCAGTCAAAATTAAGCTCTGATGCATACAACAGATATTAGACGCCTGAATTATACAGTAAATAAATTTACAAGCAGCTAATGAATTTATTAGGAATCATATAGCAGTGCATATGTAGATGCTGCATCAACTTTTCATATATCCAGGGAGCACATATATAATTGCCAGTTGCATAACTGTCACTTGATTAGAGTATGCTGCATATTGTTCAATTACTCTTTCCGTTCCATGTTAATTGAAGTTCTAGGTTTGTTGTAAGTCAAAGTTCCTTAATTTTGACAAAGTCTATTGGAAGATTGGTTAAGACTTCCGAACGAAACTGGGGCGCATGATCAAATCCCACCAAAAGGTCTTACGGCATCAAACAGATTGCAAACGGCTTGAGCTCTGCTTTTGCATTTGGAAGAGGGCATCATACTGATCTTGACTAATTTCAGGGTGTCAAATTAGTTATGCAAACAGCTTGGAATAAAGCCACCTGGTATAACATATGATTCCTTTTACAGGGCGTATCCAAGATGAGTAATCCATGCGATTCAGATGGAAGCCAGAAGGAAAGATCTTATTCGTCTGAGGAATTACCAGGTTAAGTATCTACTCAGATTAGTCAGTCACCCTGCAGCACATGTTTTCTTACTGTTGAAACAATTTTACAGCAGAAGACAGTCTATCTGCAGACAATTCTGTGGAGTCAGCTAATCTACGAATGCTTTCGAATAACTATGTCGTATCAATGCAATGCTATCTTTCAAAAGCACAGAAGGTGAAAATAGATGCTCTTATAGAGAAGATTGAACCTAGATTCACAGTGCTAGTTGTGCAGATGAAGAAGTCAAACATAGAACGGCATACCCTGGTAAGTAACTTTTATCATCTACATTTTGTATGAAAATGGCTCGCTATCTGTATCAACACATATTATCTTGTTGTGATACTATTTAAGTCTGTCAGTATTTTGGTTTTAACTCAAAACTCAGAACGATATGTTTGCAACGAAAAACACATGCGTAACTAAATCAACACTATCGTTGCCTTTGTGACAGTTTTAGATTCTTAACTCTTTACTACTTGAGTTATCAGAGATATAACAAGCTTAACAGTATCATCATATTCTGTTCCTTTTCTCAATTAGATAATACAGAAGGATTATGCACTCGAGCACTTTCCATGTGAAGATACAACTGTCATGCTCCAACTGCCTGGGAAGAACAAGGATTGGGAATGCACATTCCGCATAAGGCCATCCGGCGCGTCTGATGCAGGTCGGCGCAGCCTCTATTTGCACAACTTTACCTGTGACAATCATGTTAGGGAGGGTGATATCTGCCTCTTCCAACCAATGACAAATGTTGAGCAGAGAAAATTCGTAGTAAGAGTTCATTTCCTGAACAAAGCATGCATTGATGGCACAACTCAGTCGCAAGCAGGGGAAGGATCAGATTCAGATAGGTGCCCAAAGGAAGGCTCATCTCATTATTATAAAGCAGCCAATACGCCTGCAGTATCTTATACTTCTAAGGATTTTTCAGGTCAAGTTTGTTCTGAAAGTCAAATCAGTTACCCACTTACCCTTTGTGCTCTTACTCTAGAATTGTTTTTACTGCAGAAGAGAATCCATCTGCTTATGAGTCTGTGCCGTTACATGTTCCTCGGATGCCATCGAAGGATTATGTCTTAGCAGGAAAATGTGATCTTACACTAGCACAGGAGAAAAAGATACAAGCACTTGTAGGGAAAATTCGACCTGGAATCCCGGTGCTCGTTGCTCAGATGAAAAAGAGCAACCTAGAATCGGGTCGTGGTACTCTGGTATGATTCGTTTCACCATCCGTGTTATGTTTCCTGCACCTTGTAATTTCCTTCCTCTTTGCATTCCTTCATCCGCACTCCCCCCAAGAACAACTCAAAGGCGGTTCACCAATACGGACATCACTAAATTTTGGCTGACACGTCCGGACGTATCCCCGGACAGGAAATAGGGGTGGAGGACATCTAACTAGGGTCACCATATAAAAACTGGACACTAAATTTTCAATAATTATTCAAATAATTTTACATAGCAAAATGGTCGGACCCTACTTTTTCTACTATTCGTCGGATATGGGCACGTGGCCCATGTTCTACTCTTCATCGGAGTCTGCCTGTCTGTCGATGTCACTGGTGGAGTTGGGGTTGATGATTGAGCCGGACCAACTGGCCTCTTCATCGTTGTGGCCTGGTGCGACCTGCATCAGACCCGGTCTCCATGTTTCGTCAGGTTGGGACAGTTAGGAGCAATTTGCTGATTTGTGTTAATAAAATGAAAAGCTGCAGTCTCAGTGTTTTGTTAAACAATAAAAACTGAATTGCTCATTGTCTGCAGCAATGTACATTTTATTGTCTTGATATTTGTTTAGGGAAGTCAGTGTTTTGTTTCTAACTCAAACGTGTGAAGCATATGTTTGCAACAAAATGCTTAAATCAACATTATTAGTTGAAGCCATATGTATCAGAACAATTTAGCCTTTGTGACACTGTTAACTTCTTAACTCCTTAGTGCTTCAGCTATCATAATTACATTCTGTCTCTTTTTCAATTAGGCAATACCCAAGGATTATGCGCTCAAATACTTTCCATGTGAAAGTACAAGTATGATACTCCAGCTGCCTGGTAAGAACAAGGCTTGGAAGTGCAGATTGCATATCAGGCCATCTGGCGTGCGTAATCCAGGACGGTGCAGCCTTTATTGGGGTTCCTTTGCCAGTGACAATCATGTTAAGAAGGGTGATATCTGTCTCTTCCAACCGACGGCAAATGATAAGCATGGAAGATTAATAATAACAGCCATTGTCGTGATCAAAGCGAGCATTGACCGTTCCCCTCTGGAAAGAACTGACGCTGGCTCAAACCGCGGAAGGCCAAGTGTAAAGATGGTCTTGACAGCCAATGTTAAAGAGGAGCCAGCTAGTGATGGTATGGCGGCATAGCAAAAATTCATGTGGCAAATTTCAATTCACATTCTTTCTATCTGATTATTTTGTTATCCTGGTCAGTTCGAGATATCTCATCTTCTGGTGATGAAGACCATGGAGATTCTTACAATTCACAGGGAGCTTGGGAGCCTCTTTTTGTGTCACCAGACAGACCTCGTCTAACAGATGTGCAGGAGAAGAAAGTATGGAAGAAAATCCATGCTATTAAATCGGAACTGCCCGTCTACGTCACGGTTATGAACAAAACCAGTGTTCGTCTCTGCAAGTCACCCTACCTCGTAAGTTCAAAATGAGGGCAATAGTATGTTTTTGTGTAGTGGCCTGTCAGTTTCTCCACTTCATCTGCCTCTTGGCCTAAAAATTACTCTGGTATATATCTGCATCTGCGTCACTAACATCCTTCCTGAACAGACCTTGGGCAAGAAATACGTGTCAAGGTATCTTGGAAAACAGTACTTCACCGGGCATCACGGAAAGAAGAATGTGATGACTTTGGTGCTTCAGCGGGAGGGGAAGAACAGGAGATGGCACACAGAGCTGCGACTAGGAAGTCATCGCGCAACGATCGCTAAAGGATGGACGTCTTTCGCCCGTGACAACCATCTACAGGTGGATGACCTCTGCCTCTTCAAGCTGATGCGGAATGAAGAGACGCTGAAGATGATGGTCCACATCATTCGCCGTAAGAAGTGCTTAGCTTGAGGCATCGTTGGGCTCTTGCTACTCTGATTATCTAGAATCTGTTAAGTGAACAACTAAGTGATTTATTTCCAAATGAGTTGGAGAAGAATGAACTTGTTTATTTTCTATCGTCAGAGGTCATCTCAGTGACTCTGTCAGTGCTTTGTTATATGTTGCTGGATGGTCAATTTTGAAGGACTTGTTAATGTATGTTTTTTGCATGTTTATGGGTGTTCGGGTGCAACGATAAATGAAGTTCCACTCTTTCATGAATTGAGAACGTACAAATGCATTTTTGTATAAAAAAGGAAATACAAATGCATTGCAAACCCCTTTTATAACAATTATAATCATTGCGAACTACTTGTTAATATTAGAGGGTTCTATTATATTAAATCAAAAGGCAATCAAACCAACGCATTATTCTACACAAACAGAATTATTTAATCCATTAATTTTCGTTTAACCACTGAAATCAACAACTTAGATTAATGAAAAAAGGCATATAAATATGTATGGTTTGGACTACATGCTAGTACTGATTTTGTTTTAACGGAACATGGTAGTACCGATTTGTATAGGCATAGACACACAAAAGGACTGGTATCTGTGTTGTGTACTCCATTGATCTCGGTCCCATAATTCATCCTCGAATCATCGTCACCCAATCACCTCTTTGTCTCGCAATCAAGTGAGCAAGCGACTAGGTTTCATCTGCCTCCCACAGATCTACCTTGTCTCTGGTGGCCATAGGACTTTGGAGGCTTGGTGGATCCCGACCTTGCCAGCGGAAGGTTCCTACTTCAATTTAATGTGTTTTGTTGAGTTTGATTAGGGTTTGTGTCTTGGTCAAGAAGACGTGGCCGTGACGGCTTCCTATAGAAAGAAGGTTCTTCCTATCTATCCCCTGTCCAGAATCTGATAATTTAGTCTGTAGTCTATGTTGTTGAAACGTGGTGGTTTGTTTGTCTTTTGTTTAATTAATATAATTGAGATGCAATCAGAGCCGTTATAATCAGGACCCATGGCACGATTAACAGATCAGATAACTTAGTCTATGTGGTCATATGTGGTGGCTGGTTTATCTTGTGTTTACTTAATATAGTTGAGATGCAATCCAAGACATTATACTCTAGACGCACGACATGATTAATGGATCAAATAACTTAGTCTATGTTGTCGAAAGTGGTGACTTATTTGTCTTCCGTTTTAGTAATATAAATATAATAGATTGATATAATCAATCTCACTATGCCATCGCCCAATGAATTCACGGTTTGGCTATTCGCATCACACGACCTTGAGCAAAAACTAATAAAAAATATATTACATTGATGGTATTCTTGTGGCTTTATCAATTTAAACCGGACGATTGTTTGCATATTGGTTCTAAAAATGGTAATTTGTTGGATGTGCAAGTGAAGAAAGGCACATCAAGGAGACTTCGGTGCCCCTCCGTGGGCGGCCCGGGAGAAAAATCCTAGCCGTTACCGACACCTCTCCCACCTCTCCTCATCCTCCTTCCACCGCCGCTGGAGGGCTTCGCCTATAGAAGCCGATGTGGCGCCGGGGGAAGTTCCACCAACTCTCGTCCTGGCGTGGCACTCACCTGGCGTCTAGGACTCGTGCCGCACTGTCTGGGGAGCTCTAGCGCCAGTTTTGGCTCCTTGTGGCGGCGGTACCTGTGGCCACAGTTGGGGGATGGTAGTGCGGGACAAAGGTACCGGCGAGCAACGCGGTATGGTGGCACGGACGACATAGCGGTCAGGGTGGGCTACCATGCTCAGTCTGTGCCCAGATCTGGCTCCCTCCATGGAGACGGCTGCTTACACTGAACTAGAAAGGTGTTGCCCCACCCCCTAACCCCAAGTGCTAGGTTTGTAGCAAGCAGCTATATTTCTCAGATGACCTCAAGGTTTATCGAACCAACAGGAGCTTAGTAACACAAGCAATAATCAACACCTACACACCGATGCAAAACTTCTGGAGGACTACTAATATTGTCAGTCCCACTAGCTTGCTAGTTATTACTCTCATAAAGGATGTTGAAATACCTGCCTTCCGAGAGCCTTCACGCCATCTGCTTTGTGCAAGTGTGCCACCGGAACCTCCATGAAACTCTCCGCGCCATTCAATCTGGATGAACAACGCACTAGGGTTGCTCGTGTGGGGGGTTCATGATGGATGGACCACGGGCGCGCCCGGGGCCACGATCGTGTGGTTTTTTTCGGCACACTCGCATGCGAGATCCCGTGCACTGTCTTCTGCGCGGTGGGCCAGGCTGACCCATCTGTCAGTGTGTTCGCCCCATGTCAGGTTGGTTTGGTCGCAACAGGTAAGTCGTGTGCCGCGCCGCGTAGACCGGCTCGCGGCATCTAGCTCCCACGCCGAGCTAGTTCTATCATGATAGGCAGGGTGTGCATCACGCCGTCTTATGCTGGCTCGCGCACGGGGAGTCTTATGTCGGCCTTGTTTGCTAGGGCTAGCCGAGCCATGCATCGCATCCACAGCACCATCTCGCGCGTGGGACCAGCTTGTCAGCAAAGCCGGACCCGTGCCGGGTTGGTTCGCTCATGCCGCCCTGTCCCACGTCGCGTTCGCAGTGCAAGCTCGCGTGTGAGGCCAACCAGACAGGACCGTTGGCCTCAAGCCAGGCCAGTTAGCTCAGTCCAGCACGGTCCTGCCCTGCGCTCGCGGTGCCAGCTCGCCCGTGGGGCTAGCCTGTCAGGGGAGCAACTAATGAAGGAGCTCTCCTTCGTGAGCCTCCCCAACGATCACTTGAGGTGGGTGAGGGCGCGCAACTTGGCGCTCCCTGCGGTTTTTTTTGCACGCGTTTTCGGCTTTTAAGATGGTTTTTTTCTCTTTTTCGGCCTTTTGGTTTTCCATCGGTCTTTTTTAACCTTTGAACCAAAATAACATTAAAAAAATTCGTGAAAAAATGCATTTTTTTTGTCCACCAGAGGCAAGGATTTGCTTCCGATGGAGCCACGCCCGTTCGTCTTGGAAGCGAAAAAAAATATGTTTTATTTTTTTCTCCTTTTGCAAGAGCCATGGTTTTGCTTTCGCGAGAGGCACAGATTTGCTTTGGCAAGAAGAGCCGTTCCTTTCAGAAATCAAAAAAACTTGTTTTTTTCCTTCGCGAGAGGTACGGATTTGCTTTCGCGAGAGGCATGACCGTGCCTCTTGGAAACAGAAAAAAAATTGATTATTTTTTCTTCCACGAGAGGCACGGATTTGTTTTCGCGAGAGGCATGACCGCGCTTGCCGGAAACGTAAAAAATGTGTTTTCTTTTTTTTTTCTTCCGTGAGAGACACGGGTTTAATTAGGCACGGATTTGCTGTTGTGCCTTATTCGGAAAGGAAAAATAGTGCTTCCGACTCAATTTATTTGTCCTATTGTTCTGTGAAAAAAGTTCTTCAAAAGCTATAAATAGGAGATGTAGTTTTGAAGATCTCGATGCGAGGAATCCAACGATAAAAACGGTATAAGATTTGGACACACGGTTTAAGAGATATTTTTTCTTTTGAGTAAACGAATCTACAAAAAATGAGAAAACTCTCAGGTTGCGACAAGCAACACACATGCAAAGCGCCACCTGTTACAATCTCGGAAGATGGGAGTGATCTTTGGGAGAAGTACTCTTCAATTACTATTAGTGATTTTGGCCTGTGAGGTTATTCGGTTGGCCCCACAAGAGTGTGCATTGACGCCGCGCGTGCTATTAGCCCAAGCCGTATGGCAAACCGGCTCAAAGCCCGGCATGGGGCATACACGCTGCCAAGCCGGCCCGGCTGTTACGACGCGAGTCCGGGTATTCTGTGGACTTTTTGGTCTTTTTCTTAAGGCGGTTGCGTTTTCATGTAAGTTTTTTTATGCCGTCGGCTGGACGCGGCGCACGCTCGCATCATAGCGTTCATCTTTGGCGGCTCAGCCATCGTCACGTGTTCAGGATTGGCGAGGCAGCAGGAAGACATGGTTGGCGGATGGAGGATTCGGTGTTGTCGCTAGTGCAGCGTCGGCATAAAGATAAAAGGTATCGTCGGCCGCTCTGAACTGTCGTTTGTGTATTGGTCACCGCAAAATCTGTTACTCCCTCCATTTCTTTATATAATGCGTATTAGTTTCTTGCAAGAATTCCACAATGTAGTGCGTATGAAGCACTTTGGACAAGAATTACCTCTAGCTTTTCATTGGAGTTGCAGCACATCCACATGCCTATGTACGAAGAGTGTGCATGCAGGGTTACTATGGTCTAGAAGTATATCTCCACGTCATGCCTTGGTCTTGGAGCCTCAAACTATGCGCACTACATATTAGACTAGAGGGAGTAGTTGGATGATCTTCGCTATTTATCCTTCACCATGATGTAAGTATTTCTCGTTGCTTTGCTGTTCTTGTCGAATATAGATGGTTCACCCTCCTTCTGGTAAATTTTTTCGTCTTCACGTTCGCATTCCCAGTTTCTTTGTTGCCACGGGTGTTTCTCCGTTGCGCTTGTATGCGTGTTTCCGGCGTCGGGTTTGGATGGCCATGCAGTTGGGCTAAGCCGGGCGCTCCTCGTTAAGCGCTGCCCGGTCGACGGAGTTCTTTCTTTCCGGATCCGTTGTGACAGGTTATGCCGGGCACCTCTCATGAATTGTTCCCGGGTCGATGAGTATCGTCACTTTCCGTGGCCGGTGCGCCGGCCATGCTTCACGGGGGTGCCTTAATTTTTTCGGTCCCGGCGCTTTGGTGCTCGGATGTATGCTCTTAGGCCCTGTTTGGTTCATAAGTTTTAAGACTTTTTCTAGTCTCAACTAAAAAGTCTCTAGTCTCTAAAAAGTCCCTTTTTGTTTGTTTTCAGAGACTAAAAAGTCCCTAGTCCCTTCCTAGAGGTTATTAAATGACCATATTGACCCTAGTATATAGAAAAATAATAATCAAACAAAACCATAGGGTGGCGGGCCATTGAATGCATGGAGGGGCATTGTTGGAAAAGTCTCAGAAAGTCCCAAAAAAGACTCTCCTTGAGAGTCTTCTTCATTTAGTTCCAAATGTCTAGTTTAGTCCCTAAAAAGTCCCTCCCGTTTGATAAAAAAGTCTCTAAGAGGGATTTTTTTCTAGTCCCTACACAAAAAAGTCCCTGAAAACAAACACCCCTTACTTTTTTGTTGTGTGTGAAGACTTAGAGCATTTTTTTCTTCCCGCAAAGAAAAAAAGAGACTTAGAGCATTTTCAACAGAAGACGTAGATATAAAAATACCTAACTTTTGCATCTTTAGAGCCTAAAAACACTTCTCCAGCAAATGATGTAGATGCAAAAATATTTACATCTTTGCCTTCTGAAGATGTAAACTACAACACTTCCTGATACAAATATACACCTCCATCTACAGGAGATGTAAAAACGGCAGTCGCGCGCCAACTACCCAACCGTTTAATTTTTTCTGTCTGCCCGTTAGTCTCCTGCCCGCCACCTGCCGACCCCGCTGCCTCCTGCGCCGCAGCCGCCCAACCCATCGGGGCCTTCGCCGGCGCGACCATCGTCCCCAATTCCCCCGTCGCCGCAATGCCGCCGCCCTGGTTTTGTCCCACCCAACTAGTCGTCATCGTGTCTGGCTCCCCATTACCAGATTCGGCTGCTCCTCCGCCCCCGCCTCCGGTTCCACGACTGCCCGCCTCCAAATTGACCGAATTGGTCACTTCTCCGCCGCCGCCGCATCGGAGCATCGGAGCATTCATGAAAACTCCATGTGCATTAAGCCAAGACATCCCCGTATGGACCGGCGCCTGCCGTGCACTCACCTACGTAGAGCGCCTGTCTGCCCGAGGCACTGAGAGGGATCTCGGGAGATATTGATGTGCTCGTCAGAGGGAGAGGGGTTCGGTAGGTAGATGGATGAGAGAAACAGAAAAATGGATGGACGAAGAGTCTGCAGGATGGTCACCTCGGTCAATCAGTATGCGCCATTTTGACCATGCCAGATTGCCCAAGTATCAGTGGCGGGAGCTAGAGTGTGCCCGCCACTAATAAAATGCCATTTTTTTCTTTTTTTGATGGATAAAATGTCATTTCGTCAATCTTAATTACCTCTTTACCATATTTATCACTTAGTACATAACATGACAAAATTACTTACTCTGTAACTTTACCATATTTACCATGTAGCACATAATACAAAAAATTACTTACTCCAATGTCTTGGACCTCGAAGCTTCGACAACGTCCTAAGAAATTTTTCTGGGCTTTTTTTTGTGAAAATTTTCGATCTATTCATCACATGTCATGACAGTACAAGTAACATTAGAAGTAATAAAAAGTACATTCATTTTCGTAGACCATTTAGCGACGACTACAAAACCCTATTTGCCTTAAAAAATACGCCTAAAAAAACAACAACCCTCTCGCCGGCAAGGGCCAGGGTCCACAGGGACAACATGGCCCCAAGGCCACACGAGACGGGGCAGACCGGCGGAGGCGTTGGTGGAAGGTAGAAGAACCCTAATCGCGTGTGGACTCCGCTGCAAGGGGCAAAGGGGTACGCAGGCTTGCACGCGATCCGATTAACACAAGTGAATTGATTTAATACGTGAGCTACATATATAGGAAAACAAATTCGTGGATTTTAATAGGGAACACTATCGTGTGCTAAAAATTCATGAATTTGTTTTGTTTTTATAAAGTATATCATCATGAAACTTTATTGGATGTGCATATGGATTTTTTCTTAGAATTTGTTGAAACATCAAAAGTAAAACTTAAAGTTTTTATTGAAAAGGGGCTCCACACGGTGCCCGAGCTCTACAAGGAGTTTCCTGGTGCACGTGACTTATTATATAGGACTCTCAAAGCGACCTTGGGCTGCATGTGTAGAGCGAGCGCGCACGCTAGAAGCTACTACCAGTTACTCACCCTTATATTTACTTCGCCTTATCTAGTAAGCCACCTCAGCCTAGATATTTTTGGGGTTTTCTCCGCCAGCGCCAGCCACCCAGGTCGTCTCTGAGCTCGAGTCCGGGGACTCCGCACAGTCTGCCTCCACCGCGTCCGCAGCCGGCCGGCACTCCGCTACAGAGGCTGCCGTTGACCAGTCTGTCCAGGTCCAGCCGACGGCAGGAGAGTAGGTCAGTCTTGTGCTATTTTTCTCCGATGCGAGCAGAGATTATCTTACTCGTGCTCAACTAATCAGTTGGAAGTTGGATGATGATTGTTTGTTTAAATATGGATTATGGCTGTTGGTTTACCGTATTCATCAAAATCATTAGAACAGCGTGATTCGAATTTGATACTCGGTGATTTCTTTCATCCGCAATGCTTTTTTTTTTCTTTCTATCAAGTATCAAGAATATACAGATTCAGATGGACATTCAGTAAGTAGCGGCCATCCCCGCCGCCGGCCAACCCTCGAACCAACCCCTTTCTGGCGCGGACGACCACCCCGCACCTGCACAGCCAATCCTTTGAATGGCCTCGTTCGGTGATGTGGCTAATGGCCACGGCGTCCTTGTCTTCGCTTCGCTCCCGGCCATACCACCGCTGCTCATGTCGTCCCGTCTCCGTCCCCGCGTTATGGTTTGCCATCTTCTTAGAGAGAAGTCTGAGGGCATCATAGTTCAGGGTTAACCTGATCCCTGACCGAGCCGCCGTTTTGACTGGCAGCCGGCGAGCCGGACCGGACAGGACCGAGCAGGTTAGCGGTCCTCTTTTCAGCAACCGGACAGCCGGTGACTCACGTAGATCTCGATGGCGGAGTCGGGGACGTCGGGGAAACAGGGATGGCGACGCAATCGACAATGAACGACGGCGGCCAAAGTTGGGGATGGAGGATAGTGGCGACGGCTTCGGGGCAAATCCGGCCATTTGCTTGTGCGGGGAAGGAGATCCCAAGGTGGCGGACCTCCTGAACAAGGTGGTTATTCGAGGGGAGGCCGGTGGATGTCAGATTAGAGATTACCTGATTGTTGATAACAATGTGAACTTACTACTGTTCACAACCATGTACTAGTTTTTCGGTTGTCATTACAACAATGAAACTTGTCGAGCAGACATGCTAGCTTACGATTTAATCATTTTAAGCAAAAAAAAGCATATGATTCTTTACCTTGCATTCTTTACTATGTGGCCTCTCTCCCTGTTTTTTTCTCTCGTTCCCGTTCTCTTCAGAAGTACGGCACCATTTTTAGTTGCAAGCAGGCTCTCCCTGAACCAAACATATGCAACATCACTTGAGACCACACTTATAATCTATTAGGCTGGTCATAGTAGAGAGTAACTTAGACTAGTGTCATGCATATGACACTAGCCCAAGTTACTATCTTTATAATGCAAAGTAACATAATAGTAGTATCTTAGATGGCTTCATTTATTAGCTTGTAGACTTATCTTGTCTTGAAAAACGCTATGTTACAGTAACATATTATGTTACCACCTCTCATTAATTACTTGCCACATAAGCAAAAAAAAATTGAAGTGTGCTATGTTACTAGCTAAGTTACTTCCACTATGACTAGCCTTAGGGTGATCGTTTCAGAAATTTCCACCACCTAGGATAGCGTGGTAAAACATCAAAGTCACGGGCTTTAGAGTGAATAAAACTTGAGCTTTTAAGATGACTTTAGAGTGAACTGTATTAGAAAAAATCAAAGCCTCAAGTGCAAGGTTGCCAAGTAAGACACACTATAGAACACATCCTTTGGTGTTCACAACTTCGTTTCGACCACGTCTCTCCCGCGAGAGACCGGGAGAAACCCTAGGCACCACCACCCCTGCCCCTTCCCTTCGTCCCCATCACTCGACGCCGCCTGGTGAAGCCCGGCCTGCGTCAACGTCTGCGACGATCCTCTTCCTCCTTGTCTGGTCGGTTGTGGTGCGGGTGCGACATCTTGGCGGGGAAGCTTCGCCTTGGCACATGGCATGGTGCTAGGTGGTGCCTTAGCAGTGGAGGTTCCCATATCATGCTCCAGAGGTCTTGTTTGGTGGAGAATTGTCTTCTACGGGCTGGATAGGTGCTCAGGGTTCCCCTGTTTGGCATGGGTGAGAGGCCCCGGGTGAAAGCCTTGTGCTCCGGCGATAGCAGCAACGATGCTTGTGGGTGTCACGTCCCTCTTGGGGGAGCCGCTATGGTTCTTCTTGTCGAGCCAATGGTCCGGGTGAAAACCCTTGATCGTACCCTCGGTCTCGACGATGGTGGCACGTTGTTCTGTAGTCCTCCTGGGGACGTCATCGTGTAGCCCAGGTTACCTCGGGGGCACCACACAATTGTTTGCGAACATTTTCGGATCCTAGCACGAAGTTTCCTCAACTATGGCACGAGCGGTAGCACTTGCCCCCTTATGTTGTACGTGGTCCTCGTTGGCTCCACTCGCGGCCCTTTTTGTCCGTAGGCAGGCTTGGGCTCCACGATTCAGAGTGGGTTGGCAGGGGCCCTCTTCGGATACAACTTGGTATGAACGCCGGAACAAGATCCGGTGATTTCCCTTGGTGTCTAGTCTTAGTCCATGTCGGTATTCTAGGTTGCTTTGTATTTGGTTGTGGTTTCTCTTGTGTTCTTGGTTTTCTTTGATCTGCTTTGTAATAGGATTTTTTTCGTCACCATGTATAGCTATGGTTGTGTTGCTTTATATATAAAGCAGGGCAGAAGCCTTTTTGGTATAATACATCCTTCGTATTTTTCCGCCATATAAGACCAATTTGTTCCTGGGTTTATAGAATACCCCCTCCTTCTCTCCTTCGGGATGAGGAAAGAGACGTTAGTGCCCAGGTCCACAACCTCATTGTGCCTACCCAAGCGAGTGGACTTCCAAGCCGGCGTGGGCGCGCGCATCACTACATGCCATCTCTGTAAGCCGCCTGAAGACCGGAAGGCGACAAACACCACCACCACCACCCGGAGTGCTAGAGTCGGCCGATGGCCGAGACCACACAATTCGATTTTGCAGAGCACGGTGGACGTTGGTGGCATGAGCGCCCATGACAAGGATGAGGAATAGAGCCCATGTGGCTTCTAGCATGCCCAGCGTCGAGGCAACATGACCCATTCAAAGGGCTCATGAGCATTCCGACGCCAAGAGGATTGAGCCGTTGCCGGTCTCAGACGTGCTACTCCGGGCGTATCTCATGAGTTGCTGCTGGAGTTGTGACCCGTCGAACACAAGCAAGGCTGCCTCGAGGAGCAGGACGAGGGGCACGAGGAGGCTAAGAGGCTCACCGGTACTGTGGCCGCCACGACAACAGTACCCTCGCCGCGGATCTACGGTATCTCACAAGAGTCTGGTGGGAAGGAGGCTGGTCACATCCAAGTCTACATGACTCTTGTGAGATACTGCCATTTTGGCATTTGTACCTATCCGTTGCTACTGCCATCTATCTAGTTCTATGTCCTACAAGACCACCTTCTCTATGATGAAGCCAACAAGGTTGTCGAGTGACTCATCAAGGCTATCACAACCACAATCAACAAGCTCGCCTCTCTCGATGCGAGATCCCTCTCCGGGCGATGCCACGATGGAGCTAGATTCGGAGCGTCGGATGTGGATTTCTCGATGACAGAACTCGATTGAGGGTGATCCTGTCACACTAACATAAATATACAACACATTTTAAATTATTGCATCGAATCTCTATATACAAGGGATGAAGATTCTTTTTAAAAGTTAAAGTTTAAGGGTTGTTTCTAAAGGGCATTCCAAATGTTTTGAAGGCCATGTGCCTTTTACGAGTCTGCTACAGTGGTTTGTTTAGCAAGCAGACTTTAAAATGGCAGTTGTAAAATATTGTGTGCTTTTGGGGAATCTACTAGAGTTAGAGCATGTGCTGAAATCTGAGATGGGCTCTAGGCCCATATTGCAATTTCTGAAAAATCTCTAAGGGCCCATGTGGGTTATATGGCACTAGGTGTAGTGGGAAGTTTAGTCCCACCCCGGAAGTGGAAGGAGAGTTGGAGTGGTTTATATGGGTTTCTCTTCTACATGCTATTGGAGCTTCAGAAGAGAAGAGACCCTCGCGCACTCCTCCTCCGCCGCCCGCCGCGCCGCGCCGCGCCGCGCCTTGCGGGATTGAGCCGAGCCGTGCTCACACCTACGCGCTTATTTTTGCTAGTCACTAACGGAGGGTTTTCTGACAGCTGGGCCACGATGTGAGACGTCGGATCGTGGGCTGTCACGGACTCGGACGTGGATCGAGCCCACGTCTCTCCACGCGGCTGCGCCTATAAGTATGCGGTGTCTCCTAACCCTAGCCGCCACGAACAGATCACATCTGCTCACGCGTACGCCCACCGTCGTTCCTTCGCTGCTGCTGCCGCCGGTGACTCCATCCCGTCCGCCGCGTACACGGTCGACGGGAGAGCAGGTCTCCGAAACCACGCCCTTCTGGTTCCTGTACGAGGTGAGGGGCGAATAGGTTTTTGGGCAGCGATTACGCGACTGCTCGCTTCCGATCGTCTACTTCCTCTACGTCCGCGTCGCCTTCATCATCACCATGTCCACCGACGCCGAACGTGCCGCCGCCGAGAAAGCTGAAGCCGACAAGAAGGCCGCCGAGGACGCCGCCGCTGCCACCAAAGCCGCGGCCTCTGCGTGGCCTACTGGAGGGTATAACTCGTTTATCCCGCTCCTGATTATTTTCATATTAGCAGTACTAGCAGTATGTGTAGATTTGTCTACTATTTGCCTAGTACGTGCATGTTTAGATCAGAGTCAGTACGTCATCAACTTAGTCAATGCCATGCTAGTGATTTACTCATGGATTAATTTAATCGAGAAATTGCCTATTTACTCAACAATCCAAAAACCTATTATGTGTAGGAATTTCTCGGCAAGTGGCTTTGCCGCTGCACTGAAACCGGATAAGTTTACCGGTACATACTTCAAGCGTTGGCAGACTAAGACCACGTTATGGCTCACGGCTATGAACGTGTTCTGGGTCACCGGTGTCTCCACGGGAACGATTGCTTCTGAACAGGAGAAGGCGTTCAAGGAGGCTACCGTTGTGTTTCTCGGAGCGGTTCTTAGCGTGATCGGAGATAAACTGGTCGACGCATATTTACATGTGCATGTCGCCAAGGACTTGTGGGAGGCGCTCGAATCTAAATTCGGGGCCGCCGATGCAGGGAGCGAGATGTATATTATAGAGCAGTTCCACGATTACAAGATGGTTGAAAACTGTCCTATATTGGAGCAGGCTCATGAGATAATATGCATTGTTAAGGAACTTGAGCTTATCAACTGCGAGTTACCGGGCAAGTTTGTCGCGGGATGCATAATCACTAAGCTCCCTAATTCCTGGAGGAACTTTGCCACCACTCTGAAACATCAGAGGCGTGAATTCTCTGTGGAGGATGTCATTGGCCATCTGAGTGTTGAGCAGAATTCGAGGGCAAAAGACTCGCACAGAAAAGGGGTCGAAGGGACTTCTGTTGCCAACATGGCGAACCAGAAGAACTTCAACTCCCACAAGTCCAAGGGAAAGAACGGTGTCCAACACAATACCGACTTTAAGAAGAAGGGTAAGAAGACCCTCAAGAAGAACAAGAAGGACGAGGGCTGCTTTACTTGTGGTTCGGTTGAACATTGGGCCAACAAGTGTCCAAACAAGTACAAGAAGTCAGGACAGGACTCCAAGTCTGTCAACATGATTGTGGGCAACAATGAGAATGGTGCATCTGGGTACGGTAATTTATTTACTGTTTTTTCAGTGTTTCAACCCAACGATTGGTGGGTGGACACAGGTGCAGGTGTTCATGTGTGTGCTGACATTTCATTGTTCACTTCTTACCAGGTCACAGGTCACGGGTCCGTATTGATGGGGAATGGCGCGAGTGCTTCTGTTCATGGTGTTGGCACGGTCGATCTGAAGTTTACTTCGGGAAGGATCGTGCAGCTGAAGAACGTGCAGTATGTCCCCGCCATCAAGAAGAACCTCGTTAGTGGCTCCCTTCTATGTAGAGAAGGGTTTAAGTTGGTTTTCGAGTCTAATAAATTAGTTTTTACAAAATATGGACTCTTTGTTGGAAAAGGTTATGAGAGCGGAGGGATGTTCCGCCTTTCCCTCGCAGATTTTTGTAATAAAGTCGTGAACCATATTCATTCGAATGTTAATGAATATGAAGTTTGGCATTCACGTCTTTGTCACATTAGTTTTGGTGTTATGACGAGGCTAGCCAAGTTGGATTTAATCCCGAGTTTCACTTTAGCCAAAGGTTCTAAGTGCCTTTCATGTGTGCTTGAAGGGTATAGTGATGCGAATTGGATCTCTGATGCTGATGAGATGAAGGCCACAACTGGGTATATGTTTACTCTTGGAGGTGGCGCTGTTTCCTGGAAGTCTTGCAAGCAAACGATCTTAACGAGATCGATAATGGGAGCAGAATTAACGGCATTAGACACATCTAGTGTTGAAGCGAGATGGCTTCGAGATCTTTTGATGGACTTGCCATTGGTTGATAAACCGGTTCCGGCTATCCTTATGAACTGTGACAATCAGACTGTCATCACCAAGGTGAAGATTTCAAAGGACAACATGAAGTCCACCAAACACATAAGAATGAGATTAAAAGCTGTCAGAAAATTAAAAAACTCCGGAGTGATAGCGTTGGACTATGTCCATACGGCTAAGAATCTGGCAGATCCCTTTACAAAAGGGCTATCACGTGTTGTGATAGATAATGCATCGAGGGAGATGGGTATGAGACCCACATGAGTTGCCATGGTGGTAACCCAACCTATGTGATCGGAGATCCCGTGAACTAGGACCTGGGAAAACAAGCCAGTGGTGAACTGAGGAGAGTAACTATACTAACCCACTCCGTTGGAGATGCAATACTCTCGATACTGTATGGTAGGATGACTATGGTCTTAATGTGTTCCAAAGCTAATAAAAGCAAGATGCTATCCTACAGAGCGATCTTTGGAGGAACACACCTATATGAGCCCGACTGCTGGTCACAGTCTATGAGATTTGGGTGATCTCTAGTAAGCTCATGAATAGGCCAGGAGTGTGACTTATATGCTCCACCCGAGGGGTCAGCCTTCGGCAGCCTAGTACTAGTAAGACATGTAGTGAAACTTCTCTACGCCAAACTGACAATTCAAGGCATAGTCCATTGTTCAGTTGTGAAGGAGTGTAGCCACTTGTTCTAGGTGAAGTTCAACCTTAACAGGTCTTCACTGAAACACTGGTATATCGACACAGCAATTGGAACAGAGGACACAATGGGCCCTCGAGATCTGGTGGGGGATTGCTGAAATCTGAGATGGGCTCTAGGCCCATATTGCAATTTCTGAAAAATCTCTAAGGGCCCATGTGGGTTATATGGCACTAGGTGTAGTGGGAAGTTTAGTCCCACCCCGGAAGTGGAAGGAGAGTTGGAGTGGTTTATAAGGGTTTCTCTTCTACATGCTATTGGAGCTTGAGAAGAGAAGAGGCCCTCGCGCACTCCTCCTCCACCGCCCGCCTCGCCACGCCACGCCTCGTCACGACGCGCCGCGCCGCGCCGCTGGTTGCGGGATTGAGCCGAGCCGAGCTCACACCTACGCCCTTATTTTTGCCAGTCACTAACGGAGGGTTTTCTGACAGCTGGGCCACGATGTGAGACGTCGGATCGTGGGCTGTCACGGACTCGGACGTGGATCGAGCCCACGTCTCTCCACGCGGCTGCGCCTATAAGTATGCGGTGTCTCCTAACCCTAGCCACCACGAACAGATCACATTTGCTCACGCGTACGCCCACCGTCGTTCCTTCGCTGCTGCTGCCGCCGGTGACTCCATCCCGTCCGCCGCGTACACGGTCGACGGGAGAGCAGGTCTCCGAAACCACGCCCTTCTGGTTCCTGCACGGGGTGAGGGGCGAATAGGTTTTTGGGCAGCGATTACGCGACTGCTCGCTTCCGATCGTCTACTTCCTCTACGTCCGCGTCGCCTTCATCATCACCATGTCCACCGACGCCGAATGTGCCGCCGCCGAGAAAGCTGAAGCCGACAAGAAGGCCGCCGAGGACGCCGCTGCTGCCACCAAAGCCGCGGCCTCTGCGTGGCCTACTGGAGGGTATAACTCGTTTATCCCGCTCCTGATTATTTTCATATTAGCAGTACTAGCAGTATGTGTAGATTTGTCTACTATTTGCCTAGTACGTGCATGTTTAGATCAGAGTCAGTACGTCATCAACTTAGTCAATGCCATGCTAGTGATTTACTCATGGATTAATTTAATCGAGAAATTGCCTATTTACTCAACAATCCAAAAACCTATTATGTGTAGGAATTTCTCGGCAAGTGGCTTTGCCGCTGCACTGAAACCGGATAAGTTTACCGGTACATACTTCAAGCATTGGCAGACTAAGACCACGTTATGGCTCACGGCTATGAACGTGTTCTGGGTCACCGGTGTCTCCACGGGAACGATTGCTCCTGAACGGGAGAAGGCGTTCAAGGAGGCTACCGTTGTGTTTCTCGGAGCGGTTCTTAGCGTGATCGGAGATAAACTGGTCGACGCATATTTACATGTGCATGTCGCCAAGGACTTGTGGGAGGCGCTCGAATCTAAATTCGGGGCCGCCGATGCAGGGAGCGAGATGTATATTATAGAGCAGTTCCACGATTACAAGATGGTTGAAAACCGTCCTGTATTGGAGCAGGCTCATGAAATAATATGCATTGTTAAGGAACTTGAGCTTCTCAAGTGCGAGTTACCGGGCAAGTTTGTCGCGGGCTGCATAATCGCTAAGCTCCCTAATTCCTGGAGGAACTTTGCCACCACTCTGAAACATCAGAGGCGTGAATTCTCTATGGAGGATGTCATTGGCCATCTGAGTGTTGAGCAGAATTCGAGGGCAAAAGACTCGCACGGAAAAGGGGTCGAAGGGACTTCTGTTGCCAACATGGCGAACCAGAAGAACTTCAACTCCCACAAGTCCAAGGGAAAGAACGGTGTCCAACACAATACCGACTTTAAGAAGAAGGGTAAGAAGACCCTCAAGAAGAACAAGAAGGACGAGGGCTGCTTTACTTGTGGTTCGGTTGAACATTGCGCCAACAAGTGTCCAAACAAGTACAAGAAGTCAGGACAGGACTCCAAGTCTGTCAACATGATTGTGGGCAACAATGAGAATGGTGCATCTGGGTGCGGTAATTTATTTACTGTTTTTTCAGTGTTTCAACCCAACGATTGGTGGGTGGACACAGGTGCAGGTGTTCATGTGTGTGCTGACATTTCATTGTTCACTTCTTACCAGGTCACAGGTCACGGGTCCGTATTGATGGGGAATGGCGCGAGTGGTTCTGTTCATGGTGTTGGCACGGTCGATCTGAAGTTTACTTCGGGAAGGATCGTGCAGCTGAAGAACGTGCAGCATGTCCCCGCCATCAAGAAGAACCTCGTTAGTGGCTCCCTTCTATGTAGAGAAGGGTTTAAGTTGGTTTTCGAGTCTAATAAATTAGTTGTTACAAAATATGGACTCTTTGTTGGAAAAGGTTATGAGAGCGGAGGGATGTTCCGCCTTTCCGTCGCAGATTTTTGTAATAAAGTCGTGAACCATATTCATTCGAATGTTAATGAATCTGAAGTTTGGCATTCACGTCTTTGTCACATTAGTTTTGGTGTTATGACGCGGCTAGCCAAGTTGGATTTAATCCCGAGTTTCACTTTAGCCAAAGGTTCTAAGTGCCTTTCATGTGTGCAAGCTAAGCAACCTCGCAAGCCTCATAAGGCCGCGGAGGAGAGACACCTGGCACCATTAGAACTCATACATTCTGATCTTTGCGAGATGAATGGTGTGTTGACTAAAGGTGGAAAGAGATACTTCATGACATTGATAGATGATTCCACTAGATATTGCTATGTGTATCTGTTAAATACTAAAGATGAGGCTCTACACTACTTTAAAATCTATAAGGCAGAAGTTGAAAATCAACTTGAAAAGAAAATTAAACGAGTTCGGCCAGATCGTGGTGGAGAGTACTTCTCGAGTGAGTTTGATTCCTTGTGTGCGGAACACGACATTATTCATGAGAGGACGCCTCCCTATTCACCCCAGTCAAACGGGGTTGCCGAGCGGAAAAACCGTACTCTAACTGATTTGGTTAATGCCATGTGAGATACATCGGGTTTATCCAAGGCATGGTGGGGGGAGGCTATATTGACGGCATGTCATGTCCTGAATAAAGTTCCGACAAAGGATAATGAGATCACTCCCTATGAGAAATGGGCAAAGAGAAGGACGACACTCTCGTACTTGCGCACTTGGGGCTGTTTGGCGAAAGTCAACGTGCCGATCCCCAAAAAGCGTAAGCTTGGACCCAAGACTGTGGACTGCGTTAATTTGGGCTACGCTAAGAACAGCGTTGGCTATAGATTTCTAGTAGTGAAATCTGACGTACCTGACCAGAAGGTCGGTACAATTATGGAGTCTAAGGATTCTGCATTCTTTGAGGATATTTTTCCTATGAGAGATATGCAAAGCACTTCTAGACAGGAATCTGAGGAGACTCCTGAACCTGCCATCCCTATGGAATATTATAAACAAACACATGATGAAAATCCTGAGGAGGATGACGAGGAAACCCTTGGTAGGGGCAAGAGACAAAGGACTGCAAAGACCTTTGGTGATGATTTCTTCGTGTACCTCGTGGATGATACTCCCACTTCTATTTCAGAAGCGTATGCCTCTCCAGAAGCTGACTACTGGAAGGATGCGGTCCGTAGCGAGATGGATTCCATCATGGCTAATGGGACATGGGAGATCACTGACCGTCCCTATGGTTGCAAACCACTGGGATGTAAGTGGGTGTTCAAAAAGAAGCTTAGGCCCGATGGTGCGATTGAAAAGTACAAGGCTAGGCTTGTGGCCAAGGGCTATGACCAGCAAGAAGAGGAAGATTTCTTTGATACTTATTCACCTGTAGCTAAACTGACCACCACTCAAGTATTACTCTCGTTGGCGGCCTCACATGGTCTTCTCGTCCATCAGATGGATGTTAAGACGGCTTTTCTAAATGGAGAGCTAAAGGAGGAAATCTACATGCAACAGCCTGATGGCTTTGTGATAGATGGTCAGGAAAGAAAGGTGTGTAGGTTGATAAAATCTTTATATGGCCTGAAACAAGCACCTAAGCAATGGCATGATAAGTTTAATACAACTCTGACATCTGTTGGTTTCGTTGTTAATGAGGCTGACAAATGTGTATACTATCGCCATGGTGGGGGCGAAGGAGTTATACTTTGCTTGTATGTTGATGACATACTGATATTCAGAACAAACCTCAAAGTCATTGAGAAGGTCAAATCGTTTCTATCTCAGAACTTTGAGATGAAAGACCTTGGTGTGGCTGATGTTATCTTGAACATCAAGCTACTGAGAGATAATGAGGGTGGGATCACACTTCTGCAATCCCATTACGTTGAGAAGGTGTTGAGTCGTTTTGGATATTCGGACTGCACACCATCTCAAACACCATATGATCCTAGCGTATTGATTCAAAAGTCCAAAGGCATGGCTAAAGATCAATTGAGATACTCTCAAATCATTGGTTCACTAATGTACCTAGCGAGCGCAATGAGGCCTGACATCGCGTTTGCTGTGAGCAAACTGAGCCGGTTTGTTTCCAAACCGGGTGATGTACATTGGCATGCTGTTGAGAGAGTTATGCGCTATCTGAAAGGTACTATGAACTATGGACTTCACTATACCGGATACCCATCGGTACTTGAAGGGTATAGTGATGCGAATTGGATCTCTGATGCTGATGAGATGAAGGCCACAACTGGGTATATGTTTACTCTTGGAGGTGGCGCTGTTTCCTGGAAGTCTTGCAAGCAAACGATCTTAACGAGATCGACAATGGAAGCAGAATTAACGGCATTAGACACATCTAGTGTTGAAGCGAGATGGCTTCGAGATCTTTTGATGGACTTGCCATTGGTTGATAAATCGGTTCCGGCTATCCTTATGAACTGTGACAATCAGACTGTCATCACCAAGGTGAAGAGTTCAAAGGACAACATGAAGTCCACCAAACACATAAGAATGAGATTAAAAGCTGCCAGAAAATTAAAAAAACTCCGGACTGATAGCGTTGGACTATGTCCATACGGCTAAGAATCTGGCAGATCCCTTTATAAAAGGGCTATCACGTGTTGTGATAGATAATGCATCGAGGGAGATGGGTATGAGACCCACATGAGTTGCCATGGTGGTAACCCAACCTATGTGATCGGAGATCCCATGAACTAGGACCTGGGAAAACAAGCCAGTGGTGAACTGAGGAGAGTAACTATACTAACCCACTCCGTTGGAGATGCAATAGTCTCGATACTGTATGGTAGGATGACTATGGTCTTAATGTGTTCCAAAGCTAATAAAAGCAAGAAGCTATCCTACAGAGCGATCTTTGGAGGAGCACACCTATATGAGCCCGACTGCTGGTCACAGTCTATGAGATTTGGGTGATCTCTAGTAAGCTCATGAATAGGCCAGGAGTGTGACTTATATGCTCCACCCGAGGGGTCAGCCTTCGGCAGCCTAGTACTAGTAAGACATGTAGTGAAACTTCTCTACGCCAAACTGACAGTTCAAGGCATAGTCCATTGTTCAGTTGTGAAGGAGTGTCGCCACTTGTTCTAGGTGAAGTTCAACCTTAACAGGTCTTCACTGAAACACTGGTATATCGAAACAGCAATTGGAACAGAGGACACAATGGGCCCTCGAGATCTGGTGGGGGATTGCTGAAATCTGAGATGGGCTCTAGGCCCATATTGCAATTGCTGAAAAATCTCTAAGGGCCCATGTGGGTTATATGGCACTAGGTGTAGTGGGAAGTTTAGTCCCACCCCGGAAGTGGAAGGAGAGTTGGAGTGGTTTATAAGGGTTTCTCTTCTACATGCTATTGGAGCTTGAGAAGAGAAGAGGCCCTCGCGCACTCCTCCTCCGCCGACCGCCACGCCTCGTCACGACGCGCCGCGGGTTGCGGGATTGAGCCGAGCCGAGCTCACACCTACGCGCTTATTTTTGCCAGTCACTAACGGAGGGTTTTCTGACAGCTGGGCCACGATGTGAGACGTCGGATCGTGGGCTGTTACGGACTCGGACGTGGATCGAGCCCACGTCTCTCCACGCGGCTGCGCCTATAAGTATACGGTGTCTCCTAACCCTAGCCGCCACGAACAGATCACATCTGCTCACGCGTACGCCTACCGTCGTTCCTTCGCTGCTGCTGCCGCCGGTGACTCCATCCCGTCCGCCGCATACACGGTCGACGGGAGAGCAGGTCTCCGAAACCACGCCCTTCTGGTTCCTGTACGGGGTGAGGGGCGAATAGGTTTTTGGGCAGCGATTACGCGACTGCTCGCTTCCGATCGTCTACTTCCTCTACGTCCGCGTCGCCTTCATCATCACCATGTCCACCGACGCCGAACGTGCCGCCGCCGAGAAAGCTGAAGCCGACAAGAAGGCCGCCGAGGACGCCGCTGCTGCCACCAAAGCCGCGGCCTCTGCGTGGCCTACTGGAGGGTATAACTCGTTTATCCCGCTCCTGATTATTTTCATATTAGCAGTACTAGCAGTATGTGTAGATTTGTCTACTATTTGCCTAGTACGTGCATGTTTAGATCAGAGTCAGTACGTCATCAACTTAGTCAATGCCATGCTAGTGATTTACTCATGGATTAATTTAATTGAGAAATTGCCTATTTACTCAACAATCCAAAAACCTATTATGTGTAGGAATTTCTCGGCAAGTGGCTTTGCCGCTGCACTGAAACCGGATAAGTTTACCGGTACATACTTCAAGCGTTGGCAGACTAAGACCATGTTATGGTTCACGGCTATGAACGTGTTCTGTGTCACCGGTGTCTCCATGGGAACGATTGCTCCTGAACAGGAGAAGGCGTTCAAGGAGGCTACCGTTGTGTTTCTCGGAGCGGTTCTTAGCGTGATCGGAGATAAACTGGTCGATGCATATTTACATGTGCATGTCGCCAAGGACTTGTGGGAGGCGCTCGAATCTAAATTCGGGGCCGCCGATGCAGGGAGCGAGATGTATATTATAGAGCAGTTCCACGGTTACAAGATGGTTGAAAACCGTCCTGTATTGGAGCAGGCTCATGAGATAATATGCATTGTTAAGGAACTTGAGCTTCTCAAGTGCGAGTTACCGGGCAAGTTTGTCGCGGGCTGCATAATCGCTAAGCTCCCTAATTCCTGGAGGAACTTTGCCACCACTCTGAAACATCAGAGGCGTGAATTCTCTGTGGAGGATGTCATTGGCCATCTGAGTGTTGAGCAGAATTCGAGGGCAAAAGACTCGCACGGAAAAGGGGTCGAAGGGACTTCTGTTGCCAACATGGTGAACCAGAAGAACTTCAACTCCCACAAGTCCAAGGGAAAGAACGGTGTCCAACACAATACCGACTATAAGAAGAAGGGTAAGAAGACCCTCAAGAAGAACAAGAAGGACGAGGGTTGCTTTACTTGTGGTTCGGTTGAACATTGCGCCAACAAGTGTCCAAACAAGTACAAGAAGTCAGGATAGGACTCCAAGTCTGTCAACATGATTATGGGCCACAATGAGAATGGTGCATCTGGGTACGGTAATTTATTTACTGTTTTTTCAGTGTTTCAACCCATCGATTGGTGGGTGGACACAGGTGCAGGTGTTCATGTGTGTGCTGGCATTTCATTGTTCACTTCTTACCAGGTCACAGGTCACGGGTCCGTATTGATGGGGAATGGCGCGAGTGCTTCTGTTCATGGTGTTGGCACGGTCGATCTGAAGTTTACTTCGGGAAGGATCGTGCAGCTGAAGAACGTGCAGCATGTCCCCGCCATCAAGAAGAACCTCGTTAGTGGCTCCCTTCTATGTAGAGAACGGTTTAAGTTGGTTTTCGAGTCTAATAAATTAGTTGTTACAAAATATGGACTCTTTGTTGGAAAAGGTTATGAGAGCGGAGGGATGTTCCGCCTTTCCCTCGCAGATTTTTGTAATAAAGTCGTGAACCATATTCATTCGAATGTTAATGAATCTGAAGTTTGGCATTCACGTCTTTGTCACATTAGTTTTGGTGTTATGACGCGGCTAGCCAAGTTGGATTTAATCCCGAGTTTCACTTTAGCCAAAGGTTCTATGTGCCTTTCATGTGTGCAAGCTAAGCAACCTCGCAAGCCTCATAAGGCCACGGAGGAGAGACACCTGGCACCATTAGAACTCATACATTCTGATCTTTGCGAGACGAATGGTGTGTTGACTAAAGGTGGAAAGAGATACTTCATGACATTGATAGATGATTCCACTAGATATTGCTATGTGTATCTGTTAAATACTAAAGATGAGGCTCTATACTACTTTAAAATCTATAAGGCGGAAGTTGAAAATCAACTTGAAAAGAAAATTAAATGAGTTCGGTCAGATCGTGGTGGAGAGTACTTCTCGAGTGAGTTTGATTCCTTCTGTGCCGAACACGACATTATTCATGAGAGGATGCCTCCCTATTCACCCCAGTCAAACGGGGTTGCCGAGCGGAAAAACCATACTGTAACTGATTTGGTTAACGCCATGTTAGATACATCGGGTTTATCCAAGGCATGGTGGGGGGAGGCTATATTGACGGCATGTCATGTCCTGAATAAAGTTCCGACAAAGGATAATGAGATCACTCCCTATGAGAAATGGGCAAAGAGAAGGACGACACTCTCATACTTGCGCACTTGGGGCTGTTTGGCGAAAGTCAACGTGCCGATCCCCAAAAAGCGTAAGCTTGGACCCAAGACTGTGGACTGCGTTAATTTGGGCTACGCTAAGAACAGTGTTGGCTATAGATTTCTAGTAGTGAAATCTGAGGTACCTGACCAGAAGGTCGGTACAATTATGGAGTCTAAGGATGCTACATTCTTTGAGGATATTTTTCCTATGAGAGATATGCAAAGCACTTCTAGAAAGGAATCTGAGGAGACTCCTGAACCTGCCATCCCTATGGAATATTATAAACAAACACATGATGAAAATCCTGAGGAGGATGACGAGGAAACCCTTGGTAGGGGCAAGAGACAAAGGACTGCAAAGACCTTTGGTGATGATTTCTTCGTGTACCTCGTGGATGATACTCCCATTTCTATTTCAGAAGCGTATGCCTCTCCAGAAGCTGACTACTGGAAGGATGCGGTCCATAGCGAGATGGATTCCATCATGGCTAACGGGACATGGGAGATCACTGACCGTCCCTATGGTTGCAAACCACTGGGATGTAAGTGGGTGTTCAAAAAGAAGCTTAGGCCCGATGGTACGATTGAAAAGTACAAGGCTAGGCTTGTGGCCAAGGGCTATGACCAGCAAGAAGAGGAAGATTACTTTGATACTTATTCACCTGTAGCTAGACTGACCACCATTCGAGTATTACTCTCGTTGGCGGCCTCACATGGTCTTCTCGTCCATCAGATGGATGTTAAGACGGCTTTTCTAAATGGAGAGCTAAAGGAGGAAATCTACATGCAACAGCCTGATGGCTTTGTGATAGATGGTCAGGAAAGAAAGGTGTGTAGGTTGATAAAATATTTATATGGCCTGAAACAAGCACCTAAGCAATGGCATGATAAGTTTAATACAACTCTGACATCTGTTGGTTTCATTGTTAATGAGGCTGACAAATGTGTATACTATCGCCATGGTGGGGGCGAAGGAGTTATACTGTGCTTGTATGTTGATGACATACTGATATTCGGAACAAACCTCAAAGTCATTGAGAAGGTCAAATCGTTTCTATCTCAGAACTTTGAGATGAAAGACCTTGGTGTGGCTGATGTTATCTTGAACATAAAGCTACTGAGAGATAATGAGGGGTGGATCACACTTCTGCAATCCCATTACGTTGAGAAGGTGTTGAGTCATTTTGGATATTCGGACTGCACACCATCTCAAACACCATATGATCCTAGCGTATTGATTCGAAAGTCCAAAGGCATGGCTAAAGATCAATTGAGATACTCTCAAATCATTGGTTCACTAATGTACCTAGCGAGCGCAATGAGGCCTGACATCGCGTTTGCTGTGAGCAAACTGAGCCGGTTTGTTTCCAAACCGGGTGATGTACATTGGCATGCTGTTGAGAGAGTTATGCGCTATCTGAAAGGTACTATGAACTATGGACTTCACTATACCGGATACCCATCGGTACTTGAAGGGTATAGTGATGCGAATTGGATCTCTGATCCTGATGAGATGAAGGCCACAACTGGGTATATGTTTACTCTTGGAGGTGGCGCTGTTTCCTGGAAGTCTTGCAAGCAAACGATCTTAACGAGATCGACAATGGAAGCAGAATTAACGGCATTAGACAAATCTAGTGTTGAAGCGAGATGGCTTCGAGAACTTTTGATGGACTTGCCATTGGTTGATAAACCGGTTCCGGCTATCCTTATGAACTGTGACAATCAGACTATCATCACCAAGGTGAAGAGTTCAAAGGACAACATGAAGTCCACCAAACACATAAGAATGAGATTAAAAGCTGTCAGAAAATTAAAAAACTCCGGAGTGATAGCGTTGGACTATGTCCATACGGCTAAGAATCTGGCAAATCCCTTTACAAAAGGGCTATCACGTGTTGTGATAGATAATGCATCGAGGGAGATGGGTATGAGACCCACATGAGTTGCCATGGTGGTAACCCAACCTATGTGATCGGAGATCCCGTGAACTAGGACCTGGGAAAACAAGCCAGGGGTGAACTGAGGAGAGTAACTATACTAACCCACTCCATTGGAGATGCAATACTCTCGATACTGTATGGTAGGATGACTATGGTCTTACTGTGTTCCAAAGCTAATAAAAGCAAGATGCTATCCTACAGAGCGATCTTTGGAGGAACACACCTATATGAGCCCGACTGCTGGTCACAGTCTATGAGATTTGGGTGATCTCTAGTAAGCTAATGAATAGGCCAGGAGTGTGACTTATATGCTCCACCCGAGGGGTCAGCCTTCGGCAACCTAGTACTAGTAAGACATGTAGTGAAACTTCTCTACGCCAAACTGACAATTCAAGGCATAGTCCATTGTTCAGTTGTGAAGGAGTGTAGCCACTTGTTCTAGGTGAAGTTCAACCTTAACAGGTCTTCACTGAAACACTGGTATATCGAAACAGCAATTGGAACAGAGGACACAATGGGCCCTCGAGATCTGGTGGGGGATTGCTGAAATCTAAGATGGGCTCTAGGCCCATATTGCAATTTCTCAAAAATCTCTAAGGGCCCATGTGGGTTATATGGCACTAGGTGTAGTGGGAAGTTTAGTCCCACCCTGGAAGTGGAAGGAGAGTTGGAGTGGTTTATAAGGGTATCTCTTGTACATGCCATTGGAGCTTGAGAAGGGAAGAGGCCCTCGCGCACTCCTCTTCCGCCGCCCGCCTCGCCACGCCATGCCTCGTCACGACGCGCCGCGCGCGCCGCGGGTTGCGGGATTGAGCCGAGCCGAGCTCACACCTACGCGCTTATTTTTGCCAGTCACTAACGGAGGGTTTTTTGACAGCTGGGCCACGATGTGAGACGTCGGATCGTGGGCTGTTACGGACTCGGACGTGGATCGAGCCCACGTCTCTCCACGCGGCTGCGCCTATAAGTATGCGGTGTCTCCTAACCCTAGCCGCCACGAACAGATCACATCTGCTCACGCGTACGCCCACCGTCGTTCCTTCGCTGTTGCTGCCGCCGGTGACTCCATCCTGTCCGCCGCGTACACGGTCGTCGGGAGAGCAGGTCTCCGAAACCATGCCCTTCTGGTTCCTGTACGGGGTGAGGGGCGAATAGGTTTTTGGGCAGCGATTACGCGACTGCTCGCTTCCGATCGTCTACTTCCTCTACGTCTGCGTCGCCTTCATCATCACCATGTCCACCGACGCCGAACGTGCCGCCGCCGAGAAAGTTGAAGCCGACAAGAAGGCCGCCGAGGACGCCGCTGCTGCCACCAAAGCCGCGGCCTCTGCGTGGCCTACTGGAGGGTATAACTCGTTTATCCCGCTCCTGATTATTTTCATATTAGCAGTACTAGCAGTATGTGTAGATTTGTCTACTATTTGCCTAGTACGTGCATGTTTAGATCAGAGTCAGTACGTAATCAACTTAGTCAATGCCATGCTAGTGATTTACTCATGGATTAATTTAATCGAGAAATTGCCTATTTACTCAACAATCCAAAAACCTATTATGTGTAGGAATTTCTCGGCAAGTGGCTTTGCCGCTGCACTGAAACCGGATAAGTTTACCGGTACATACTTCAAGCGTTGGCAGACTAAGACGACGTTATGGCTCACGGCTATGAACGTGTTCTGGGTCACCGGTGTCTCCACGGGAACGATTGCTCCTGAACAGGAGAAGGCGTTCAAGGAGGCTACCGTTGTGTTTCTCGGAGCAGTTCTTAGCGTGATCGGAGATAAACTGGTCGACGCATATTTACATGTGCATGTCGCCAAGGACTTGTGGGAGGCGCTCGAATCTAAATTCGGGGCCGCCGATGCTGGGAGCGAGATGTATATTATAGAGCAGTTCCATGATTACAGGATGGTTGAAAACCGTCCTGTATTGGAGCAGGCTCATGAGATAATATGCATTGTTAAGGAACTTGAGCTTCTCAAGTGCGAGTTACCGGGCAAGTTTGTCGCGGGCTGCATAATCGCTAAGCTCCCTAATTCCTGGAGGAACTTTGCCACCACTCTGAAACATCAGAGGCGTGAATTCTCTGTGGAGGATGTCATTGTCCATCTGAGTGTTGAGCAGAATTCGAGGGCAAAAGACTCGCATGGAAAAGGGGTCGAAGGGACTTCTGTTGCCAACATGGTGAACCAGAAGAACTTCAACTCCCACAAGTCCAAGGGAAAGAACGGTGTCCAACACAATACCGACTTTAAGAAGAAGGGTAAGAAGACCCTCAAGAAGAACAAGAAGGACGAGGGCTGCTTTACTTGTGGTTCGGTTGAACATTGGGCCAACAAGTGTCCAAACAAGTACAACAAGTCAGGACAGGACTCCAACTCTGTCAACATGATTGTGGGCAACAATGAGAATGGTGCATCTGGGTACGGTAATTTATTTACTGTTTTTTCAGTGTTTCAACCCAACGATTGGTGGGTGGACACAGGTGCAGGTGTTCATGTGTGTGCTGACATTTCATTGTTCACTTCTTACCAGGTCACAGGTCACGGGTCCGTATTGATGGGGAATGGCGCGAGTGCTTCTGTTCATGGTGTTGGCACGGTCGATCTGAAGTTTACTTCGGGAAGGATCGTGCAGCTGAAGAACATGCAGCATGTCCCCGCCATCAAGAAGAACCTCGTTAGTGGCTCCCTTCTATGTAGAGAAGGGTTTAAGTTGGTTTTCGAGTCTAATAAATTAGTTGTTACAAAATATGGACTCTTTGTTGGAAAAGGTTATGAGAGCGGAAGGATGTTCCGCCTTTCCCTCGCAGATTTTTGTAATAAAGTCGTGAACCATATTCATTCAAATGTTAATGAATCTGAAGTTTGGCATTCACGTCTTTGTCACATTAGTTTTGGTGTTATGACGCGGCTAGCCAAGTTGGATTTAATCCCGAGTTTCACTTTAGCCAAAGGTTCTAAGTGCCTTTCATGTGTGCAAGCTAAGCAACCTCGCAAGCCTCATAAGGCCGCGGAGGAGAGACACCTGGCACCATTAGAACTCATACATTCTGATCTTTGCGAGATGAATGGTGTGTTGACTAAAGATGAGGCTCTACACTACTTTAAAATCTATAAGGCAGAAGTTGAAAATCAACTTGAAAAGAAAATTAAACGAGTTCGGTCAGATCGTGGTGGAGAGTACTTCTCGAGTAAGTTTGATTCCTTCTGTGCAGAACACGACATTATTCATGAGAGGACGCCTCCCTATTCACCCCAGTCAAACGGGGTTGCCGAGCGTAAAAACCGTACTCTAACTGATTTGGTTAACGCCATGTTAGATACATCGGGTTTATCCAAGGCATGGTGGGGGGGAGGCTATATTGACGGCATGTCATGTCCTGAATAAAGTTCCGACAAAGGATAATGAGATCACTCCCTATGAGAAATGGGCAAAGAGAAGGACGACACTCTCGTACTTGCGCACTTGGGGCTGTTTGGCGAAAGTCAACGTGCCGATCCCCAAAAAGCGTAAGCTTGGACCCAAGACTGTGGACTGCGTTAATTTGGGCTACGCTAAGAACAGCGTTGGCTATAGATTTCTAGTAGTGAAATCTGAGGTACCTGACCAGAAGGTCGGTACAATTATGGAGTCTAAGGATGCTACATTCTTTGAGGATATTTTTCCTATGAGAGATATGCAAAGCACTTCTAGACAGGAATCTGAGGAGACTCCTGAACCTGCCATCCCTATGGAATATTATAAACAAACACATGATGAAAATCCTGAGGAGGACGACGAGGAAACCCTTGGTAGGGGCAAGAGACAAAGGACTGCAAAGACCTTTGGTGATGATTTCTTCGTGTACCTCGTGGATGATACTCCCACTTCTATTTCAGAAGCGTATGCCTCTCCAGAAGCTGACTACTGGAAGGATGCGGTCCGTAGCGAGATGGATTCCATCATGGCTAACGGGACATGGGAGATCACTGACCGTCCCTATGGTTGCAAACCACTGGGATGTAAGTGGGTGTTCAAAAAGAAGCTTAGGCCCGATGGTGCGATTGAAAAGTACAAGGCTAGGCTTGTGGCCAAGGGCTATGACCAGCAAGAAGAGGAAGATTTCTTTGATACTTATTCACCTGTAGCTAAACTGACCACCATTCAAGTATTACTCTCGTTGGCGGCCTCACATGGTCTTCTCGTCCATCAGATGGATGTTAAGACGGCTTTTCTAAATGGAGAGCTAAAGGAGGAAATCTACATGCAACAGCCTGATGGCTTTGTGATAGATGGTCAGGAAAGAAAGGTGTGTAGGTTGATAAAATCTTTATATGTCCTGAAACAAGCACCTAAGCAATGGCATGATAAGTTTAATACAACTCTGACATCTGTTGGTTTCGTTGTTAATGAGGCTGACAAATGTGTATACTATCGCCATGGTGGGGGCGAAGGAGTTATACTGTGCTTGTATGTTGATGACATACTGATATTCAGAACAAACCTCAAAGTCATTGAGAAGGTCAAATCGTTTCTATCTTAGAACTTTGAGATGAAAGACCTTGGTGTGGCTGATGTTATCTTGAACATCAAGCTACTAAGAGATAATGAGGGTGGGATCACACTTCTGCAATCCCATTACGTTGAGAAGGTGTTGAGTCGTTTTGGATATTCGGACTGCACACCATCTCAAACACCATATGATCCTAGCGTATTGATTCAAAAGTCCAAAGGCATGGCTAAAGATCAATTGAGATACTCTCAAATCATTGGTTCACTAATGTACCTAGCGAGCGCAATGAGGCCTGACATCGCGTTTGCTGTGAGCAAACTGAGCCGGTTTGTTTCCAAACCGGGTGATGTACATTGGCATGCTGTTGAGAGAGTTATGCGCTATCTGAAAGGTACTATGAACTATGGACTTCACTATACCGGATACCCATCGGTACTTGAAGGGTATAGTGATGCGAATTGGATCTCTGATGCTGATGAGATGAAGGCCACAACTGGGTATATGTTTACTCTTGGAGGTGGCGCTGTTTCCTGGAAGTCTTGCAAGCAAACGATCTTAACGAGATCGACAATGGAAGCAGAATTAACGGCATTAGACACATCTAGTGTTGAAGCGAGATGGCTTCGAGATCTTTTGATGGACTTGCCATTGGTTGATAAACCGGTTCCGGCTATCCTTATGAACTGTGACAATCAGACTGTCATCACCAAGGTGAAGAGTTCAAAGGACAACATGAAGTCCACCAAACACATAAGAATGAGATTAAAAGCTGTTAGAAAATTAAAAAACTCCGGAGTGATAGCGTTGGACTATGTCCATACGGCTAAGAATCTGGCAGATCCCTTTATAAAAGGGCTATCACGTGTTGTGATAGATAATGCATCGAGGGAGATGGGTATGAGACCCACATGAGTTGCCATGGTGGTAACCCAACCTATGTGATCGGAGATCCCGTGAACTAGGACCTGGGAAAACAAGCCAGTGGTGAACTGAGGAGAGTAACTATACTAACCCACTCCGTTGGAGATGCAATACTCTCGATACTGTCTGGTAGGATGACTATGGTCTTAATGTGTTCCAAAGCTAATAAAAGCAAGATGCTATCCTACAGAGCGATCTTTGGAGGAACACACCTATATGAGCCCGACTGCTGGTCACAGTCTATGAGATTTGGGTGATCTCTAGTAAGCTCATGAATAGGCCAGGAGTGTGACTTATATGCTCCACCCGAGGGGTCAGCCTTCGGCAGCCTAGTACTAGTAAGACATGTAGTGAAACTTCTCTATGCCAAACTGAGAATTCAAGGCATAGTCCATTGTTCAGTTGTGAAGGAGTGTAGCCACTTGTTCTAGGTGAAGTTCAACCTTAACAGGTCTTCACTGAAACACTGGTATATCGAAACAGCAATTGGAACAGAGGACACAATGGGCCCTCGAGATCTGGTGGGGGATTGCTGAAATCTGAGATGGGCTCTAGGCCCATATTGCAATTTTTGAAAAATCTCTAAGGGCCCATGTGGGTTATATGGCACTAGGTGTAGTGGGAAGTTTAGTCCCACCCCGGAAGTGGAAGGAGAGTTGGAGTGGTTTATAAGGGTTTCTCTTCCACATGCTATTGGAGCTTGAGAAGAGAAGAGGCCCTCGCGCACTCCTCCTCCGCCGCCCGCCTCGCCATGCCATGCCTCGTCACGACGCGCCGCGCCGCGCCGTGGGTTGCGGGATTGAGCCGAGCCGAGCTCACACCTACGCGCTTATTTTTGCCAGTCACTAACGGAGGGTTTTCTAACAGCTGGGCCACGATGTGAGACGTCGGATCGTGGGCTGTCACGGACTCGGATGTGGATCGAGCCCACGCGGCTGCGCCTATAAGTATGCGGTGTCTCCTAACCCTAGCCGCCATGAACAGATCACATCTGCTCACGCGTACGCCCACCGTCGTTCCTTCGCTGCTGCTGCCGCCGGTGACTCCATCCCGTCCGCCGCGTACACGGTCGACGGGAGAGCAGGTCTCCGAAACCACGCCCTTCTGGTTCCTGTACGGGGTGAGGGGCGAATAGGTTTTTGGGCAGCGATTACGCGACTGCTCGCTTCCGATCGTCTACTTCCTCTACGTCCGCGTCGCCTTCATCATCACCATGTCCACCGACGCCGAACGTGCCGCCGCCGAGAAAGCTGAAGCCGACAAGAAGGCCGCCGAGGACGCCACTACTGCCACCAAAGCCGCGGCCTCTGCGTGGCCTACTGGAGGGTATAACTCGTTTATCCCGCTCCTGATTATTTTCACATTAGCAGTACTAGCAGTATGTTTAGATTTGTCTACTATTTGCCTAGTACGTGCATGTTTAGATCAGAGTCAGTACGTCATCAACTTAGTCAATGCCATGCTAGTGATTTACTCATGGATTAATTTAATCGAGAAATTGCCTATTTACTCAACAATCCAAAAACCTATTATGTGTAGGAATTTCTCGGCAAGTGGCTTTGCCGCTGCACTGAAACCGGATAAGTTTACCGGTACATACTTCAAGCGTTGGCAGATTAAGACCACGTTATGGCTCACGGCTATGAACGTGTTCTGGGTCACCGGTGTCTCCACGGGAACGATTGCTGCTGAACAGGAGAAGGCGTTCAAGGAGGCTACCGTTGTGTTTCTCGGAGCGGTTCTTAGCGTGACCGGAGATAAACTGGTCGACGCATATTTACATGTGCATGTCGCCAAGGACTTGTGGGAGGCGCTCGCATCTAAATTCGGGGCCGCCGATGCAGGGAGCGAGATGTATATTATAGAGCAGTTCCACGATTACAAGATGGTTGAAAACCGTCCTGTATTGGAGCAGGCTCATGAGATAATATGCATTGTTAAGGAACTTGAGCTTCTCAAGTGCGAGTTACCGGGCAAGTTTGTCGCGGGCTGCATAATCGCTAAGCTCCCTAATTCCTGGAGGAACTTTTCCACCACTCTGAAACATCAGAGGCGTGAATTCTCTATGGAGGATGTCATTGGCCATCTGAGTGTTGAGCAGAATTCGAGGGCAAAAGACTCGCACGGAAAAGGGGTCGAAGGGACTTCTGTTGCCAACATGGTGAACCAGAAGAACTTCAACTCCCACAAGTCCAAGGGAAAGAACGGTGTCCAACACAATACCGACTTTAAGAAGAAGGGTAAGAAGACCCTCAAGAAGAACAAGAAGGACGAGGGCTGCTTTACTTGTGGTTCGGTTGAACATTGGGCCAACAAGTGTCCAAACAAGTACAAGAAGTCAGGACAGGACTCCAAGTCTGTCAACATGATTGTGGGCAACAATGAGAATGGTGCATCTGGGTACGGTAATTTATTTACTGTTTTTTCAGTGTTTCAACCCAACGATTGGTGGGTGGACACAGGTGCAGGTGTTCATGTGTGTGCAGACATTTCATTGTTCACTTCTTACCAGGTCACAGGTCACGGGTCCGTATTGATGGGGAATGGCGCGAGTGCTTCTGTTCATGGTGTTGGCACGGTCGATCTGAAGTTTACTTCGGGAAGGATCGTGCAGCTGAAGAACGTGCAGCATGTCCCCGCCATCAAGAAGAACCTCGTTAGTGGCTCCCTTCTCTGTAGAGAAGGGTTTAAGTTGGTTTTCGAGTCTAATAAATTAGTTGTTACAAAATATGGACTCTTTGTTGGAAAAGGTTATGAGAGCGGAGGGATGTTTCGCCTTTCCCTCGCAGATTTTTTTAATAAAGTCGTGAACCATATTCATTCGAATGTTAATGAATCTGAAGTTTGGCATTCACGTCTTTGTCACATTAGTTTTGGTGTTATGACGCGGCTAGCCAAGTTGGATTTAATCCCGAGTTTCACTTTAGCCAAAGGTTCTAAGAGACTTTCATGTGTGCAAGCTAAGCAACCTCGCAAGCCTCATAAGGCCGCGGAGGAGAGACACCTGGCACCATTAGAACTCATACATTCTGATCTTTGCGAGATGAATGGTGTGTTGACTAAAGGTGGAAAGAGATACTTCATGACATTGATAGATGATTCCACTAGATATTGCTATGTGTATCTGTTAAATACTAAAGATGAGGCTCTACACTACTTTAAAATCTATAAGGCAGAAGTTGAAAATCAACTTGAAAAGAAAATTAAACGAGTTCGGTCAGATCGTGGTGGCGAGTACTTCTCGAGTGAGTTTGATTCCTTCTGTGCGGAACACGACATTATTCATGAGAGGACGCCTCCCTATTCACCCCAGTCAAACGGGGTTGCCGAGCGGAAAAACCGTACTCTAACTGATTTGGTTAACGCCATGTTAGATACATCGGGTTTATCCAAGGCATGGTGGGGGGAGGCTATATTGACGGCAGGTCATGTCCTGAATAAAGTTCCAACAAAGGATAATGAGATCACTCCCTATGAGAAATGGGCAAAGAGAAGGACGACACTCTCGTACTTGCGCACTTGGGGCTGTTTGGCGAAAGTCAACGTGCCGATCCCCAAAAAGTGTAAGCTTGGACCCAAGACTAAGGACTGCGTTAATTTGGGCTACGCTAAGAACAGCGTTGGCTATAGATTTCTAGTAGTGAAATCTGAGGTACCTGACCAGAAGGTCAGTACAATTATGGAGTCTAAGGATGCTACATTCTTTGAGGATATTTTTCCTATGAGAGATATGCAAAGCACTTCTAGACAGGAATCTGAGGAGACTCCTGAACCTGCCATCCCTATGGAATATTATAAACAAACACATGATGAAAATCTTGAGGAGGATGACGAGGAAACCCTTGGTAGGGGCAAGAGACAAAGGACTGCAAAGACCTTTGGTGATGATTTCTTCGTGTACCTCGTGGATGATACTCCCACTTCTATTTCAGAAGCGTATGCCTCTCCAGAAGCTGACTACTGGAAGGATGCGGTCCGTAGCGAGATGGATTCCATCATGGCTAACGGGAGATGGGAGATCACCGACCGTCCCTATGGTTGCAAACCACTGGGATGTAAGTGGGTGTTCAAAAAGAAGCTTAGGCCCGATGGTACGATTGAAAAGTACAAGGCTAGGCTTGTGGCCAAGGGCTATGACCAGCAAGAAGAGGAAGATTTCTTTGATACTTATTCACCTGTAGCTAGACTGACCACCATTCGAGTATTACTCTCGTTGGCGGCCTCACATGGTCTTCTCGTCCATCAGATGGATGTTAAGACGGCTTTTCTAAATGGAGAGCTAAAGGAGGAAATCTACATGCAACAGCCTGATGGCTTTGTGATAGATTGTCAGGAAAGAAAGGTGTGTAGGTTGATAAAATCTTTATATGGCCTGAAACAAGCACCTAAGCAATGGCATCATAAGTTTAATACAACTCTGACATCTGCTGTCTTCGTTGTTAATGAGGCTGACAAATGTGTATACTATCGCCATGGTGGGGGCGAAGGAGTTATACTGTGCTTGTATGTTGATGACATACTGATATTCGGAACAAACCTCAAAGTCATTGAGAAGGTCAAATCGTTTCTATCTCAGCACTTTGAGATGAAAGACCTTGGTGTGGCTTATGTTATCTTGAACATCAAGCTACTGAGAGATAATGAGGGTGGGATCACACTTCTGCAATCCCATTACGTTGAGAAGGTGTTGAGTCGTTCTGGATATTCGGACTGCACACCATCTCAAACACCATATGATCCTAGCGTATTGATTCGAAAGTCCAAAGGCATGGCTAAAGATCAATTGAGATACTCTCAAATCATTGGTTCACTAATGTACCTAGCGAGCGCAATGAGGCCTGACATCGCGTTTGCTGTGAGCAAACTGAGCCGGTTTGTTTCCAAACCGGGTGATTTACATTGGCATGCTGTTGAGAGAGTTATGCGCTATCTGAAAGGTACTATGAACTATGGACTTCACTATACCGGATACCCATCGGTACTTGAAGGGTATAGTGATGCGAATTGGATCTCTGATGCTGATGAGATGAAGGCCACAACTGGGTATATGTTTACTCTTGGAGGTGGCCCTGTTTCCTGGAAGTCTTGCAAGCAAACGATCTTAACGAGATCGACAATGGAAGCAGAATTAACGACATTAGACACATCTAGTGTTGAAGCGAGATGGTTTCGAGATCTTTTGATGGACTTGCCATTGGTTGATAAACCGGTTCCGGCTATCCTTATGAACTGTGACAATCAGACTGTCATCACCAAGGTGAAGAGTTCAAAGGACAACATGAAGTCCACCAAACACATAAGAATGGGATTAAAAGCGGTCAGAATATTAAAAAACTCCGGAGCGATAGCGTTGGACTATGTCCATACGGCTAAGAATCTGGCAGATCCCTTTATAAAAGGGCTATCACGTGTTGTGATAGATAATGCATCGAGGGAGATGGGTATGAGACTCACATGAGTTGCCATGGTGGTAACCCAACCTATGTGATCGGAGATCCCGTGAACTAGGACCTGGGAAAACAAGCCAGTGGTGAACTGAGGAGAGTAACTATACTAACCCACTCCGTTGGAGATGCAATACTCTCGATATTGTATGGTAGGATGACTATGGTCTTAATGTGTTCCAAAGCTAATAAAAGCAAGATGCTATCCTACAGAGTGATCTTTGGAGGAACACACCTATATGAGCCCGACTGCTGGTCACAGTCTATGAGATTTGGGTGATCTCTAGTAAGCTCATGAATAGGCCAGGAGTGTGACTTATATGCTCCACCCAAGGGGTCAGCCTTCGGCAGCCTAGTACTAGTAAGACATGTAGTGAAACTTCTCTACGCCAAACTGACAATTCAAGGCATGGTCCATTGTTCAGTTGTGAAGGAGTGTAGCCACTTGTTCTAGGTGAAGTTCAACCTTAACAGGTCTTCACTGAAACACTGGTATATCGAAACAGCAATTGGAACAGAGGACACAATGGGCCCTCGAGATCTGGTGGGGGATTGCTGAAATCTGAGATGGGCTCTAGGCCCATATTGCAATTTCTGAAAAATCTCTAAGGGCCCATGTGGGTTATATGGCACTAGGTGTAGTGGGAAGTTTAGTCCCACCCCGGAAGTGGAAGGAGAGTTGGAGTGGTTTATAAGGGTTTCTCTTCCACATGCTATTTGAGCTTGGGAAGAGAAGAGGCCCTCGCGCACTCCTCCTCCGCCGCCCGCCTCGCCATGCCACGCCTCGTCACGACGCGCCGCGCCGCGGGTTGCGGGATTGAGCCGAGCCGAGCTCACACCTACGCGCTTATTTTTGCCAGTCACTAACGCAGGGTTTTCTGACAGCTGGACCATGATGTGAGACGTCGGATCGTGGGCTGTCACGGACTCGGACGTGGATCGAGCCCACGCGGCTGCGCCTATAAGTATGCGGTGTCTCCTAACCCTAGCCGCCACGAACAGATCACATCTGCTCACGCGTACGCCCACCGTCGTTCCTTCGCTGCTGCTGCCGCCGGTGACTCCATCCCGTCCGCCGCGTACACGGTCGACGGGAGAGCAGGTCTCCGAAACCACGCCCTTCTGGTTCCTGTACGGGGTGAGGGGCGAATAGGTTTTTGGGCAGCGATTACGCGACTGCTCGCTTCCGATCGTCTACTTCCTCTACGTCCGCGTCGCCTTCATCATCACCATGTCCACCGACGCCGAACGTGCCGCCGCCGAGAAAGTTGAAGCCGACAAGATGGCCGCCGAGGATGCCGCTGCTGCCACCAAAGCCGCGGCCTCTGCGTGGCCTACTGGAGGGTATAACTCGTTTATCCCGCTCCTGATTATTTTCATATTAGCAATACTAGCAGTATGTGTAGATTTGTCTACTATTTGCCTAGTACGTGCATGTTTAGATCAGAGTCAGTACGTCATCAACTTAGTCAATGCCATGCTAGTGATTTACTCATGGATTAATTTAATCGAGAAATTGCCTATTTACTCAACAATCCAAAAACCTATTATGTGTAGGAATTTCTCGGCAAGTGGTTTTGCCGCTGCACTGAAACCGGATAAGTTTACCGGTACATACTTCAAGCGTTGGCAGACTAAGACCACGTTATGGCTCACGGCTATGAACGTGTTCTGGGTCACCGGTGTCTCCACGGGAACGATTGTTCCTGAACAGGAGAAGGCGTTCAAGGAGGCTACCGTTGTGTTTCTCGGAGCGGTTCTTAGCGTGATCGGAGATAAACTGGTCGACGCATATTTACATGTGCATGTCGCCAAGGACTTGTGGGAGGCGCTCGAATCTAAATTTGGGGCCGCCGATGCAGGGAGCGAGATGTATATTATAGAGCAGTTCCACGATTACAAGATGGTTGAAAACCGTCCTGTATTGGAGCAGGCTCATGAGATAATATGCATTGTTAAGGAACTTGAGCTTCTCAAGTGCGAGTTACCGGGCAAGTTTGTCGCGGGCTGCATAATCGCTAAGCTCCCTAATTCCTGGAGGAACTTTGCCACCACTCTGAAACATCAGAGGCGTGAATTCTCTGTGGAGGATGTCATTGGCCATCTGAGTGTTGAGCAGAATTCGAGGGCAAACACTCGCACGGAAAAGGGGTCGAAGGGACTTCTGTTGCCAACATGGTGAACCAGAAGAACTTCAACTCCCACAAGTCCAAGGGAAAGAACGGTGTCCAACACAATACCGACTTTAAGAAGAAGGGTAAGAAGACCCTCAAGAAGAACAAGAAGGATGAGGGCTGCTTTACTTGTGGTTCGGTTGAACATTGGGCCAACAAGTGTCCAAACAAGTACAAGAAGTCAGGACAGGACTCCAAGTCTGTCAACATGATTGTGGGCAACAATGAGAATGGTGCATCTGGGTACGGTAATTTATTTACTGTTTTTTCAGTGTTTCAACCCAACGATTGGTGGGTGGACACAGGTGCAGGTGTTCATGTGTGTGCTGACATTTCATTGTTCACTTCTTACCAGGTCACAGGTCACGGGTCCGTATTGATGGGGAATGGCGCGAGTGCTTCTGTTCATGGTGTTGGCACGGTCGATCTGAAGTTTACTTCGGGAAGGATCGTGCAGCTGAAGAACGTGCAGCATGTCCCCGCCATCAAGAAGAACCTCGTTAGTGGCTCCCTTCTATGTAGAGAAGGGTTTAAGTTGGTTTTCGAGTCTAATAAATTAGTTGTTACAAAATATGGACTCTTTGTTGGAAAAGGTTATGAGAGCAGAGGGATGTTCCGCCTTTCCCTCGCAGATTTTTGTAATAAAGTCGTGAACCATATTCATTCGAATGTTAATGAATCTGAAGTTTGGCATTCACGTCTTTGTCACATTAGTTTTGGTGTTATGACGCGGCTAGCCAAGTTGGATTTAATCCCGAGTTTCACTTTAGCCAAAGGTTCTAAGTGCCTTTCATGTGTGCAAGCTAAGCAACCTCGCAAGCCTCATAAGGCCGCGGAGGAGAGATACCTGGCACCATTAGAACTCATACATTCTAATCTTTGCGAGATGAATGGTGTGTTGACTAAAGGTGGAAAGAGATACTTCATGACATTGATAGATGATTCCACTAGATATTGCTATGTGTATCTGTTAAATACTAAAGATGAGGCTCTACACTACTTTAAAATCTATAAGGCATAAGTTGAAAATCAACTTGAAAAGAAAATTAAACGAGTTCGGTCAGATCGTGGTGGAGAGTACTTCTCGAGTGAGTTTGATTCCTTCTGTGCGGAACACGACATTATTCATGAGAGGACGCCTCCCTATTCACCCCAGTCAAACGGGGTTGCCGAGCGGAAAAACCGTACTCTAACTGATTTGGTTAACGCCATGTTAGATACATCGGGTTTATCCAAGGCATGGTGGGGGGAGGCTATATTGACGGCAGGTCATGTCCTGAATAAAGTTCTGACAAAGGATAACGAGATCACTCCCTATGAGAAATGGGCAAAGAGAAGGACGACACTCTCGTACTTGCGCACTTGGGGCAGTTTGGCGAAAGTCAACGTGCCGATCCCCAAAAAGCGTAAGCTTGGACCCAAGACTATGGACTGCGTTAATTTGGGCTACGCTAAGAACAGCGTTGGCTATAGATTTCTAGTAGTGAAATATGAGGTACCTGACCAGAAGGTCGGTACAATTATGGAGTCTAAGGATGCTACAATCTTTGAGGATATTTTTCCTATGAGAGATATGCAAAGCACTTCTAGACAGGAATCTGAGGAGACTCCTAAACCTGCCATCCCTATGGAATATTATAAACAAACACATGATGAAAATCCTGAGGAGGATGACGAGGAAACCCTTGGTAGGGGCAAGAGACAAAGGACTGCAAAGACCTTTGGTGATGATTTCTTCGTGTACCTCGTGGATGATACTCCCACTTCTATTTCAGAAGCGTATGCCTCTCCAGAAGCTGACTACTGGACGGATGCGGTCCGTAGCGAGATGGATTCCATCATGGCTAACGGGACATGGGAGATCACCGACCGTCCCTATGGTTGCAAACCACTGGGATGTAAGTGGGTGTTCAAAAAGAAGCTTAGGCCTGATGGTACGATTGAAAAGTACAAGGCTAGGCTTGTGGCCAAGGGCTATGACCAGCAAGAAGAGGAAGATTTCTTTGATACTTATTCACCTGTAGCTAGACTGACCACCATTCGAGTATTACTCTCGTTGGCGGCCTCACATGGTCTTCTCGTCCATCAGATGGATGTTAAGACGGCTTTTCTAAATGGAGAGCTAAAGGAGGAAATCTACATGCAACAGCCTGATGGCTTTGTGATAGATGGTCAGGAAAGAAAGGTGTGTAGGTTGATAAAATCTTTATATGGCCTGAAACAAGCACCTAAGCAATGGCATGATAAGTTTAATACAACTCTGACATCTGCTGGTTTCGTTGTTAATGAGGCTGACAAATGTGTATACTATCGCCATGGTGGGGGCGAAGGAGTTATACTGTGCTTGTATTTTGATGACATACTGATATTCGGAACAAACCTCAAAGTCATTGAGAAGGTCAAATCGTTTATATCTCAGAACTTTGAGATGAAAGACCTTGGTGTGGCTTATGTTATCTTGAACATCAAGCTACTGAGAGATAATGAGGGTGGGATCACACTTCTGCAATCCCATTACGTTGAGAAGGTGTTGAGTCGTTTTGGATATTCGGACTGCACACCATCTCAAACACCATATGATCCTAGCGTATTGATTCGAAAGTCCAAAGGCATGGCTAAAGATCAATTGAGATACTCTCAAATCATTGGTTCACTAATGTACCTAGCGAGCGCAATGAGGCCTGACATCGCGTTTGCTGTGAGCAAACTGAGCCGGTTTGTTTCCAAACCGGGTGATGTACATTGGCATGCTGTTGAGAGAGTTATGCGCTATCTGAAAGGTACTATGAACTATGGACTTCACTATACCGGATACCCATCGGTACTTGAAGGGTATAGTGATGCGAATTGGATCTCTGATGCTGATGAGATGAAGGCCACAACTGGGTATATGTTTACTCTTGGAGGTGGCGCTGTTTCCTGGAAGTCTTGCAAGCAAACGATCTTAACGAGATCGACAATGGAAGTAGAATTAACGGCATTAGACACATCTAGTGTTGAAGCGAGATGGCTTCGAGATCTTTTGATGGACTTGCCATTGGTTGATAAACCGGTTCCGGCTATCCTTATGAACTGTGACAATCAGACTGTCATCACCAAGGTGAAGAGTTCAAAGGACAACATGAAGTCCACCAAACACATAAGAATGAGACTAAAAGCTGTCAGAAAATTAAAAAACTCCGGAGTGATAGCGTTGGACTATGTCCATACGGCTAAGAATCTGGCAGATCCCTTTACAAAAGGGCTATCGCGTGTTGTGATAGATAATGCATCGAGGGAGATGGGTATGAGACCCACATGAGTTGCCATGGTGGTAACCCAACCTATGTGATCGGAGATCCCGTGAACTAGGACCTGGGAAAACAAGCCAGTGGTGAACTGAGGAGAGTAACTATACTAACCCACTCCGTTGGAGATGCAATACTCTCGATACTGTATGGTAGGATGACTATGGTCTTAATCTGTTCCAAAGCTAATAAAAGCAAGATGCTATCCTACAGAGCGATCTTTGGAGGAACACACCTATATGAGCCCGACTGCTGGTCACGGTCTATGAGATTTGGGTGATCTCTAGTAAGCTCATGAATAGGCCAGGAGTGTGACTTATATGCTCCACCCGAGGGGTCAGCCTTCGGCAGCCTAGTACTAGTAAGACATGTAGTGAAACTTCTCTACGCCAAACTGACAATTCAAGGCATAGTCCATTGTTCAGTTGTGAAGGAGTGTAGCCACTTGTTCTAGGTGAAGTTCAACCTTAACAGGTCTTCACTGAAACACTGGTATATCGAAACAACAATTGGAACAGAGGACACAATGGGCCCTCGAGATCTGGTGGGGGATTGCTGAAATCTGAGATGGGCTCTAGGCCCATATTGCAATTTTTGAAAAATCTCTAAGGGCCCATGTGGGTTATATGGCACTAGGTGTAGTGGGAAGTTTAGTCCCACCCCGGAAGTGGAAGGAGAGTTGGAGTGGTTTATAAGGGTTTCTCTTCTACATGCTATTGGAGCTTGAGAAGAGAAGAGGCCCTCGCGCACTCCTCCTCCGCCGCCCGCCTCGCCACGCCACGCCTCGTCACGACGCGCCGCGGGTTGCGGGATTGAGCCGAGCCGAGCTCACACCTACGCGCTTATTTTTGCCAGTCACTAACGGAGAGTTTTCTGACAGCTGGGCCACGATGTGAGACGTCGGATCGTGGGCTGTCACGGACTCGGACGTGGATCGAGCCCACGTCTCTCCACGCGGCTGCGCCTATAAGTATGCGGTGTCTCCTAACCCTAGCCACCACGAACAGATCACATCTGCTCACGCGTACACCCTCCGTCGTTCCTTCGCTGCTGCTGCCGCCGGTGACTCCATCCCGTCCGCCGCATACACGGTCGACGGGAGAGCAGGTCTCCGAAACCACGCCCTTCTGGTTCCTGTACGGGGTGAGGGGCGAATAGGTTTTTGGGCAGCGATTACGCGACTGCTCGCTTCCGATTGTCTACTTCCTCTACGTCCGCGTCGCCTTCATCATCACCATGTCCACCGACGCCGAACGTGCCACCGCCGAGAAAGCTGAAGCCGACAAGAAGGCCGCCGAGGACGCCACTGCTGCCACCAAAGCCGCGGCCTCTGCGTGGCCTACTGGAGGGTATAACTCGTTTATCCCGCTCCTGATTATTTTCACATTAGCAGTACTAGCAGTATGTTTAGATTTGTCTACTATTTGCCTAGTACGTGCATGTTTAGATCAGAGTCAGTACGTCATCAACTTAGTCAATGCCATGCTAGTGATTTACTCATGGATTAATTTAATCGAGAAATTGCCTATTTACTCAACAATCCAAAAACCTATTATGTGTAGGAATTTCACGGCAAGTGGCTTTGCCGCTGCACTGAAACCGGATAAGTTTACCGGTACATACTTCAAGCGTTGGCAGATTAAGACCACGTTATGGCTCACGGCTATGAACGTGTTCTGGGTCACCGGTGTCTCCACGGGAATGATTGCTCCTGAACAGGAGAAGGCGTTCAAGGAGGCTACCGTTGTGTTTCTCGGAGCGGTTCTTAGCGTGATCGGAGATAAACTGGTCGACGCATATTTACATGTGCATGTCGCCAAGGACTTGTGGGAGGCGCTCGAATCTAAATTCGGGGCCGCCGATGCAGGGAGCGAGATGTATATTATAGAGCAGTTCCACGATTACAAGATGGTTGAAAACCGTCCTGTATTGGAGCAGGCTCATGAGATAATATGCATTGTTAAGGAACTTGAGCTTCTCAAGTGCGAGTTACCGGGCAAGTTTGTCGCGGGCTGCATAATCGCTAAGCTCCCTAATTCCTGGAGGAACTTTGCCACCACTCTGAAACATCAGAGGCGTGAATTCTCTGTGGAGGATGTCATTGGCCATCTGAGTGTTGAGCAGAATTCGAGGGCAAAAGACTCGCACGGAAAAGGGGTCGATGGGACTTCTGTTGCCAACATGGTGAACCAGAAGAACTTCAACTCCCACAAGTCCAAGGGAAAGAATGGTGTGCAACACAATACCGACTTTAAGAAGAAGGGTAAGAAGACCCTCAAGAAGAACAAGAAGGACGAGGGCTGCTTTACTTATGGTTCGGTTGAACATTGGGCCAACAAGTGTCCAAACAAGTACAAGAAGTCAGGACAGGACTCCAAGTCTGTCAACATGATTGTGGGCAACAATGAGAATGGTGCATCTGGGTACGGTAATTTATTTACTGTTTTTTCAGTGTTTCAACCCAACGATTGGTGGGTGGACACAGGTGCAGGTGTTCATGTGTGTGCAGACATTTCATTGTTCACTTCTTACCAGGTCACAGGTCACGGGTCCGTATTGATGGGGAATGGCGCGAGTGCTTCTGTTCATGGTGTTGGCACGGTCGATCTGAAGTTTACTTCGGGAAGGATCGTGCAGCTGAAGAACGTGCAGCATGTCCCCGCCATCAAGAAGAACCTCGTTAGTGGCTCCCTTCTATGTAGAGAAGGGTTTAAGTTGGTTTTCGAGTCTAATAAATTAGTTGTTACAAAATATGGACTCTTTGTTGGAAAAGGTTATGAGAGCGGAGGGATGTTCTGCCTTTCCCTCGCAGATTTTTGTAATAAAGTCGTGAACCATATTCATTCGAATGTTAATGAATCTGAAGTTTGGCATTCACGTCTTTGTCACATTAGTTTTGGTGTTATGACGCGGCTAGCCAAGTTGGATTTAATCCCGAGTTTCACTTTAGCCAAAGGTTCTAAGTGCCTTTCATGTGTGCAAGCTAAGCAACCTCGCAAGCCTCATAAGGCCGCGGAGGAGAGACACCTGGCACCATTAGAACTCATACATTCTGATCTTTGCGAGATGAATGGTGTGTTGACTAAAGGTGGAAAGAGATACTTCATGACATTGATAGATGATTCCACTAGATATTGCTATGTGTATCTGTTAAATACTAAAGATGAGGCTCTACACTACTTTAAAATCTATAAGGCAGAAGTTGAAAATCAACTTGAAAAGAAAATTAAACGAGTTCGGTCAGATCGTGGTGGAGAGTACTTCTCGAGTGAGTTTGATTCCTTCTGTGCGGAACACGACATTATTCATGAGAGGATGCCTCCCTATTCACCCCAGTCAAACGGGGTTGCCGAGCGGAAAAACCGTACTCTAACTGATTTGGTTAACGCCATGTTAGATACATCGGGTTTATCCAAGGCATGGTGGGGGAGGCTATATTGACGGCATATCATGTCCTGAATAAAGTTCCGACAAAGGATAATGAGATCACTCCCTATGAGAAATGGGCAAAGAGAAGGACGACACTCTCGTACTTGCGCACTTGGGGCTGTTTGGCGAAAGTCAACGTGCCGATCCCCAAAAAGCATAAGCTTGGACCCAAGACTGTGGAATGCGTTAATTTGGGCTACGCTAAGAACATCGTTGGCTATAGATTTCTAGTAGTGAAATCTGAGGTACCTGACCAGAAGGTCGGTACAATTATGGAGGCTAAGGATGCTACATTCTTTGAGGATATTTTTCCTATGAGAGATATGCAAAGCACTTCTAGACAGGAATCTGAGGAGACTCCTGAACCTGCCATCCCTATGGAATATTATAAACAAACACATGATGAAAATCCTGAGGAGGATGACGAGGAAACCCTTGGTAGGGGCAAGAGACAAAGGACTGCAAAGACCTTTGGTGATGATTTCTTCGTGTACCTCGTGGATGATACTCCCACTTCTATTTCAGAAGCATATGGCTCTCCAGAAGCTGACTACTGGAAGGATGCCGTCCGTAGCGAGATGGATTCCATCATGGCTAACGGGACATGGGATATCACTGACCGTCCCTGTGGTTGCAAACCACTGGGATGTAAGTGGGTGTTCAAAAAGAAGCTTAGGCCCGATGGTACGATTGAAAAGTACAAGGCTATGCTTGTGGCCAAGGGCTATGACCAGCAAGAAGAGGAAGATTTCTTTGATACTTATTCACCTGTAGCTAGACTGACCACCATTCGAGTATTACTCTCGTTGGCGGCCTCACATGGTCTTCTCGTCCATCAGATGGATGTTAAGACGGCTTTTCTAAATGGAGAGCTAAAGGAGGAAATCTACATGCAACAGCCTGATGGCTTTGTGATAGATGGTCAGGAAAGAAAGGTGTGTAGGTTGATAAAATCTTTATATGGCCTGAAACAAGCACCTAAGCAATGGCATGATAAGTTTAATACAACTCTGACATCTGTTGGTTTCATTGTTAATGAGGCTGACAAATGTGTATACTATCGCCATGGTGGGGGCGAAGGAGTTATACTGTGCTTGTATGTTGATGACATACTGATATTCGGAACAAACCTCAAAGTCATTGAGAAGGTCAAATCGTTTCTATCTCAGAACTTTGAGATGAAAGACCTTGGTGTGGCTGATGTTATCTTGAACATCAAGCTACTGAGAGATAATGAGGGTGGGATCACACTTCTGCAATCCCATTACGTTGAGAAGGTGTTGAGTCGTTTTGGATATTCGGACTGCACACCATCTCAAACACCATATGATCCTAGCGTATTGATTCGAAAGTCCAACGGCATGGCTAAAGATCAATGTAACACCCTCGATGCGACTATATCTCCCACGTGTCGAGGCACGACTTAGAGGCATAATCGCATTGAAGGCATATGTCGCAAGTGAGGTAATCTTCACACAACCCATGTAATACAATAGGGGAACACGGATACATAGTTGGCTTACAATCGCCACTTCACACAATTACATGAATAAAGCATTACATCATACAATTACACTCAAGGTCCGACTACGGAACCAAAATAAAAGAAGAACCCCAAATGCGACAAAGGTCCCCGATCGACCCCAACTGGGCTCCACTACTGATCAACTAGCACGAAACAACATAAAGGACAAGATCTTCATCGAGCTCCTCCTGAGATTGGTTGCGTCATCGGCACGGTCTGATCGGCACCTGCAAACTGGTTTTGGAAGTATCTGTGAGCCACAGGGACTCAGCAATCTCGCACCCTCACGATCAAAACTATTTAAGCTAATGGGTAAGGTAAAGGTATGAGGTGGAGCTGCAGCATGCGACTAGCATATATGGTGGCTAACATACGCAAATGAGAGCGAGAAGAGAAGGCAAAGCACGGTCGATAAAAGTATGATCAAGAAGTGATCCTGGACTACCTACGTCAAGCATAACTCCAACAACCGTGTTCACTTCCCAGACTCCGCCGGAAAGAGACCATCACGGTTACACACGCGGTTGATTCATTTTAACTAAGGTCAAGTTTAGGTTATCTACAACCGGACGCTAACAAATTCCCATCTGCCCATAACCGCGGGCACGGCTTTCGAAAGTTCAAATCCCTGCAGGGGTGTCCCAACTTAGCCCGTCACAAGCTCTCACGGTCAATGAAGGAATAGACCTCCACCCGAGACATTCTGATCAGACTCGGTATCCCAGTACAACAAGACATTTCGACAGGGTAAAACTAAACCAGCAACACCGCCCGAATGTGCCGACAAATCCCGATAGGAGCTGCACATATCTCTTTCTCAGGGCACACTCAGATTATCCAAACTTCCGGTAGGCCAGCCCAGAGTTGCCCCTGGTAGCCACCGGCGGCTGACGTTTCGGACCAACACTTAGAGGAGCACTGGCCCGGGGGGGTTAAAATAATGATGACCCTCGAGTCTGCAGAACCCAAGGGAAAGAAAAGGCTAGGTGGCAAATGGTAAAACCAATGTTGGGCATTGCTGGAGAAGCTTTACTTAAGGCGAACTGTCAAGGGGTTCCCATTATAGCCCAACCGCGTAAGGGACGCAAAATCCGGGAACATAACACCGATATGACGGAAACTAGGGAGGCAAGAGTGGAACAAAACACCAGGCATAAGGCCGAGCCTTCCACCCTTTACCAAGTATATAGATGCATTAATTAAATACAATATATAGTGATATCCCAACAAGTAAACATGTTCCAACAAGGAACAACATCTCCATATTCCAACAAGGAACAAACTTCAATCTTCACCTGCAACTATCAACGCTATAAGAGGGGCTGAGCAAAGCGGTAACATAGCCAATCAACGGTTTGCTAGGACAATGGTGGGTTAGAGGCTGAACATGGCAATTTGGGAGGCTGACAAGCAAGTGGTAGGCATCGTAGCAATGGCAAAGCAAAAGAGCGAGCAAACTAGCATAGCAAAGATAGTAGTGATTTCGAGGGTATGATCATCTTGCCTGAAATCCCGCAAGGCAGAAGAACGAGTCCATGAAGAAGACAAATGGACGTAGTCGAACGAATCCTCACAACACGACGTTATCGGAACCAACCCGAAGAAGCAATCACCGGAAAAGAAGCACACAACATAGTAAACAACCACGACATCAACATGGCATGATGCACAAACGAGAATGATGCATGTCCGGTTTAAAGAGGGCATGGCATGGCAAAATGCACAAACAATTCTACAAATTAAGTGGAGCACAATATGCAACGAGTTGCATATTGACAAAACACCACATCAATTATTTAGTTCTCTCTCGTTTATGTACCCAGCAATATTAAATGTTGATTAACATGGCAAGAGGTGAAACATGATGAAACTATCCACCCTAGGCAAGTTTAAATGAGGCCGGAACAACAAAACAACAAGTCTGGAAAATCCCCATGGCATATTTTAGATTTGGTCCTGATCTGTCCTAAACACCATTTTAGAGTTGTTAAACATGCAAAGCAAGGTCACCATGATAAACTAGGCAAAATTCTACCCCATTTACATATAAAGTTTATTAAATTCGGAGCTACGGTTATTTAGATATGAATTAAATCATTTTAGCATGGCATAGAGCAAATTTAATGCAAACAACAATTTAAATATTTTAACCATGGATGAAAGTGGCATATTATTAATCTACGCATAATTTTAAGCAAGTTTCATATATTAAGTTGTCCCATATGATGCACAGATCATGAGTTATTATATGCATGAAGCTCGGGGACTTTTCTGCAAAACTGTAATTCCCTGGATAAATAGACAAATTCGCAGACAGGAAAAAAAACAACATGGGCTGAATCTGAACAGTGCGCTGGGCTGGGGTGCTGCTCACATTGGGCCAGAGTCCGGATCTGGCGAAGAAGCAGGCCGGGGCGCTTGCTGGGCCTGGCTTGGCGCTGGAGGGGAAGGAGGCCCGCAGAGGGCGCTGGCACGCTGGGGAGGCCTCACCCAGTGGGCTCGGCCCAGCAAAGGAGGAAGGAGCCTGAGGCGAGGCCGGCTGGGCTGGCGCTGGATCTCGCGCAGGACGCGGCCCACGCAGCTGGCGAAGAGGAGTTGGACCTGGGAGGCGCTGCGGCCTTGCGCTCGTTCTTGCTGACGCTGGAACGGGTCAACGCAGGGGCGGCACTTGTCCTGACGCTCGAAGCAGAGGGAGCTAGCAGGCGCGGGAATGGACTCAGGCGACGCCGAGGCAGAGCAACAGTGAGGCGAGGCGGGAATCGGCCGGATCCGGCGGCGGGAAGACCGGAGGCGCGCACGGGACGACGTAGGCGGAACTTGGCGCAAGGTGCGGTTCAGGCGCGGCCATGGCGGCGCGGACAACGGGCAAGGGCAACGGACGCCGCTGGTGCGCTCGTTCACCTCGCATGGATGGAGCGGAAGGGGCCGGGGCGACGCGAGCGAAGCCGCGCGGCCGAAATCAACGGGCAAGGCAGCGACGGGGTGCTCAGGGACATGGGGTGACGCGGCGCAGGTACGACGGGGAGGCCATGGTGTTCCTGTGGGCAACGGGAGAGAGAGCAGAGAGATTACAGAGAGAGGGAGACAGTGAGAGGAAACGGAGATCCAAGAAAAAAAAGGAGAGAAAGGGGTGCGGGACTGGCCTGGTGGCGCTGGTTTCCGGCGAGGAGGATTTGCACAGCCGGGCTTGGAGCGCTCGCCCGGGGCGACGAGATGAGGCCGAGCGCTCCTGCTCGGCCACGGGCGTGGAGAGAGACGAGGGGAAGCAGGGGATGGGAGGAGGAGGCTATGGTTGGTGCGGCGGTGAACACGAGGAGGGGAATGGAGACGGCGCTGGTTGGGCAGGTGGATCGGGGGATCCCGATGGGGATTTGGGGAAAAAGTGCGGCGGCGGCTGAAAGGAATGATGGGACAAGAATCCCTAGAAGTTAGGGTTAGGCAGCGAATATATAGCAAGGATTTTTTTGGTAGGGGCTACCTCGTCCCTCCGATCGAAATCAAACGGTCGCGAGTAAAATAGCTAGGGGCCCCAAACAAGAAAACGGTGACGTTTTGTAGACGTTTGGGGATGATCCGGATCCAACGGTGGCAACAGTCCGGGTCGGGTCCGGGACAACTTTCGGACGCGCACGGAGGGGGGCTGCGAGCTGACGAGAGGGGTTAGGTAGGGCCTGGCGATAGGTAGTGATCTGTGTAGACGGTCCCGGGCTGAGAGAAGAGAAGAGAGGGAAGCCCGGCATCTGTTTCCGGAGACCGAAAACGTCCGACGTTTTGACCGGCTATAATGCCGCTATATTTATCCGTTGGGGCGTCAAACGAACTCCGATTGCGATGAAACTTGACAGGCGGTCTGTCTACACTATAATAAGACCACACGTCAAATCTCATCCCATTCCGAGAACATTTTCCGGCCACTTATAAAATAATATTTCGGACATGCCGCGGGCGCGTGCAAGTGTGGTTGGGCTCAGAACGGACAACGGAGAGAACTCGGAGAACCCGGACGAATGCAGGTTTTGAAAAACATGATGATGCAATGCACATGATGACATGATGAAATGCAACACGCAAGCAAATGACAACGCAACAACAACGAATCACTGGAGGACAGCTGGCACATCGGTCTCGGGGCGTTACAATCAATTGAGATACTCTCAAATCATTGGTTCACTAATGTACCTAGCAAGCGCAATGAGGCCTGACATCGCGTTTGCTGTGAGCAAACTGAGCCGGTTTGTTTCCAAACCGGGTGATGTACATTGGCATGCTGTTGAGAGAGTTATGCGCTATCTGAAAGGTACTATGAACTATGGACTTCACTATACCGGATACCCATCGGTACTTGAAGGGTATAGTGATGCGAATTGGATCTCTGATGATGATGAGATGAAGGCCACAACTGGGTATATGTTTACTCTTGGAGGTGGCGCTGTTTCCTGGAAGTCTTGCAAGCAAACGATCTTAACGAGATCGACAATGGAAGTAGAATTAACGGCATTAGACACATCTAGTGTTGAAGCGAGATGGCTTCGAGATCTTTTGATGGACTTGCCATTGGTTGATAAACCGGTTCCGGCTATCCTTATGAACTGTGACAATCAGACTGTCATCACCAAGGTGAAGAGTTCAAAGGACAACATGAAGTCCACCAAACACATAAGAATGAGATTAAAAGCTGTCAGAAAATTAAAAAACTCCGGAGTGATAGCGTTGGACTATGTCCATACGGCTAAGAATCTGGCAGATCCCTTTACAAAAGGGCTATCACGTGTTGTGATAGATAATGCATCGAGGGAGATGGGTATGAGACCCACATGAGTTGCCATGGTGGTAACCCAACCTATGTGATCGGAGATCCCGTGAACTAGGACCTGGGAAAACAAGCCAGTGGTGAACTGAGGAGAGTAACTATACTAACCCACTCCGTTGGAGATGCAATACTCTCGATACTGTATGGTAGGATGACTATGGTCTTAATCTGTTCCAAAGCTAATAAAAGCAAGATGCTATCCTACAGAGCGATCTTTGGAGGAACACACCTATATGAGCCCGACTGCTGGTCACGGTCTATGAGATTTGGGTGATCTCTAGTAAGCTCATGAATAGGCCAGGAGTGTGACTTATATGCTCCACCCGAGGGGTCAGCCTTCGGCAGCCTAGTACTAGTAAGACATGTAGTGAAACTTCTCTACGCCAAACTGACAATTCAAGGCATAGTCCATTGTTCAGTTGTGAAGGAGTGTAGCCACTTGTTCTAGGTGAAGTTCAACCTTAACAAGTCTTCACTGAAACACTGGTATATCGAAACAGCAATTGGAACAGAGGACACAATGGGCCCTCGAGATCTGGTGGGGGATTGCTGAAATCTGAGATGGGCTCTAGGCCCATATTGCAATTTCTGAAAAATCTCTAAGGGCCCATGTGGGTTATATGGCACTAGGTGTAGTGGGAAGTTTAGTCCCACCCCGGAAGTGGAAGGAGAGTTGGAGTGGTTTATAAGGGTTTCTCTTCTACATGCTATTGGAGCTTGAGAAGAGAAGAGGCCCTCGCGCACTCCTCCTCCGCCGCCCGCCTCGCCACGCCATGCCTCGGCACGATGCGCCGCGGGTTGCGGGATTAAGCCGAGCCGAGCTCACACCTACGCGCTTATTTTTGCCAGTCACTAACGGAGGGTTTTCTGACAGCTGGGCCACGATGTGAGACGTCGGATCATGGGCTGTCACGGACACGGACGTGGATCGAGCCCACGTCTCTCCATGCGGCTGCGCCTATAAGTATGCGGTGTCTCCTAACCCTAGCCGCCACGAACAGATCACATCTGCTCACGCGTACGCCCACCGTCGTTCCTTCGCTGCTGCTGCCGCTGGTGACTCCATCCTGTCCGCCGCGTACACGGTCGACGGGAGAGCAGGTCTCCGAAACCACGCCCTTCTGGTTCCTGTACGGGGTAAGGGGCGAATAGGTTTTTGGGCAGCGATTACGCGACTGCTCGCTTCCGATCGTCTACTTCCTCTACGTCTGTGTCGCCTTCATCATCACCATGTCCACCGATGCCGAACGTGCCGCCGCCAAGAAAGCTGAAGCCGACAAGAAGGCCGCCGAGGACGCCGCTGCTGCCACCAAAGCCGCGGCCTCTGCGTGGCCTACTGGAGGGTATAACTCGTTTATCCCGCTCCTGATTATTTTCATATTAACAATACTAGCAGTATGTGTAGATTTGTCTACTATTTGCCTAGTACGTGCATGTTTAGATCAGAGTCAGTACGTCATCAACTTAGTCAATGCCATGCTAGTGATTTACTCATGGATTAATTTAATCGAGAAATTGCCTATTTACTCAACAATCCAAAAACCTATTATGTGTAGGAATTTCTCGGCAAGTGGCTTTGCCCCTGCACTGAAACCGGATAAGTTTACCGGTACATACTTCAAGCGTTGGCAGACTAAGACCACGTTATGGCTCACGGCTATGAACGTGTTCTGGGTCACCGGTGTCTCCACGGGAACGATTGCTCCTGAACAGGAGAAGGCGTTCAAGGAGGCTACCGTTGTGTTTCTCGGAGCGGTTCTTAGCGTGATCGGAGATAAACTGGTCGACGCATATTTACATGTGCATGTCGCCAAGGACTTGTGGGAGGCGCTCGAATCAAAATTCGGGGCCGCCGATGCAGGGAGCGAGATGTATATTATAGAGCAGTTCCACGATTACAAGATGGTTGAAAACCGTCTTGTATTGGAGCAGGCTCGTGAGATAATATGCATTGTTAAGGAACTTGAGCTTCTCAAGTGCGAGTTACCGGGCAAGTTTGTCGCGGGCTGCATAATCGCTAAGCTCCCTAATTCCTGGAGGAACTTTGCCATCACTCTGAAACATCAGAGGCGTGAATTCTCTGTGGAGGATGTCATTGGCCATCTGAGTGTTGAGCAAAATTCGAGGGCAAAAGACTCGCATGGAAAAGGGGTCGAAGGGACTTCTGTTGCCAACATGGTGAACCAGAAGAACTTCAACTCCCACAAGTCCAAGGGAAAGAACGATGTCCAACACAATACCGACTTTAAGAAGAAGGGTAAGAAGACCCTCAAGAAGAACAAGAAGGACGAGGGCTGCTTTACTTGTGGTTCGGTTGAACATTGGGCCAACAAGTGTCCAAACAAGTACAAGAAGTCAGGACAGGACTCCAGGTCTGTCAACATGATTGTGGGCAACAATGAGAATGGTGCATCTGGGTACGGTAATTTATTTACTGTTTTTCAGTGTTTCAACCCAACGATTGGTGGGTGGACACAGGTGCAGGTGTTCATGTGTGTGCTGACATTTCATTGTTCACTTCTTACCAGGTCACAGGTCACGGGTCCGTATTGATGGGGAATGGCGCGAGTGCTTCTGTTCATGGTGTTGGCACGGTCGATCTGAAGTTTACTCCGGGAAGGATCGTGCAGCTGAAGAACATGCAGCATGTCCCCGCCATCAAGAAGAACCTCGTTAGTGGCTCCCTTCTATGTAGAGAAGGGTTTAAGTTGGTTTTCGAGTCTAATAAATTAGTTGTTACAAAATATGGACTCTTTGTTGGAAAAGGTTATGAGAGCGGAGGGATGTTCCGCCTTTCCCTCGCAGATTTTTGTAATAAAGTCGTGAACCATATTCATTCGAATGTTAATGAATCTGAAGTTTGGCATTCACGTCTTTGTCACATTAGTTTTGGTGTTATGACGCGGCTAGCCAAGTTGGATTTAATCCCGAGTTTCACTTTAGCCAAAGGTTCTAAGTGCCTTTCATGTGTGCAAGCTAAGCAACCTCGCAAGCCTCATAAGGCCGCGGAGGAGAGACACCTGGCACCATTAGGTCTCATACATTCTGATCTTTGCGAGATGAATGGTGTGTTGACTAAAGGTGGAAAGAGATACTTCATGACATTGATAGATGATTCCACTAGATATTGCTATGTGTATCTGTTAAATACTAAAGATGAGGCTCTACACTACTTTAAAATCTATAAGGCAGAAGTTGAAAATCAACTTGAAAAGAAAATTAAACGAGTTCGGTCAGATCGTGGTGGAGAGTACTTCTCGAGTGAGTTTGATTCCTTCTGTGCGGAACACGACATTATTCATGAGAGGACGCCTCCCTATTCACCCCAGTCAAACGGGGTTGCCGAGCGGAAAAACCGTACTCTAACTGATTTGGTTAACACCATGTTAGATACATCGGGTTTATCCTAGGCATGGTGGGGGGAGGCTATATTGACGGCATGTCATGTCCTGAATAAAGTTCCGACAAAGGATAATGAGATCACTCCCTATGAGAAATGGGCAAAGAGAAGGACGACACTCTCGTACTTGCGCACTTGGGGCTGTTTGGCGAAAGTCAACGTGCCGATCCCCAAAAAGCGTAAGCTTGGACCCAAGACTGTGGACTGCGTTAATTTGGGCTACGCTAAGAACAACGTTGGCTATAGATTTCTAGTAGTGAAATCTGAGGTACCTGACCAGAAGGTCGGTACAATTATGGAGTCTAAGGATGCTACATTCTTTGAGGATATTTTTCCTATGAGAGATATGCAAAGCACTTCTAGACAGGAATCTGAGGAGACTCCTGAACCTGCCATCCCTAAGGAATATTAGAAACAAACACATGATGAAAATCCTGAGGAGGATGGCGAGGAAACCCTTGGTAGGGGCAAGAGACAAAGGACTGCAAAGACCTTTGGTGATGATTTCTTCGTGTACCTCGTGGATGATACTCCCACTTCTATTTCAGAGGCGTATGCCTCTCCAGAAGCTGACTACTGGAAGGATGCGGTCCGTAGTGAGATGGATTCCATCATGGCTAACAGGACATGGGAGATCACTGACCGTCCCTATGGTTGCAAACCACTGGGATGTAAGTGGGTGTTCAAAAAGAAGCTTAGGCCCGATGGTACGATTGAAAAGTACAAGGCTAGGCTTGTGGCCAAGGGCTATGACCAGCAAGAAGAGGAAGATTTCTTTGATACTTATTCACCTGTAGCTAGACTGACCACCATTCGAGTATTACTCTCGTTGGCGGCCTCACATGGTCTTCTCGTCCATCAGATGGATGTTAAGACGGCTTTTCTAAATGGAGAGCTAAAGGAGGAAATCTACATGCAACAGCCTGATGGCTTTGTGATAGATGGTCAGGAAAGAAAGGTGTGTAGGTTGATAAAATCTTTATATGGCCTGAAACAAGCACCTAAGCAATGGCATGATAAGTTTAATACAACTCTAACATCTGTTGGTTTCGTTGTTAATGAGGCTGACAAATGTGTATACTATCGCCATGATGGGGGCGAAGGAGTTATACTGTGCTTGTATGTTGATGACATACTGAAATTCGGAACAAACCCCAAAGTCATTGAGAAGGTCAAATCGTTTCTATCTCAGAACTTTGAGATGAAAGACCTTGGTGTGGCTGATGTTATCTTGAACATCAAGCTACTGAGAGATAATGAGGGTGGGATCACACTTCTGCAATCCCATTACGTTGAGAAGGTGTTGAGTCGTTTTGGATATTCGGACTGCACACCATCTCAAACACCATATGATCCTAGCGTATTGATTCGAAAGTCCAACGGCATGGCTAAAGATCAATTGAGATACTCTCAAATCATTGGTTCACTAATGTACCTAGCGAGCGCAGTGAGGCCTGACATCGCGTTTGCTGTGAGCAAACTAAGCCGGTTTGTTTCCAAACCGGGTGATGTATATTGGCATGCTGTTGAGAGAGTTATGCGCTATCTGAAAGGTACTATGAACTATGGACTTCACCACACCGGATACCCATCGGTACTTGAAGGGTATAGTGATGCGAATTGGATCTCTGATGCTGATGAGATGAAGGCCACAACTGGGTATATGTTTACTCTTGGAGGTGGCGCTGTTTCCTGGAAGTCTTGCAAGCAAACGATCTTAACGAGATCGACAATGGAAGCAGAATTAACGGCATTAGACACATCTAGTGTTGAAGTGAGATGGCTTCGAGATCTTTTGATGGACTTGCCATTGGTTGATAAACCGGTTCCGGCTATCCTTATGAACTGTGACAATCAGACTGTCATCACCAAGGTGAAGAGTTCAAAGGACAACATGAAGTCCACCAAACACATAAGAATGAGATTAAAAGCTGTCAGAAAATTAAAAAACTCCGGAGTGATAGCGTTGGACTATGTCCATACGGCTAAGAATCTGGCAGATCCCTTTACAAAAGGGCTATCACGTGTTGTGATAGATAATGCATCGAGGGAGATGGGTATGAGACCCACATGAGTTGCCATGATGGTAACCCAACCTATGTGATCGGAGATCCCGTGAACTAGGACCTGGGAAAACAAGCCAGTGGTGAACTGAGGAGAGTAACTATACTAACCCACTCCGTTGGAGATGCAATACTCGCGATATTGTATGGTAGGATGACTATGGTCTTAATGTGTTCCAAAGCTAATAAAAGCAAGATGCTATCCTACAGAGCGATCGTTGGAGGAACACACCTATATGAGCCCGACTGCTGGTCACGGTCTATGAGATTTGGGTGATCTCTAGTAAGCTCATGAATAGGCCAGGAGTGTGACTTATATGCTCCACCCGAGGGGTCAGCCTTCGGCAGCCTAGTACTAGTAAGACATGTAGTGAAACTTCTCTACGCCAAACTGACAATTCAAGGCATAGTCCATTGTTCAGTTGTGAAGGAGTGTAGCCACTTGTTCTAGGTGAAGTTCAACCTTAACAGGTCTTCACTGAAACACTGGTATATCGAAACAGCAATTGGAACAGAGGACACAATGGGCCCTCGAGATCTGGTGGGGGATTGCTGAAATCTGAGATGGGCTCTAAGCCCATATTGCAATTTCTGAAAAAACTCTAAGGGCCCATGTGGGTTATATGGCACTAGGTGTAGTGGGAAGTTTAGTCCCACCCCGGAAGTGGAAGGAGAGTTGGAGTGGTTTATAAGGGTTTCTCTTCTACATGCTATTGGAGCTTGAGAAGAGAAGAGGCCCTCGCGCACTCCTCCTCCGCCGCCCGCCTCGCCACGCCACGCCTCGTCACGACACGCCGCGGGTTGCGGGATTGAGCCGAGCCGAGCTCACACCTACGCGCTTATTTTTGCCAGTCACTAACGGAGAGTTTTCTGACAACTGGGCCACGATGTGAGACGTCGGATCGTGGGCTGTCACGGACTCGGACGTGGATCGAGCCCACGTCTCTCCACACGGCTGCGCCTATAAGTATGCGGTGTCTCCTAACCCTAGCCGCCACGAACAGATCACATTTGCTCACGCGTACGCCCACTGTCGTTCCTTCGCTGCTGCCGCCGCCGGTGACTCCATCCCGTCCGTCGCGTACATGGTCGACGGGAGAGCAGGTCTCCGAAACCACGCCCTTCTGGTTCCTGTACGGGGTGAGGGGCGAATAGGTTTTTGGGCAGCGATTACGCGACTGCTCGCTTCTGATCGTCTACTTCCTCTACGTCCGCGTCGCCTTCATCATCACCATGTCCACCGACGCTGAACGTGCCGCCGCCGAGAAAGCTGAAGCCGACAAGAAGGCCGCCGAGGACGCCGCTACTGCCACCAAAGCCGCGGCCTCTGCGTGGCCAACTGGAGGGTATAACTCGTTTATCCCACTCCTGATTATTTTCATATTAGCAGTACTAGCAGTATGTGTAGATTTGTCTACTATTTGCCTAGCACGTGCATGTTTAGATCAGAGTCAGTACGTCATCAAATTAGTCAATGCCATGCTAGTGATTTACTCATGGATTAATTTAATCGAGAAATTGCCTATTTACTCAACAGCATGTATAGTCAGAAAAAATCCACAACCTAAACATCCATGGACGTGCCCCCAGACATCGTTGGAAGGCTCCTCATTTGTCCTCGGGACAACCACACTCCTGGTATATACAAATCTTTAAACCCATGAACGTCCAACATATAGCACAAATTAATTACCAATTCAACGAGCTTCGGGATCGTACCCGCTCTCGGACTCCCAAAGCGCATCTCGTGTCCTGGGGTCAAGCAGCCCCACAATGGTTGCGTGATGCGTGCCCTTTTCTGGAATATCCGCGGTTTCGGCCATGATGGTCGCCGTCACCAACTCATCAAGTACATTCGGGACGAACACATTGATATTGTGGCCATTCAGGAGACAATGCGTACGGATTTCTCCCTCCCTGAGCTTGACCGCCTTAGCTCCCACCTTTTCGCCTGGCATTGGCTCCCTTCTAGTGGGACCGCGGGCCATTCCGGTGGCATCCTGCTAGGTGTGAAGGATGCCACCTTCGAGGTGGGCAATATGGACCGGGGACAATTCTTTGTTAGCATGGAGGTTTTTTAGCGCTCCATTAACTTCAAGTGGGAGGTCATTATTGTCTACGGCCCTGCCGATCACAGACGATCCGCCTCCTTCCTCGAGGAGCTCAACAGGAAGGTGTCGGCTGCCTCTCTGCCAGTTGTGGTGGGGGTGACTTTAATCTCCTTCGGTGCGCGGAGGACAAGAGCAATGCTAACGTGAATTTTGCTCTGATGCAAATGTTCAACGATTGCATTGCTAATCTTGGCCTCCGTGAGATTGACCGGGTTGGTGCCAGGTTCACCTGGACCAACCGCCAGGCAGCCCCGACCCAGTCCGTCCTGGACCGGGTCCTAGTTTCTCCGGAATGGGACCTCCATTGCTTCCTTGCCTCTCTCCGGGCCATCACTCGAATTGGCTCCGATCACGTCCCCCTCCTCCTCTCCTCCGCCGATGAGCGCCCACCGCTCCCCCCCCCCGATTCCGGTTTGAGACTTTTTGGTTGTCCCAAGCTAGCTTCATTGTCGCGGTAAGGGCGCGTTGGTTGGAGACTCACGCCCTCGCACGGACTCCTTCTCACCCTTCCTCTGCTGTCGACTCCTGGCACGCCTGTGCCAAACGAGGCAGGCAGTTCATGAAGGGGTGGGGCGCGACCTCCGCGAGCGTAAGAAGGCCCTACTGTCTGCAATCCAAGCCCTGGGCTTGCGTGCTGACGCTACTGGCCTCTCTCCCGAGGAGTGGCTTTCCCGCTATGACTTGGAAGATTAGCTCTCTGTCATCTACACTGATGAAGAGGCCTACTGGCGTTTGCGTGGGGCTCAGAAATGGGTCTTCAAGGGCAACACGAATACGGCTTACTTTCAGGCAATTGCTAATGGTCGTCTTAGGCGCAACACCATCCCTCTCCTTTGGGATGGCCCGACCCTCCTGCAGTCCCCCCGTGACATTAGGTCCCACGTCGACGGCTTCTATATGGCCCTGTTCACGGCCGCTCCTCAGAGCGGCCTATCTTTGGCTCTTGACTGCTGGTTTGGCCGCCAGCTTGTCACCGAACCTGAGAACGCCGCCCTGTTGGCCCCCTTCTCAGAGGCTGAGGTCTGGGCCGCCATCAAAGGCATGAATCCTGCCTCGGCCCCTGGCCTAGATGGCCTTCCAGTCAAGTTCTTCCAAAGCTTCTGGAGCGTGATCAAGCCGGAGGTCATGGCCCTCTTTGACGAGTTCTACATTGGGTCCATCGATCTCGAGCGCCTTAATTACGAGACCATCTCGCTCATCCCCAAGGTCCCTGGCACTTCTGACATCCGTCAGTTTCGCCCAATTACGGTGATCAACGCGATCTTCCGGATTCTGGCTAAAGGGTTCGCCGATAGGGTGACCCTGCTCGCGGACCAGATAACTCACCCCAACCAATCGGCTTTCATCCAAGGCCGTTATATTCTAGATGGGGTGCTGGTCCTTCACGAAGTCCTCCATGAGGTCCGTTCCAAACACCTCAAGGCGGTCTTCCTGAAGATCGATTTCCATAAGGCCTATGACACTGTTAGCTGGCCCTTCCTTCGGGAAGTTCTCCTGCGAAAAGGCTTTGATGACCGCTGGGTGACGCGGGTTATGCAAATGGTCTCGTGTGGACACACCGCCGTCAACATCAATGGGGAGATCGGTCCCTACTTCCCCACTTTCTATGGGGTGAGGCAGGGCGACCCATTCTCCCCATTCCTGTTTAACATGGTGGTCGATGCTCTTGCAGCCATTCTGGATAAGGCCAAGGCCGCGGGCCACATTAGAGGTATCACCTCCCACGGGGGGTGTTGGCATCTCTCTGCTCCAGTATGCTGACTACACCATCATCATGGTCGAAGGCTCGGATACGGACATCGCTAGTCTTAAATTCCTCCTCCTCCGCTTCCAACAAATGCCTGGCCTTAAGATCAACTTCGACAAGAGTGATGTGATGGTGATGGGCTATTCTCCGGCTGAGGCACTTGGCATTGCCAACCGCCTCAACTGCCGCTTGGGCTCCTTCCCAATGACCTACCTGGGAACGCCCATTAGTGATTCTCGGCTTACTGTGGCGGACCTTCGCCCTGCGGTGACCAAGTTGCAAACGCGCATTGAGCCTTGGCAAGGTCGGTGGCCCTCGAAGGCGGCCCGGACGATCCCCATCAACTCCTCGCTCTCTAGTCTCCTCCTATTCCTTATGAGCTTCTACAGCCTCCACGAGACCCTCCATCACGAGATCGCCAAAATCCAGTCGCGCTTCTATTGGGCTGGGGACAATAACAAACAGAAATATCATATGGTTAGCTGGCCCGACATCTGCAAGCCCCGGGAGCAGGGAGGCCTTGGCATCATGTGCTCAAAGCGCATGAACATTGCCCTCCTCTCCCGCTGGCTATGGCGCATTTCACAAGGGCATGGAGGTCTGTGGTTAGATATCTTCCGGAATAAATACTTGCGTGGCCAGCCTCTGGCCTTCTGCCAACGTTCGGGTGGATCCCAGTTCTGGCAATCGGTCATCCAATTGCTCCCCGTCCTCCGCATTGGGACTTCCATCTCGGTCGGCTCGGGCTCTGCGACCTTGTTCTGGTTTGACCGTTGGGCGGGGGACGCTCCTTTCGCTGCCCGCTTCCCTGACCTCTTCTCCATCGCCGTCGTCCCCACAATCTCAGTTCAGCAGGCCCTTATTGACCTAGGGAGCCTCGCGTTCCGGAGGCCATTTGGGCCTCCGGAAGTGGCCGCGTGGCATGGACTTCTTGATTGTATTGCTCTCCATGAACCGTTGGTTGATGAAGGCCCGGACGAGGTTCGCTGGCACCTCAAGACCTCGGGCCAATTCTCCACAAAGTCCCTTTACGCGGCTATCACCCCATCCTCCGCCCTGCCTCCCCTTCAGGCGGTATGGTCCATCCGCCTGCCCCTCAAAATCCGCATCTTCATGTGGCAATGGATTCGTGGCAGGCTGCCGTCTAGAGTTGAGGTCCGCAAGCGCAACGGCCCGGGCTCCGGCCTCTGCCCCCTCTGTGTTACCCCCGAAGACTCGAACCACATCTTCTTCTCCTGCGTGTCTGCTCAGTTTGTTTGGAGCTGCTTTAGAGAGGCTGTTGGTGGGGATTGGTGCCACTCCAACTTCCCCGACCTCTTCGCCGAGCTTCAGGCCTCGTCGTCGCCATCTCGCCACATTAGGTGGCTTGAGATTGGGGCCCTCGCGTGGACGCTCTGGACTATTCGCAATAAGCTTGTGATTCAGCGCTCCCCTCTTCGAAGCTCTACTGACACTCTCTTCAAACTGTCTGGTTACTTGCAGCTCTGGCGGCTGCTTAGCCGCCCTCGGGACCGGGACGCCATCTTCGCCTTCATCGCCGATCTTCGCTCGATGGCCGTCCGCCTGTCGCCGCCTCCTCCGCCGCCTCCGCCTGAGCCTGATTAGTAGTCTGTTTGCTCCCTGGCCTTAGCCCTGGCTGAGCCTATCTTTTATGTCGTTTGTGTTTTGGGCTTGTTGAGTTGTGCCCTCAGCAGTACCTTTGGATTTCTCTGTTGTGCGTCTTGGGTGTGTGTGTCTGAACTAGTCCTTGTATGTGCTCTTGGCGGTTTGCTTTATTTATAAAGCAGGCCGAAAGCCTCTTTCGGTAATTCAACAAAGTAAGATAAAACCACAATTCAACAATTCATCACATGCCAAAAGAAAATACGACAATTCATAGATAGGCGATACAAAAATGAATCATTCGGCGCTTGCTATGCGCGTGTTGATCTCCTTCTTCTTAGCCTCACATGTCTTTGGATCTAGGAGGGAAGCGTCGGCCAACATGATCCTCCAATCCTCCATGTCCCGAGCCAGCTGGAATCTCTCTTTTCTCGAGCTCAGTTGATCAAAAAGTCTTTGCCTTCTCGAACCCCAATTGACATAGGCCTCATGCTTCCTAAAATCTATCTTCTCCTGCTAAAGCTGCAGCTTTTTGTTCACGATCTCTCAATCCTAATCCACTATCTCCTTTTGTGCATCCAAGAAGAGCTTGAACCTCTCCTCCTTGGTGGAAAAGAATGTCCATCCATGTGGCGGTCATTTGGCTCGCCGCGGCATCATGCACGACGTCGTGGCCTTGCCTTTCTCCTACTTGTTTCCCATCACTTGGCGGTTTCTCTTTGGCACAATGGTTGTCCCTCCTTCCCCCGACCTTCCCAGTCTTCTTCATCCAATCCAATGGATTGCTGGGAGCTTATGTCATCGTTTTTCTTCAACTTCTTGTTCTCGTTCTTGAGGTCACTGAAGAGTTGTTACCACTTCAGCTCCCCGTTCAATTTCAACCAATAATGACACATAGTTAACGGGTTCCCCTCAATTTGTTGGTAAAAAAGTGGCCGCCACCCCCATCTAGCAAACAAGAATGACTCATGGCAAAGCAACAAACAAAGCTAGCAATGCTAATGATGACAAAATGAGGCAAATCAACAGGCGAGACTATTGACTCCAATGCCAAATTGTTTCCCGCCAACCACCGAAGAATAGTGGCCACAGAACTTGTTAACGCTGTCTTGGAGGATTTACCATCTATGTTGGACGGAGGCTTCACTACAAAGTGGTATGGATAGGGCTCGACTTCACACATTCCTTGTGTTCATGGTAATGCTTGTTGATCGTTTCCCGATACTTGTTGCCCTTTTTCTTGGTTCCACATATAGGATCCATGTTTGTGTCAAACCAAGTTTGACACAACAAAACATCCTCATGGCTTGTGAATGCTGGACATCTTGCCCTGGTAACTTCCTTTTTCTGTTAATAGTGGCCGATGTTTTCCCAACATCATACATAGAAGAGTTGGTATCCCCAAGTCATAATGCATAGGCTTTTGACCGTCATTGATCATCTTTGTCATGATAGCCTCCTATGATTACAAATAAACTATTAACATATGCAACAAAAACATTCAACAGCATATGCATTAAGTTGATTGAATGGCATATGCATCCTTAATTTGATCCAATGAAGTATGAACGGACATACAAATCAATAAAAATGGGGCAAAAAATCTATCGTGTCCTGCTCTGCCATTTCGTCGAATAGGACGTGGGTAGACCCGGCTATTCACGGGGTTGTCCGCGTCCGGTGGAGTTACGAGGAATCATACAAAATGTCAAGCATATCATGTTGCGTCGAGTCATCCGGAATCCTCGGCCATTTGGACGATGAACAAACTCGGTCGCAAGCGGGGCAGATGTCATGTTCTCGGCAGCGGGGTAGACACGTACGGACAGTGCGATCGATCGCATCGGACTGGACGCGTCCATGTTGATGTGGACCACCTCCTTATCTGTAGCCTCCCGCTCGTGCTACTTCCCTCCCCGCTCCCTCCGGATGACGTTCTCTGCCTTGAAACTGACCACCACAGACTGCGCCGAGGCATCATCCATGCTGGCGGTGGAGGATGGGGTACTTGGCGATGACATATATGAAGCTAGACGCGGGCAGCGGTGCGGTCGGGGAACAATGGTGAAGAACGGTGAAGGCTTGGACGCAAGAAATGGAGGAGTGCTATAGATTTTGGTGGACTAGGTTAATTTCGATGAATTTGGGACGGGTTCGGTTTGTCGGCCCTGACATGGTGGATACGTCCGGGCGCCCCCAAGTCTTCCATATTCACCACTAGATATGGACTGGGTTTGAGGTGTGACCGACAGCCGAACGTGTATCACCTGCTTGAGGGGGCCGGTTGGACCACATTTTCTGCTGGACAGATCAGTGAAATGTGGATAATTTGGGTCATCGTTCTGCACAAGGCCCACCCAGCTAGATCAACCCCTCTTCCATCACATCCTAATCCACGTCGGTCTTCCCACCCCTAAACAAAACGTCAGTCTTCTCATGAAATCAATCAAGAGAGAAAATAAAGGTGAGCCTCGATCGTGTACCGGAGACGGAAGGGGCTGGGGGCGACGCGAGGCAAACACAGTGGGCACTGGGGGGCCAGGCGACGCGGGCCCTCGTCGTCCGATGTTGGAAAGCGGAGAGTCAGTGATGCTGCGTGGTGGTCGCTTGGTTTTCAGGCGAAGAGTCAAGAAGGCGTCCCGTCCGCTATGATTTGGGACGCCTGTATATGTAAGCCCTGTCCGTCCCTCTATCTCCTTTCCCCTTCTTCCTCCCGCAATACCATGTTCACCGGCCATACGCTTCTCCACTAGGTTTCTCGTCATCTTTAACCTATCTGCATATTTTCCTCCTCATTACCTTCTCAATATGTTCAGTTGGAGTCGTCCTAGATCTGTTTTTATTTCCTTTTATTGCTGCAGGTTATGCTATATTATATTGGTTTCTGGATTATTAGAGGCTTGTTCTGGAATTTCCTTAAGGAGGATTCTTGAGCTGACTACTAGCAATGTCTGCGCTCACCAGGTTAGTTAACATGGAATGCCAAGTGAAGACGAGTTCCTGGCCCACCGTATACTGCAGTATGTAGGAGAGTGGCAAGATATTTCCTTTAAGCTATTAGCTAGGCGTGATCTATATCTCCATCCTGTAAAGATTTTTTTTCTTTGGTAGGGTCTAGTACTGTTAGAACTAATTAGGAATACAGAGGGGTCCCTGTGCACACTCTGAATTTCCGTGGTATTCCCAGACATTTTGGAATAATATACAAAATAAGTCTAGAGGGGTTCACATGGACCGCTCTTGTATGCGCAATGCCCAGGGAGTAAACCCTTCGCGACAACATAATTTGCCACAAAAAGCATTCGATTTGCCATGATAAAAAAGTCTGACATTTGATTTGTATAGTGAAATCCAAAAAGTTATGATTGGAAAACATCACCAAGTAGGTAAGACTGTAAGACTTACTCACTTAAAAAATGACCAGTTTTGGCCTGTTTGTCTGCCTTTTAGTCTGATGAAGCTCCCTTCATAAGAGAAGCTTTGGAAGGACATTCTGCATTCCTGCTAGGCAGCGGTTTTGATAGGATGGACGAACTGTCAGGTCTTGGATGTTTCGAGTTCTTTGTGATCATACTTCCTAATTTCTTGAAAAAAATGGTACAGATCGCACGATCTCTCACTTCCTGTTTCATCTTCGTTTTCCATTTCTACGCTTTGATCTTCGGTCACTAGTCTGTTTGGTTGGTTCAACACTTTGTTTTCAACAGCTGTTTAATCCTCTTTGCAGAGGCTTCCTGACAAGTTCGTGGCGCTGCTCGACGGCCGTGAGCCCCGGGAAGTGAAGCTGCGGGAGGCCGGATGCCGGCATCGCTCATGGGACATCGAAGTAGTGTTCGACGCAAACCACCACATGTACCTGAGGCGCGGCTGGGAGCAGTTCTCCCGCGCTCATGATCTGCGGCTGGGGCACTTCCTCGTCTTAAGCTATGACGACCGCCATGCAGTGTTCACGGTCAAGGTGTTCGATGGAAGCATGTGTCGCAGGCACTACCAGCATGGCGATGTTGCCAGTACGTGCCTGTCTAAATCATGTTACTGTAAATCAGCAAAAGCCGCCTGCTCTATCTTATACTGCTGATGAGGAATTTTCAGCTCAAATTTGTTCTTAAATTAAATCACTTGCCCACTTACCCTTTGTTCTCTTACTCTTGAAGAGAATCCATCTGCAGATGAGTCTGTGCAGTTGAATGATCTTCAGATGCCCTCGAAGGACTATTTCTTATCAGGGAAATGTGATCTTACAGTATCACAGAAGGCAAAAATACATGAATTAGTCAATGAAATGCAACCTAAAATTCCAGTGTTCATTGTGCTGATAAAGAAGAGCAATGTAGACCGGCGTGGTACTCTGGTACGTTAGTTTCACCATCCGCATTCTCTATCCCCCACCTTTTAATTTCTCTACACTTTGTAATTCATTCACCCCTAATGAAATAAAAAGCTGCGTTGTCAGCATTTCGTCAAAATAAACATAAAAATGAATTGCTCATTGTCTGTAGATACGTGCATTTTCTTTTATCATACAGTTTACGGAAGTTAGTATTTTGGTTTTAACTCAAAACTTCTGAAGGATACGTTTGCAACAAAATGCATATGCATTACTAAATCAACGTTATCAGTTGAAGGAATGTGTATGGAAGAATTTAGCCTTTGTTACTGTGTTAACTTCTTGCTCCTTGGTGCTTTAGCTCTCAGATGTAACAAGCTTGACAGTATCATAATTACATTATGTTCCTTTTTCAATTAGGGGATATCTAAGGATTATGCTCTCAAATACTTTCCATGTGAAGATACATATATCATTCTCCAGTTGCCTAGGAAAAACAAGGCTTGGAAATGCAGATTGCATATCAGGCCATCCGGCATGTCTAATCCAGGTCGGCGCAGCCTTAATTGGGGCCCCTTTGCCCGTGACAATGATGTGAGGGAGGGTGATATCTTCCTCTTTCAACCAATGACAAATGTGAAGCAGAGAAGATTCCTAGTGACAGTACATCTACTTCACAATGCGACCCTTGATCATTCTGCTTGTGGAAGAGCCGACGTTGGCTCAAATCGTGGAAGTACAAGTGCCAAGAAGATGGGCGGTGTGAAGGAGGAACCACCCACCGATGGTACTAAACTGTTACCACTGCTAGGATGCATGTGCCACACTTCAGTTCCCATTATATCTGTCTGATCTATGTGAAATTTTGTATAGGTGAAGAGTACTCTTCAGAACAAGAAGAGCATGAAGTCTCTGGGGATTCCGAGGGAGCTTCTGAGCCTCTCTTCATCCTGGCTGACAGAGCTTCTCTATCACCAGAACAGAACATGAAATGTCTGGAGAAAGTTGAGGAGATTAAGTTCAAACCGCCCTTTTATGTTGCTATCATGAGCAAAAGCAGTGTGTGTCAGCGTGGCAGCCGATGTTCTGCGAAGCTAGTAAGTTCAGGGAAAACATTTTCTCTTGCTTTCTGTCAGTTCCTCAATTGCATAGGTGTCCTCTGATAAGATAAATAGCAACAAATCTCCCAAGTATCTCTGCACCTGTGTCAGTCTAACATTTGCCCTGTGTTCTAAACAGCACTTTGGCTCTCAGTATGCGGCCACATATCTAGTTCAGAAGTTTCCTGCTAGCCTTCATCATGGAGAGAATAGTTCAATCAGTTTGGTGCTTCAGCGGGAGGGTAAGAGCAGATCATGGCCTACCAAGCTGCAATGTAAGTATCGCATGCGAGGCACGAGCAATAAGATGACCTATCTCAATGGATGGCCGTCTTTTGCCCGCGACAACCACCTGCGGGAGGGAGATATCTGTCTCTTCAAGCTGATGGATAATGAGGAGCAGCTGAGGATGATGGTCTACATTGTACGCCGCTAGAAATGTTAAGCATGTCTTGCATGCTGCTGCTGCAATGATCTTGAACTCTGGGAGTGGAAAACTATGTGTGGCTTATATCCAAATGACGGGCTCGTACGTACAACAAGAAACTTCTCTGCTTATCTATATCATTAGACATAATCTTAGTGTTTTCTTACTTCTGCCAGAACTTTCTTTCTTTTATCGGAATGTAATTTGGATGTTTCAAGTTTGAACAAATTATTATGTGTTGCTAAGGTTGATTTGACTTGCCCGCCAAACAAAAAGGTTGATTAGACTTGCCCGCCAAAAAAGGTTGATTTGATTGAACTTTTACTTTTTACGGGATTCACTATGAGAAATGTTCGCCTTGCATTCTGCTGGTACGTTGATCTTGAACTCTCAGAGCGAAAGGTATGTGGCCTTTCTCGAAAGGAGGCAGTCATTGATCAGGAAACTTACGTGTTTATCATTAGACGATTATCTTGGTGGTTTCTTGGTTCTGTGAGAACTATGTTAATTGAGAGTGCTTTGGATGGCTCAGTTTGACCAATCTGTGATGTGTTGCTGACTGCAGAAGCGAGAGGATTTGTTTTGAGAATACGGGATACTGCTGGGGTAAATAGAAGTGCACAGAAAGAATTTGAGGCACACTTAATGTACAGTTCAGACAGAAAAGGTAAAAAAAAAAAAAGAGGCACTCTTGGGCATTGCCTTCTCTTCATAGACAGAATTACAAGTTGTACTATACAACAAGATGAGATCACAAAGAATCAATCAGATATGATATGCTAATGATCATATTCCTAATTATGGAGATATTTACGTTAATGTTCCACACAATCTCAACCGTCTGCCTCGTAATTTCTCCAGCATGACTTTTGTAGTAGATTTAGTTATGCCACTTGATCACTAGAAGACACAAAACTAAGGCTGGTCGTAGTGGGGAGTAACTTATACTAGTGTCATGCATATGACACTAGTCTAAGTTACTACCTTCATAGTGCAAAGTAACATAGTAGTAGTGTCATAGAGGACCTCATTTATTAGTTTGTAGACTCATTTTGTCTGGGAAAGCGCTATGTTACAGTAACATATTATGTTACCACTTCTCATTAACTACATATCGTGTACGCTAAAATTTCTTGGAGTATGCTATGTTACTAGCTAAGTTACTCCCACTATGACTAGCCTAACATCCAATGCTACGTGTGCCACCTTTTCTCTGACGAAGTGGAAGTCCACCTCAATATGCTTCGTCCTTGCATGAAATACTGGGTTTGCAGTTAAGTGGATGGCGCCCAAATTATTACACCATAAAACTGGTGGACGTGGTAGAGATACTTCCAGTTCCCTAAGCAAATATTGCACCTATGTAGCTTCAACTGCACCATTTGCAAGAGCCTTGTATTCTACCTCGGTACTAGATCATGAAACTGTGGGTTGTTTTCGTGCACTCAATGAAACCAAGTTAGGCCCAAAAGAAGACCAGAAAACTGCCCGTGGAGCGTATGTCGTTGGCACATCCCACCCAGTCAGCATCCATGAAGACACTCAGAAGTGTGGAGCTTTACCGGTGAATGTTAAATCCAGTCGTCCCAGTACCCCTGATATACCTTAGTATGTGCATGACAGCCTTCCAATACACATCAATAGGTTTGGACAAATATTGACACAACTAGCTTACAGGAAACGAAATATCAAGATGAGTGAGCGCGGGATACTGCAACCCTCTAACCATACTCTGATAGCTGAAGGCATCATCAATAGTGATTGGAGTACCAGGATATGCTGCCAACTTGTTAGTTGCTGACATGGGAGTAGAAACCTCCTTTCAATTCTCCATGTGTGCACGATGAAGATGGTCATTAGCATACTTGCTCCGGGAGAACACCATTTCTCCTTAATTTTAGGTTGCTTCACACTACTACAAAAAAGCTTATAGATGGCCTCTAATGAGTGGCGGGCTCTGCCTAGCACCCGTCATAACTAGTTTAGAGAAGTATCAGTGGCGGGTATTGTTACTTGACCGCCACTGGTTCTTACACCATAGTGGCGGGCGTAAATAAGCACCAGCCACTCTTACACTGTTCTGAATTTCTTCGTGGGCAAAACACTGGCCGCCACTGGTTCCTGGCCAAGCAATGGTGGGGAGTGAAAAGCGCCAGCCACAGCTATATTCGAGTGACCCGCGCCCAATGTTTTCAAAATTTGCAAGGATTAACAGTGGCGGGCGAGTCAATTGCAAGAAACCACCATATTTGTGGCTAGGTTTGCAGGAAACTATCAAGTCGTTAATCTGTTGCAAAAAACACCGTAAAATCTCTTAACCCGTTGCAAAAAGCACTGAACAGCCGTTTAGCCTCGTTTGATCTCTTTTCCGACAGGTGGGCCCCGAAAACGCGGACGTGGCTCGACGGACAGGCAAACGGCGCCGTTAGGAAGAAAACGGTCAACCCGCCGCGCCGGTCGGTCCTGTCAGTGCTCGCCAGACAGATCCCCCGCGCCCCCTCTCTCTCTCTCTCGCCCCTCTCCTCTGTCTCCTCTCTCTGGCTCTGGTCGCCGTCGGTGAGAAGCCAGCTCGCCGCCGTCCGCCATGGTTTCGTGGAGCGACGACAGCGAGGAATCGGGCTACCAGTACTCTTCAGGCGGCTCCCCTATCAAGGTCAGTGATCTGTACTCGTAGCTAGGGATCTCTGAGCTAGGGTTTCGGTTTGGGGATTTTGTTTTTGCTGCTCATTTTGAACCCGTGAGATGGATTTTGTGCGTTTCTTTTGTTGATGTAGATCCCGGCTACAATCGAGGACCCGAACTACTCTGGTGTTGACGATGAGGTGATGATGATGTGTGAGCATGGCCAGCCAGCAAAGAGGCATGTTTGCTTCTCAGGCATTAGCACTGGGAGGAGGTTCCTTGCCTGTGGACTTGATGTGAGTGCTAGCAAAAATCTGTAGTTTGCTTATTTTGTTAAGAAACTACAAATTGTTCATAAGCACTGTTCATTGTTCATGTTCACTGTTCACCTAGTAGTTTAGTTAAAGGTACTGTCATGTACCATACCATAGTGAGTGAGTGAAATAAATGAATTGTTCATACATATAAATGAACAACACCACAGTGATATAAATGAAGTAAATGAATTAAATTGTGCTGTTAAAAAATAAGTACATAGATATAAAATTAAGGTATCCATAGTGACTGAGTGAAGTAAATTGTGTTGTTAAAAAGTATCACAATGCATTGTTCATAGATATAAATGAATTAAGGTATAAATGAATTGAAGTGAATTGTATTGTGCTGTTAAATGAATTAAGGTATAAATGAAGTAAATTCAGTGTAGTATGCTGTTAAAAATTCAGATATAAATGCAGAATTATGCATGTGTAGTATACAATATTTGTTTTGAATTGGACTGAATAGAAGTGAAGTGAAAAAGGAAGTAAATGCATTTGTACTTGTTGTTTTGCAGGAAGCAAGCAGCTGTGGTGTTGTTCAGTGGGTAGATGAGGAGTGGCCAGAGCATCTGCAGAATGCTCTTCACAAACTATGGCTTTTGTATGAGGATTGCCAGCGTGCTAATAGGATGGCATGTCTGGAACATGCATCACTTGTCCACAATCTCACATCACAGAAGAACAAGCTACAGGAGACTTATGAGAAGCTTGTTGAGGATGTGAACAACCTACTTGATACCCAGGATACCCAAGACAATATTCCCAATGAAAATGAAGTCCTACAAGGTGAACATGAGGAGATCACTCCTCCTTTGGACAACAATACTTCATCTTTGAAGGAACAGCTGGGTGCAATGGATGCTGAGAACAAAGAACTGAAGCAAAAGGTTGACCAGTTGAGGAGCATTCAGGTTGCCCAAGGTAATGTGATTAGGAATCTGAAGTTTGCTCATTTGAAGGAGAAGGAAAAGTTGAGCACTGAGAGGAGGAATTTGGAGTTTCACATTGCTGATCTTGTCAAAGCTAGTGACAAGAACAAGAGAAAGCTGAAGGACATCAAGGGTATTTGTGATGAAGAGTGATTTGTAATCTGACCATGTGGGTCATTATCTTAAGTTTCAAGCATTGAACTATGGCTTGTAATGTGTGAACTAGTGGCAGTTTGCAGTATTTGAAGTATGGTGTAGCCTTGAACTATGTCTTGTAAGCTTTGAACTATGGTGTCATGATGTTAACTATGTTGTTGACTAGAGTTGTTAAGTATGATGTTAACTATGGTGTCATGATGTTAACTATGTTAGTGAATAGAGTTGTTAAGTATGATCTTAACTATGTTAGTGACTAGAGTTGTTAAGTATGATGTTAAATATGTCATTGATGTTAACTATGGCACCCTAGATGATGGAATGAGGATATCTTGGATATCATCGACGTCGAGGCACCGTAGATGATCAAATTAGGTTATCTTGGATGCCGTCGACGTCGAGGCACCGTAGATGATCAAATTAGGTTATCTTGGATGCCGTCGACGTCGAGGCACCGTAGATGATCAAATTAGGTTATCTTGGATGCCGTCGACGTCGAGGCACCCTAGATGATCAAATTAGGTTATCTTGGAAGCCGTCGACGTCGAGGCACCGTAGATGATCAAATTAGGTTATCTTGGATGCCGTCGACGTCGAGGCACCGTAGATGATCAAATTAGGTTATCTTGGATGCCGTCGACGTCGAGGCACCGTAGATGATCAAATTAGGTTATCTTGGATGCCGTCGACGTCGAGGCACCCTAGATGATCAAATTAGGTTATCTTGGATGTCATCAACGTCGAGGCACCGTAGATGATCAAATTAGGTTATCTTGGATGCCGTCGACGTCGAGGCACCGTAGATGATCAAATTAGGTTATCTTGGATGCCGTCGACGTCGAGGCACCCTAGATGATCAAATTAGGTTATCTTGGATGCCGTCGACGTCGAGGCACCGTAGATGATCAAATTAGGTTATCTTGGATGCCGTCGACGTCGAGGCACCGTAGATGATCAAATTAGGTTATCTTGGATGCCGTCGACGTCGAGGCACCGTAGATGATCAAATTAGGTTATCTTGGATGCCATCGACGTCGAGGCACCGTAGATGATCAAATTAGGTTATCTTGGATGCCGTCGACGTCGAGGCACCGTAGATGATCAAATTAGGTTATCTTGGATGCCGTCGACGTCGAGGCACCGTAGATGATCAAATTAGGTTATCTTGGATGCCGCCGACGTCGAGGCACCCTAGATGATCAAATTAGGTTATCTTGGATGCCGTCGACGTCGAGGCACCCTAGATGATCAAATTAGGTTATCTTGGATCACAGTAGTAGCCACATTCATCACACTTATTAGCAAACAATAAGAAAATTAGGAGCCACAACTAACCAGAAGCAACACCAAGTTTGGAACATCAACAGCTAACTAGAAGCAACACAAGTTTTCATCACAGCCCAACAATTCCACTAGGTACCTTACATGAAAGTACTCATGACAACCAGAATAAAGATGTTTTGAACATCAACAGCTAACCAGAAGCAACACAAGTTTTCATCACAGCCAGAATAAAGTACTCATGACAAGTTTAGAACATCACAACCAAAATGCAGATGTTTTGAACATCATCAGCTCAACACAACTTCACTTGCTCCCTTGAGAACAGTTGAACCACTCAGACATCTTAAAGGATGGCTTCCTCACTCTTCCACTACTTGCAACTCTTGGGGGGATGAACTTGTTTCTTCCTCTTGGACCAGCAGCAGTAGAGGAACTTGGACCAACAACAGTAGTAGAAGAACTTGGACCAGCACCAGCAGTAGAAGTTGCAGTCCTTGTAGTTTTAGCTTTCTTTGTTGCCCTTGTAGCAGGAGGAGCAGCAGCTGCAGCAGGAGCAGAAGGAGCTCTCCTTGGTGCACTGGGAGCTGAAGCAGGAGCAGAAGGAGCTCTCCTTGCTACCCTTGGAGCCCTTGAAGCTGGTGGTGCTGGAGCTGCAGTTTGAGCAGCAGTAGGAGCAGAAGGAGCAGATACAGTTCTGGGTGTATCATCTCTCCTGTTTTCCTGAAATTACAGCATACAAATGTTAGAAACTGGTATGTGAAATTGTACAAAAACCTACTACAATAGTTACCTGGTGTTGGTTCATTCTCATAGCTAGGGCTGGTTTCAGAGCCTGCTTGCAACTAGTGTATCTATGCCCAGTCCTATTGCAATTGCTACAAGTGATAGTTGCCATCCTAGATGTATCCTTTGGAGCTGGCTTTTCAAACTTGCTCTTTCTCCTCTTTGTCTCTCTGTTTCCTGGCTTTTCTTTGAACACTGGTGGTTCAATGTCAGGGGTTCTAGTCTTTGGCCACAAATCAGGCCCAGGCACAGGGAAAACTATTGGACTATAAGCTGCCTTATACATTGGTTTCTTGAAGAAATCATGAACAAAATCTTCTGACACAAGTTTTGCCTTGTTGATTGCAGAAACAGCATGATTGCAAGGTACTCCACACATGTCCCACTTCCTGCAACCACATGTATGATGCAACAAGTTAACTGCATATGTGCTTTCTCCACTTGTCACCTGGAAGAGATCAGGTCCAGCTTTGATAGACTGACAAAACCTAGAATGATGTTTTGCTTCCTCTAGCTTCTCAGCATATGTTGGGCATATCTGCCACATAGCAGTCTCAGTCTTTGTCCTATTTGCATTGAACTTCACTAACAACTTTGTCCTGATCCCATCTACCATGGTTCTAATGGGTTTGGCTCTGACATCAAGTATCATCTTGTTAAAAACTTCACTTATATTGTTAACTACCAAGTCAGTTTTGCAATTGTTGTCCATGGCATGCCTAGCCCATGTATGTTTTGGTATCCTAGATAGCCATTTCCAAGCTGGCTCACACTCCTTTTTCATGCCTTCCATTGCTGTTACATAACCATGCTCAGTATAGGAATAACTTGCCTGATACATGTATTTCTTCAACTCTTCCCCTCTAAAACCAGCTGTTTGAAAGTTCTGATAAATATGTCTAAGGCAGAATCTTTGTTTGCAATTGGGGAATACATTGTTTATGGCTGTAAGAAGGCCCTGTTTGAATGAACTACAGTTTGAGAATACTACAACAATGCCATGTTGAAATTAATAAACAAAGACAATTAATAAGCAATGCAAGCAATGATTGAAGTAGAGATAGTAGTACCTTTTGCCTGTCAGATATAATAGTGTAGTACCCAAACTTGCCTGACTCACCACCAATGGCATATTTTAATTGAGTAAGAAACCAAGACCAGCTTGCTGTGTTTTCCTTGTCCACTATTGCAAAAGCAATGGGAAATATGTTATTGTTTCCATCTCTTCCAGTGGCAGCCAAGATTTGTTGCCCTGTGGTCAACTTTATGAAGCAACCATCCACACCTATCATACAAGATCACAAGTAGATTACCAACAAATTATTGGGTGTGCACATATAAATGTAGAGTCACTAGTTAATTAGTAGGTGTGCACATACCTATGAATGGTCTGCAACCATTAAGGAAACCCTCTTTGCAAGCATTGAGGCAGATGAACAAGCCATGGAATCTTGGGTTTTTGCTTGGATGTAGTTTCAGATGCTTTGTTGTGACAATGCATCTACTTCCTGGATTGGTTTCTAGCACAGCTTCTAGGTAATCCCTTATCCTATGATATTGTGCCTTCTGATCTCCTAGGACTACATTTTTGGCTAGCTTTCTTGCCCTATAGGCCATATGTATAGATACCTCTATTCCATGCTTTTGCTTCAAGTTTGAAATTATAGTCTGGACAGGTGTGTTGGGGTCTGTCCTCAACTGTTGCTCACATTCATGTGCCAACCACTTAGCAGTAACTTTTGTGCTCTCTCCTACTACTGGGCAGCTGTGGTGCAAGTTCAGTTTCTTTATACAGAATGTCTTCTCATGTGCTATCTGAGAAGCTGCAATGAAAAATGGACAATTCTCAAATTTGCAGACAGCTATAATCCTGTCTGGACAGTTCCTGTGGAAGGCATGGTTCCTATTTTGTGAGATGTGAAAATTAAGAAGTGCCCTCCTGAACTGGGTCACATCTAGGAAACAAAGCTTCTTCATAAATTGCTCTTCTGGGTTCTCCCTTTGCTCATCATACCAAACTCTGGGCTTCTTCTTTTTAGCCCTGCTCTTCCTATCAGCTGGAAGCTTCACACATGGTATTTGAGCCCCATCATTATCCTCATGACTTAGGTCACCAGGGTTGCTCTCCTCATCAGATGAAGGAAACCAATCTTCCTCAATAATCTCATCCAAACTAGAATGAGATCTTGTAGTTGGCCCCTTTCTTTTACTTCCTCTGCTACTTCCTCCTATGCTGCTCCCTTCCTCCTCCTCCTCCTCCTCCTCCTCTGGTGCCTTCTCCTCCTCCTCCTCCTCCTCCTCCTCCTCCTCATCTGCTTCATATGGCTCATCCACATCAGTGTCCCCTTCAATATGATGAAGTGGATCATCTCTATGCTTCTTCATTGCCTCAAGCCTAGCAATTATATCCTCATCTGCTAGTAAATCTGTGTCACTGTCACTATCAGTGAAATCTTCAGCCATTAGCTCTGGAAGTTTTCTTTTAGCTGCCTTGTATTTCTCTTTTTCTTTCCCCTTTTTCCTGAACTTCTCAATCTCTTCATTCCTCTTCTGCTCCATCAGTTGCTCAATTTGCTCTTGATCTAGGTCTTGCTCCATGAAATACTCATGCCTCTCTTCACCAATCTCCATTGCAAATTCTGGTGCACACTTCTGCTTCAAAAATGAACTCTCCTGTGTGTTAATGACCTACACTGGCACTGCTTGTGGCTTTGTTGGGCTAGGAAACAGTACTCCTGCTGTATCTATCTCATACACCACTGGCACACCTATTTCAGATAATGGAACCTGCTCCTCACAAACTGGTCCAATGTTCAAATCACTAGGTCTTGGAGCATCACTTCTGATGACTGTTATGTTCACCACCTTCTGACCTTTGATAACTAGGTCATCCAACATTTCCTCCACCTTATCATCATCTGTCAGTTCTTCCATACCTGAAACCCCAACACCTGGATCTCTGACATAATACATAAAGTCTGTCATCCCATAACCTTCAAGCTCTATAAGTGCAATCAGATTGTAAAATGTGATATCATCCACATTTAGGCTTCTTTCAAGATTATCTCTGTCATGGAAATGGAATCTGACTTCCCACACTTCATCATTCAATCTACAGTTCAAGTAAAGCAATTCAGTTCAAGTAAACAATTCAGTTAAAAATACAGTTTAAGTTAAAAATTCAGTTAAAAGTTAAAGATTCAGTTATATATTCAGTTAGTACAAACAATTCAGTTAATGTTTTACTTAAAGATTTAACTAAAGTTTCAGTTAAAATACAGTTTAAATTAAAATTACAGTTTCAGTTAAAATATAGTTTAAGTTAAAATTACAGTTTCAGTTAAAATACAGTTTAAGTTAAAATTACAGTTTCAGTTAAAAGTTAAATATTCAGTTAGTACAAACAATTCAGTTAATGTTTCACTTAAAGATTTAACTAAAGTTTCAGTTAAAATTACAGTTTCAGTTAAAATACAGTTTAAGTTAAAATTACAGTTTTAGTTAAAAGTTAAATATTTAGTTAGTACAAACAATTCAGTTAATGTTTCACTTAAAGATTTAACTAAAGTTTCCGTTAAAAATACAGTTTAAGTACAGGATTCAGTTATAAATTCAGTAACATTTTCATTTAAATATTCAGTTGTAAATTCAGTAATTGAGTAGGTTGAAATTGAGTTAACATTCAGTAATTTCATGTAATTGAGTAGGTTCAAATTCAGTTTAACATTCAGTAATTTCAGTTAATGTTTAGGTGCCTACTACATACACTTAGAACCCTAGAACTACATAAACACTTCACTTACATGTCTGACCACATAAACAACCTACAACAATAATCCTATAACACTAGAATCACAAACACTTAGAACCCTAACCCTAGAAACCAAATCCGGATACAGAAAGAGAAAACTTACGAGACACCGCCGAAGGAGGATGCGTAGTGATGGCTCCCCTCTGGATCTTCCTTCACGGCCTTGGCGAACGCCCTCGCCGCCGCGTACTCAACACAGTAAGACGGCGACGACGGCTGTGGAAGAGGCGGAGCCTGAGATGGGTTTGAACTGCCGCAAACCTCTGTTGGATCTGCAGGAGCACCACTGCCACCAGATGCATCGCCAGCACCACCGCCACCGCCATCATCACCGCCACGCGAGGTGGCCATCACCGGCGGCGAGCAAGGGCGAGAGAGGAAAGGGGAGCGGGGCGAGAGAGAGGACAGGGGCACGGGGGGGGAGGGGGGACTGTCTCACAAGGACCGACCGGCGCGGCGGGTTGACCGTTTTCTTCCTAACGGCGTCGTTTGCCTGTCCGTCGACCCACGTCCGCGTTTTCGGGGCCCACCTGTCGGAAAAGAGATCAAACGAGGCTAAACGGCTGTTCAGTGCTTTTTGCAACGGGTTAAGAGATTTTACGGTGTTTTTTGCAACAGATTAACGACTTGGTAGTTTCCTGCAAACCTAGCCACAAATATGGTGGTTTCTTGCAATTGACTCGTGGCGGGCTTATAAGCATCCGTCCTCCTACGAATTGTGGGAGCATAAGACTTGTGCAAACCGACTTTGAGTTGTACGTGTAGAGTAAGCCCGCACACACTAAAAGCTACTCCCTCTGTCTTGAAATATAGGACTTTTTTGGTCTAAATGTTTAGAGCATCTATAGTCAGGACTTGGCAAATCTGACCCCACAAACACCCGCGGACGCGTCTGTTGATAGTGACCGGTCATGCCCACAATAATCGATTCCATAACTGGATACCTTGAATTAAAAACCTCAGATTTATACTATTACATGACCAATCTTTAAGTGGAGCTCGTCCGGCTCCGCCGTGCCATGTCCGGCGGTCGGCTACGCCCCTCAGACTATTGGTCCGATCGCTTGTGAGGTAGAGTAGGACATGGGACACAAATGGCCTCACGGGACTTAAGGCATCGCCATCTCCCATGCCCTAGTCTTCCTCGTCAGAGCCCAGAACCCTGACGGTGCCGATGGATGTCAGATCGATGACGGATCCATCTTGGGACGAGCCGGCGACATCTACCACAATGCAGTTGCAGCGCCCAGATTGGTGCACCATACGGGCGCTAGAGAACCCGATCCAACTCGCCAACGTCCACCCCCACGAGGGTTGCCGCCGCCTCCTGTGTCCGCTGCCTCGCACGGTGGGCACGCCACACCATATTTGCGTTAGCCGACGTCCATGTTTCATTCACCTCCACCTCGGAGCGCCAACGAAGGGGTTGCGTGTCTGCAATTTGATGGACAGCCGTTCGGTCATGCCAAGTGTCGCCGGAACACGTAAACATGTAAGGTGCAATCCGGCACAAAATAATCTTGCATGAGTTGGCCATGGCCTCTGATTCTGCTCCGGCGAAATATCCACGAACCAACTTGTGATCCCGGACACTTCGTTTCTCTTCGGGTTGTTGCTATATCCGTTCAACAACCATCGAGATTACCTTTCTTTATCGACATCCATCACACTCTTGGACTCAAAGCTCGAATCAAACAATGAGTCATCAAACAACATTAGCTCCACCATCTGATCCATGTACAGATAATGCGAATCATATGCCATCTACACAAATCAATGAGCCACTATACTTAGGATGTGTTTGGTTCAAGAACGAAGTGGAATGGAATGTCATGGTTCCGTTCCACCGGAATGGGTCGGTTCCGTTTCCGTGTTTGGCTGGGGATAAAATGTGGAATGTAATGGTTATGTTTCAGCGTTTGGTTTGGAGAACCGGAATGGAATCATTTTCACCAATGCAAATGTACAATATGAACAATTACAACCTTTTTATGTTAACAGAAAATTGTACAAGACACATTTCAATTGCAACAGTAATTATCATTCACATGTGTAATCTGATGTCTATATAAAATTTATCATCACTATAATTTTCCTAAGAATTGACAACAAATATTAATTAAGTCTCAAAATCTAGATTACACAAGTACTAATGACAGCAAAATTTGTCAGCAATCTCAACACAGAGCATATAGATGAATCATCAATCAAGCAATGATAAGCTAGAAAAAACCAATCGCTTCACTTGTCCCGGCTTTTGTGCTTGCCGCCGCTGATGCTTGCCAACGCGCCGCCGCTTCCTCTGCAATTTACGCTCCTTGCTGCCCTGGCCGCTCCCTGCTGCCCATGTGTAGCCATCACTGGCAAGCTGGCTACTGCCCCTTCCGCCGCTACGGAAAGACAGAAGGAAGACGAGTTGGACGGCCACGCAATCTGCTTCTGCATGTGCGCCGCAACGAACTGGGTGCCTCGGTGCGCTCGGCTTGGACGCGGCCGGGGCGGCTGCTAGCGCGAGGCGAGCAGCGCTAGCGCGAGGATGGGGCAGGAGGGTTCGGCGGCACAGATCGAAGGAGGAGGCCCGGCGACGCAGATTGAGGGAGGAAGAGAGACCAGGGAGAGGCGCCGCAGGAGGGAGGAAGAGGAGTGCGCGACCGGTTCCGCGTGATTCCTCCGATTTGGAGGTATCGCTGCGTTCCGGATCTGGGCCGAATATTTGTTCGGTGGGAACGACTGGGTTCCATTCTCTTCGTCAACCGAACACGAGAACAAGGCCTAGGATCGGGTCCGACCCATGCCATTCTAGTTGATGACCGAAACCAAACACACCCTTAGTATACAAGAAATGGTTGGGAAAGTTAATATTGAAGTGGGCATTTGCATTCAAAATCGTTAAAATGACGGTGGGCAATTGCATTCCAATCGTTAAACGGAATTGCTCCACACACGACAGCCTGTGGCCGATCTATACACGATAAAAAATCCCGCGGACAGAGTGTGGGTTCTGGACGCGATTCCATGGCTGGGATTCATCGTCGTGCGCTGGTCGTCTAAATCAGTCGTTCGCCTAGTAGTGCTCATCGTTAAAATGACGGTGGGCATTTGCATTCAAAATTGTTAAAATGACAGTTAGCATGACGATGGGTCAACTTTGCTGGAGTCGCTACCTGGTAAGGACATCTTTAACGTAGACATTCAAACCACCAGCAATCATCATTGAAGCAGTGCGGTGGTAGACAGCGCTGTCGACGCCGCATCCTGGTTTTACGACTGTTCAATGCCGGAGACACTTGACGGATGGGACGGGGGTGGTTCTTTGTGCATTCAAACCGGTTGCCCGTCAGTCTGTCTGCCGGCATTAAACAAGTGTGACAGCCAAGAAACCCACTTTCACGCCCACATTCACACAACCTCAGCTTGGCCTGACCGGGCCCGGCATGATCTGCACTACATCCACTTGCACTCACGATCCTTCTTCGTGCGCGTGGCAGAGGGGCACGGTGCATTGTTCACACAGATCGCTACGGAGGCAGATGAAGAGGACACGCGGGTGAACTCGGGTGTCGCCAGCTTTGCGTCGGCCATGCCGCCCACGCGTTTCATGCCCGACCGCAACAACAATGAGGCTAGCTTGTCCACGGCCGGTGATATGTCCACACGACGGACTCCAGCGATGAAGAGTAGGAGGTAGTAAATAGACGCCGCGTTGTCTCGTGTCCCTGTCATATTCTTCCCTTCTTGCGGCTGCACTTTTCGGGGCTCACGACCGGTAAGCTTACCGAATATGGAAAGACAGAACGTGGAACACATACGCCTCCATGGTCGATGAATATTTTAGACTAGGCCGGCTTCGTACAGGAACGGCGACAACATGGTGTTGGCGGCAGTAGCGGCCATTGAATGGTCTCGGAATCTTGATGTAATTTTTACTACGATTTAGATGCTTTGTATTTATGATAAACTTTTAAAATAGATTCAATCTTTTTGACGAAAAGAAGTGTTGTTCGGTTTTGTTTTGTTAAAATATGTTTAAATGTAATAATCTTGGTCAGGTTTAAACGAAAATCATCCGATTTACGTAAATATTTTTCAAAATTTATGTGGACATGAATGAAGCTCTCATATCAATATCACCGGACATGAAAGGTACATTATCCAATTTAGGGGTCCACCAGATCTTCAACGCCGACCCGCAAATTTTCTCCCGCATTCGTCCATGAACAAGGAGAATTAGTCCGCGAACATGGATGCAGGAGGCTACCATCCAACCGTAACTGCATACATCCGATCTTATTATTTTTGAAAGCCCGCGCATTCAAATAGCCGCATACATAGAATTGAGATGTTCAAATGGTCGTACGCATAGGGTACAGACGTACAAATAGTCACGCGCAACATCAGTTCAAATTTAAATATTACATTCCAATATATTTGTCCCCTTTAACCGCACACTGATGCTCAATCAGATTTTTCTTCAGCTGGTCGTGAGTTGGTCGATGCTGAATTTGCTGATGCATTTGAATAAACTCTTGAAATGTGTCTGGATTTTGATCTGAAAGTTGGATAGGAACACCCATGTTCTCAAATTCTAGAACTGGGGCAGCATCCTCACCCCCATCCTCAACGATCGTGATGTGCATGATCACACAACAAGGCATCACCTCCTACAAGGACTCCGGATCCTATTGTTTATCAGGTCCATGAACAACTGCAAAAATGCCTGTAGAACGACTCCAAATGCCCTCTTAACATCATTTCTAGCTGCTTCTTATCTTTGCGCAAAGTGAGACTTTGTTTGGCCAACTGGATTAGTGGTGCTGACAAAAGTAGCCCATGAAAGATAGATACAGTCAACCACATAGTAACCCTTGTTGTATTCATGTCTATATACAATATCGTGGCAAAGAGGAGCTTTTCCTTCAGTCAGCCTCACAAACAAAGGTGATTGTTGTAACACAGTGATGTCATTGTGAGACCCGGGCATGTCAAAGACAACATGTCAAATCCAAAGATCCACTGCTGCAATTTCTTCAAAAATGATGGTGAGCTTCCTAACATGACCCTGATATTGCCCTTGTAAAGCCTTCGGGCAGTTTTTCCATTTTCAATGAATGCAGTCAAGGGATCCAAATAAACCTGGCCACCCCCTTGCTTCTGAGATTGCAAAGAGCGTCTCAGTGTCTGCCACACTTGGTTCTCGCAGGTACTGAGGTCCAAACACCTCAACCACGGCAGTTACAAACTTGACCATGGCATCTCCGCATGTGCTCTCAAATATCCGTATGTACTCGTCCCACGAATCAGGGGTCATGCCATATGCAAGCATCCGGAGTGCAGCCGTGTACTTCTGCTAACCAGAGAATCCAATCTTTCCCATGGTACAAACGATCGAAGACAATCTTGCACTTCCGAAAACGCCGGCAAAAATGGTCTGCGAAGAGTGCATCGGGGAAAAAATAATTGGCCATCAGTGTCAAATGGCCACGCACCCTGTTGCACTTGAGCACTCGAGGATGGCCCCTTATCGATCCCTTAAAATTGAGAAAATGCTCCTCTGCACACTCCGGGTCTTCAAGGACTGCCTGCATCATCACTATATCATCTGAGTACTCCTTGTCGGACGAACCATCGGACGACTCAACATAGTGCTCGTATATGTACTTCAAGTTGGAATCCATTGATACAAAGAAGGGAAAACTGTTTTTAGCTCCGGTAATTCATCGAACAGTTGCCAGGCATGATGAGTATAGCAGTAGCGGATGGTACATGCCGAGGCGGTCGGAGAAAATTGGTTGAACGGCGACAGAGGAGAAGCGGGGTCGAGCCTGGTTGGACGTGAGGGAGACGTAGAGTTTCGGCAGAGGTGTGGCGTGCCGGCCGGGGTGGTCAAGCAGCGGCGAAGGCAAGAGAGAAAGAAGAAAGTGGAGAAAATGGGTGGGCCGAGGTGCCGGAGTCCTACGTTTCTAGTGTCTGGGAATGGTTTTGGGTGGGCCGAGGTGTTGGAGTCCTATGTGTCTGGTGTCCAGACTCCTGCAAAGCTCCCCACGTTTGTCTTCGGTTTGCGGGAGAGAACATGCCCAGATGGCGCCATGACCGATACAAAATCGGGTTAGATGACTTCCACGCTCTGGTCAGTACAGTCCGGACGTATGCGAGGGGTTCGCGGTCTGCTTGAAGATGCCCTAAGCTACTTTGCCGTTATCCCATTCGCAAAAAAATACAAAAATACTTTGCCTTTATCTAGTGAGTCAACACTTTGCCTTATCTAGTGAGTCACCGCAGGCTTAGATATTTTTGGGGGTTATATCGGTATGCACGACTAGAGATTTGGGATTTTCTTCGCCAGTTCGTCTCTGAGTCTGAGCTCCAGTTCGAGGACACCGCCCAGTCGCCCACCAGGTCTCTGCCTCGACCCCGTCGGCGGACACCGCTCACCAGGTCTCTGCCTCGACTGCGTCGGCCGCCGGGACTCCGCTTGAGAGGCAAGTCTTTAATCAGTCTGTCCAGCCGGCGGTGGGATTAGGTTTGCCCTGTGCTATTTTTCTCCAATGCGAGCAAGATTTCTCATACATGTTCTACTCATATTCTGCATCTCAAGCTCAAGTAATCAGTCGGAAGTTTGGAATTTAGACCATGACTGTTTGTTTAGATGTGGATTATGGCTGCGGATTTTACCGTATTCATCAGAATCTTATGAACAGCGTGATTTGTGCATTTATTGACACTCGATGTTTTTCTTTCTTTTTCATATTTGATCACAAATTCACGAGTCATTACACAGAAATTCTACTTCAAAAGCAACTCCACTTTTTTTATGACTAAAAGGGGTTTCTCTGCTGCACTGAGAGGAACAGAGGCGAATCTGATCCACTAGAGCTGGTCGAACCATGTACACCAGAGGGTTTGCAAAAGTTGCAAATGTACACCAGTGGAGCTGTCTGCTGAATGGGAAAGTTAGGCACACAAATTTATAAATGATATAAATAACTGAAAATGGAATGTAATTAAACTTTGATGCTGACGGGGTAGTGCAGTCCTGGGTGCTAATTCTGTAACTACCTCTGTCGCTTTCAGAACCTCCCGCTTGCATTTGATGTGCTAGAATTAGGCGGCACATAATCTTTTCTTATGCTTGTACTGCTTTTGCACTGGATGATTTTTATATCTGATGATAGTGGAACCCGGCAAAACGTTGGTCGATCGTATGGACAAATAAATCAGGAACGCAAACCAAAGGAGGGCTCAATATCAATGTCAAAACAAAGTCAGCTGTACGATCAATGTACCAAGTAGTATTGGGCATTTGACCAAATTCCCCCAAAAGATCTTAGGACATCATAGTGATATTGAGTGATTTTAGGGTATCATAAGTTATGCAAACAACTTTGAATAAATGTCAGCTGACCTTTTTTTTTCTTTTTCGGAAAGGGGAAGACCCCAGCATATGCATCAAGCGATGCACAATGCCAATTAATTTAACATGAAACAAGCCCAAGTCACCAAGAAAAAAAAGAATTAAAATCAAATAAGACCACATCCGGTCTATAACGAGATTACATGATTTATCCACATACTCTATTACTTGCTCTCGAGCCAAACTGATTGAACAAACCCCGTGCATCTGTTTTTCGCAGGGTGCACTCAAAAGTCATAAGAGCATGTGTTTCTACATGTTGCAGTGATGGCCACCTATAGATGGACGCCATAGCTCTGAAAATAACCTATAAAAAATTTAGGAATAGATGACCGGTTAAAGACACACTCATTCCGGCAATTTCAAATTGCCCAAAGAATAACACAAACTTCCACACGGATTTGGAATATGAATATGCTCTCATGGAGAAAATAATGTTCTATTGGAAAACATCAACGCACAGGTAAGACCGTACGTAAGGGTTGCTCCATAAATGACTAGCCTCGATCTGTCTGTTTGCCTTTCAGTTTGATGGAGCTCCCTTCGTAAGAGAAGCTTTGGAAGGACATTCCGCATTCCTGCTACACGGCGGTTTTGCTACGATGGAAGAGGAGACAACCTTTCAAGACTTGTTGGGTTTCGAGTTCTTCCTGATCCTACTCCCGAATTTCTTGAAGAAACTGGTACAGTTCACACAGTCTCTCACTTTCTGTTTCATTTTAGTTCTGTTTCTATGCTTTGATCTTCGGTCAGTGGTCTGTTTGGTTGGCTCAACACTACACTTTTGATTTGATCGCTGCTTAATCCTCGTCGCAGAGGCTGCCAGACAAGTTCGCCAAGGTGCTCGACGGCCGTGAGCTTCAGGAAGTGAAGCTGAGGGAGGCCGGGCGCAGGCGTCACTTGTGGGACATGGAAGTAGTGTTGGACGCGGAGGGCCACATGTACCTGGGGCATGGATGGGAGCAGTTCGCCCGTGCTCACGGCCTGCGGCTCGGGCACTTCCTCGTCATAAGCTACGACAGCCATGTCGTGCTAACCGTGAAGGTGTTCGACCAGAGCATGTGCCGCAGGCACTACCAGCACGACAACGATGCCAGTATGCGTCTTTTAATTCTTGCTCTTCTTTGCCTTCCTCTCAATACGGTGGTTGTAGCTTCTACGAATAAGTTAAAGAAGACTTTTTTGCATTTTGCCAGGCAGTGCGAGCACCAGTGACAGTGGCAGCACCGTGGTAAGCTTTTTATGCAATGTTCCACTCTTTGCCTGAAATTTAGTCATGCGTCTTCTCTTCTTCAAGTCTGTAGTGTTGATTTGCCCTCTTTCTATGCCATATTCATGACAGTTTCCCCTTTCTATGGACAAAGTTTTCCCCCCTTCGACCATGTACCCCACAGCCCCACTTTAGTATGACATGGATCTTCTTGCCTCCTTTTGGCTGCATTCTTGATTAGATGCTATTTTCAATTACTTAAATGATTTCCGCATCCTTTGCCTAGTTTCCTTCATGAAAATATGTATTACTATAATACTATCGACAATTTGCATGTTTTCTCATCATGTACATGGTTCGACCTCTGGCATAGCAGGGAGCAGAGGGGGAAGGGGAAGTGCCACCGCAGACAGGGGCAGAGGAAGACGATGGGGAGCAGGTAACCCAGTTCTCTAAAGTCTTCGCCTCTAGCAAGTTGTGCACTGTCCGATTCATACTGCTGCCCAAATAAAGGATGGAGTGTTTAAGTGTATATCTGCAGTCAAAATCAAGCTCACATGCATAGCGTATATATTAAATGCCTGAACTATATAGTAATTTTCTTTTACAAACACCTAATGAATGTATTAGGAATCATATATCAGTGCTTATGAGTTATGTAGATGCCTGAAACATCAACTTTGGATATATCGAGGGAGCACATTATTGCCAGTTGCATAACTGTCACTTGCAGACATCCAACATAGATGCTTAGAGTACATTGCATAATTTTGAATTACTCTCTCCTTTCCAAATTAATTGAAGTTCTACGTTTGTTGTAAGTCAAAGTTTCTTAAGTTTGACCAAGTCTATTGGAAAAAAGGGGTTAAGACTTACAAACTAAAGTATGGCATATGATCAAAATCCCACCAAATGATCTTAGGTATCATACAGACCACAAAGAGCATGAGCTCTGCTTTTGAACTTGGAAGAGGGCATCATACTGATCTTCAATGATCAGGGTATCAAATTAGTTATGAAAACACCTTTGAATAGTGCCACCTGATATAATATATGATTCTTTTTACAGGTCATATACAAGATGAGTAATCCATGCGATTCAGATGGAAGCCAGAAGGGAAGATGTTATTCTTCTGAGGAATTGTCAGGTTAAGTTGTGTAATCAGATTATGCAGTTACCCTCCAGCACATGCTTTCTTACTGTTGAAATATTTGTACAGCAGAAGACAGTCCATCTGTAGACAATTCTGTGGAGCCAGCTAATCTACAGACGGTTTCGAATAACTATGTCATATCAGCACAGTGCTATCCTACAAAAGCACAGAAGGTGAAAATAGACGCACTTATAGAGAAAATTCAACCTAAAATCACAGTGCTAGTTGTACAGATGAAGAAGACGAATGCAAAACGGCATGGCACTCTGGTACGTAAGTTTTACCATGCATTTTGTATGAAAAATGCTCACTCTCTTTACCAACACGCATTATCTTGTTATAATACTATTTAAGTCGGTCATCCTTTCGGTTCTAACTCAAAACTCTGGATGGTATGCTTGCAACGAAATGCACATGCATTACTAAATCAACATTATCGTTGCCATTTTGATGGTCTTAGCTTTTAAATTCTATACTACAGTTGTCATACTATATAACAAGGTTAATAGTATCAAAATCACATTCTGTTCCTTTTTTCAATTAGGTAATACAAAAGGATTATGCACGCGAGCACTTTCCATGTGAAGATACAACTGTCATACTCCAGCTGCCTGGGAAGAAAAAGCATTGGAAATGCACATTCCACATCACGCCATCTGGTATGCCTGATGCAGGTCGGCGCAACCTCAATTTGCGCAACTTTTCCTGTGACAATCATGTGAGTACTGGTGATATCTGCCTCTTTCAACCAATGACAAATGTTAAGCACAGAAGATTCAGAGTGACAGTCCATCTCCTTCACAAAGTGAGCATTGCGCATTACCCTGGTGGAAGAACTGACATTGTCTCGAATCATGGAAGTACAAGTGCCACGATGGGCGGTGTGAAGGAGGAACCACCTACCGATGGTAATAAAATGTTGGCACTCCTAGGATGCATGTGCACTTCAGTTCCCATTATATCTATCTGATCTATGTGAAAACTTGTCCAGGTGAAGTGTACTCTTCAGAACATGAACAATGTAAAGTCTCTGAGGATTCCCAGGGAGCTTCCGAGAGTCTCTTCATCCTGGCTGACAGAGCTTGTCTAACACCAGCACAGTATTTGAAATGTCTGGGGAAAGTTGAGGAGATTAAGTTCAAACCGCCCTTTTATGTTTCTATCGTGAGCAAGAGCATGCGTCAGTTTCCCATGCTAGTAAGTTCAGGGAAAACATATTCTGTTGCTTTCTGTTAATTCCTCAATTGCATCTGTATCCCTCGATAAAATAAATAGCAACAAATTTCCCAAGTATCTCAGCACCTGTGTTATGTATATAAACATTTGACCTATGTTATGTATATAAACAGAACTTTGGCTGGCAGTACGCAGCCAGATATCTGCTTCAGAAGTTTGCTGCTGGCCATCATGATGGAAATAATAGTTCAATCAGTTTGGTGCTTCAGCGGGAGGTGAAGAGCAGATCATGGACTACCAAGCTGAATTATAGGCATCGCACGCTAGACACGACCAACCGGATGGGCATTTACAAAGGATGGGAGTCTTTTGCCCACGACAACCACCTGCGGGAGGGGGACCTCTGTCTCTTCAAGCTGATGGATAACGAGGAGCAGCTGACGATGATGGTCTACATCGTCCGCCGCTAGAAATGTTAAGAGTGAAGCATGTCTTGCATGCAGCTGCTACGGTGATCTTGAACTCTGGGGAGTGGAAAACTTGTGGCTTATATCCAAACGAGGGGCTCCCACGTACAACAAGAAACTTATCTGCTTATCTATATCGTTAGACGTTTTCTTAGTGTTTTCTTCTGCCAGAACTTTTTGTTAATCAGGGAGTAATTTTGATTGTACGAGTTTGAACAACTTATTATGTGTTGCTTAGGTTGCTTTGACTGAACTTTTTCTATGCGATTTGCTGTGAGAAATGTTAGCCTTGCATGCTGCTGCTATGCTATGATGATCTTGATCTCTCGGAGCGAAAGATATGTGGTTTATCTCCAAAGAAGGCAGTCATTGAGTAATAATCTTGGTGGTTTCTTAGTTCCGTGAGAACTATGTTAATTGAGAGTGGTTTGGACAACCTATGGATCAGTTTGAACAACCTGTGATGTGTTGCTGACTGCTGATGTTTGAAGGCACTGTTTTTGCATGTGGATTCTCCTCAGCGGCGAGAGGATATGTTTTATAATACGAGATACTGCTGCTGCGTGTATATAGAAGTGCAGCGAAAGAATTTGAGGCACATTAGAGTACATGACTACATGTACGGTTCAGAAAGAAAAAAAAGAGGTACTCTCAAGCGTATGAACCGTATTTGGTCTCAACACTCAACCAATTGAGCTATGATGATGCAGGCACAAAAAACGTTGTAGCTATAATGCAGGTAATCCACTTTTCCCTCAATCAGGGCGTATCCAGCAGGGCCTCAAAACTGGCTTGGGGACAAAAACCAAAATGAGAGCCAGCAGAGCCCTGTTTAGATCATCTCTAGTAGCTCCCTTATTTCAAAGTTGGCACAAAAAGAAGATTGTTAATTAGATAAATGCCATTCTAATTATGGCGATTCCATTTTTTTTTGGAATAAGGGAGCTACTAGCAGCTTGCCTATTTCCATTTTTTTTGTCATCGTCCCTTCAACTCCATGCCATAAAAAACCGCCACTTCACCTCATTGTTGTCGCCCCTTCGACACCATACCGTCGTCATCAGAGCTCGACCCGCCGCACTGATGGCCACATAGCCACCCACCGCCGGTGCTGCTGATTGCCGTACCATGGGCCCATGTTCCGCAGCCGCCACAGCTACATTCCGCCACAGTACGCGTCCCCGTTGTTGCTTCATCTGCCACCACGACTCATGTCGCTGTCGCGCCAGGCTCTCGCTGCCGCAGAGGCAGAAAGTGTCGTGCAGCCACGGCCCGCTCCGTCGGCAAAAGAAGTCGGGGGTGAAGAATCTGAAGAAGACTGTCGCCGCCTCAACTCCAGCCATGGGCACTAGCCGCCTCCGGCAATGAGCACCGTGGAATGGGATCGGGTGTTTTCACGTCTTACTGTAGTGCCATGTGTGTCTTGATTCAATATGTTCATACTTGATGAAACGCACATCATGCCGCAGAGGCAGAAAGTGTCGTGCAGCCACGGCCCGCTCCGTCGGCAAAAGAAGTCGGGGGTGAAGAATCTGAAGAAGACTGTCGCCGCCTCAACTCCAGCCATGGGCACTAGCCGCCTCCGGCAATGAGCACCGTGGAATGGGATCGGGTGTTTTCACGTCTTACTGTAGTGCCATGTGTGTCTTGATTCAATATGTTCATACTTGATGAAACGCACATCATCCAATTCATGATTTAAGAGCAAGAGAACGAGATATTGACTTTTTTTTACATCTATAACTACATTCTCACATTAGCCTCTTCATTGGCCATGATCGGCATGTTTTTTGAGATCGGCGAGTACAACGACGGCGATGATTTCAATCCTATGCCTGAAAGGTTTAATTTTTTTTTTATCACACTTCGATCGTATGCAATGTTTAGAATTATGAATGATGATGCAACGTTTGTGAACTTGGTGAATGAATCATTTTTTCATATTTAGTCAACACTCGATTATGAACTTGATGAATGAATGCTTTGGCATAGACAATATTCCGGTGACGAATAATACATGCAATAAAGTTGATGTTGCAGCGTTGAGGTTTGCCCCTACAACAAATAAGGTTCAAGGTCAAGCAACGATTTGTCAGAGGAAGAAAAGGCATGGTCATGGCATTGGAAAGTGTGTGCATCAATCCTATTACAGGGATCAATCAAAACACGAAGCCTTATTGAAAACGTATTGCCAAGCACTATCACTGCAATGTGGCAGTATCATCTGAACGCACAATCAGTTCACTGAATCATTGGTGGAGTGCAATTCAAGAGTGTTGCAACCGGTGAGCAGGTTGTGTTGCCCAAGTTGATCACAAAGCGTAGTGGAATGACAGAGGACATGCTAGTGAGTATCTAATTTTAGTATGAACTTTGTGGCCCAAAATTTTATTTATGCAATCGTTGCACCTAATTTTTTATGTTCGGTTTTTTGCTTTGCAACTTGACTACACACAAGAACTGTACAAATAGAGGGAACCAAAGGGAGGATTGTTTTGCATGATCCGTTTTGGGGTATTGTCCAAAACAATGAGAAGTGGAAAGAAAGGAACAATGAGAAGAAGGCCAAAAAGGATGCCTATGAAGATGAAGTGCAAGAGGAGGTCGATATGTTGGCCAAGAAATGTTTTTTTGTGTGTTATACAAAAAAATTGAATTTATCGAAAAATCTTTCCATTTTCAATATTTTGTTCACATATACAAAAAAGGTTCAGGATTTTAAAATTGTTCTCGGGTTCAAAATTTTGTTCTTCATTTCAAAAGTTTTACCTGTTTTCAAAATATGGTCACCATTTTAAAAATGTTTGTGTTTTCAAAAATGTTCTGGAATTTGAAATTTTGCTCGCGTTTTACAAAAAATGTTTCCATTTTCAATTTTTTGTTCACGTACACAAAAAATCTTCAGGATTTTAAAATTGTTCTCATGTTCAAAATGTTGTTCTGCATTTCAAAAGTTGTACCTGTTTTCAGAATATGTTCACCAATTTAAAAATATTTGCGTTTTCCAAAATTGTTCTGAAATTTGAAAATTTGTTCGCGCTTTACAAAAAAGGTTTCCATTTAATTTTTTGTTCACATACAGAAAAAATCTTCATGATTTTCAAATTGATCTAAAATTCAAAATTTTGTTCTGTAATTTCAAAAAAGTGTTTGCAGTTTTTAAGTAATGCTCAATTTATGCCGGTATTTTTAGTTCATTTGACTTCGAGTCTAATATTTGCCATGAAGGCTTGATCGGTGTGGTGGCTAGCTAGATGCGTACACACACGGGAGGTTTAGTTCAAATTCCAGCTCGGGCACAGTTTTGTTTGTACGAATTTTTGCTCGCGCGACTTCAATCCTAACGGGATGACTTTTTGATGCAGAATGCGTCAAATAAGTGCTCCCCGACTATAGATTTTTTTTTTGAGAAAATCTCCCCGACTATAGATGCTCTTAGTATAGTCTTTTTTAGGGAGGCAGGCCTCATTTAGGAGTTTGGCACAGGCCCTAAATTGTGATGGTCCGGCCCTGCACCGCATGCGGCCGTAAGTTAGTGAAAATTGCCAAATCTGATGCTTCAAAATTTTCAAAATTTTAACACAAAATGAACTTGATTTCAAAATTTCTCAGAATATGACTTATTTGCACGAGGCCCCAGCCGGGGGTGCCATGCTGTCTAGCATAGCATGGTGCCCCAGCCCCAGACGTCATGTAGATGTGCCTCTTTGACGAAAAAGATCCTCTCTCCCCCATTTTATATGTAAAGCAACTATCACCATAACATCCGAGCAAATCAATACAGATGCTCCATCACTGCACACAACACATACAGGCAGCGACACACCACCCTAATGACTATCAAGCATCCTAAAGATGCACGAAGAAGAACCGCATGAGCCGATGGAGACCATCACCAAGATGAGCGGTCCACCGAAAAGAGGTGAGACGGACAACACCAGAGCCATGACTCCAAAGACGATGTCTTTAAGAAGGTCACGACCATTGATAGCCACCACCATCTGATCATGAAGATCATGTTTTCACCTAGAGCATCATTAAAGGAGTGGGAAACACCGCGACGGAGCTGTAGGGAGGACAAAGATGTCCATGAAAGCCACCGCCGTCGGCCAGTACACGGACTCGGCAAGTGATGGACCCCGGTGCTCATACCTCTCCGTCGCATCCCAGCTTCGCCAACCACATGCAGCCATGATGCCATAGCCATATAGATGGCCACAAGGGAGCCCTCCCGTGCCGTGCACCACGGGCCCGCCGCAAGGGTCCGACCGGGTAACAGTCGCACACATTGGACCGCTGCCGTCCTGGCCCCCCCGCCAACGAGCCACGACAAGGAAGGCCGTCCGCGACCCGCAGCACCAGGGGTGGATATGGACACACCACGGCGAAGCAACAACCGCCACCACCAACCTCCAGCCCGCACCACCTCCATGCCACCCGTCGCACGAATGTCATGCCATCGTCGTCGGCCAACTGCAGAGTGCTGCTGCGCTGCAGTGCCTGGCACCGAGCATCGCATCTGGGCCTGACACTTTCGGCATGGGTCGCATCCCCCGCACGAGGAAACGAAGGAGCCAGCCGCCGGCGGCGACGACCATGTTAGAGTTGTGTCGAATATTATGTTGGCATCGGTTAGATCGTGTGTCTACCCTCGATATATATGAGAGGCCTAGGATACAAGTGTCATATTAAGACACAACTCCTATCATGTCTACACACAGTCCAAAACCAAGTCCAACTGTAACCTACCTTATACAATAATATTCGACATAATTCTAATAAACTTCACCTTAGCGAATATTCTTCACCACCTTGTATTCATCCATGCGTCGAACCTTCCTGTACATTGGACTTGAGATACGCCATGAGCACCGCTGCTACTCCCAGACTCCATGTGACTCCACCTGCAATTGTAGTCCCTTCTCGTCTTGTTCACAGTCAACACTCGAGCAAAATTAAGTTCCTCAATACTCTACTTTGTGCTCCCAATTTCCGAAGAATCCGTTCAATGCCATCACACACTGACCACTGTCTGCATGAAAATGAACAACTCACATATTGGACGCCCCATATAAGAGTTACATGAACTCAACGTCACCGCTCTTTCTTGACTGCCTTTCTGAAATTTAAAGGAATTTTACTGTCGCCTTGTGTCACCCTGAGTCAAATTAACAGTTGTCTCACCTTTTTTCCCGGATAGTCTTTGACATGTCCCACAGCTATAGCACTCCGCCTCCTTCCGTACTGCCATGTGCACTGAATACCACAGAATATATGGCCATGTACTCTCTCAGCTTTTGACAATTTCAGACTCTCCGCCACTTTCTCAGATTCCTCATGGTCAACTCCTGTCCATCTTCCGGCACCGATAGACCCAGTCACCAACTTGAATCTTGTACTCATCAACACTGCTTCAGCACCCCCTGCACAATTTGTCTGACCACCAGTGCCTTGACCTGTCGCTGTGTCCCGTGCTTACCGCACGCCTTGCTGCTATCATCGCGTCGAGCCTCTGCTGTCCTGGTCGAGTCTTCCGGGTAGGTAGCCCACACCGCCTCAACCCCCACTGCAGAGAACCACCGATCATCACCGACCGATGCCGAGTATCACGTCTCCATCAGACCATTGGGCCCCAGTCCACCCCACGTGTCTCTCGCTATCCCGCTGAAATAGGCTTCGACTCTCCACGCATTTACGCCGTAGCCCCTCCATCAGCTTAGAGTGTAGTCATCCATCAGACTCCAGCTCCACCTTCAACATGACTCCATGTAGGGTAGACATACGATGTAACCGATGCCAACATAATATCACAGGCACACAGGGGGAGCCGGCGGTGTGTGTCGGCGCCCGGGTGGCCGGTGTGCGGTATTATAGCGGTGTCACAGAGAGGAGCGCCCATAGTCAGGCCCCGGGAATGTGGCCATGACGGTGAACCTCATTAACAAATCTCGGTGTCATGCCTTGTGTGATTGCTTGGTCCTCGGTAGATCGACGGAACACCTTGGATTTATTTTAACAGACCAGGCTTCGCTCACTCGCACCCCTGGTGGTGGTGAGGGAAGGAGGGAGTGGAGGAGGGGGGCCCAGCGGCGACACTAGTGTTGGCCTCCTGGACGCTCGCGGGAGCATCGCCGGAGGAGGGGAAAGCGAGGTGTATCGGGCATTTTGGATCCAATGAAAAATCAGATGTGGTCATTTTATGATATATATTTTTAAGACCGGTCTATCTTGTGCTAAATTTTTGGAAAAGGCCCAAATCTTTCAATTTTCACCGCGAGTTGCTACTCCTAAGGAGCTACTCCCCTGCCAGCCGACGCAAGCATTCCACCTGCCGCACCTACATCAACACTCTGACCGCTTCCCCTCCTCGCCGACCAAACCCAGCAGGCCTCCGGCCGCTCGGATGATCGGCGGCGGGATATGCGCTGGGTGTCGTGCTCTCCGTCCTGGGCCCGATGGCTTCGGATGCATCGGCCGTGGGGGCAGGGATCTCGGTTCCATCCCGACCCCGCGCTAGCTCGTCGTGCCTATGTACAGCTACAACCTCCCCATCCCACTGACTCCAAACGGTGATGATTCGGCTGCGCTGGGGCATCGTGGATGGGGACGGTCGGCGGGGAGGGCCAAGGGTGGAAGCAGAGTCATGCGCGGTGGGCATTCGCATCCTCCTCCTGCTTGTATTTTTTCTTCTTCCCCCTACCGGCATGTCCACGGTGGATTATCTCATAGTAATTACTGTACATTGGTTCTGGCTGGAATCCTTGCATAATACCAGTGGAATCTTCCGGATTGCAGGCAATGACACCCAGTAGCCGGAGTATGTGTGACTAGAAATTATTCACTGGTTCTATTACGGTATTAGCTGGTACTTGTCACTGCTTTAGTCGATAATTCGAGAATATGGGAGGCAATAATATGCATCTTTTCGAGAAAATAATCAGCAGTATTTTTCTCTGATGTGATGTGCACAACCATTTTGATATATGTTCGGACTGGATTATATAGCTGCTGGTAATGTCTTGGTTGTGTACACAGTGATTTTCATTAGCTAGCTTAACAGGGTGTAAACTTCCAGAATTGGTTCTTACCATGCTGCTTTCTAGTTACTAATAAAGGTAGACACATCTTCTGAAATGAGTTAGAATATAAATGAGTCAACGGCATGCATTGATTGATGCAGAGACCAGAAGTTTAATCTCCTTTTCAAAAAAGAAGACACCTGCAATATCCTTTCAATCTGGAGTAGTATTTTGCCTGAAGTTTTCAGGTTCAAGCTCAGATGTAAAAGTAACATTATATATAGTTGAAAACACACAAGAATTATGCTACTTTTTCACCCGTGAGCAAGATACTTTTTCACTGACTTGTCTGAGATTCTCTCCACTTTTTTGGTAAAGAGTATCGGGAAGACGAAGAGTGAGAATAGAAAATCTCTGAGTTGTCTGAGATTCTCTGAGTCGTCTTGGGAATATGAGAGGCCGAAATGCAGCGCAGGCTCAAATGACAGCTCTATACTGTTGGCATGTGTGTGCCCTTGATGTCCCTGGATGCTCTCTCCATAAGTAAGACCGGAACAGCATACCACTCTACCTCCAGCACCACCGGTGAGCTTCTTCTGGCAAGTGACCCTCTTTGTTTGCAAGTTACTCATATCCTCTCTTCTTCCACATCTGCATGGAGCAATAGTATTTGTTCTTAGTTTCATTGTTGTTTTGCTTTATTTTTATTTCTGCTGGTTTTCAGAAGCTGGTTGGTAGGATATAGCACAAAGCAGTCATGTTGTCCTACCATGATATGAGTTTCAGAAACTGAATGTTCTATGATTGCTTACCATCAGTGTTTCTTTTCTGTTCTAAGAGACATCAGTGGTTGATTCATATTAAATCTGCATTTTATCCCCCTAGTAGCATCACAAATGGAGCCTCCCCGCCGGCCTCCCCTCTCCTCCCCGCCGAGCCTCCCTCTCCTTCCGCCGCCGCCGCCGAGGGCATCGCAGGCTAAGCCTGCGGGCCGCAGCGGCGGCGGCGGCAATCTTCCTCGGCCGGCGATCGGATCTGGGTGGCGGCGACCCACTGCGGCCGATCCAAGGGCGATGGCGCAGGCCGGTGGCGACCAGGGTTGTCGTGTTGGTAGCGGCGATGAAGAGATCACGTCGGCGGCTAGGGTGTCCGATCTGGATCCCATTCGGATCTGGATAATGGTTCCTCGAGCCGTCGTGCACATCCTTTGTTCCGGCGCGGCAAGCGGCCTCTGGACTAGGCACGTGACACGAGGACGTCGGGGGCTCCGGCCCTTTGCGTGGAGGTGGTGGCCATCTTCTTCGCCGGAGGTGGTCTGCTAGATGGTTGTGGATTCTCGCATCCAGTCCCGGCGTACAGTGGGGAAACGGGGCTGCCGGTGAAAACCGTGCTATGACTCGGGTCATGGCGGGCGATGGCGGCGTTTTTGTGTCGTTATCTTGTTGAAGACATCGCCTCTGCAGATTCTGTCGACTTGCTTACGCTGCTCTGGGTGAAAACCTTGATCCGGAGTTTCCGGATCGGACGATGGCGGTGCTTTTGGGGCGTCGTTTTCCCTCATGGGGGCATCTTTTTTGAGCAGCAGTTGGATGCAGGACCAGAGGATGGATTCTTTGGTGGAGCGGTGCGGCATCTCACTCATTGATGGCGGCGGGTCTCGGCGGCATGGCGCTGTGGTGACTCTGCGTCCGATGCGCGGAGATGGACTCGCGCAGGAGGGTGACACGGTCTGGCGTCGTGGTGGCGTCGACGGCAGCTAGACCGGGCAACGTACATGCAGCAGTACAACTCTGAAGATGGATTCGTGGCAGGTGGCTGCGGCGGCCTCAGACCCGGGAGGCGTCCTGGTTGAGGAGTGCGCCGGACTAGTAGGTGACCCATACCCGGCAGGCGTCCTGAATGGGACTTCAGGTCTTAGATGTTAGGTTTGGCTGCGAGGTCTGTTTGGTACTAGGCCCAGACTATCAGCATCCCTTCATCTCTTGGATAGGAGTAGCGACACTTTTGTTGCCTAGATGGTGGCTTCAGTCTTACCTTTGTATGACTTCATAAGGTCTTGTGTCCTCCTCCATCCCCCCTCCCCTCCCCCCCCCCCCCCCCCCCCCCCCGCCCCCCCAAAAAAACATGACAAATGGAGCCTAGTAGTTAATAGATCCAGTCAGAAAATTATTTTCCCTATGATAGATTTGCATTTTTTGCATACTCTCTCATGTAGTACATGGTAACCATGGTTCGACAGCACCAGCTCTGATTGAGCACACTGTTCATATTTGTTCGTCTTGTACAGCCGGGAGCGGACAAGACAGGGTGGGAGCGCCACCACGTACGAGGACAGAGAGGAAGACGACCGTCGAGGCGACGCAGGTAACTCAGTTGTAAAAAATCTCCATGTCTAGCACATTTTGCACTATCCAATTCATGCTGCTGCCAAATCCAGCATGGAGTCTATATATGCTGTCAAAATCAAGCTCATGCCTGAAACATTTAATTTTTTTTTTGCGGGTGAACATTTAATTTTGCATATACTTAGTATTTTTTCTACAAGCACCAAATGCATGTATCCTGATTCATGAATCATATATAAAGATGCCTGAAGCATCAACTTTGCATATATTCAGAGTGCACACAAACACAATGGTCAGTTGCATTTGCATATGCGCATAACTTTCACTTATAGATCCAGCATACATGCACAGCATAAATGTTCTTCTCACAACATTTAGTCCAAGTACAAAACGTTCGGTCCTAGCACCCAGCACTGAGCGCACAAGCTTGCATCTGCTCATACCCCAAATTTTGAGACGTGGCTCCTCTGACGTACGGCCCACACACTGACGTGTGGGCCCGGACCCACCTGTCAGCAGCCCAACGGCAGGGGGCCGTACGTCAGGGGATCCGGCTCCCAAATTTGAGTAACAGAAGCGGGCTATATTTTCAATGCCCCAAATAACATGGGGCTTATGCTCATCAAATCTCCCAGAAATATTTAGGGCGTCATACTGACCACAAACGGCATGACCTTTACTTTTGGATTTGGGAGAGGGCATTATAACTGATCTTGAATGATTTTAGGGTATCGTTAGTTATGCAAACACATGATATATGGTTCGTTTTACAGGACTTATTCAAGATGAGTGATCCATGTGAATGCTGCCAGATCAAGCTTAAGTTTCTAAGGCAGATCAATGGCAACTTCATGCACAGCCTGGTTAGCTATTTCTGCCTTTCCTAATTTCCTAATTCAGTGGGCTGCCCGATGTTTTTTGAGTTTTTTTGTTGCCTCAAACATTTTTTGCACCATTCCTTCTTGTTACAGGTCATACCGGAGTGGTTTGTGAACCAATTTGGAGGAAAGGTCTGGAGAACTGTCAAACTAGAGTCCCCTAATGGTAACATCTATGATGTTGGAGTGGAGTTACCGAGAATATGAACCGAACAATTTTGAAGTCTGGATGGGCATCATTTGTTGATGCCAATAAAATAGAAGAACATTATTCATTGATGTTTCGTTACCTTGAAAGCGCCCGCTTCAAGGTTACAATATTCGATTCAAGTGGTAAGCAGAAAGCATCGTGCTGTGCTAGGATGGGAACTGCTGGTCCTGATGTTAGGAACCCAGGCACATTTGATGTTGATAATTCTAGTAGTTCTTGTGGTGGTACTACTCAGTCTTCACCAAGTGAAAGATCAGATTCAGATGGAAGCCAAAAGGAAAGGTTGTACGGTTATAAAAAATCAGCAAAGAAGGCTGCAATATCAGATTCTTCTGAGGAATTATCAGGTAAGTTGTGTACTGGGATTATTCAGTTACCTCCACCACATGCCCTCTTACTGTTGAAACTTATTTACAGCTGAAGACAGTCTATCTAGAGACAATTTGGTGGAGTAATACGATGAACAGGTGCATTTGAATGACTATGTATTATCAGGGAAATGTGATCTTACAGTAGCAGAGGAGGCAAAAATACAAGCACTTGTAGAGAAAATTCGATCTGAAATCCCGGACGAAGGGAGTATGCATTGGGGGTCTTTAGTTGCTAAAGTTTTTAATGTGCTTAGCTTTTCATGTAGGCTTCAATGCATTGGAAGTAGCCTTAGTTAGTGGGGTACAGAAAATGATGTGTACTATTCGTTATTGCTGATGTGGCTCATTTGATAAGATTGATAACTTGCATGTGAAGATAAATATGATAGTGGGGATCTGATGTGGCACATTTTATGAGATGGATAGCTTGTATGTGATAGTGGGGGTATATAGGATATGACTATTATGCCCTTTTTTATAAAAAGTATGGACTAATCTAGACCGTCCTTGTGTTTAGGGTTGTACCGAAAAGTGTAAATTAAATCAAATGTTAAAAATCAGCCACACAAACACACACTCAATAAATATATATACTACATATACACGTCTATCGGTCTATAACCATGGCCGCGTACATGGATGGGCGACGCATGAACTCAACACAAAGTTTCTTCCTAGCCCGAGCTCCACGGTGCCACTTATCTGGCCCGTTGGTTTGCTTCGGGATTTGTGCAGAAAACGTGGACTACACGTCACGCAGTTGTTCGCTAGTGACTGCATGCAGGTACTGACCCGACGCGTCCTCTCGCTGCCGCTTGCATGCAGTACTATAGTCACGTGGGTTTCCCAGAGCTGAAGTAAAGAGAGAGAGAGTCTGCCGCATGCAAGTTTTAAAGAGAGAGAGAGTTCCGTTGTGCAAAGTCTCTTTAGAAAATTAAGAGAGAGAGTTGCATGCACGGGTGGATAGAGAAAGAAATAGAAAGAGAAAAAAAGTTGCATGCACAGGTTGTGAGAGGAACAGTTCGGGAGAGAGAGAGAGTGTGAGAGGCATATGCAACCTTGTGCCATAAACCATGGTTTTGGGTACCGCCCGGAAAATTCGGATACCGGGTGGTATCCGCGTTTCTCGCCGCCCCACGAGAATTATCAATCCCATGATCTCGCAACCTCACAACACTTCCGACGGGCGTAGTAGGCTTTCCACTGAGCTACTACCCCTTTTCTGTACAATATCAGTTCAAGTTATGTTCATTCGGAATCCAAAACCTTGCCATAAACAGTACACCATGTTTTCTTATTCCCTAACGGCGTATGGTAGCACAGAGATGCAACCAAGCTAACACATACAGGATATCTTGTTCTCTTTAATCCCTTTTTTTACGCAGTGGACCAATATTCAGCAGTACTCCATCTGCATGCGGGAAAGAGAAAGTTGGTTTTTTATGAATAAAAGAGAAAGCTTTTTTGTGAGGAAAGATTTTTTTCTTGTAGCTACCTAGAGGTCAACTTGCGAGAGCAAGTCATCCACGGGAGAGAGTTTTTATTTGTGTTGAACTATAGTCGGCATAGTGCTGCAGCTTTTCAGCCAGTCGCTATCACGAGCCTATACGCTTTGCTTCTGGACAAATTACTCTGACGACTTGCAAAACAGGTCAGCTCCTGCGTGAATCTCTAGAAACAACAAGTCCAGCGAACGGCATAGATAAAAAGTATCATGTAGCTCGTCCTATAAAAACCCGCTCTCAAATCAAGTTCACTTGCCGAAGGTGATGGGGTAGACCTTATCAGTGCTGGGGTAGAAGAGCCCCCAGTTCTGCTCAACGCCGGCCTCCTTGAGGGCTGAGGTTCTCGTTGAACGTGGAGAACACGTACGTCTCCACCTTCCACGGCCGCCGAGGCGTGCCCTTCCCGACGTGGCTCGCCAGGTTCTGGTTGTACGTCCTCGCGTTCTCCACCGACGCCTCCTCGCCTCCTGCCGACGGCCACCCGGTCTCCGACACCACCACGTCCACGCCGCTCCACCGCCGCGTGCACCGCGTCCACGCTCGCGTCGAACATGTTCTGGTACCCGTACTCGCCGTCCTGCACCACCGTCCCCGCCGCCGTGAACAGCATGAAGCTCACGTCCATGTCGCCGGCGCCCGTACTACGTGTAGACGAAGTACGGGTACAGGTTGGCCAGGAGCGGCGCCCCTGTGCGCTCCAGGAACTGCAGCACGGGGAGCAGGAACGGTTTGGACTCGTCCGCGAACTCGCCGGCCGACGGCGGCACGTGCACGGCGATGGTGGCCTGCGATATCGCAGTCGTGACCTTTACGGCGTCGCCCAGCCCGGCCGCGGCCAGCGCGCCGTGCATGTTCTCCATCGCTGGGACCAGGTACTGTGTGTCGCCCCCGGCGACCTCGTTGCCCACTGTGAGGTACCGGAAGGAGACATCTGGGTGTGCCGCGATGTTGCCATGTTGGCGCGGACCCACGCGGCCGCCGCGGACGCGCTGGCGGCCAGCTCGGGGAGCACGTAGTTGGGCGCGCCAACGATGACGCCGATGCCGGTGCGGGCGAGTACCGCCAGCGCGTCACTGTCCGGCGCATAGAGACGCACCGAGTTGAAGCCGTTGTTGCGGAGCATGCCGACGACGGTGCTCGGGGGCGGCAGGTTCCTAATTTTGTGCTGATTTTTTCATTATCTCATAATGCCTTTGATTGGTACATTGTTGGAGAACATAATGGGTTGACTACTTGACTGTACTGTGCTTTACGGCCCACTCAGAGCACAATGCACTTCTTTTCTAAGGCCCACTCAGCGTCGCACTTCTTGACTAGTCCAAAAAAATGTACTCACGACATTAATTAGCAGCCAGTGGTTTACTCAAAAAAAAATAGCAGCCAGTGGCAGAGGCTTGACTTTTTTTGCAAACGATTAAAAAAATCTTTCACTGACTGCACAAAAAAATATCAGAAACATTTCATTGACTACATGCAAGTGTATTGGAAATGCCCAAAAAAAAGGGATTTTTTTTCTTCTGTTCCAACGTCTGCGACACGGCCGCTACATAGTCCACTTCGTACTCCTGTCCGTCCATCGCAGTCGTACAGAATGCAAAATTCCACGGAGATATGGACGTATATATGTATAATTTATATGCACAAGCACACAAATATGACATATCATATGCACACGGGTTTTATTTATCGGAATGGCTAACTCACATCTAGATAATTTTTAAATATATCACATCTAAATCCAGGACCATCAGATTGTTTGTCTTTAAAACTCGTGCAAGATCGTTCCTCGCGCGCTCGAACACGTCGAAGTGTGTCTTCCACGCGAGATTGGGGGCGGGCCGTTGTGTTCGTGTTTGTTTTTCTGTTTGTCTCGGGTTGGTCTGCCCTGCTCGATTGGGGGCGGGCTTTTTTCTGTTTGTCTCAGTTGTGGGCTCCCATAAATTTCTCAAACAAAAAGTACCGTGGTGATTTGTCCCTAATTTTCTCTCAAGCGGTGAGGAGGCGGTGCCCATTCATTTTCCTACAGTCCTTCACGTGATGAGTGGGCAGGAAGTGAGAAGGGAGGAGTGAAAGTAAATGATTTTCCGCTCCCATTTTTCTTTGTTTTTTCTATTAGATACGCAGTATATTATTTCCTTTTTCATTTCTTGTTCTTTTTTATTTTCTGTTTTTTCTTATTTGTTCACTATGTCATCTATTCGCTTTAAATGTTGTGCAATTGGTCGCAGGTTGTTTTGTCACGCGCATCCCGTGTCGTGTTGTGTGTCTGGTGTTTTTTTATCGGTCTCTCTCTCTCTCTGTGTGTGTGTGTGTGTGTCTTTTCTTGTGATGTTTTCACGACGCAATCTTGCTCCTTCGGATTGGTTTTGGTAATTCTCATTTAGATGAGAGTTAACAATGTTTTAACTCATATACTGTTAGATATATGTGCTTCCGAGTCGTGTTCGTTGTCCTTGTGTCGTGTTTTCTGTTCATCCCTCGTGAAGCAGTGAGGCCTGATATGACTGTTTTAAATGGGTCATTTTTCTGTTTTGTGTATTGAGTTTTTTGTGGGTTGTAGCTTTTCCGTGGAGGGCTACGAGTCCTTTTATTCTCTATTTTTGTTTATTTTGGTTCGACTGGGTAGCCATAGAAAAGATATTTTTCTCCTTTCAGATTTGCTCTATCTCATCTCCATGATGTCTCATCTAAGTCTATAACCGACCGATTTGTTTGTTTTAATGGTTCACATACTCTTGATCATGTGGGCACATCTCAGCTCGTTCGCATCCTCTTTGTCCCGTTTTGTTTTTGTGCTATCTTGTTCCTTGACATAACCCATACATGTTGTCGGTTGAGGGGCGCAGCTCGTTTCTCTTTCATTCATTTTCGCTATGCATTTTGGCTTGGTGGAGAATTTGTAGAGGCCATCCTTTACTCGTAAATGATCTCGTAGTTGTTCCAGTTGCAAGTCCACCATCAACTAGCAATGGGCATGTATTTTATTTTTCATTCCAGTTGCAAATCTACACTCGACTCGAGCTCATAATTTGTTATTGTCCTAGTTGCAAGTTCACCCTTCACGCGCAAATGGTCTCATAGTTGTTTTATTTACAGGTCCACCCTCGACTAGAAATGGACAGGTATTTTTGCTTTTATTCCCGTTGCAAATCTACAATCCACTCGCAATTGGGCTCATTGTTTGTTATTATCCCAGTTGCAAGTCCACCATCGACTCGCAAATCGTATCATAGTTTTGCGTAGTTGTCCCGATTACAAGTTCAATCTTGACTCACAACTAGGCACATAGTTTGTTTCGTCCCGGTCGCAGATCCATCCTCGGCTCGCAATTCGTATCGTAGTTTTGTGTACTTGTCGCGGTTGCAATTGTACCCTCGACTCGCAACTCGTATCGTAGTTGTGTGTAGTTGTGCAAGTGTATGCTCGACTCGCGACTCATATTGTAGTTTTGTGTAGTTGTCAAAGTTGCAAGTTCACCCTCAACTCGCAACTAGGCATGTAGTTTGTTTCATCCAATTTGCAACTCCAGCATTGACTCGCAACTGGGCATGTATTTTTGTTTTTCCTCCCAGTTGCAGGTTCCTCTTAACTCGCAATTGGATCTGTATTTTGTTTTATCCCAGTTGCAAGTCGATCCTTGACTTGCAACTCGACTCGTAAATGTTCCAGCTGCAAGCCCATCCCCGACTCACAACTGGAGCATATGTATTTGTTTTTTCACCACATTTGTAAGTCCACCCCTGACTCCCAACTGGGCACATAGTTTGTTTATTCCAGTTGCAAGTCGACTCATGACTCGCAAGTAACTTGTAGTTTCGTAGTTGCCGCAGTTACAAGTCCACTCTCGATTCACAGATGTGCTCATAGTTCTTCCAGCTACAACTCCACTCTCAACTAGCAACTGGATGTGTGTTTTGTTATCCTAGTTGCACGTTAACGCTCGACTCACAACACGGCTTGTAGTTTATTATTGTCACAGTTGCAAGTCCATCCTTGACTCGCAAATGGCATCATAGTTTTGTGTAGTTGTCCCAGTCGCAAGTCCGCCCTTGACTCGCAACTAAGCCCATAGTTTTGTTTCGTCCCCATTGCAAGTCCATCGTTAATTCACAACTGAGATGGTAGTTTCCTAATTGTCCCAGTTGCAAGTCCACCCTCGACTCGCAACCGAGCCCATACTTTTGTCATTGTTGCAACTCCACCATTGACTTGCAACTGGGCTCGACCCTTTTTATCTCAGTTGTAAATCTATTTTTGATCCAGTTGCAAGTGCACCGACACACAACTTGTCCTTGACACTTTGTCCTAGTTGCAATTGCACCCTCGACGCGCAACTTTGTTCTCGACCCCTTTGACCCAGTTGTAGGTCCATCCTCGACACACAACTGACGCGGATCATTTTGTCCTGGTTGCAAGTCCGCCCTCGACACACAAATGAGCCTAATTTTTTTCGTAGTTGCAAGTTAACCCTTGATATGCTATGCCTAACCCCATTTTTATCCAAGTTGTGAGTCCACGCTTGGCACGCAACCCAAGGGAGGGGGCGGACAACTTTTTTTCCTTAGTTGCAAGTCCACACACGATATGCAATTAGGGTGACCGACCCATTTTTCTTCCTAGTCGCAAGTCAATGCTTGAGATGCAATTAGGAGTGGCCTCATTTTTTCAGTTGCATGTCCATCCTTGACACGCAACCCAGGGGAAGAGGGGGAAACTTTTTTGTTTGTCTTAATTGCAAGTCCACCCACGGCATGCAACTGGGGTACCCCGACCCAGTTTTCGTCCTAGTTGCAAGTCCACCCCTGACATGCAACTGGGCCTTACCCCATTTGTTTGTCTTAGTTGCAAGTCCACCCTTTGCACGTAACCCGGGCATGGGGATAACCTTTTTTGTCTTAGTTGCAAATCCACCCACGACATGCAACTGGGGTGTCTGACCCATTTTTTGTACTAGTTGCAAGTCCACGCCCGTCATGCAACTGGGCCCCATCTCTTTTTTCCTAGTTGCAAGTCCACCCTTGACACACAACAATCTACCCTCGACACGCAAGGGGGGAGGCGACCTTTTTTTTCCCAATTGCAAGTCCATTATTAACATGCAACTCGACCTTTGCTCCTTGTCCCAAACACATATACACCCTTGACAAGCAATTGTGCCCAACCCATTTTTGTCCTAGTTAAAAAATGTTCATAATTTTTAATTTTTTAAAAAATCATAAAAAATATTAAAATCATGAACTTTTTTCAAAATCATATTTTTTTTTTCAAATTCATGTTTTCATTACTTTTTAAAAAACATGAGATTTTTTCCAAAATTTGGAAAAATATATATATTAATTTCACGATTTTTTTGTATTCACTAACTTATTTGTTTTTTTCAATTTCCTGATTCCTTTATAATTCATAATTTTAAAAATTTGCAAACATTTTTTTATTTCACAAAAAATAGATAATATTTTTTTTTACCCTTGCAGCTGTAGTTGACCCGTGGACGACAAGAAAACACAAAGTGAAAATAACAACAACGACAATGACATGGTAAGGAATTTTTTTTGATGAGAATTGCGGCGGGTCTAGCTGAGCAGTTGCTGATTTGATTAATACTAGATGTGTAGAGATGTAGCATGCTTAATTACTTTTTAAAAAACTGCTAGGTGAGCGAGTGCACATACATTTTTCCTAGACACTAACGAGGCACGTACATGTATTGAAAAGAACGAGCGTGTAATTGGGCCATCCTTGTTGGCAGCAGGCCACGACCACCCACCTGCGTCTCCAGCGCCAGTGAAGGTGCGTAGGTGTACTGGAATGGAATAGAACGAAGGAAAGAAAAGGAAAAAGTCTAAAATAAACCTTAAAATTATAGACGAAAGCTAAACCAAACCCTGAACTTTGAATCCCGAAAATTGGCACTCTGAACTTGTAATCCCGGTCTATTTTGGACCTTAGACCTGTTTGGCACGCTGGGAAGACTACAATCCCGGCCGGGATTCCAGCTACTCTCACGGACTAGAATTTGGCCCGGCCCACTATAAAACAACAAGAATTCGTGAGGTTTAAAAAATGTTAACACGTTTCTAAAATTGTTCAAAAGTGAAAAATGTATCTGTTTTCTATTTTTCACACAAATTCAATTCGTTTTGTATTTTTAAAAACTGTTTGGAATTTCGTGTTTCGCACAAAATCAACTCTATTTGCATTTTAAAAAACTGTTCGCGATATAAAAATATAATATTTATCAAAAAAGTTCAGAATTCCAACAGTTTTTCACATGCTATGAAAAATATTTCGTATTTTCAAAATTGTGTCACATTTTTTAATACTTCTTTTAGAATTTCATAAATTATTTCATAAATAATGTATTTAAAAAATGTTTCGGATTGTTGGGAGTGGACTCGACTGCGCCAGCCCACCAGACATGTAGCAAGTTTTTTTCCTTAACACACCACGTAAAAAATTCTTTCTTTCTTTTTCATAACGGCGATGTAATAATTTCAAAACAAAAAAACATGTTGTGGAGTTGAACTTGGGACCTGGTAGCCACTACACCAGACGACTATGACTGGCATAGTTAGAGGCCCGAAATATTTAATCAGAAACCAAAGCGCTGAACTTTGTAAACATTTTTTAGGGGAAAACAATTATTGAAAACATATTTATTTATGAAATCTTTGAACATTTTATAATGTGCGAGAAATTTTTGATAATTTCGAATATTTTTAAAAACCAACAACTTTGAAAAAGAGAACACATTTATGAACATTTTTTGAAACCTGAACAAAATTTTAAAGTGCAAACACTTTTTGAAACATAATTATTTTCTGCAACCTGAACAAAATTTTAAAGTGCGGACACGTTTTGATACATAAACATTTTCTGAAACCTGAAAATATTTTGTGACATCTAAAAAATATCACAAGTTTTAAAAAATGTACGGGCCAATCCAAATGTTTATACAATGTATAATAATATTTGTGTGATTCAAAAAAATGTTTTATACATTAAAAAATGTAACATTTCAAGAATGATCACGAGTTCCAAAAAATGTGTTTGTGACATTTTTAAAAGAATGCTTTTACAATGTAAAAAATGTTTTGCGTGATGTAAAAAATGTGCCAAAACCTTAACAGAATATATGTGGCATGCCCTTGAAAAAAGTGTATGCAAATTTAAAAATGTCGAACCACGTAAAAGAGTGTTGTGTAGTTTTATAAAATGTTTATCATCATAAAAAAATGTAAAACATGTAGTTGAAAAAAATATTACTATGTATTCAAAAAGTTTTGAAAACATGTAATTTATAAATGTACATAATATATTTGAGAATATCAAAAGTTTATCCAAAAATATTTAATGTGTGCGCTAAAAATGTACATTGGGTACTGAGAAAAATTAGACATGTGTAAAAATGAAAAAAAGAAATGAAAACGAAAAAGTAAGAAACTAAGAAAAAACCAGATTAGTGAGCGCGAGCGAGCAACTGCGCTGCTGGGCCAGCCCAATTCAGCAAATCCCGGCTATGTTCTGTCAAGGTTTAAAATAGACCGGGATTAGAGAGTTTGGTGTGCTGATTTCAGGGATTGAGAGTTCGGGGTTTGATTTAGCTTTTGCCTATAAATTGAAGGTTTGTTTTAGACTTTTTCCGAAAGAAAAACAAACAAATACAAACAATGTGCTGGGCTAGTCCAGCGCTAACTTTTTGCTGATGTCACAACTAGATGTGTCCTAGACATGCAGCTAGCGATATTTATTTCGCGGTGGTACGTGTCAGCTAGGCTATCATGCATCACACAAGTTTGTGTCTAAGCTGATGGAGCTGTACGTATGCTTAATTAAGTTGTGGCATAGTCACGAATTTGGAAGGGCGTTTCTCCATGTGTCTTAAAAAAGTGTGCATTTTTGTGGCAACCATGATGGTGGCAAGACAAACATGGTCATGGCATGTCCTTCATGGTCGACCGTTTGGCATGGCTCTGAGTATGAAGTCGGAGCAGTAGTGTCGTGGGGCGATGCGGCGGCAAAGATGCCTTGTGATGGGCAAGTCGGGCTATGTTTTGTGTAAGGTACGTGTGCATCTTTCTCCTGCTAGACTTGTGACCGAAGTCAGAGTTGTTTGGTCCTCTAAGTTTTTGGCTGATTGTTTGGCATGGCCCGCTTGGGTTCTCGTATGTTGCTAGCTGTGTGCACTCTTGGTAGATCGTCCACGGTGAAGTCGGACTCAGTTGCTCGGGGAAAGGTGATGGATATTGCAGGCAACCTCAACAATGTCCATTGTACGACAAGGTGTGTGTGTGTGTGTGTGTGTGTGTGTGTGTGTGTGTGTGTGTGTGTGTGAGCGTGCGTGTGTGTGTGTTTGCGTGTGCGCGCGTGTGTGTAGCCTGGTTGGTTGGAGTGTCCTATCTTGTGGGAGTGCTGTATTGGTTTTGTGCTCGTTACTACAACTTATCACAGTTTCACAATAGTTATATGTAAGTCGCCTCAATTTAGAATTTGGGTCAGTCAAATTTCACGTGAAGAAAGGAATAGCAGGAGAGATTGAAGGATCTCGCCGGTGGGAAGGAAGAAGCACATTGGAGAAGTCGTCTGTGTCTATTTTAGGGTGGCAGGCGACTTCAATATCTATCTTAGGGGTGTGGGGGGTGGTGCCGGTTCGCCGAAAAAAACTGGCCATCGCTGGGGCTAGAGGGATGGCCGGGGGTGGTGGTAGCCGACTGTGGACAATTGTTGATGGGAGATCGGGGCGGCAAGGCTGGAGCGGGAGCACCGCCAGTCACATGCAGGGGTCGCTGGTCTAGCCGGTGGTCCATGAGAGAGAGAGAGAGAGAGAGTGAGAGAGAGAGAGAGAAAGAGATGACTTACTTGTAAGGATGGAGGCGAAGATGACTCCGAGGAGCAACGCCATGTGGAGCGAAAGCATAGAAGAAGCAACTCCAGCTATGCCTTGCGCCGTTGCCGTCTTCTCCTCCTGCAACGCTGATATGATCGAGGTCTGACTCAAAGCTGCTCTCTCCCTTTCTCTCTCTCCTTAAAATCGAAGATTCAGGCTTAGCTGAAATATATATAGCAAGTAACAAGAAGTGGCATCGTGGTATCATCGAAGAGATGGATGACACGTGCTTTGTGATTTTAAGTGGGGGTGGGGGGTGCTTTGTGATTTGTATATACCATGGTGATGTCGTCACATGGATCGTGTATGTCACGCTGCTGCCGTTGTCGACGAGATGTTGGTGTGCTATCGTACGTGTACACCATGCCGCTGCCGTAGTCGACAAGATGGTGGTGCTATCGTACGTGTACGCCATGCTGCTGCCGTTGTCGAGGAGATGGTGGTGCTATCGTACGTGTGCGCCACGCTGCTGGCGTTGTCAACGAGATGGTGGGGCTATCGTTTGGATCCTCCGCTACCAGTTTCTCAATCAGGATTGCCTCAATGCAAAGCCTGTCCAAGGAGATACGATTCCCATCTCAATCTATTTGCTATTTCACCATGCCTTATCTGCATGAAAAGAAGGATTGACACATGGATGGATTTTCTCTTCCCCGCAAGTAAGTTTGGGCATGGACCTGGTGTGTTCTCAGAGATAAGGATAGTTGATTTTATATATCATGTGCTTTCAGAGAGCTGTACTATCCAAGAATTCAAGCCCCAATGTTCTCACTTGTAGAAAAAAGCCCTTTAGTCCCGGTTCGCAACAGCTTTTAGTCCCGGCTGTGCAACCGGGACTAAATAAGCGCGACTAAAGACCCCCCCTTTAGCCGCGGCTCTTACGGACCGCGACAAAAGTCTTTAGTCCCGGTTCTTGTGGCTGACCGGGACCAAAGGCTCGCCACGTGGGCGCCCGTGGTCTGTCGGGGCCGAGGACCTTTAGTCCCGGCTCTCGTGGCTAACCGGGACTAAAGGCCTCCTCCGCAGGTTTAGGGTTTTAGCCCCCCTAAACCTGGTTTCTTTTTAATTTGTAGTGTTTTATTTGTTTTATATTTTATTTTGTGTTTTATTTTATTTTTGATGAAGTTTCAGTACACATATTCTACGTTTCTATATACATGCATATGAAATTTCAAACAAGAAGAATTCAAGAGGAATATATAATATATATTCAATCTCGGGTGACCATATACAACTTCGAACAAGTTTCCATACACAATTAGGATGGATGACCATATACAACTTCGAACAAGTTTCAATCTCAGGTATGCATATAAATTTCTTCGTCCTCGGTATAGTGTTGTCCTTTAGGATTGATGACTTCCCTCATGAAAAATCCTGCTAATTCTTCTTGAATTGGTCGGAAGCGAGCTTCTGGACTAAGCCTCCTCCGCAAGTTATCCGTCGCGTTCCGCACGCTAGCTGATACCTTTCGCTCAGTGGTTTGTCTCCGGATGTTCTCACAAACATAGTATCCACATAGATCGGTCCCCGATGGCTGCTTATCCACATTAACTAACTTTCTGAAATCTAGCTCATGTTTGAATTCACCGACAGTTTCTTCTGAGAACCGTCTCCAAACCCTACATGGCAAAGAAAATTAAATGAATAAGGGATTTATTAGTTAGTTGATATTAGGAAATGAAGAGACCGATCGATATAGAGCTCAAATGATTGAAAATAATTACTTTTGCAGCATTTTTCTCATGTCGGCCCAACACTTTGGATCCGAATCCTTAGAGTCCATGATTAGAACTGTGGAGGTGTGAAGTTCAATATTTAGCAGAATCCAGTGGAACCTGCGGACACGTTACATGCACAGTCATGCATAACTCATCGATTAGACATACCATGCATGGAGTAAACAAAATAGAATGGGCACAAGAGAGAAACACTCACCCAGAATGGTAAGGAAATAGAATATGACTTTTGAGTTGATGCTTTCTAAGAAACTTGTACAGGTCTTTCTCCATGTCTTTGTGGTGATGTTCTAACACATGTCCATTAACGATATGTGGGTCAATGAACCCAACATCATGGATGTTTCTTATTTTGCATTTCCAAATCTTCAATCTGCATAATAGCGTACGCAACAATATAGTTAGGACAATATATATATATAGTGCAGGCAATGAAGAACGAGATGAGGTAGAAATAAATCACTTACAGAACGTAGCAACTCAGCATAGATTTGTCGAGGGCGCGCAGATTGAACAGCTGGAATAATTCACTCATATGAACTTCTACAGAGTACCGTTTGATGTGATGCTCATGTGTAACATCCGCATAAACATATTCTTTGTCGGCCCATGTTATGAATTGCTTGTACCAACGTAGCAGATTTCGCATTTGTGTTGGTAGACTATTTTCCTTCTCAGGCTCGACGAGAGGCCCCTTCCGCACATATTGTAATGTTATCTCACCTGCAGGCGCATCCTCAAGGTCTAAGAAGGCACGAACAGTCAAACCCATCTCGGACGCTTGTTTCATGGCAGCCGCTACAGTCAATCCAAGTGCTGCCGCAGCTGCTATGATCTCGGGGTCCTCTTCCGGACCGGCTTTCACTATGAGCGGGGGGATCGATTGTTTCTTCTGCATCCCGAGCTGGTCAACTTGTTTCCCGCTTTTTTTACTTTCTTCCTCCTTCAATATTTTTGCTTGCCTACGAAGTTCATGTCCATAGTCGTCAGGCATATTCAGCTCGGCTTGGGACGGTGTCGTCAAAAAATCCTTAGCCCACTTCTTTTGCTTCTCAGTGAATACTTGCTTGGGCTCAGGCACTTTTTTCGCCTTCATATCCGCCTTCCATTTCTCATAATCAGTAGACGCGGCCAATGTGAGGTCAGCTTCACTAAGTTCCCCAGGCCTTGAGAGGAGAGGCTTCAGCGATGGCTCCGGTACCCTTGTGGTCTTAGGTACATAAGGGTCCGGGTTAATAGTCCAGGAGCAGGTTTCCTTGCTGTCCGCCTGCTTCTGCTTCTTTGCCGGAGGTGGATTGGGGGGCGTCGTACCCGCCGGAGGAGGATTGGGGGGCGTCGTACCCGCCGGAGGTGGATTGGGGGGCGTCGTACCCGCCGAAGGAGGATTGGGGGGCGTCGTACCCGCCGGAGGTTGTGGATCGGGGGACGGCGTTGAATGGCGTGAAGGAGGTGTAGGTGAACCACCACGACCACCACCACCGCCACCACCATCGGAGGGGGGTGGACTTGCTAGCCTCGGCGCCTCGTCTGGAAACACTATGTACTTCTTTTTCCATAGAATGAACTGGCGCTTGACATCTCCAAGTCTGCTATCCCCTTCGGGTGTAGGTTTGTCAATCTCCAGGTCCTCAAACCCTTGGACTATGTCTTCCACCGTGACACAAGCATAGCCATATGGAATGGGGTTGTTGTGGTGGAGTGCTCCAGGTTTACAGGGTAAAGCACTGCCGCTAGCTACCTTCGTGGAAACGTTCCCCACGGGATAATGCAGATCACAGTCTTTCATCTTCTTTACATCATCCACGGGGTAGTGAGGCTCCGGTGCACGAATCTCGATCATCGGTGCACTAGCACCAGGCGGGGCATCCGTGGAAGCCACGCTGCTTCTCCGCTGCTGGCTTCCGCAATCCGCTTCATGATCTTCATGCGGCCCTGCAGCCGATTTTTCTTTCAATAGTTCATGCACGGTCTGCTTCAACTCATGGAGTTCCGATGCAAACTTCGTCATAAGATCTGCATCCCGGTCCGTCTTTCTCTTACGGCTTCTGTAACCGTACGGGTCATTGTCCTGGGAAAACCCTACTTTCCACGAAACTTTGCCTTTGCCTCGTACACGTCCTCCGTGTTCATCATTCCCGAGGGCTAAAGTCAGTGCGTCTTTCTCTCTGTTGAACTTGATCAAGCCCGCTTGAGCTTGGGTCATTGCGTCAATAAGGGCTTGGGTCGGAGCAAAGCGTCGATGCCGGTGAACACACACCCCTGTCTCCGGGTCTAGCGATCCCCCATGCCCGTACCACCAGCTTTTGGCCCTTGGGTCCCATCCCTCTGTACCTAGAGGGATTCCTCGCACCCTCAGGTCCTCCTCCATCTTCTGCCACCTAGGGTCCGCAAGGCGGTATCCTCCTGGCCCCATAATATGATGGTACTTTTTCTTAGCCGCATTATCCTTATTTTTTTCGATATTTCCTTGAAATGGTCCGATTGCTTTTGCCTCACAAATTCTGGCCAATCATCTTTCAGTTTCTCATATTGTCCATTGAAATCCGGAGTCTTGCCCTTGTTGACATAGTCACGGGTTAAATTTTTCTTGAAGTTCCGGAATGCATCGGCCATCTTCTGAAGAGCGAACTCTTTAACTAGCCTCCTCCTCTGACGTCCACCCGGAACCTCGTTACCGAATTCATCGACTTTGTTGTATTCCGAAGGTAGAATGAAATGTTCCATAAGCTTTCTCCAGCAATCCTTTTTCGTTCTCTTGTCGACAAAACTGAAACCAAGACGTGCCTTCTTTGGCTCTTTCCATTCCTGGACGGTGATCGGGACGTTGTCTCTAACAACGACTCCGCATTGGTTGACAAACTTTGAGGTGTGCTGTAGGGGCTTGCCGGTTTCACTGACAGACTCAATGGCATATGTTTCTCCTGTTTTCATCGCCTTGGATTTGCCACGCTGCTTTGTCGTACTCGATCCGGAGGGCTAAAAAAAGAAAGAGAGTCGCGCGCGTTAATACATATGTATTCACATTTCAGTAAGTTTGTATCACGAGAGGCTCTCAATGTATATATATGCCTCGCCGGAGGTGGTTGCTACTTGCAATTGGAGATCGTCGGTTGTTGACGGTTGACCTCCGTCGACAATGTCCGTTCCTTCACCTTCTCGATCATCGTCACCGTCAAGGTTCATATAAGAAGAGACTACATCCTCTTGTTGCTCATATTCTGAGCCCGGCACATAAGGAATTGAAGGAAATATGCCCTAGAGGCAATAATAAAGTTATTATTTATTTCCTTATATCATGATAAATGTTTATTATTCATGCTAGAATTGTATTAACCGGAAACATAATACATGTGTGAATACATAGACCAACAGAGTGTCACTAGTATGCCTCTACTTGACTAGCTCGTTAATCAAAGATGGTTATGTTTCCTAACCATGAACAAGGAGTTGTTATTTGATTAACGAGGTCACATCATTAGTAGAATGATCTGATTGACATGACCCATTCCATTAGCTTAGCACACGATCGTTTAGTATGTTTCTATTGCTTTCTTCATGACTTATACATGTTCCTATAACTATGAGATTATGCAACTCCCGTTTACCGGAGGAACACTTTGGGTACTACCAAACGTCACAACGTAACTGGGTGATTATAAAGGAGTATTACAGGTGTCTCCAATGGTAGATGTTGGGTTGGCGTATTTCGAGATTAGGATTTGTCACTCCGATTGTCGGAGAGGTATCTCTGGGCCCTCTCGGTAATACACATCACATAAGCCTTGCAAGCACTGTAACTAATATGTTAGTTGTGAGATGATGTATTACGGAACGAGTAAAGAGACTTGCCGGTAACGAGATTGAACTAGATATTGGATACCGACGATCGAATCTCGGGCAAGTAACATACCGATGACAAAGGGAACAACGTATGTTGTTATGCGGTCTGACCGATAAAGATCTTCGTAGAATATGTAGGAGCCAATATGGGCATCCAGGTCCCACTATTGGTTATTGACCGGAAGCGTGTCTCGGTCATGTCTACATTGTTCTCGAACCGTAGGGTCCGCACGCTTAACGTTACGATGACAGTTATTATGAGTTTATGCATTTTTGATGTACCGAAGGTTGTTCGGAGTCCCGGATGAGATCACGGACATGACGAGGAGTCTCGAAATGGTCGAGACGTAAAGATTGATATATTGGAAGCCTATGTTTGGACATCGGAAGTGTTCCGGGTGAAATCGGGATTTTACCGGAATACCGGGAGGGTTACCGGAACCCCCCGGGAGACTAATGGGCCTATTGGGCCTTAGTGGAAAAAGAGAAAAGGGACAAGCCCAAGCTGGCCGGCGCCCCCCCCCCCCTTTCCCCAAGTCCTAGTAGGACTAGGATAGGGGGACGGCCCCCCTTCTCTCTCTTTTCCCCCGGGAGTCCTAATTGGATTAGGATTGGGGGGAGGAGTCCTACTCCCGGTGGGAGTAGGACTCCCCTGCGCCTCCTCTCCCTGGCCGGCCGGCTCCCCCTCCTCCAACCTTTATATACGGGGGCAGGGGCACCCCAAGACACACAACTTGATCCTTGAGATCGTTCCTTAGCCGTGTGCGGTGCCCCCTGCCACCAAATTCCACCTCGATCATACCGTTGTAGTGCTTAGGCGAAGCCCTGCGTCGGTAGTACATCAAGATCGTCATCACGCCATCGTGCTGACGGAACTCTTCCTCGACGCTTTGCTGGATCGGAGCCCGAGGAACGTCATCGAGCTGAACGTGTGCTAAGAACTCGGAGGTGCCGGAGTAACGGTGCTTGGATCGGTCGGATCGGGAAGAAGACGTACGACTACTTCCTCTACGTTGTGTGATCGCTTCCGCAGTCGGTCTGCGTTGGTACGTAGACAACACTCTCCCCTCTCGTTGCTGTGCATCACCATGATCTTGCGTGTGCGTAAGAAAATTTTCGAAATTACCACGTTCCTCAACAGTGGCATCCGAGCCTAGGTTTTATGGTTTGATGTTATATGCACGAGTAGAACACAAGTGAGTTGTGGGCGATATGAGTCATACTGCCTACCAGCATGTCATACTTTGGTTCGGCGGTATTGTTGGATGAAGCGGCCCGGACCGACATTACGCGTACGCTTACGCGAGACCGGTTTCCCCGACGTGCTTTGCACATAGGTGACTTGCGGGTGACTGTTTCTCCAACTTTAGTTGAACCGAGTGTGGCTACGCCCGGTCCTTGCGAAGGTTAAAACGGAGTCTATTTGACAAATTATCGTTGTGGTTTTGATGCGTAGGTGAGATTGGTTCTTGCTTAAGCCCGTAGCAGCCACGTAAAACTTGCAACAACAAAGTAGAGGACGTCTAACTTGTTTTTGCAGGGCATGTTGTGATATGATATGGTCAAGACGTGATGAGATATAAGTTGTTGTATGAGATGATCATGTTTTGTTGAAGTTATCGGCAACTGGCAAAAGCCTTATGGCTGTCTCTTTATTGCATAAGATGCAAGCGCCAAATAATTGCTTTACTTTATCGCTATGCGATAGCAATAGTTGCAAGAGCAATAGTTGGCGAGACGACCGTGTGACGACACATTGATATAGATCAAGATGATGGAGATCATGGTGTCATGCCGGTGATAACAGAGATCATGACAGTACTTTGGAGATGGAGATCAAAGAAGCAAGATGATGATGACCATATCATGTCACATATTTTGATTGCATATGATGTTTATCTTTTATACATCTTATTTTTGCTTTGATTGACAGTAGCATTATAAGATGATCTCTCACTAAATTATCAAGAAGTGTTCTCCCTGAGTATGCACCGTTGCCAAAGTTCGTCGTGCCCAGACACCACGTGATGATCGGGTGTGATAAGCTCTACGTCCAAATACAACGGGTGCAAAACAGTTGCACACGCGGAATACTCAGGTTAAACTTGACGAGCCTAGCATATGCAGATATGGCCTCGGAACACGGAGACCGAAAGGTCGAGCGTGAATCATATAGTAGATATGATCAACATAACGATGTTCACCATTGAAAACTACTCCATCTCACGTGATGATCGGTTATGGTTTAGTTGATTTGGATCACGTGATCACTTAGAGGATTAGAGGGATGTCTATCTAAGTGGGAGTTCTTAAGTAATATGATTAATTGAACTTAAATTTATCATGAACTTAGTCCTGGTAGTATTTTGCAAATCATGTTGTAGATCAATAGCTCGCGTTGTTGCTTCCCTGTGTTTATTTTAATATGTTCCTAGAGAAAAATGTGTTGAAAGATGTTAGTAGCAATGATGCGGATTGGATCCGTGATCTGAGGTTTATCCTCATTGCTGCACAGAAGAATTATGTCCTTGATGCACCGCTAGGTGACAGACCTATTGCAGGAGCAGATGCAGACGTTATGAACGTTTGGCTAGCTCAATATGATGACTACTTGATAGTTTAGTGCACCATGCTTAATGGCTTAGAATCGGGACTTCAAAGACGTTTTGAACGTCATGGACCATATGAGATGTTCCAGGAGTTGAAGTTAAATATTTCAAGAAAATACCCGAGTTGAGAGATATGAAGTCTCCAACAAGTTCTATAGCTAAAAGATGGAGGAGAATCGCTCAACTAGTGAGCATGTACTCAGATTGTCTGGGTACTACAATCGCTTGAATCAAGTGGGAGTTAATCTTCCAGATAAGATAGTGATTGACAGAATTCTCTAGTCACCATCACCAAGTTAGTAGAACTTCGTGATGAACTATAATATGCAAGGGATAACGGAAACAACTCCCAAACTCTTCGTGATGCTGAAATCAACGAAGGTAGAAATCAAGAAAAACATCAAGTGTTGATGGTTGACAAGACCACTAGTTTCAAGAAAAGGGCAAAGGGAAGAAGGGGAACTTCAAGAAGAACGGCAAGCAAGTTGCTGCTCAAGTGAAGAAGCCCAAGTCTGATCCTGAGCCTGAGACTAAGTGCTTCTACTGCAAAGGGACTGGTCACTAGAAGCGGAACTACCCCAAGTGATTGGCGGATAAGAAGGATGGCAAAGTGAACATAAGTATATTTGATATACATGTTATTGATGTGTACTTTACTAGTGTTTATAGCAAACCCTCAGTATTTGATACTAGTTCAGTTGCTAAGATTAGTAACTCGATACGGGAGTTGCAGAATAAACAGAGACTAGTTAAGGGTGAAGTGACGATGTGTGTTGGAAGTGGTTCCAAGATTGATATGATCATCATCGCACACTCCCCATAATTTCGGGATTAGTGTTGAACCTAAATAAGTGTTATTTGGTGTTTGCATTGAACATGAATATGATTTGATCATGTTTATTGCAATATGGTTATTCATTAAAGTCAGAGAATAATTGTTGTTCTGTTTACATGACTAAAACCTTCTTTCCTTTTTCTTTTTACTTTCTTTCTTCTTCTTCCTTTCTTCTTCCTTTCTTCTTCTTTTTTTCTTCTTCCTTTTTCTTTCTTCTTTCTTTTGGTTTTCATTTGGTTTTTATTTGGTTTTCATTTTTTTCTTCTTCCTTTTTCTTTCTTGTTTTTTCTTCTTCCTTTTTTTCTTCTTTCTTTTCTTCTTCCTCCTTTTTTTTGTTTTTTTCTTCTGTTTGTTTTTTTGTTTTCTTTTGTTTTTTTCTTCTTCCTTTGTTTTTCTTCTGTTTTTTTGTTTTCTTTTGTTTTTCTTGAGTTTTTTCTTCTTCCTTTTTCCTTTCTTCTTCTTTCTTTCTTCTTCTTCCTTTCTTCTTCTTTCTTTCTTCTTCTTCCTTTCTTCTTCTTCCTTTCTTCTTTCTTTCTTCTTCTTCCTTTTTCTTTTTTCTTTCTTTCTTCTTCTTTCTTTCTTCTTCTTTCTTTCTTCTTCTTCCTTTCTTCTTCTTCCTTTCTATTCTTTCTTTCTTCTTCTTTCCTTTTTCTTTTTACTTTCTTTCTTCTTCTTCCTTTCTTCTTCCTTTCTTCTTCTTTTTTTCTTCTTCCTTTTTCTTTCTTCTTTCTTTTGGTTTTCATTTGGTTTTCATTTTTTTCTTCTTCCTTTTTCTTTCTTGTTTTTTCTTCTTCCTTTTTTTCTTCTTTCTTTTCTTCTTCCTCCTTTTTTTGTTTTTTCTAATTCATTTTAAATTATTTTGTTTCTAATTCATTTTAAAATCTTAAAAATACAATTATATATCAAAAAAATCAGAAAAATAAAACTAATTCATTTTAAATTCTTGTTTTTCTTCTGTTTTTTTCTTCCTTTTTTCTTCTGTTTTTTTCTTCTGTTTGTTTCTTCCTTTTTCTTGTTTTTCTTCTTTTTTTTCTTCCTTTCTTCCTTTTTCCTTTTTTAAAATCTTCTGACATTTTAAAATCTTAAAAATACAATTATATATCAAAAAAATCAGAAAAATAAAACTAATTCATTTTAAAATCCCTTGAAGGTTCGACCAAATACAAAGTTTGGTACAATAAATTATTACACATCAATTCTTCCCTTGTACGTCCCTGCTTGCTTACGATTGTGCCGTATCCATGGAGCATCCTCATCATTTAACTTAATGCTTGGGTCAGTGTTCACTTTGAAGGGCGGAATTTCACCAAACATATTATAATCTTCTGACATGTCTGTCTTGTCCTCCACTCCCACGATGTTTCTTTTCCCTGAAAGAACAATGTGGCGCTTTGGATCATCGCATGATGTACTGATCGTTTTCTTATCTTTCCGTTTCCTCGGTTTGCTACTCATGTCCTTCAAATAAAAAACCTGAGCGACATCTTTGGCAAGGACGAATGGTTCGTCAAGGTAACCAAGATTGTTGAAATCCACCATTGTCATTCCGTATTGCTCGTCCACCTTTACCCCACCTCCTGTTAGCTTGAACCATTTGCACCGGAACAAAGGGACCTTAAAGGAGGGTCCATAGTCAAGTTCCCATATCTCCTCTATGTAACCATAATATGTGACCTTTTGCCCATTCTCGGTTGCTGCATCAAAGCGGACACCACTGTTTTGGTTGGTGCTCTTTTTATCTTGGGCGATGGTGTAAAATGTATTCCCATTTATCTCGTACCCTTGGAAAGTCGTTATAGTCGAAGATGGTTTCTTGGCCAACATGTACAGCTGATCTCCAACATCATTGTCATTCATTAAATGTTTTCGCAACCAACTGCCGAAAGTCTCCATGTGGGCCTTTCTAATCCAGGATTCAGGCTTCCCCGGGTTGTCCGAGCGTAAAATATTCTTGTATTGCTCGAAGTACGGAGCCACCAAGCTGGAATTTTGCAGAACTGTGTGGTGTGCTTCAGTCATAGAATGACCGTCCATACATATCGTGGTATCCCTTCCGATCTTGCCTTTTCCACTTAGTCTCCCCTCGTGCCGCGATTGAGGAATACCAATCGGCTTAAGGTCAGGAACATAGTCAATACAGAACTCAATTACCTCCTCATTTTGATGGCCCTTGGAGATGCTTCTTTCTGGCCTAGCACGGTTACGAACATATTTCTTTAATACTCCCATGAACCTCTCAAAGGGGAACATATTGTGTAGAAATACAGGACCGAGAATGGAAATCTCTTCGACTAGGTGGACCAGGAGGTGCGTCATAATATTGAAGAAGGATGGTGGGAACACCAACTCGAAACTGACAAGGCATTGGACCACATCGTTCTGTAACCGTGGTAGATCTTCTGGATTGATTACCTTCTGAGAGATTGCATTGAGGAATGCACATAGCTTCACAATGGCTACTCGAACATTTTCCGGTAGGAGCCCCCCCAAAGCAATCGGAAGCAATTGCGTCATAATCACGTGGCAGTCGTGAGACTTCAGGTTTTGGAACTTTTTCTCCGGCATGTTTATTATTCCCTTTATATTCGACGAGAAGCCAGACGGGACCTTCATACTGCTCAGGCATTCAAAAAAAATGACCTTCTCTTCTTTGGTAAGAGCGTAGCTGGCACGACCTTGAAACCATTCCGGATGCCGGTCATCTGGGTCTTTCAAAAGTTGCTGGTCCTGCCGTGCTTCCTTTGTATCATTTGTCTTCCCATACACGCCCAAGAAGCTTAGCAGGTTCACGCAAATATTCTTCGTAACATGCATCACGTCGATTGCAGAGCGGACATCTAGGACTTTCCAATATTCTAGCTCCCAAAATATAGATTTCTTCTTCCACATGGGTGCGTGCCCGTCAACTCCCCGCGGAACTGATTGTCCGCCAGGACCCTTTCCAAAGATGACTTTCAAATCCTTGACCATATCAAATATCTCAGCACCAGTACGTTCCGCAGGCTTCGGCCGGTGATCTGCCTTCCCGTTGAAATGCTTGCCTTTCTTTCTTACGTTATGATTTCGGGGAAGAAATCGACGATGACCCAGGTACACGTTCTTCTTACAATTAACCAAACGTACACTTTCAGTCTCATGTAAGCAGTGCGTGCATGCATTGTATCCCTTATTTTTCTGTCCCGAAAGGTTACTGAGAGCAGGCCAATCGTTGATGGTTACAAAAAGCAACGCTCGTAGGTCAAATTCCTCTCCTTTGTGCTCATCCCAGACACGTACACCAGGTTTCGCCCACAACTGTAAAAGTTCTTCAACTAATGGCCTTAGGTACACATCGATGTCGTTACCGGGTTGCTTAGGGCCTTGGATGAGAATTGGCATCATAATGAACTTCCGCTTCATGCACAACCAAGGAGGAAGGTTGTAGATGCATAGAGTCACGGGCCAGGTGCTATGGTTGGAGCTCTGCTCGCCAAAAGGATTAATGCCATCAGTATTTAGACCAAATCTTAAGTTCCTTGCGTCAGCTGCAAAATCTTTGAAAACTCTGTCGATCTTTCTCCATTGCGTTCCATCAGCGGTGTGTCTCGACTGCCCGTCGGACAAACGGTCCTCTTTGTGCCATCGCAACAACTTGGCATGCTTTTCGTTCATGAACAGACGTTTCACCCGTGGTATTATAGGAGCATACCACATCACCTTGGCGGGAACCCTCTTCCTGGGTTTCTCACCCTCAACATCGTCACCAGGGTCATCGCCTCTGATCTTATAACGCAATGCAGTGCATACAGGGCATTCATTCAAATTCTCGTATTCACCGCGGTAGAGGATGCAGTCATTAATGCATGCATGTATCTTCTGAACCTCTAAACCTAGAGGGCAGACAACCTTCTTTGCTTCGTACGTACTGGCGGGCAACTCATTATTCTTCGGCAACATATTCTTCAATATTTTCAGCAAATTTTCAAATGATGAGTCACCTACACCTTCCTGTGCCTTCCATTTTAGCAAATCCAGTGTGCAGCCCAGCTTTTTCAGACTATTATCGCATCCTGGATACAACGACTTTTTGTGATCCTCTAACATGCGATCCAAATTCTCCCTCTCCTTGTCAGTTTCGCAGCGTCTCCGTGCATCAGCAATGGTCCGACCAAGATCATCAGCGGGCTCATCATGTGCCTCTTCTTCACCTTCACCTAACCCTTCCACACCTTCAGCATCATCCTCCATGAAAGTATCACCGAAAAGATCACGATAGTTGTCATCGATATCATCCCCTTCTTCATCTTCTTCCATTCTAACCCCTCTTTCTCCATGCTTGGTCCAACAATAATAGCTTGGCATGAAACCATGCTTAAGCAGGTCCATGTGAACTCTTCTTGAGGAGGAGTAACCCTTCTCATTCTTACAGACAGCACATGGACAGATAATAAAACCTTGCTGCTTGTTCGCATTTGCCACTACGAGGAAATCTTTCAAACCCGTAGTGAACTCGCCGGAGAGTCGGGAACCGTACATCCATTGCCGATTCATCTGCATTATTATTATATAAAGTATATAATTAACCATCATGCATTTGTTAAACTAACTAGCTAGAAATAATACAAATTAAACAATGAACTACACACATGCGTATTTTATCAATGACACATGAAAGGTTCGAGTTGCTAACCGCGATCGCGGAGGAAAAATAAATGAGAAAGCTCAAGTGTGGCTTGTTTCAGGCTCTCGGGCATTTCATCAAACACCTTGTGTGCATAGGAGAAACCAAAAGCAAACCCACCACCACCCCACCACCACCTTCTGAAAATTGTGAAGTGAGCCGAGTGAAGTGAAGTGAGCTGAGTAATATATAGGGATGGGCCTTTAGTCGCGGTTGGCCAGGCCAACCGGGACTAAAGCCCCTCCCGTCTGCCAGCTGGATGGGCTTTAGTCCCGGTTGGCCTGGCCAACCGCGACTAAAGGCCTTCTGGGACCTTTAGTCCCGGTTGGCCACGCCAACCGGGACTAAAGCCCCTCCCGTCCGCCAGCTGTCGACCGAGCGCGCTGGGCCCAGGTAGTTGGTCGCAGGTCTTCTCCCGAACCGCGACTAAAGACCCCTTTGGTCGCGGTTCGATTGTTTTGGGGACTAATGGGGGCGTATGGAAGCCTCGTTTTCTACCAGTGTCTCCCGGATAATCTTGGGATCATGAAGATCAATTCAACTCACAACTATGCCCCATCAGGTGAGCTTCACCAAAGAGTAAATAAGTACTAATCTTCAAAAGTTTGTGTTCTCTTACATGTCAAATTTGATTGCTTTCTAATGTTCTTTTTACAAAAAGTTGTCATATTTATTTGGATGTTCGAACCTGTTTTGTTCAAGCTTTGCAAATACAGCCAAATTTAAGCCATCATAATTAGGATCCATGATAAGAGTAGTGCTGATAGATTGTTTAGTTAGAATGAGATGGGAATCATATATTTTCTGCTATACAAGGTTCAATACAATTGTGTGGTCTGTGGTGATATGGTCCGAGTGATTGGGTCCGAGTGATTGGCCACGAGGAAGATTCACGGAAACTGTACTCAGTGTAATTTGGCTACTCCGTTAACCTTAACAGCGAAGAACTTATTATCCTTGGCATGATAGTATTTGATGAAGAGGTGAGGCATATAAGCTAGTGTAGTTATATAAACTGATTGGTCGGGTACAAGCATACAGTTTTCTAACATAAACATGCTACTATAAGCTAGTGTAGTTATATTAAGAGGTAAATACACTAGAAGTCTTAGAACTTGCACGTGACGATCAGTTTGGTACATAAACTTGTAAAATACGCGATTCTAGTCATCAAACTTGCATGAAGGTGCAAATACAGTCACATTTGACGTACACGGATGTATCCGCTACCTGCATGGCACACCAGCGTGGCAAGGACCCGCTGTCAGTGGCTGATAACAGTGCATGTAATTTTTAAGACCCTTGGATTTCTTTTAAACAGGTCGTTACTGGGTTCCACTCGTCACTGTACAGTGTAAATAAAAATAAGCAAGAAAAATAGTACGGGTGAGAGCGTTAGCCCCGATGACCTGATGCACCACACCTAACAATGCTTCATGCCCCTTAAAAAAAGCAATTCTTCATGCCTAATAGTGAACTACTAAGATATATATCAAGATAAATATACATATTAAAGATGCAACCTTTTTAGCAACCAAAGATGCATTTTATAATTCCCCAAAAAAGATGCTTTTTATAAACGAATGGAAGAAGAGCCAGGGTAACCACCAGACAAGACGACAGTTGATGCCTTAAATGAGATAAATTTACTTTTTAAATATGGGTGAGCGAATTTTTTCAATCCATTCAAAAATAAATTGTTGGTTTGTCCAGAAAAATTACATACGTTCATTCTGACCAATATTTTCATTTAACCATATTTTAAAATTTTAAAATTTTAAATTCATACAAAACATCATTGATTTGTCCGAAAGAATTTACGCACAATCATTCTACGCTGTATTTTCTTTTATCTAGATTTTTAAATTCAAAATTACTCAAATTCAAACAAAATTATGTTTTTTCTGAAAATTTATGTACATTCATTATGCACTATATTTCCTTTTATTTGGATTCTTAAATTTAAGATTATTCAAATTCAGACCAAAAATCATTTGATTTTTCCAAAAGAATTTATGTACATTCATCAGCACTATATTTCCTTTTATGTAGATTTTATAATTTATAATTATTCGAATTCAAACAAAAAATTTGCTGATTTGTCTGAAAGACTTTATGAAACTTTGACCATTTCAAGGGTGAGTAGATTTTTTTGGATGGTACAGATTTCTTTTTAAACTACATGAACATTTGTGTCGATTGTATAATTTTTCTTAATGTCACAAACATTTTTTCTGAAATGTGTGGAAATTTAGAATGCAACATACATGTTTCTAATTAAGTGAAAATATTTTTATAATGTTTAAATAATTTTTAAATTTTCACATACATTGATTTTTTTAAATGCCACAAACATCAGAATATAAGTTCTTTTCTTACATACAGCAAAAGAGATGGGAATATAAAGAATGTTTATCCATATATGATATTGAGTCGCCTTAGACGGTTTGTTAGCTCAGGCACAAGCGACCACGAGGTCACAGGATAGAACCGCGGAGCTACCTTTTTTGGTTATATATTTCGTCTTTAATTATTTGGTCCTTGTTGAAGGATATTAAATATGATCGTGCAAATTGAATATGAATCATCATTGGTCTGATGGCAGTGCGTGCGAGGCTACTAGCAAGCTGGTCCTTGATTAGAAACACACTCGTCCCTTTTTGTTTTCCATTTATTTGAGGGGCTCTTTACATAAATACAAAAACATTGAGGGCTTTTATGCAAATTTATCATGCATGTAACGGCACAATGGCTGACAGCGGGCCCTGGCCATGCTGGCGTGCTACTAAGGCAGCGGATACACATGTGTACGCGAAATATGACTGTATTTGCACGCTCGTGCAAGTTTGATGACTAGAATCACGTATTTTACAAGTTTGTGTACCAAACTGATTGTCGTGTGCAAGTTGTATGACTCCCAATGTATTTACCTCTTATATTAACAGGTGAGGCATCTTTGAACTGCATTATAATTGTTTCAGGGCACTCTGATACATGGGAAGGTAATGAAAAATATGGTAACATGTTCAGTCCATTGATCCAAGAAGGTCCAGTCCAGCGCTAATATATATCAGGTAATGTGCTATCCTGTATTTCCTTTTTTAGGTGGAGCGGCTATCATATATTTCCAATTGATAAGATCCTTGGGGTACCCGACCACTATCGATTGATCAGCTCATGTGTTACCTGCACCCATGGTGAATATAACAAGGGGTTCAAACTATGTGAATTCTAATTGGCTGATATGATCAGGTGATTGATTTTGCACATTACTGCTCATGATTGATATATGTCACTATATACTCTTAATTCTCTACGTAGTCCTCTACCTGTTTACTTTTAAGATGAACAGTGTGGTCTGTGTTTGAAAGATTACAGTGCTCATAAAGATTAATAGAAGTTACCCTGTATCAACTAAGATAACCTTATTCACAATATGTAATAATGGTTTACCAGTATGTACCAAAGATGCAATTTTCTATGGTAGTATTTGCAGCACCCTAATTCTCATCATACTTTTAGTTTTAACTGAAATTAATGTCAGAGCTAATTTGAAGCTGTAGCACGGTTGTTATGCGCCAAACACGATGTAGGAGGAACTCACTCAAATTGGGCCGGTTGAGGTTAGCTTTTCCATATCATTTTAAATATATATGCAGAAACGTACAGTTTCTTAGACCATAGATGTTTTTGTGCTTTAAGTATTCGACCTAGCATACCATCCATAATCCCATTGGAAGCTTCCCTTGCTTTGTACACAATATTGATACGTTCCAGTTAATTATCCATTATGCAGAACAATGAAGTCGTTAGTAAGAATATCTCAACCTTTTTATACTTACAAGAATATCCCATATATACTAGGAAGGCCGCGTAGTAAATTTCTGTAATATTTCTGAATGCTGTGCAATGGTAATTTAATTGCACATGATTTACTGCATGCAATGGTGTAGTCATTGCGTACATGGTTGCCCTACAATGGCCGTTTGCATAGAGAAGCTCTATGCACAAGTTTGAAATTATGCAACCGTGTGCACTGAGGGGTAATAAATGACAGGGTTTTGTCTATACAATCGTGTGGATTGTGGTCAACAATGCACACGGGTGCACCTTCATCAGCGACCGGCTCGGAGCGACTGGCCCAAAAAGAGTGCAATCAGTTTCTCAACCATGTGCTTGCATGAGGTATGTGGGCAGAATCACACTGCTCTCCATTTGTCTTTCATATTGTCATAGGCACCGACTGATTTTAGGTACATGCACACAGTGCCGGATATTCAGCTGGGGCTAAATGCGTGTTTGAGAAAGTTCAAATCATTGCCATCTTCTCCATTATATGTATCAAATAATCATGTGTAGAAAAACCACCTGCACCATGTTCGAGAAAGAAGTAGGAAAAACATTAAGCAATCTGCATAATTCTTGATTGATACACATGATTATTTAAACCATCAGCAGACAACAAATATAGAAAATATGTGAGGAGAAATTGATTTTCAAGTTCAGCCTTAGTGACTATATTCTCAAGTATGGTTACCAAGATTGCACTTTTTATAAAATATGTTTTATATTGAGAAAGATCTGTAAGTAAAAGATTAAAAAGTTACAAATAATGACTATACTAAGATGCTCTATATTTTCATGTTTTTGTACAAGGTTGGTACAAATGCACCAAATATCATACACTTATATAAACAATTCAAGGTTAAAAACACATCGTCGAGGACATCAATATAGCAGGAACAAGAACACATGTCATGTTGTATATATATTCTGATGAAGAATCAGAAAAGGAGTATAGTAAGAATAAACATGAATACATATTCAACGAATCAAGTCTTAATAGAAATGGTGAAATAACTCGCAGAAACCTGGTGTATAGTGTAGTAGAAGGACAGGTTGCATATTAATGGCTATTTAATCATTTAGGATGTAATATAATAAATGGGGCATCAAATTGGTACTTTATATGAACTTCGTCATTATTTTAAGATTGTTTTAAGAAATTTAAGATGTAGAATAAATTTACAGGGAAGTTTCCTAAATTGGATTGCTTAATTTAAGAGTGGCTCTAGATGATTTGGTAGGTGTACTCGCAAAATGGCATCAAGAAGACCATGGCGTGCCTTATGTGAAAATTTATGTCTGCCACTGCAGTAAAATTATTAAGTAAAAGAAAAATGATGATAGTTGGTAATGGCTTAACTCTACTGTTTGATTACAATTATTATTAAAAGTTAATTTTCTTAATATAATAGCCCGTGCAGATGCATGAGTTGACGACTAATACAATTAATACATAAAGAAATCCACACCCGTCAATCCTATGCAAAAGAAATAATAAACTAATACTAGGCAGTGCGGCAGGCTCAACCAGGCGCAAGACATGAGACGCCTGGCTCAGGCTAACCACGTTGCGGGTGGCCGCCCAGGCTAATCCTTTTGTCTGGCTGTGCAGGCCAGGCTAGACTCATATGATCCAGATATGATAGCCTGGCTTAATAGAGATGGTAGACTACTCATATTAATAAGGAATTCCTTTTTTTTCGGAAGCCTATTCGGAAGAATCTCAAAGTTAAGTGTGTTCAGCTTGGAGTAGTTTTAGGGTCGGTGAACGACCGGGAAGTTGCTCCTGGGTGCCCACGAGTAAGAACAAAGTGCGTAGAAAAGACTAGTATTGATCTGTGGGTGCAGGCAGGTCTCAGGGAAGCTCCAGACCAGGCAATATTTCATCAAGGCAGCAACCAAACACACCCTATATTCCATCGAGTTTCTACGCCCAACCACATGTTGTGTTGCACTCCCTCCAGGTTACGCCAATGGTGAAATACTTGGGCATTTCTAACGCGGACTCTCATATCGCATGCATTCGTCTGGACCAAGTGGTCCGGAACCATTTTGCCATCTAAAGTGGTACCCTATCGGTCCGCGGAATAGTCCGGACATCTGTTTTCCCACAAACCGGAGGCAAACTGGGGTGGGGTGGGGGTGGTTTGTGGGAGTCCGGACTACTGCCACATAGGACTCCGACACCCTCAATCCACTCAAATCCCCTTTCTGTCAAACTTTCTTCCACTCCGCTCCTACCCCTCCCCCTCCCCCTCCTTTTGCATATGGACCCTCCTCATCCAATGATGTTGTTGTACCTTTCTAGCCACTCCCCAAGCATCGTAGGACATTCACTGCCAGCACCAAAGCGCCTGCCTCCTTGGACTACGCAGCCGTCCTTCTAAGATCCCTCCGCAGCCAGGTATCGTCCGTCTTCCTACCAACGATGTCCATGGCGGACACCACGCACGACAGATGTTCTTGCCGGAAAAACAGAAGTGGACATTTAGGTAACAATGTTGGACAGTCGGCTCCTGCATCACTGTCCGTGGACTGATCTGGACCAGGACGCGAATGGATACCATGTTCGTTTTTGGGGTCGATGTTGGTTATGCCCTTAGGACCTTTTGTTTATGGATAAACTATCAGTCTACTCATCATATGCCATGGCTGAGAATACCAGTAGCAGCAAAAATTTCAATCAGGTCCGTGGACCACCTAGTGATGACTATGTGCACTAAAGCGAGCCAAAGACGCGCCACCATCATCGCCCCTCTTGCCGGAGCCGGGCAAATCTTCTTGTAGTAGATAGTTGAGAAGTCATCATACTAAACCTCACAGGGCAAACACAAGAGAACATCAACTATCGCCGATCAAGAGAAGTGTATATCGGAATAAACAAACCTATAGACACACGACCGAAGACAAACAAAGAATTGATTCAAACAGATCCAGCAAAGACCCGCACCGAATTTTACGAGATCCGACGGAGACACACCATTGCACACCTTCTAACAACGCTAGACTGGACGGGGATTGGGCGTGAGAGATATTATTCCTATCGGGGACATTGCCGCTGCCACACAGTCCCAACCGAGACGCTGAACCAAACAAGAACGAGAGTAGGGTCCCTCCCCCCGGCGAGGACCCCGGGTCCTCTGCACGTCCACGACCCAAAGGCCATGGGAGGCAAGGTTGATTGGTGCCAGCGCCAGCAAGAGGGGAAAACCTAGTCGCCGCCTGGGAGTCACTTCTTGGGCAGGAGGAAAACGCTGGAAATACTTAGGATTTCAGCCATGACGATGCGACAAAACTTTACTCCCATGCAGCCATAGGATCAATATAAAGTAGACTAACTCTCTAGTTTCAGCACTCACTATTGCAGAAACCCACATAGTTGCAACCTTATCGGTGACGAGCACCAAAAAGAAGCTCCCTTGTACTCAAGTACTACCCCTATCTGGGTTTATTAGTCCCCATCGTATTTGGGGTCAAAATTTGACCAAATAATTGACTAATAAAATGTTAATGCATGCCACAAAAAGTTGTATTGTTAGACTCATATTTGAATGTAGTTTTCAGTGATATTGATTTTTTGCAATGTATAACTCATATTGTATTAGTTAAAGTCATGGTCAAAATATGATATAAAATATGAGTGGGACTAGTAAACCAAAACAAAGGTAGTACCGGTGATGACTTATAGTGGCGGGCACCTTGCTCGTTACTGCCTTACTGGTACGTTTTTTCAGCCTGCCACTTGTAAGTGATTCTGCGGTAGTGAATGATCATTTGAAGCAAGGGGGGACATCAAGCCAAGTGGACAATATACTTCGTGAACTGTTCGTATGAACCTAGCTTGTTACTCAATATTGCTTCAAGTTTATGTTGTGTGTGTTCATAATAGTCTTGTTCTCTGTTATTCTGCTTCCAGGTTCCGACCAACATGCATGCACACACAATCCAATCGTTGACTATCTACCAATCTTTAGCCATCTTTCAGTTGTTGGAGAAAAAACGTACATATCTTGGCGTTTTATGCTAAAGCCATTTTGTACAACGTACTAGATGCATGCATGCTTTAACCATAACCACCGATGAAGGCACACATCACACATTAGGCGTACCAAATTGCTCGGCACCCACAGTGTGGCCAAATAGTATGACAAGCTAGAAAACCTAAGAAGGACTGTCGGTTTCCCCCTTTCTGACTATAAGAGCAACTCCAACGGGCCCATCCAAACGAACGGCGCATTTGTCCGTTTGGTCAGCCGCCCGCCCAGCGTCCGTTCAGTTTTCCATTTGGGTCGGCAGTGCGTCCAACGTGCCGATCCATTTCATGTTCGCACTTAATTTTTTGAAAAAAAGGTCCGCTGCCGATCATACCAGCGGCCATGTCTCATGGCGGCACCATGCCAGCGCCGACATACAATGCCTGCTTCAGAAAATATCACCACAGTTCATGATGACGCACTCGCCAGCCGGCCGGCACACATGTCAGCACACAAAAAAGGGTGGGACTTGAGTTCGCCCACGCCATTGCGGCTCCCGTGGCCAAAAAAAGATGGTGCTCGCCGCCATAGATCACTCGTCGTCGAATTTGAGCCTGCCGGCCTGCATCTTCTCGAACCACGACCTCTTCCTTGGCGACACGGTGTTGAGATCCACCTTCATGATCTCCAGCCCGGTCATGATGCTCGCGAGAGCCACTTCTTTCGCGTTGGTCTTGGCGTTGGCGGCCTCGATCTCTAGCATCTTGGCTTGCTTCTCCGCCTCCAGCTCGAACATCTTGGCTTGCTTCTCCGCGTCCATCTCAAGCCTCCTCCTTTGAATCTCCATGAAAGCGTCCATTTGCTCCGCCTTGAAACGCCGGCACTCCTCCTCCCTTGAGTCCTTCTTGTTCATCATGCCCTCCACGCTTGCGATCAAGGCGTTGGATGCCGCATCCCGCTTGTCCTCTTTCTTGGAGTTGGTCTTCCCCCGCGGCCGTGCCGGATCGCCCTTCCCAACATCCTCCACGGCTTGCTTCCCCCCATGCGACTTGAGTGCGGCATATTGCGCCTTGAACTTCTCCTCGTCCTTGATGACCCGAAAGCAATGGGAGAGGTTGAATCACTTGCCATTGTGTTGAACCTTGAATGCCTCGGAAGCTTGAAATGCCTACAAAATGTTTCCATGCAAGCATATGGAAAAATGATATGCAAATGAACACGCAAGCATGAACTTGATGACACAAACGAGGGCGGCTTGCTAGCATACCGTGTCTTGCATGCCGATGCCGCTCATGGGGCGGGCCTTGACGCTCTTAAGGGTGGCGCCAAACTTGTTGCACTCTTGTTGGATCACCCTCCATCGCACGGAAATGGACACCCACCCGCGCGTGCTCACAAATTGGTAAGACGGAAACTTCTTGAGCTCATGATACTCTCGGTGGACATGAATCCAAAAGGTTGAATGCTTTTGCTCGGCGCCCGTCTTGGGGTCTTGTCCAATGTCTCACCAACACTCGTAAAGAAGCATGTCCTCGGCCACCGTGTATGCCTTCGTGCGCTTGCTCTTGTGCTTGGGCTTAGGACCGGCGGCTTGGTTGGCGAGCTCGTCCTCGAACAAAGGCTCCACTTCGATGTCGCACTCGTCCTCTTCCTCTAGACCATAGTCGTCCGGGAACTCGTGGTCGAGTGGGAAGCCGTCCAGGTCGATGCCGACCAGATCATGCATGAAGTCCGCCTGATCGGGATCATAGCCAGCGGCCGGCATGAACGCCCCGCGGTCGTCTTGGATTTGTGTCTCGTCGGGATCATAGCCAGTGGCCGACGCACCGCCCTCGAAGATGAGGTTCTGCATGTAGTCCTCATCGACGACGGACGACATTCCCTCGAATAGGTTGCGGGTGTCCGAGAGCACGCCGGCCGGCGTCTGCAGCGCGCGTTTTCTCGCGCCGCCGGATGACGAGCCACCTGTCATCGGGGTGGCGTTGAGGTCGACGGGCACGAGCGCGGGCGTGGAAGGCGCGACCACGCTCACGTCGGGCGAGCACTCCCCGGAGGGGCGGGAGGCTTGCGGGTAGACATGGAAGCCGGGCACCGGGTTGCAAGCCGACACGCGGGGCGAGTCGTGCAGCAGCATCCGAGGAAACGCCGACGAGCCGGTGCTGGCCACGGCGATGGCGGCTTGGACGAGGCCGTGCTGGCCAGGGTTTAACCCTATCATGTAGAGTGCCTCACTCGTTGCTGCCGTGACGCGGACGTTGGTGACCTCCTGCTGCGCGGCGACGATGACGGCAGCCTGCGCGGCGGCCTCATCCCTCGTGTCCGCGGCATGCCTCCGGCCCTTCCTCTTGGCCGACTCGCTTGCCCGCTATCGGTGTCAAAACCGACGGATCTCAGGTAGGGGGTCCCGAACTGTGCATTTAAGGTTGATGGTAACAGGAGACAGGGGACACGATGTTTACCCAGGTTTGGGCCCTTTCTATGGAGGTAATACCCTACTTCCTGCTTGATTGATCTTGATGAGTATGAGTATTACAAGAGTTGATCTACCACGAGATCGTAATGGCTAAACCCTAGAAGTCTAGCCCATATGACTACGGTATTGAGTATATCCTTTCCGGACTACACCCTCCGGTTTATATAGACACCGGAGGGATCTAGGGTTACATAGAGTCGGTTACATAAGACGGAATCTTCATAGTTGTCCGCCAAGCTTTCCTTCCACGCCAAGGAGAGTCTTATCCGGACACGGGTACAGTCTTCGGTCTTCATATCTTCACAGCCCATCAGTCCGGCCCATAGATAACAGGCCGGACGCCCGAGGACCGCTTAGTCCAGGACTCCCTCAGTAGCCCCTGAACCTGGCTTCAATGACAAGGTATCCGGCGCATAGTGCTGTCTTTGGCATTGCAAGGCGGGCTCCTCCTTCCGAACTCCCGAATAGTCTCCATACGAATTGATCGTGTACGGACCAGTAACACACACCGCACACAACCGCAGAGAGAATATAATAACACACAAGTCCAATCTGCCGACAACTTTAGTAATGCGACGTTGCGCCTGTCCGGTCATAATTTCGAACCGTTTTTCGCCCCACATTTCGAGACGCGGTTGTCATTGGCACATCTTGTCAAAGCAGAGATCGTGTCCCCTTATTACGGGATTCTCATCAATACGAGCATGGGTAACCCAACCGTCCTGCGAGAAAGATTCCTCAGGAATAGGCTTAGGAGGAGACAGTCAATACCGGAGGTATATATAAAGGAACCAAGGGCCGTATTTTTACGCCAAACCTCTCCTAGGCCTCCCCAACCCTGAGTTCCAGCACCCAAGGTTCGACTACATTGCTTTCAGCCTTCCTATCATGTCCAGATCCAGTGCCCAAGGCCGATGGGCGGCTTCCTCCGTTCCAGAGGAGGATATCACAAAGCTTCAGGCGGCCAGATATCTGACCGCAGAGATCCACCACCGGCTTTCTTGCTCAAGGACAAGTTATTTCGACCCCCAGATTCGGCGAGAGGGTGGTATTCGTCTCCCACTTCCTCCGGGGTTTAGGGTTTGCTCTCCAACCTTTTGTCCGAGGGCTAATGTTTTATTACACTAGATTTTCATGATCTTGCCCCGGACTCTATCCTCCATGTCTCGGCATTTATCATTACATGCGAGGCCTTCCTTCGAATCCCCCCACACTTTGGCTTATGGCGCAAGACGTTTAGTGTGAAGCCGAAGGTAGTCGACGGGGAACAGTCGGAGTGCGGTAGTGCTACAATCAGCCAACTCGCCAACACTACCGGGCCTAAAGGTTCTTTTACCGAGGCTTCCAATCACTGGCAGCGGGAGTGGTTTTATATTACAGAGCCCCGCAGTGCTAAATGGGTAGCTGCCCCCACCTTCCATCCCGGTCCACCGTTACAGCTCGCGTCATGGGTCAACAAGGGGCTAGACTGGGGATCAGTGGATGAAGTACGAACCATACAAAGCCGCATCCGGACCCTCCTCGAGAGAGATATCGATCTCGTCAGTGTGATCCAAGTGATGTTAGTTCACCGAATCCTGCCCTGCCAGCGCAGGCCTCGCCGCATGTGGGAGTTTAATCCAGAAGGACCACAAACCCTCCAACACTTCTTCGGCGCTACACACGAAGGGATGTGGAAGTTATTTTTCGGGACGCGAAACATTGGCCGGATATTGCTGAGGACGCTGGCCTTAACTGTAATCGTCCGGATACCCCAGTAAGTACTTGGCTTTCGAATACTTTGTGGTCATGCATACAGTAATATGGTACTAAGCAAGCTATTTTCTCCAGGGCTGGATAAAGAAGGCGGAACTGATTATGAGTTCGGCCCCTCTGCCCGAGGGTCCACGAATCCTGTCCTACGAGGATGCTGGCCCCATCACCATACCAGATGCCGGAGAAGGAGGACGAGGCGGAGGGAAAGAGGACCAAGGGTGGCCTCTATTCCCAGGGAACCTCGGACTTTGTGTCCGGAGGAATAAAAATCCCCTCATCCAAAGACAAAAGTGAAGGGGGGCCACTATCTCCTTCCCTCCCAGGAAGAAGAGGGCCGCCTCCGAAGATTGGGAGAAGTAGGCTTCTAAGCGAGGCAAGACGCCTCTGGGGGGCGGCCCGGGCCTGGAGGACGTCGAAGCGCAGTCTCATGATGAGGACAAGCCTTCAGCCAAATCGTAAGTGAACAAGGCTGTTTTAAACCTATCCTGTTCTTTTCTTATGATGTCTGGAATATATATTTTTGCAGCTCAGCGCGCAGTCCCCTTCAACAATCCTCCTCCTCAGGGGACCTTCTCCCGGAGATGATGGAAAGTGAAACGCCTCCACCGGCTTCTCCGTCCAATAGAGCCTATGACCTTGAGGTGTCGCCGCGGAGGGTCTCCCCCGACCGACAAGTGGTGCAAGGGATGACGGAGATGCTACACGAAGGCGATACTTCGGTGGTCCAGAGTCCGGGGAACAACAATGAAGACCCTGAACAATTCGAAATGCGGATGGATACGAATAAACGGATCCCTTCAAAGGGTGACCGTACTCCTGCGGCTGCCTCCAGAGACCCAGAGGCGCTGGATATCCTGACGAACATGCTGCGGCAGGCGTCCATTTCAGAGGAACATCGTACCTTGATGGGTACGGTGGTTAAAAAGGTCCTATCCCCAAAGAGCGGATTGAATGAGGCCTTTGTGAGTCCGCTGAGAGGCTTCGGGGTTTGTACTATAATACGTGCAATTGTGTTTTATTCAGAAAATACACCTGTGTATAGATAGTAGCCCCTGAGACTCGGGTTGGCTTCCCATAGGAAGCGAACGGAGGATCAAAAGAAATATCAGAGGACTAATCTGATTAACTTTGAACACAGGCTATTTCCTCCCTGACTACTTCCCAAACTGCGGATATTGCCGAGCTGCAACGGAAGCTTGATGTAGCCGGGGATGACATTGCGTTAATCAATATGCGTCTTGACAAGTGCAAGGTATGTATTCAAAGCAGTCCATGCACACACATTTTGTGATATAAGCATGACGCTGAAAGTTGTGCCTGGCTGCAGATGGCGCTACCGCCGTTCAAATTCTTCGGGCAGAGCTAGCCCGGGCCAAGGAGCAGGCCCGGTGTAGTAATGCGGCTGCCGAGAAGGCATCGGCTGAGTTAAAAGCCGAACGAGCTGCCCAGCGTCAAGACGAGGAGAAGATATCCACGATGGCGCTCGAGCAAAAAAGTGCTGCTAGCCGGTGTAAACTCCTTGAGAAGGAGAATGGAGCCAAAATGGCTGAAATTGACAAGGCCCTTTAAGAGGCGAGAGAAGCGCGGTCTGAATCCAGTGCAGCCCGTGAGGAGATCCGGCAAGCTGGGGAGATTGCAGCTGGTAAGCCATTTTTGCTACAGGCTAAGTTCGGCGATCCGAGCTATACTCAGCATAACCAATTATGGAGTTCTCCGGACGAGTTTTTAGACTTGCCGAAGAGTTCTTCCGATGAGGCGCGGTATTATCAGGCGCGAGAAGGGTACGCAACGGAGAAGCTTTTCTGGTCACAATTCGGCGCCTCGAAGCGCCCCCTGTTGCTGAATGAGCGGATGTCCCAGTGGGCCGAGCTTCATAGGATATCTGGTGCTGCCATGAAGAACGTCATAATCCGGTTATGGCCAACTGAGCCTGTTTCGTATAGTTACTTCGTCTTGGTGCAGCGGCTTGTTGACGCAGTGCCGCGTATCGACGCTGTGAAGCGATCGGTGTGCATCGAGGGTGCACGGATGTCTTTTGCCCAAGTCAAGACGTTCTGGGGGAATATGAAGGCCATCGATGTTGCGGTGAAAAGTCCACCCAAGGGCAAGGACTGCCACGAACCGGAGCATTATTTTGAAGACGTCCTTGTAGCCGCCCGCTTGATAGAGGGTCAATGCTCGAAAGACATAATGTTCGAGTGAAGTGTATGAGAATTGTGCCATACAATTTTATAGTAAATCTATTTGTGTATTTTGCTCGAAAGCTTGTGTTCCTCATGTGTGGCCATTTTAATATAATCTGAAAGTTTTCCAGTCATCGGCTTCAGCCCCCTTGTAGGAAGTACATGGGTGTTCCAAAAAGCTTCTGATCACTCTTGACCCAACGTCTTGGTCCGTCAAGGAGGTGTCAATGCGGCGAACCAGGCAACCAGACTATAGGGCACTAACACTTTCACTTAGCCATAGGAGTTTTACGGTGGGTCTACGACATAGCCCCTAGTATGTATGCGGCTTACTCATACGATGCATTTACATAATTGACCGGAAAAGAGGTCCTTCGTGTGACACGGAGGAATCGCTAGAGATCCCAATAAGTCATCGAGTGGTTGACCAGCTCTCGCTGCATCATGACAGTCAGGTTCCGGCTTTCTCTACCGAGGTGCGTCATCGGGTGAACCGGTAGCACAATCGCAGTAGTTCTCCCTTTACTACCCTAGCCGATAGAGCAGAACGTAGGATAGCAAGCACAGGAGCCGAGCAACCTAACTATTGACCCAAGACATGATTCGGAGCTGATGCATATAAAGCCAAACTCACGACGCCGAAGTACGCTGTAAAAGCTATTTGGACTTTGTTGGCAACTCATTTGTTCCTGTACCGAGCCCCTGGCAAGTTAAGCCGGGGTATATCTATGAAACAACCATAGGAGGCATATTCATTTTGCGAAAAGATGCGAGTGATTAATTCGGATAATTTGAACTGGGACCTGAGTGATGTGCCAATGGTTACTTGATATACATAAAGGCCATGACCCTGGCAATTTGATATGCCCTGGGTTGAAGGCAGAGGAAAAAGGCATGTTACAGGCTCGAAAAGAGAGCGCGGTCTACAAAAAGTTATTTTGGACCTCCTGTCGCACGTCCGTGTCACCTGTCCTCAGCGAGGGGAATCCTTGAAGGGAGTAGCCCCATAGGTGAGTGTACGAATCCGAACTCCTATGGGGTCGGTCGTAGGTGCTTGCTTTTAGGAGAGAATGAAACAAAATAAAATAGGAAAGCGGTTAAACAATGTTACCGGAGTGCCTGCAGACTTGTCCGTATTGTGCTTCCGTCAATGCCCATGGTATCTTGAGTGCGTAATTATGTATGCGTAGTATAGTTTTAACGGGTGTACGAGATGGGCAGCGGAAGCCGAACTGCTATTTCTGTTCCGGATTTGATCGATCTTCGGGGGAAAATTGCTTCCGCCCTCCGGCATTTAGCTGGTGAGCCGCTCCGTTGTCCCTGTTACCTGGTGGCCCATTCCCATTGTGTCCGGCATTGAGCTTGCCGGCCTGCTTGAGGACCCAACAGCTTCTGTTGGTGTGATTAGCTGGTTTATTGGGGTGGCCATGAATCTGGTAGGGCCGGTTCAATATCCTGTCTAGTTTGGATGGTCCGTCTCTGTTTGCCTTGAATGGCTTTTTCCGTTGACCGGGCTTGGGATTGCTAAATCCTGCGTTGACCGCTGTGTCGTGTGATCTTTCATTATCATTTCGACCGTTGTGTATGCTTCATCGTGGCTTGCCATTGCCGTCTCGGATTTCGGAAGTGCCCGAGTCGCTGGCGCTGTTGCTTCTACGAGCGAGCCAGCAGTCTTCTCCCGCGCAAAGGCGGGTCATTAGAGCGGTAAGGGACGTCATGGATCTAGGTCCTTCTTGACCGAGGTGGCGTGCAAGCCATTCATCCCGGACGCTATGTTTAAAGGCCGCAAGGGGCTCTGCGTCCGGACAGTCGACGATTTGGTTCTTTTTAACTAGGAACCTAGTCCAGAGTTTTCTGGCTGCCTCTCCGAGCTGCTGGACAATGTTACTTAAGTCCTCGGCGTCCGATGGCCAAACATATGTTCCTTGGAAGTTGTTGCAAAAGGCGTCCTCCAAATCCTCCCAGCTGCCGATAGAATTTTTCGGTAGACTGTTTAACCAGTACCGAGCTGGTCCTTTGATTTTTAGTGGTAGGTATTTGATGGCATGAAGGTCGTCTCCGCGGGCCATGTGGATATGGAGGAGGAAGTCCTCGATCCATACCGCGGGATCCATTGTTCCATCGTACGATTCGATATTCATGGGTTTGAAACCGTCTGGGAATTCATGCTCCATTACTTCATTTGTGAAGCAAAGAGGGTATGTGGCGCCTCTATGTTGGGCCACACTGCGGCGTATCTCCGACAGAGTCCATTTGTAGTTCTCGGCCTGGGCGTGGCTAGGTTTGTCACGTCCGAATAGGTGGCCATCGTCATGTGTCGAGGTATGTCCTTGCGATCTGTAGATCGATTTTGAGTGTTCTGCTTTGCTACCCGAGTCTTGTTGACGGTCGTATGTATAACCCCGAGCTATTTTGTTCTTGCTTTTACTGCGAGGTAGGGCGGTCTGGTATTCGGCTTGAGTTGCCGCTTTACCTGGGCCCAGTTGTGCTCGACCTGCCGCATTGTGCGATGATGGTATGGGCTCCAGCGCCTCATCGTCGCCCTGGGATAGCAATCTATGCTCCGGGTAGCTTTTGGCTGGTCCACTAAGGCCGTATTATTCGGCATCTAGGACTTCGGTCCATCTATCATTGAGCAGATCTTGGTCAGCTTGAAGCTACTGTTGCTTCTTTTTCAGGTTCCTTGCAGTGGCTATTAGTTGGCGCTTAAAGCTCTCCTGCTCACGAGGTTCCTCAGGCACGATGAAATTTTCAGTGCCAAGGCCCACCTCATCCTCAGAGAGCAGAAGGTAATTGTTGTCTTCCGAATCTTCGCGTGTGGCCTTTTTAGCAGGGCTAACCTGCCTATCTTCCCGTTCATCTTGTTCATTAGTTGTATCAACGGGGTCTTCGTTGTCATCGGCATTATTGTCCATGCCATCAATATCCTCGGAGTCGTAATCGAGTGTATCGGTTGAATCCTCGACTGTGGCTATGAAGTGGGCGGTGGGTGGGAAGTAAAGTTCTCCATCATCAGCCCCTAGTTCGAGCCGGATATAGTTCGGCTGAGAGTCCTCTGCCAAGGACAGATTTTTCAATGAGTTTAGCACATCGCCCAAAGGCGAGTGCTAGAAGATGTCTGCGGCACTGAATTTGAAGATCGATAAACGATCAAGCTCCGCGTCCGCGGGCTCGCGCAGTTCAGAACCTGCGGCCGGAGATGAGTCCGATGTTCCGGTGGCATAGGCATCGTGTGAGACCAGGTCCATGTATGGCTCCAACGTCGTGGAATCTGCGGCCTCCAAGGCGGGGTTAATCCTTCCGTCTTTGGATGGCGCGGGCTGCTCCGGCTCTAGGGCCAGAGCGGTTACAGGAGCGATCTCCTGGATGCGGCCCGATGACAGATTTAGGTCGTGATCATCGGGGTGACCGGGGGCGGCCACCGCGGTATCGAATCCGGCCAAGATCAAGTCTCCACGGATGTCCGCGGCGTAGTTCAAGCTCCCGAATCTGACCTGATGGCCAGGGGCGTAGCTTTCGATCTGCTCCAGATTGCCAAACGAATTGGCCCGCAGTGCGAAGCCGCCGAACACGAAGATCTGTCCGGCGAGGAAAGTTTCTCCACAGACAACATCATTATTGACGATTGAAGGGGCCATCGAACCTTTCAGCGACATCACAGAGGAACTCTCAATGAAAGCACCAATGTCGGTGTCAAAACCGGCGGATCTCGGGTAGGGGGTCCTGAACTGTGCGTCTAAGGTTGATGGTAACAGGAGACATGGGACACGATGTTTACCCAGGTTCGGGCCCTCTCTATGGAGGTAATACCCTACTTCCTGCATGATTGATTTTGATGAGTATGGGTATTACAAGATTTGATCTACCATGGGATCGTAATGGCTAAACCCTAGAAGTCTAGCCCGTATGACTACGGTATTGAGTATATCCTTTCCGGACTACACCCTCCGGTTTATATAGACACCGAGGGGGTCTAGGGTTACATAGAGTCGGTTACATAAGACGGAATCTTCATAGTTGTTCGTCAAGCTTGCCTTCCACGCCAAGGAGAGTCTTATCCGGACACGGGTACAGTCTTTGGTCTTCATATCTTCACAGCCCATCAGTCCGGCTCACAGATAACAGGCCGGACGCCCGAGGACCCCTTAGTCCAGGACTTCCTCAACTGCCGTTCGGGCGTCGTCAGCTTCTTTGGCTTGGTCGCGACAGCGGTCTTGCGCGGGGCACGAGGTTTGCCTTTCCCGGAGGGGGCGCCGGCGCCGGACGAGGTGAGGGAGGCGAGGCCGACGGCGGCGTCGAGGTCGATGGAGTCGTCCATGGCGGGTGTGGGGCGGGAGCGTGCGGGTGGGAGGATTTTTGGGGGAAATGGCGGTGGCTGCCACCGACCGGCGGACCCGGGGAGAGGAGTAGGCGCGCGCGTGTCCGTCTCATGTCCGCGCCAACACAAATCCGGCTCAAAATTGGGCCAGGAATGGGTCGTCATGCGGACGCCAAGTGGACGCGCGTCCGTTTGGGTCAGCACGTTAGGCCACCTTTTGTGTCCATGCCGACCCAAACGGACGGCGGCGGACGAAATGGGTCGCCCTGTTGGAGTTGCTCTAAACGCTGGCCTTTTGTGAACCAGACATGAGTACAACCAACACTTTGTGCAGCAGAAAATAAAGGAGACCCATGACATGATTTTCAAATATTTTCTATTTTGTCGTCTATGTCCAACCGATCTCTAAACCAGTGGCATAATCCGATGAGCAAGTATATATTCCCTCCGTTTCATAATATAAGAGTATTTTTTATATTACTATAATGTCAAAAACAATTTTATATTATTGGACAGAGGGAGTATTATAGACTAAAAATCCTTGCCTTCTGTTTTATGAGCAACCTATGTTACCCATTAAAAGAGGAGGTCAAAAATGAAAGAACGTGAATAAACATGCATGTATCCAGTAGTTGGTTTGAAGTGTTGGAGAGACTTCACTGTCTTTCATTTTCGGTTTATCATCCCTTACCTATATCCATCATTTTGAGCTAACATTCTTGATGTGCCATATCAATTAATCTAATAGATTTCCCAATTTTTGTATTCCAGTTATCTCTATCCTACCTTTAATGATGTGGGCTCAAAGAATCACCAGTTGGAGCCTATTGCCGAGCCTGGTTGAATAATTTTGGTTTCTTCTTGGCTAGTTTAGAGCAACTCTAGCAGATGCGCCATATTTTGGATCTTCAAATTCGTTATGCATGCGATCGCTATAAATTATGAAGGCTCCAGAGTCCACGTGGGAACTCAGAACCACTCTAAGAGCATCTACAGTCGTGATGGGCAAATCCGGCCCCTCAAACGCCCACAGACGCGCCCGGGCGCGTCGGCGGGCACTAACCGGGCGCGCCTCCTATTTGCGAGTCTGTATCCGCATATCTCATATCCGGCGCCTTATATACATACTACACATGCAACGTTGATCTACTCTACGTGATCAGATGACGAACAACAAAAATCGGCTACAAAGGAACACAAGATCGACTGCAAACGAATATTAACAAACTTCGTCAACGGACAAGTTCTTAAACTACTACAACTAAAAACAATATAAACATTAAGGAGGGGAGGATCACCACTTCCTCGCCGGGCCTTTGCCCTTCCGGTCACCGGCGCAGCTGTAGGTATCCGCGGCTGGTGAAGGTTCTTGGTCGTCCGACGAGGAGGTGCAGCTGTCGCCGTTGTCAGAGTCAGAGTCAGAGAGGACAATGAGCCCCTTCATCCGATGGACCACCCTGTCTTGCTCCCGATTCAGCCTGGCGACCCGAGCCTCTTCGCCGCTGCCTCCTTCGCCTCACGCTCCGATGCTCAATAGCAAGCAGGAGCGCCTTGGCATTCTTCCATCGGAGGCGGCGAGCATCCGTCTCCGCCGTCATGAGGGACTGGCGGTAGACACATGCATGGAGACCCGTGCACACAATCTCTCGCGGCGTGAAGCGCGCTACTCCAATTCCGGAGTCCGCGTGCAGTCGGCGGCGCGGGGACAAGCACCCACCACTGGCCGCGTGGAGGAGCGGCCGGCAGGGGATGGAGACAACGCGGGGGCCGTGCGGACTGCGCTGTCCTGGCGTCGCTGCGTGCGGGCCGGGAGGGTGCAGCTCCGGCGTTCGCGTTGCGCCGGCGTGGGAGCTGCGGCCACACTCCAGATCTAGAGCTGTTGCTGGTCTCCACCTTGGACTGCTCCAGTGCAATGCAGAGGGCCATCTCCTCCTTGTAGTCGAGCTCGGAGCTGGAGTCACTGCCCAAGCTGGTCATCATAGTGGATGGGACTGGAATCGAAGAGGGAGAGGAGTAGACGGAGCAAGAGATAGTGAGCTAGGGTTTGGAGCGAGGCGCCCGGATTGGGTTTTTTTGTGGGATAGCTTTGGGGTTGGTGGTGAGTTGGACCTGTCATGCAAACGCGCCCAGACCACCCCATATCCGCCCTATATTTGGGCTGGATATGAGGGGTGCCGACCATCCCGGGCGTTTGTCCATGGTTTGAGAGGTCCGGTTGGGTTGCTTTTTTGGACCATTCAGTGACCGGATGACCTTCCCGGGTGTTTCAGACGGGTATGAGAGGCCCGGCTGTATGCTGTAAACAAAGCCTTCCAAAATTTGTTGCTGGTGGGAACCATTTTTCATGGGCTAATAAGAACTTTTTCTTCCCCATCTCATCAACAACAATTGATGAAAACTCAAGCTTGCTTTGAACTTGATTTCCACAATGCTTACTAGCACGATTTCAACTAACGAAATCAAAATACAACTAATTTATTGAATCGTAAATATCTAGTGTGGCCTCTTCCTCTATTTGGAAGTGACCTCAGAGACGAGATTCTTCGGGTTCTTCCACTTCGACAGTCTGGAGGTCTATGAGCACATGTGTGTCTTCGTTACAGGACTAAGCTACAACGCTGCCAAGGCGGTAGTTGTCATGAAGGCAAGGTAGTGCTGGGCGACGGGGAAGCGCTCCATCCCAAGAGTTGATTCAGCCTGATTGAGCCAATCCTCCTTGACCCACTTAGACCACGATCAAGCCCTCTCACAGAACTTTCTCTTGACACGGTCCTCTTCGGTCTCGCAGGGGAAAGATCCGATAGGAGGGCTCCACTGCCCCGACATGGCAGATGTGGGTGGTTGTGGTGCCGACAACAAAGATGGGTGAGTAGTGGCGCCCCGAGGAGGCGGGCCGGTTTATATACATGCAAAAGGGAATGCTCCGGTGGGAAACGGGGTTAGAATTGACGGCCGTGGTATGTAAATGGGTGCGACACACGCCATTTGTTATTAATGGGTGCTCTCCTCAGTGCAAAAGTGGTTGCGCTATTGCCAAGAGTCAAGGTGGCGGACGTACGGATGACTGCATCATTGGCAGGACTGGATATAGAAGGAAGAAGATGGCATCAAACTTCACTCCTTCGCGAGCGGTTGGGTTTGGTGCCCGCTCCATATCAAAACCCCTGCAGCCTACAAATTTATAGGGTCACATGATCGATTTGAAGCGGCCTGCAAGAAGTATGGAGGCCAAGGTCGTTTTGGCGACTCTACAAGACCTAATTTTGGGCTCCTTTGTTTACACTAATATCTACAAGCATTATATTTTATTATATTGTAAAACTGCATACATTATAGGTGTCCCCGCTACAGCCGCTAGTAAAGGAGTTCAACGGGGAAGTAGAACTTTGAAACTAAGATAATGAAAATGGTCACAAAATCGTACATGTAGTCATGTACAGGTGCCAAATAGTGTTGCACTACCATAGGTCCTTAGTTGTTCCAGATATCAAACATTTCACGAGACGTCATGTTCCGCACATGGGATCAGACGTTGACCACACACAAAATCAACTTGGCGTTGCGATCCGGACCATTTACCATTCTACGTAATTTTGGTTGTTTGTTCGATCAGTTTTATTATATGTTAGTGATGGGCTAAACAGTTTTTTCACTTGTTTTTTTCTTCTTGCAACTACATTAATTTTTACAAACGGTGACGATATTTATACAATGTTCTTGAGTTTAAAAAAATGCACACAAATGTTCAATAATTGTAAACTATTTTAAAGTATTACATAATTTTAACATGTTAAATAATATTTAAAACTTTCACATTTATTTTTTTAATGAAAACCAATTTCACAAAATCTCGCAAATAAGAAAATAATTACAAATTTCAAAACATTTTCAATTTAAAATAGTTCAGGAATTTAATATTTTATAAAAACTAATGTTAATGAAATAAAAACAAAATCTCGAATTTTAGTTGAAGCATTGAAAATTTAAAAGGTGTTCATGAATAAAAAATAGAAAAGGGAAAGTTTCTAAGAAAAAATTAAAATAAACAGAAAAATAATATTAAAAATGAAATGCAAGAGAAAAAGAAAGAAGAATAGAAAAGCCCAAGTAAACCAGGATATTCGTAACAATAGAAGCAGGAAACAATACAATGTCTCGAGTGGGACGGCCCATATAATCACCGAAAATGGGTGTTTAGGTTTTTTTTTTGAGTAACATGCGTGTTTAGGTTCACACGCCCAGCCTTACACGCGGAATATTTACTCCTCTTCACACGGCTTTCAATTGCATTTAATTTTTTTAGAGGAACTACATTTAATCAACCCATCTCTTTGAGGCATGCAAGCTGTGGCGGACATTCTAGAACAATCTTGGCTGCCCCACCAGCCCATAAGGACAAATGTACCGGTTGCCAATTAGCCAACATATTTAGGAATGAAATTGAATCATCTCATTACCACACCTTTTTTAAAGAAAAAAATAAACGCCAAGCTCTGACACTGCACACAAGCATTAAATATTACTTACCCAATTTCAAATTAATTAAAGATCTAGATATATTCCAAGTTAAACTTTTGACAAAGTCTACAGAAACATGTGCTAAAATATACACTATCAAATATATAGAGTACGGACATATATTTAGAAATTCATGTTGTAGATGTCGATAATTTTTTTGGGTCAGTTTTTGTTTCAATTAGGACAAATTTAATTTTTTAATTAATTTAAAATAGAGGGAGTGTGTAGAATATTACATTGCTACGTTTATGTTTTCAAGGTAACAAACCAACATGTGTTTGTCAATATTTATATGAAAGTATCTATCAAAATCTCTATGAAGGAGTGGTGGACTTTGGTGTAACATCCCAAAATTTTAATTTGGAATGTTATACACAGATCATCATGCATATTATATTTTCTTGCATTTTTGCCGATCCTAGAAATTTCACGCAACTCAAGGACCCTCGGAGAGAGTTGGAGATTTCGTCTTTTTCATATTTGAGTCTTCTCAACTTTCAGAAAAAGGATCATCGGATTTGTCGGAGTTTTATTTGCCTTTTATTTGGATAGGGGAAAATGCGCGTTTTTAAAAGTTTGCATTTTAGGCCAGGATAAAAGTTCATTTTATTTGACCCATTTTTAGCAGTCGGAGAAAATTTACTTTATTAGATTTGGAGTTCGTTTAAATCTCTTTTTATTTTTTTTCCGAGCGAAAACTGTTTTTTTTAAATAGACCAGCGCCTTGGGCCTTTGGCCCAAGCCAGCGGCCGGCCAAGGCCGAGGCCATCGCTAGGCCATCGCACGCCACTCCAGGGAGGCGCGCGCGCCAGGCGCAAGGCGCAAGGGAGCCGCCGCCGTTCCTATTCCTAGTATGATTCATCTACTTCCGTTTTTTTTTTCTAGATCTTTTTTTTCCTTTTCTTTCCTAGTTCTAATCTAATTCCTTGACTCCTACATTAAATTTTTCCCTTCCTTTCCCAATATAAATACCCACACACCCCCCCTCTAAACACATCAATCCAAAGCTTCAAGCCCCAAGCCTAGAGCTCCACCACACCCCGCGCGCCGTACCTTGCCGCACCATCTTACCACCGCCGCACCACACCGCGCCGCCGCACCACCCGCGCCGCTGCCGCACCTTGCCGCCGCCCCACGCCCACGCCGCCGGAGTTCCTCGCCGGAGACTTCACCGGAGGAAGCCCCGCGCTACATCTATTCTTTTCATCGGATCGTTTTCTTCTAATCATTCCGATTCTTTTTCTCCGATTCGTTTTTCTTCGCCAAACCGTTCCGGTTTTCTAGATCGGTTTTACGATCGGTTTTCTTCTCTGAAACCCTAGATCGGATTCGTTTTCTTCTCCGATTTAGTTGCCCGAGATCGTTCACCGGACCGTTCGTCCTAACGAACGTGATCACCGGATTATTCTTCTAGGTTAACGAACGTCCGTTCGATCAACCGTTCTTCTTTTTCTTCTCGGCGGATTTATTCCGCGATCGCGATCTCAGATCCGATCTTCTTTCTAGTTTATCTTCTCGCTCGTTTATCGGAATCAGGTGATTCAAGCGCCTGGAGTTTCGTTTCGAAACCGCCATTCCGTCTAATCAACTTTAACTAAGGTTTTGCTATGGTAAAACTTGACCTAGTTTCAACTTGCTAGAACCGAGTTGTTTTCTTCCGCCGTTTGCTTTCGGTTTCTTTGTTCGGTTCTTTCTTTCTTCTCAACCGGAGTTCTTAAGTTGAACTATCTGGTTCGATCTCTTGTTCGAGTTTTACCTGTGCATTAGATGAGTACTTATTGTATGCTTGTTGTTTGTCTGCGATAGATTACCCGGATTGCGCCGCTTGTTACTTCGAATCTCTAGGACTCGCGGATCATCACCAAGGTAAGTAACACTTTGATCATACCTTTTCTACAACCCAGTTTTATTGCATTAGATCCATCCTCACACATTGCATGATTAGGATCTAATTAAATTGTGGGATGGGAAGTAGATGAGGTAGTACCTATCACCTGTTTATTATGAAACCTTTGGGAGTTACTTCTACGTTTACTTATTATGCCATGCTATGCTAGTAGACGTGGATTGGGTGAGTGATATTCATGACAGATGTGAGATTGATAATTTTAATGGTTTATCTAAGGTGGCAACTTAAAGACACATCTGGGTGGATTGAGGCACCTGATGTCTATCAGGACTTGCCTGTTTTTATTTTGGACCGCCACCCAGGCTCAAAGGGATCATAAGATCTTTCATGCTAAATACTTACGTGTGCAGCCACAAGCCATTATGGGCTCTGGCATAGTTGACTAAGTCGTGCGAACTCTTACAGGGTAGACTATCAGATGTAGGGGAAAGTAGGTGTACCGGTCTATCCAACATAAGGTGCTAGCGCTTCTGAAAGACTGTGTCTCGGTCATCCGTTTCTCAAACACCAGTAGTGCGAGAAAACCAACGGAGGTGATCGAGTCTTGTGGGGAAAAGTACGCAAACCTCTGCAAAGTGTAACAAACTAATCATGATTAACCGTGTCCCCGGTTATGGACAATCTTGAGTATCTAGTACTTGAATATCGTGTGAATCTCATCATTTTACTTCTAATTAATATTGTTGGGTTTAATTGTTCACTTTTAGTTGGGATTGAGAATGCTGTCAACCATTCTTAATGTTTAACAACCACCATGATAGTTAAATAAATTATTTCCTTTGCAGTAGGGAAAAATTGGCTTTACGCAAAACAGTAACCATAGAGCTTTCCACCAGCCAAATATGCATGTAGTATAGCTGCTTCATTCCATTACTCTCTATGTGTTACCTTGCCAGCATATTCCATGTGCTGACCCGTATCGGGCTGCAACATTAATGTTGCAGACTTTTCAGACGACGATTAAGGTGTTTCTAGATCGTGGTTCTATACTCAGTGATGCCGTTGGAGTTGATGGACCCATTTATCTTCCAAGTCTTCCGACTCCAACGTCATCACTGAGTATAGAACCACGACCTAGAAACACCTTAATCGTCGTCTGAAAAGTCTGCAACATTAACGTTGCAGCCCGATACGGGTCAGCACATGGAATATGCTGGCAAGGTAACACATAGAGAGTAATGGAATGAAGCAGCTATACTACATGCATATTTGGCTGGTGGAAAGCTCTATGGTTACTGTTTTGCGTAAAGCCAATTTTTCCCTACTGCAAAGGAAATAATTTATTTAACTATCATGGTGGTTGTTAAACATTGAGAATGGTTGACAGCATTCTCAATCCCAATTAAAAGTGAACAATTAAACCCAACAATATTAATTAGAAGTAACATGATGAGATTCACACGATATTCAAGTACTAGATACTCAAGATTGTCCATAACCGGGGACACGGCTAATCATGATTAGTTTGTTACACTTTGCAGAGGTTTGCGCACTTTTCCCCACAAGACTCGATCGCCTCCGTTGATTTTCTCGCACTACTGGTGTTTGAGAAACGGATGACCGAGACACAGTCTTTCAGAAGCGCTAGCACCTTACGTTGGATAGACCGGTACACATACTTTCCCCTACATCTGCTAGTCTACCCTGTAAGAGTTCGCACGACTTAGTCAACTATACCAGAGCCCATAATGGCTTGTGGCTGCACACGTAAGTATTTAGCATGAAAGATCTTATGATCCCTTTGAGCCTGGGTGGCGGTCCAAAATAAAAACAGGCAAGTCCTGATAGACATCAGGTGCCTCAATCCACCCAGATGTGTGTTTAAGTTGCTACCTTAGATAAACCATTAAAATTATCAATCTCACATCTGTCATGGATATCACTCACCCAATCCACGTCTACTAGCATAGCATGGCATAATAAGTAAACGTAGAAGTAACTCCCAAAGGTTTCATAATAAACAGGTGATAGGTACTACCTCATCTACTTCCCATCCCACAATTTAATTAGATCCTAATCATGCAATGTGTGAGGATGGATCTAATGCAATAAAACTGGGTTGTAGAAAAGGTATGATCAAAGTGTTACTTGCCTTGCTGATGATCCGCGAGTCCTAGAGATTCGAAGTAACAAGCGGCGCAATCCGGGTAATCTATCGCAGACAAACAACAAGCATACAATAAGTACTCATCTAATGCACAGGTAAAACTCGAACAAGAGATCGAACCAGATAGTTCAACTTAAGAACTCCGGTTGAGAAGAAAGAAAGAACCGAACAAAGAAACCGAAAGCAAACGGCGGAAGAAAACAACTCGGTTCTAACAAGTTGAAACTAGGTCAAATTTTACCATAGCAAAAGCTTAGTTAAAGTTGATTAGACGGAACGGCGGTTTCGAAATGAAACTCCAGGCGCTTGAATCACCTGATTCCGATAAACGAGCGAGAAGATAAACTAGAAAGAAGATCGGATCTGGGATCGCGATCGCGGAATAAATCCGGCGACAAGTAAAAGAAGAACGGTTGAATGAACGGACGTTCGTTAACCTAGAAGAATAATCCGGTGATCACGTTCGTTAGGACGAACGGTCCGGTGAACGATCTCGGGCAACTAAATCGGAGAAGAAAACGAATCCGATCTAGGGTTTCGGAGAAGAAAACCGATCGTAAAACCGATCTAGAAAACCGGAACGGTTTGGCGAAGAAAAACGAATCGGAGAAAAAGAATCGAAACGATTAGAAGAAAACGATCCGATGAAAAGAATAGATGTAGCGCGAGGCTACCTCCGGCGAGGAACTCCGGCAGCGTAGGCGTGGGGCGGCGGCAAGGTGCGGCGGCGGCGCGGGTGGTGCGGCGGCGCGGGGTGGTGCGGCGGTGGTGAGGTGGTGTGGCAAGGTGCGGCGCGCGGGGTGTGGTGGAGCTCTAGGCTTGAGGCTTGGAGCTTTGGATTGATGTGTTTAGAGGGGGGATGTGTGGGTATTTATATTGGGGAGAGGAGGGGAAAACTTGATGTAAAGGTCAAGGATTAGACTAGGACTAGAAAAAAAAGGGAGAAAAAGATCTAGAAAAAAAACGAAAATAGATGAATCCTACTAGAAATAGGAACGGCCGGGGCTCCCTGGCGCCTTGCGCCTGGCGCGCGCGCCTCCCTGGCGTGGCGTGCGATGGCCTAGCGATGGCCTCGGCCTTGGCGGGCCGCTGGCTTGGCTTGGGCCAAAGGCCCAAGGCGCTGGTCTATTTTTTAACGGTTTTGTGTTTAAAAAAAAAGATCTAAACGAACTCCAAATTTAATAAAGTAAATTTTCTCCGACTCTTAAAAATGAGTCAAACAAAATGAACTTTTCTCCGGGCCTAAAATGCAAACTTTTAAAAACACGCATTTTTCCCTATCCAAATAAAAGGCAAATAAAACTCCGACAAATCCAATGATCCTTTTTCCGAAATTTGAGAAGACTCAAATATGAAAAAGACGAAATCTCCAACTCTCTCCGAGGGTCCTTGAATTGCGTGAAATTTCTAAGATCGGCAAAAATGCAAGAAAATATGATATGCATGATGATCTGTGTATAACATTCCAAATTGAAAATTTGGGATGTTACACTTGGCCCTTGCCAGCGGGGGGGATCTTGCCCCCATTAGGTGTTTTTGTGAGTTTGTGTACAGTTTGTGTCTTGCTCAGGAAGACCATGCGATGGTGTCACTCTAAAAATGGAATAAGATTCTCCCCCGCCTAGCGCGCATTTTGGTGATGCATCTAGCGTTATCGAAGGGCATGTGGTGGTGTGTCTTCAGCAGATCTCATTAGATTGAGTCGGTGCTAGTGTTTGGTGGATCTGCATGGATCCAGTCTGTGTTCATCTTTATCGTGTGTCTTCATGTTGGATCCTTTCGATCTATATTTCTCTTCATAGGCAATGTTTACTGTTCTGGTGCACTGATCCCATGGGGCCTTAATTAGCACGACGACTTTCCGACTATCTAATACAACAAGTTTGGTCTAACTCCGGTGAGGGAGGGGCGATAACGACGGCGCGTCTTCGGCTCGCTCCAATGCTGATGTGGCATGATTAATAGATAAAAAAAATTCCTCGCAAAAAAGATACCACATAAGAAATGTGGTAAGCTATCTTTAAGATAAAAAAATTCTAATTATATCTAAGATGATGCTGAGAGCTAATTAAGTGAAAGATTCCTTTTGTGCCACAATACCATTATGCCTTCTCTGATCAGATAACCCATTCAGCGTCCAACACCTCGTTAATTGAAATCTTAGAAATAAATTTTGCAATCACGAACAAAATGCACTTTTTTATATCATTCAATCTCAGCCCATACTACTACAATGGGAGTACATGAATTGGTAAGATGGCAAGGGGTTGCAAAACAAGCACCAACGTGCATAATCAATCCTACAAAGAAAGAAGGAAACGTCAAGGAACGTGATCGAAGAGACAGACTGGGGTGGCGACACTTGTGTCGATCTTGCAGTCGAGCCTCAGTTACACTTAGGGCTAGAGGAGAAAACGTCTACCGGTAATGACTTGGATATCATCCCGGCGTGCAGCCTAAGCTCATCCCCATCGCGGCCAACCTCCTTTATGCTGACCCACGCAACAAAGACCTTCACCTTAATTCCTTCGAGACCACTGATCAAGTCATTTTTTATGTTCCCGGCGACCCGAGTGCTGTAGTGGACGTCGTACTCGCCGTCGACACGCAATTGGCATTCATCGGAGAAGTGTACCTCAAAGGAGCCGTCCGGTCGGAGCTCGTAGTCATGCACTCCCTGCGGGAGGATGCCCTGTGGGAAGCCATATCGCCCTAGCATTTCGTACGCCGTCGGCTTGGCTGCAAGGGCTGGGGCCTTGACCAGGGTGGCAGCGGTGGCAGTGAGAAGGATGGCTACTATTGCCATGAGGAGGAGGGTAGTGTGCTTCGCCATTGTTGATGCTCTAGCTCAGGCTGACAACTAAAGCTTTGCAGATATATTTGTGTTTCAGCACAAAAATATGCAGGCTATATATAGAGAGATAAATTTATAAATATTTGGTATACAATAAATGTGTATTCAGTTCTCACCAAAGTTAATAGGAAATATACTCCTACTAAAAATATTCTCATATAAATTAGATAAATATAAGATATATATGCTCATTAGTTTTTCAAATCGTAGCAACAAAATAAACATTTAATTCCCTCTAAAAAATATGTACTGTACATTCATTGAGGTGGAATTAAATATGTCTCTTATTTTAGCGGAAATTAATTTTCTACTTTAATAACATTCACCAAGTTCTTCTCAAAGGCCCCGATAAAACCAATCAAGGCGACACCCAATGCATGTGGCCTCTACCGGCAATGTATAGGCCATGACACCCAATGTGTACACTGGTCAAGCTATTTTTTAACAGATAGTAGATCAACACCTAAATTCTAAATTTAAAAATATCCATCAATAAACTACCATAATTCAAAAATAAAACTCACCCAAATTGCTTTGAATAGAACACATATCTTTACAAGGAAAAAAGAGGGCGCACAAACGATTTTCAACTACAAAATAATTGGCGGAACAAATTAATAGAGATCATATCAACCTATAATAATTGATGTAGTTTTTGATATCATATTCTATAATTTAGATACATTAAAACTAAACACCTTCCCAGCCCTAACAGACCATCAGCCTCTAGACCGTCCATTGTTATGATTTATGAGTTTCTGGCCATCCGATTTTCATTGCGCGAGCTGTGCTGGAGGGGCGCTAATCCGGTAGAAAAACCAAAGAGTTCCTCAATATGTTAAATGTTCGCTCATGGACTTAGCTGAATCTCGGTGACTGAATTCATGTGGATTGATCTGCTTGCCGGGGAGGTGCTGTACCTCAAGGGGCAGCCGATCTGTGTGATGACGGATGGAGAATGGGAAGCCGGACAAGCTGCGGGCCTGCGGCTCTACTCCATCCCCACCAGGACTTTGGGATGCGAACGCGAAGACAGCACACCACATCCTCTCTTGTTATATGTGCAATTGGCAGACATATCAGTGAGACAGTGACATCTCTCAACCCTACGCCTTGGCACGCCCCTCTCACATTGCCACTGCCTCAAGGTGATGACTGATGATGCATGGAACACGTACCCAGCGGCTATGACTTCGGTTTGGACATCTGCCTACTGGACCACCACAACTGACGACCACGATCCAGTGTGGCTGCGGTGCTCTCCATCTCTGCTCCACCATGTATCAGCTTTGCTCATCCTCTAGGTACGTAGAACTTGACAATTACTGGATGCTATAGTACTTCACTTCCACGAATGAAATTACTGGATGCTATAGAACTAATGAACTCTATAACTTGACAACGAACTAATGGAATTACTGTATGCTAAAACTACTTAATGCGTCCTGCATAAATCATCGCCTTCCTCTTGTCTTTGTTATGCAGGAAAAACAACAAGAAAAGACTCCAATAGATGCCTTCTCAGTTCTCATCGATCTGGTAGCCGCAAGTTCAATTCTGCGGCCTCGACCATTTCGGCTGCTCATTTAATTGTTTCATGTTACACTGGTGCAAGCCGGAGAATCGTCCTTTGCATCCTATTACAGCTGGCATCTTCTCTCTATTGCTTTGATCGGTGAAGATCTAGAACAAGAAGCACGTAGACGATGATGCATTACTGGCTGCCTCCACCCGCCGTACAACATTGGACGACCTCCTTTCACCAGTGCTTTCCACCTTTCCTTGCTGATTGGCCTACCAACTAGACTAGACACTTCAATTGACGTCATGTTTTATTGTACAGAACTGATAGTCTCTGTACATATAAAAACATCAGGTCCTTAATTTTTTGGACATTGATTGCTCTTCTCTAACTGAAAGAAGGCTCTTATATTTTCTAACAGTTAGAACTAACCACTGAGCCTTGCTGTAAATTTTACATTACTTCTAAACCCTCTTTATATACTTTAGAGTATGATTATTGGGAGATTATCTTCATTACATATTTCAAATTGAATCTCTAAAATGTCCTATATTTTGGAACAGAGGGAGCAACTCCCATCTATTATCATGGTTGATGCACATGACTATATGCTCTCACCTGCTTTTGTTTGCTGCTTTGTGAGAATATCTAGAGTCAGACAAGGCATGGCAAAATGGGTGATTAGCGCACTTATATGTTTGGTATTTTGAGCAGACTGCCTGGTTTGTCACACTTCTAAATGAAAAATGATAACTAGAAATGACGGACAAATCCTCAATTAATATGTATACCCTCCTTCCCTGAATTAAGACTAATACTTATTGATTGAATGGTGTAAACAAGTGGTATCTATCAGTTGGCATGAATGCTGCCTCATTAGTTATTCTTGAGCTTATTTTCGGCTTGCACATTTTTCTTTTTTGCTTAATTCAAGGCCACATTAAGTTCTGGCAGAGGGGATCTTACAAGCCAGATGCCAATATTTTTTATCAAAAGATTCGTAAATGTTCATGGACCATCAAGTGGCTGGTTTGGGATCTTCATCACACATTACTTTATGTACCTCTTAACTACAAAATCAGGTAAACTTCGTTAGTAGTAATTTATTTTAATATTTTTCCGTCTCTTGAAGCAAGTGGCTAATTTTACTCCAGCGTTAGCATGTGAAAGGTATCATAAATTTTATGGGCACATCTACATGCATGCACATACACGAGCTTTAATCAATTCATGCAATTCTCATTTTATATAGTAAGGACAGTTCTGTAGACCACTCAATTTATGATTTTAACTTGGTACATGGTGTTTGCTTACCGATACTAGCAAAAGTGTTATGTAGCCAATGTTTTAGTTATTGTTTCCTTCATCAACATACACAATGTTATTTAAGGAGCAATTATAACTATTTTGCACTTCTCCTTGAGACACTACTTATGTAGTTATTTCCTGAATTTATTTACCTTTCTAATATGTGTTTTGTTTGTACAACCTTTGTTCTATCTAACATTAAAACGCATCTAGATATATACAAATCTAAGACAAGTAATTTGGGACGGAGGGAGTACTTCAATGTAAGCAATTGTAAGTTGGTTAAGATGCAATCCAACTTGAGCCATTGTTTACAACAGTCAACTGGCATTTGATATTGAGCTTAAGAAAACTTCTATTATTGTAGATCAGATGGAATTCTACAACCTCAAATCTGAGCAAGTACACATTCAGGGCCTGTTCTGAAACTCTCCCGCTTCTAAAAACTGTCCAAATTCAGCTTCTGTTGGTAGCTTCTTGCTCCACGCAGCGAATCACGCCCGTTCGGCAGCGTCACTGGCTTCACCATCGCTAGCTTGGGCTGATATAGTTGGCTGGCCTGTCTTAGCGCCATAATGGGCCGGCTAAAGGCAGCCCAGTTCGCGAACGAGCCAGAGAAAACGGTTCGATCGAGAGGGAGGGCTCGATCCTGTGGGCGAGAGTGGTTGTATCGAGGAGTCAGCGCAAATCATTTTGTTTGGCGGTGGCAAACTCTGTAAATAGGTGCAACTCCAGCTTTTGTTAAACGTAGAGCTCGGCTGACCTTGCTTCTCAAAATTGCACGCGAGGGAGGCTGAGCTTCTCGAAGCTAGCTTCTTCCGTTGGAATCGTTCGGCTCTGCTCCGCTTCAGAATTTTGCGAAGCATGGAGCAGGAGGAGATCAGAACAGGCCCTCAGTCATCTATCACGGCTCAATGCAAGAATATTTGTCTGTTAGAATACGATGTTATAATTGTATTACTGTCCAGAATACATTGACATTTTTTAGATAATAAATGTTGTCCAATAGTCTTGAAATATCCCTGATGCCTATTTTTCTCTCTTGAATATTCTTGATGTATTTCCTCAATATTTCTATTTTTTAGTTATTGTGATATGAGCCTTTGCAGGAGAGTCTTTCTAGGAGTCAAAATGATGTCATGATCCATATCAATCATCCTAATTCATATCGCATGCACTTAATACCACAACTCGAACATTAGACGTAAGGAAAAAACTCAAAACACTACTTTTTTTGCAGATCAACTGGACTGGATTTCTCTCTCGAGTTACATACTATTATATTCTTGATTTCTCTCTTTAGTTACATGCCATTATGGAGGACACAAGCACAATATTTAAAAGCATTGCAGACAAATATTTACAAGTTACTTTATATACCTAAAAAATAAGAGCTAAAATAGACGGGTGCAGCAACACGCGCCATCAACGATCTAGTCAACACTCAAAACCATTCTGTAGGTAGGCCAAGTCGGGCGACTACCCATGCGTCGAGGGATGGAGAATCCTATCCTCATAATGATTATGTATATTCGCCCGTCCATTATTAGTCAATAAACATTATATCAAAGATGATGGTAAATACTTGAAAAATATATCCAAGTTGATAAACTAACTACATACCAAACTGGTAATGTGCACAACTGAGTGATGGTGTCGTGTCTAAGGTGCCTCTCTTGGCATCAGTTCTCGGCTTGGTGGGCCTGTTTGAGGACTGCTTTGTCGGTTCCATCCTGGGCCACTTTGGGCAGGCCATGATGATATACTTGGCTATTTTGCAAAGGCTTGACATACAAGACAAGAAGACAGAGTCTTGGGGTGTTCTACCTCCATAGACGTAGCTAACCTAGTTGTGCAAACCTGAGGACTCCATGTATGCTTTATATGCTGAGGGTTGGGTTTGTCATAGATCAACTTACAATCTCTCGGTACTTTGTACTTCGTATACACCCCCAACACAATAAAACAAAAGAAGGACATAGGGTATTATGTCCACCGTGAGAGCCTAAACTTGGGTAAAACCCTTATTTCTGTTACCATCTTGACAAATACCATAGTAAGGATACCCTACCGAGGGATCTGCTTGATTTAGTATTGGGAAACGTTGCATGGAAAACAAAAAAAATTCTACGCATGATAACCCACAAGTATAGGGGATCGCAGTAGTTTTCGAGGGTAGAGTATTCAACCCAAATTTATTGATTCGACACAAGGGGAACCAAAGAATATTCGAAAGTATTAGCAGCTGAGTTGTCAATTCAGCCACACCTGAAAACTTAATATCTGCAGCAAAGTATTTAGTAGCAAAGTAATATGATAGTAGTGGTAACGGTAGCAAAAGGTAACAGTGGCAAAAGTAATATTTTTGGTGTTTTATAGTGATGATAACAATAGCAACGGAAAAGTAAATAAGCAAAGAACAATATATGGAAAGCTCGTAGCCTATGGATCGGTGATAGAGAATTATGCCGGATGTGGTTCATCATGTAACAGTCATAACATAGGGTGACATAGAAGTAGCTCCAATTCATCAATGTAATGTAGGCATGTATTCTGAATACAGTCATACGTGCTTATGGAAAAGAACTTGCATGCCATCTTTTGTCCTACCCTCCCGTGGTAGTGGGGTCCTAGCGGAAACTAAGGTATATTAAGGCCTCCTTTTAATAAAGTACCGGACCAAAGCATTAACACACAGTGAATACATGAACTCCTCAAACTACGGTCATCGTCGGGAGTGGTCCCCATTATTGTCACTTCGAGGTTGCCGGATATAACACATAGTAGGTGACTATAGACTTGCAAGATAGGATCAAGAACTCATATATATTCATGAAAACATAATAGGCTCAGATATGAAATCATGGCACTCGGGCCCTAGTGACAAGCATTAAGCATAGAAAAGTCATAGCAACATCAATCTCAGAACATAGTGGATACTAGGGATCAAACCCTAAGAAAACTAACTCGATTACATGATAAATCTCATCCAACCCATCACCATCCAGCAAGCCTACGATGGAATTACTCATGCACGATGGTGAGCATCATGAAATTGGTGATGGAGGAAGGTTGATGATGACGATGACGACGGATTCCCCTCTCTGGAGCCCCGAACGGACTCTAGATCAGCCCTCCCAAGGGAGTTTGGAGCTTGGCGGCGGCTCCGTATCGTAAAACGCGATGAATCCTTCTCCTTTAGTTTTTCTCCCCGAACACGAATATATGGAGTTGGAGTTGAGGTCGTTGGAGCTCCAGGGGGCCCGCGAGGTAGGGGGCGCGCCTAGCGGGGCAGGCGCGCCCCCCACCCTCGTGGCTAGGGTGTGGGCCCCCTGGCCTTGATTCTTTACCAGTATTTTTTTATTATTTCCAAAAATAATCTCCGTGGAGTTTCAGGTCATTCCGTGAACTTTTGTTTCTGCACATAAATAACACCATGGCAATTCTGCTGAAAACAACGTCAGTCCGGGTTAGTTCCATTCAAATCATGCAAGTTAGAGTTCAAAACAAGGGCAAAAGTGTTTGGAAAAGTAGATACAACGGAGACGTATCAACTCCCCCAAGCTGAAACCTTTGCTTGTCCTCAAGCAATTCAGTTGACAAACTGAAAGTGATAAAGAAAAACTTTTACAAACTCTGTTTGCTCTTGTTGTTATAAATATGTAAAGCCAACATTCAAGTTTTCAGCAAAGATTATGAACTAACCATATTCACAATAACTCTTAGGTCTCATGTGTACTCATATCAATGGCATAATCAACTAGTGAGCAATAATAATAAATCTCGGATGACAACACTTTCTCAAAACAATCATAATATGATATAACAAGATGGCATCTCGCTAGACCTTTCTAAGACTGCAAAACATAAATGCAGAGCACCTTTAAAGATCAAGGACTGACTAGACATTGTAATTCATGGTAAAAGAGATCCAGTCAAGTCATACTTAATGTAAACTAACAGTAATGAATGGAAATGACAGCGGTGCTCTCCAACTGATGCTTTTTTAATAAGAGGATGATGACTCAACATAAAGGTAAATAGATAGGCCCTTCGCAGAGGGAAGCAAGGATTGGTAGAGGTGCCAGAGCTCGATTTTGAAATAGAGGTGAATAATATTTTGAGCAGTATACTTTCATTGTCAACATAACAACCAAGAGATGGCGATATCTTCCATGCTACACACATTATAGGCGGTTCCAAAACAGAATGGTAAAGTTTATACTCCCCTCCACCAACAAGCATCAATCCATGGCTTGCTCGAAACAACGAGTGCCTCCAACTAACAATAGTCCCAGGGGGAGTTCTGTTTGCAATTATTTTGATTTGATTTGCATAAAGCATGGGACTGGTCATCCCGGTGACCAGCCATTTTCTCGTGAGTGAGGAGCGGAGTCCACTCCTCTTGAGAATAACCCGCCTAACATGGAAGATACAGACAACCCTAGTTGATACATGAGCTATTCGAGCATACAAAACAGAATGTATATTTGAAGGTTTAGAGTTTGGCACATACAAATTTACTTGGAACAGCAGGTAGATACCGTATATAGGTAGGTATGGTGGACTCATATGGAACAACTTTGGGGTTTATGGGATTGGATGCGCAAGCAATATTCCGGCTTAGTACAGGTGAAGGCTAGAAAAAGACTGGGAAGCGACCAGCTAGAGAGCGATAACAGTCATGAACATGCATTAAAATTAATCAACCCCGAATGCAAGCATGAGTAGGATATAATGCACCATGAACATAAATATCATAGAGGCTATGTTGATTTTGTTTCAATGCGTGAACATGTGCCAAGTCTAGCCACTCGAATTGTTCAAAAGAGGATACCACCCTATCATACCGCATCACAACCATTTTAATAGCATGTTGGCACGCAAGGTAAACCATTATAAGCTCCTAGCTAATTAAGCATGGCATAAGCAACTATAATCTCTAATTGTCATTGCAAACATGTTTATTCATAATAGGCTCAATCAGGAACGATGAACTAATCATATTTATAAAAACAAGAGAGGTCGAGTTCATACCAGCTTCTCCCGTCTCAATCAGTCCATCATATATCATCATAATTGCCTTTCACTTGCACGACCGAATGATGTGAATAATAATAACAGTGCACGTGCATTGGACTAAGCTGGAATCTGCAAGCATTCAATAAACAGGAGAAGACAAGGCAATATGGACTCTTGGTTAAATCAACAATGATGCATATAGGAGTCACTTCAACAATTTAATCATGGTCTTCTCCTATCGACCCCAAAGAAAAGAAAAGAAATAAAACTATTTACATGGGAAAACTCCCAACAAGCAAAAGAAGAACATGAAATATTTTTGGGTTTTCTTTTTAATTACTACTACAAGCATAGAAATTAAAGCTAGCTAAAAGCTACAAGTATTTTTTTTTTGGTTTTTCTTAAGGTTTATCAAACACACAAGAAGAAAGCATAAAAAGGAAATAAACTAGCATGATATTACAAGGAAAAATTATGAGCACCGATAACTAGCAATGAGTGTGTGAACATGAATGTAATGTCGGTGGGAAATACGTACTCCCCCAAGCTTTGGCTTTTGGCCTAAGTTGGTCTATGGCCACGGCTGGCCTCGCGGATATCCAAAGTAATAGTTGGGGTCGTACTGCGAAGAACATGACTCTGATTGCCACTAGTTGGCAATCATCTCCGGATCCCACTTGTAATTAGACTGTCGTGGAGAATCAAATTGTGGTTCCGACTGTGGCTTTGGGGCTGATGTAGGGTTCTGGTAGGCGTGAATAGCCTCCAGCGGAACGAGATATTGGCCTGTAGATAAATCAAACAAGGTGATAGTCTCAGGATGATGTTTATCAAAGAACAATTTGTATTTAAGCTCCCTTTCCCTAATCTTTACAATAAAATCATGCGCTGCCATACTCTTATAATCTAAATAAACAGTAGGCAACAATTTGTCTTCTTTTTCATAGTGCCTAATAGGTATGTTATAGTATGCAGCAAGGTGTGAAGCATAGACACCTCCAAAGATGGGGCCCTTTGTATGGTTCAGACTTAACCGTTTAGCAATAATACCGCCCATACTAACAGAGTCGTCACGGAATAAACCATGGAACAAAATAATAATATCGGGAACACTAATGTTTCCATAGTTTCCGCGACAAATTAAGCAACGACTAGCGAATATTGCAAAGTAGCATAAAACAGGAAACTGTATGCTAGTGATTCTTGCATCGAAACTTTCCTAGTTTCCCCTACAATGATAGTGTTAATAAACCCGTCCACATCTCTACGATGTGGTTCCTCTAAGCTACCCTCGAAAGGTATTTTGCAAACCTCGCAAAATTCATCTAGTGACATCTTCTTAACCACATCATATAAATGAAACTCTACTGAAGGAGGTGATTCCTTAGGATAACAGTAGAAGTTTTGCACAAAAGTATTGGTGAGTGAGAGATACTGTCCGCGTTGATCGTGGAGGAAGTCGGTGAGGCCTGCATTCTTAGCCAATTCATAAAAATCATCATAAATCCCGGCTGCTCTCAAGAAATCATCGGAAGGCCAGTCACACGGCCAAAACTCCGCGGTGCGAGGCAAATTATATTTGGGCCTCTCTGCTTCTTCATTTTGCTTTTCCTTCGAGCTTCGGCTCGATGAGCCCCTCAAAAATCTCTTCATTATTTTCTGAAAAATTCTGAAATTTTTAGTAACTTCAAATAAAAGTAAACCAAACTCAACAAAATTGATAGCAACTACTCCTACAAGTGCTAGAGCATATATCATGCATTAGAACTACTTGAAACCATATAAATTTGACATGCAAGCTGAAGAACATGGTCACCTAGGCAACACAAATTTGCAATGAATAAAGCACTAGAAGAAAAACTAATTGGACCAATGGAGGAGTCACATACCAAGGAACAATCCTCCAAAGCAGTTTTGTGAGAGGTGCTTTGAGCAAGGAGATCGAAAATCAAAGCAAAATGAGCTAGAACTCGTGCTTGAGCTGGATGGTGATTTTTTGGGAGAAAGAAGAAGTGTGTGGGTGCAGGAATAAGTGGAGGGGAGCCATCGTGGGCCCATGAGGCAGGGGGGCGCCCAAGGGTTGGGCGCGCCGTGGACCCTCGTGGCTAGGTGCACTAGTAGAAAAGGGGGCAACGGTCTAGGCCGGGTCAGCCCATTAGTCCCGGTTCAGTCCAGAACCGGGACCAATGGGGGCATTGGACCCGGTTCGTGAGCCCAGGGGGCCGGCCGGGCCACGTGGGCCATTGGTCCCGGTTCATCTGGACCTTTTGGTCCCAGTTGGTGGGACGAACCGGGACCAATGGGCCTCGCTCCTGGCCTACCACCATTGGTCCCTGTTGGTGGCTTGAACTGGGACCAAAGGCTCCCCTTTAGTCCCGGTTCATGCCACCAACCGGGACCAATGAGGTGCCTATATATACCCCCTCGCGTAAGAGCAGAGCACACCGCTCTGTTTTTTTTAGCCGAGGGGGAGAGGGCTTGGTGGTGCTCTAGCTCACCTCCTATGCACACAAGGTGTTCGATGGAATGCCCGAGCCATACTACGTAAGCTTTCTCCTCTCCAAGCTTGACCTCCAAGCTCCATTTTCCTCAATATTTGTCTAGGTTTAGCGGTCCTTCACGCCCCATCCCCGTCTTCACCGCCGTCGATCACCCGCACCGAGCTCATCGCCGGCACCACCGTGGTGAGCCTCTTGTTCTTATCTTCTTTCTGAAAGGAAAAAATATTCTTACTTGTATGTTTACATAGATACTTGTATTATTTTCTTACTTTTATTATTGCATCTTATATAGTGTGATGGTTTTGGTATCCGCCCCCGTCGGCCCTCGTCCTGTCTATGATTCGGATGTGGTATATATATATTATCTTTATAACTATTGGTTCATTTATTGTTTATAAAAATTATGCTGACCAACGTGACATAGATTTTATTTATGTAGGATGTATATGAATCGGAAATGCCAACTGACCCTATTGTTGAGAGGTGAAATTTAGTTGAAGAAGAAAACAATTTGTTGAAGGAAAAAAATAAAAAAATGGAGGAGGAGAAGATGATATTGGAGTTGCATGTTGCGGATGTCGTCGATGATCACAAGATCAAGATGGATGCATGATACGTCCATTTTGCGTCATGCTTTTATGTTAATATTTATTGCATTATGGGCTGTTATTTCACGTTATGTCACAATACTTATGGCTATTCTCTCTTATTTTACAAGGTTTACCATGAAGAGGGGGAATGCCGGCAGCTGGAATTCTGGCTGGAAAAGGAGCAAATATTGGAGACCTATTCTGCGCAACTCCAAAAGTCCTGAAACTCCACGGAATATCTTAAAATAAATAAAGAAAAATCGTCGCCAAAGATGAAGGCCAGGGGGCCCACACCCTGCTCATGAGGGTGGGGGGCGCGCCCCCCCTACCTCGTGGGCCCCCTGGTGGCTCTCTGACGCCCATCTTCTCCTATATGAAGTCTTTCAATGAAAAAAATCATAAGCAACCTTTCGGGACGAGACTCCGCCGCCACGAGGCGGAACCTTGGCGGAACCAATCTAGGGCTCCGGCAGAGCTGTTCTGCCGGGGACACTTCCCTCCGGGAGGGGGAAATCATCATCATCGTCATCACCAACGCTCCTCTCATTGGGAGAGGGAAATCTCCATCAACATGTTCACTAGCACCATCTCATCTCCAAACCCTAGTTCATCTCTTGTATCCAATTCTTGTCTCTAAGTCCGGGATTGGTGCTAGTAGGTTGCTAGTAGTGTTGATTACTCCTTGTAGTTGATGCTAGTTGGTGTACTTGGTGGAAGATCATATGTTCAGATCCTTTGTGCATACTATTACCCCTCTAATTATGAACATGAATATGCTTTGTGAGTAGTTACGTTTGTTCCTGAGGACACGGGAGAAGTCTTGCTATTAATAGTCATGTGAATTTGGTATTCGTTCGATATTTTGATGAGATGTATGTTGTCTAACCTCTAGTGGTGTTATGTGAACATCGACTACATAACACTTCACCATTATTTGGGCCTAGAGGAGGGCATTGGGAAGTAATAAGTAGATGATGGGTTGCTAGAGTGACAGAAGCTTAAACCCTAGTTTATGCGTTGCTTCGTAAGGGGCTGATTTGGATCCATATGTTTCATGCTATGGTTAGGTTTACCTTAATACTTTTGTTGTAGTTGCGGATGCTTGCAATAGAGGTTAATCACAAGTGGGATGCTTGTTCAAGTAAGAACAACACCCAAGCACCGGTCCACCCACATATCAAATTATCAAATACCGAACGCGAATCATATGAGTGTGATGAAAACTAGCTTGACGATATTCCCATGTGTCCTCGGGAGCTCTTTTCCTTATATAAGAATTTGTTCGGCTTGTCCTTTGCTACGAAAAGGATTGGGCCACCTTGCTGCACCTTATTTACTTTTGTTACTTGTTGCTCGTTACAATTTACCTTATCACAAAACTATCTGTTACCACTTATTTCAGTACTTGCAGAGAATACCTTGCAGAAAACCGCTTATCATTTCCTTCTGCTCCTCGTTGGGTTCGACACTCTTACTTATCGAAAGGACTATGATAGATCCCCTATACTTGTGGGTCATCAAGACTCTTTTCTGGCATCGTTGCCGGGGAGTGTAGCGCCTTTGGTAGGTGGAATTTGGTAAGGAAAAATTTATATAGTGTGCTGAAATTTTCTGTCACTTGTTACTATGGAAACTGAATCTCTGAGGGGCTTGTTCGGGGTATCTTCACCCCGTCCAGTAGATCAAAGAGTTGCTCCTCAACCTACTGAACCTATTGAAAATGAAACTCCTTTTGCATTTCCTTCGGGTATTATGGAAAAACTGCTGGCTAATACTTTTACAGGAGATGGGACAAAGCATCCCGACGAGCATCTACGCTATTTGGATGATATTTGTGGATTATTTAAGCTTGCAGGTATACCCGATGATGTTGTTAAGAAGAAGGCTTTCCCTTTATCTTTGGAGGGAGACACGTCGACATGGTATAGGCTATGTGATGATACGAGATCATGGAACTATAAAAGAATGAAATTGGAATTTCATCAAAAGTATTACCCTATGCATCCTGTTCATCGTGATCGCAATTATATATATATAATTTTTGGTCTCGCGAAGGAGAAAGCATCGATCAAGCTTGGGGGAGGCTTAAATCAATGTTATATTCATGCCCCAATCATGAGCTCTCAAAATTGACAATTCCCCAGAATTTTTACGCTCGGCTTTCTGATAACAATCGCACCATGCTCGATACTTCTTGTCCTGGCTCTTTTATGATGAAGTCTATTGAATTCAAATGGAATTTATGGGATAGAATTAAACGCAACTCTGAAGATTGGGACCTCGACGAAGGTAAGGAGTCAGGTATGACACCTAAGTTTAATTGTGTTAAATCTTTTATGGATACCGATATTTTCCGTAAGTTTAGCACTAAATATGGACTTGACTCTGAGATAGTAGCTTCTTTCTGTGAATCTTTTGCTACTTATGTTGATCTCCCCAAGGAGAAGTGGTTTAAATATCATCCTCCCATAGAAGTAAAAGTAGCTGCACCTATTAAAGTTGAAGAAAAGACCATCACTTATAATGATCCTATTGTTCCCACCTCTTATGTTGAGAAACCACCTTTCCCTGCTAGAGTAAAGGATCATGCTAAAGCTTCAACTGTTGTTCATAAAAGCAATACTAGAACTTATACACCTCCTAAGCAAGTCAAAGTAGAACCTAATATTGCTATTGTTAAAGATCTCTTGTCTGATAATATTGATGGGCATGTCATTGAATTCTCTGGTGAAACTGCTAGAATTGCGAAACCCTGTGATAGAGATAAACATAGACCTGTGGTAGGCGTGCCTGTTATTTTTGTTAAAATAGGAGATCATTGTTATCATGGCTTATGTGATATGGGTGCTAGTGCTAGTGTTATACCCATTGACTTATATAAAGAAATTATGCATGATATCGCACCTGCTGAGTTAGAAGATATTGATGTTACAATTAAACTTGCCAATAGAGATACTATATCTGCAATGGGAATTGTTAGAGATGTTGAAGTCTTGTGTGGGAAAACCAAATATCCCGCTGACTTTCTTGTTCTTGGTTCTCCACAAGATAGCTTTTGTCCCATTATTTTTGGTAGACCCTTCTTGAATACTGTTAATGCTACGATAGACTGCAAAAAGAATGTTGTTACTGTTGGCTTGGATGATATGGTTCATGAGTTTAATTTCTCTAAATTCAATAAACAACATCGTGAGGAGGAATTGCCTAGTAAGGATGAAATTATTGGTCTTGCTTCTATTGCTGTACCTCCTAGTGATCCTTTAGAACACTATTTGCTAGACCATGAAAATGATATGTTTATGAATGAAAGAAAGGAAATAGATGAAATATTCTTTAAACAGGAACCTATTCTGAAACACAATTTGCCTGTTGAAATCCTAGGGGATCCTCCTCCACCCAAGGGTGATCCCGTTTTTGAGCTTAAACCATTGCCTGATAATCTTAAGTATGCTTACCTTGATGAAAAGAAAATATATCCTGTTATTATTAGTGCTAACCTTTCAGAGCATGAAGAAGAAAGATTATTGAAAACTCTGATGAAGCACCATGCCGCTATTGGATATACTCTTGATGATCTTAAGGGCATTAGTCCCACTCTATGTCAGCATAAAATAAATTTGGAAGCGGATGCTAAACCAGTATGTGATCTTCAACGACGTTTGAACCCTAAAATGAAAGAAGTGGTAAGGAAGGAAATACTCAAGCTTCTGGAGGCAGGTATAATTTATCCCATTGCTGATAGTCAGTGGGTAAGTCCTGTCCATTGTGTCCCTAAGAAGGGAGGTATTACTGTTGTCCCTAATGATAAAGATAAATTGATTCCTCAAAGAATTATTACAGGTTATAGGATGATAATTGATTTCCGCAAATTAAATAAAGCCACTAAGAAAGATCATTACCCCTTATGTTTTATTGATCAAATGCTAGAAAGATATGCAAACATACACATTATTGCTTTCTAGATGGTTATTCTGGTTTCTCTCAAATACCTGTGTCGGCTAAAGATCAATCAAAGACTACTTTTACATGCCCTTTTGGTACTTTTGCTTATAGACGTATGCCTTTTGGTTTATGTAATGCACCTGCTACCTTTCAAAGATGCATGATGGCTATATTCTCTGATTTTTGTGAAAAGATTTGTGAGGTTTTCATGGACGACTTTTCCGTCTATGGTTCCTCTTTTGATGATTGCTTGAGCAATCTTGATCGAGTTTTGCAGATATGTGAAGAAACTAATCTTGTCTTGAATTGGGAAAAGTGCCACTTTATGGTTAATGAAGGTATTGTCTTGGGGCACAAAGTTTCTGAAAGAGGTATTGAAGTTGATAAAGCCAAGGTTGACGCTATTGAAAAGATGCCATGTCCCAAGGACATCAAAGGTATAAGAAGTTTCCTTGGTCACGCCGGATTTTATAGGAGGTTCATTAAGGACTTCTCAAAATTTTCTCGGCCTCTAACTAATTTATTACAAAAAGATGTACCATTTGTCTTTGATGATGATTGTGTAGAAGCATTTGAAATACTTAAGAAAGCATTAGTCTCCGCACCTATTGTTCAGCCACCTGATTGTAATTTACCCTTTGAAATTATGTGTGATGCTAGTGATTATGCTGTAGGTGCTGTTCTAGGGCAAAGAGTTGATAAGAAATTAAATGTTATCCATTATGCTAGTAAGACTCCAGACAATGCTCAAAGAAATTATGCTACTACCGAAAAGGAACTTTTAGCAGTTGTGTTTGCTTGTGATAAATTCAGACCCTATATTGTTGATTCTAAAGTAACTATTCACACTGATCATGCTGCTATTAAATATCTGATGGAAAAGAAATATGCTAAACCTAGACTTATTAGATGGGTTCTCTTGCTGAAGAATTTGATTTGCATATTGTTGATAGAAAAGGAGCTGAGAACCCAGTTGCAGACAACTTATCTAGGTTAGAGAATGTTCTTGATGACCCACTACCTATTGATGATAGCTTTCCTGATGAACAATTAAATGTCATAAGCACTTCTCGTAGCACTCCATGGTATGCTGATTATGCTAATTATATTGTTGCTAAATTTATACCACCTAGCATCACATACCAACAAAAGAAAAAGTTCTTTTATGATTTGAGACATTACTTTTGGGATGACCCACATCTTTATAAAGAAGGAGTAGATGGTGTTATTATATGTTGTGTACCTGAGCATGAACAGGAACAGATCCTACGCAAGTGTCACTCCAAAGCTTATGGAGGACACCACGCTGGAGATAGAACTGCACATAAGGTATTGCAATCTGGTTTTTATTGGCCTACTCTCTTCAAGGATGCCCATAAGTTTGTTTTATCTTGTGATGAATGTCAAAGAATTGGTAATATTAGTAGACGTCAAGAAATGCCTATGAATTATTCACTTGTTATTGAACCATTTGATGTTTGGGGCTTTGATTATATGGGACCTTTTCCTGCCTCCAATGGATACACTCATATTTTAGTTGCTGTTGATTACTTTACTAAGTGGGTAGAAGCTATTCCAACTAGTAGTGCTGATCATAACACTTCTATTAAAGTGCTTAAGGAAGTTATTTTTCCAAGGTTTGGAGTCCCTAGATATTTAATGACTGATGGTGGTTCACACTTTATTCATGGTGCTTTCCGTAAAATGCTTGCCAAATATGACGTTAATCATAGAATTGCATCTCCTTATCACCCACAGTCTAGTGGTCAAGTAGAATTGAGTAATAGAGAGCTCAAATTAATTTTGCAAAAGACTGTTAATAGGTCTAGAAAGAATTGGTCCAAGAAACTTGATGATGCATTATGGGCATATAGAACTGCATATAAGAATCCTATGGGTATGTCTCCGTATAAAATGGTTTATGGAAAAGCATGTCACTTACCTCTCGAACTAGAACATAAGGCATATTGGGCTATTAAAGAGCTTAACTATGATTTCAAACTTGCCGGTGAGAAGAGGTTATTTGATATTAGCTCACTTGATGAATGGAGAACCCAAGCCTATGAAAATGCCAAGTTGTTTAAAGAAAAAGTTAAAAGATGGCATGACAAAAGGATACAAAAGCGTGAGTTTAATGTAGGCGATTATGTATTGCTATACAACTCTCGTTTAAGATTTTTTCCAGGAAAACTTCTCTCTAAATGGGAAGGTCCCTACGTTATCGAGGAGGTCTATCGTTCCGGTGCCATAAAAATCAACAATTTCGGAGGCACAAATCCGAAGGTGGTAAATGGTCAAAGAATCAAGCACTATATCTCAGGTAATCCTATAAATGTTGAAACCAATGTTATTGAAACCGTAACCCTGGAGGAATACATAAGGGACACTTTCCAGAACGTTCCAGACTCCGAAAAGGAATAGGTATGTGGTACGGTAAGTAAACCGACTCCGAAACAATATTTAAGGCAATATTTCTCCGTTTTGGAATATTTAGAAAAATAGAAAATAGGTAGTAGTCCAGGGTGGACACGAGCCCTCCACGAGGCTGGAGGGCGCGCCCTACCCCCTGGGCGCGCCCCCTACCTCGTGAGCACCTCGTGTGCCCTCCGGACTCCATTTCCCTGCACGATACGTATTTTGGTCGGTAAAAATTCATTATATATTCTCCCGAAGGTTTTGACCCCCGTATCACGCAAATATCCCCTTTTTCGTTTCGAGCTGTTTCCGTTGCAGATTTGAGAATTCCGGAGACTCGATCATCCTTCTATGAGGGTGAGCCTATGCCATGGAAGGGGACGAAAAGCTTGCATCATCAACAACACCTCCACCTCCAACAACAAAGAAGGGGACCTCATCACATGGGTATGGGCACTCCCCTTGGCAACTACCAAGCTTGGGGGAGGTGCCCCGGTATCGTATCACCATCACAACTCCTATCTTTACCGTTTTTCTTAGTTTGATCCTATTAGTAGTATCTTGATTTAGTAGAATAAAGTCACGGCATGATCTAGTTTTGAAGTTTGCTTTATGATCCCTCTATGTAATCTAGTCCGTGAGCTATATATAATAAAGATTAGTGTTGAGTCAAGGGCTTGATTATTTTGCCATGATCTTGAGTGAATAAAAGAAAGAATAAAAAGAAACAAAGAGTTCATATTGATCTTATTGAGAGTAATGACTTCACATAGAAAGAGTATGATGATTAAAAAGTTGTTAGGAGTTGGCAAATATAGCTTTAGTCATCGTGGCAATTAATAGGAAGTAATAAGGAGAGAGAGGTTTCACATATAGATATACTATCATTGACATCTTTCATAATTGGGAGCACTCATTAAGTATGACATGCTAAAGAGTTGATGTTGGACAAGGAAGACAATGTAATGGGTTATGTTTTCTCGCATCTCAGTTAAAGTATATTGTCATGGATCATTCAAACATGTTGAGCTTGCCTTTCCCCCTCATGCTAGCCAAATTCTCAGCACCAAGTAGAGATACTACTTGTGCTTCCAAATACCCTTAAACCAGTTTAGCCATGAGAGTCCACCATATCTACCTATGGATTGAGTAAGATCCTTCAAGTAAGTTGTCATCGGTGCAAGCAATAAAAATTGCTCTTTAAATATGCATGACTTATTAGTGCACAGAAATAAGCTTTGTATGAACTTGTTGTGGACGCAATAAAAGCGACGGACTGCATAATAAAGGTTCGCATACAAGGGGCAATATAAAGTGACGTTCTTTTGTATTAAGATTTTGTGCATCCAACCATAAAAGCGCATGGCAACCTCTGCTTCCCTCTGCGAAGGGCCTATCTTTTATTATTATCCTCTATCTTATGCAAGAGTCAAGGTAATCTTCACCTTTTCCTTTTTCATTTTATCCTTTGGCAAGCACTTCATGGTGGGGTGATCCTGATATATATATATATATATATATATATATATATATCCAATTGGATGTACGTTGGCATGAACTATTATTGTTGACATCACCCAAAGGTGAATAAGTTTGGAGGCAACATTATAAGCCCCAATCTTTCTCTGTGTCTGATTGAAACTTCATAACCACAAGTATTGCGTGAGTGTTAGCAATTATGAAGGACTAAGTGATAGTTGAGTATGTGGACTTGCTTTTAAGCTCTGACATAGACTCCTTCCGATGTTATGATAAATTGCAATTGCTTCAATGACTGAGGTTATAATTTGTTAGTGCCTAATAAGGTTTCTGATTCATACTTTTGCATTGTGAAAAGATCATCACTTGAACATAAGTAATCATATGACAAATCTATATATGTTGCTGTTATGAAACAATCATGATGCCTTCATGTCTGTATTTTATTTTTATCAACGCCTCTACCTCTAAACACGAGGACATATTTATTGTTATCGGCTTTTCGCTTGAGGACAAGCCAGGTCTAAGCTTGGGGGAGTTGATACGTCCATTTTTCATCATGCTTTTATGTTAATATTTATTGCATTATGGGCTGTTATTTCACGTTATGTCACAATACTTATGGCTATTATCTCTTATTTTACAAGGTTTACCATGAAGAGGGGGAATGCCGGCAGCTGAAATTCTGGCTGGAAAAGGAGCAAATATTGGAGACCTATTCTGCGCAACTCCAAAAGTCCAGAAACTCCACGGAATATCTTAAAATAAATAAAGAAAAATCGTCGCCAAAGATGAAGGCCAGGGGGCCCACACCCTGCTGATGGGGGTGGGGGGTGCGCCCCTCCCCCCTGGGCGCGCCCCCCTACCTCGTGGGCCCTCTGGTGGCTCTCCGATGCCCATCTTCTCCTATATGAAGTCTTTCGATGAGAAAAAAATCATAAGCAACCTTTCAGGACGAGACTCCGCCGCCACGAGGCGGAACCTTGGCGGAACCAATCTAGGGCTCCGGCAGAGCTGTTCTACCGGGGACACTTCCCTCCGGGAGGGGGAAATCATCATCATCGTCATCACCAACGCTCCTCTCATCGGGAGAGGGCAATCTCCATCAACATCTTCACCAGCACCATCTCATCTCCAAACCCTAGTTCATCTCTTGTATCCAATTCTTGTCTCTAAGTCCGGGATTGGTGCTAGTAGGTTGCTAGTAGTGTTGATTACTCCTTGTAGTTGATGCTAGTTGGTTTACTTGGTGGAAGATCATATGTTCAGATCCTTTATCCATACTATTACCCCTCTAATTATGAACATGAATATGCTTTGTGAGTAGTTACGTTTGTTCCTGAGGACACGGGAGAAGTCTTGCTATTAGTAGTCATGTGAATTTGGTATTCGTTCGATATTTTGATGAGATGTATGTTGTCTAACCTCTAGTGGTGTTATGTGAACGTCGACTACATAACACTTCACCATTATTTGGGCCTAGAGGAGGGCATTGGGAAGTAATAAGTAGATGATGGGTTGCTAGAGTGACAGAACCTTAAACCCTAGTTTATGCGTTGCTTCGTAAGGGGCTGATTTGTATCCATATGTTTCATGCTATGGTTAGGTTTACCTTAATACTTTTGTTGTAGTTGCGGATGCTTGCAATAGAGGTTAATCATAAGTGGGATGCTTGTTCAAGTAAGAACAGCACCCAAGCACCGGTCCACCCACATATCAAATTATCAAAGTACCGAACGCGAATCATATGGGCGTGATGAAAACTAGCTTGACGATATTCCCATGTGTCCTCGGGAGCTCTTTTCCTTATATAAGAATTTGTTCGGCTTGTCCTTTGCTACAAAAAGGATTGAGCCACCTTGCTGCACCTTATTTACTTTTGTTACTTGTTGCTCGTTACAATTTACCTTATCACAAAACTATCTGTTACCACTTATTTCAGTACTTGCAGAGAATACCTTGCAGAAAACCGCTTATCATTTCCTTCTGCTCCTCGTTGGGTTCGACACTCTTACTTATCGAAAGGACTACGATAGATCCCCTATACTTGTGGGTCATCAATGCAATGCGCTTGAAGATTAGAAAGATTAGAAAATATGCCATTCATACCGAGGCTTGGTATCATTATGCCGTTGGATCAATTGTTACCTTGGTTGCGATTATGATTGCATTTGTTTTCGCATTGAAATGTTTTACATAGTTTCAATGTATGGTTTAATTAATTAGATGCTCTAGAGAGCTATATGTTGTTAGATGAGAACTATGTATGTACTTTGGTTTTAACGTGATGATGAACTTCTATTAATTTGGACACTTAATTATATATAATGCACGCAGATGAACCGGCAATGGATGTACGGTGACAGACACACCTCCGAGTACATTAAGGGCGTGCATGAGTTTCTCGATGCGACTGAGGCAAACAAGCAGAATGGTTTTATGTGTTGTCCATGCACTGAATGTGGGAATACGAGGTCTTACTCTAACCGGAAAATCCTTCACTCCCACCTGCTTTACAAGGGTTTCATGCCACACAATAATATTTGGACGAGGCACGGAGAAATAGGGGTTATGATGGAAGACGACGAAGAAGAAGAGTATGATGACAACTATGTGCCCCCTGAATACGGTGATGCTGCAACGGGGGGAGCTGGTAAAGATCAAGAGGAACCAGACGATGTGCCCAATGATGCTGCAATGGGTGAAGCTGCTGAAGATCAAGAGGAACCAGACGATGTGCCCGATGATGATGATCTCCGCCGGGTCATTGTCGATGCAAGGACGCAATGCGAAAGTCAAAAGGAGAAGCTGAAGTTCGATCGCATGTTAGAGGATCACAAAAAAGGGTTGTACCCCAATTGCGAAGATGGCAACACAAAGCTCGGTACCGTACTGGAATTGCTGCAGTGGAATGCAGAGAATGCTGTGGCTGACAAAGGATTTGAGAAGCTACTAAATATATTGAAGAAGAAGCTTCCAAAGGATAACGAATTGCCCGACAGTACATACGCAAAAAAGAAGGTCGTATGCCCTCTAGGATTGGAGGTGGAGAAGATACATGCATGCCCTAATGATTGCATCCTCTACCGCGGTGCATACATGGATCTGAACGCATGCCCGGTATGCGGTGCATTGCGGTATAAGATCAGACGAGATGACCCTGGTGATGTTGACGGCGAGCCACCCAGGAAGAGGGTTCCTGCGAAGGTGATGTGGTATGCTCCTATAATAATAAGGTTGAAACGTCTATTCAGAAACGAAGAGCATGCCAAGTTGATGCGATGGCACAGTGAGGACCGGATGAAAGACGGGAAGTTGAGAGCACCTGCTGACGGGTCACGGTGAAGAAAAATCGAGAGAATGTTCTGGGATGAGTTTGCAAAGGACCCAAGGAATGTATGGTTTGCTTTAAGCGCGGATGGCATTAATCCTTTCGGGGAGCAGAGGAGCAATCACAGCACCTGGCCCGTGACTCTATGTATGTATAACCTTCCTCCTTGGATTTGCATGAAGCGGAAGTTCATTATGATGCCAGTTCTCATCCAAGGCCCTAAGCAACCCCGCAACGACATTGATGTGTACCTAAGTCCATTAGTTGAAGAACTTTTACAGCTGTGGAATGGAAACGGTGTACGTACGTGGGATGAGCACAAACAGGAGGAATTTAACCTCAAGGCGTTGCTGTTCGTGACCATCAATGATTGGCCCGCTCTCAATAACCTTTCAGGACAGACAAACAAAGGATACCACGCATGCACGCACTGTTTAGATGATACTGAAAGTATATACCTGGAGAAATGCAGGAAGAATGTGTACCTGGGCCATCGTTGATTTCTTCCGACCAACCATCATTGTCGAAAGAAGGGCAAGCATTTCAAAGGCGAGGCAGATCACCGAAAGAAGCCCGCCATGCGTACCGGTGATCACGTACTTGCTATGGTCAATGCTTTACACGTAATCTTTGGAAAGGGTCCCGGCGGACTAGCTGTTCCGAATGATGCTGAGGGACACGCACCCATGTGGAAGAAGAAATCTATATTTTGGGACCTACCCTACTGGAAAGACCTAGAGGTCCTCTCTTCAATCGACGTGATGCACGTGGCGAAGAACCTTTGCGTGAACCTGCTAGGCTTCTTGGGCGTGTATGGGAAGACAAAAGATACACCTGAGGCACGGGAGGACCTGCAACGTTTGCACAAAAAAGATGGCATGCCTCCGAAGCTGTATAAAGGTCCTGCCAGCTACACTCTTACGAAAGAAGAGAAAGAAATCTTCTTTGAATGCCTGCTCAGTATGAAGGTCACGACTGGCTTCTCGTCGAATATAAAGGGAATAATAAATATGTCAGAGAAAAAGTTTCAGAACCTAAAGTCTCATGACTGCCACGTGATTATGACACAACTGCTTCCGGTTGGATTGAGGGGGCTTCTACTGGGAAACGTCCGATTAGCCATTGTGAAGCTATGTGCATTCCTCAATGCAATCTCTCAGAAGTTGATCGATCCAGAAATCGTACAAAGGCTGAGGAGTGATGTGGCGCAATGTCTTGTCAGTTTTGAGCTAGTGTTCCCACCATCCTTCTTCAATATCATGACGCACGTCCTAGTTCATCTAGTCGACGAGATTGTCATCCTGGGCCCGTATTTCTACACAATATGTTCCCCTTTGAGAGGTTCATGGGAGTCCTAAAGAAATATGTCTGTAACCGCGCTAGGCCAGAAGGAAGCGTCTCCATGGGCCATCAAACAGAGGATGTTATCGGGTTTTGTGTTGACTTCATTCCTGGCCTTAAGAAGATAGGTCTCCCTAAATCGCGGTATGAGGGGAGACTGACTCAATAATATGTAGGGACGGATATTCTTGGTCTCAAGCACACTACACAGTTCTACAGAACTCTACCTTGGTGACCCCGTATGTCGACGAACACAAGAACAGTCTGCGCTCCAAACACCCGGAGTAGTGCGACAACTGGATTACATGTGAACACATCAGGACTTTCAGCAGTTGGTTGGAAACACGTCTCAAAGGTGACAACACTGTTTGTGATGAGCTGTACTTGTTGTCCAGGGGACCATCTTTGACTGTATTGACTTACAAAGGATATGAGATAAATGGGAATACATTTTACATGATCGCCCAAGATCAAAAGAGCACCAACCAAAACAGCAGTGTCCGCTTTGATGCAGCAACCGAGAGCGGAAAGGACACATATTATGGTTACATAGTGGACATATGGGAACTTGACTACAGACATGATTTTAAGGTCCCTTTGTTGAAGTGCAAATGGGTCAATCTGTGAGGTGGCGGGGTACAGGTAGACCCACAGTACGGAATGACAACAGTGGATCTGAAAAATCTTGGGTACACTGACGAACCGTTCGTCCTAGCCAATGATGTGGCACAGGTTATCTATGTGAAGGACATGTCTACCAAACCGAGAAAAAGAAAAGATAAGGAAGCGAATACATCATACGATGAGCAAAAGCGCCACATAGTTCTTTCAGGAAAAAGGGATATCCTGGGAGTGGAGGGCAAGACAGACATGTCTGAAGATTATGAAAAGTTTCATGAAATTCCTCCCTTCAATGTCAAGGCTGACCCAAGCATCCTGATAAACGATGAAGATTACCCATGGTTACGGCGCAATAAGCAAATAACACAAGCGAAGAAAAAGTGAAGACTTTCTCCCGCAACTATTATGATGATACCATGCCAACTTTGTAACACACGAGTATGCTATGCCAACTTTTTCAGAGTTCATTTGAAAACTATGAATTTAGGTCGAATTTTCTCTATAGGTGCATCTATGTTCATTTCTTTAGTAAAGTTAATCACAAACTTGTGATTCACACAAATTTCAAAGAATTCAAATTTTAACTATTCAAATTTGAAAACTAATGGCAATAATAGAAAGTAATTTTTCTAAAACTAATGGCACTAACAGAAAGTTTATAATTTTGCTGACCTAAAAGCAAAAAGAATTAAAAAATAAAGCAAAAAACAAAAGAAAATAAATAATACAGAAAACAAAACAAATAACGGAAAAAAATAAAAATAGCAACAATAAGTATTTTGTTGTAAGTAGAGACAAAATAAAATAAATAAAGCAACAAAGAAAAGCTAAAAAAGTGTTTTCAAATTTGAAAACTAATGGCACTAACAAAAAGTTTATAATTTTTCTAAAACTAAAAGCAAAAAGAATTAAAAAATAAAGCAAAAAGAAAAGAAAATAAATAATGCAGAAAGTTTATAATTTTTGTGACCTAAAAGAAAAAAGAAATCACTAAAACACTATAAGTATTTTGTTCTAAGTAGAAATGAAAAAATAAATAGCAAAAAAGAAAAAAATGCCTATAATATTTGTTATGACTAAAATTACCAAATTGAGTATAATGATAAAACACAATAATATTAAATAGCAGGAAAAAGAATGACTCAAAAATCAATTTTTATAGTAAAGTTATTCATAAACTAGTGATTCACACAAATTTTAAAAAATTCAAATTTAAACTATTCAAATTTTAAAACTAATGGCATTAACAGAAAGTTTATAATTTTTGTGACCTAAAAAAATCGCTATAAAACTATAAGTATTTAGTTCTAAGTAGAAATGAAAAAACAAATAGTAAAAAGAATGCCACCTACTAGGCCACCACGGCCTGAATACGACTAGAAGCCCATCCATGGGCCAGGATTTAGGCCCGCAGAAGGCCCAGCAGGCCCACAGGCATAGCAGTGTGAGATTAGGCCCAAAGGCCTACAGTTTTGAGGAGTTCAATGGAGAGGGCGGGGCGGCGCTTATAAACAGGTGCGTCCGCTCCTCAGCTAGTGAGGTGGGACTAAACATCCCACTGCACCGCGGCTTTGGCAGGCGCAGGCCTTTGGTCCCGGTTGATGGCACCAACCGGGACTAAAGGTGGCATTGGTCACGGTTCGTGGCACAAACCATGACCAATGCCCCCCTTTAGTTCCGGTTGGTGCCACCAAGCAGGACCAAAGGCCGGCGCTACCCGCACTTTGGGCTGCTGAAAAGAGGCCTATGGTCTCGGTTGGTGGCACCAACTCGGACTAAAGGTGACATTGGTCCTGGTTGGTGCCATGAACCGGGACCAATGTTCTTGGTATATAACCAGGACTTGTGAAAATTTCAGTTTCTCATCGACCATTTACCCCCGACGACGCCGCCAGGCTGCCCCGACGCTGTCCGTCGCCCCTGCAGTCGCCCCTGACCGCGCTGTCGCCGTCGCCCGTGCCTCGCCGTCGCCCGTGCCCTCGCCCGACGCCGCTCGCCGCCCTGCCCCGACGCGTGTCGCGTGCCCCGGCCCGCCCGTCGTCGTCGCCCCGCCCCGCCCCGCCCGTCGCCCCGCCCGTCGCCATCGCCCTGCCCCTCCGTTGGTCCGGCCCCCCTGTTTTTTTCATATATTATATGCTTGTGTATATTGCTTCTTTGTGTATATTATGTATATATGTCAGTATATATATTGTGTATATTGCTTCTTTTCAGATCTTTTTTCATATATATGTTTGTATTTTGTATTTTGCTTTTTTATAAAAATGTATATATGTTTGTATGTTCTCTGTGTATATATGTTCATATATGCAAAAGTTAGATTTAAATATTTAGAAAAGGATTATCTATATATGTTCTCTGATTTAGTATATTTTAGGTTAGTTTCACTTCTAGAAAAGTTTTATATATTTAGGAGAGGAAAAAGGAAAATAAGAAGAGGAAAAAGGAGAGGAAGAGGAGAGGAAGAAAAGGAAGAGGAGAAGAAGAGGAGAGGAAGAAAAGGAAGAGGAGAAGAAGAAAAAATAGAAAAATTTTCTATTTTTTCTTCTTCTCCTCTTTTTTTTCTTCTTTTTTTCTTCGATCTTCTCCTCTATTCCTTTCTTCTTCTCCTCTTTTTATTTCTTCTTCGTATTCTTATGTTTTATCGGGTCTGTCGTCTTTGATATACCCCTCCCGATAACTTCAACACGAGGGGGGGGGGTCGATATACCCCCTCCGGATAACTTCAACACGAGGGGGGTTGATATATATACCACCTCCTGATAACTTCAACACGAGGGTGGGGGGTCGATATACCCTAAATAGCAAGTATCGTCGGTGTGAGATACATGTGGCCGTCGGTGTCGGACACTACATCCACGTCCGACAAGTGACGCGATCTCACACCCATGATTTTTTTATCGGGAATGAGGGTCGTCGAGGGTCAGGGTCGCCAAGAGGTAGAGGAAACCCTAAATAGCAAGTATCGTGGGTGTGAGATACATGTGGCCGTCGGTGTCGGACACTACATTGACGTCCCACAAGTGACGCGGGCTTCGACGCCCATGTCACTTGTGGGACGTGGATGTCGGTGGCCCTCAACGACCCTCGTTCCCGATAAAAAAAGAGGAAGAAGAAGAAAAAAAAGAGGAGAAGAAAGAATAGAGGAGTATTCCTCTTCTTTTTTTTATCCTTGAAGCGTTGTCGAGGCCACCCCAAACCCTAGAGAAGCAGCATCGAGGCCACTAATTAATATTAGTTCTACGTTTGCCACTAATATATCCATCTGTCATGTTTGAATAATAATTGCCATGTTGTAAATATTTGTAGAAACTATGGACACCGCCCGAGACGAAGTAAAAGAAGAGTTGTTGGGGGACATAATCGCACGAGGAAGTGATGCCGTCTGCTCGTTGTTTCTCAACGACACCGATGGTCTGGAAGCAGCTGGCTATGATTATGATGGCTCCGGTGAACTAATGCCGGTGCAAGAAGGAGATCGTGAGGACGGCTCCGGTGACCCAATGCCTGTGCAAGAAGGAGACCGTGATGATGTCTCCGGTGATCGAACCGAGTCCGGCCAGGTATATATATTAGTTAAGCTTCTGCTGACTAGCTAATTGATGCATTCATTGTTTTGGTATGTACACATATTAATCAAGTCTTTGTTCTTTTTTCTAGCCCTCCGGATCGAGCACAACTTCGGTAAAGAGACGAGGCCCGAAGAAAAAGTTGAGCTCAGATGAAAAGTTTGAGATCATAGCAATCGCGCCCGACGGCCAACCGATTGAACCCCTCCGGACAAAGAGCGCATTTGTTGCTCAGTGCGGGGTTTTGGTTAGGGACAAGATCCCGATCAGCATCCAGCAATGGTTAAAGCCGGCTACAGAAGACCCTGAGGTGTCTTATGTCAATGATATGCAGAAAAATGATCTTTCGACTGAGCTGAAGTCAAATTTCACCCTACCACCAGAGGATGATCCGCAGAAGCCAGTTAATGAGAAATTAATCAAGTATTTTGCTCTTAAGAGGATGGCAGAACTATTCAGGAGGTGGAAGAAAGAGCTGAATAAGTTTGTCGAAAATAAAGAGACACCAGAATTCAGGGACAGATATGAGAAGATCACAGATCACTGGCCCGCATTTGTGGCCCACAAGACATCGGAAAAGAGTAAGAAGATGTCGGTGACAAACAAGCAAAATGCTGCGAAGAAGAAGCATCACCATCGCACGGGGTCAGGTGGCTACCTCGTAGCCCGGCCTAAGTGGGCCAAGACCGAGAATGATCTGGTTGATAAAGGGATCGAACCAGAGACAATTAACTGGCCAGACCATTGCCGGACTTGGTTCTTCGGGGCTGGCGGAACCTTGGACCCTGTATCAGGGAAGTGCATTTGGACGAATGATCAAATGGACATACCAGTCAAGAAGCTTCAGCAGTATATCGAAGCAGCGCAGCAAGGGACGTTCGTTCCAGACAGAGAGAACGGCGAGCTCACAATGGCCCTCGGAAATCCTAAGCACCCTGTACGGACACGAGGCACGCCAGGCTCCATTCCGTGGAAGGTTGGGTTTCCGAACGCGGGCGGTTACAAATGCCACGAGAGGAGGAAGAAAGTGGAGCAGACCCAACTGCAGGCGCTGCACACTAGGGTAGAAGCGATAGAGGAACGAGAAGCAAATCGCAGCAAACGAACTGCCAAAGCTTCCCTCGAAGCTACCCCGCCATCTCAGCGGAGAAGCAGCGTGGCTTCCATCGAGCTGCTTCAGCTGAAGCATGTCTTGACGGCTCCTGTCAGCTATCCCGTGGATACTATCACGGAGTCTCAAAATTGCCACCTTATGACGCAATGGATTAATATGAAGGTCTGTTGGCTCTGTTTTTCCTACTGAACCCGGCGCAACTTTTCACTGCCGGCCGATTCCAGAAGGATATGCTATGGTGATGGTGGATGAAATAACGGAGGGATTTGAGGACGTCCAGCTTGACCACCCTACCGGTGAGGGGAGACTCGGCTGGGTTCTGCTCTGAAGACTCCATGCCTATGGCGGAAGGAGCTCATCAACCTTCCGAACTGGACGCCTCCGCCTCCTCCTCCTCCTCCGGCGAGTCAGGGCACTGCGCCTCCTCCACCACCTCCTCCTCCGGCGAGTGACGATCAGGGCACTCGGCCGGCTCCTTCTCCGGCGCGTGGCGGCACTCTGCCTCCTTCTCCGCCTGCGCCGGCGCACCCGAGCAGCCAGCCTCTTCCTTCTCCGCCTCATCAGCAAGGGCGGAAGAGACCTGCCGCCGCTCTGGCTACTCCGGCGCGTCGTAGTCCTTCTCCTCCACCTCATAAGCAAGTAAAGAAGACAACCGCTCCGTCTGCTCTGCCGGCGTCTAGCAGTACAGCCAGAGGCGGGAGGACATACAGATTCGGTCCTTCTCTGAAGACTCCATAGAAGTTACCATATGAGAGGACCCCGGAGGAGAACGCCGAGATCGCGCGAGAAGAAGTGAGGAACTACTTTGAAGGGGTGAAAGCAAAGAAACATCCACCTCCGAAGGAGAAGGTAGATCCGGTGAAAGCGAAGCGCACTCTGGCTGCCCTGACAAAACCACCCAAGTCTCCGCCGAAAGGAAACTATGAGCGCATTATTGGAAAGGAATTTGCCGAAGTGGAGCGGTCGGGAAGTACTGTCAGTGATCAAAGGCTGAAAGAACGACGAGCTGGGAAACAAATTGCCCAGCTCGGCGAACAAGCGAAGCAATCGTGCCCCCCGCTCAAGGTGCCTAGCGACATCGTCGCTAATGATCCGAGGATGGTGCCCGGTTATAGCAATCTTGGAGATTACCTGCCCGACGATGTACAATATGACTTCATGGAGGTGCAGATACAAAGATACGAGTACGGGAAGCCTCTCATCAAAGATGAAAGATCTCTATCAACGATGATGCGAAGATTGCATGATTGGTACTTGAAAATCTACAGAGAGTCTGGTGGGAGGAGTACTTTGTATGTGAGAGTTAAAAAGGACCATGACCTCATTGGAATTGATCTGTTGCCTGTTCCATTTGAGGAGTTCTTTCAGTTTTTCAATCAATTGGCCCTCGATAAAGAAACGGTCACCTGCTACTATCTGTAAGTAGTACTACTTTTGTCATTAAGTCTCTCTATATAGCTCAGCTCTTTCATTGCATGTATTTATAATTATCCTCACTATATTATGCAGATTGAAGATCGTCAAATTGAAGAAAAGACAAATCGGTGTTATTGGGTTCATTAACACAAATATCATAGATGCAACTCAGGTTAAATTTCATGCTGCAGATACCGAGGCCAACTTGCTACGATCGTTGGTAATAAATGAAAACAAAGATATAATACTCTTTCCTTACAACTTCAAGTGAGTGTTACTGTCTTGTGCGTATTCGGTTTCCCTTATATATTAGTCAAGGTTATAGTAATGTAATTGATGAGTTATGCGTGTGCAGTTTCCACTATATTCTCCTAGAGATTAAGATTGAGCAGGGACTAGTAACCGTCTTAGACTCAAGACGAAAAGATCCCCAGGACTATGCAGACATGACTCAAATGCTCGAGAAGTAAGTTAAATCGATCATTATCCACCATATCAGCAACTTTGTTCATTTCTTGATATATCAAGTAATTGTTTTCTTTGTCTGGCAGGGTTTGGAAAAAAATCACCAAAAAAGCTCCGGGACTCCCGAAGAAGCTGCAATTTAGACACCCGAAAGTAAGTATTATAGTAGCATGTTCCACGCATCTCGTATTGATTCAAGCGCTAGTTTCATCAATACCATTTGGCATTCTTGCTTATCAGTTTGATTGACCTCTATTTCCTGTAAAGTGGTTGTGGCAGGAACAAGGGAATGATTTATGTGGATACTACGTTTGCGAGTCCATCCGCCACACGACCTGTGAGCAAGGCTACTCTGACGAACAATATGAAGTGCGTAAATAACAACATTCACAATTTTATTTTATTACCATCATTTGTGTTGAGTTTCATTCATTCATATATATATATATATATATGTATTGACCCCCTTCTTCAAATTAGATGTTTCGAAAGCGGGATGAACTCCTAGCACCAGCTCGCATGCGAGCAATTCAAGAGGAATTGGCGGCATTCTTTCTTGACCACGTGATCGCTGAAGACGGAGAATACTATGTGGACCATGAGTCCGCATGTTAGGAGATTATATTTGTAAGAGATAATTATTGTATATATGTAGCCGGTAGTTTCGGATAGATATACGAGAACTTGTTGTTCGACCAATCTCTCGGAGAAGGAGAGGTGGTCGATATCACTTCTCTCTGTGTGCATATATGTTCATGATGATCTTCTGTTTCCTTCGTTTCCTTACTAGCTAGCTAGCGTGTCTAGTCCTCTCTATACGTATGTATAGTACGTAGAGTCGACCAAGCACGAACATAAGAGAGGACACTTCTCTCTATTAATTATAGCTAGCTAACACAATATATGAAACACATAAATTAACCCCCCAAAACCCCCAACCCCCCCTTTAAAAAAACAAAAACCCCAGCCACAGAAATGCTGACGCGTGGATGCCTATTGGTCCCGGTTGGTGCCACCAACAGGGACCAAAGGCCCTCCTCCCTGTGCTCTACGCACAGGCCACGTGGAGGCCCATCTGTCCCGGTTCTGGATTGAACTGGGACTAAAGGGATAGGGCATTAGTACCGACCCTTTAGTCCCAGTTCAGGAACCGAGACAAAAGGCCCTTACGAACCGGGACAATAGGCCCCTTTTCTACTAGTGGTGCTTGCTCCTCCTGCTGTGTTCTCAGTGCCAGATATTCTCAAATATTCCAGAAAAAATCATATTTAAATTTCAAGGCATTTGGAGAACTTTTATTTTCGGGGTATTTTTATATTGCACGGATAATTCAGAAAACAGCCAGAAATTACTATTTTACTTTATTTCAACTAAATAACAAAAAGTAAAAGGAGGGTACAGAGATTTGTGTTTTCCAAATTCATCCATCTCATGCTCATCAAAAGGAATCCACTAACAAGGTTGATCAAGTCTTGTTAACAAACTCATTCCGAGTAACATGGAACCGGAGAATTTTCGAATAACACTAGGTTACCTCAACGGGGATATGCACATCCCCAACAACAAGAATATCATATTTCTTCTTGATAGTAGGAAGAGGAAATTCAAAACCTCCAAAAATAATTGATGGAATTTTTCCAATAGAGTTTATACTATGAACTTGTGGTTGTTTCCTCGGAAAGTGTACCGTATGCTCATTACCATTAACCTGAAAAGTGACATTGCCCTTGTTGCAATCAATAATAGCTCCTGTAGTATTCAAAAAGGGTCTTCCAAGAATAATATACATACTATCGTCCTCGGGAATATCAAGAAAGTCCGTTAAAATAGTAACGTTTGCAACTACAACAGGCACGTCCTCACAAATACCGACAGGTATAGCAGTTGATTTATCAGCCATTTGCAAAGATATTTCGGTAGGTGTCAACTTATTCAAATCAAGTCTACGATATAAAGAGAGAGGCATAACACTAACACCGGCTCCAAGATCACATAAAGCAGTTTTAACATAGTTTCCTTTAATGGAGCATGGTATAGTTGGTACTCCGGGATCTCCTAGTTTCTTAGGTATTCCACCTTTAAAAGTATAGTTAGCAAGCATGGTGGAAATTTCAGCTTCTGCTATCTTTCTTTTATTAGTAACAATATATTTCATGTACTTAGCATAAGGATTCATTTTAAGCATATCAGTCAAACGCATACTGCTGAGTTGTCAATTCAACCACACCTGGAAACTTAATATCTGCAGCAAAGTAGTTAGTAGCAAAGTAATATGATAGTAGTGGTAACGGTAGCAAAATGTAACAGTAGCAAAAGTAATATTTTGCTGTTTTATAGTGATGATAACAATAGCAACGGAAAAGTAAATAAGTGAAGAACAATATATGGAAAGCTCGTAGGCTATGGATCGGTGATAGAGAATTATGACGGATGTGGTTCATCATGTAACAGTCATAACATAGGGTGACACAGATGTAGCTCCAATTCATCAATGTAATGGAGGCATGTATTCCGAATATAGTCATACGTGCATATGGAAAAGAACTTGCATGACATCTTTTGTCCTACCCTCCCATGGCAGCGGAGTCCTAGCGGAAAATAAGGGATATTAAGGCCTCCTTTTAATAGAGTACCGGACCAAAGCATTAACACATAGTGAATACATGAACTCCTCAAATGACGGTCATCACCGGGAGTGGTCCCGATTATTGTCACTTCGGGGTTGCCAGATCATAACACATAGTAGGTGACTATGGACTTGCAAGATAGGATCAAGAACTCACATATATTCATGAAAACATAATAGGTTCAAATCTGAAATCATGGCACTCGGGCCCTAGTGACAAGCATTAAGCATAGCCAAGTCATAGCAACATCAATCTCAGAACATAGTGGATACTAGGGATCAAACCCTAACAAAACTAACTCAATTACATGATAAATCTCGTCCAACCCATCACCGTCCAGCAAGCCTATGATGGAATTACTCACGCACGGCGGTGAGCATCATGAAATTGGTGGTGGAGGAAGGTTGATGATGACGATGCGGCGGATTCCCCTCTCCGGAGCCCCGAACGGACTCCAGATCAGCTCTCCCGAGAGAGTTTAGGGCTTGGCGGCGGCTCCTATCGTAAAACGTGATGAATCCTTCTCCTTTATTTTTTTCTCCCCGAACACGAATATATGGAGTTGAAGTTGAGGTCGGTGGAGCTCCAGGGGGCCCACGAGGCAGGGGGCGCGCCCCGCACCCTCATGGCTAGGGTCTGGGTCCCCTGGCCTTGATTTTTTGCCATTATTTTTTATTATTTCCAAAAATAATCTCCGTGGAGTTTCAGGTCATTCCGAGAACTTTTGTTTCTGCACATAAATAACACCAAGGCAATTCTGCTGAAAACAGCGTCAGTCTGGGTTAGTTCCATTCAAATCATGCAAGTTAGAGTCCAAAACAAGGGCAAAAGTGTTAGGAAAAGTAGATACGACGGAGACGTATCAACTCCCCCAAGCTTAAGCCTTTTCTTGTCCTCAAGCAATTCAGTTGACAAACTGAAAGTGACAAAGAAAAACATTTACAAACTCTGTTTGCTCTTGTTGTTGTAAATATGTAAAGCCAACATTTAAGTTTTCAGCAAAGATTATGAACTGACCATATTCACAATAACTCTTAGGTCTCATGTGTACCCATATCAATGGCATAATCAACTAGTGAGCAATAATTATAAATCTCGGATGACAACACTTTCTCAAAACAATCAAAATATGATATAACAAGATGGTATCTCGCTAGCCCTTTCTGAGACCGCAAAACATAAATGTAGAGAACCTTTAAAGATCAAGGACTGACTAGACATTGTAATTCATGGTAAAAGAGATCCAGTCATGTCACTCTCAATGTAAACTAACAGTAATGAATGCAAAATGATAGCGGTGCTCTCCAAATGGTGCTTTTTAAAAAGAGGATGATGACTCAACATAAAAGTAAATAGATAGGCCCTTCTCAGAGGGAAGCAGGGATTTGTAGAGGTGCCAGAGCTCGATTTTGAAATAGAGGTGAATAATATTTTGAGCGGTATACTTTCATTGTCAACATAACAACCAAGAGATGGCGATATGTTCCATGCTACACACATTATAGGCGGTTCCCAAACAGAATGGTAAAGTTTATACTCCACCTCCACCAACAAGCATCAATTCATGGCTTGCTCGAAACAACGAGTGCTTTGAACTAACAATAGTCCCAGGGGGAGTTTTGTTTGCAATTATTTTGATTTGATTTGCATAAAGCATGGGACTGGGCATCCTGTTGACCAGTCATTTTCTCGTGAGTGAGGAGCGGAGTTCACTCCTCTTGAGAATAACCCGCCTAACATGGAAGATAAGGACAGCCCTAGTTCATACATGAGCTATTCGAGCATACAAAATAGAATGTATATTTGAAGGTTTAGAGTTTGGCACATACAAATTTACTTGGAATGGCACATAGATACCGTATATAGGTAGGTATGGTGGACTCATATGGAACAACTTTGGGGTTTATGGGATTGGATGCACAAGCAGTATTCTTGCTTAGTACATGTGAAGGCTAGAAAAAGACTTGGAAGCAACCAGCTAGAGAGCGACAACAGTCATGAGCATGCATTAAAATTAATCAACACCGAATGTAAGCATGAGTAGGATATAACGCACGATGAACATAAATATTGTAGAGGCTATGTTGATTTTGTTTCAACTACATGCGTGAACATGTGCCAAGTCAAGCCACTCGAATCGTTCAAAAGAGGATATCACCCTATCATACCACATCACAACCATTTTAATAGCATGTTGGCACGCAAGGTAAACCATTATAAGCTCCTAGCTAATTAAGCATGGCATAAGCAACTATAATCTCTAATTGTCATTGCAAACATGTTTATTCATAATAGGCTGAATCAGGAATCATGAACTAATCATATTGACAAACAACAAGAGAGGTCGAGTTCATACCAGCTTCTCCCATCTCAATCAGTCCATCATATATCGTCATAATTGCTTTTCACTTGCACGACCGAATGATGTGAATAATAATAACAGTGCACATGCATTGGACTAAGCTGGAATCTGCAAGCATTCAATAAACAGGAGAAGACAAGGCAATATGGACTCTTGGTTAAATCAACAATGATGCATATAGGAGTCACTTCAACAATTTAATCATGGTCTTCTCCTATCGACCCCCAAAGAAAAGAAAAGAAATAAAACTACTTACACGGGAAAACTCCCAACAAGCAAAAGAAGAACAAGAAATCTGTTTGGGTTTTCTTTTTAGTTACTACTAGAAGCATAGAAATTAAAGCTAGCTAAAAGCTGCAACTAATTTTTTGGTTTTTCTTAAGGTTTATCAAACACACAAGAAGAAAGCATAAAAAGGAAATAAACTAGCATGAATATTACAATGAAAAAGTATGAGCACTGACAACTCGCAATGAGTGTGTGAACATGAATGTAATGTCAGTGGGAAATACGTACTCCCCCAAGCTTAGGCTTTTGTCCTAAGTTGGTCTATGGACACGGCTGGCCTGGCGGATATCCAATGTAATAGTTGGGGCCATACTACAAAGAAGAAGACTCTGATTGCCACTGGTTGGCAATCATCTCCGGATCCCACTGGTAATTAAACTGTCATGGAGGATCAAATTGTGGTTCCGACTCTGGCTCTGGGGCTGATGTAGGGTTACGGTAGGCGTGAATAGCCTCCAGCGGAATGAGATACTGGCCTGTAGATAAATCAAACAAGGAAGGAGCAGGTAAGGTGATAGTCTCAGGATGATGTTTATCAAAGAACAATTTGTATTTAAGCTCCCTTTCCCTATTCTTTACAATAAAATCATGCGCCACCATACTATTATAATCTAAATAAACAGTAGGCATCAATTTTTCTTCTTTTTCATAGTGCCTAATAGGTATGTTATTGTATGCAGCAAGACGTGAAGCATAGACACCTCGAAAGATGGGGCCCTTTGTACGGTTCATACTTAACCGTTTAGCAATAATTCCACCCATACTAACAGAGTCGTCACGGAATAAACGATGGAACAAAAAATAATATCAGGAACACTAAGGTTTCCACAGTTTCTGCGACCAATAAAGCAACGACTAGCAAATATTGCAAAGTAGCGTAAAACAGGAATATGTATGCTAGTGATTCTTGCATCGGAAACTTTACTAGTTTCCCCTACAGTGATAGTGTCAATAAACCCGTCCACATCTCTACGATGTGGTTCCTCTAAGCTACCCTCGAAAGGTATTTGGCAAACCCCGCAAAATTCATCTAGTGACATCTGATACGTCTCCGTTGTATCTATAATTTTTTATTGTTCCATGCCAATATTATTCAACATCCATATACTTTTTGGCAACTTTTTATAATATTTTTGGGACTAACATATTGATCCAGTGCCGAGTGCCAGTTCCTGTTTGTTGCATGTTTTATGTTTCGTAGAATATCCATACCAAACGGAATCCAAATGGGATAAAAACGACCGGAGCTTATTTTTGGAATATTTGGAAAAGTCCGGAATAAAAATCCACGCGAGACGGTGCCCGAGTGGTCACGAGGTAGGGGGCGCGCCTGACCCCCTGGGCGCGCCCCCTACCCTCGTGAGCCACCCGTAAGGCGGTTGACACTCTTCTTTTGCCACAAGAAAGCTAATTTTCGGAAAAAAATCACGGCGAAGGTTTCAGGCCAATCGGAGTTACGGATCTCCATATATACACGAAACGGTGAAACAGAGCCAGAACAGAACGCAGAAACAGAGAGAGACAGAGAGACAAACCCAATCTCGGAGGGGCTCTGGCCCCTCCCGTGCCATGGAGGCCATGGACCAGAGGGGAAACCCTTCTCCCATCTAGGGAGGAGGTTAAGGAAGAAGAAGAAGGAGGGGGGCTCTCTCCCCCTCGCTTCCGGTGGCACCGGAGTGCCACCGGGGGCCATTATCATCACCGCGATGTACACCAACACCTCCGCCATCTTCACCAACATCTCCATCACCTTCCCCCCTCTATCGACAGTGGTCCACTCTCCCGCAACCCGTTGTACCCTCTACTTGAACATGGTGCTTTATGCTTCATATTATTATCCAATGATGTGTTGCCATCCTATGATGTCTGAGTAGATTTTCGTTGTCCTATCGGTGGTTGATGAATTGCTATGATTGATTTAATTTCCTTGTGCTTATGTTGCTGTCCTTTGGTGCCCATCATATGATTGCGCGCGTTGATCACACCATAGGGTTAGTTTGTATATTGATAGGACTATGTATTGGAGGGCAAGAGTGACAGAAGCTTCAACCTAGCATAGAAATTGATGCATACAGGATTGAAGGGGGACCAATATATCTTAATGCTATGGTTGGGTTTTACCTTAATGAACATTAGTAGTTGCGGATGCTTGCTAATAGTTCCAATCATAAGTGCATAGAATTCCAAGTAAGGGATGACATGCTAGCAGTGGCCTCTCCCACATAATACTTGCTATCGGTCTAGTAAAGTAGTCAATTGCTTAGGGGCAATTTCGCAACTCCTACCACCACTTTTCCACACTCTTTATATTTTCTTTATTGTTTCTTTATCTAAACAGCCCCTACTTTTTATTTACGTACTCTTTATTATCTTGCAAACCTATCCAACAACACCTAAAAAGTACTTCTAGTTTCATACTTGTTTTAGGTAAAGCGAACGTCAAGCATGCGTAGAGTTGTATCGGTGGTCGATAGAACTTGAGGGAATATTTATTCTACCTTTAGCTCCTCGTTGGGTTCGACACTGTTACTTATCGAAAACTATTGCGATCCCCTATACTTGTGGGTTATCAAGACCTTTTTCTGGCGCCGTTGCCGGGGAGCAATAGCGTGGGGTGAATATTCTCGTGTGTGCTTGTTTGCTTTATTACCAAGTAATTTTTATTTGCTGTTCTTAGTTGTTCTTTATCTTTAGTTATGGATATGGAACACGAAATACCAAAAAAATTAGGTGTACTTGCTACTCATGGAGATGGGGAACCTCCTAAAACCCTCGATGCTGGTTATGTGAAAGATATTATGTACTACTTTAATAATCCTGAGAAAACCCCATTCAATTATGTAATGGGAGTAACGTTGGATCGACGTGAATACTTTAGGGATTACCGCTTGACACAAAAAGGGAAACTATTATGGGATCAAATTTATATATTGAAGTGGTATGCTAGACAACTATGCTTGGAATATGATTATACTTGTTGCTCCAGGATGAATTCTCCACACCTCCCCTTTTCATGCAAATTTAATGATAATGAAACCTTGGCTTCTTATGCTAGAGGTATATATGATTACTATGATGTGGAACAAATAGAAGAATTTGTTGCTTTTATGGGTGCTTATGAAATTGAATCTATGTTTAAAGAGTTTGATGATATTGATGATGCTTGTTATAGATCTGAAAATTTAGCTATCCTCAAATATTGCTATGATAATTATGAATACAATTATGAAATTAATGCACTTATTAAGAAAGTCTTCGCTGTCCAAGAAGAGACTAATATTTTGCAGGAATCTATGGAAGAAGAAGTTGATGACACTATGAGCTCATTGGATGAAAAAGATGAGGAGGAGAGCGAAGAACAAAAGGAGGAAGAGCGGATTGATCGCCCATGCCCACCTTCGAATGAGAGTAACTCTTCAACTCATACATTGTTTAATTCCCCTTCGTGCTTACCGAAGGATGATTGCTATGATGACTATTATGATCCCTATGATTCTTTTGAAATATCCCCTTTTGATGATGCTTGCTATGCTTATGGCCAAGATGCCAATATGAATTATGATTATGGAGATGAACTTGCTATAGTTCCTTATGTTAAACATGAAATTGTTGCTATTGCACCCACACATGATAGTCCTATTATCTTTTTGAATTCTCCCGATTATACTATATCGGAGAAGTTTGCACTTTTTAAGGATTATATTGATGGGTTGCCTTTTACCGTTGCACATGATGATTTCGATAAATATACTATGCATGTGCTTGCTGCTCCTACTTGCAATTATTATGAGAGAGGAACTATATCTCCACCTCTCTATGTTTCCAACATGATAATATTGCAAGAAACTGTTTATACTATGCATTGACCTTTACTAGGTGTCCATGAATTGTTCTTTTATGACATGCCGATGCATAGGAAGAGAGTTAGACTTCGTCATTGCTTGATATATGTTGCTTTGTGCTCACTACTAAATTACAAATCATTGTTAATTAAAATTGGCTTTGATATACCTTGGGATCCGGGTGGATTCACTACTTGAGCACTATATGCCTAGCCTAATGGCTTTAAAGAAAGCGCTGCCAGGGAGACAACCCGGAAGTTTTAGAGAGTCATTTATTTCTGTTGAGTGCTTTCATATAGTTTAAAAACAACAAAAATAAAGAGGGGAACCCAAAACTTTTTCAAAAAGGAAAGCGAAAGTGAGAAAGACAAGCATTGTTGAAATGGGAGAGCTCCTTGAACTTTGTTCATGCTCACGGCAACTTTGTGAATCTTGATTACAGAAACTTTTCAATAAAAATAATTATCCCCTTGTACAATTCCATTGTATTATAAAAATAATGTGCCAAGGTTTGCCATTAGGATGTTTACATTTGCTTGATGGTTTGTACAGTGCAGGACAGAAACTTTGGTTGTAGTGCGTGACTTTACATTTTTAGCTGGAACGTCAAATGGTTCTGATTATTTTTGCACTGTCTTCCTATACAAATTGTTTATTTTTCCTAATTTTGTTAGAATTTTTAAAGTATCATAATTATGGTGAATGTTCAAATTATTACAGACTGTTCTGTTTTAGACAGATTCTGTTTTTGATGTATAGTTTGCTTGTTTTGATGAAACTATCAATTTATATCAGTGGATTAAGCCATGAAAAAGTTATACTACAGTAGACACAATGAAAAAAATGAATTGGTTTGCAACAGTACTTATAGTGGTGATTTGCTTTATTATACTAACGGATCTTACCGAGTTCTCTATTGAAGTTTTGTGTGGATGAAGTGTTCGATGATTGAGAAGGTTTCGATGTGAGAAGAAGGAAGAGAGGAAAGAGCTCAAGCTTAGGGTTGCCCGAGGCACCCCAAGTAAATATTCAAGGAGACTCAAGCGTCTAAGCTTGGGGATGCTGGGGAGGCATCCCCTCTTTCTTCAACAAATATTGGTATGTTTTCGGATTCGTTTTGTTCATGCGATATGTGCAAGTCTTGGAGCGTCTTTTGCCTTTAGGTTTTTATTTTTCTTTTTATGCACCATGGTGGTATGAGATAGTCCTTGGTTGATTTATAGAATGCTCTTTGCACTTCACTTATATTTTTTGAGTATGGCTTTATATAATGCTTCATGTGCTTCACTTATATCATTTGAAGTTTGGATTGTCTGTTTCTCTTTACTTAGACAACCGCCATTTGCAGAATGCTCTTCTGCTTCACTTATATTTGTTAGAGCACGGGCATATCTTTTGTAGAAAGAATTAAACTCTCTTGCTTCACTTATATCTATTTAGAGAGATGACAGGAACTGGTCATTCACATGGTTAGTCATAAAATCCTACATAAAACTTGTAGATCACTGAATGTAATATGTTTGATTCCTTGCAATAGTTTTGCGATATAGAGATGGTGATATTAGAGTCATGCGAGTGGGTAGTTGTGGATTGTAGAAATACTTGTGTTGAGGTTTGTGATTCCTGTAGCATGCACGTATGGTGAACCGTTATGTAACGAAGTCGGAGCATGAGGTGTTTATTGATTGTCTTCCTTATGAGTGGCGGTCGGGGACGAGCGATGGTCTTTTCCTACCAATCTATCCCCCTAGGAGAATGCGCGTAGTACTTTGTTTCGATGACTAATAGATTTTTGCAATAAGTATGTGAGTTCTTTATGACTAATGTTGAGTCCATGGATTATACGCACTCTCACCCTTCCATCATTGCTAGCCTCTCTAGTACCGCGCAACTTTTGCCGGTACCATAAACCCACCACATACCTTCCTCAAAACAGCCACCATACCTACCTATCATGGCATTTCCATAGCCATTCTGAGATATATTGCCATGCAACTTTCATCTTCATCATATACATGACTTGAGCATTCATTGTCATATTGCTTTGCATGATCGTAAGATAGCTAGCATGATGTTTTCATGGCTTGTTTGTTTTTTGATGTCATTGCTACGCTAGATCATTGCACATGCCGGTACACCGCCGGAGGCATTCATATAGAGTCATATCTTTGTTCTAGATATCGAGTTGTAATCATTGAGTTGTAAATAAATAGAAGTGTGATGATCATCATTAATAGAGCATTGTCCCAAAAAAAAGAAAGGCCAAAAAAGGCCAAACAAAAAAAGAGAAAGGCCAAATAAAAAAATAGAAAATAAATAAAAAGGAGCAATGCTACTATTCTTTTTTTCCACACTTGTGCTTCAAAATAGCACCATGTTATTCATATAGAGAGTCTCTTGAGTTATCACTTTCATATACTAGTGGGAATTTTCATTATAGAACTTGGCTTGTATATTCCAACAATGGGCCTCCTCAAGTGCCCTAGGTCTTCGTGAGCAAGCAATCTGGATGCACACCCACTTAGTTTCTTTTGTTGAGCTTTAATACATTTATAGCTCTCGTCCATCCGTTGCATGGCAATCCCTACTCACTCACATTGATATCTATTGATGTGCATCTCCATAGCCCGTTGATACGCCTAGTTGATGTGAGACTATCTTCTCCTTTTTGTCTTCTCCACCATCATATTCTATTCCACCTATAGTGCTATGTCCATGGCTCACGCTCACGTATTGCGTGAAAGTTGAAAAGGTTTGAGAACATCAAAAGTATGAAACAATTGCTTGGCTTGTCATCGGGGTTGTGCATGATGTGAATATTTTGTGTGGTGAAGATGGAGCATAGCCAGACTATAAGATTTTGTAGGGATAACTTTCTTTGGCCATGTTATTTTGAAAACACATGATTGCTTTATTAGTACGCTTGAAGTATTATTGTTTTTATGTCAAAAGATAGATTATTGCTTTGAATCACTCGTATCTTAATATTCATGCCATGATTAGACATGTGATCAAGATTATGCTAGGTAGCATTCCACATCAAAAATTATCTTTTTTATCATTTACCTGCTCGAGGACGAGCAGGAATTAAGCTTGGGGATGCTGATACATCTCTGTCGTATCTATAATTTTTTATTGTTCCATGCCAATATTGTTCAACTTCCATATACTTTTTGGCAACTTTTTATACTATTTTTGGAACTAACATATTGATCCAGTGCCCAGTGCCAGTTCCTGTTTGTTGCATGTTTTATGTTTCGTAGAATATCCATACCAAACGGAATCCAAATGGGATAAAAACGGACGGAGCTTATTTTTGGAATATTTGGAAAATTCCGAAAGAAAAATCCATGCGAGACGGTGCCCGAGGTGGTCACGAGGTAGGGGGGGCGTGCCTGACCCCCCTGGGCGCGCCCCCTACCCTCGTGAGCCACCCGTAAGGCGGTTGACGCTTTTCTTTTGCCGCAAGAAAGCTAATTTTCAGAAAAAAAATCACGGCGAAGGTTTCAGGCCAATCGGAGTTACGGATCTCCATATATACACGAAACAGTGAAACAGAGCCAGAACATAACGCAGAAACACAGAGAGACAGAGAGACAGATCCAATCTCGGAGGGGCTCTCGCCCCTCGCATGCCATGGAGGCCATGGACCAGAGGGGAAACCCTTCGCCCATCTAGGGAGGAGGTCAAGGAAGAAGAAGAAGGAGGGGGGGGGGGGTCTCTCCCCCTCGCTTTCTGTGGCACCGGAGTGCCACCGGGGGCCATCATCATCACCGCGATCTACACCAACACCTCCGCCATCTTCACCAACATCTCCATCACCTTCCCCCCTCTATCTACAGTGGTCCACTCTCCCGCAAACCGCTGTACCCTCTACTTGAACATGGTGCTTTATGCTTCATATTATTATGCAATGATGTGTTGCCATCCTATGATGTCTGGGTAGATTTTCGTTGTCCTATCGGTGGTTGATGAATTGCTATGATTGATTTAATTTGCTTGTGGTTATGTTGCTGTCCTTTGGTGCCCACCATATGATTGCGCGCGTGGATCACACCATAGGGTTAGTTTGTATGTTGATAGGACTATGTATTGGAGGGCAAGAGTGACAGAAGCTTCAACCTAGCATAGAAATTGATGCATATGGGATTGAAGGGGGACCAATATATCTTAATGCTATGGTTGGGTTTTACCTTAATGAACATTAGTAGTTGCAGATGCTTGCTAATAGTTCCAATCATAAGTGCATAGAATTCCATGTAAGGGATGACATGCTAGCAGTGGCCTCTCCCACATAATACTTGCTATCGGTCTAGTAAAGTAGTCTATTGCTTAGGGGCAATTTCGCAGCTCCTACCACCACTTTTCCACACTCTTTATATTTACTTTATTGTTTCTTTATCTAAACAGCCCCTACTTTTTATTTACGTACTCTTTATTATCTTGCAAACCTATCCAACAACACCTACAAAGTACTTCTAGTTTCATACTTGTTCTAGGTAAAGCGAACATCAAGCGTGTGTAGAGTTGTATCGGTGGTCGATAGAACTTGAGGGGATATTTATTCTACCTTTAGCTCCTTGTTGGGTTCGACACTCTTACTTATCGAAAACTGTTGTGATCCCCTATACTTGTGGGTTATCAACATCTTCTTAACCACATAATATAAATGAAACTCTATTGAAGGAGGTGATTCCTTAGGATAATAGTAGAAGTTTTGCAAAAAAAGTATTAGTGAGTAAGAGATACTGTTTGCGTTGGTCGCAGAGGAAGTCGGTGAGGCCTGCATTCTTAGCCAATTCATAAAAAACATCATAAATCCCGGCTGCTGTCAAGAAATCATCGCAAGGCCATTCACACGGCCGAACCTCCGTGGTGCGAGGCAAATTATATTTGGGCCTCTCTGCTTCTTCATTTTGCTTTTCCTTCGAGCTTTGGCTCGATGAGCTCCTCAAAAATCTCTTCATTATTTTCTAAAAAATTCTGAAATTTTTAGTAACTTCAAATAAAAGTAAACCAAACTCAACAAAATTGATAGCAACTACTCCTACAAGTGCCTAGAGCATATATCATGCATTAGAACTACTTGGAACCATATAAATTTGACATGCAAGCTCAAGAACATGGTCACCTAGGCAGCACAAATTTGCAATGAATAAAGCACTGGAACAAAAACTAATTGGACCAATGGAGGAGTCACATACCAAGGAACAATCCCCCAAAGCAGTTTTGTGAGAGGTGCTTTGAGCAAGGAGATCGAAAATCAAAGCAAAATGAGCTAGAACTTGTGCTTGAGCTGGATGGTGGTATTTTTGGGAGGAAGAAGAAGTGTGTGGGTGCAGGAATAAGTGGAGGGGAGCCATCATGGGCCCACGAGGTAGGGGGCGCGCCCAGGGGTAGTGGATTCCTCCGCCTTCATCTCGGTGACGTCCTCCGCCTTCTTGATCCAGCAAGATGGCGAGGTAGTGGATTCATTCCGGAAGCACAACAGCATGGTGACGGTGATGGTGAAGCTATCTCTTCAGGGCTTCGCCTAAGCACTACAAAAATATGACCGGGGTGCAAACAGTGGAGAGGGGCGCCGCACACGCCTAAACAATTGTCGTGGTTGTGTTAGGCGCCCCCTCCCACATATATATAGGTGGGAGGGAGAGGGGAGAGGCCAAGGGGCGCCCCCTACCACATATATATAGGTGGGAGGGAGAGGGGAGAGGCCAAGAGGTGCCCCCAAGTAGGTTGAATCCTACTTCGGGTCTCCCCCCAGGTGGCGCCCCCTTCCTTATTTGGAGTGCGGGAGGAAGGAAGGGAGGAGGTGTGGCGCCCCCCTTCCATTCTCTCCCGAGGAGGGAAAGGAAGGAGGGTCCATCCCTCCACTTCCTTCCCCTAGGGCCGGCCAGCCAAGTGAAGGGACGCACCAGCCCCCTTGTGGGATGGTCTGTCCCTCCCTTTGGCCCATAAGGCTCATACACTTGCCGGGGTGCCCGGAATCCCTTCCGGTGACCCAATGAGTACCTGGTGCACTCCGAAACTATTCTAGTGTCCGAATACGATCGTCCTATATATCAATCTTTACCTCTCGACCATTTCGAGATTCCTTGTCATGTCCGTGATCTCATCCGGGACTCCAACAACATTCGTTCACCAAATCATATAACTCATATAACACTATATCATCAATGAATGTTAAGCGTGCGGACCCTACAGGTTCGAGAACTATATAGACATGACCGAGACACCTCTCCGGTCAATAACTGCTACCTGTTGAGCACTGCGTTGGTTTTTCCTTAAAGAGGAAAGGGTGATGCAGTAAAGTAGCGTAAGTATTTCCCTCAGTTTTTGAGAACCAAGGTATAATCCAGTAGGAGATCATGCTCAAGTCTCACACACCTACACAAACAAATAAGAACCTCGCAACCAACGTGATAAAGGGGTTGTTAATCCCTTCACGGTCACTTACGAGAGTGAGATCTGATAGATATGATAAGATAATATTTTTTGTATTTTTATGATAAAGAGAAATAAAGATGCAAAGTAAAATAAACCGCAATAGAAATAACTAAGTATTGGAAGATTAATATGATGAAAGATAGACCCGGGGGCCATAGGTTTCGCTAGTGGCTTCTCTCAAGAGCATAAGTATTACGGTGGGTAAACGAATTACTGTCGAGAAATTGATAGAATTGAGCATAGTTATGAGAATATCTAGGTATGATCATGTACATAGGCATCACGTTCGAGACAAGTAGACCGAAACGATTCTACATCTACTACTATTAGTTCACACATCGACCGCTATCCAGCATGCATCTAGAGTATTAAGTTCATAAGAATAGAGTAATGCTTTAAGTAAGATGACATGATGTAGAGGGATAAAGTCATGCAATATGATATAAACCCCATCTATTTATCCTCGATGGCAACAATACAATATGTGTCGGTTCCCTTTCTGTCACTGGGATCGAGCACCACAAGATTGAACCCAAAGCTAAGCACTTCTCCCATTGCAAGAAAGATCAATCTTGTCGGACAAACCAAACTGACAATTTGAAGAGACTTGCAAAGATAAACCAATCATACATAAAAGAATTCAGAGAAGATTCAAATATTGTTCATAGATAAACTTGATCATAAACCCACAATTCATCGGATCTCGACAAACACACCGCAAAAGAAGATTACATAGAATAGATCTCCAAGAGAATCGAGGAGAACTTTGTATTGAGATCCAAAGAGAGAGAAGAAGCCATCTAGCTAATAACTATGGTCCCGTATGTCTGAAGTAAACTACTCACACATCACCGGAGAGGCCATGGAGTTGATGTAGAGGCCATCCGTGATCAATGCCCCCTCTGGCGGAGCTCCAGAAAAAGCCCCAAGATGGGATCTCTCGGGTACGGAAGGTTGCGGCGGTGGAATTAGGTTTTTTGTGGTGCTCCTGGATGTTTGGGGGTACGTGGATATATATAGGAGGAAGAAGTACGTTGGTGGAGCAATGAGGGGCCCACGAGGATGGAGGGCGCGCCCAGGGGGTAGGCGCGCCCCTTGCCTTTTGCCCTCCTTTGTTGTTTCTTGATGCACACTCCAAATCTCCTGGATCACGTTTGTTGAGAAAATCACGTTCCCGAAGGTTTCATTCTGTTTGGACTCCTTTTGATATTCCTTTTCGGCGAAACTCCAAAATAGGCTAAAAAGAGCAATTTGGGCTGGGCCTCCGGTTAGTGTAAAATAAAGCCCATTAACATGCAAAATAGATAATATAATAGCATGGAGCAATGAAAAATTATAGATACGTTGGAGACGTATCAAGCATCCCCAAGCTTAATTCCTGCTCGTCCTCGAGTAGGTAAATGATAAAAGAAGAATTTTTGATGTGGAATGCTTTCTAACATATTTCTCCACGTAATTTTTCTTTATTATGGCCGGAATGTCCAGATCCAAAAGATTCAAGATAAAAGTTTAATATTGACATAGAAATAATAATAATACTTCAAGCATACTAACTAAGCAATCATGTCTTCTCAAAATAACATGGCCAAAGGAAGTTATCCCTATAAAATCATATAGTCTGGCTATGCTCTATCTTCACCACACAAAATATTTAAATCATGCACAACTCCGATGACAAGCCAAGAAATTGTTTCATACTTTTGATGTTCCCAAACTTTTTCAATCTTCACGCAATATATGAGCGTGAGCCATGGATATAGCACTATATGCGGAATAGAATGGTGGTTGTGGAGAAGACAAAAAATGAGAAGATAGTCTCACATCAATACTACTAGGAAAAGGGCTATAGATGGAATTGACACTAATGGCGCACCAGACATGTGGTGCGCCATTACTATATACTAATGGTGCACCATGTGTTGGTACGCCATTAGTGTCCAAATACTAATGGCGCACCACATCCACGGTGCGCCATTAGTAAAAGAAATTATTTTTTTTCAAAACTACTAGTGGCGCACCATGGGAGTGGTGCGCCATTACTAGTTGAACTAGTAATGGCGCACCACATCCACGGTGCGCCATTAGTAATTTTTTTTTTCAAAACTACTAATGGCGACCGTGGAAGTGGTGCGCCATTACTAGTAGTTGAACTAGTAATGGCGCACCATGCCACGGTGCGCCATTAGTAACTTGGCCACCACTTCCACCGAATGCCCCCCCCCCCCCCCCCCGGTGGACCGCCTTTTCAGTTAAAAAAATAAAAAAAAATGATGGAAATGTCAAAAAAATAAAAGAAAATAAGTTTCCCATGTGATATGTGGTCTAGTTGTTGTGAAAATTTACAAATATGAATTTCGACTTTATTTGCGAAATCTCTCGAGAATTTGTAAAATGGGCATAACTTTTGCGTACGAACTCGGATGGAAAAAAATTTATATGAAAAATCATCTACTCGAAAAGTTACATCAGAATTTAACGGGGGGAACCCCGTTAAACATTTTCAAAATCCTCCAAAACCTAACAGAAAAAAGTTACGGGGCTTTTAAGATCTGGGGAGGCAAAAAAATTCAAAAAAATTCAAACTTACTAATGGCGCACCTGCCCATGGTGAGCCATTACTATCTTCCCGCCTTCAAAATTCAAAATAAGTCCAAAAATAAAAAAAGTTACTAATGGCGCATCTGCCCGTGGTGCGCCATTAGTATCTTCCCGCCTTCAAAATTCAAAATAAATAAAAAATAAAAAAACGTTAGTAATGGCGCACCTGCCCGCGGTGCGCCATTACTATGCCGTATATATGGCTGGGCGTGGTCCTCTCCTCCTTACCTCTTCATTCTTCTCCTCCACTCCACCTCTCCTCCACTCCATCTCCTCCTCTCCTCCACTCCATCTTCCCTTCTCTCCTCCACCATACTACCCTCCTCCTCTCCGGCGACCTCCTCCTCCTCCTCTCCGGCGAGCTCCTCCTCCCTCCTCTCCTCCCATCCCCTCATGGTTTCTCCTTCCTCCTCTTCGATGCTCCGGTGAACTCCTCTCCGGCGACCTCCTCCTCCTCCTCTCCGGCGAACTCCTCCTCCTCCTCTCCGGCGATGTAGGCGAGCACCTCTCCGGTGACCTCCTCCTACTCCTCTCCAGCGAACTCCTCTCCGGCAAAAGAACATGGCAAAAGAACGTACTAGATCCAAAAACAGGAAAAAAATTTGAAATAATATCGTGCCAAAAAACGAGCAAAAATGGACAAAAAAAATCATGATCCAGATCCAAATTCAAAATTCAAAAATAGCAATGGTGCACGGTGGGGGTTAGACGGTGCGCCACTACTATTTTACCGCCTTCAAAATTCCAAAATAGTAATGGCGCACTAGTGGCCTATACTAATGGCGCACCAGTGGCCTATACTAATGGCGCACCGTGGCCTATACTAATGGCGCACCAGCGGTGCGCCATTACTATACCAGATACTAATGGCGCACCAGTGGTGCGCCATTAGTAAAAAATACTAGTGGCGTGATACTAATGGCACACCAGTGATGCGCCATTAGTAGGCAAAACTGGTGCGCCATTAGTAGCCCTTTTCCTAGTAGTGCAACTAGGCGTACCAACGGGCTATGGAGATGCCCATCAATAGATATGAATGTGAGTGAGTAGGGATTGCCATGCAACGGATGCACTAGAGCTATAAGTGTATGAAAGCTCAACAAAAGTAACTAAGTGGGTGTGCATCCAACTCGCTTGCTCATGAAGACCTAGGGCATTTTGAGGAAGCCCGTCATTGGAATATACAATCCAAGTTCTATAATGAAAAATTGCCACTAGTATATGAAAGTGATATCATAGGAGACTCTCTATCATGAAGATCAAGGTGCTACTTTGAAGCACAAGTGTGGTAAAAGGATAGTAGCATTGTCCATTCTCTCTTTTTCTCTCATTTTTTTATTTGGGCCGTCTTTTTTTGGCCTTTTTTTTGTCCGGAGTCTCATCCCGACTTGTGGGGGAATCATAGTCTCCATCATCCTTTCCTCACTTGGGACAATGCTCTAATAATGATGATCACCACACTTTATTTACTTACAACTCAAGAATTACAACTCGATACTTAGAACAAAATATGACTCTATGTGAATGCCTCCGGCGGTGTACTGGGATGTGCAATGATGCATGAGTGACATGTATGAAGAATTATGAACGGTGGCTTTGCCACAAATACGATGTCAACTACATGATCATGCAAGCAATATGACAATGATGAAGCGTGTCATAATAACTGAACGGTGGAAAGTTGCATGGCAATATATCTCGGAATGGCTATGGAAATGCCATAATAGGTAGGCATGGTGGATGTTTTGAGGAAGGTATATGGTGAGTTTATGGTACCGGCGAAAGTTGAGCGATACTAGAGAGCCTAGCAATGGTGGAAGGGTGAGAGTGCGTATAATCCATGGACTCAACATTGCTCATAAAGAACTCACATACTTATTGCAAAAATCTATTAGTTATCGAAACAAAGTATTACATGCATGCTCCTAGGGGGATAGATTGGTAGTAAAAGACCATCGCTCGTCCCCGACCGACACTCATAAGGAAGACAATCAATAAATAAATCATGCTCCGACTTCATCACATAACGGTTCACCATACATGCATGCTACGGGAATCACAAACTTCAACACAAGTATTTCTCAAATTCACAACTACTCAACTAGCATAACTCTAATATCACCATCCCCATATCTCAAAACAATTATCAAGTATCAAACTTCTCATATTATTCAATGCACTTCTATGAAAGTTTTTATATTATTCCTAAAAGCAAATTTCCATGTTGTTCTAAAGGACTCTCAAAATAATATAAGTGAAGCATTAAAGAACAATAGTTTCTACAGAACAAATCCACGACCGTGCTCTAAAAGATATAAGTGAAGCACTAGAGCAAAAACTATATAGCTCAAAAGATATAAGTGAAGCAAATAGAGTATTCTAATAAATTTCAAATCATGTGAGTCTCTCTCAAGAGGTGTGTACAGAAAGGATGATTGTGGTAAACTAAAAAGCAAAGACTCAAATCATACAAGACGCTCCAAGCAAAACACATATCTGGTGGCGAATAAAAATATGGCTCCAAGTAAAGTTACCGATGAACGAAGACGAAAGAGGGGATGCCTTCCGGGGCATCCTCAATCTTAGGATTTTTGGTGTCCTTGAATTTTCCCTTGGGGTTCCATGGGCATCCCCAAGCTTAGGCTCTTGCCACTCCTTGTTCCATAATCCATCAAATCTTTACCCAAAACTTGAAAACTTCATAACACAAAACTTAAATAGAAAATCTTGTGAGCTCCATTAGCGAAAGAAACAAAACACTACTTCAAGGTACTGTAATGAACTCATTATCTATTTATATTGGTGTTAAACGTACTGTATTCCAACTTCTCTGTGGTTTATAAACTCTTTTACTAGCCATAGATTCATCAAAATAAGCAAACAACACAAGAAAACAGAATCTGTCAAAAATAGAACAGTCTGTAGTAATCTGAGCTAACACGACTTGTGGAACTCCAAAAATTCTAAAATAAATTTCTGGAGGTGAGGAATTTACCTATTAATCATCTTCAAAAAGAATTAACTAAATATCACTTTCCAAACAAAAATGGCAGAAATTATCGTGAGCGCTAAAGTTTCTGTTTTTTACAGCAAGATGAAAAAGACTTTCCCCAAGTCTTCCCAACGGCCCTACTTGGCACAAACACTAATTAAACACAAAAAACAAAAACAAAACAGAGGATAGATAAATTATTTATTACTAAACAGGAGCAAAAAGCAATGAATAAAAATAAAAATGGGTTGCCTCCCAACAAGCGCTATCGTTTAATGCCCCTAGCTAGGCATAAAAGTGAAGATAGATCTAGGTATTGCCATCTTTGGTTTTAGGGCAGAAAAGAGCAAAATTATTATCTATGGCATTAATCTTTCTATTTTTATAAAGCACATTGTTGTTAATGGTAGAAGAAAGATTAACCATTTTACAGAAATTTGCATCTAAGCTAGCTTTCATCTCTTTAATAGATTCGTTTTGGTAGGAGAGCAAAAGAGATGTAGATTCAACCTTCTCATTCATGGGGTGCCCAAATATGGTTTTCATGTTTTCATAAGTATCTACGGCATCCCTTCAAGAAGACCTTAAAATATAGAATCTAAGACATGCTTAAACGAAGAAGGTAGGGCAACATAAAAGCTCTTTGAGTAAATTTCAATTTGGTATTGGGGCACATAGCTGGCCCGGATCCTTAATAGTCTATCCCAAGCATCTTTCAAAGATTCATCGAGTAAATAACAAAAAATTCTGGAATCATCTTCGTCAAAATTATTAAGATTCTCATTGATAACTTCGGTAGGTCTTTCCATAGCATCATTTTTTATGAGTTTAGAGATAATAGAAGGATTGTTAAATTTACTAAACTCGGGAGAGAACCCCCAACCCTTTTTGTTCCCGACATGGCGAAAGAAAGGTGAGCAGAAAAGAGATGGCGAATAAAACGTCAAGGGTGAAGTGTTGGAAAGGAAAACGAGAGGCAAATGGCAAATAATGTAATGTGAGGGATAAGAGTTTGGTCAGTACTTGGTATGTCTTGACTTGTGCGTAGACTCTAGGAATGGTGCCAGTAATGGCTCGCTGTCGAGAGTCAAATCTTGACTTGACTTGGCGCGAATCTCTCCAGCAACGGCGCCAGAAGTCATTCTTGCTACCTCCTGAGCACTGCGTTGGTTTTCCCTTGAAGAGGAAAGGGTGATGCAGTAAAGTTGCGTAAGTATTTCCCTCAGTTTTTGAGAACCAAGCTATCAATCCAGTAGGAGATCACGCTCAAGTCTCACGCACCTACACAAACAAATAAGAACCTCGCAACCAACGCGATAAAGGGGTTGTCAATCCCTTCACGGTCACTTACAAGAGTGAGATCTGATAGATATGATAAGATAATATTTTTGGTATTTTTATGATAAAGAGAAATAAAGATGCAAAGTAAAATAAATGACAATAGAAATAACTAAGTATTGGAAGATTAATATGATGAAAGATAGACCCAGGGGCCATAGGTTTCACTAGTGGCTTCTTTCAATAGCATAAGTATTATGGTGGGTAAACAAATTACTGTTGAGCAATTGATAGAATTGAGCATACACTACTGGGGAAAAGCCTAGCAGCAGCGAGGGTTTTGGGCCTCTCAGTAGCGCGGGTGCCGGCGCTACTAATAAGGCGCTACAGCTAACGTATAGCAGTAGCGCCTGTTGTCCCACGCTACTGCTATACATGAATAGCTGTAGCACTCTTTGGGAAAGGGCGCTACTGATGGGACGCGCTACTGGTAAGGAGGCGCTACTGCTAAATTTCCCCCCTCGCTACTACTAGTTTATTTATTAGTTTTTCCTGCATATTTGTTTTATATTTGTTTTGTATTTGAATAGGCTTTATATAATAATCTTTAGCATATCATACACATACAAATGTAATCATAGCATATACATACAATGAGTCTCATCAAATCATGTCATCATCATAATCATCATCCAACACAAAGTGGTCTCTCGTTATCATCTCGAAAATAGCGATACAAGTCTCGATTACTTGCAAATACATCGTCATCCATCTAAACAATGATATACACGAGAAGAGCTATCACTTTGAGAACATGAGTTTGTATCCCTCTCTCGCATTAGCGTGAAACTAAACTAACTACTGCCTGTCGCTCGGAAACCGGAAACCGGTACACCTGGGTGGCCTGACACTCCGGCCACTTGTCGTATATATACTCCTGGCGTAGCACTTCTTCGCCATCTATGATCTATGCACCTGCATCATCACATGAGTCAATGATATGCAACATATATAGTTCAGCAACAGAAAGAGACAGACTTGGCAAAAATAGAAACAACATATCATAAGCATAAATAACAAAGTTCATCGTACCCCAAAATGCCCTAACTAGAGTGATTTTCGCTAGTCGAGGAGGAGGACGGTTTAATTACATCACAAATAAAGTTTCACCATGCATAACTCAAAGTTTTGTCATACAGAAAGTATGGACTAAATGGACACATTGTCATATATCTACAATCACTCCAACATGTCGTTCCATCCATCCAAGTCAGGGAGATAGTCCCCGAGCCTAGTGAAAGGCTTCAGGTCAAGACGCTGAGAGGCTATCCATGTTCGGACTTCTTCCCGCGACATTTTTCCTTCTCCGTAGAACATCCCTGTTTTTCCGATGACCTCTTTCATGATGATTTGGGCAAGTTCGCGCTGGATGTTATAAAACTCAGCTCGAAGTCGATGATCCTCGATATCTCCATGTCCTTTGCCCATTGCAGAATATGGGCATCGCCGGAAGAAGGTGCCAAGCGAAGGTTGTAGTGATCCCGTCTGTACTCCAGCATGTGGTGTAGGACATAGAATCCATCATTAAGAGAATCGTTCGGTTGCTGGATGCAGCAGATGTCGGTCTTATAGCCGAAGGCAACCCTGCCGCCCCTTATCTTCTTATCCCTGACCTCTCCACCCATTGATTGGTAGTAATACATAGCACTCTCGAGAACATCCTTGATGTGGGTGTAATCCTTTTTGTGAATGTTCTTCGACGAGTCCAAGTAAAGAGCGTGGGAGAATCGGGGGTAGAGGATGATGAGGACGGCGCGCCCGCCGCTGCGCAAAATAAGTCCTCAAATTAATTGGCCTCCACCGTGCAAATGAATGATTGAAATCGAAGGACGAAGGATAGCACCGTGGATGACTTACACGGGATGATAAGGCACAAGAATCGCCCCCTTGTCCTTATTGGCGAGCATGAAACTGACGATGTAATCCCTCGCGTATTCATGGTGATTTGCGCAGACTCCCAAGAAGCCCTCGTGCATGTAGTACGGGTCAGCGACACAGATATGAGATATCTGCTCAACCCCGATGATGTAGTTCATGTGCAAGGCATAAAGGCGGACAAACATAAAATCCATCTTCTTCACGTGAAACATGTCGAATATGTAATCAAATTGGAGGAAGAACTTATCCGCGGGGAAGCTGTCGACGTACGACATTTGCCGCGGAATGTTAACCACGTAGAGTGGGTATCCTGGATCTTTCGAGGCGATGAGGTCTTTCTCTACCCGCAGCACATCGTCATGAAGTCTCTTTAGATCGCCGAATCTGGCCCGTAGCACTGTTGCAGGTAGGATTGGTTGACTGGGGATATGCCATTTATCCGCATCGGGGATATCTATACGGTCCTAAAGCCGAGGCTGCTGAGGCGGCTGGATCATAGAAACAGCTTTTTTGCCTTTCCTCGCTCTCTTCCTAAACTTCTTTACTACCGGAAGGTCGTCCATAATATGTTGAGACGGCAATTCAGGCACTGACTCATGACGCTCAAACCCTGAGGAGGCGCCAGTATAGACATACTGTTCAGCAACGCCATCGTCGTCCTCATCCTCATCCATGGCGACGTCATCAGCGACTAATGGAGCCTCCTCCTTACCCCGTCCGCTATCACCCAACCTGACACCCGATGCTAATTGGGTAGGTGGGGTGTTGATGTTCATACCTTGCTGAGGCTCTGTGCACGTGGGTGTGCTCCCGGCCGCCTCCAGATGAAGCAGACTCTTTGCCCACAACAGGACCCACCCAGCATTGCAACAATCACCAATCCGCCGCGGTGTCTTGTCGTCATCCCCCAGTAGTACTGGAGGAGGCAAATTCTCGTGGCCCGGTTTGACACTAGCCACGGAAACCTTGAAGACGTTCAGGGGGATCGGCCGGCTGTGGAACAATGGTTCCTTCGGCTCCATTATCGTCGCCTTCCCCACGTCCACCTTCTGGTCGCCGATGGTGTACAATATGGCGCACGGGGTTTCGTCGGCCTGCAAAGAAAAGTCTGCGACGTGAGACATCCGAAAGGCAACGAAAACGGGAGATTATAGATTTATATTGAAGGGGGCCGGTGTGACAGAAACCATGAGGGCGTCGAGCCCAGCCAAAGACGAAGCACCGCCTAGCACGTCTGGTGTGGGAGCCGATGCGGCTGCAGGTGCTGGTGCAATGCTAGTCGAGCTGCTCCCCGCCATGAAGTCAGCAAGGGGAAAGTCCGCTGCATTTTTTCTGTATTTTGCCTGGTCCAATTGAAAACGGCTGGAACCAAGGTTGTAGAAATATCTACAGCCACCTGTTTTGCGGCAGCTACCGCTATTGCGACTGTCTGAGTTGATTTATTCTCAACCGCAATCTCAACCCTCTTGTCGATGTTTTCTTCATTTAACCTCCGTCTTTCCTTTCTCTCCTTAGTGGTCTCACAGTAGTACTTCTTCCACGTGGCGCCATCTCCGACACCGTGCACGCGTCCATACGACGGTCGAGTATCCACCGGTTGTCGTTTCAATATGTTCAACGCCCGGTTGAATGGAGTGTCCCACTTGGGCCTCGCCAATGCCTCAGACGGCGTGTCGCTTTCGGCCGCAATCCTGTCCTGCTCTCTCTGCAAAAGGCACAACGATCGTTTACAAATATGAGTAACGTGTGCAGTCGAATTGATCAGAAACTAAAATTACCGGCAGTCTTATGAACTCCGTAATGACCAGTGTTGTCTCATAAACCTTTTTCACTGGGTCCCAACGGTGCCGGGCCCTGAGGACGTCACGCTCCTGCTGGACGGTGAACTCCGCCAAGGGGTCTGCGATGCCTAGACTCGCGGCTTCCGCATCCTCCTTGGCCCATTTGGACCTCTTTCCGTCGTAACCACGGCTTCCAAGGTTGTGGCTCCTGAAGTTCCTCTCTTGAAGCCCCTTCATGTACTTAGACTTTTTTTTGGCATCTTCGGCCTTGCAAGCCTCCTTGAATATTTGAAACTGCTCTTCCGTGATTGTCGGATTATCCTTTACAATCTCGGAGTAGGGTTCCTTCTTGTCGATGATCCTTGCTTTCACTCGATTTTTCCAGGCGGCCAACGCGTCGCTAAACTTGGTCATGGCATGTTTGTTTATCTTCTTCATTGCCGGGTCGTCATCTGGATCTTTATAATCATTCTCATTCTGGCCCGGGAACAAGAATATTTGGTGAAACTTCTTTAGGAGGGAGCTCCTCATATTTTCTATCTTCTGTAGTTTCTCATCGTTGATGGTGGTGGTTGTCTGTATGATGCAGCCTATTTGATTGCCGTAGCATCGACGCGCTTCCTCGGGCGCCGTTGGCTCAAAATTGCCGTCGTCCACCTTCGTGACCACCACTCTAGTAGTCCTGAGTTTGTTAGGAACCCGTTGCCTCTTTGCTTTTGGTTCTACACCGGCTCCGCTCCCCGAGGCAGCGCTGGTCTCAGTCTCAGTGCCGGTCTCGATGCCGGTCTGAGTCTGAGCGCCGGTCTCAGTCTCAGCACCGGTCTGCATGTCGGTCTCAGTCCCTGATGCCATCAGTGGGCCCAGCAATCACATCGGTTGATCGTCGGTAAGGCCAAAAAATTCGTCTGCCGCACGGTAGGCGTCGTCGCAATCACCAGAACCCTGTCCTTCATCGTTCCTAGCCATGTTTCCTATGATTAAATCTAGTCAATTAATTCTAGACCTAATAAAATGAATAATGACATAAAAAGGCCTATTGTTTTGCAGGAATGTTGACTCCTTCCTGGTGCGGCAAATCACGGGCACTCGATATGTCCTAGTTTGTAGCACAAGTCATGCCGAAATTCAAGGAAAATTTCGGCATGACCTTTGCTAAAAAGTGGACAAATCGAGAACCTGAAATTTGCCAGAAAAGAAATGAATCAACGTTCCGGCAAAACATAGGCCACTAAGCATCATTCCCTGGAAACAGTGTCCAAATATACACGAGCAACCACATGTCCAAATTTCGCAAGCTAATTCAAAAACAAAGTGTAGAAGAAAATTCATTTAACTACTAATAGAACAAAATTCAGTTAACTTTAGTGCTCTATAATGATGAAAGAAAAAAAATTCAGTTAACTACTAATTTCATTCATTTAGGTTATTCATTTAACATCACCTAATTAACCTACTATACCACTACTACTAGCAGCACTACTAACCTAATTAACCTAGCAAAACTCTAGTGCCCTAACTGAAAAACATCTAATTAACATCTACTAGGACCACTATTGCCCTAACCTAATTAACATCTACTAGTATCACTATATACTATACAAGCAGCATCTACACTAATTAAACCCTACTTCCCTAACTAACTTTTGCTCTACTAATTTTTTCTCTAAAATGCAGAGAGAGATGAGTGGGGGGGGGGGAGGGGTGGGGGACTTACAGAGAGGGGAGAGAGGGCGGGCTCGGGCACGGGCAACAGCGGTCCTGGGCGGGCTCAGGCGGCGATGAGGTGGAGGGCACCGACGGTGACGTCGAGGGCGGCCTCGGGCGGCGGCGGTGAGGCTGAGGGCGGCCTCGGGCGGCGGTGGTGAGGATGACGGTGGCCTCGGGGGGAGACGGTGAGGTTGCGGGCGTCCACGCCGGCAGGAGACGCCGGCGAAGTGGGCGAGGGCGAATTGGGGAGACGGCGGTGAGGGCGAGGGATTTGGGGAAGAAGTGATGGCCGGGTGGCGGGGGGGGGGGGGGCACCGTTGTTTAAGTGAAACGTAATGGTAGCGAGTTTCCGGAAACGTGCTATAGCTATAGCTACGTTAGCTATAGCGCCTTTACTGAAACCCGCTACTGCTATTCCTTTCTCCTTTTTTCCTTTTTTCTTTTATTTTTCTTAACATTTTATTTTTTCCTTTCTTCTTTTTCTATTTCTTTCATTTTCATTTACTTTTCTACTTGTTTTTCACTTTATTTTATTTCCGTTAGCAGCAGCGCCTTACACGTAAGCGCGCTACAGCTAAGGAGCGTAGCAGTAGCGCTGGGCCAGTATACGCGCTACTGCTAGGTTGGGCTAGCCATGTGCGCCTAGTTCAAACATAGCAGCAGCGCTTTTCGCCAGTACGCGCTACTGCAAAAGTCGTAGCAGTAGCTCGGTTTATTTATATGCGCTGCTATTAGCAGTAGCATTTGATTTTGTACAACGTTACTGGTAACATTCTGTGTATAAGGTTTTCCCTAGTAGTGATAGTTATGAGAATATCTAGGTATGATCATGTATATAGGCATCACGTCCGAGACAAGTAGACCGAAACGATTCTGCATCTACTACTATTACTCCACACATCGACCGCTATCCAGCATGCATCTAGAGTATGAAGTTCATAAGAATAGAGTAATGCTTTAAGTAAGATGACATGATGTAGAGGGATAAACTCATGCAATATGATATAAACCCCATCTTTTTATCCTCGATGGCAACAATACAATACGTGTCGGTTCCCTTTCTGTCACTGGGATCGAGCACCGCAAGATTGAACCCAAAGCTAAGCACTTCTCCGATTGCAAGAAAGATCAATCTAGTAGGCTGAACCAAAGTGATAATTCGGAGAGACTTGCAAAGATAAACCAATCATACATAAAAGAACTCAGAGAAGATTCGAATATTGTTCATAGATAAACTTGATCATAAACACACAATTCATTGTATCTCGACAAACACACCACAAAAGAAGATTACAACGAATAGATCTCCAAGAGAATCGAGGAGATCTTTGTATTGAGATCCAAAGAGAGAGAAGAAGCCATCTAGCTAATAACTATGGACCCGTAGGTCTAAAGTAAACTACTCACACATCATGGAGAGGCCATGGAGTTGATGTAGAGGCCCTTTGTGATCAATGCCCCCTCCGGTGGAGCTCCGGAAAAGGCCCCAAGATGGGATCTCTCGGGTACAAAAGGTTGCGGCGGTGGAATTAGGTTTTCTTGGTGCTCCTAGATGTTTGGGGGGTACGTGGATATATATAGGAGGAAGAAGTACGTCGGTGGAACAACGCGGGGCCCACGAGGGTGGAGGGCGTGCCCAGGGGGTAGGCGCGCCCCCCTGCCTCGTGCCCTCCTCGGTTGTTTCTTGACGCACACTCCAAGTCTCCTGGATCACGTTTGTTGAGAAGATCACGTTCTCGAAGGTTTCATTCCGTTTGGACTCCGTTTGATATTCCTTTTCGGCGAAACTCTAAAATAGGCAAAAAAACAACAATTTGTGTTGGGCCTCTGGTTAGTAGGTTAGTCCCAAAAATGATATAAAAGTGTAAAATAAAGCCCATTAACATCCAAAATAGATAATATAATAGCATGGAGCAATCCAAAATTATAGATACGTTGGAGACGTATCAATAACCAATAGCGGAACTTGGATGCCCATATTGGCTCCTATAAATTCTACGAAGATCTTTATTGGTCGAAGCGTTATGACAACATACATGATTCCCTTTGTCCATCGGTATGTTACTTGCTCGAGATTCGATCGTCGGTATATTCATACCTAGTTCAATCTCGTTACCGGTAAGTCTCTTTACTCGTTCCATAATACATCATCTCGTAACTAACTCCTTAGTCATTTTCTTGCAATCATATGATGTGTATTACCGAGAGGGACCAACGATACCGCTCCAAGACTCGGAGTGATTCATCCTAATCTCGATCTATGCCAACTCAACAAACACCTTCAGAGATACCCGTAGAGCATCTTTATGATCACCCAGTTACGTTGTGACGTTTGATAGCACACAAGGTATTCCTCCGGTATCCGGGAGTTGCATAATCTCATAGTCGAAGGAATATGTATTTGACATTAAGAAAGCAATAGCAATAAACTAAATGATCAATATGCTAAGCTAGCAGATGGGTCTTTGTCCATCACATCATTCTCCTAATGATGTGATCCCGTTATCAAATGACAACTCATGTCTATGGTTAGGAAACCTTTACCATCTTTTGATCACTGAGCTAGTCTAGTAGAGGCTCACTAGGGACACGGTATTTGTTTATGTATCAACACATGTATTTAAGTTTCCGGTCAATACAATTCTAGCATGAATAATAAGCCTTTATCATGATTAAGGAAATATAATAATAACCATTTTATTATTGCCGCTAGGGCATATTTCCATCAATCTCCCACTTGCACTAGAGTTAATAATCTAGTTCACATCGCCATGTGATTAACACCCATAGTTCACATCGCCTTGTGACCAACACCCAAAGAGTTTACTAGAGTCAATAATCTGGTTCACATCGCCATGTGATTAACACCCAAAGAGTATCAAGGTGTGATCATGTTTTGCTTGTGAGAGGAGTTCGGTCAACGGGTCTGCCACATTCGGATCCGTATGTATTTTGCAAATTTCTATGTCTACAATGCTTTGCATAGAGCTACTCTAGCTAATTACTCTCACTTTCAATATGTATCCAAGTCAAGACTCAGAGTCATCCGAATTGGTGTCAAAGCTTGCATCGACATAATCCTTTACGACAAACTCTTTATCACCCCCATATCGGAGAAATATCTCCTTAGTCCTTCTTAGGTAACTAAGGATAATTTTGACCGCTGTCTAGTGATCTATTCCTGGATCACTATTGTACCTGATGACCCACAAGTATAGGGATCAATCATAGTACTTTCGATAAGTAATAGTATCAAACCCAATGAGGAGCAGAAGGAAATGACAAGTAGTTTTCAGCAAGGTATTCTCTGCAAGCACTGAAATTATAAGTAATTAGTAGTATGATAGCAGGATAATTTGTAACGAGCTAGTAACGGTAACAGTAACAAAAGTGCAGCAAGATAGCCGAATCCTTTTGAGGAAAATGAAAAGACCAAAACGGTCTCTTATGATAAGCAAAGCGTTCTTGAGGGTACACGGGAATTTCATCTAGCCACCACTAGTACGCGTCGGTCCTATACAAATGGTTTTTAACCCCTTTACGCGACGGCATTTGGAATCGTCGCCTAGTGAGTGATGGCGATGGGGGGGGTCCTTCCCACACGACCTAGAAACCGTCGGCGATAGGGAGCCTTGATGCATACAGTTGTCACTATATAACTGTTTCCGGTATCTCGAATATACCAAACGCTTCATCCTTGCTACTCGTTTGTACTAGCATTGCCATCGCAATCGGAGTTCTGTGGTTTTACCTAACACTACAGGAATCAGGAACTTTGCCACCAGCCATGGCGGAGGGCAAAGGCACTAATGGCGGACGCCAAAGACAGCTGACGACAAAGTTCTTGATTCCAGTAGTGTAAAACCAGGCAGATTCCAGGCACGGGAGCTTTTGAGGTAGGTTCTAGGCACGGAAGTTTTATGATGCCTGGCACATCAAAAACAGTTTGATTATAAACCGTGTACGATAGGTAGACAATCACACACATTTGGTTTTCCCGCATCGTATGTGATAGTGTCTGACATCACACACGCTTTGCAAATGGCAACTATGTGCGTTGTTACACACGTTTCCTCTCTGTGAACAGTGTCGGATTATGATGTATATCACACACGATGTGCTTTATTAATCGTGTGCGCCGTAATGTCCTGCACACTGTAATTTTGCCCTAATTTAATTGCTCCTATTCAAAATTGTACCTAATTTAAACTTGAAAGTAGGCTAGAGCTTTACTCATATCCATCAGGTTCAAACAACCAATGCATTATTTGATTCAAAGGTACATATGTTTAAGAATTAGACAAGCACCAAATAAAGAATGATGAATGAGGGTTCTACACTCACTAGTGCAGAACCGGGCAATAGCGCCGGTTCGTAAGGCCCTTTAGTGCCGGTTCCATAACCGGCACTAAAGTGTGGGCACTAAAGCCCCCCCCCCCCTTTAGTACCGGTCCAGCACGAACCGGTGCTAAAGGGCAACCACGTGGCACGAGCTAGCTCCGGGGGCCGAGAGCCCTTTAGTACCGGTTGGTAACACCAACCGTTACTAAAATGTTTGGGGTTTTTTTGGTTTTATGATTTCTTTTTCATTTAATTTTGTGTTTTCCATTTTAATTCTTTTTCGTTTGCTGGTATTTTACGATACTACACATTGTACACGTTATGCATATATATGGTAGCTAGTAGAACCAATCATATATATAGATCATCAATGTCTCACAAACCACCATAGTAATTCACACATACACACATGTATAGCTATATACAATTTCTCGTACATATGCATGTTGCCTTCGGAGCCAGTTGGATTAGCCTAATTGGTGCCTTCGGAGCACGATGACAAATTGGAAGTGGTTCATGACCTGGTCGATGGGGGTGGTAGCGGGTAATAGTATTCTCCCTTCGGATTTATGACCTGGTCGAGCAAAAATCCCGCTATTTCCTCTTGAAGTGCTGCTATGCGCTCCGTTTCTAGGAGCTTGTCCCGCACCTCTGTGAACTGTTAAGAAGGAGATCAATATGCATGTGTATTAGTTGTGTGACTTGATATCGATAATGGTGCAAAAATTGTGAATAGTGTTCTGACAAGCGTACCCATTCCTGTCTTTGAGATCTGCTCCTTTCGGACGCCATCATGCGAATGTTCTCGCAAACGCAGTATGCAAACAGATCAGTCCCCTACGCCTGCTTTATGGCCTTTACGAGAATGGTATTTAATTTGATCAGATAATAATTAATCAAGCATGATAATATTAAAAAGATGGCAGCTAGCTAGCACTACTTAATTACTTACCTTGGGTCGAAGCCATCTCAGCTGTCGTTTCCATTCGCCTTCCGTTTTGCTGATGAACCTTGCCCAAGCCCTGCCCGCCGACAAAGAAAATGAATAAAGGGGTTATTAAATAGTTCATATCATGAAATGACGAACTAAATAGGCCGAGATATATAGTTAATAATGATTGAAATTACATGTTGACTATCCCAAACAAGATGTTATAGTCACTATTTTCTTTGAGTAGTGAGACTAGTATTTCAACTGTTCCTTCGTCAACTTTAACGATACACAAGATCCAGTGAAATCTGCATGCACACACGTTTGCATGTCTTAATTAAGCGGGCATATGTAAGCAAAAACATGTAGCTAGCTAGCTAGTAGGCAAAAACAGAGAATTTGTAGTACAAGAAAGTGTGACTCACTGGAAGTTGTAAGGAAGTAGTATATCTTCATTGTATTTGAGGCGCTTCAAGAACTCGAACATGTTGTCCTCTACTTGCTTTTCATAATGCTTGCTTATTTTCCATGTGTATTCATTAACGGTGTTTGGGTCAATGAACCCAATGCCATAGCGTCCACCTTTTTTCATTTCATACATCTTCATCCTGCATAATACCACAAAAAAGAATATAGTGAGGATAATTACAGGTAATGATTGATCAAAAGGATCAATACAGCTAGCTTGAGACTTAAATTACAGAAAGAAATCACTTACAGACAATAGCAACTGATGATAGATTTGTCGAGTGCGTCTTGATTGTATAACTGAAACAGTTCAGAATACTCAACGGTCACAGGTTTCTCATGGTAGTAATGATCCTTGTTGACTTGCACCATGAGGGACTGTCGATCGGATCTCTTGGTAATGTCCATGTACCATTGATGCAATTCATACATTGTCGTTGGGAGCTTCTTGACATCTTCTGGCTTGACCAAAGGTTGGCCCCGGACATATTTCCATTTTATTTCCTCCTCTGTAAGCACAGGCATGTCCTCGATCTCGAGGAGTTGTCCAACAGTGATCTTGAGTTCTTCAGCCTACATTATATGCTGCTGGGTTATTACAACATCGCCCACCTGGGGAACGTAAACTGTTTGCCCACAATAATATTGGTCGCGCGTACTGTCACTTGTTGTTGGCGGCACAACAAGCGGGGGGATCGGTTGCGCCCACTGTTCTCCCAGCTGGGCAACGGTTCTCCCGCATTTTTTGACAGCTGCTTGTTGCTGTTTGCTCGAGCTTGAGCTCGCCTCCTTCTGTAGACGTTGTCGATGTAACTTCCTGATGTGGCGCTCATAGTCTGTGTCAACAGGCTTAGGAGCTGGTGGTTCAGCCATACGAACGAAGTGGTCAAGAACTTCCACAGGCACTTTCTCCCTTGGCGGCGGTGGCGGTTTCGGTCCAAAATGGGCTTCCACCTCGGCCTTCGATATGGCTGTGTTTTCCTCCTCGGACTTGTCGTAAGGTCTTGGCGGAAGAGGCGCGAGCTGCTTGGACCATATTGAAATCGCTTGCCTCGGCCTGTACCTCCAGTACCACCTCGACTTGTACCGCTATGAACCATAGCTGAGGCGGCTCCCTTCCGTGATTGTTGAGCTGGCGAAGATGACTGACGTGGCTGAGTTGGAGAAGGAGGAGTGGCCTGAAGCTGTGCAGGACCTGGAGGAGGAGTGGCCTGACACTTTGCCGGACTTGGAGGAGGAGTGGACGTCTGACGTTGTGTCGGACTTGGAGTAGGAGTGGCCTGACACTTTGCCGGACTTGGAGGAGGAGGAGTGACCTCACCCGTTTGTGGACTTGGAGCGGGAGTCTGCTGACTCGGTGGCGGACTTCGACGAGGAGTCGGGTGACGCGGTGTCGGGGGCCTTCGAAAGATGATGTAGTCCTTTCTCCATAGGATGACATGATGTATGGCCTCTCCCAATGTGTGCTCGTCGTCACCTCCAGGAATGTCAAGCTATAGCTCCGAATATGGGTCCACCACCTCATCAACCAAGACACGAGCATAGCCCGCTGGAATCGGGTTGCAATGGAAGGTTGCCTCGGGGGAATTTGAAAAAGCAACGGCGTCCGCCACCTTCATGGATATGTTCTTCATTTTGAAGTGTAGCTCGCAGTTAGTGTTCTCCGTGATGTCATCCACGGGATATCTATCCAGCACTGCGTCGCCCGGGGCGGAACCCACGCTGCTTCTCGGCATGGATGGGGCGGTGCTATCCAATGCTGGATCATCCGCTAGCTGCTGCAGCTGCTGAGACCCCCTTTGCTGGCTAAGTGAGTCGATCTGCTCCTGCTACCGCTGGAATTTAACTGCCAATTCCGCTTGACTTGCTTCTAGGCCTTGAAGGCGTTCATAGTCCCGCTTCCTCTGCTCCTCCTCCATCTTCCTCTTCTTCTCCTCTGCAATCTTCTTTCTCGCACGGGTTCTGTAGTCGGCGTTCCAGTCCGAAAACCCCTCATACCATGGAATAGCGCCCTTGCCTCGTGTTCTTCCCGGGTGTTCAGGATTTCCCAGGGCAGGCGTAAGCTCGTCGTTCTCTCTGTTGGGCTGGAACACCCCCGATCGAGCCGCTTCTATTGCAACAAGTATCGCATCGTCGGCTCCGTTCAGACATGCCTTCGTCGAAACATTGCCTGTCTTTGGGTCCAACTCCCCCCCATGCGCATAGAACCAAGTCCTGCACCTGGGGGGCCAGCTCTTAGTAACCGGAGTGGCACCTGCATCCTCCATCTCTTTCTCAGACTTATCCCACATAGGCATTGCCACCGCGTAGCCACCTGGCCCCAGCTTATGGAACTTATCCTTTTACGGCATTCTTCTTGTTTATTCTCGACCGTTCCTTAGCTAATTCTGAATCCTTGAATTTCATGAAATCGTCCCAATGAGCACTTTGATTCTCTAGTATCCCCTCGAATACTGGAGTCTTCCTTCCTCCCTTGACGTACTTCTCCCACGTCGTTCTCTTGTGGTTCTTGAATGCAACCGCTATCTTCCTAAAAGCAGCGTCCTTGACTTTCTGCACATCTGCTTCTGCAAAATGATCTGGTAGGGTGAAATGTTCCATCAGAGTATCCCAAAGCAGTTTTTTTATTCTCGTCGACAAAAGTAACATTTGGACGTGGCTTTGCTGGCTTTCTCCATTCTTGAAGGGAGATCGGGAGTTGGTCCTTCACCAGAACTCCGCATTGACGAACGAACTTGTCCGCAATCTTCTTAGGCGCTAATGGTTCGCCATTAGGTTTGAATACCTCGATATTGTACTTTACGCCCTCCTTCAACATTTTGTTCGGGCCTCATTTCGTCCTTTTGCCTGAAGATTTGCTCGATCCGGATGGCTGAAAGAAGAAAGATTGATTCGTTAATATATCTTCAACTCATTTAAAACACGATGATCACCAGATTCCTGCTTGTATAAATATATACCTTGCCGGTGTTTGTTGTTTTAGGATCAACATGTTCTTCGTCGTAGTTCATGACTTCATCCATTCGGTCGCCGCGATCGAATATCGTATCACCCTCTCCGGTGTTGTTTAGCAATTCGGAGCTGTCAAAATCTTCTTCATTCTGATCATCATCTGGCCCGCGTATGATATCGACCATGGTCTGTTCTCTCTCTCTCTCTGTCGGTATTGTCCGCCATAGCTTTTATTTAACTATGCCAAAAGAAGTATAAAACAATTTAGTATTCAAATTACGTCATCTCGAATAATAGATATAATCTCGAATACATCGTCTCGAATAATAGATATAATCTCAAATACATCGTCCCGAATAATAGATATAATCTCGAATACATCGTCTCGAATAATATATAATATTGAATAGTACATCACTGGCTAGGTAGCTAATTAAAGATCGAATACTGCGGCACGGGCGGTGGACACCCAAAGAGAAGGAACCCTCACAGGATCATAGCTGAAGTGAGATCCCTGAAGAAACTGCCAGGTATTGGAGAACCTGCCGCCCTCTAACGCAACCATGTAGCGATGGACGTGCTCGCCCTCCTCCCTGACACGGCGACGTACCACCTCCGGCGGGGCCGGCTCCCTCCGCACCGAAACTGGCCCACGCGAACGCCACCAAACGAGATCAGGGTCGACGACTGGACCCGGGGCCGGGTTCCTCATCAAGCGGCGCGCCCCTCCAGGCAGCACCTCCCAGTGCCAGCGTTGCGGAGCCCAGTCCCGGACATGGGTCAGTCGGACGTCGTCGCGGATGGGTCGACGGCGAGGATGCGGGCCGGGCATCGTCGAGAACAAATACTAGCTATATGCCCGCAAAAAGTAACATTTTTTTAATGATTGGATTTTGATAACTAAAATTTCTAACATTTCTATATAACACTAATTATGCTATCATTGCATATGTCAAAATTCTATATGCTATTTCATACTAATTAAGCATCTAACACTAAAAACAGAAAACACAACTTTTATACATCCATTAAAAAACTGAAAAAACAACATTATATAAAAAAATTCCATACTAATTAAACACTAATTATATCCATCTAACATGCATTCATACATATATACTAGTGAAAAAATAATAATCTAAAAAATCTAAACTAATTAAACATACAAAATACGTATATACTAATATATACATGCATTAATTCATACATATGTACGTGTGTGTGTGTGTGTGTGTTCATCATGCTTGTGTGTGTGTATGCGCTCGGGGAGGGCGGCGCCCATGGTGGCCGACGGGGGCGAGGGAGAGGGGTTAGAGGGGGAGAGCTCACAACGGGGCGACGGCAACGGCGAGGCGACGGCCGGGGGCGGCGACGGGCCGGGGCGTGACGCGGGGGCGGCGACGCGGGGACGGCGTGATGGGGACGGGCCCGGGGCAGCGACGGAGACGAGGGCGGCGACGGGGATGGGGGCGGCTACAGGGACGGGGGCGGCGACGGGGACGGGGCGGCGTCGATCGATCGGGGCGCGCGGGCGGTGCTTCAATGGGGAAACAGGGAAGAAACAGAGGGAGAATGAAATTTTCGTAAGTGTTGTATATATAGAAGGCACCTTTAGTACCGGTTGGAGCCACCAACCGGTAGTAAAGGCCTGTTTTGGCCAGGCCAAGCGGCCGGAACCGCACCCCCTTTAGTACCGGTTGGTGGCTCCAACCGGTACTAAAGGCCCCCCTTTAGTACCGGTTGGTGCCACGACCCGGTACTAAAGGGTGTGCGCTGCCAGGCGAGGGCACAAAAGTTTAGTCCCACCTCGCTAGCCGAGGGGCACTCGCACCTGCTTATAAGCCCCGCCGTCGCTGCTGTCTCGAGCTCCTCTCTTAAGCAGGCCTTCTGGGCCTACCTCTTCTGCGATGCCCTGTTGGGCCTACTGGGCTAGCGGGCCTGCATCCTGGCCCAACTTGAATTTGGGTTTCTAGTCGTATGCATGCCGCAGTGGCCGAGTAGGTGGGCTTTTTTTCTTTTTTTTGCTTTATTTATTTTTGTGAATAACTTAACTTTGAAAATAGATTTTTCAGTGATTCTTTTTTCTTATGTTTAATATTAGTGTGTTTTATCATTATATTCAATTTGGTAATGCTTTGGTTATTTAAAAAATGAAATGCCTTTGTAACGGATGAGTTTTTGTTCGAAACCATGATACTTCGAAACAGATTGTCCATTTTGTACACGAAGTGCATCCAGTTTTTGCGGTAACCCTCTGTAGTTTTTGCACATGCTATGTGGGTGAAATTATGATACCATGCCAACTTTCAACCTTTTCTGAGTTCATTTGAAATGCTTTTCAATTTCAGGGTCATTTAGCTGAAAAATCAGTAAATGCATGAAAGAATTTGCTTGCACATAAAATTTCTTCGCGTTTCAAATGCCAAAACACATAACTAGCTACCCTAACTATTACAGAGATTCCCTCCTGGGTGTGAAACACAGAAGAAAGTGATGATAGTTAAGCCGATCACATCCCAGATCTTTGGGCGTGACTTTTCTTCGCGTGTGTCCCTTTGCGTCGTAGCCATGGAAAATCTTCATCATTTAACGGGATGCTCGGGTCAATATTCACTATGAATGGAGCAATTTCATCAAACTTTTCATAATCTTCTGACTTGTCTGTCTTGTCATCCACTCCCACGATGTTTCTCTTCCCAGAAAGAACTATGTGCCGCTTTGGCTCATCGTACGATGCATTCGCTTCCTTATCTTTTCTTTTTCTTGGCTTGGTAGACATGTCCTTCACATAGAAAACCTGTGCCACATCATTGGCTAGGACGAATGGTTTGTCTGCATACGCAATATTGTTGAGATCCACTGTTGTCATTCCGTACTACGGGTCTTCCGTTACCCCGCCTCGTGTCATATTGACCCATTTGCACCGAAACAAATGGACCTTCAAACCACGTCGATAGTCAAGTTCCCATATGTCATGTATATAACCATAATATGTTTCCTTTCTCGTCTTGGTTTCTGCAACAAAGCGGACACCACTGTTTTGGTTGGTGCTCTTCTTATCTTGGGCGATCGTGTAAAATGTATTACCATTTATCTCGTACCCTTTGAAAGTCATTATATTCGAAGATGGTAACTGGGACAGCAAGTACAGGTCATCTTCAATAGAGGTGTCATGCATGGTACGTGCTTGCAACCAGCTGGCGAAACTCCTGGTTTGTTCACGTGTAATCCAGTCATCAGACCGCTCCGGGTGTTTGGAGCGTAGCAAATTCTTGTGTTCATCCATATACGGAGCCAACAAGGCGGAATTCTGTAGAACTGTGTAGTGTGCTTCAGTGAGAGAATGTCCGTCCATACATATTATTTGTTCCCCTCCTAGCGTGCCTTTTCCATCCAGTCTGCCCTTATGCCGCAATTCAGGAACACCAATCGGCTTAAGGTCAGGAATAAAGTCAATACAAAACTCAATGACCTCCTCATTTTGACGGCCCTTGGAGATGCTTCCTTCTGGCCTAGCACGGTTATGAACATATTTCTTTAAGACTCCCATGAACCTCTCAAAGGGGAACATATTGTGTAGAAATACAGGACCCAAAACGTTAATCTCTTTGCATAGGTGAACTAGGATGTGCGTCATGATGTTCAAGGAGGATGGTGGGAACACCAACTCGAAACTGCAAGACATTGCACCAAATCATTCTGTAACCTTGGTATGATTTCTGGATCGATTACCTTCTGAGAGATTGCATTGAGAAATGCACATAGATTCACAATGGCTAATCGAACGTTTTCCGGTAGAAGCCCCCTCAATGCAACCGGAAGCAGTTGCGTCATAATCACGTGGCAGTCATGAGACTTTAGGTTCTGGAACTTTTTCTCTGCCATGTTTATTATTCCCTTTATATTCGACGAGAAGCCAGACGGTACCTTAATACTGAGCAGGCATTCAAAGAAGATTTCCTTCTCTTCTTTGGTAAGAGCGTAGCTTGCATGACCCTGATGTATGCCGTCTTTTCCGTGAATACGTTGCTGGTCCTCCCGTGCCTCAGGTGTATCTTTTATCTTCCCATACACGCCCAAGAAGCCAAGCAGGGTCACACAAAGATTCTTCGTCACGTGCATCACGTCGATTGCGGAGCGGACCTCGAGGTCTTTCCAATAGGGCAGGTCCCAAAATATAGATTTCGTCTTCCACATGGGTGCGTGTCCGTCAGCGTCATTCGGAACAGGTTGTCCACCAGGATCCTTTCCAAAGACCACCTTCAAATCCTTGACCATATCATGTACATCAACACCAGTACGGTGGCGAGGCTTCGTCCGGTGATCCGCCTCACCTTTGAAATGCTTGCCTTTCTTTCTTACGGGATGCCTGCTCGGAAGAAATCGACGATGTCCCAGGTACACATTCTTATTAGCCAAATATATACTGTCAGTATCGTCCAAACGGTGCGTGCATGCGCGGTATCCCTTGTTTGTCTGTCCTGAAAGGTTACTGAGAGCAGGCCAATCATTGATGGTCACGAATAGCAACGCCTTTAGGTCAAATTCTTCCCCCATGTGCTCATCCCACGCACGTACACCTGTTCCATTCCACAGTTGTAAGAGTTCTTCAACTAATGGCCTTAGGTACACATCAATGTCGTTGCCGGGTTGCTTAGGGCCTTGGATGAGCACTGGCATCATAATGAACTTCCGCTTCATGCACAACCAAGGAGGAAGGTTATACAAACATAGAGTCACAGGCCAGGTGCTATGGTTGCTGCTCTGCTCCCCAAAAGGATTAATGCCATCTGCGCTTAGACCAAACCATACGCTCCTTGCGTCATCTGCAAACTCCTTCCGGTACTTTCTTTTGATTTTTCTCCACTACGACCCGTCAGCGGGTACTCTCAACTTTCCGTGTTTCTTACGGTCTCCTCTGTGCCATCGCATCGCCTTGGCATGCTCTTTGTTTTGGAACAAACGTTTCAACCGTGGTATTATAGGAGCATACCACATCACCTTGGCAGGAATCTTCTTCCTGGGGCGCCGGCCCTCGACATCACCAGGGTCATCGTGGCTGATCTTATAGCGCAATGCACCACATACCGGGCAAGCGTTCAAATCCTTGTACTCACCGCGGTAGAGGATGCAATCATTAGGGCATGCATGTATCTTCTGCACCTCTAACCCTAGAGGGCAGACAGCCTTCTTTGCTTCGTACGTACTCTCGGGCAATTCGTTGTCGTTTGGAAGCATATCCTTTATCATTACCAGCAACTTTCCAAATCCCTTGTCAGATACACCATTCTCTGCCTTCCATTGCAGCAATTCCAGTGTGGTGCCCAGCTTTTTCTTGTCACCTACGCAATTCGGGTACAACAATTTTTTGTGATCCTCTAACATGCGCTGCAACTTCTTCTTCTCCAAATCACTTGCGCAGTTTCTCTTTGCATCGGCAATGGCGCGACCTAGATCATCAACGGGCTCATCTGATGCCTCTTCTTCAGCTTCTTCCCGCATAGCCGGCTCAGCTTCTTCCCGCATTACCGGCTCAGCTTCTTCCCCCATTGTTGTATCATCGTATTTAGGGAACCCATGGCCATGATAGCTGTCGTCGTCCTCTTCTTCTTCATTGTCTTCCATCATAACCCCTCTTTCTCCGTGCTTGGTCCAAACATTATAGTGGGGCATGAAACCGGACTTAAACAGGTGGACGTGAATGGTTCTTGACGTAGAGTAATTGTGACCATTCTTATAGCGAGCACATGGACAAGGCATAAAACCATCCGCCCGCTTGTTTGCCTCAGCCGCAAGCAGAAAAGTATGCACGCCCTCAACGAACTGGGGAGAGCATCGGTCATCGTACATCCATTGCCGGCTCATCTTCATTACACAACACCGAATAGACCAAATTAATACAAGTTCATACATAAAGTTCATACAACACTTAAATGCAACAAAAAATAACTCTCTAGCTAAAGCATTTAAATGCAACAACAAATACGATCAAGATCGCAACCAAGGTAACAATGGATCCAACAGCATAATGATACCAAGCCTCACTATCGATGGCATATTTTCTAATCTTTCTAATCTTCAAGCGCATTTTCTCCATCTTGATCTTGTGATCATCGACGACATCGGCAACATGAAACTCCAATTCCATCTCCTCCCCCTATATTCTTTTCAATTTTTCTTTCAAGTACTCGTTTTCTCTTTCAACTAAATTTAACCTCTCGACAATAGGGTCGGTTGGAATTTCCGGTTCACATACCTCCTAGAAAAAATTGCATATAAATCAAATACTAGCACACACACACACATATATATATATATATCCTCCCAAATTACTAAACTCACAAATTAATCACTATATAAAGCATTGCAAGAGCTAATCTAGCAATGAGAGATGAAAGGACAAAGTTGCTAACCTTTGTGATCATTTGAATGGATGGGGGCCTTCAAATCTTGACAAATTTTGGGCAAAATGTGTGATGAGCTCGAGAGGAAGAGGGGAAGAACAGAGAGAGGAGAGGGGAAATGGGGAAGAACAGAGCGAGCTCGGGTGGACGAAGGGTTTATGTAGGACGACCTTTAGTACCGGTTCGTGCCAAGAACCGGTACTAAAGGGGCTGGAGGGGCCCCAGTCTGACAACATCCTGCCACCACTCTCATTAGTACCGGTTCGTGGCACGAACCGGTGCTAAAGGTTCGCCACGAACCGGTACTAATGAAAGCGGCCCGGCTAGCAGTTGGAACCGGCACTAATGTATACATTAGTGCCGGCTCAAATACAAACCGGCACTAATGTGCTTCACGTTTGACCCTTTTTCTACTAGTGACTTGTACAATTAAAGATGGAGAAAGAGGCGATAGACATTCCGGTTGCTGAACAAGGTGAAGCAGAATGGCGCTATTGTGCTCTGCTGGATGCAGAAGACATGCAGGACGCTTGTCCAACCCCTTGTGATGGTTGGCCGCCAATCATGTACTTTGAGAGGTAAACTTGAGTAAACTGCTTGAGGATCCACTACAAAAGAAAAAAGATTCAGACATTGTCATCTCATACAACTCATTACGGACAGTAAAAAGAAGGCTACAGGGTTCTTACTTACCATCCTGTAGTTCATTGTTGTCTTGCATAAAGTGTAAACAAATAGTTTGATTGACATCTTTTGACCCATTGTAATGACAATCTTTATCAGCTTCCTCACTTTATGCTGGTTCATGAATATCTCATTGCCCCATACGCAGAAAGGGTCGAAGTGTGGATCTTTGGCTATGATATATGTACCTAAATGCACCAAGGTAATATTAGAAGCTAAACAACAATTGAAAAATGAAGCAGTACAAGACTCCCTCCATCCCATTATATAAGATTTTATTACATGTATATCTAGACATCATTAGAACATTAAGGTAACACTCTTCCTTATTGCTATGTAGCCTAGGATTGCATATTTAGTCATTCAGTACAATGCATGTTGCTATGTAGCCTCAGATATATTAAATATGGCCCTAGTTAACCTACTGATAAATGGGCTACAAATATATTCAGTGAAATGTCCGATTCGACGATTAATCCCTTATCAGCCCCAAGCTATATGGTACCAGCTACCGATATCCTGAATAGTGGGTACATATAAGCAATGCGATGAAACTAACCTCGATGGAAAATAACACGGTTCTCAATATTGTCCTGCATGAGTATATATAAAGGCATGTTAAGCACAACAGGCTAAACATCAACCAAATATATCCCTGGTAGACAACATAATCTACAAATGATAGCTTCAGTGTGAAGGCTTTAGAACGCTAGTTAAGCAAAACAAGAAGTGGAAAGGTGTGTTAACTGCATCAGGCATAACATTTAAAAACAAGCAAATAGTCATTCAAATTGGTATTGTGCAGGTCTAAAGTACACTGTTTATTGATAAAAAATGAAAAGGCATGTTAACTGCAATATCCTTAACAGCAACCAAATGTCATAATTCATAGTGGTATGGTTGAAACTGTTGATGATGAAATTGAACTGTACGGCAAATACTTGCACATATAGAGCATCACATTGTGAAGAACTGAAATAAACAAGTCATAAGGCCATCTCTAGCCGATCCTTAAAAAGGACTTAAACCCTTTGTGTGTATATATATATACTCTCCAGCAATTTTTGGCCTTTTCTATGGTCGGTCCCCTAAACTTAAGGTTGTAAACTTCAATTTGATCAAGTTCATAGCAGGTTCAACCGAAAATAGCATGCATTCAAACATAAACATAGATAGTTTTGCATAACTGAATATAAAAAATAAATTTAAACTAAGCTAAACTACTTGTCGAAGTAGAGGTCGAGCCAATCCTTCCTCGTCATGTATGGTGTGCCGCGAGCCGGGTCCGGGCCGGTGCCGTCGTCCGGGTCATTGGGGAAGGCACTCGTCCACTCGTCGACGTCGATCTCCTCGTCCTTGGGGCCGACCTCGACGCCCTCCGCGTCGCCGCCTTCGACCTCGTCATCGGAGGATAGCGCGATAACCTCACCGCCCTCCACGCTGCTATCCTCGCCGCCTTCGACCTCTCAAACACCCACAGACGTGCCTGGGCGCATCCGCGGGCACTAACCGGGCACGCCTCCTATTTGCCAGTCTGCATCCACGTATTATCCGGCGCCTTATATACATACTACACATGCAACGTTGATCTACTCTACATGATCAGATGACAAACAACAAAAATCGGCTACAAAGGAACAAGATCGACTGCAAACGGACATTAACAAACTTCGTCAACAGAAAATTTCTTAAACTTCTACAACTAAAAACAATATAAACATTAAGGAGGGTAGGATCACCACTTCCTCGCTGGGCTTTTGCCCTTCCGGTCACAAGCGCAGCTGTAGGTATCCGCGGCTGGTGAAGGTTCTTGGTCATCCGATGAGGAGGTGCAGCTGTCACCGTTGTCAGAGTCAGAGTCAGAGAGGACGATGAGCCCCTTCATCCGATGGACCACCTTGTCCTGCTCCTGATTCAACCTGGCGACCCGAGCCTCTTCGCCGCTACCTCCTTCGCCTCACGCTCCGATTCTCAATAGCAAGCCGGAGCGCCTTGGCGTTCTTCCATCGGAGGCGGCGAGCATCCGTCTCCGCCTCGTGAGGGACTGGCTGTAGAAACATTCACGGAGACCCATGCACACAGCCTCTTGCGGCGTGCAGCGTGGTACTCCAATTCTGGAGTTCGTGTGCAATCGGCGGCGCAGGGACAAGCACCCACCACTAGCCGCGTGGAGGAGCGGCCGGCATGGGAAGGAGACAATGCGGGGGGTGTGCGGACTGCGCTGTCCTAGCATTGCTGCATGCGGGCCGGGGGGTGCAGCTCCGGCATTCGCATTGCGCTGGCGCGGGAGCTGCGGCGATGCTCCAGATCTAGAGCTGTCGCTGGTCTCCACCTTGGACTGCTCCAGTGCAATGCGGAGGGCCATCTACTCCTTGTAGTCAAGCTCGGAGCTGGAGTAGCGGGCCAAGCTGTTCATCGTAGTGGATGGGACTGGAATCGAAGAGGGAGAGGAGTAGACGAAGCAAGAGATAGTGAGCTAGGGTTCGGAGCGAGGCACCCGGATTGGGTTTTTTTGTGGGATAGCTTTGGGGTTGGTGGTGGAATGGACCTGTCAGGCAGACGCGCCCGGACCACCCCATATCCGCCCTATATTTGGGCTGGATATGAGGGGTGCCGACCATCCCAGGTGTTTGTCCGTGGTTTGAGAGGTCCGGTTGGGTTGATTTTTTGACCATTCAGTGACCGGATGACCTGCCTGGAAGTTTCAGACGGGTATGAGAGGCCCAACTCTATGCTGTAAACAAAGCCTTCCAAATTGTGTTGCTGGTGGGAACCATTTTTCTTGGGCTAATAAGAACTTTTTCTTCCCCATCTCATCAACAACAATTGATGAAAACTTAAGCTTGCTTTGAACTTGATTTCCAACATGCTTACTAGCACGATTTCAACTAACAAAATCAAAATACAACTAATTTATTGAATCATAAATATCTAGTGCGGCATCTTCCTCTATTTGGAAGTGACCTCAGAGACGAGATTCTTCGGGTTCTTCCACTTCCACAGTCAGGAGGTCTATGAGCACATGTGTGTCTTTGTTGCGGGACTAAGCTACAACGCTGCCAAGGCGGTAGTTGTCATGAAGGCAAGGTAGTGCTGGGCAGTGGGGAAGTGCTCCATCCCAAGAGTTGATTCAGCCTGATCGAGCCAATCCTCCTTGACCCACTTAGACCATGATCAAGCCCTCTCACAGAACTTTCTCTCGGCATGGTCCTCTTCGGTCTCGCAGGGGAAAGATCCGAAAGGAGGGCTCCACTGCCCCGACATGGTAGATGTGGGTGGTTGTGTTGCCGACAACAAAGATGGGTGAGTAGTGGCGCCCCGAGGAGGCGGGCCGGTTTATATACACGCAAAAGGGAATGCTCCGGCGGGAAACGAGGTTAGAATTGACGGTCGTGGTAGGTAAATGGGTGCGACGCACGTCATTTGTCATTAATGGGTGGGCCGGCCTGGACGTCGCACCTGTGGTACTTGCCCCGGTACTACCTCCAAGCGCCTTGACTGGACAGGGAAGTCGACGATTGGAGAACGAGACAAGAGGAAGGAAGGATTGGGGGGGGAGGAGGAGCTGGGTGGAAGAGAAGCCGGCGGCTACGGGTGATAGGGGAGAAAGAAGAGAGGGACAGAGAATTAGGGACTGTGTGCCACCCATTGGATCTTGGAAAACGAACGTTTGGGAGCACGGTCCGTGGGGGAGCCGATTCAACAAATCAAAACCCATGATTTGCCTCACGCAGGATCGCTCCCTGGTTGGGAGCCATAAGGCCTTGTACAATGATAGATGCTTAGGGAGGTGCTTAGAAAGATAAATCGGATTTTTCTGAAGCAACAGTGCTTATTTCTACATGAGAGACGCTTAGTTAAGCGTCTACCCTGTACAAATAGGCATCGGTGCTTAAGGAAAGCCTGGTTTATTTATCTAAACACCTCCCCTAAGCACCTACCATTGTACAAGGCCTAATGGGGTTTCCAAAAAAAATTATTAAGTCAATTTTGTGAAATAATAATAATAATAATAACATGCAAAATCTAGTCAAAAAAATAACTTGCACAAAAATATCTTACATAACCCAATATAGTTTTACATGTGATATATTAAATACTCCCTCCGTTCCTTGATATAAGGTGTATAGATTTTTGAGAAAAAGTCCAAAATATAAGGTGTTTTGCGATGCACCACTCGTCTGGATCATGTTTTTAGGGATTTGATTACTTTCCTTATATTAGGAAAGCTCCTCTATTTTCTCATGTCAATTAGTCAGGTGTATTCTCGCCCAAATCTTGTGAAATTTTCCCTCCACATGTGTTCTTTAATTTCCATGCCAAAACTATACACCCTATATTAAGGAACGGAGGGAGTATATGTTTTAGGTGTTTCAACAATTTTCTAAATGATATAATAACATTTTCTATAGTTTAAATAACTTTCTGTGTGTTTGTTGAAACTGATTCCAATTTGAACTACATGCATCTCAAAAAAGTTTTATAAATTTCACAAAAATGTATATTTAATTGCATATGTTTAATTTTAGATCATATCCTAAAATGGATGAAAATTACAGATAATTGTGACGAAGAATTCAAACTTGCATTTGCAACCTATAGGGGGTGAGAATATATCTTCAAGTGGACCATAATTATGTAAATTCACATTAAATCATATTATGGGTGCATAAGTTTGACATAAATTTTCAGAATATTTCATGGAAGTTGGACTATACATTCTTCACGAATGGATTCATCTCCCATGGTGTTTTATATAGCTCCTAGCGGCCTATGATGATTCATCTCGCACGATGTTACATCTCCTAATTTGGCATTTATATTGAAACTAATTTTAATTGGAACTACATGTATCTCAAATAAGGTTGCATAAAGTATATTGAAGGATGGTTTGAGTAGCCGACGGGGGTCGAGACGCTGGAGTGGCTGCTCGGCAGCCGAAGTTGCCGACTGACATGAGTAGCCCTCATCCAATTTGGCGACGGCCGCTTCTTCCAGGTGCATATGCTCATAGGAGGCCAACGGTGCAGGCTTATCGTCGTGCCCGGAGCTTCACTTCGTCCTCTTGCCCAGGATTGGCTGCTCCTCGGGCGACTTGTCTGGGTTCCCTCTGCTCAAGCCAAGGTGGGTGTTGTACGGTTGGTTAGGGAGACTTCCTTATGTTTTGGCGTCAGTAGAGCTCCGTGGTTGTGGTGGGTGGGACTTCCTGATGCCGGAGGCAGTTCAGTGCATCAAACCATGGACTTGGCGTCATCTGAGCTGGTTCTCCGCGACTGCCGTTGACACGTCTCCAACGCATCTATCATTTTTGATTGCTCCATGCTACATTATCTACTGTTTTGGATGTTTATGGGCTTTATTATACACTTTTATATCATTTTTGGGACTAACCTATTAACCCAGAGACCAGTGCCAGTTTCTGTTTTTACCTTGCTTTAGGGTTTCAAAGAAAAGGAAAATCAAACGGAGTCCAATTGACCTGAAACTTCACGGAACTCATTTTTGGAATGAAAGAAGCCCATAAGACTTGAAGTGCACGTAAGGGAAGCTTCGAGGAGGCCACGAGGTAGGGGGCGCACCCACCCCCCTAGGGCGCGCCCTCCACCCTCGTGGCCCCCTCATGGCCCCCCTGACGTACTTCTTCCGCCTATATATCTCCATATACCCTAAAAACATCGGGGAGCACAATAGATCGGGAGTTCCGCCGCCAGAAGCCTCCGTAGCCACCGAAAACCAATCTAGACCCGTTCCGGCACCCTGCCGGAGGGGGCAATCCCTCTCCGGTGGCCATCTTCATCATCCCGGTGCTCTCCATGACGAGGAGGGAGTAGTTCTCCCTCGGGGCTGAGGGTATGTACCAGTAGCTATGTGGTTGATCTCTCTCTCTCGTGTTCTTGAGGTGATACGATCTTGATGTATCGCGAGCTTTGCTATTATACTTGGATCCTATGATGTTTCTCCCCCTCTACTCTCTTGTAATGAATTGAGTTTCCCCCTTGAAGTTATCTTTTCGGATTGAGTCTTTAAAGATTTGAGAACACTTGATGTATGTCTTGCCGTGAATATCTGTGGTGACAATGGGATATCACGTGATTCACTTGATGTATGTTTTGGTGATCAACTTGCGGGTTCCGCCCATGAACCTATGCATAGGGGTTGGCACACGTTTTTGTCGTGATTCTACGGTAGAAACTTTGGGGCACTCTTTGAGGTTCTATGTGTTGGTTGAATAGATGAATCTGAGATTGTGTGATGCATATCGTATAATCATACCCACGGATACTTGAGGTGACATTGGAGTATATAGGTGACATTAGGGTTTTCGTTGATTTGTGTCTTAAGGTGTTATTCTAGTACGAACTCTAGGGCTGTTTGTGACACTTATAGGAATAGCCCAACGGATTGATTGGAAAGAATAACTTTGAGGTGGTTTCGTACCCTACCATAATCTCTTCGTTTGTTCTCGCTATTAGTGACTTTGGAGTGACTCTTTGTTGCATGTTGAGGTATATTATATTGTTAAATTCATTCATGATGCTACTGAAGATTATTATGAGGGAGGAACATATGCTTGTAGGAATTGCAATAATATCAAGTTTCCTTTCTATGTGCTTAAGGTTTTGAAGTTATGCTTGTTTTGCCCTCCTATGCTAGTTGATTATTGCTCCCATAAGTAGTTTGCTCACAAAATCCCTATGCATAGGAAGTGGGTTAGACTTAAATGTGATATTCATATTCTTCATGATGCTCTCTTTATGTTTCAATTCTTATCTTTTACGTGAGCATCATTGAAATCATCATGCCTAGCTAGGGGCGTTAAACAATAGCACTTGTTGGGAGGCAACCCAACTTTATTCTTGTTCTTTAATTTTTTTTCTCCTGTTTAGTAATATAATTCATGTAGCCTCTGCTTAGATGCGGTTTTATGCTTTTAATTAGTGTTTGTGCCAAGTAGAACCTTTGTGAAGACTTGGGGAAAGTCTTTGCGATCATGCTGTAAAAAACAGAAACTTTAGTGTTCACGAGAATCGCTGCCATTTATTTTAGAATTTTATGAGTTCCATAAGTACACGTTTGATCCAGATTACTACAGACTGTTCTATTATTGACAGATTCTGTTTTTCATGTGTTGTTTACTTATTTTGATGAATCTATGGCTAGTAAAAGAGTTTATAAACCATATAGAAGTTGGAATACAGTAGGCTTAACACCAATATAAATAAAGAATGAGTTCATTACAGTACCTTGAAGTGGTGATTTATTTTCTTATACTAACGGAGCTTACGAGTTTTCTGTTAAGTTTTGTGTTGTGAAGTTTTCAAGTTTTGGGTAAAGATTCGATGGACTATGGAATAAGGAGTGGCAAGAGCCTAAGCTTGGGGATGCCCGAGGCACCCCAAGGTAATATTCAAGGATAGCCAAGAACCTAAGCTTGGGGATGCCTCGGAAGGCATCCCCACTTTCGTCTTCGTTCATCGGTAACTTTACTTGGAGCTATATTTTTTTTACCACATGATATGTGTTTTGCTTGGAGCGTCAATTTATCTTGTTAGGATTTTCTTGCTGTTATTTATAACAATGTTTCGCATCTTTTATTTCAATATAAGTGGCATTGATAGCCTTTACTATGCCTATTTTAGAAGTCCACATGTTGCTGTTTGAAAACAGAAAGTTTACCGCTGTTGCTATAATTCCCTAGAAAAGTCAGAATGTGAAAAAATGTTGAAGCCTTTTGCATATTAAGTTCTGATAAATTTACTACAGTGGGAATTTTCTTTCATAATTTTTGGAGCTAGGGAAGTATGTATGTTGCTGCATTCTTTATAGACTGTCCTGTTTAGGCAGATTGCTGTTATGTTTGCATTGTTTGCATATGTTTGCTTCTTTAATGATTCTATTTGAGGATAGGACTATTAAATATGCAGAGGCATTTAGTATGCAATGTTTAATAATAATTTTAGTGATTTGCTACAGTAGAGTATGATAAGGTTTTGGCAATGGTTTATACTAACTTATCTCACGAGTCCTTGTTGAGTTTTGTGTGGATGAAGCTTTTGAGATTTAGGGAGACCGTGATATGAGAGGAATTAAGGAGACACAAAAGCTCAAGCTTGGGGATGCCCAAGGCATCCCAAGATAATATTTCGAGAAGGCTCAAGCATCTAAGCTTGGGGATGCCCCGGTTGGCATCCCACCTTTCTTCTTCAACAACTATCGGTTAGTTTCGGTTGATCCTAAGTTTTTGCTTCTTCACATGATTTTTGCCATTCTTAGGATATCATTTTTATTTTGCTTTTCTTGCTTTTTGAATAAAGTATCAAGATCTTAAATTATTAAATGTTAGAGAGTCTTCACATAGCTGCATAATTATTCGACTACTCATTGATCTTCACTTATATCTTTCGGAGTAGTTTGTCATTTGCTCTAGTGCTTCACATATATCCTTTTAGAGCATGGTGGTGGCTTCCTTTTATAGAAATAGATGAACTCTCATGCTTCACTTATATTATTTTGAGAGTTCTAAACAGCATGGTAATTTGTTTTGGTTATGAATTTAGTCCTAATATGATGGGCATCCAAGAGGGATATAATAAAAACTTTCATATAGAGTGCATTGAATACTATGAGAAGTTTTGATACTTGATGATTGTTTTGAGATATGAGGATGGTAATATTAGAGTCATGCTAGTTGAGTAGTTGTGAATTTGAGAAATACTTGTGTTGAAGTTTGTGATTCCCGTAGCATGCACGTATGGTGAACCGTTATGTGATGAAGTCAGAGCATGATTTATTTATTGATTGTCCTCCTTATGAGTGGCGGTCGGGGACGAGCGATGGTATTTTACAACCAATCTATCCCCCTAGGAGCATGCGCATAGTACTTTGTTTCGATAACTAATAGATTTTTGCAATAAGTATGATAGTTCTTTATGACTAATGTTGAGTCCATGGATTATACGCACTCTCACCCTTCCACCATTGCTAGCCTCTCTAGTACCGCGCAACTTTCGCCGGTACCATAAACCCACCATTTACCTTCCTCAAAACAGCCACCATACCTACCTATTATGGCATTTCCATAGCCATTCCAAGATATATTGCCATGCAACTTTCCACTGTTCCATTATTATGACATGCTTCATCATTGTCATATTGCTTTGCATGATCATATAGTTGACATCGTATTTGTGGCAAAGCCATCGTTCATAATTCCTCCATACATGTCACTCATGAGTCATTGCACATCCCGGTACACCGCCGGAGGCATTCATATAGTCATATTTTGTTCTAAGAATCGAGTTGTAATTCTTGAGTTGTAAGTAATAAAAGTGTGATGATCATCATTATTAGAGCATTGTCCCAGTGAGGAAAGGATGATGGAGACTATGATTCCCCCACAAGTCGGGATGAGACTCCGGACGAAAATAAATAAATAAAAGAGACCAAAGAAGCCCAAATAAAAAATAGAGAAAAGAGGCCATAAAAGGAAAAGACCCAAATAAAAAAATGAGAGAAAAAGAGAGAAGGGACAATGCTACTATCCTTTTACCACACTTGTGCTTCAAAGTAGCACCATGATCTTCATGATAGAGAGTCTCCTATGTTGTCACTTTCATATACTAGTGGGAATCTTTCATTATAGAACTTGGCTTGTATATTCCAATGATGGGCTTCCTCAAAATTCCCTAGGTATTCGTGAGGAAGCGAGTTGGATGCACACCCACTTAGTTTCTTTTGTTGAGCTTTCATATACTTATAGCTCTAGTGCATCCGTTGCATGGCAATCCCTACTCACTCACATTGATATCTATTGATGGGCATCTCCATAGCCCGTTGATACGCCTAGTTGATGTGACACTATCTTCTCCCTTTTTGTCTTCTCCACAACCACCATTCTATTCCACCTATAGTGCTATGTCCATGGCTCACGCTCATGTATTGTGTGAATATTGAAAAAGTTTGAGAACATCAAAAGTATGAAACAATTGCTTGGCTTGTCATCGGGTTTGTGCATGATTTAAATATTTTGTGTGGTGAAGATGGAGCTTAGCCAGACTATATGATTTTGTAGGGATAACTTTCTTTGGCCATGTTATTTTGAGAAGACGTGATTGCTTTGTTAGTATGCTTGAAGTATTATTATTTTTATGTCAATATTAAACTTTTATCTTGAATCTTATGGATCTGAATATTATTGCCACAATAAAGAGAATTACATGGATAAATGTGTTAGGTAGCATTCCACATCAAAAATTCTGTTTTTATCATTTACCTACTCGAGGACGAGCAGGAATTAAGCTTGGGGATGCTGATACATCTCCAACGTATCTATAATTTTTGATTGCTCCATGCTATATTATCTACTATTTTGGATGTTTATGGGCTTTATTATACACTTCTATATCATTTTTGGGACAAACCTATTAACCCAGAGCCCAGTGCCAACTTCTGTTTTTACCTTGTTTTAGGGTTTCGAAGAAAAGAAAAATCAAACGGAGTCCAATTGACCTGAAACTTCACCGAAGTCATTTTTGGAAGGAAAGAAGCCCAGAAGACTTGAAGTGCACGTAAGGGAAGCTTTGGGGAGGCCACGAGGTAGGGGGCGCGCCCACCCCCCTAGGGCAAGCCCTCCACCCTCGTGGGCCCCTCGTGGCCCCTCTGACGTACTTCTTCCGCCTATATATCTCCATATACCCTAAAAACATCGGGGAGCACAATAGATCGGGAGTTCCGCCGCCAGAAGCCTCCGTAGCCACCGAAAACTAATCTAGACCCGTTCTGGCACCTTGCCGGAGGGGGCAATCCCTCTTCGGTTGCCATCTTCATCATCCCGGTGCTCTCCATGACAAGGAGGGAGTAGTTCTCCCTCGGGGCTGAGGGTATGTACCAGTAGCTATGTGGTTCATCTCTCTCTCTCTCTCTCTCCTGTTCTTGAGGTGATACGATCTTGATGTATCGCGAGCTTTGCTATTATAGTTGGATCCTATGATGTTTCTCCCCCTCTACTCTCTTTTAATGAATTGAGTTTCCCCATTGAAGTTATCTTTTCGGATTGAGTCTTTAAATATTTGAGAACACTTGATGCATGTCTTGCCGTGGATATCTGTGGTGACAATGGGATATCACGTGATTCACTTGATGTATGTTTTGGTGATCAACTTGCGGGTTCCGCCCATGAACCTATGCATAGGGGTTGGCACACGTTTTCGTCGTGATTCTCCGGTAGAAACTTTGGGGCACTCTTTGAGGTTCTCTGTGTTGGTTGAATAGAGGAATCTGAGATTGTGTGACATTAGGGTTTTGGTTGATTTGTGTCTTAAGGATACTTGAGGTGACATTGGAGTATCTAGGTGACATTAGGGTTTTGGTTGATTTGTGTCTTAAGGTGTTATTCTAGTACGAACTCTAGGACTGTTTGTGACACTTATAGGAATAGCCCAACGGATTGATTGGAAAGAATAACTTTGAGGTGGTTTCATACCCTACCATAATCTCTTCGTTTGTTCTCGCTATTAGTGACTTTGGAGTGACTCTTTGTTGCATGTTGAGGGATAGTTATGCAATCCAATTATGTTATTATTGTTGAGAGAACTTGCACTAGTGAAAGTATGAACCCTAGGCCTTGTTTCCTAGCATTGCAATACCGTTTACGCTCACTTTTATCATTAGTTACCTTGCTGTTTTTATATTTTCAGATTACAAATACCCATATCTACTATCCATATACCACTTGTATCACCATCTCTTCGCCGAAGTAGTGCACCTATACAATTTACCATTGTATTGGGTGTGTTGCGGACACAAGAGACTCTTTGTTATTTGGTTGCAGGGTTGCTTGAGAGAGACCATGTTCATCCTATGCCTCCTATGGATTGATAAACCTTAGGTCATCCACTTGAGGGAAATTTGCTATTGTCCTATAAACCTCTGCACTTGGAGGCCCAACAACGTCTACAAGAAGAAGGTTGTGTAGTAGACATCAGCCGTCAGCAGACACTGGGTTATGTCCCCCTGGTACACCGGGATTGGGGTAGGGCTCTAGGTGTGGGTGCCCCGACCGTGGTGGTGCCGGACTTGGTGGTGGTCCGCATGGTAGGCCTTCCGGCGGGCACGATGGTGGCGGTGGTGGCTGTATCTCTTGGTCGTGTGGGCGGCAAGAGCTATGTCAGCGGGTGACTCAGGCGTGCTCTGTCTCTGGCAGCGACGACGCCCCGATCTGGACCTGGGGATATGATCTCGTCGAACTTACCCTCAAGACCTCGCGGTGGCGTGGATGGATGGCCGGGCGAAAGCTCTGCGCTTGATCACCATTGACGGTGACGCCTGCGGGAGTCATTCTCTTTATGAAGACGTTGTCTTGGGGCTCCTCTCCGTGTCCGATTTCGGGTGAAAACCTTTTGTCCATCTTGGACAAGGCAAATATAAAAGAAAAATGAAAAAAAAAGGTATGTCGAGTGCTTAGTCTCGGCACTCGACACACATTTTGTGCAAAGTTTTCATTTCTATTTTTATCTTATTTCCATTCGAAACAAGAAATGTATGAAAATTTTAGAACTGCCATAAAACTTAACAAAAGTATTAGTGCATATGAAAAAATGTGCAACATGTTCTAGAAACCATTCCATTTGGTATAAAAAAATCAAGGCTTTTTTGAAAAATGTTCATCATGCATTCAAAAAATAGACAATGTGTATTTTACAAAACTGTTCAACTTGTTTTTTGAAAATGTTCAATGTGTGTTAAAAATTCATCATGTACAACTAATCTTACATTTTTATAGACTACGAACACGTGTAACATTTTTAATACATTTCCAGGAAAAATTACAATTAGGCAATAATTTTAAATACATGTTGAACAATGTACAATAAATTTGGTCCTGAATGAAACACGGTCGAACGTGGCAGATCGCTCTTTTCCTCTTGTCCCTAGCGGCTGCAACCCTAGCCGCCGCCAGGAGAGGCCGATCATCCAACGCCGTTCTCCGGCGGCTCCCCCCCCCCCACCCCCCCCCCACCCCCCCCCCCACCCCCCCCCCCTAGGTTTTTAGGTTGTTCATCTTCTTTAATTCGGCGGTGGCGATGACGGCGCTGAATAAATTCTTTACTTCGGTGGCTGCGTCGAGTTCGGATGAGGTGGTGATTCGTCATTCTTTTCTTTGGTGGCTGTTGTGCTGGTGTTGGAGGCAGGTGACGGGCGTTGGTGTCATGCTCAGAGATTTTCTGCTATCTTTTCAGTTTTGTCATGTCGGTCTTTACGTGACTTGTAGCTTGTTCTTTGTGATATGAATGAGACACGTATTATTATGCAAAAAAATAAAATAGAGAATATGCATAATAATTTGTACTGTAATACACATGTTGAACTGTTTAAGTACACGTAAATTTTAGGGGAAAAAATCATATTTACCTCTTCAAGGTACACAATAATGAAACAGATTAGACATTTGAAATAAAATGGTGCCGAGTGGCTACCTCCTTCCGTCAATTACACAAAGCAAAAAACTTTCCTTCTTAAATCTGCTTGGTGCTAGAGACAAGCGATAGACAAATTGTTATATATGTATTTCTAGCTGGAACATGAACATAAAGCAAACATTGGCGTGATGGCTAGCTGTTTCGGTCTACAAAAAGTTGGTCTGGGTTTCGTACCACCAGACGCGCAATTTATATTTTGCTGTTACTTTTTTTCGCCCACACTCTAGGGCAAGATGCCATGTCCTCGGTCTGGGCTCACGCTCACACTTACACAGGGCAGGACAGGGGCCCGCTCAGATGTGACAAAGACATAAGAGGATTTCAATCGACATGCAAAGAAATAAGGAACGAAATGATATTGAGTACGGAAGGAAATAAGAGGGGATTTGAACATACATGTAAAGACCAAAGAAGGAAAGAAATTGAGTCCTTGTGACAGGAATATAAGGAAGGAGCGCTCTTTCCAAGCCTTCTATATAAATCTCAACATGACAGAGAAAATTAAGAAAGAAAAGGAGACCACGCCTTTTCTAATTAAAATGGATTTCTGAAGATATAAGAAAAGAAAGAAATTCAAGCCTTCAAGATAAGGAAGGGAGTCTATGCACACCACGCCTTCTAATTAAAAGAGATTCCCGAGAGCATGCATAATCAAAGGAATGGTAGTTAACTCTTACTCCCTCCATTCCAAATTACTCGTCGTGGTTTTAGTTTAAATTTGAACTACAACCTTGAACTAAATAATTTGGAACGGAGGGAGTAGATCTAATTAAAATTAAAATGAGATTACAAGCTGGGCATATTGGTAGTTGGAATATAGCAGGGTTTTTATTTTTTTAAAGCTTGTTAGCTGGTTTATTATCCCTCATTCTCGAGTACTCCTAGTTCTTTAAAAAAAGAACAATGCATACATTTAAAAGATGGTCTACTGGAAAGAACTTCAGGTTAGGGATATTTGACAATACTTATTGTTTTTTAAAGAAACATTAGTCATTAATGTAGTGTTGACGTAGTGTTGTTCATCTGCTGCTGAATTCTTGCTGGAAATATCAGGGGACAGAGAGAACAACCAGCCTGTCTAACAATACGAAAAATCAGACAACTAAACTATATAGAGAAGCGTGTTGTACCTTGGGTGAGAGAATCTTGAATGCTATACATTTTTATTAACAACACATAAATACATACAATCACATCAAGAAAGATACAAAAAATTTAGGAAGGAAGAGAATGTGAGGATTTGCTGCCCGGTGCTCACGACTCACCTTGGTGAGAAGGGCACTGAGCTTGCCGTCTTTCCAATGCTGAGGACGACCTTGCTAGCAGGTCAGTAGGGCGAGTGGAGGAGACCCTGGCGGTGCAAGAAACCCTAAAGTGAAGGGTGTTCGCGAGTGTGCAACGTTTCGCACGCGCGTAAGCCAGCGTTCCTCCAAGTTGTGGTACCACCAATGTCCACTTTGCAAGATATGTGACTAAAATACAACTTAGGTGCAATTTGTGGTACCAAATATGTTCACACCTCTATGAACTAGTAAGCCCCTTTAATCAGATCCTGAGAAATAGTATAATAAATAAATGAATAAAATCAGAGGCACTGTAGAGAATATCGTTGCAATATCCTGCTCCTTTTTTCACAACACTAGAGGATTGTTGCAATATTTTGTACGTATTACCATACGTGCACAAGTTGTTGCAATATGTAATAGTTATTGCAACACAACTAAGGTGAGGCAAAAAGTCGCCCTATTAGCACCAATACATGTTTTGTTGCAATAAGAAGCCATGCACTTTGCAACAGTATCTATGGCTAGCGCCACATGTCAGAATTGTTGCAATATATGTCTAAATATTGCCACAGAGATTTATAGTGTCGCAATACCTGGTCTTTATAGCAACAAAATGACCACTTCATGCAACAGGTCGCAACTGTTGCAATATCACTACCATATTGCAATGCTGATGCAGTTTGTGGCAATACGTGGCTTCTATTGCAACAAAAATGAGTACCTAGCGTAACCGAACGAAACTGTGGCAATATGTACATCCTATTACCATGAATTGGAACTTTGTGGCAATATATCATTTTATTGCAACGAAATATAGTTGTAGCAATAAATTTTGTTGCAATAGAACGGAATCCTTGTAGTGAGCTCCTTAGTCCTTCTTAGGTAACTAAGGATAATTTTGACCGTTGTCTAGTGATCTATTCCTGGATCACTATTGTACCTGATGACCCACAAGTATAGGGGATCAATCATAGTCCTTTCGATAAGTAAGAGTATCAAACCCAACGAGTAGCAGAAGGAAATGACAAATAGTTTTTAGCAAGGTATTCTCTGTAAGCACTGAAATTATATGTAATGAGTAGTTTGATAGCAGGATAATTTGTAACGAGCTAGTAACGGTAACGGTAACAAAAGTGTAGCAAGATAGCCCAATCCTTTTGAGGCAAAGGACAGAGACCAAAACAGTCTCTTATGATAAGCAAAGCGTTCTTGAGGGTACACGGGAATTTCATCTAGCCACCACTAGTACGCGTCGGTTCTATACAAAACAGTTTTTAACCCCTTTCCGCGATGGCATTTGGAACCATCGCCTAGTGAGTGATGGCGATTGGGGGGGGCCTTCCCACATGACCTAGAAACCGTTGGGGATAGGGAGCCTTGATGCATATAGTTGTCACTATATAACTGTTTCCGGTATCTCGAATATCCCAAACGCTTCATCCTTGCTACTTGTTTGTACTAGCATTGCCATCGCAGTCGGAGTTTTGTGGTTTTACCTAACACTACAGGAATCAGGAACTTTGCCACCAGCCATGGTGGAGGGCAAAGGCACGAATGGCGGACGGCAAAGAGGGCTGACGACAAAGTTCTTGATTCCAGTAGTGCAAAACAAGGCAGATTCCAGGCACAGGAGCTTTTGAGGGAGGTTCTAGGCACGGAAGTTTTACGATGCCTGGCACATCACAAACAATTCAAGATTATAAACCGTGTACGATAGGTAGACAATCACACACATTTGGTTTTCCCGCACCATATGTGATAGTGTCTGACATCACACACGCTTTGCAAACGGCAACTGTGTGCATTGTTACACACGGTTTCTCTCTGTGAACCATGTCGGATTATGATGTATATCGCACATGATGTGCTTTATTAATCATGTGCGCCATAATGGCCTTCACATAGTAATTTCGCCCTAATTTAATTGCAGCTATTTAAAATTGTACCCAATTTAAACTTGAAAGTAGGCTATAGCTTTACTCATATCCATCAGGTTCAAACAACCAATGCATTATTCGATTCAAAGGTACATATGTTTAAGAATTACATAAGCACCAAATAAAGAATGATGAACGAGGGTTCTATACTTGTACAATTACAGATGGAGAAAGAGGCGACAGACATTCCGGTTGGTGAACAAGGTGAAGCAGAATGGCCCTATTGTGCTCTCCTCGATGCAGAAGGCATGCAGGACTCTTGTACAACCCCTTGTGATGGCCGGCCGCCAATCATGTAGTTTGGGAGGTAATCTTGAGTAAACTGCTTCAGGATCCACTACAAAAGAAAATAGATTCAGACATTGTCATCTAACACAACTTATTACGAACAGTAAAAGGAAAGTTACAAGGTTCTTACTTACCATCCTGTAGTTCACTTTTGTCTTGCATAAAGTGTAAACAAATAGTTTGATTGACATCTTTTGACCCATTTTAATAACAATCTTTATCAGTTTCCTCACTTTATGTTGGTTCATGAATATCTCATTGCCCCATACGTAGAAAGGGTCGAAGTGTGGATCTTTGGCAATGATATATGTACCTAAAAGCACCAAGGTAATATTAGAAGCTAAACAACAATTGAAAAATGATGCAGTACAACACTCACTCCATCCCATTATATAAGATTTTATTACATGTATATCTAGACATCATTAGAACATTAAGATAACACTCTTCCTTATTGCTATGTAGCCTGGGATTGCATATTTAGTCATTCAGTACAATGCATGTTGCTATGTAGCCTCGGATATATTAAATATGGCCCTAGTTAACCTACTGATAAATGGGCTACAAATATATTCAGTGAAATGTCCGATTCAACGATTAATCCCTTATTAGCCCCAGGCTATATACTACCAGCTACCGATATCCTGAATAGTGGGTACATATAAGCAATGCGATGAAACTAACCTTGATGGAAAACAACACTATTCTCAATATTGTCCGGCATGAGTACATATAAAGGCATGTTAAGCACAACAGCTAAACATCAACCAAATATATCCCTGGTAGACAACATAATCTACAAATGATAGCTTCAGTGTGAAGGCTTAAGAACGCTAGTTAAGCAAAACAAGAAGTGGAAAGGTGTGTTAACTCCATCAGGCATAACATTTAAAAACAAGCAAATAGTCATTCAAACTGGTATTGTGCAGGTCTAAAGTACACTAGTTATTGATAAAAAACGAAAAGCCATGTTAACTGCAATATCCTTAACAGCAACCAAATATCATAATTCATAGTGGCATGGTTGAAACTGTTATTGGTTAAATTGCACGGCAAATACTTGCACATATAGAGCACCACATTGTGAAGAACTGAAATAAACAAGTCATAAGGCCATCTCTAGCCGATCATTAAAAAGTTAAAGGACTAAAACCCCTAGTGGATCCCCTAAACTTAAGGTTGTAAACTTCAATTTGATCAAGTTCAAAGCAGGTTCAACCGAAAGTAGCATGCATTCAAACATAAACATAGATAGTTTTGCATAATCGAATATAAAAATAAATTTAAACTAAGCTAAACTACTTTTGGTCGAAGTAGAGGTCGAGCCAATCCTTCCTTGTCATGTACGGTGTGCCGCGAGCCGGGTCCGGGCCGGTGCCGTCATCCGGGTCGCTGGGGAAGGCACACCTCCACTCGTCGACGTCGATCTCCTCGTCGTCGAGGCCTACCTCGACCCCCTCCGTGCCGCCGCCTTCGACCTCGTCATCCGAGGAAAGCGCGATAGCCTCGCCGCCCTCCACGCCGCCGTCCTCCACGTCGCCGTCGTCATCACCTTCGACCTCTCAATTACCCACAAACGCCCACAGACACGCCCAGGCGTGTCCGCGGGCACTAACCGGGCACGCCTCCTATTTGCCAGTCTGCATCCGCGTATTATCCAGCGCCTTATATACATACTACACATGCAACGTTGATCTACTCTACGTGATAAGATGACGAACAACAAAAATCGGCTACAAAGGAACACAAGATCGACTGCAAACGGACATTAACAAACTTTGTCAATGGACAAGTTCTTAAACTTCTACAACTAAAAACAATATAAACATTAAGTAGGGGAGGATCACCACTTCCTCGCCGGGCCTTTGCCCTTCCGGTCACCGGCGCAGCTGTAGGTATCCGCGGCTGGTGAAGGTTCTTGGTCATCTGACGAGGAGGTGCAGATGTCGCCATTGTCAGTGTCAGAGTCAAAGAGGACGATGAGCCCCTTCATCCGATGGACCACCCTGTCCTGCTCCCGATTCAACCTGGCGACCCGAGCGTCTTCGCCGCTGCCTCCTTCGCCTCACGCTCCGATGCTGAATAGCAAGCTGGAGCGCCTTGGCGTTCTTCCATCTGAGGAGAAAAAAAAAGGCAAGCATCCGTCTCCGTCGTCGTGAGGGACTGGCGGTAGACACATGTAACATCCCAAATTTCCAATTTGGAATGTTATACATTAGATCATCATGCATATCATATTTTATTTGCTTTTGGGTTTTGATCCTAGAAAATTCTAAGAAACTCAAGGACCCACGGAGAGAGTTGGGGATTTCGTTATTCTCACATTTGAGTTTTCTCAAATTTTGAGAATAGGATCATTTGATTTTATTTATTTTATCATCAATTATTTCTATTACAAAAATATGCGAGAGGGAATAAAATGACTTTCCCAAAATATAGAAATATTGAGGGTATAATAAAAAATCAAATAAGATTTATTTTAGAGTTTTTTGATATTTTTTATTTGAATTTAGGAAAAATGCGCGTTTTTCAAAATTGCATTTAGGGCCCAAATAAATGTTCACCTTGTCGGGCTTCATTTTAGAAGCCCGGTAAAATTTATTTCGGGATTTTTGGAGTCCGTTTAGTATTTCTTTTTACTTTTCTTCCGAGCGTAAAGAAAAGGGGAACCGACTTTGGGCCGTACTCGGCCAGGACTCCGCCTGGCCGAGGCCTTTATAAGGCACCGCCCGGGGCCCGAGAGCCCAGCCGCCCCAGCCCCAAACCCTAGTGCCCGCCAGCCGCTGCCGCCGCCGCCGACCCGCCGGAGCCGCGCGCCGCCCGAGGTTCACCACCGCCTCATTTTCTGTGCCATTCTAAAAAAAATATTCCGTTCGTCGTTTTCCTTTTTCGTTGGATTAAATCCGTGATTTTTCTGATCGCGATTTCCGATCCGATTTTCGTTTTTGTTTATCTTTTCGCTCGTTTATCGGAATCAGGCGATTCAAGCGCCTGGAGTTTCGTCTCGAAAACCTCTATCCGAATAATCAACTCAAACAAGTTTTTGCTACTGTAAAATTTGACTTAGATTCAGAATAATAGAACAAAGTTGTTTTCTTTCGCCGTTGACTTTCTTTGTTTCGTTCGATTTGATTTCTTTTGCCAACTGGAGTTCTTAAGTTGAACCTTCCTGTTAAATCTCTTATTTGAGTTTGACCTGTGCATTAGATGAGTACTTATTGTATGCTTGTTTGTCTGCGATAGAGTACCCGAAGTGCGCCGCCTGTTACTTCGAATCGTTAGGTTTCGTGGATCATCAGCAAGGCAAGTAACACTTTGATCATACCTTTTCTACAACCCAGTTTTTCTTGCATTAGATCAATCCTCACATATTACATGATTAGGATCTAATTAAACTGCGGGATGGGAAGTAGATGAGGTAGTACCTATTACCTGTTTATTGTCAAACCTTTGGGAGTTATTTCTGCGTTTGCTTATTATGCCATGCTATGCAAGTAGACGTGGATTGGATGAGTGATATCCATGACAGATGTGAGATTGATAATTAAGGGTTTATCTAAGGTGGCAACTTAAACACACATCTGGGTGGATTGAGGCACCTGGGTATTCCAGGACTTGCATGTTTTTCTTTGGACCGCCACCCAGGCTCAAAGGGATCATGAGATTATTCATACTAGAAACTTCCGTGTGCAGCCACAAGCCATTATGGGCTCTAGCATAGTTGAGTAAGTTGTGCGAACTCTTACAGGGTAGACTAGCAGATGTAGGGGAAAGTAGGTGTACCGGTCTATCCATCGTAAGGTGCTAGTGCTTCTGAAAGACCGTGTCTCGGTCATCCGTTTCTCAAACACCATGTAGTGCGAGAAATCCAACGAAGGCGATCGAGTCTTGTGGGGAAAAGTGTGCAAACCTCTGCAGAGTGTAACAAACTAATCATGGTTAGCCATGTCCCCGGTTATGGACATCTTGAGTATCTAGTACCTGGATTATCATGTGAATCTCAACATATTACTTTCAATCAATTTTGTTGGGTTTAATGATGTTATTTAATTGGGATTGAGAATGCTGTCAACCATTCTCAATGTTTAACAACCACCATGATAGTTAAATAAAATTTATTCCTTTGAGGTAGGGAAAAATTGGCTTTACGCAAAAACTGTAACCATAGAGCTTTCCAACAGCCAAATATGCATGTAGTATAGTTGTTTCATTCCATTACTCTCTATGTGTAACCTTGCCAGCATATTCCATGTGCTGACCCGTTTTCGGGCTGCAACGTTAATGTTGTAGACTTTTCAGACGACGATTAAGGAGTTTTTAGGTCATAGTTCTATACTCAGTGATGCCGTTGGAGTTGATGGACTCACTTATCTTCCATGCCTTCCACTGTTATCATTATTAGATGGCCTTAAGCCATATTTATTGTAACAATTTCTCTTTTGAGACACTCGATGTAATAAGTGTGTGATTGCTACTCTGCTATAAATCCTCCGAGTACTGTGTGGTGTCAGCATTACTGATCCAGGGATGACACCGGAGCATAGAGATCAGACTATTTGAGGTCTGGTCGCTATAGAGATGGTATCAGAGCACACGCTGACTGTAGGACATGACCACTAAGCTAAAGACCTAGATCACTACTCACTCTCTTCTCTTCTGACTTCTCATCTTTTCTACTCTTTAGGATGGCGGATGCAAGGAACAAGTTCACCCAACCGGACGAAGATACACCCTTTGGACGCCACTTGAAGGAAGTCACTAGATACCTGAACATAGGAGTACCAAGCTTCACGGGAACCTACAACGCCACTTTACCTGAAGAAGAGCGCTGGATGATTCAAGTTCAAGTTCCCGGAAGGACGTTCATGCCAGTCACTGAGCCCATAGAGTTTTCTTTTGACGCACCAACTTGGAGTCTAGGAAAGAGTATGGCAGCTCACATCGCCATGGAACACATTGGAGAAGTCTACCGCAAGGATCTCAAGGATACTATCTACCAGATTTGTGGGCGCCGAGAGGAACACTGGGAGATGATTAGCACCAGGAAGGATAGATCAATTGCATCTTTTATCCAAGAGTTAAACCAGCACATTCGACGACAGGAGAATCAGATGTGCGCCGACATGATAGATCTGAAGAAGGCTAAGACTACAATCAATGAACTGGAGGAAGAACTCAAGGCTACACGTGAAGGTTATGAAGAAGAAATAGAAGTATTGGTGGATAAGAATGCCGACCTAACTATGAAGCTAGCAGTATTTATGGGAGGCCCGACACCAGTAGATGAAGACGAAGAACCCAAGGAGATTAGCCCGGAAGACTACATCATCATCGACGGCACCAACTCGGAAGCAGATAGTAGCGATGATGACTATGTTGATGAAGCAGGAGCAGATATCATGGAGTCTACGACCGTAGAATATTTCTAGTAGACCACCTCATCAGTAGTAGTAGTCCACCATATAAATATAGTAGTCCGAGCACTTTGCGATAGCTAGATCGATTGTATGCCTTTGTTTGTTTGAATGAAGTGAATTGGTTGCTTTTGCCTCATGTGCATATGGGTAGTGTTTCTTCCTTAGACCCCCTCTATTCTTATATCTCATCTTTTCTAAACCCTCAGATGCCTCCGAGACGTGACCTCGGAATTTCCTTTCCACCGGAGCTCACCCAGCTGATCCAGCAGAAGAACACATTGATGCAGTTGCTAGTCCAAAATCAGAATCAGGGGAACAACAACAACCCACCACCACCACCACCACTTGTTGACCACCTAGCCCGTTTTCTTAGGCTGAATCTGCCGGTGTTTTCTAGTAGCACCGAGCCGATAGTAGCAGATGATTGGCTCCGCAAGATAGCTAGGGAGTTGACCACAGCAGGATGCACAGATGCGGAGAAGGTGAAGTTTGCCGCACATCAGTTAGAAGGACCCGCCGTATCATGGTGGGAGAATTTCATAGCCACCTTCCCAGTCGATACTGTCACATGGGACCAGTTTTAGCAGGCTTTATGTACTTCCCATGTTTCAGCAGGAGCAATGGCTATGAAGAGGCGTGACTTTCGTAACTTGCGCCAAGGAGGACGGACAGTTGGCCAGTATGTGGAGGAGTTTAGTAAGCTAGCACGTTATGCCCCAGATGACGTTGCTACGGATGCAGCTAAGCAGGAGAAGTTCCTGGAAGGACTGAATGATGAGTTGAGTATGCAGTTGATGGTAGCCACCTTCAACAACTACCAGGAGTTGGTAGATCGTGCTCTTATGATTGAAGGGAAGCGGCAGCAAATTGAGAACCGCAAGAGGAAGTATGTACAAGCAAAGTATAATTCAGGAGCTCAGCAGAAACCACGTTTTACCCCTAGACTGGGAGGACATTTTCAGCATACCCATGGAGTAGGTAGCTCGCACAATCACAATGGCACCAAGAATGGTAATGGGAATGGAGGAAGCAATGGCCAGAACCGCAACAACCCATCAACCCCAGCCAAGAAGGACCTGAGCCAAGTCACCTGTTTCAAGTGTTCCAAGACCGAACATTATGCCAATGAATGTCCTGAAGGCCAAAACGGCAATGGAAGCTCTGGAAAGAAGCCGAACCCTTTCAACAGGGGACAAGTGAACCACGTTAATGTGGAGGAAGTTGAAGCTCAGCCCGATGCAGTAATAGGTAAGTTTTTGGTTAAGTCATTTACTGCACTCGTTCTTTTTGATACTGGTGCATCGCATTCATACATATCAAGGGGATTTGTGGAAAAATATAGCCTACCCATTAGGGTTCTTAAAACACCTATGCTAGTAAGCTCACCAGGAGCAGAGTACATGGCCAGTGAAGGATGATTTCAAGTGCCATTAAGTATAGGACGACATGTTTTCCCAACAGATTTAATTATTCTGGAATCTCAAGGTCTGGATGTGATTCTTGGTATGGATTGGCTGTCGATGTATGGAGGAAACATCGATTGTGCTAGTAAGTCAATTTTTCTTACCACACCAGAAGGTAGAAGGATCAAGTATGTATCCCGGCATATGCCAAAAAGGACCCAAGTAAATTGCCTAACAGGAGTTGTGTAGGAGGAAGTACCAGTGGTAAGGGATTTTCCTGATGTATTTCCAGAGGAGTTGCCAGGCATGCCACCGGATAGAGATATTGAGTTTTTGATTGAGCTATTGCCAGGCACAGGGCCAATATCAAAGAGACCATATAGGATGCCAGCAAAGGATTTGGTGGAAATCAAGAAACAGATTAAGGAATGACTGGATAAGGGATATATTCGCCCAAGTTCTTCACCTTGGGGATCACCAGTACTACTAGTGGAGAAGAAGGATGGATCGTTAAGGATGGTTGTTGATTATCGAGGATTGAGTGAAGTAACGATCAAGAACAAGTACCCACTACCAATGATCAACGATCTGTTTGATCGATTGCAAGGAGCAAAGGTATTTTCCAAGATCGATTTGCGATCAGGGTACCACCAGTTGAAGATTCGAGAACAAGATATTCCGAAGACAGCTTTTACCACCAGGTATGGGCTGTATGAGTATACCGTTATGTCATTTGGTCTGACTAACGCGCCGGCCTATTTTATGAACATGATGAACAAAGTGTTTATGGAGTTTCTGGATAAGTTGGTCGTAGTGTTCATAGATGATATCCTGGTTTATTCGAAGAATGAAGAGGAGCATAAGGAGCATTTGCGTTTGGTACTTGGAAAGCTCAGAGAACATCAATTATATGCCAAGTTCAGCAAATGTGAGTTTTGGTTGAAGGAAGTAGGATTCCTCGGACATGTTATATCTGGAGAAGGTATAGCAGTAGATCCCGCTAAAGTTGAAACCGTGACCAAGTGGGAAGCCCCAACAACAGTTGGAGAGATCCGGAGTTTTCTTGGACTCGCAGGATACTACCGGAGGTTTATTGAGAATTTCTCAAAGATTGCGAAGCCTATGACAGAGTTGTTGAAGAAAGATACCAAGTTCATATGGACTGAGCAGTGTGAGGCTAGTTTCCAGGAGTTAAAGAAACGCTTGGTTACCTCACCAGTGTTGATTTTGCCAGACCAGACCAAGGATTATGAGGTGTATTGCGACGCTTCACGTCGAGGACTTGGAGCAGTGCTTATGCAGGAAGGGAGAGTTGTTTCATATGCCTCAAGACAACTGAAGCCCCATGAGATGAATTATGCTACGCATGATTTGGAGTTAGCAGCCATAGTGCATGCTTTGAAGACATGGAGACATTTCCTCATTGGAAATCATTATGAGGTGTACACGGATCATAAGAGTTTGAAGTACATTTTCACACAGAAGGAGTTGAATCTCAGACAAAGGAGATGGTTGGAGCTCATCAAGGATTATGATATGAAATTGCATTATCACCCTGGAAAGGCTAATGTAGTAGCTGACGCATTAAGCCGTAAGAGCCATGTCAATATGTTAATGACGGGAGAAATACCCAAGGAGTTAGCAGAAAACCTTCGTGAACTATGTTTGGAAATAGTTCCGAGAGACTATGTAGCAGCGTTGGAAATTCAGTCAACTTTGATGGACAGAATCAGGGAAGCTCAGAAGACTGACAAGGAGATTGCTTCCATAAAGGAGAAAATGAAAGAAGGAAAAGCTAAAGGATTTCGCGAGGATGAGCACGATACCCTATGGTTTGAAGACCGTGTCTATGTGCCCAATGACCCGGAGATCAGGAAGTTAATTCTGCAAGAGGCACATGATTCACCCTATTCGATTCACCCAGGGAATACCAAGATGTATCTGGATTTGAAGGATATTTTCTGGTGGACCGGAATGAAGAAAGACATAGCAGAGTATGTAGCAGTTTGTGATGTATGCCAGAGAGTAAAGGTAGAGCATCAGAAGCCAGCAGGATTGTTACAACCATTGCCGATACCCGAATGGAAGTGGGATAAGATAGGCATGGATTTTATCACGGGATTGCCCAGGACTCGTTCAGGCTATGACTCGATTTGGGTTGTAGTCGATCGATTGACGAAAGTAGCTCATTTCATCCCAGTAAAGACCACTTATACCAGTGCTAAGTTGGCAAAAATATACATGACCAGAATAGTATGTCTGCATGGGGTTTCGAGGAGTATCGTATCAAATAGAGGAACCCAGTTTACCTCAAAGTTCTGGAAGCAGTTGCACGAAACTTTGGGAACCAGGCTAGAATTCAGTATAGCTTTTCATCCGCAGACAGATGGACAGACTGAGAGAATCAATCAGATTTTGGAAGATATGCTGAGAGCTTGTGCGCTAGATTATGGATCTAGTTGGGACGATAATTTTCCATATGCAGAGTTCTCTTACAACAATAGTTACCAAACCAGTTTGAAGATGGCCCCTTTCGAAGCTTTGTACGGAAGGAGGTGCAGGACACCATTGTCATGGGACGAAGTTGGAGACCGTCAGTTGTTTGGACCTGACTTGGTTAAGGAGTCTGAACAGAAAGTGAAGTTGATTCGCGATAGGCTCAAGGTAGCCCAGTCCAGACAAAAGAGTTCTGCAGATTCTAAACGCAAGGAGACAGTTTATGAAGTTGGAGACAGAGCTTATCTTCAAGTATCTCCACTTCGGGGAGCAAAGCGTTTTGGAGTTAAAGGGAAGTTAGCACCACGATTTGTAGGACCATATCGAATTTTGGAGCGTATGGGAGAAGTGGCCTACAAGTTGGGATTGCCCGAAGAATTGTCAGGAGTTCATGATGTATTCCACGTTTCTCAGTTAAAAAAATGTCACACGGAGATGGCTGACGTACCGTTAAGAGATACAGTGCCTTTGGAAACTATTCAGTTGGATAACGATTTGACCTACGAGGAGAAACCAGTTAAGATCGTCGAGTTTGCCAGCCGAGTTACCCGCAGCAAAGTTATCAAGTTTTGCAAGGTTCAGTGGAGTCACCACACGGAGGATGAAGCCACCTGGGAATGAGAGGAAGATTTGCTCAAAGACCACCCTCACCTATTTTCTAGCCAACCCGAATCTCGAGGGCGAGATTCATTTTAAGGGGGGTAGGTTTGTAACATCCCAAATTTCCAATTTGAATGTTATACATTAGATCATCATGCATATCATATTTTATTTGCTTTTGGGTTTTGATCCTAGAAAATTCTAAGCAACTCAAGGACCCACGGAGAGAGTTGGGGATTTCGTTATTCTCACATTTGAGTTTTCTCAAATTTTGAGAATAGGATCATTTGATTTTATTTATTTTATCATCAATTATTTCTATTACAAAAATATGCGAGAGGGCATAAAATGACTTTCCCAAAATATAGAAATATTGAGGGTCTAATAAAAAATCAAATAAGATTTATTTCGGAGTTTTTCGATATTTTTTATTTGAATTTAGGAAAAATGCGCGTTTTTCAAAATTGCATTTAGGGCCCAAATAAATGTTCACCTTGTCGGGCTTGATTTTAGAAGCCCGGTAAAATTTATTTCGGGATTTTTGGAGTCCGTTTAGTATTTATTTTTATTTTTCTTCCGAGCGTAAAAAAAAGGGAACCGACTTTGGGCCGTACTCGGCCAGGACTCCGCCTGGCCGAGGACTTTATAAGGCGCCGCCCGGGGCCCGAGAGCCCAGCCGCCCCAGCCACAAACCCTAGCGCCCGCCAGCCGCCGCCGCAGCCGCCGCCCCGCCAGAGCCGCGCGCCGCCCGAGGTTCGCCGCCGCCTCGTTTTCCGTGCCGTTCTAAAAAAATCCGTTCGTTGTTTTCCTTTTTCGTCGGATTAAATCCCCAATTTTTCTGATCGCGATTTCTGATCCGATTTTCGTTTTTTTATCTTTTCGCTCGTTTATCAGAATCAGGCGATTCAAGCGCCTGGAGTTTCGTCTCGAAACCTTCTATCCGAATAATCAACTCAAACAAGTTTTTGATACTATAAAATTTGACTTAGATTCAGATTACTAGAACGAAGTTGTTTTCTTTCGCCGTTTGACTTTCTTTGCTTCATTCGATTTGATTTCTTTTGCCAACCGGAGTTCTTAAGTTGAACCTTCTGGTTAAATCTCTTATTTGAGTTTTACCTGTGCATTAGATGAGTACTTATTGTATGCTTGTTTGTTTGTCTGCGATAGAGTACCCGGAGTGCGCCGCCTGTTACTTCGAATCGTTAGGTTTCGCGGATCATCAGCAAGGCAAGTAACACTTTGATCATACCTTTTCTACAACCCAGCTTTTCTTGCATTATATCAATCCTCACACATTGCATGATTAGGATCTAATTAAACTGTGGGATGGGAAGTAGATGAGGTAGTACCTATTACCTGTTTATTGTCAAACCTTTGGGAGTTACTTCTGCGTTTGCTTATTATGCCATGCTATGCAAGTAGACGTGGATTGGGTGAGTGATATCCATGACAGATGTGAGATTGATAATTAAGGGTTTATCTAAGATGGCAACTTAAACACACATCTGGGTGGATTGAGGCACCTGGGTATTCCAGGACTTGCCTGTTTTTCTTTGGACCGCCACCCAGGCTCAAAGGGATCATGAGATTATTCATACTAGAAACTTCCGTGTGCAGCCACAAGCCATTATGGGCTTTGGCATAGTTGAGTAAGTCGTGCGAACTCTTACAGGGTAGACTAGCAGATGTAGGGGAAAGTAGGTGTACCGGTCTATCCATCGTAAGATGCTAGTGCTTCTGAAAGACTGTGTCTCGGTCATCTGTTTCTCAAACACCATGTAGTGCGAGAAATCCAATGGAGGCGATCGAGTCTTATGGGGAAAAGTGCGCAAACCTCTGCAGAGTGTAACAAAATAATCATGGTTAGTCGTGTCCCCGGTTATAGAAATCTTGAGTATCTAGTACCTGGATTATCATGTGAATCTCAACATGTTACTTTAAATCCATTTTGTTGGGTTTAATGATGTTATTTAATTGGGGTTGAGAATGCTGTCAACCATTCTCAATGTTTAACAACCACCATGATAGTTAAATAAAATTTATTCCTTTGAGGTAGGGAAAAATTGGCTTTACGCAAAAACTGTAACCATAGAGCTTTCCAACAGCCAAATATGCATGTAGTATAGTTGTTTCATTCCATTACTCTCTATGTGTTACCTTGCCAGCATATTCCATGTGTTGGCCCGCTTTCGGGCTGCAACGTTAATGTTGTAGACTTTTTAGACGACGATTAAGGAGTTTTTAGGTCATGGTTCTATACTCAGTGATGCCGTTGGAGTTGATTGACTCACTTATCTTCCAAGACTTCCGCTGTTATCGTTATTAGATGGCCTTAAGCCATATTTATTGTAACAATTTCTCTTTTGAGACACTCGATGTAATAAGTGTGTGATTGCTACTCTGCTATAAATCCTCTGAGTACTGTGTGGTGTCAGCATTACTGATCCAGGGATGACACCGGAGCACAGAGATCAGACTGTTTGAGGTCTGGTCGCTACAACACATGCACGGAGACCCATGCACGCAGCCTCTCGCAGCGTGTAGCATGCTACTCCAATTCCGGAGTTCGCGTGCAGTCGGCGGTGCGGGGACAAGCACCCACCACTGGCCGTGTGGAGGAGCGGCCGGCATGGGAAGGAGACAACGCGGGGGCTGTGCGGACTATGCTGTCCTGGCGTCGCTGCGTGCGGGCCGGTGATGTGTACTACACAACCTTCTTCTTGTAGATGTTGTTGGGCCTCCAAGTGCAGTGGTTTGTACGACAGTAGCAAATTTTCCTCAAGTGGATGACCTAAGGTTTATCAATCCGTGGGAGGCGTAGGATGAAGATGGTCTCTCTCAAGCAACCCTGCAACCAAATTGCAAAGAGTCTCTTGTGTCCCCAACACACCCAATACAATGGTAAATTGTATAGGTGCACTAGTTCGGCGAAGAGATGGTGATACAAGTGCAATATGGATAGTAGATAATGGTTTTTGTAATCTGAAAATATAAAAACAGAAAGGTAACTAATGATAAAAGTGAGTGAAAACGGTAATGCAATGTGTTGAAACAACGCCTAGGGTTCATACTTTCACTAGTGCAAGTTATATCAACAATAATAACATAATTGGATCATATAACTATCCCTCAACATGCAACAAAGAGTCACTCCAAAGTCACTAATAGCGGAGAACAAACGAAGAGATTATGGTAGGGTATGAAACCACCTCAAAGTTACCCTTTCTGATCGATCTACTCTAGTGTCCGTAGTAAAATAATACGAAGCTATTCTTTCCGTTCAATCTATCATAGAGTTCGTACTAGAATAGCACCTTAAGACACAAATCAATCAAAACCCTAATGTCACCTAGATACTCCAATGTCACCTCAAGTATCCGTGGGTATGATTGTACAATATGCATCACGCAATCTCAGATACATCTATTCAACCAACACAAAGAACTTCAAAGAGTGCCCCAAAGTTTCTACCGGAGAGTCAAGACGAAAACGTGTGCCAACCCCTTTGCATAAATTCATGAGGTCACGGAACTCGCAAGTTGATCACCAAAACATACATCAAGTGGATCACGTGATATCCCATTGTCACCACAGATAAACACATGCAAGACATACATCAAGTGTTCTCAAATCCTTAAAGACTCAATCTGATAAGAGAACTTCAAAGGGAAAACTCAATCCATTACTAGAGAGTAGAGGGGGAGAAACATCCACTAGTAGGGAAAAGGCTAGCAGCAACGCGGGTTTTAGGCCTATCAGCAGCGCGGGTACCCGCGCTACCAATAAGGCGCTACAGCTAACTCTTAGTAGTAGTGCTGCCTGTACCCGCGCTACCACTATTGACTACAGCAGCAGCGCTTTTCAGGAACGCGCTGCTATTACTTAGCTGTAGCGATTTCCCGGTCCAGTGCTACTGTTATATCTTTCACCATTTCCCCATTCCGGCTTTGATAAACTGCAATTTCCAGATACTAGGTACTACTAGATATCAATTTCATAAAGCATTATAGGTACTAGGTAGTACTCCCTCGGTTCGAAATTACTCGTCGTGGTTTTAGTTCAAATTTGAACTCAAACCACGACTAGTAATTTGGAACCGAGGGAGTACTAGATAACAATTTCATATATACTCAACATGCATCCTCAAGCAATACAAGGTGACATCGACGACAATCATCATATTTAGTTCTAGATGATATCGACGACGATCATCATATGTAGTTCTACATGATATCGACGACGATCATCATATGTAGTTCTAGATGATATAGCCACATACACGTATGTAGTTCTAGATGATATCGACAATGATCATCATCCTCAAGCCTGGGCGGTGGGTGTTCCTGATAGTAATTAGGATGGCCTGTCCAGCACGAAGATTCTTGCCAATGAGGAATCTCTTCCACCCAACCGAGTTCAAGTATGTGCGACCATCTGTGCCCATGCGGTAAGTACATGTGGTGATGGAGCCCCTTGCGGTAAGGCGTAGTCCAACTGAGTCTTCTTCATCGGGCTCGATATCACAACTCACAGATAGGTTCTTTGGCAATCTCTGAATAAGAAAAACATATCAATTAATAAATAGCCTAAGCATGTGATCAGACTCTACACTAAAGTATATCATCGACTAGATTCCACAAAGAATATCATTGGACTCTACACTAAGCATATCATCGGATTCACTAAGCATATAATCGGATAATTTGCATTTGTAAGTATAACAATAAAGCATATATATATATATATATATATATATATATATATCAAATTACTACATGCAGTACGTATAACATACCATTTCATGCCGATCGACCATGGTACTTGTCAGGCGGGTCACGAATGGCACCCCGACAAAGTCATCACGTGGCGGAATTATGTCCCATAGGTTGCACACCTCCTCCTCGCTCAGCCTCATTCTTTGAGCTATGATGGCTTCATAAAGTGGGTTCTCATCATCTTCATTGAGTGGGTCCTCATTATCTTCATCATCTTCGTCATCTTCATCATCTTCCACCAGGTTGATATAAATGACAACCAGCTTGGGTCTTTCTCCTCTGAAGGAGAATCTGATCAACTCACCACCAGTAAGACACATGCGAGCGAGGAAACGGGCCCATCCATCTCCTCCAATCTGCGACATATTGCGTCCTTTCTCGACCTCCATAGTGTACGGCCCCCCAGGAGCCTCAAATGTCAAAGTGTCTCCTGTCAGCTTGTTGAATTTCAACCTCACATTGCATAGGACGATCTGTGTAACAAAAGAAAAATGACACAATGCAGTAATGCCAACACTAAAAATAAAATAGTTGTTACATTTCATCTAATTTCTTACCGCCGCATGACGAAAACTCGGATGGAAGTAGATGCCGAACAGCTTGCCAGTTGCAAGGCTGCTCGCGCACCTTGACTTGCACAGTCGACATAGTGGTGCTGGTGGTGGCGCCATTTTACTAAATCAACTAAATCAAAATGTTCTAAATCAACTAGCCTACTAAATCAACTAGTCTACTAAATAAACTAAATCAAAATGTTCTAAATCAACTAGCCTACTAAATCAACTGAATCATATCAACTAAATCGACTAAATCAACTAGCATACTAAATCCACTAGCATACTAAATCAACTAAATCAAAATGTTACATATGAAAGCCTACTAAATCAAAATGTATCAAGGAGGAGGGACAAGGAGGGGCGACTCGAGGAGGGAGAAGATAGTAGGACGGAGGAGGAAGGCGGAGCGAGGAGGGGCCGGCCGGTGGCGAGTGGAGGGAGGACGGATCAAGGAGGAAGGCGGAGCGAGGAGGGGGCGGCCAGCGGCGAGTGGAGGGCGGACGGAGGAGGAGTCCGGTGCCGAGTCCAGCGAGGAGGATGAGGCTACAGCGGTGCAGATCGGGGGAGGGGTGACGGGGGAGGACCGGCCGCGCGGGGGGTGAGGAGGAGACCGTGATCGAGTGTGTGTGAGTGTGATATGTGGATGAGGCGCGCTAGTGAGATCTGTAGTTAATTTAGCAGTAGCGATTATTGCCAGAATGCGCTGCTGCTACATTACGTAGCAGTAGCGCTGTCTATTTTAATGCGCTGCTGCTATAACTGGCCTCGCGGTGGCGTTGTGGGAATTTTAGCAGTAGCGCCGCTTGGAGTGCGCGCGCTACTGATAAACTTGTTTCAGCAGCGAGTTTCCACAGCCCGCGCTACTGCTACTTAGCAGCAACACCTGATTTTATAGCGCGCTACTGGTAAGATTCTGTGTATAGGATTTTCCCTAGTAGTGATCATAAGATCCAACTATAATAGCAAAGCTCGCGATATATCAAGATCGTACCACCTCAAGAACACGAGAGAGAGAGAGAGAGAGAGAGAGAGATCAAACACATAGCTACTGTTACATACCCTCAGCCCCGAGGGAGGACTACTCCATCCTCGTCATGGAGAGCGACGGGATGATGAAGATGGCCAGCGGAGAGGGATTCCCCCCTCCGGCAGGGTGCCGGAGCGGGTCTAGATTGGTTTGCGGTGGCTACGGAGGCTTCTGGCGGCGGAACTCCCGATCTATTCTGCTCCTCGATGTTTGGGGATATATGGATATATATAGGAGGAAGAAGTACGTCGGTGGAGCAACGAGGGGCCCACGAGGGTGGAGGGCGCGCCCAGGGAGAGTGGGCGTGCCCCCTGCCTCGTGGCTGCCTCGTTGATTGCCTGACGTATACTCCAAGTCTCCTGGATTGCTTCCGTTCCAAAAATAACTCTCCCGAAGGTTTCATTCCGTTTGGACTCCGTTTGATATTCCTTTTCTTGGAAACACTGAAATAGGCAAGAAAACAGCAATTTGGGCTGGGCCTCCGGTTAATAGGTTAGTCCGAAAAATAATATAAAAGTGTATAAGAAAGCCCATAAACATCCAAAACAGATAATATAATAGCATGGAACAATAAAAAAATTATAGATACGTTGGAGACGTATCAGCCGGGAGGGTGCAGCTCTGGTGTTTGCTTTGCGCTGGCGCGAGAGCTGCGGCGACGCTCCAGATCTAGAGCTGTCGCTGGTCTCCACCTTGGACTGCTCCAGTGCAATGCGAAGGGCCATCTCCTCCTTGTAGTCGAGCTCGGAGTTGGAGTCGCTGCCCAAGCTGGTCATCGTAGTAGATGGGACTGGAATCGAAGAGGGAGAGGAGTAGACGGAGCAAGGGATAGTGAGCTAGGGTTTGGAGCAAGGCGCGTGGGTTGGGTATTTTTGTGGGATAGCTTTGGGGTTGGTGGTGGGCTGGACATGTCAGGCAGACGGGCCCGGACCACCCCATATCCGCCCTATATTTGGGTTGGATATGAGGGGTGCCGACCATCCCAGGCGTTTTTCCGTGGTTTGAGAGGTCCGGTTGGGTTGATTTTTTTTACCATTCAGTGACCGGATGACCTGCCCATGCATTTCAGATGGGTATAAGAGGCCTGGCTGTATGCTATAAACAAAGCCTTCCAAAATTTGTTGCTGGTGGGAACCATTTTCATGGGCAAATAAGAAATTTTTCTTCCCCATCTCACCAACAACAATTGATGAAAACTCAAGCTTGCTTTGAACTTGATTTCCACAATGCTTACTAGCACGGTTTCAACTAACGAAATCAAAATACAACTAATTTGTCGAATCGTAAATATCTAGTGTTGCCTCTTCCTATATTTGGAAGTGACCTCAGAGACGAGATTCTTCGGGTTCTTCCACTTCCACAGTCAGGAGGTCTATGAACACATGTGTGTCTTCGTTGCGGGACTAAGCTACAACGCTGCCAAGGCGGTAGTTGTCATGAAGGCAAGGTAGTGCTGGGCGGCGGGGAAGCGCTCCATCCCAAGAGTTGATTGAGCCTGATCGAGCCAATCCTCCTTGACCCACTTAGACCACGATCAAGCCCTCTCACAGAACTTTCTCTCGGCACGGTCCTCTTCGGTCTCGCAGGGGAAAGATCCGACAGGAGGGCTCCACTGCCCTGCATGGAAGATGTGGGTGGTTGTGGTGCCGACAACAAAGATGGGTGAGTAGTGGCGCCCCGAGGAGGCGGGCCGGTTTGTATACACGCAAAAGGGAATGCTCCGGCAGGAAACGGGGTTAGAATTGACGGTCGTGGTAGGTAAATGGGTGCGACACGCGTCATTTGTTATTAATTGGTGCTCTTCTCAGTGCAAAAGTGGTTGCGCTATCGCCAGGAGTCAAGGTGGCAAACATACGGATGACTGCATCATTGGCAGGACTGGATATAGAAGGAAGAAGATGGCATCAAACTTCACTCCTTCGCGAGCGGTTGGGTCTGGTGCCCGCTCCATATCAAAACCCCTCCAGCCTACAAATTTATAGGCTCGCATGATCGATTTGAAGCGGCCTGCAAGAAGTATGGAGGCCAAGGTCGTTATGGAGACTCTACAAGACCTAATTTTGGGCCTCGAACAAAAAACTACGGTTAGTATAGTGATTGGCGACATATGACTTGACTTTGGTAGAGCTATCAGATGATCTCATTAAGACCGCTAGTTCTTTGCCATTATTTCTTCTCATGTCCCCCTTTTCTGGGTAGGCTCCTTTGTTTACTCCTAACATCTACAAGCATTATATTTTATTTTGTTGTGAAACTGCATACATTATAGTTGTCCCCGCTACAGCCGCTAGTAAAGGAGTTCAACGGGGAAGTAGAACTTTGAAACTAAGATAATGAAAATGGTCACAAAATCGTACATGTAGTCACGTACAGGTGCCAAATAGTGTTGCACTACCATAGGCAAAAAGTCACTTTGGAACCCGGGTGCATTGGAGCCCTATTTTTTGAACTGTGCCAAAATACTATTTTGAAGTTTTAGAAAATTCTGAGAACAAATCAACATGTTTATATGAATGTATATTACACATGTGTAAATTTTGGTGACGAAATAAGTAACCATGTGAGTTACACAAAAATGACAAAATCGTGATTTTGAAAAAGATAAACAGTGCATGCATTATTCACTACCTGGAGATCACCATTTTGTCATTTTTGTATAGGTCGCATACTTACTTATTTCATCACCAAACTTTACACATGTGTAATATACATCCATATGATCACGTAGAATTTTTTTCAGATTTTTTTGAAACCTTAAATGTGATTTTCAAAGTATTTAAAATAAGGTCCTCCAATACACCCGGGTTCCAAAAATCCACTCTACCATAGGTCCTTAGTTGTGCCAGATATCAAACATTTCACAAGACGTCATGTTCCGCACATAGGGATCAGACGTTGACCACACACAAAATCAAGTTGGCGTTGTGATCCGGACCATTTACCATTCTACGTAATTTTGGTTGTTTGTTCGATCAGTTTTATTATATGCTAGCGATGGGCTGAACAGTTCTTTCACTTGTTTTTTTCTTCTTGCAACTACATTAATTTTTACAAATGGTGACGATATTTTATACAATGTTCTTGAGTTTAAAAAAATGCACACAAATGTTCAATAATTGTAAATTATTTTAAAATATTACAGAAATTTAACATCTTAAAGAATTTTTAAAAATTTCACATTTCTTTTTTAATGAAAATCAATTTCACAAAATCTCATGAATAAGAAAATAATTGCGAATTTCAAAACGTTTTCAATTTAAAATAGTTCAGGAATTTAATATTTTATAAAAACTAATGTTAATGAACTAAAAAAATCTCCAATTTTAGTTGAAGCATTTAAAATTTAAAAGGTGTTCATGAATAAAAAATAGAAAAGGGAAAGTTTCTAAGAAAAAAATAAAATAAATAGAAAAATAATATTAAAAAATGAAATGCAAGAGAAAAAGAAAGACGAACAGAAAAGCCCAAGTAAATCAAGATATTCGTAACAACAGAAGCAGGAAACAATACAGTGTCTCGAGTGGGACGGCCCATATAATCACCGGAAATGGGTGTTTAGGTTTTTTTTAGTAACATGCGTGTTTGGGTTCACACACCCAGCCTTACACGCGGAATATTTACCCCTCTTCACACGGCTCTCAATTGCATTTAATGTTTTTAGAGGAACTAAATTTAATCAACCCATTTCTTTGAGGCATGCAAGCTATGGCGGACATTCTAGAACAATCTCGGCTGCCCCACCAGCCCATAAGGACAAATGTACCGGTTGCCAATTAGCCATCATATTTAGGAATGAAATTTAATCATCTCATTACCACACCGGTTTTTAAAGAAAAAAAATAAATGCCAAGCTCCAACACTGCACACAAGCATTAAATATTTACTTACCCAATTTCAAATTAATTAAAGATCTAGATATATTCCAAGTTAAACTTTTGACAAAGTATACAGAAACATGTGCTAAAATATACACTATCAAATATATAGAGTACGGACATATATTTAGAAATTCATGTTGTAGATGTCGATAAATATTTTGGTCAGTTTTTGTTTCAATTAGGACGAATTTAATTTTTAATTAATTTAAAATAGAGGGAGTGTGTAGAATATTACATTGCTATGTTTATTTTTTTCAAGGTAACAAACCAACATGTGTTTGTCAGTATCTATATGAAAGTATATATCAATATCTTTATGAAGGAGTGGTGGACCCTGGCCCTTGCCAGCGGGAGGGATCTTGCCCCCATTAGGTGTTTTTGTGAGTTTGTGTACGGTTTGTATTTTGTTCAGGAAGACCATGTGATGGTGTCACTCTAAAGATGGAATAAGATTCTCCCCACCTAGCGCCAATTTTAGTGATGCATCTAACGTCATCGAAGGGCATGTGGTGGTGTGTCTTCGGCAGATCTCATTAGATTCAGTCGGTGCTAGTGTTTGGTGGATCTGCATGGATCCAGTATGTGTTCATCTTTGTCGTGTGTCTTCATGTTGGATCCTTTCGATCCATAGTTCTCTTCATAGGCAACGTTTACTGTTCTGGTGCACTGATCCCGTGGGGCCTTAGCACGATGACTTTCCGACTATCTAATACAACAAGTTTGGCGTGACTCTGGTGATGGAGGGGCGATGACGACGGTGCGTCTTTGGCTCGTTTCAATGCTGACGTGGCATGATTAATAGATAAAAAATTTCCTCGCAGAAAAAGATACCACATGGGAAATGTGGAAAGCTATCTTTAAGATAAAAAAAATTCTAATTATATCTAAGATGATGCTGAGAGCTAATTAAGTGAAAGTTTCCTTTTGTGCCACAATACCATTATGCCTTCTCTGATCAGATAACCTATTCACTGTCCAGCACCTCATTAATGGAAATGTCATAAATAAATTTTGCAATCACGAACAAAAGGCACTTTTTTATATCATTCAATCTCAGCCCATACTACTACAATGGGAGTACATGAATTGCTAAGATGGCAAGGGGTTGCAAAACAAGCACCAACGTGCATAATCAATCCTACAAAGAAAGAAGGAAACATCAAGCAACGTGATTGAAGAGGCAGACTGGGGTGGCGACACTTGTGTCGATCTTGCAGTCGAGCCTCAGTTACATTTAGGGCTAGAGAGGAGAACGTCTACCGGTAATGACTTGGATATCATCCTGGCGTGCAACCTAAGCTCATCCCCATCGCGGTCAACCTCCTTTATGCTGACCCACGCAACAAAGACCTTCACCTTAATGCCTTCGAGACCGCTGATCAAGTCATTTTTTATGTTTCCGGCGACCCGAGTGCTGTAGTGGATGTCGTACTCGCCGTCGACACGCAATTGGCATTCATCGGAGAAGTGTACCTCAAAGGATCCGTCTGATTGGAGCTCGTAGTCATGCACTCCCTGCGGGAGGATGCCCTGTGGGAAGCCATATCGCCCTAGCATTTCGTACACCGTCGGCCTGGCTGCAAGGGTTGGGGCCTTGGCCAGGGTGGCAGCGGTGACAGTGAGAAGGATAGCTACTATTGCCATGAGGAGGAGGGTAGTGTGCTTCACCATTGTTGGTGCTCTAGCTCAGGCTGACAACTAAAGCTTTGCAGATATATTTGTGTGTCAATACAAAAATATGCAGGCTATATATAGAGAGATAAATTTATAAATATTTGGTATACAGTAAATGTGTATTCAGTACTCACCAAAGTTAATAGGAAATATACTCCTACTAAAAATATTCTCATATAAATTAGATAAATATAAGATATATATGCTCATTAATTTTTCAAATCGTAGCAACAAAATAAACATTTAATTCCCTCTAAAAAATCTTTACTGTACATTCATTGAGGTGGAATTAAATATGTCTCTTATTTTAGCGGAAATTAATTTTCTACTTTAATAACATTCACCAAGTTCTTCTCAAAGGTCCCGATAAAACCATTCAAGGCGACACCCAATGCATGTGGCCTCTACCGGCAATGTATAGGCCATGACACCCAACATGTACGCTGGTCAAGCTATTTTTTAACAGATAGATCAACACCTAAATTCTAAATTTAAAAATATCCATCAATAAACTACCACAATTTAGAGACATTAAAAATGTGCACTTTCCCAGCCATCTCAAGCCATTAGCCTTTGTGACCGTTGGATCTTTAGGTTTGGCTGTTTTCCGTCGTTTGATTTCCCGTGAACCCCGCGTAGCCTAACATCCGTCGCTAGGAACGAGCGCTATCGTGGCGGGCTGCTGCTACGATAACAATTTTGGGAGCCTCCTGTGAATCGTTGTCCGATGTGGGCCAGCCAGCCCATCTAACATCTCCATCCACCCGATCCAGAGCGAGGATAGGCTCGGGCGTTGCTCGATGCACGGTCAGCTCGGTCGGCATATCCAGCTAGAGGATCAGACCGGTTGAGCGGAGCCTCACACGCCCTTCTCGACCGCGGGGTGGGACCATGCGTCAAGATGGTTCGAGCCTCTCGGACCGGATGCCGATGAAGATGGAGGCGAAGCATCAGCGGACTCTTCGGCGACGAAGGCGAGTAAAACTGATCCCCATGATTGAAGAAGGTAATCAATCGTCAGTTGAAGGGGCATTCATCATCGATGATGTGCGCCACTCACGGCGACTACTAAATGGAGGTAAGCGTTGCTTCCTTTGAGCCTGCATCGAATCCATTACCCGTGCCTGCATATATACTTCCTCTTCATCTTGCACAGCCATGGTGCTTGGGTAGGTTGCGCTCTATCTGCATTATTTCCTTACCTGATCCTCCTTCTACCCATCAACATTGTCCTGAACCTCCCTCTCCCAATTTTGTGCAGGTGCTACTCATCTTCTTTGTGGTCGATTCATTCAGGATCTTGGGTGTATAGAAAATGCAACCGAATTCATTACGTGTGCCTGCAGATGGTGTTCATTCTTGGAAATTGGTTTATTTTGATTTGGTCATTTTATTTAATTGACAATCTGATGGCTCCAGGAAAGGTGATAATTTCGCTTTGACTACCATACTTCATGTTTCCATGTTTTAGCATTTATCTGTTGCTTAGATATATTATATGTCTTCATACCATGGAACTGTTTATTGCGCCACAGTTATTTACAAAAGAACAGGAAAATGTGCAACAGAAAAATGTAGCCACCCATCGAGTGTTAGTGCTGTCAAAAGGTACCATTCTGCTTTTATCCCGGTGCGCCTTTCTGCCATTGCTTTGTTCCCCGCATTCCCCATTTTATGTAAATTGCAACACGGATTGACAATAATGCTCCTTTCAAGCATGGTTATTCCAGCAGCGAGTTTTTTTTTTTGCGATTATTTTAGCAGCAAGCTTGGATGGTGTTTAAACTTAGGAGCCTTATAAATGTAACATCTGAACCTCTTCTTAATCAAACCATGCCCTTCTCATATTTAAAAACTTTTATTATGAGCTAAATAATGTAACATGGCTTCTACATGAATTTTCGTGATGGAGCGATCTCAGGAAGAATACGAGATTGGCAATTCTCACTTCTTACAGGGAATATAAACCTCAGTTCTTACCTTGCTGTGAAACTGAGATACTTAGTTAAGAATTACTGGTCACCTCCGGATGGGAGACGAGTTTTTATGCTTGTCACTGTTCAATTTAATTTCCAATTAAAATGTACATGTGACGGATTTGTCGAAGCAGGTTTCTTGGACGTCTACATTAGAAAGTACACAATGAGAATTTTTCAAGTCTTGGATTCAGTCATTGCTAAGTTTGTTTTGGCCAACTTGAATGTTTCTTGGCATAGATATGCTTATATATTAGAACATGCTAACGGGGGGTGTTTATGAAGGAAATATGCCCTAGAGACAATAATAAAGTTATTATTTATTTCCTTATATCATGATAAATGTTTATTATTCATGCTAGAATTGTATTAACCGGAAACATAATACATGTGTGAATACATAGACAAACAGAGTGTCACTAGTATGCCTCTACTTGACTAGCTCGTTAATCAAAGATGGTTATGTTTCCTAACCATGAACAAAGAGTTGTTATTTGATTAACGAGGTCACATCATTAGTTGAATGATCTGATTGACATGACCCATTCCATTAGCTTAGCACCCGATCGTTTAGTATGTTGCTATTGCTTTCTTCATGACTTATGCATGTTCCTATAACTATGAGATTATGCAACTCCCGTTTACCGGAGGAACACTTTGGGTATTACCAAACGTCACAACGTAACTGGGTGATTATAAAGGAGTACTACAGGTGTCTCCAATGGTAGATGTTGGGTTGGCGTATTTCGAGATTAGGGTTTGTCACTCCGATTGTCGGAGAGGTATCTCTGGGCCCTCTCGGTAATGCACATCACATAAGCCTTGCAAGCACTGCAACTAATATGTTAGTTGTGAGATGATGTATTACGGAACGAGTAAAGAGACTTGCCGGTAACGAGATTGAACTAGGTATTGGATACCGACGATCGAATCTCGGGCAAGTAACATACCGATGACAAAGGGAACAACGTATGTTGTTATGCGGTCTGACCGATAAAGATCTTCGTAGAATATGTAGGAGCCAATATGGGCATCCAGGTCCCGCTATTGGTTATTGACCGGAGACGTGTCTCGGTCATGTCTACATTGTTCTCGAACCGTAGGGTCCGCACGCTTAACGTTACGATGACAGTTATTATGAGTTTATGCATTTTGATGTACCGAAGGTTGTTCGGAGTCCCGGATGAGATCAAGGACATGACGAGGAGTCTTGAAATGGTCGAGACGTAAAGATTGATATATTGGAAGCCTATGTTTGGACATCGGAAGTGTTCCGGGTGAAATCGGGATTTTACCGGAATACCGGGAGGGTTACCGGAACCCCCCCGGGAGACTAATGGGCCTATTGGGCCTTAGTGGAAAAGAGAAAAGGGAAGCCCACTAGCTGGCCGGCGCCCCCCTAGAGTCCTATTAGGAATAGGATAAGGGGCCGGCCCCCCTTCTCTCTCTTTTCCCCCCGGGAGTCCTAATAGGATTAGGATTGGGGGGAGGAGTCCTACTCCCGGTGGGAGTAGGACTCCCCTGCGCCTCCTCTCCCTTGGCCGGCCGGCTCCCCTCCTCCAACCTTTATATACGGGGGCAGGGGGAACCCCAAGACACACAACTTGATCCTTGAGATCGTTCCTTAGCCGTGTGCGGTGCCCCCTGCCACCAAATTCCACCTCGATCATACCGGTGTAGTGCTTAGGCGAAGCCCTGCGTCGGTAGTACATCAAGATCATCATCACGCCGTCGTGCTGACGGAACTCTTCCTCGACGCTTTGCTGGATCGGAGCCCGAGGAACGTCATCGAGCCGAACGTGTGCTAAGAACTCGGAGGTGCCGGAGTAACGGTGCTTGGATCGGTCGGATCGGGAAGAAGACATACGACTACTTCCTCTACGTTGTGTGATCGCTTCCGCAGTCGGTCTGCGTTGGTACGTAGACAACACTCTCCCCTCTCGTTGCTGTGCATCACCATGATCTTGCGTGTGCGTAGGAAAATTTTCGAAATTACCACGTTCCCCAACAGTGGCATCCGAGCCTAGGTTTTATGGTTTGATGTAATCTGCACGAGTAGAACACAAGTGAGTTGTGGGCGATACAAGTCATACTGCCTACCAGCATGTCATACTTTGGTTCGGCGGTATTGTTGGTTGAGACAATCCGGACCAACCTTACGCATACTCTTATGCGAGACCGGTTCCCTCGACGTGCTTTGCACACAGATGGCTTGCGGAAGACTGTCTCTCCAACTTTAGTTGAACCAAGTGTGACTACGCCCGGTCCTTGAGAAGGTTAAAACGGAGTCTATTTGACAAACTATCGTTGTGGTTTTGATGCGTAGGTGAGATTGGTTCTTGCTTAAGCCCGTAGCAGCCACGTAAAACTTGCAACAACAAAGTAGAGGACGTCTAACTTGTTTTTGCAGGGCATGTTGTGATATGATATGGTCAAGACGTGATGAGATATAAGTTGTTGTATGAGATGATCATGTTTTGTTGAAGTTATCGGCAACTGGCAAAAGCCTTATGGTTGTCTCTTTATTGCATAAGATGCAAGCGCCAAATAATTGCTTTACTTTATCGCTATGCGATAGCAATAGTTGCAAGAGCAATAGTTGGCGAGATGACCGTGTGACGACACATTGATATAGATCAAGATGATGGAGATCATGGTGTCATGCCGGTGATAACAGAGATCATGACAGTACTTTGGAGATGGAGATCAAAGAAGCAAGATGATGATGGCCATATCATGTCACATATTTTGATTGCATATGATGTTTATCTTTTATACATCTTATTTTTGCTTTGATTGACGGTAGCATTATAAGATGATCTCTCACTAAATTATCAAGAAGTGTTCTCCCTGAGTATGCACCGTTGCCAAAGTTCGTCGTGCCCAGACACCACGTGATGATCGGGTGTGATAAGCTCTACGTCCAAATACAACGGGTGCAAAACAGTTGCACACGCAGAATACTCAGGTTATACATGACGAGCCAAGCATATACAGATATGGCCTCGGAACACGGAGACCGAAAGGTCGAGCGTGAATCATATAGTAGATATGATCAACATAACGATGTTCACCATTGAAAACTACTCCATCTCACGTGATGATCGGTTATGGTTTAGTTGATTTGGATCACGTGATCACTTAGAGGATTAGAGGGATGTCTATCTAAGTGGGAGTTCTTAAGTAATATGATTAATTGAACTTAAATTTATCATGAACTTAGTCCTGGTAGTATTTTGCAAATCATGTTGTAGATCAATAGCTCGCGTTGTTGCTTCCCTGTGTTTATTTTTATATGTTCCTAGAGAAAAATGTGTTGAAAGATGTTAGTAGCAATGATGCGGATTGGATCCGTGATCTGAGGTTTATCATTGCTGCACAGAAGAATTATGTCCTTGATGCACCGCTAGGTGACAGACCTATTGCAGGAGCAGATGCAGACGTTATGAACGTTTGGCTAGCTCAATATGATGACTACTTGATAGTTTAGTGCACCATGCTTAATGGCTTAGAATCGGGACTTCAAAGACGTTTTGAACGTCATGGACCATATGAGATGTTCCAGGAGTTGAAGTTAAATATTTCAAGAAAATACCCGAGTTGAGAGATATGAAGTCTCCAACAAGTTCTATAGCTAAAAGATGGAGGAGAATCGCTCAACTAGTGAGCATGTACTCAGATTGTCTAGGTACTACAATCGCTTGAATCAAGTGGGAGTTAATCTTCCAGATAAGATAGTGATTGACAGAATTCTCTAGTCACCATCACCAAGTTAGTAGAACTTCGTGATGAACTATAATATGCAAGGGATAACGGAAACAACTCCCAAGCTCTTCGTGATGCTGAAATCAATGAAGGTAGAAATCAAGAAAAACATCAAGTGTTGATGGTTGACAAGACCACTAGTTTCAAGAAAAGGGCAAAGGGAAGAAGGGGAACTTCAAGAAGAACGGCAAGCAAGTTGCTGCTCAAGTGAAGAAGCCCAAGTCTGATCCTGAGCCTGAGACTAAGTGCTTCTACTGCAAAGGGACTGGTCACTAGAAGCGGAACTACCCCAAGTGATTGGCAGATAAGAAGGATGGCAAAGTGAACATAAGTATATTTGATATACATGTTATTGATGTGTACTTTACTAGTGTTTATAGCAAACCCTCAGTATTTGATACTAGTTCAGTTGCTAAGATTAGTAACTCGATACGGGAGTTGCAGAATAAACAGAGACTAGTTAAGGGTGAAGTGACGATGTGTGTTGGAAGTGGTTCCAAGATTGATATGATCATCATCGCACACTCCCCATAATTTCGGGATTAGTGTTGAACCTAAATAAGTGTTATTTGGTGTTTGCATTGAACATGAATATGATTTGATCATGTTTATTGCAATATGGTTATTCATTAAAGTCAGAGAATAATTGTTGTTCTGTTTACATGAATAAAACCTTCGATGGTCATACACCCAATGAAACAAGTTCGTTGGATCTCGATCGTAGTGATACACATATTGAAACCAAAAGATGCAAAGTTAATAATGATAGTGCAACTTATTTGTGGCACTGCCGTTTAGGTCATATTGGTATAAAGCGCATGAAGAAACTCCATGCTGATGGGCTTTCGGAATCACTTGACTATGAATCACTTGATGCTTGCGAACCATGCCTTTTGGGCAAGATGACTAAAACGCCGTTCTTCGAAACAATGGAGCGAGCAACAGATTTGTTGGAAATCATACATACTGATGTATGTGGTCCGATGAATATTGAGGCTCGCGACAGGTATCATTATTTTCTGATCTTCACAGATGATTTGAGCAGATATGAGTATATCTACTCAATGAAACATAAGTCTGAAACATTTGAAAAGTTCAAAGAATTTCAGAGTGAAGTGGAGAATCATCGTGACAAGAAAATAAAAGTTTCTACGATATGATCGCAGAGAAAAGTATTTGAGTTACGAGTTTGGCCTTCAGTTAAAAACAATGTGAAATAGTTTCACTACTCACGCCACCTGGAACACCACAGCATAATGGTGTGTCCGAACGTCATAACCGTACTTTATTGGATATAGTGCAATCTATGATGTCTCTTACCGATTTACCAATATTGTTTTTGGGGTCATGCATTAGAGACAGCCGCATTCACGTTAAATAGGGCACCATCAAAATCCGTTAAGACGACACCTTATGAACTATGGTTTGGCAAGAAACCAAAGTTGTCGTTTCTTAAAGTTTGGGGTTGCGATGCTTATATGAAAAGTTTCATCCTGATAAGCTCAAACTCAAATCGGAGAAATGTGTCTTCATAGGATATCCAAAGGAAACTATTGGATACACCTTCTATCACAGATCCGAAGGCAAGACTTTTGTTGCTAAATTCGGAAAATTTCTAGAGAAGGAGTTTTCTCTCGAAAGAAGTGAGTGGGAGGAAAGTAGAACTTGACAAGGTAACTGTACCTGCTCCCTTATTGGAAATTAGTACATCACAGAAAACTGTTTCTGCGACACCTATGCCAATTAGTGAGGAAGCTAATGATGATGATCATGAAGCTTCAGGACAAGATACTACTGAACCACGTCGATCAACCAGAGTGAGATCCGCACCAGAGTGGTACGGTAATCCAGTTCTGGAAGTCATGCTACTAGATCATGATGAACCTACGAACTATGAAGAAGCGATGGTGAGCCCAGATTCCGCAAAGTGGCTTGAGGCCATGAAATCTGAGATGGGATCCATGTATGAAAACAAAGTATGGACTTTGGTTGACTTGGCTGATGATCGGCAAGCAATTGAGAATAAATGGATCTTCAAGAGGAAGACGGACGTTGATAGTAGTGTTGCTATCTACAAAGCTAGAATTGTCGCAAAAGGTTTTCGACAAAGTTCAAGGTGTTGACTACGATGAGAGCTTCTCACTCGTATCTATGCTCGAGTCTGTCCGAATCATGTTAGTAATTGCCGCATTTTATGAAATCTGGCAAAAGGATAAACAAAACTGCATTCCTTAATGGATTTATTAAAGAAGAGTTGTATATGATGCAACAGAAGGTTTCGTCAATCCGAAAGGTGCTAACAAAATGTGCAAGCTCCAGCGATCCATCTGTGGACTGGTGCAAGCATCTCGGAGTTGGAATATACGCTTTGATGAGTTGATCAAAGCATATAGTTTTATACAGACTTGCGGTGAAGCCTGTATTTACAAGAAAGTGAGTGGGAGCACTACAGCATTTCTGATAAGTATATGTGAATGACATATTGTTGATCGGAAATAATGTAGAATTATTCTGTAAAGCATAAAAGGAGTGTTTGAAAGGAGTTTTTCAAAGAAAGACTTCGGTAAAGCTGCTTACATATTGAGCTTCAAGATCTATAGAGATAGATCAAGACGCTTGATAAGTTTTTCAATAAGTACATACCTTGACAAGATTTTGAAGTAGTTCAAAACAGAACAGTCAGAGAAAAGTTTCTTGCCTGTGTTACAAGGTGTGAAGTTGAGTAAAAACTCAAAGCCCGACCACGGCAGAAGATAGAAAGAGAATGAAAGTCATTCCCTATGCCTCATTCATAGGTTCTATAAAGTATGCCATGCTGTGTGCCAGATCTATTGTATACCCTGCACTGATTTGGCAAGGGAGTACAATAGTGATCTAGGAGTATATCACTGGACAGCGGTCAGAATTATCCTTAGTGAAATAAGGATATGTTTCTCGATTATGGACGTGACAAAAAGGTTCGTCGTAAAGGGTTACGTCGATGCAAGTTTTTGACACTGATCCAGATGAATATAAAGTCACAATCTGGAAAGTGGGAGCAATTAGCTAGAGTAGCTCAGTGCAGAGCATTATAGACAAAGAATTTTGCAAAATACTTACGGATCTGAATGTGACAGACCCGTTGACTAAAATTATCTCACAAGCAAAACATGATCACACCTTAGTACTTTTTGGGTGTTAATCACATAGATATGTGAACTAGATTACTGACTCTAGTAAACCCTTTGAGTGTTGGTCACATGACGATGTGAACTATGGGTGTTAATCACATGGTGATGTGAACTATTGCTGCTAAATCACATGGCGATGTGAACTAGATTATTGACTCTAGTGCAAGTGGGAGACTGAAGGAAATATGCCCTAGAGACAATAATAAAGTTATTATTTATTTCCTTATATCATGATAAATGTTTATTATTCATGCTAGAATTGTATTAACCGGAAACATAATACATGTGTGAATACATAGACAAACAGAGTGTCACTAGTATGCCTCTACTTGACTAGCTCGTTAATCAAAGATGGTTATGTTTCCTAACCATGAACAAAGAGTTTTTATTTGATTAACGAGGTCACATCATTAGTTGAATGATCTGATTGACATGACCCATTCCATTAGCTTAGCACCCGATCGTTTAGTATGTTGCTATTGCTTTCTTCATGACTTATACATGTTCCTATAACTATGAGATTATGCAACTCCCGTTTACCGGAGGAACACTTTGGGTACTACCAAACGTCACAACGTAACTGGGTGATTATAAAGGAGTACTACAGGTGTCTCCAATGGTAGATGTTGGGTTGGCGTATTTCGAGATTAGGGTTTGTCACTCCGATTGTCGGAGAGGTATCTCTGGGCCCTCTCGGTAATGCACATCACATAAGCCTTGCAAGCACTGCAACTAATATGTTAGTTGTGAGATGATGTATTACAGAACGAGTAAAGAGACTTGCCGGTAACGAGATTGAACTAGGTATTGGATACCGACGATCGAATCTCGGGCAAGTAACATACCGATGACAAAGGGAACAACGTATGTTGTTATGCGGTCTGACCGATAAAGATCTTCGTAGAATATGTAGGAGCCAATATGGGCATCCAGGTCCCGCTATTGGTTATTGACCGGAGACGTGTCTCGGTCATGTCTACATTGTTCTCGAACCGTAGGGTCCGCACGCTTAACGTTACGATGACAGTTATTATGAGTTTATGCATTTTGATGTAACGAAGGTTGTTCGGAGTCCCGGATGAGATCAAGGACATGACGAGGAGTCTCGAAATGGTCGAGACGTAAAGATTGATATATTGGAAGCATATGTTTGGACATCGGAAGTGTTCCGGGTGAAATCGGGATTTTACCGGAATACCGGGAGGGTTACCGGAACCCCCCCGGGAGACTAATGGGCCTATTGGGCCTTAGTGGAAAAGAGAAAAGGGAAGCCCACTAGCTGGCCGGCGCCCCCCTAGAGTCCTATTAGGAATAGGATAAGGGGCCGGCCCCCCTTCTCTCTCTTTTCCCCCCGGGAGTCCTAATAGGATTAGGATTGGGGGGAGGAGTCCTACTCCCGGTGGGAGTAGGACTCCCCTGCGCCTCCTCTCCCTTGGCCGGCCGGCTCCCCTCCTCCAACCTTTATATACGGGGGCAGGGGGCACCCCAAGACACACAACTTGATCCTTGAGATCGTTCCTTAGCCGTGTGCGGTGCCCCCTGCCACCAAATTCCACCTCGATCATACCGGTGTAGTGCTTAGGCGAAGCCCTGCGTCGGTAGTACATCAAGATCGTCATCACGCCGTCGTGCTGACGGAACTCTTCCTCGACGCTTTGCTGGATCGGAGCCCGAGGAACGTCATCGAGCTGAACGTGTGCTAAGAACTCGGAGGTGCCGGAGTAACGGTGCTTGGATTGGTCGGATCGGGAAGAAGACGTACGACTACTTCCTCTACGTTGTGTGATCGCTTCCGCAGTCGGTCTGTGTTGGTACGTAGACAACACTCTCCCCTCTCGTTGCTGTGCATCACCATGATCTTGCGTGTGCGTAGGAAAATTTTCGAAATTACCACGTTCCCCAACAGTTTACTGTTTACTTTATACATTTTCCTTTTACTTTACTAAATGGCCTTACAAAATTCCCCCAGAAATTTTATTTTATGCGAACACCTGTTTTTCTACGGCAGCAACCAAACATATTAGTCAATTATGAAAATAAGAAACATTGTGTTGTTTTGAGAAGGAATCTTTTATCTTCCTAATCAACTTTTGGTGTTCCCCATTTTGCTACAGATTTGTTTCAAGTCACTATTGCAGAATAATGGAGAGGGAGTAGGCTTTGGAAGCTCAGGTATTTGGTTTGGCTTAAATTTTTTGGCGTCTGAGAAGTTTAGAAGCTGGTAGGTAAGTGCTAATTATATCGTGTTTTGTGTTGATGCTGATGCCTTTTAGATTTTAAGCTTTTTCTGTGACTCAAGGTTACCTTTGACCTTTCTCCTTTTGCATGAATTGAAGATATTGCTGAAGCCTAAGGCTTTGTTGTTGTTGTTGTTGTTGTTGTTGTTGTTGTTGTTGTTGTTGTTGCGGAAGGCTACGCCTATTGCAATTAATGGGAATTACCGGTCATCTGGCATTTTAAAAATATGTCCTGAAATTGTACCATGGTTTGTAAATTTAATCTTTTGAATGAATGATTGTTATATTCATATGCATACATAATTTTTATTTCTTACTTACCTTCTGTCTGTCATTACCCTGTACGCAATTATGTAAACTGCTTTGGTAATTGGTATCCCCCTTAAATATTGTTGTTTTCTGTCAAATTTATATTTACCTAATGTATGATTGCATTGTTCATGGCTATCAGGCTATATCCAACACAAGATTTGAGTCTCCTGCGGATGGCAGCAATGCAACCCACTCTATATCGAGGCAATGTAATTTGAAAATTTTGAAGTTTTATATATTTCCATTTTCTTCTGAAAACTCCCTCTTCGATCACTAACCAATATGCAACTTAACTTTAATGTATATGTATTTACATCAAAACAGACGGACGCAGCAACGCGCGTCATCGATAATCTAGTTCAAAAATAAAACTCACCCAAATTGCTTTGAATAGAACACATATCTTTACAAGGAAAAAAAGGGATCCGGCTTGCCTGCTCCCTCGCCGTGCTCCCATCCGTGCTCCCACTTAATCCTACGGCTGCCTTTTTTCCTTTTTTATTTCTAATCTAATCATCTCCCCCCTGATTTTAAGGGGGTGGGGCCGGGCTTATTTTGTTCCAATCAAATAAAGCCACGTAGACGGGAGCACGGATGGGCACACGACGGGGGAGCAGGCAAGTCTTGTCCGGAAAAAGGAGGGCGCACAAACGATTTTCAACTACAAAATAATTGGCAGAACAAATTAATAGAGATCATATCAACCTATAATAATTGATGTAGTTTTTGATAGCAAATTCTATAATCAACACTCAAAACCATTCTATAGGTAGGCCAAGTCGGGCGACTACCCATGCGTCGAGGGATGGAGAATCCTATCCTCATAATACTTATGTATATTCGCCCGTGCATTATTAATCAATAAACATTACATCAAAGATGCTGGTAAATACTTGAAAATATATCCAAGTTGATAGAGTAACTCCATACCAAACTGGTAATGTGCACCACTGAGTGATGGTGTCGTGTCTAAGGGGCCTCTCTTGGCATCGGTTCTCGGCTTGGTGGGCCTGTCTGAGGACTACTTTGTCGGTTCCATCCTGGGCTACTTTGGGCAGGCCATGACGATATACTTGGCTATTCTGCAAAGGCTTGACATACAAGACAAGAAGACAAAGTCTTGGGGAGTTCTACCTCAATAGACGTAGCTAACCTAGTTGTGGAAACCTGAGGACTCCATGTATGCTTTATATGCTGAGGGTTGGGTTTGTCATAGATCAACTTACAATCTCTCGGTACTTTCTACTTAGTATACACCCCCAACGCAATAAAACAAAAGAACGAAATAGGGTATTATGTCCACCGTGAGAGCCCGAACTTGGGTAAAAACCCTCATTTTTGTTACCATCTTGACAAATACCATACTAAGGATACCCTACCGAGGGATCTGCCTGATTTAGTATTGGGAAACATTGCATGGAAAACAAAAAAAAATATACGCACGCGCAAGATCTCTCAAGGAGATGCATAGCAACGAGAGTTGAGAGTGTGTCTACGTACCCTCGTAGACCGTAAGCGGAAGCATTTGTTAACATGGTTGATGTAGTCGAACTTCTTCGCGCTCCAACCGATCAAGTACCGAATGCACGGTACCTCCGCGTTCTGCACACGTTCATCTCGGTGACGTCCTCCGCCTTTTTGATCCAGCAAGATGGCGAGGTAGTGGATTCATTCCGGAAGCATGACGGCATGGTGACGGTGATGGTAAAGCGATCTATGTAGGGCTTCGCCTAAGCACTACAAAAATATGTCCGGGGTGTAAACGGTGGAGGGGGGCGCCGCACACAGCTAAACAATTGTCGTGGTTGTGTTAGGCGCCCCCTCCCACATATATATAGGTGGAAGGGAGAGGGGAGAGGCCAAGGGGCGCCCCCAAGTAGGCCGAATCCTACTTGGGTTCTTCCCCCAAGTGGCACCCCCTTCCTTATTTGGAGTGCGGGAGGAAGGAAGGGAGGAGGTGTGCCCCCCCCCCCTTTCCTTTCTTTCCCGAGGAGGGAAAGGAAGGAGGGGCCATCCCTCCCCTTCCTTCCCCTAGGGTCGGCTAGCCAAGTGAAGGGACGCACCAGCCCCCTTGTGGGATGGTATGTCCCTCCCTTTGGCCCATAAGGATCATACACTTGCCAGGGGTGCCCGGAATCCCTTCCGCTGACCCAATGAGTACCCGGTGCACTCCAAAACTATTCTGGTGTCCGAATACCATCGTCCTATATATCAATCTTTACCTCTCAACCATTTCGAGACTCCTCGTCATGTCCTTGATGTCATCCGGGACTCCAACAACATTCGTTCACCAAATCATATAACTCATATAACACTATATCGTCAACGAACGTTAAGTGTGCGGACCCTACGGGTTCGAGAACTATATAGACATGACCGAGACACCTCTCCGGTCAATAACCAATAGCGGAACTTGGATGCCCACATTGGCTCCTATATATTCTATGAAGATCTTTATCGATCGAAGCGTTATGACAACATACATGATTCCCTTTGTCCATCGGTATGTTGCTCGAGATTCAATCGTCGGTATCTTCATACCTAGTTCAATCTCGTTACCGGTAAGTCTCTTTACTCATTCCGTAATACATCATCTCGTAACTAACTCCTTAGTCATTTGCTTGCAATCATGTGATGTGTATTATCGAGAGGGACCAGCGATACCTCTCCGAGACTCGGAGTGATAAATCCCAATCTCGATCTATGCCAACTCAAGAAACACCTTAGGAGATACCAGTAGAGCATCTTTATGATCACTCAGTTACGTTGTGACGTTTGATAGCACACAAGGTATTCCTCCGGTATCCGGGAGTTGCATAATCTCATAGTCGAAGGAATATGTATTTGACATTAAGAAAGCAATAGCAATAAACTAAATGATCAATATGCTAAGAGAGCAGATGGGTCTTTGTCCATCACATCATTCTCCTAATGATGTGATCCCGTTATCAAATGACAACTCATGTCAATGGTTAGGAAACCTTTACCATCTTTTGATCACTGAGCTAGTCTAGTAGAGGCTCACTAGGGACACGGTATTTGTTTATGTATCAACACATGTATTTAAGTTTCCGGTCAATACAATTCTAGCATGAATAATAAACCTTTATCATGATTAAGGAAATATAATAATAACCATTTTATTATTGCCACGAGGGCATATTTCCATCAATCTCCCACTTACACTAGAGTCAATAATCTAGTTCACATCGCCATGTTATTAACACCCAGAGTTCACATCGCCTTGTGACCAACACCCAAAGAGTTTACTAGTCAATTATCTGGTTCACATCGCCATGTGATTGACAACCAAAGAGTATCAAGGTGTGATCATGTTTTTCTTGTGAGAGAAGTTCAGTCAACGGGTCTGCCACATTCAGATCCGTATGTATTTTGGAAATTTCTATGTCTACAATGCTTTGCATAGAGCTACTCTAGCTAATTACTCCCACTTTCAATATGTATCCAAATCAAGACTCAGAGCCATCCGAATTGGTGTAAAAGCTTGCATCAATGTAACCCTTTACAACGAACTCTTTATCACCTCCATAATCGAGAAATATCTCCTTAGTCCTTCTTAGGTAACTGAGGATAATTTTGACCGCTGTCTAGTGATCTATTCCTGGATCACTATTGTACCTGATGACCCACAAGTATAGGGGATCAATCATAGTCCTTTCGATAAGTAAGAGTATCAAACCCAACGAGGAGCAAAAGGAAATGACAAGTAGTTTTCAGCAAGTTATTCTCTGCAAGCACTGAAATTATAAGTAATGAGTAGTTTGATAGCAGGATAATTTGTAACAAGCTAGTAACGGTAACGGTAACAAAAGTGCAGCAAGATAGCCCAATCGTTATGAGGCAAAGGACACAGACCAAAACGGTCTCTTATGATAAGCAAAGCGTTCTTGAGGGTACACGGCAATTTCATCTAGCTACCACTAGTACACATCGGTGCTATACAAACGGTTTTTAACCCCTTTCCTTGACGGCATTTGGAACCGTCACCTAGTCAGTGATGGCGATAGTGGGGGGGGGGGGGGTCCTTCCCACACAACCCAGAAACCATCGGGGATAGGGAGCCTTGATGCTATATAAGTGTTTCATGTATCTCGAATATCCCAAACGCTTCATCCTTGCTACTCGTTTGTACTAGCATTGCCATCGCAGTCGGAGTTTTGTGGTTTTACCTAACACTACAGGAATTAAGAACTTTGCCGCCAGCCATGGCGGAGGGCAAAGGCATGAATGGCGGACGACAAAGACAGCTGGGCAAAGTTCTTGATTCCAGTAGTGTAAAACCAGGCAGATTCTAGCCACGGGAGCTATCAAGGCAAGTTCTAGGCACGAAAGTTTTATGATGCTTGACACATCACAAACAGTTCATGATTATAAACCGTGTATGATAGGTAGACAATCACACACATTTGGTTTTCCCGCACCGTATGTGATAGTGTCTGACATCACACACACTTTGCAAACGACAACTATGTGCATTGTTACACATGTTTCCTCTCTGTGAACCGTGTCGGATTATGATGTATATCGCACACGATGTGCTTTATTAACCGTGTGCACCGTAATGACCTGCACACTATAATTTTGCCCTAATTTAATTGCTGCTATTTAAAATTGTACCCAATTTAAACTTGAAAGTACGCTATAGCTTTACTCATATCCATCAGGTTCAAACAACCAATGCATTATTCGATTCAAAGGTACATATGTTTAAGAATTACATAAGCACCAAATAAAGAATGATGAACGAGGGTTCTATACTTGTAGAATTACAGATGGAGAAAGAGGCGACAGACATTCCGGTTGCTGAACAAGGTGAAGCAGAATGGCCCTATTGTGCTCTCCTGGATGCAGAAGGCATGCAGGACTCTTGTCCAACCCCTTGTGATGGCCGACCGCCAATCATGTAGTTTGAGAGGTAATCTTGAGTAAACTGCTTCAGGATCCACTACAAAAGAAAAAAAGATTCAGACATTGTCATCTCACACAACTCATTACGGACAGTAAAAAGAAGGCTACAGGGTTCTTACTTACCATCCTGCAGTTCACTGTTGTCTTGCATAAAGTGTAAACAAATAGTTTGATTGACATCTTTTGACCCATTTTAATGACAATCTTTATCAGCTTCCTCACTTTATGTTGGTTCATGAATATCTCATTGCCCCATACGCAGAAAGGATCGAAGTGTGGATCTTTGGCAATGATATATGTACCTAAATGCACCAAGGTAATATTAGAAGCTAAACAACAATTGAAAAATGATGCAGTACAACACTCCCTCCATCCCATTATATAAGATTTTATTACATCACTAGTAGAAAAAGGGGCTTTGGTTCAGCCAGAAAAGAGCATTAATACCGGTTGCATTACGAACCGGCACTAATGTGAGGCACATTAGTCCTGGTTCAAGCGGCGAGGACACCGTACAGGCATTACTCCCGGTTCAAATGGGACCTTTAGTCCTGGTTGGTGCGACGAACCGGTACTAAAGGGTGCGATGTCCATTAGTACCGGTTCGTGGCACGAACCGGTACTAAAGGTCTCAACCCACCTTTAGTACCGGTTCGTGCCATGAACCGGTACTAATGGTGCAATTTTCAAATCGTACCCCCCCCCCCCCCGCGTGTATCGCCTTTTCAGTTTTGTAAAAAGCAAAAGAAAATGATAAAAACTTCAAAAGTTAAAATCCTTCGAGATGTAGTTATGTTACCACATCTACTAGTTAGGAAAATTTAAAAACTTAAATTCGGACATGTTTTGCAAAAAGTGTAGGGAAAATGTAAAACGGCTATAAACGGCCTGTTTGCAAATTTTCAGAATCCTCAAATTCCAAAAGGAAAAAATGTTGTGCTCAAATTTTAGTTTTTTTTAAATTTTCGTTAAACTTGGTCAAACTATGGTCAAAATACTTATTCAAGAAGTATTAGTGTTACTAAATAATTATTTAGGAATATTAGTGATACTAAATAATTATTTCAATTTTTTTGAATTTTGGTCAAATCTGGTCAAACAATGGTCAAACTACTTATTCAAGAAATATTAGTGTTACTAAATAATTATTGTTTTTTAGAACAATAGTTTCAAACTCAAACAGTGAAATGTGTGACTTCATGCTCAAGCTAAACTCCTGATGGTTTATAGGATTGGCATCTTATTATTGTCAGGAAAACAACAAGTGCAGACTTGGAAACGAGGGAGAATAGAACCCGGAAGTTAAGCGTGCTCAGGCTGGGGGAGTGGGAGGATGGGTGACCGTCCGGGAAGTTAGATGATTTGCAATGATGAGGGGTGATTAGAGATTAAATTGAGCAGTGATGAGGGGTGATTAGATGATTTGGAATGATGAGGGTAATTAGAGATTAAATTGAGCAGTGATGAGGGGTGATTAGAGAGGTTAAAATAATTCAGAAATTTGAAAATCGGGAAAATATTCCAAAAAAAATTAAATTTAAAAAAAAAATTCAAAAAAATCATTTAGTACCGGCCCTTTTTCTACTAGTGCATGTATATCTAGACATCATTAGAACATTAAGGTAACACTCTTCCTTATTGCTATGTAGCCTGGGATTGCATATTTAGTCATTCAGTACAATGCATGTTGCTATGTAGCCTCAGATATATTAAATATGGCCCTAGTTAACCTACTGATAAATGGGTTACAAATTTATTCAGTGAAATGTCCGATTCGATGATTAATCTATAGGCTATATGGCACCAGCTACCGTATCCTGAAAAGTGGGTACATATAAGCAATACGATGAAACTAACCTCGATGGAAAACAACACTGCTCTCAATATTGTCCTGCATGAGTACATATAAAGGCATGTTAAGCACAACAGGCTAAACATCAACCAAATATATCCCTGGTATACAACATAATCTACAAATGATAGCTTCAGTGTGAAGGCTTAAGAATGCTAGTTAAGCAAAACAAGAAGTGGAAAGGTGTGTTAACTGCATCAGGCATAACATTTAAAAACAAGCAAATAGTCATTCAAACTGGTATTGTGCAGGTCTAAAGTACACTAGTTATTGATAAAAAACGAAAAGCCATGTTAACTGCAATATCCTTAACAACAACCAAATATCATCATTCATATTGGTATGGTTGAAACTGTTATTGATGAAATTGAACTACACGACAAATACTTGCACATATAGAGCATCACATTGTGAAGAACTGAAATAAACAAGTCATAAGGCCATATCTAGCCGATCCTTAGAAAGTTAAAGGACTAAAATCCTTAGTGGATATATATATATCTATACCACTATATAGTGTGCGAATAACTTTGAATAACAACCATTGGATGAAGCCGATCTAACGGTGGAGACGTGGCAAATCCGAGTGTTATTGACCGTTGGATCTTCTCATTACTTCACTGGATTCTTCCACGTGTACTATCTAGAAGATTCTATGGTTTGGCTAAAGCCATATGGACATTTTGCACAAAATTTAAAGCACACTTCTACTTTATTCTAGACTCTTCCATACTCAGACTCTCCTAACTTCTTTTTCTATCGAAACTATCATTCATTTTACTTCTTATTCAAGTCTATGTACCTTCATAAATCATATTTATCTTTACAGATACTGTAGAACATTAGCTTTGAGATAGCCAAAAAAGAAACCTAGATAAAACACGCTCAGTATATTTTACGTGATTTTTGTATGTTATACTTCATGCATATGCCTCACAATTTCATTTGCCGGCATAACTAGCCAAAAAGGATACCTAGATAAAACAGGCACAATATATTTTACAGTAACAATATGTCTATCTTTGGTTGTAGTTTGACTATATGAGCTCTCACGTGCTATGCACGTATAACTTACTAGTATATATATATACTCCAGCAATTTTTGGCCTTTTCTAGTCGATCCCCTAAACTTAAGGTTGTAAACTTCAATTTGATCGAGTTCAAAGCAGGTTCAACCGAAAGTAGCATGCATTCAAACATAAACATAGATAGTTTTGCATAACCGAATATAAAAAATAAATTTAAACTAAGCTAAACTACTTTTGGTCGAAGTAGAGGTCGAGCCAATCCTTCCTCGTCATGTACGGTGTGCCGCAAGCCGGGTCCAGGCCGGTGCCGTCGTCTGGGTCGTTGGGGAAGGCACCCCTCCACTCGTCGAAGTCGATCTCCTCGTCCTCGGGGCCCACCTCGACGCCCTATGCGCCGCCGCCTTCGACCTCGTCATCGGAGGATAGCGTGATAACCTCGCCGCCCTCCACGCCGCCGTCCTCGCCGCCTTCGAGCTCTCAAACGCCCACAAACACCCATCGACGCGCCCGGGCGCGTCCGCGGGCACTAACCGGGCTCACCTCCTATTTGCCAGTCTGCATCTGCGTATTATCCGGCACCTTATATACATACTACACATGCAACATTGATCTACTCTACGTGATCAGATGACGAACAACAAAAATCGGCTACAAAGGAACACAAGATCGACTGCAAACGGACATTAACAAACTTCGTCAATGGACAAGTTCTTAAACTTCTACAACTAAAAACAATATGAACATTAAGTAGGGGAGGATCACCACTTCCTCGCCGGGCCTTTGCCCTTCCGATCACCGGCGCAGCTGTAGGTATCCGCGGCTGGTGAAGGTTCTTGGTCATCTGACGAGGAGGTGCAGATGTCGCCATTGTCAGTGTCAGAGTCAGAGAGGACGATGAGCCCCTTCATCCGATGGACCACCCTGTCCTGCTCCTGATTCAACCTGGCGACCCAAGTGTCTTTGTCGCTGCCTCCTTCGCCTCACGCTCCGATGCTCAATAGCAAGCTGGAGTGCCTTGGCGTTCCTCCATCTGAGGCGGCGAGCATCCGTCTCCATTGTCGTGAGGGACTGGTGGTAGACACATGCACGGAGACCCGTGCACGCAGCCTCTCGCAGCGTGCAGCGTGCTACTCCAATTCTGGAGTCCGCGTGCAGTCGGCGGCGCGGGGACAGGCACCCACCAGTGGCCGCGTGGAGGAGCGGCCGGCATGGGAAGGAGACAACATGGGGGCCGTGCGGACTGCGCTGTCCTGGCTTCGCTGCGGGCGGGCCGGTGGTGTCTACTACACAACCTTCTTCTTGTATACGTTGTTTGGCCTCCAAGTGCAGAGATTTGTACGACAGTAGAAAATTTCCCTCAAGTGGATGACCTAAGGTTCATCAATCCGTGGGAGGCGTAGGATGAAGCTGGTCTCTCTCAAGCAACCCTGCAACCAAATAGCAAAGAGACTATTGTGTCCCCAACACACCCAATACAATGGTAATTTGTATAGGTGCACTATTTTGGCGAAGAGATGGTGATACAAGTGCAATATGGATAGTAGATAATGATTTTTGTAATCTGAAAATATAAAAACAGTAAGGTAACTAATGATAAAAGTGAGCGAAAACAGTAATGCAATGTGTTGAAACAAGGCCTAGGGTTCATACTTTCACTAGTGCAAGTTCTCTCAACAATAATAACATAATTGGATCATATAACTATCCCTCAACATGCAAGAAAGAGTCACTCCAAAGTCACTAATAGCAGAGAACAAACGAAGAGATTATGGTAAGGTACAAAACCACCTTAAAGTTATCCTTTCTGATCGATCTATTCAAGAGTCCGTAGTAAAATAACACGAAGCTATTCTTTCCGTTCAATCTATCATAGAGTTCGTATTAGAATAACACCTTAAGACACAAATTAACCAAAACCCTAATGTCACCTAGATACTCCAATGTCACCTCAAGTATCCGTGGGCATGATTATACGATATGCATCATACAATCTCAGATTCATCTATTCAACCAACACAAAGAACTTCAAAGAGTGCCCCAAAGTTTCTACCGGAGAGTCAAGACGAAAACGTGTGCCACCCCCTATGCATAAGTTCACGAGGTCACGGAACTCGCAAGTTGATCACCAAAACATACATCAAGTGGATCACGTGATATCCCATTGTCACCATAGATAAGCACATGCAATACATACATCAAGTGTTCTCAAATCCTTAAGGACTCAATCCGATAAGAAAACTTCAAAGGGAAAACTCAATCCATTACAAGAGAGTAGAGGGGGAGAAATATCATAAGATCCAACTATAATAGAAAAGCTCGCGATACATCAAGATCGTACCACCTCAAGAACACGAGAGAGAGAGAGATAAAACATATAGCTACTGGTACATACCCTCAGCCCAGAGGGAGAACCACTCCCTCCTCGTCATGGAGAGCGCCGGGATGATGAAGATGGCCACCGGAGAGGGATTCCCCCCTCCGGCAGGGTGCCGAAACTTGTCTAGATTGGTTTTCGGTGGCTACGGAGGCTTCTGGCGGTGGAACTCCCGGTCTATTCTGCTCATCGATGTTTGGGGGGTATATGGATATATATAGGAGGAAGAAGTACGTCGGTGGAGCAATGAGGGACCCACGAGGGTGGAGGACGCGCCCAGGGAGGGTTGGCGCGCCCCTTTGCCTCGTGGCTGCCTCGTTGATTGCCTGACGTATACTCCAAATCTCCTGGATTGCTTCCGTTCAGAAAATAACTCTCCCGAAGCTTTCATTCCATTTGGACTCCTTTGTTTACACTAATACCTACAAGCATTATATTTTATTATTTTGTAAAACTGCATACATTATAGGTGTCCCCGCTACAGCCGCTAGTAAAGGAGTTCAATGGGGAAGTAGAACTTTGAAACTAAGATAATGAAAATGGTCACAAAATCGTACATGTAGTCACGTACAGGTGCCAAATAGTGTTGCACTACCATAGGTCCTTAGTTGTGCCAGACTCTGTTGGAAAAGGCAGTGCCTAGGCGGCGCTTAGGCACGCCTAGGCGCAAGGCAATGGCTAAACGCCTCGCCTAGGGTATAAATGGAGGTCTAGGCAAGGCAATTAAGGAATTGCCTACCCAAGCACGAAATAATGCCACATACTGCACTGATATGCCAAACGAGTTATATTCCAATGGAAGTAGATGGTAATTAACTTATTTATATACCCTAAACTAATATCAACACCCATATAATAATCATAAATACACTATGAGTAAAAACTATATTACCGCCTAGGCCACGTCTAGGGCGCTTAGGCATCGCCTAGGCACTAGGCGAAGGCCAACCGCCTCGCTTACGCCTACCGCTTTTTCCAACCTTGGTGCCAGATATCAAACATTTCACGAGACGTCATGTTCCACACATAGGGATCGGGTCGTTGACCACACACAAAATCAAGTTGGCGTTGTGAACCAGACAGTTTACCATTCTACGTACTTTTGGTTGTTTGTTCGGTCAGTTTTATTATATGCTAGCGATGGGCCGAACATTTTTTTCACTATTTTTTTCTTCTTGCAACTACATTAATTTTTACAAATGGTGACGATATTTTACACAACGTTCTTGAGTTAAAAAAAATGCACACAAATGTTCAATAATTGTAAATTATTTTAAAATAATACAAAAATTTAACATGTTAAAGAATTTATAAAAAATTCACATTTCTTTTTTAATGAAAATCAATTTCACAAAATCTCGCAAATAAGAAAATAATTGCAAATTTCAAAACGTTTTCAATTTAAAATATTTCAGGAATTTAATATTTTATAAAAACTAATGTTAATGAACTAAAAACAAAATTTCCAATTTTAGTTGAAGCATTTAAAATTTAAAAGGTGTTCATGAATAAAAAATAGAAAAGGGAAAGTTTCTAAGAAAAAATTAAAATAAACAAAAAATTAATATTAAAAAATTAAATGCAAGAGAAAAAGATAGAAGAACAGAAAAGCCCAAGTAAATCAGGATATTCGTAACAACAGAAGCAGGAAACAATACAGTATCTCGAGTAGGACGGCCCATATAATCACCGGAAATGGGTGTTTAGGTTTTTTTTAGTAACATGTGTGTTTGGGTTCACACACCCAGCCTTACACGCGGAATATTTACCCCTCTTCACACGGCTCTCAATTGCATTTTTTAGAGGAACTAAATTTAATCAACCCATTTCTTTGAGGCATGCAAGCAGTGGCTGCCCCACCAGCCCATAAGGACAAATGTACCGGTTGCCAATGAGCCAACATATTTAGGAATGAAATTGAAGCATCTCATTACCACACCGTTTTAAAAAAAAATGCCTAGCTCCGACACTGCACACAAGCATTAAATATTACTTACCCAATTTCAAATTAATTAAAGATCTAGATATATTCCAAGCTAAACTTTTGACAAAGTCTACAAAAACATGTGCTAAAATATACACTATCAAATATATAGAGTACGGACATATATTTAGAAATGCATGTTGTAGATGTCGATAAATTTTTTGGTCAGTTTTTGTTTCAATTAGGACGAATTTAATTTTTTAATTAATTTAAAATAGAGGGAGTGTGTAGAATATTACATTGCTTCGTTTATTTTTTCAAGGTAACAAACCAACATGTGTTTATCAATATCTATATGGAAGTATCAATCAATATCTTTATGAACGAGTGGTGGACCCTGGCCCTTGCGAGCGGGAGGGATCTTGCCCCCATTAGGTGTTTTTGTGAGTTTGTGTATGGTTTGTGTTTTGTTCAGGAAGACCATACGATGGTGTCACTCTAAAGATGGAATAAGGTTCTCCCCACCTAGCGCCCATTTTGGTGATGCATCTAGCGTCATCAAAGGGCATGTGGTGGTGTGTCTTCGGCAGATCTCATTAGATTCAGTCGTTGCTAGTGTTTGGTGGCTCTGCATGGATCCAGTCTGTGTTCATCTTTGTCGTGTGTCTTCATGTTGGATCCTTTCGATCTATATTTCTCTTCATAGGCAACGTTTACTATTCTGGTGCACTGATCCCGTGGGGCCTTAGCACGATGACTTTCTGACTATCTAATACAACAAGTTTGGCCTGACTCCGGTGAGGGAGGGGCGATGACGACGATGCGTCTTCGGCTCGCTCCAATGCACACGTGGCATGATTAATAGATAAAAAATTTCCTCGCAAAAAAAGTTACCACATGGGAAATATGGTTAGCTATCTTTAAGATAAAAAAATTCTAATTATATCTAAGATGATGATGGGAGCTAATTAAGTGAAAGTTTCCTTTTGTGCCACAATACCATTGTGCCTTCTCTGATTAGATAACCCATTCACTGTCCAGCACCTCATTAATTGAAATCTCATAAATAATTTTTGCAATCACGAACAAAATGCACTTTTTTATATCATTCAATCTCAGCCAATACTACTACAATGGGAGTACATGAATTGGTAAGGTGACAAGGGGTTGCAAAACAAGCACCAACGTACATAATCAACCCTACAAAGAAAGATGGAAACGTCAAGCAACGTGATCGAAGAGGCAGACTGGGGTGGCGACACTTGTGTCGATCTTGCAGTCGAGCTTCAGTTACACTTAGGGCTAGAGGAGAAAACGTCTACCGGTAATGACTTGGATATCATCCTGGCGTGCAACCTAAGCTCATCCCCATCGCGGCCAACCTCCTTTATGCTGACCCACGCAACAAATACCTTCACCTTAATGCCTTCGAGACCGCTGATCAAGTCATTTTTTATGTTTCCGGCGACCCGAGTGCTATAGTGGATGTCGTACTCGCCGTCGACACGCAATTGGCATTCATCGGAGAAGTGTACCTCAAAGGAGCCGTCCGATCGGAGCTCGTAGTCATGCACTCCCTGCGGGAGGATGCCCTGTGGGAAGCCATATCGCCCTAGCATTTCGTACGCCGTTGGCTTGGCTGCAAGGGCTGGGGCCTTGGCCAGGGTGGCAGCGGTGGCAGTGAGAAGGACGGCTACTATTGCCACGAGGAGGAGGGTAGTGTGCTTCGCCATTGTTGGTGCTCTAGCTCAGGCTGACAACTAAAGCTTTGGAGATATATTTGTGTGTCAGCACAAAAATATGCAGGCTATATATAGAGAGATAAATTTATAAATATTTGGTATACAATAAATGTGTATTCAGTACTCACTAAAGTTAATAGGAAATATACTCCTACTAAAAATATTCTCATATAAATTAGATAAATATAAGATATATATGCTCATTAATTTTTCAAATCATAGCAATAAAATAAACATTTAATTCCCTCTGATGGTACAGAGTCTTGGGGAGTTCTACTTCCATTGACGTAGCTAACCTAGTTGTGGACACCTGAGGACTCCATGTATGCTTTATCTGCTGAGGGTTGGGTTTGTCATAGATCAACTTACAATCTCTCGGTACTTTGTACTTCGTATACACCCCAACGCAATAAAACAAAAGAAGGACATAGGGTATTATGTCCACCGTGAGAGCCTGAACTTGGGTAAAAACCCTTATTTCTGTTACCATCTTGACAAATACCATACTAAGGATACCCTGCCGAGGGATCTGCCTGATTTAGTATTGGGAAACGTTGCATGCAAAACAAAACAAAATATATGCATGCACAAGATCTCTCAAGGAGCTGCATAGCAACGAGAGTTGAGAGTGTGTCTACGTACCATCGTAGACCGTAAGCGGAAGCATTTGTTAACGTGATTGATGTAGTCGAACTTCTTCGTGATCCAATTGATCAAGTACCGAATGCACGGTACCTCCGCATTCTGCACACATTCATCTCGGTGACATCCTCCGCATTCTTGATCCAGCAAGATGGCTAGGTAGTGGATTCGTTCCGGAAGCATTTCGGCATGGTGACGGTGATGGTGAACTTATCTCTGCCGGGCTTCCCCTAAGCACTACAAAAATATGACCGGGGTGTAAACGGTGGAGGGGGCGCCGCACACGGCTAAACAATTGTCGTGGTTGTGTTAGGCGCCCCCTCCCACATATATATAGGTGGGAGGGAGAGGGGAGAGGCCAAGGGGCGCCCCCCTACCACATATATATAGGTTTGAGAGAGAGGGGAGAGGCCAAGGGCGCCCCCAAGTAGGCCGAATCCTACTTGGGTTCTTCCCCCAAGTGGCACCCCTTCCTTATTTGGAGTGCAGGAGGAAGGAAGGGAGGAGGTGTGCCCCCCCCCCCTTTCCTTTCTCTCCTGAGGAGGGAAAGAAAGGAGGGGCCATCCCTCCCCTTCCTTCCCCTAGGGCCGGCTAGCCAAGTGAAGGGACGCACCAGCCCCCTTGTGGGATGGTATGTCCCACCCTTTGGCCCATAAGGATCATACACTTGCCAGGGGTGCCCGAAATCCCTTCCGCTGACCCAATGAGTACCCGGTGCACTCCGAAAATATTCTGGTGTCCGAATACCATCGTCCTATATATCAATCTTTACCTCTCAACTATTTCGAGACTCCTCGTCATGTCCTTGATGTCATTCGGGATTCCATCAACATTCGTTCACCAAATCATATAACTCATATAACACTATATCATCAACGAACGTCAAGCGTGCGGACCCTACGGGTTCGAGAACTATATAGACATGACCGAGACACCTCTCCGGTCAATAACCAATAGCGGAACTTGGATGCCCATATTGGCTCCTATATATTCCACGAAGATCTTTGTTGGTCGAAGCGTTATGACAACATACATGATTCCCTTTGTCCACTGGTATGTTACTTGCTCGAGATTCGATCGTCGGTATCTTCATACCTAGTTCAATCTCATTACCAGTAAGTCTCTTTACTCATTCCGTAATACATCATCTTGTAAGTAACTCCTTAGTCATTTGCTTGCAATCATATGATGTGTATTACCGAGAGGGCCCAGCGATACCTCTCCAAGACTCGGAGTGACATATCCCAATATCGATGTATGCCAACTCAACAAACACCTTAGGAGATACCAGTAGAGCATATTTATGATCACCCAGTTACGTTGTGACGTTTGATAGCACACAAGGTATTCCTCCGGTATCCGGGAGTTGCATAATCTCATAGTTGAAGGAATATGTATTTGACATTAAGAAAGCAATAGCAATAAACTAAATGATCAATATGCTAAGCTAGCAGATGGGTCTTTGTCCATCACATCGTTCTCCTAATGATGTGATCCCGTTATCAAATGACAACTCATATCTATGGTTAGGAAACCTTTACCATCTTTTGGTCACTGAGCTAGTCTAGTAGAGGCTCACTAGGGACACGGTATTTGTTTATGTATCAACACATGAATTTAAGTTTCCGGTCAATACAATTCTAGCATGAATAATAAACCTTTATCATGATTATGGAAATATAATAATAACCATTTTATTATTGCCGCTAGGGCATATTTCCATCAATCTCCCACTTACACTACAGTTAATAATCTAGTTAACATCGCCATATGATTAACACCCATAGTTCACATCGCCTTGTGACCAACACCCAAAGAGTTTACTAGAGTCAATAATCTGGTTCACATCACCATGTGATTAACAACCAAAGAGTATCATGGTGTGATCATGTTTTTCTTGTGAGAGAAGTTCAGTCAACGGGTCTGCCACATTCAGATCCGTATGTATTTTGAAAATTTCTATGTCTACAATGCTTTGCATAGAGCTACTCTAGCTAATTACTCCCACTTTCAATATGTATCCAAATCAAGACTCAGAGTCATCCGAATTGGTGTTAAAGCTTGCATCGACGTAACCCTTTACGAGGAACTCTTTATCACCGCCATAACCGAGAAATATCTCCTTAGTCCTTCTTAGGTAACTAAGGATAATTTTGACCGATGTCTGGTGATCTATTCCTGGATCAGTATTGTACCAGATGACCCACAAGTATAGGGGATCAATCATAGTCGTTTCGACAAGTTAGAGTATCAAACCCAACGAGGAGCAGAGAGAAATGACATGTAGTTTTCAGCAAGGTATTCTCTGCAAGCACTGAAATTATAAGTAATGAGTAGTTTGATAGCAGGATAATTTGTAACGAGCTAGTAACGGTGACCGTAACAAAAGTTCAGCAAGATAGCCCAATCCTTTTGAGGCAAAGGACAGAGACCAAAATGATCTCTTATGATAAGCAAAGCGTTCTTGAGGGTACACGGGAATTTCATCTAGCCACCACTAGTACGCGTCGGTGCTATACAAACGATTTTTAACCCCTTTCCGCGACGGCATTTGGAACAGTCGCCTAGTCAGTGATGGTGATAGTGGGGGGGGGGGGTCATTCCCACACAACCCAGAAACCATCGGGGATAGGGAGCCTTGATGCATTCACTTGTCGCTATATAAGTGTTTCCTATATCTCGAATATCCCAAACGCTTCATCCTTGCTACTCGTTTGTATTAGCATTGCCATCGCAGTCGGAGTTTTGTGGTTTTACCTAACACTACTGGAATCAGGAACTTTGCCGCCAGCCATGGCGGAGGTCAAAGGGATGAATGGCGGACGGCAAAGACAGCTGATGGTAAAGTTCTTGATTCCAGTAGTGTAAAACCAGGCAGATTCTAGGCACGGGAGCTTTCGAGGCAAGTTCTAGGCACGGAAGTTTTATGATGCCTGACACATCACAAACAGTTCATGATTATCAGCCGTGTATGGTAGGTAGACAATCACACACATTTGGTTTTCTCGCACCGTATGTGATAGTGTCTGACATCACACACTCTTTGCAAACGGCAACTGTGTGCATTGTTACACATGTTTCCTCTCTGTGAACCGTGTCGGATTATGATGTATATCGCACACGATGTGCTTTATTAACCGTGTGCGCCGTAATGACATGCACACTGTAATTTCACCCTAATTTAATTGCTGCTATTTAAAATTGTACCTAATTTAAACTAGAAAGTGGGCTATAGCTTTACTCATATACATCAGGTTCAAACAACCAATGCATTATTCGATTCAAAGGTGCATATGTTTAAGAATTACATAAGCACCAAATAAAGAATGATGAATGGGGGTTCTATACTTGTACAATTACAGATGGAGAAAGAGGCGACCGACATTCCGGTTGCTGCTCAAGGTGAAGCAGAATGGCCCTATTGTGCTCTGCTGGATGCAGAAGGCATGCAGGACTCTTGTCCAACCCCTTGTGGTGGTCGGCCATCAATCATGTAGTTTGAGAGGTAATCTTGAGTAAAATGCTTCAGGATCCACTACAAAAGAAAAAAGATTCAGACATTGTCATCTCACACAACGCATTACGGACAGTAAAAAGAAGGCTACAGGGTTCTTACTTACCATCCTGCAGTTCACTGTTGTCTTGCATAAAGTGTAAACAAATAGTTTGATTGAAATATTTTGACCCATTTTAATTACAATCTTTATCCGCTTCCTCACTTTATGCTGGTTCATGAATATCTCATTGCCCCATACGCAGAAAGGGTCTAAGTGTGGATATTTGGCAATGATATATGTACCTAAAAGCACCAAGGTCATATTAGAAGCTAAACAAAAATTGAAAAATGATGCAGTACAACACTCCCTCCATCCCATTATATAAGATTTTATTACATGTATATCTAGACATCATTAGAATATTAAGGTAACACTCTTCCTTATTGCTATATAGCCTGGGATTGCATATTTAGTCATTCAGTACAATGCATGTTGCTATGTAGCCTCAAATATATTAAATATGACCCTAGTTAACCTACTGATAAATCGGTTACAAATATATTCAGTGAAAGTCCGATTCGATGATTAATCCCTTATCAGCCCCAGGCTATACGGTACCAGCTACCGTATCCTGAACAGTGGGTACATATAAGCAATGCGATGAAACTAACCTCGTTGGAAAACAACATTGTTCTCAATATTGTCCTGCATGAGTACATATAAAGGCATGTTAAGCACAACAGGCTAAACATCAACCAAATATATCCCTGGTAGACAACATAATCTACAAATGATAGCTTCAGTGTGAAGGCTTAAGAACGCTAGTTAAGAAAAACAAGAAGTGGAAAGGTGTGTTAACTGCATCAGGCATAACATTTAAAAACAAGCAAATAGTCATTCAAACTGGTATTGTGCAGGTCTAAAGTACACTAGTTATTGATAAAAACGAAAAGCCATGTTAACTGCAATATCCTTAATAGCAACCAAATATCATAATTCATAGTGGTATGGTTAAAACTGTTATTGATGAAATTGAACTGCACGGCAAATACTTGCACATATAGTGCATCACATTGTGAAGAACTGAAATAAACAAGTCATAAGGCCATCTCTAGCCGATCCTTAAAAAGTTAGAGGACTAAAACCAAATATACAGCCGGTCTATTCTCATAACATTATGAGAATAATATTCTCATAACACTTCCGAACTGCATTGTAATACTGCATTGGAAAGCTATGCGCACTGCACCACAGAGACCAGCGAACTTCATGTTTGAAAAAACTGTACGTGTGGTTTTTCGGTACCTTTTTTGCTCTAGTTTTTTAACCGTTTATCGGAATTATGCGTGTAATATACCGTTGAAAAACTATAGAGTAGATGCAATTTCGCCATGTTGAACACTTTTCAAAATTCATCATAGTTTAAGAGCAGTTTCGAAAATCGTGCGGCTCACAACGAATGGCAGCGAGTGTTTTTTTGCTTTTTTTTCTAAAACGCTCGTCGGAATGAAACATATGATACACCATTGGAAAGATATCGTCGGCGCGCATCTTTTTCATATCTAGTATTTTTTCTAATTCGCTACGGTTTAAGAGCAGTTTTGAATTTACTAAATCGCGGAATTGTGTTTTTCGAATTTTTTTCAAATTTTCGGTACTGTTTTCATTCCAGTTTTCTAACCGTTTGTCGAAACAAGGCGTGTAATATACCGTTGGAAAGCTACGAACGAGGCGCAACTTTCATATGTTGAAATGTTTTTGAGATTCCTTACGGTTTTTAGTTAAATTTGAAAATCGTGCGCCTGACTACGAAGGGCAGCGACCGTTTTTTCGTGAAATTTTTACAAAACATTGGTCGAAATGATCCAACTGATACACCATTGGAAAGATATCGTCGAGACGCTACTTTTTCATATAGAACACTCCCTCTAATTCATTACGGTTTAAGAGCAGTTTTGAAATTACAAAAACACAGAAACTCTGTTTTTCGCGACAACAAAATCGACGCCTGCACTGCATCGGACAGAAAGCGCACTGCTTCAAACTGAAGAACGCACTGCATCAGACAATGAAGTGAACTTCATGATTTCTCTTTGTCGAACGTAAATTTTCCGTGTGTTTCATACCATGGGACGAGAGTAGAAAACCACACACAAGAGAGTAGCGAGCCACACCAACGAGAGTAGTGAACTTCATACTTTTTTCGGCAATCTTGCTTTACAGAGTGAACCACTTTGACTCACTAAAATGAACCGCATTGCAATGGCGACAAAGGGAACTGCTTCAGACGAAATACCGCACTTCATTAGATGGTCAAGGGCACTGCATGGTTTCTTTTTGTTTAGGCGTATTTTTTCTCGGACAGGGAAAGAAGAACGCTCTGCTTCAGACGGAATACCGCATGTCATTAGATGGGCAAGTGCACTGCATTGTTTTTTTTGTGGGACGTAAATTTTTTCAAACATGGTGGAGTGCACTTCGTGTCGAGCGTTGGTACTGCAGGGACGAGGTGAGTGCACTGCATCAATTTTTCTTTTTCCAATATTCTTTCTACTGCACACAACAACAGAGTGAGCTGCATTAAAAAAATCAACTTTTCCATTTTTGTTTTTGCACTCGGCAACATAGTGAACCACTGGGAGAGAGAAGATCACTGCGGCAATGAAACAAGTGAGCTGCACTTAAAAAATGTGTTGTTGTCTTCAATGCACATTTTCAATAGAGTTGCAATCTATACTTCTCTGGACTACGAGACAGGGCGCACGAACTACAATGTTCCTCTTTTTAATCCACAATACAAACACACACAAATTATAGTGATGAGGGACTTAAAAAATAAATCCACATTTCTGTTCGTGAAATGCAAGCCGGTGCCAGCGCACTGCATGTCCAGTCCCCACAGCATTGCACCTGTGCGCCCATGGGATGGCAGCCAAAATCTGAAAAGCAGAAAAAATGTCAACCGTGAGCAAAATACACACAAAAATCACCGTCTTCCTGCACCCCATCTTCAAAATACACACAAAAATGAAACAAATGGGCTGCATCACAAGACTACACTCTTTTGCTTTTGCCTTGTTGAATGCAGTGAACCACAAGACTCCATCAAGTGGGCTACATCAACCCATCTACCATGGCGAACTGCAAGCAGGAGCTACCACCTTTTCCTATTAAAAAAACTGCAAGGAGCTAGTGAACCTCATGCCGTCGCCAGCCGAACTATACACTGAAGAATTAACAAACTTGATTAGAAACTGAATTGACTCAAATCAACAACAATAATATGAAGTAAAAAATACACAAAAATTATTTTGCGAACTGCAAGCCCCTGTGTTGGAAATACCACGGTGGTGAGAGAGAGGCGCTCCCGGGCTCCTTCTGGTGAAACTGTGCCCTAGAGATGGTGACTGTGCGCAGCCGTCCATGGAGAAGAGTGGGGGAGGCGTTGTCGACGGGAGACCAGATCGAAGGGGAGGTCGCCGGGTCTTGGTGGAAAGAGATCCAACAGGGGATCAGCGGCGGCCTCCACCCCCGAGCCCGACCACCGGATACCGCGTTGTGTCATCGGCGCCCCTAAAATTCGAGGGGACAGGAAGGGCGGCGCACCCTACTGCCGGTCATCGGCGTCGTTGCAGATCGAGGCGAGGGGACGGTCGACAACGCCGGGGGAAGGGAAAGGAGATGCGACGGTGCCCCTCGACCTCACCTGGATCCTCCTCGGCGATGGATTGAGGGCCACGGATCTGTGGCCTGGGAGAGGGTGGAGGGGGGGGGGAGGATGTGCAGGCGGGAGCAGAAAGGTCGGATGCGTTGCGGGAAGAAAGGCCGGGGCACTGGCAACGCGCGTGGAGGATTGGCGGCTCGACGACAAAGTGCGGGGAGGCAGAGCGGGTGGCGGTACGGCCGAAGGGGAAGAAGGAAGTGGTGGCACTGGAGGAGCCCATCATGGCATGGAGCTCGTCGGCCCTCCCATCTAGCCACCACGCGCAGGAGGTGGTGGGTCGCAGCCGGATCCGTCGGCTTGTGGCTGCACCGATGGCCATGGCGTCCGGATCCGATGGTGGAGGCCTCGCAGGATTCGGTGGCGACCGGCTCCCACCATGGCGCCAGTGGTTGGAAGGGGTTGGAGCGCGGCGGCCATGGGAGGTAGGTAGGTGCACGCCGGCTGTGAGAGGGGTTTAGGGGCCGGGGTTGGGGGCGTCACTGCGGGGAGGGAGGTGGCCAGGGTTGGGGGCGCCACCGCGGGGTGGGAGGTGGCCAGGGTTGGGGGCGCCGCTATGGGGTGGGAGGTGGCCGGGGTTGGGGGCGCCATCGCGGGGGGGGGGGTGCGGGGGGGAGGTGGGGGCGCTGAACGCGGGGTAGGAGGTGGTTGGGGGCGGGCGGCACTGGTGGGCGGCGCTGGGGTTGGTGGAAGAAGGTGGAGGAAGATTTGTGGTCGTGCGGGAGGTGGGCGGTGGCCGGTGCGGTACCTGTTTTTGGTCGGGGGAGAAGTGGGTGGGGGTGGGGGTGTTATCAGAATAAGGGATAGGTGTTATGAGAATAAGGTCTTAAGGGGTGTTATGAGAATAGACCCACCCTATATATATATATATATATATATATATATATATATATATATATATATATTACGATCGATCTCGTGGTAGATCCACTCTTGTAACACTCATATTCATCAATATCAATCAATCAGGACGTAGGGTTTTACCTCCATAGAGAGGGCCTGAACCTGGGTAAACATTGCGTCCCCCGTCTCTTGTTACCATCAATCCTAGACGCAAAGTTCGGGACCCCCTACCCGAGATCCACCGGTTTTGACACCGACAGTCATGCGGATGGGTTCTTTGGGACTGGCGCGACGAACAGTGGCAACGGCGGGTGCTGGTGTGGCCGGAGTTGGTGACGGCGGCGAGCGAGGCGGCGGCCGGAGCTCGGCTTCGTGTGAGCGTGGCGCTAGCAAGCAGGCGAGCGAGTACAGGGGCTAGGCGACCTCCTGGAGCCACCAGAAGCGTGATGCGTGCAAGGGCGCGGGTGGTTCGAGCTCAGGCCACGGCGGCGACAAAGCCGGGCGGCGATGAGCTCCGGTCATGGCGAGAACGGTGCTACAGCATGCAAACGACAACGGGAGCAGGGGTGGAAGGGGGAGTTGCTCACGGCGCTTGCAACGGATGGCTCAGCATGGTCGGGGCAGCTCTGGAGGCGGCACATCGACGACAGCGATCTCTGGCAATCTGGGGACGAAGACGACGGCGTGAAGCCGATGCAGAGCTTCCGGCGAAGTGTGGCTTGGTGAGGATGAAGAGGGGAACGAGGCGGTCCTTCTGGACACGACGGAGAGGCGGGGCAGTGGCTCTGGCCGCGGCGAACGGCATCGTGGCGGTGGCATGCTCGGCCATGGGAAGAGAAAGCAGAGGAGCGAGGGGAGGGACACTGGGAGAGCAAGAGAGGGTGGAGGGGTTTCCAGGGTGGGTGCGTGGCGCTCGGGGTCATCTCCAGTAGCGGTAAGCAGGCAGGAGGTGGTCGGGCGCGTGCTCGCTCGCGTCGGCCACGCGCGATGTCCAACTGGCACGGGGAGGAAGACGACAGAGGGGGAAGCGGTGGTGGGCTGGGCCACTTCTGCCAGGTAAGGCCCCGGTGAGATTCCTCTCCTCTTTGTCTTTTTCCTATTTCTGTTTTGTTTTCTAATTTGTTCTGTTTGTTTTGATTTAGTTCGAGCACTAAATCATTTTAGTTGCTTCTGGAAATTCTTGTGGGTGTAAGATGAACTAATACAAAGCCCCACATTATTTTTCAGAATTATTCGAGTTATAAATATATTTATAGGAATTTATAACCCCAATTCAAATATTTAGGAGTTAACTCAAAGTCCACAAATGTCATGGAAAAATGTACAATATTTATGGAGGAGCTTTTAGTCAGTTCCCATAATCATGTACATTTTTGAAGGGCACTTTGGAATAATTGAGAATTATTTTAGGTTGATCTTGTTTGAAAATAAATTGGTGCTAGGGTTTGGTCATCCCCATTTCAAGTTTCAAATAAATCTAGACATGATGCATGTATGCTTGTGCAACTATTTGCAATCAGATTCTAGGGCCATGACAACTCACCCCCACTAAACAAGAATCTCGTCCCGAGATTCAAGACGTGAGGTAAGAAGACAGAAGGAACACAAAGCTAACACGATCTTCATGATCCAAACTCCCTTCTCGAAGATGTTGATTCATTCCTTGAAATTGATCTTGATGTCCTTGCTTTCGAGATCTTTATCCAACTATGATGACGGAAGAGAGGAAACTCGACAGAATTCGATCTTCACGAAGATCAAGCGATACACGATCAACTCATGGAATGAGACGAACGAACGTCTCTTGAGCCGAGACACAAGACACACATCAGGGGTGAAAGGAAATAGATGGCGATGGCTCAACTTGGTAGGAAACAATTCCACGCTCGATCATGACGTAGCGAGGAGTTAACTGCCATGATTCCACAATGGGGCACCTTAGGGAAGGTGACTTGTAGAATTATTCTCTCAAGTGGCAAAAAGAATTACTTTTGATACAAAGATCATGGAAACCCTCTATACTATCCTAAGGCAATCAAAATCGATCATTTGAAGGAGTTCGAAAGATTGGCATACTCAGACTAGAATGGATGATGTGGACTACCTTGTTAAAGACAACGCAATGGATGATTTTGCTTATCATCGGAAATGGATGGGACCCATGGTATGTCCACTTTTGAAGATGATCTTGGACAACAACTGCTGAGAAGGGCAGCCCATGGGAAATTGGCACAATGGCGGTGCAAGTTGGGAACAAAATGCAACTTTTGGGAATGTTCCAACCATCATATATGCCCGAGATTCAAATCCAATTGGTGATAGGATACTTCAGACTCAGCATGTCTGAAAAGAAAGTTTGCAACACAAATCGACGAGATGACGTTGCGAGATTCTCTGGAAATGAACTACGATAGTAAGATCCAAAACATGAGCTGGTTCTGCTACATACCTGTGAACACGCTGCCCAAGACAAGCATGACCACATAGTAGTCTTACAGCAAGCACTACCAAGTTCGGGTAGAAACCATCATTGAGGATATCAAAGTCTTGTGCATTACCATGGATTAGAAGTTAACTTCTTTTCCTGGAACAAATCAATCAGTGGCTTGGTGTGCTAGGGATTCATATAGAATGAAGGTTGCAAGTCTCTAGACCACATAACACTTCGCCCGTATGCATGACTCACTTGGGATGATTCCAGAGGAAGCGAAACAAACTTTTTCGAATTCACGGCGGCAACTTGCATCGAATGGACGTGAATTAGAGGAAGTATCTTCTTTCATCTGAACATATGTTTCATGAATGGGACATGAAGATAATGCTTATAAAAGTTTCCAATACTAGCTTGATGTTCAACACGAATCACGGAGGAGATAAAATGCTGCTGATGGGCTCAACAACAAGTCATCAAGATTCCCATGAAGATGGAATCCCACAACTATGTGAACAAGGCAATAGCATTGGTCAGAACAAAAGATATAATAATGTATGCTCGAGGGATCAACCACGAGTAAGACAACATTATGAACATCATTGGTTCTGATTTGATTTGACGATATCCCATACTCAAATCAAAGATTGGGTAAGACAATAGGTCCAACAACTGATCACGAGGACCAATTGATGAAGATATCATCTTTCTTCAACACACACACACACACACACAGAAGATATCCCTTAGAGATGAACTAAGTTAAGCAAAGCTTTTACTTTCCACTCTCCAAGTTGTTCTCTATATCAACCAACCAGCTCAGGGATATCCAACACAAATTTTTGGAGTAGGGGTGATTACAAGAAACCAACTTGATAACGAGCTCAACATAACAGTCAGGGGACATCCTGGCGATACTTCCGAGAAGATAGCCAGAAAATTACGGACCACCGAAATGTTATTAAGCTCGGGAGCAATCTCACTTTCGAGGCAAGATGATATGATCGAAGGAGCCAGGGATTGATACAATCCTAACTCATTGATTGAAGAGTGCACCAGAAATAAGGACTAGGTAGCACCATCAATCTTAGATGATGATTCAATAACCAGCACGCTAAGAGTGAGAGTATTGTCCATTAACTACCAAGCAACGATGTTGCTAGAAGTATTGATTTCACACATCACAGTTCACTTTTCGGCATTCCAGTTACAACAACACGGGACCGAGGAATGAATAATGATGGCGAGAAGTATCTCTGCGTCAAGAATTCATAAGAGGTGGTGCAATTCTCATGACATTCCTGACATAAAGACGGCAACACTCCAAGGTAGAACAGAACAAAAGATGGATTGGCATTTTTGTCTGCGGGGTACAACTGCTTTGACGCAATCCTAGAACTGGATGAGGTACTGGAGTTTGTTTCTCCTAGTCATTCTGAAATAGAATGGCTTGACAGACTATAACATAATAGGCATCGACGAACACAGATGCACAACTACTCCTGACTATCAACTGATAGATGGAGGTCAGAAGACAACTAAAGGGGAACAACTCAAGGAACATAAAACTTTCTGAGTTGTGGATGCATAGATTAGTATGTCGAACCAAGTTCGACAAGTTTCTTCCGGATAACCCATGCAAAAAGGTAGGACTGGCAGAGTCACAATAGAATGGGGAACTCATCGAGAGCACTCTTGTTGTGATCTTTTGGTTCAAAGAACTTCTGCCATAAGAAGTTCATGGTATTTGGAAGAAGAAAATACCACGGACCTCGAGGACTATCGCAAAGGTTACTAATATCCTATAGGAATGAGCAACACTATCAACATGAAGTAAGTAGGGTGAAGCTCGGGTTCAAGAACCCAGGAACAGAATACCTACTAACTAATAACATCACGGGATGCTTTCGAGAATGATGGCCAGAATCATCACACTAGGAATATAAGCATTGCAAAATACTGGGTGGTTCTCTAGGATGCCTAGGGTCATAATACTAGCTCCAACATATATGTCAAGGAAATGGAGTACCTCAACAGACAATTAGTGTAGTTAATCTGGCCCAAAGGAACATCAAGAACGGAAAGAAGGGATTTGCAAATGCATCAGACTATTTAAAAATATGGGATGACTCGGACAGCATAACGGTTGTAAATGCTCAAAAGATTTGAGACATCCTGCAAAATAGTGGCATGACCACTCAATCATCACAAGAGAAACTGAACTGAGACTTGAATCCATCAATCCTATAAGTCTATGGATTAGTGACCCGTGATCCTGATAGAAAGATGAGAGGCCTAGTTCTTAATCACCATAGAAGAGAAGAGGGTGACTCAGATCAGAAGGGCATAAGGTAAAGGAGTAAAAAGAGTCTTACGTTCCCTTCCACAATCAATTCCCTTATATAACTAAAGCATTTCTAGACTCGACTTCGACCAGTTTGGCATGGTAATCCTACAGGCAGTCAGGCTCTGATACCAACGTTGTCAGGACCCCGATCCTAAGTCACACCGATCTAGCACGTAACACATCATATCACTTTGCGGCCTCACGCACGGTATTCCCACGGGTGACACCTTACCTGGCCCAGGACCGTTTGTGCCTTTTGGCTCACGTATATGACAGCGCTCCTAGCATCCATATGACAAAGAACCCGGGCCGACATGACTAGTCGTGAACCCAAAGTGGCGCTAACTTACGGGGACATGCATACATGAACCAGCATCGAACGTGTCGGTCATCAGCATGTGAATCCGGGCTGTAGCAACTGGGCTAACAGGACTTCGGGAACCCAGGTTGTAGTAGGCTAGTAGGACTCCGGAAGTCACCGCGTGACATTTCCCTGAAAGGACAGACACAGGAATGAAGTGGATCACATGCCGGCCAGTCTAAGTGTTCCGGAGCAGTAGTAACTGGGCTAGCAGGACTCCGGTAAATCGGGCTGTAGCAGACTACCATGGCTCAGTGGAAGCACTAGACTACATTTCCCCATAAGAGAGGCTACCAAGGATAAACAACTAGGTTGTCGGATCCCACACATACCAAGCAGTTCAATCATACACACAATATGCCCGATATGTGTAAATACAACATGGCATCACAACAAAACTCTACAACTCAAAGTATTTATTCATTAGGCTCCGAGGAGCCAAGTATTACAAACATGGATCTCATGACCCAACATAGAGAGCATACAAGCAACAAGCACATGCGGAAGCTTAACTTGTCTGAGTACAGACAACTACAAATGAAAAAGGCGAAGAAGCCTGATTGTCTACAAGACCCTGCCGAGGGCACAAGATCGTAGCTGAGGTAACAAGAAAAACGTCGAAGTCCACATGGAACTACTAGCGAGACTGAAGTCTCTCTCTGCAAAACGTAAAATTAAGAAAACATGAATACAAATGTACCCAACAAGCCTTACATCAGAACTATCTACATATGCTTCGGTATCAACAAAGGGGGTGGTGGATTTTAACTGCAGCAAGCCAGCTTTGACTCAGTGGTTATCCTATACTACGACTACAAGTACCTCTTTTGGGGTGGCGCACACGAGTCCACATATTCACCAATCAATACACCACTATGGATCTGCTCCCATCTCCCTCCGAGAACGCCATCCATAGCACTCACGCTTATCTTGCGCATTTTAGACTATCCACTTTCACTTGTCTATGAACTATAACAGAAACCCAGAAGTCCTTTACCACGGACACGGCTATTCGAATAGATGATGTTAACCCTGCAGGGGTGTACTTCTTCACACACGCTCTCACCACATACCACCATGTACACGTCGTGTATCTCGGCAACCTTCAAGCGGAACCCTGCAGGGGTGTATTTCTAGTCCAGGTTTATCGCCTACTCGGGTTCCATCCGCAAGGAGATCCTGCCGGGGTTTCGCTCACGGCCCCAAACGATGAGAGCAGGGTTCCCGAGGCACCAAACGGGCGTCTCGGTACACCGTTCCTTGTGTCTCTACCACAACATAGCCCACCCCTAGGGTCAGCGCTACGCACGGCCCCCAACACATATCCTACAAAAACCAGAAACAAGTTGCAACTCCTAGACAGACATCAAGGCGATTAATAAGCTGAGAGGGGTCGAGTTACCGGAACCCAATGTGTGGTAGTAACTATTCATGGATAACAAACATAGAACTCAGCAAGGTTGTCAGAATCGTGATTCTGTTATATGATTCTACGACTTTACGATCCAAACTTACCGCTCTGATTCTATGATTTTAGTTCGTGGAATCTACGTTTCTACGATCCTGATAGTGAAGATTCTACGATTTGCGATCCTACCATTAGAGCCCCGATTCGATTCAAAATCACGATTCTGACAACCTTGGAACTCAGTTCCTAAGGACGGCTTCAATGAAACAACCCACCATGTACTCCTACATAGCCTCTCATCGATACCTTTACCAAATCGTGTTCACACACTTAGCTCTCAACAGTAGGACATGTTCACATACCTCTAATTCATCCTCGATGAATCAGACCTAACTCAACTCTAACCAGTAGCAGGAATAACAAACAAGCATGAATGAGTAGGCACATCAGGGCTCAAAAAACTCCTACTCATGCTAGTGGGTTTCATCTATTTATTGTGGCAATGACAGGTCATGCAGAGGAAAGGGATTCAACTACCGCAGCATGTAATAGTTGAATCATTGTTGTCCTAATGCAGTAAAAGAGAGCAGAAGCGAGAGAGTGGGATTGTATTAGAATGAACAAGGGGGTTCTGCTTGCCTGGCACTTCTGAAGATAGTATAGCTCTTCATCGGTGTCATCGAACTCATCGTCGAAACATACGTCTACCGAGGGGGAACAACCACCGGTAAAGAGAGAAAGGACACAATCAATGCAATGCACAATATGATGCATGATCATGACATGGTAATATGCTGTGATTTGAGCTAATGCAAAAGAAAGTCATTTTAATTGAAGTGGAATTCAAACTATATCATATTCCAACTCCAAACCTATTATGAAATTTGCTCTAATCATGTTTCATCCTGAACAGTGGGGTTAACTTGCTCAAACATGCATGAAAATGGTACAGATGGACAGATTGGATTCTTCTGATAATTTTTCATATATAAATTATTTCATTTGGAGTTATAGATTATTTTCTATGAACTTTAGAAGTTTTAGCTATTTTCTGAAATTTCCTGAATAAGAATAAATCCAAAAAATTGCTTATTGCTTCGCATGACATCAGTGTGACATCAGCAGGTCAACACGCCAGGTCCAGGTCAAACCTGACCTGTGGGTCCCACTGGTCCGTCTCACAGTGATGGCTAGGCTCACAGACATGTGGGCCCGGTCAAAGGCCACGTCAGCACAGTTAACGCTGACGCGTGGGTCCATTGATTTTATTAATTAACCTAATTATTTTGGTTAATGAGTAACCTAACAAAGTGGGTCCCACTATCAGTGCCTAAAGTTAATCCAAAAGGGTTAGTTAGCCCCTAATCTAATGACGGCCACATCGGCTAACCGACGATTTGCCGCCGGCGCTAAGTGGGGCACGGCGGAGGTCCTCGTCCGGCCGTTTCCGGTGACGAGAGGTCGTGCGGATGGGTTCTTTGGGACCGGCGCAACGAGGCGCGTCAGATAGTGGCAACGGCGGGTGCTGGGGTGGCCGGAGTTGCCGACAGCGGCGAGTGAGGCAGCGGCCGGAGCTCGGATTCGTGCGAGCGTGGCGCTAAAGCAAGCAGGCGAGCGCGTAGAGGGGCATGGCGGCCTCTGGGAGGCACCAGAAGCACGATGCGGTGCAAGGGCGTGGGCACTAAATCATTTTAGTTGCTTCTGGAAATTCTTGTGGGTGTAAGATGAACTAATACAAAGCCCAACATTATTTTTCAGAATTATTCAAGTTATAAATATATTTATAGGAATTTATAACCCCAATTCAAATATTTAGGAGTTAACTCAAAGTCCACAAATGTCATGGAAAAATGTACAATATTTATGGAGGAGCTATTAATCACTTCCCATAATCGCACTTTGGAATCATTGAGAATTATTTTAGGTTGATCTTGTTTGAAAATAAATTGGTGCTATGGTTTGGTCATCCCCATTTCAAGTTTCAAATAAATCTAGACATGATGCATGGATGCTTGTGCAACTATTTGCAATCAGATTCTAGGTCTGTGACACCTCCGCCTCCGGATCTTCGGAGGCCGCCCTTTTCTTCTTCCTCCCCTTTGGGGAAGGGTTGCGGTCGGCCTCCTCCTCGGAGGAGGAGTGTGTTTCGGTCTCCCCGGACATCGCGTTCGAAGTACCTTTGCGGCAGAGGCCATCTTTAGCTTCCTTATTCTTCTTCTTGGCCTTTTTCTCCGGCGCCTGATAGGGCACCGGGACCAGCATCCTCATTAGAAGAGGATCTGCTGGGTTTTCGGGCAATGGAGCTGGACATCTGATTCGCTCCGCCTTCTTCGTCCAGCCCTGTTTACAGGATGGAATTCTCAGTCCACCCCCTCTTTTGATTAATGAACTAAGTTATGTTCGGGAATATAGCACTTACCGGGGAGGCCGGATGATTGCAGTCGAGGCCAATGTCCTCGGACGTCCTTGGCCACGACTTTTGAGCCTTGAAAAGTAGCTTCCAGATTGCTTCATGCGTTGTGCCGAAGAATCGCTTCAGGGTCTGTGGCCCGTCCGGATTGAACTCCCACATGCAGAGAGACTGGTGTTGGCAGGGAAGGGTCCAGCGGATGAGCATCACCTGGATAACATTAGTGAGGCTGGTGCCCTTCTATATGATATTTTTGATGCGCTTTTTCAGCATCAGCACCTCGTCGGATGATCCCCAGTCCAGACCTTTGTTGGTCCATGATGCAAGCCGCAGCGGGGGTCCGGATCTAAATGCAGGGGCGGCCGCCCACTTGGTGTCGCGGGGTTCGGTGATATAAAACCACTCCAGCTGCCATATCTTGACGGTCTCCACAAAGGCCCCTTTGGGCCAGATAACTTTGGGGAGCTTGCTCATCATGGCACCGCCACAATCCGCGTGTTGCCCATCGACTACCTTTGGCTTCACATTGAAGGTATTGAGCCAAAGTCCGAAGTGTGGGGGGATGCTGAGGAATGCCGCACACACGACGATAAATTCCGACATGTGGAGGAAGGAGTTCGGGACCAGATCATGAAAATCCAGCCCGTAATATAACAAAGGGGTGGAGGGGAAACCCTAGTCCGCGGAGGAAGTGAGGGATGAAGACAACCCTCTTGCCGGGCTCTAGGGTGGGGATAACTTGCTCTTCGGCAGGAAGCCAGTGTGTGATCTTTGTTGTCAAGTACCTTGCCTCCCAGAGCTCCTTGATGTCCTTCTCCATCACGGAGGAGGCCATCCACGTGCCCTGCGAGCCGGATCCAGACATGGCTGGACTGTTTGGTGGCGATGGGGAAGATTGTGACTTGGGCGCTGGAGCTCGAGGACGGGTGGGATGAGGAAGAAGAAGGCATGAGTTAAAAAGATGAATCCTTATCCTTTTATAAAGGTAGTGAATATCAAGCGCCCCCTCACATGCCTTATAACTCACCTATTCCCAAGGCGTTGTGCGAACGGCATGGTTAGATTACCCAAGCCCGTATTGATGAGAATCCCGCAATAAGGGGACACGATCTATGCTTTGACAAGACATGTCAATGAAAACCGCGCCTCGAAACGCGAAGTGGGAGGCTAAGCAACGGTCCGAAATAATAATAAGGTCAGGCATAACGTCTCGCCGAAAAAGTTGTCAAAAGACATGACTTATTTTGTTTAAGTTTTTTCCCCTTGTGATTCAGGGTTGTAACTGTTATACAGAGCTGGATATAGTTCTTTTATTTAAACAGCTTTGGAGTATTCGGAGGAGGAACCCGCCTTGCAATGCTGGAGACAATCTGCGCGCCGAACACATCGTCATTGAAGCCTGGTTCAGGGGCTACTGAGGGAGTCCTGGATTAGGGGGTCCCCGGGCGTCCGGGCAGTGTGACATGGGCAGGACTGATGCGCCGTAAAAATACAAGATAGAAGGCCTTTCCTCGTGTCCGGATGGGACTCTCCTTTGCGTGGATGGCAAGCTTGGCGTTTGCATAGTTCCCTTTCTCTATGAACTGACTCTGTATAAACCCTACGGCCCTCTGGTGTCTATATAAACCGAAGGATTTAGTCCGTAGAGGCTAAGACAAATCATACAAGCTAGATATCTAGGGTTTAGCCATTACGATCTCGAGGTAGATCAACTCTTGTAACCCCCATACTCATCAAAGTCAATCAAGAAGGAAGTAGCCTATTACGTCCATCAAGAGGGCCCGAACCTGGGTAAACATCGTGTCCCCTGCCTCTTGTTACCTTCGATCCTCAGACGCACAGTTCGGGATCCCCTACTCGAGATCGGCCGATTTTGACACCAAAAACCAACAAGTTTGAGATCATAATTGAGTTCTTTGATTGCCCAAAATGCTTTATCTTCTAACTCAAAAGGCAGATGACAAGCTTTTCCATAAACCATTTTATAAGGAGACATACCCATAGGATTTTTATAAGTTGTTCTATAAGCCCAAAGTGCATCATCTAATTTCTTAGACCAATTCTTCCTGGACCTATTGACAGTCTTTTACAGAATTAATTTTATTTCTCTATTGCTAAGTTCAACTTGACCACTAGACTGAGCATGATAGGGTGATGCAATTCTATGGTTAACATCATACTTGGCAAGATTCTTATGGAAAGCACCATGAATAAAGTGTGAACCACCATCAGTCATTAAATATCTAGGGACTTCAAACCTTGGGAAACTAACTTCCTTAAGCATTTTAATAGATGTGTTGTGATCAGCACTACTAGTTGGAATAGCTTGTACCCATTTAGTAACATATTCAACAGCAACCAAAATATGTGTATACACATTAGAGGATGGAAAAGGTCCCATATAATCAAATCTCCAAACATCAAATGGTTCAAAAGCTAACGAATAATACATACGCATTTCTCGACGCGTACCGATATTACCTATTCTTTGACATTCATCACAAGCTAAGACGAACTTACGGGCATCCTTAAAGAGAGTAGGCCAATAAAATCCAGACTGCAATACCTTATGAGCAGTTCTATCTCTAGCATGATGCCCTCCAAAAGCTTCGGAGTGACATTTCTGTAGGATTTGTCCCTTTTCATGCTCAGGTACACAACGTCTAATAATACCATCTACTCCTTCTTTACAAAGATGTGGGTCATCCCAAAAGTAATGTCTTCAATCATAGAAGAATTTTTTTCTTTTATTGGTATATAAAGCTTCGTGGTAAATATTTAGCAACAATGTAATTAGCATAATTAGCATACCAAGGAGTACTGTGAGCAACATTTATTGCAGCTAACTACTCATCAAGAAAACTATCATCAATAGGTAGTGGGTCATCAAGCACATTTTCAAGCCTAGATAGATTATCAACTATTGGGTTCTTGCTACCTCTTGAGCACTGTGTTGGTTTTCCCTTGAAGAGGAAAGGGTGGTGAAGTAAAGCAGCGTAAGTATTTCCCTCAGTTTTTGAGAACCAAGGTTTCAATCCAGTAGGAGACCACGCGCGAGTCACCTCGTACCTACACAAACAAATAAGAACCTCGCAACCAACACGATAAAGGGGTTGTCAACCCCTTCACGGCCACTTGCAAGAGTGAGATCTGATAGAGATGATAATAATAAGATAAATATTTTTGGTATTTTTATGATATAGATTGAAAGTAAAGATTGCAAAATAAAATAGATTGGAAACCTGTATGATGGAAAATAAACATGGGGGCCATAGGTTTCACTAGTGGCTTCTCTTTAGATAGCATAAGTATTACGGTGGGTGAACAAATTACTGTCGGGCAATTGATATAAAAGCGAATAATTATGAGAATATCTAGGCATGATCATGTACTTAGGCATCACGTCCGAGACAAGTAGACCGAAACGATTCTGCATCTACTACTATTACTCCACACATCGACTGCTATCCAGCATGCATCTAGAGTATTAAGCTCATAAGAACAGAGTAACGCCTTAAGCAAGATGACGTGATGTAGAGGGATAAACTCATGCAATATCATATAAACCCCATCTTTTTATCCTCGATGGCAACAATACAATACGTGTCATTTCCCTTTCTGTCACTGGGATCGAGCACCGCAAGATTGAACCCAAAGGTAAGCACTTCTCCCATTGCAAGAAAGATCAATCTAGTAGGCCAAACCAAACTGATAATTCGAAGAGACATGCAAAGATAAACGAATCATGCACAAAAGAATTCAGAGAAGATTCAGATATTGTTCATAGATAGACTTGATCATAAACCCACAATTCATCGGATCTCGACAAACACACCGCAAAAAGAGTTACATCGAATAGATCTCCAAGAGAATCGATGAGAACTTTGTATTGAGATCCAAAGGGAGAGAAGAAGCCATCTAGCTACTAGCTATGGACCCGTAGGTCTGAGGTAAACTACTCATACATCATCGGAGGGGCCATGGAGTTGATGTAGAGGCCCTCCGTGATCAATGCCCCCTCCAGCGGAGCTCCAGAAAAGGTCCCAAGATGGGATCTCTTGGGTACAGAAGGTTGCGGCGGTGGAAATAGGGTTTCGTGGTGCTCCTGGATGTTTGCGGGGTATATGGATATATATATAGGAGGAAGAAGTAGGTCGGTCGAGCAACGAGGGGCCCACAAGGGTGGAGGGCGCGCCCAGCAGGGGTGGGCGCGCCCCCCTGCCTCGTGGTCGCCTCGTTGATTGCTTGACGTCCACTCCAAGCCTCCTGGATCACGTTTGTTCCAAAAATCACGTTCCCGAAGGTTTCATTCCGTTTGGATTCCGTTTGATGTTCCTTTTCTACGAAACACTGAAATAGGCAAAAAATAGCAATTTGGGCTGGGCCTCCGGTTAATAGGTTAGTCGCAAAAATAATATAAAAGTGTAAAATAAAGCCCATTAACATCCAGAACAGATAATATAATAGCATGGAACAATAAAAAATAATAGATACGTTGGAGATGTATCAGCATCCCCAAGCTTAATTCCTACTCCTCCTAGAGTAGGTAACTGATAAAAACAGAATTTTTGATGTGGAATGCTTCCTAGAATATTCTTCAATGTATTTTTCTCTATTATGGCATGAATGTTCAAATCCGAAATATTCAAGATAAAAGTTTATTGTTGACATAAAAATAGTAATACGCCAAGTATGCTAATCAAGCAATTATGTCTTATCAAAATACCATAGCCAAAGAAAACTTATCCCTACAAAGTCATATAGTTTGGCCATGCTTCATTTTCGTCACACAAAATGCTCCTCATCATGCACAACCCCGATGACAATCCAAGCAATTGTTTCATGCTTAGCATTTTCAAACTCTTTCAACTTTCACGCAATATATGAGCGCGAGCCATGGATATAGCACTATGGGTGGAATAGAATATGATGATTGAGATTGTGTGAGAAGACAAAAAGGGACTCACATTGATGCGGATAATTAATGGGCTATGGAGATGCCCACCGATTGATGTCAATGCAAGGAGTAGGGATTGCCATGCAACGGATGCACTAGAGCTATAAATATATGAAAGCTCATCAATGAAACTAAGTGGGTGTGCATCCAACTCGCTTGCTCACGAAGACCTAGGGCATTTGAGGAAGCCCATCATTGGAATTTACAAGCCAAGTTCTATAATGAAAAATTCCCACTAGTATATGAAAGTGACAAAATAAGAGACTCTCTATCATGAAGATCATGATGCTACTTTGAAGCACAAGTATGGAAAAAGGATAGTAACATTGTCCCTTCTCTCTTATTCTCACATTTATATTATTTTTTATTTGGGACTTCTTTCTTTTTTTTGGCCTCTTTCTTTCTCTTTTTTTTATTTTTCGTCCAGAGTCTCATCCCGACTTGTGGGGGAATCATAGTCTCCATCATCCTTTCCTCAGATGGGACAATGCTCTAATGATGATCATCACACTTTTATTTTCTTACAACTCAAGAATTACAACTCGATACGTAGAACAAAATATGACTCTATGTGAATGCCTCCGGCGGTGTCCTAGGATTGCGATGAATCAAGAGTGACATGCATGAAAAAATTATGAATGGTGGCTTTGCCACAAATAGGATGTCAACTACATGATCACGCAAAGCAATATGACAATGATGATGCGTGTCATAATAAATGGAACGGTGGAAAGTTGCATGGCAATATATCTCGGAATGGCTATGGAAATGCCATAATATGTAGGTATGGTGGTTTTTTTGAGGAAGATATAAGGAGGCTTATGTGTGATAGAGTGTATCATATCACGGGGTTTGGATGCACTGGCGAAGTTTGCACCAACTCTCAAGGTGAGAAAGGGCAATGCACGGTATCGAAGAGGCTAGCAATGATGGAAGGGTGAGAGTGCGTATAATCCATGGATTCAACATCAGTCATAAAGAACTCACATACTTATTGCAAAAATCTACAAGTCATCAAAACCAAGCACTACACGCATGCTCCTAGGGGGATAGATTGGTAGGAAAAGACCATCGCTCGTCCCCGACCGCCACTCATAAGGAAAGCAATCAAAGAACACCCCATGCTTCAAATTTGTCACATAAAGTTCACCATACATGAATGCTACGGGACTTGCCAACTTCAACACAAGTATTCATCAATTTCACAATTACTCAACTAGCTCACTTCTAATATTACCACCTTTATATCTCAAAACCATCTATCAAGCATCCAACTTCTCTTAGCATTTAAAATTTATAGCTAAAGTGAATTACCATGCTGTTCTAAATGACTCTAAAAATGATATAAGTGAAGCATGAGAGACCAATTATTTCTATAAAATAAAACCACAGCCGTGCTCTAAAAGATATAAGCGAAGCACTAGAGAAAAACTATATAGCTCAAAAGATATAAGTGAAGCATATAGAGTATTCTAATAAATTCCAATTCATGTGTGTCTCTCCCAAAAGGTGTGTACAGCAAGGATGATTGTGGTAAAATAAAAAGCAAAGACTCAAATCATACAAGACGCTCCAAGCAAAACACATATCATCTGGCGAATAAATATATAGCTCCAAGTAAAGTTACCGATAGACGAAGACGAAAGAGGGGATGCCTTCCGGGGCATCCCCAAGCTTAGGATTTTTGGTGTCCTTTTATTTTACCTAGGGGTTCCATGGGAATCCCCAATCTTAGGCTCTTGCCACTCCTTGTTCCATAATCCATCAAATCTTTACCCAAAACTTGAAAACTTCACAACACAAAACTTAAAAGAAAATCTTCGTGAGCTCCGTTAGTAAAAGAAAGCAAACCACCACTTCAAGGTACTGTAATGAAATAATTCTTGATTTATATTGGTGTTAAACCTACTGTATTCCAACTTCTCTATGGTTTATAAACTCTTTTACTAGTCATAGATTCATCAAAATAAGCAAACAACACACGAAAAACAGAATCTGTCAAAAACAGAACAGTCTGTAGTAATCTGTAGGTTTCGACCACTTATGCAATCCCAAAAATTCTAAAATAAATTGTTGGACATGAGAAATTCATCTATTAATCATCTGCAAAAAGAATTAACTAAATAGAACTCTCCGATAAAAAATGGAAGCAACTCTCGTGAGCGCTAAAGTTTCTGTTGTTTTACAGCAAGATCAAAAAGACTTTCCCCAAGTCTTCCTAACGGTTCTACATGGCACAAACACTAATTAAAAACAAAAAACACAACCAAAACAGAGGCTAGATAAATTATTTATTTAATAACAGCAAGGAAAAATATTGGGTTGTGTCCCAACAAGCGCTTTTCTTTAAAGCCTTATAGCTAGGCATAAGATTTCAACGATGCTCACATGAAGGACAAGAATTGAAGCACAAAGAGAGCATCATAAAACATGTGAAAATCACATTTAAGTATAAAATACTTCCTATGAATAGGCATCTTATAGGCAAACAAATTATCAAGGCAAGCAAAAACTAGCATATGCAAGGAAGCGGAAGGAAACAGTAGCAATTCCAACATAACGAGAGGTAATTTAGTAACATGAAAATTTCTACCACCATATTTTCCTCTCTCATAATAATTGCATGTGGGATCATAAGAAAATTCAAAAAATAGCTATCACATAAAATATTTTCAACACGATCCACATGCATGCAAAGTTGACACTCTTCCAAAATAGTGGGATTAACATTAACTAAAGTCATGACCTCTCCAAACCCACTTTTATCAAAAATTTCATAAGATTGAACGTTCTCCAAATATGTGGGATCTAAAGTTGGCACTTTTCCAAACCCACTTTCAATAATATTGCAAACACTATTATCAATCTCATATTCATCACGGGGCTTAAATAAATTTTCAAGATCAAAAGAAGAATAACCCCAATCATGATCATTGCAACAAGTAGTAGACATAGCAAAACTAGCATCCCCAAGCTTAGGGTTTTGCATATTATAAGCACAATTGAAATTAATAGAATTTATACTATCATCATTGCAATCATTCTTTCTATACAAAGATCCATTGTGAATCACTCCATAAAGTACTTCATCACAATTTTTAGATTCACGAATTTCAAGCAAGACCTCATAAAGATAATCTAGTGCACAAAACTCACTAGCAATTGGTTCATCATAATTGGATCTCTTAAAAAGATTAGCAAGCGGATGAGGATCCATAGATCTTAGGTTCTCTGTTTAGCAATAAATAAACAACTAATCCAACCGAACGAGCAAACGAGCCAAGTAAGACATCAAAGCAAATGGAAAGACGAACAGAAGAAGGGCGAATAAAACGGCAAGGGTGAAGTGGGGGAGAGGAAAACGAGAGGCAAATGGCAAATAATGTAATGCGAAGGATAAGAGTTGTGATGGGTACTTGGTATGTCTTGACTTGGTGTAGATCTCCCCGGCAACGGCGCTAGAAATCCTTCTTGCTACCTCTTGAGCACTACGTTGGTTTTCCCTTGAAGAGGAAAGGGTGGTGCAGTAAAGCAGCGTAAGTATTTCCCTCAGTTTTTGAGAACCAAGCTATCAATCTAGTAGGATACCACGCACGAGTCACCTCGTACCTACACAAACAAATAAGAACCTTGCAACCAACGCGATAAAGGGGTTGTTAATCCCTTCATGGACACTTTTAAGAGTGAGATCTGATAGAGATGATAATAATAAGATAAATATTTTTGGTATTTTTATGATATAGATTGAAAGTAAAGATTGCAAAATAAAATAGATTGGAAACTTGTATGATGGAAAATAGACCCGGGGGGCATAGGTTTCACTAGTGGCTTCTCTCGAGATAGCATAAGTATTACGGTGGGTGAACAAATTACTGTCGAGCAATTGATAGAAAAGCAAATAATTATGAGAATATCTAGGCATGATCATGTATATAAGCATCACGTCCGAGACAAGTATACCAAAACGATTCTGCATCTACTACTATTACTCCACACATCAACCGCTATCCAGCATGCATCTAGAGTATTAAGTTCATAAGAACAGAGTAACGCCTTAAGCAAGATGACGTGATGTAGAGGCATACAGTCATGCAATATGATATAAACCCCATCTTTTTATCCTCGATGGCAACAATATAATACGTGTCATTTCCCTTTCTGTCACTGGGATCGAGCACCGCAAGATTGAACCCAAAGCTAAGCACTTCTCCCATTGCCAGAAAGATCTATCTAATAGGCCAAACCAAACTGATAATTCGAAGAGACTTGCAAAGATAAAAAAATCATGCATAAAAGAATTCAGAGAAGATTCAAATATTGTTCATATATAGACTTGATCATAAACCCACAATTCATCGGATCTCGACAAACACACCACAAAAAGAGTTACATTGAATAGATCTCCAAGAGAATCGAGGAGAACTTTGTATTGAGATCCAAAGAGAGATAGGAAGCCATCTAGCTACTAGCTATGGACCCGTAGGTCTGAGGTAAACTACTCACAGATCATCGGAGGGGCCATGGAGTTGATGTAGAGGCCCTCCGTGATCAATGCCCCCTCCGGCGGAGCTCCCGAAAAGGCCCCAAGATGGGATCTCTTGGGTACAGAAGGTTGCGGCGGTGGAAATAGGGTTTCGTGGTGCTTCTGGATGTTTGCGGGGTATATGGATATATATATAGGAGGAAGAAGTAGGTCGGTGGAGCAACGAGGGGCCCATGAGGGTGGAGGGCGCGCCCCTCTGCCTCGTGGCCGCCTCGTTGATTGCTTGACATCCACTCCAAGTCTCCTGGATCATGTTTGTTCCAAAAATCACGTTCCCAAAGGTTTCATTCCGTTTGGACTCCGTTTGATATCCCTTTTCTATGAAACACTAAAATAGGCAAAAAAACAGCAATTTGGGTTGGGCCTCCGGTTAATAGGTTAGTCCCAAAAATAATATAAAAGTGTAAAATAAAGCCCATTAACATCCAAAACAGATAATATAATAGTATGGAACAATAAAAAATTATAGATGCGTTGGGGACGTATCAGTTCTCAGGTCCTTTTCTATCAATGATATGTAAATCAAATTCTTGTAACAAGAGAACCGATCGAATAAGTCTAGGTTTAGCATCTTTCTTTTCCGTAAGATATTTAATAGCAGCATGGTCTGTGTGAACAGTTACTTTGGAATCAACAATATAAGGTCTAAATTTATCACATGCAAACACCACTGCTAAGAATTCTTTTTCAGTAGTAGCATAATTTCTTTGAGCACTGTCTAGAGTTTTACTAGCATAATGAATTAATTTAAGTTTCTTATCAACTCTTTGTACTAGAACAGCACCAACAGCATAATCACTAGCATCACACATAATTTCAAAAGGCAAGTTCCAATCAGGTCACTACTAGGAAAAGGCCTACTAATGGTGCACCTAATTTGGCCATTAATGGCGCATTAGCGGTGCGCCATTAGTGCCATGCCATTAGTATATTTTACTAATGGCGCACCTGGGATGCGCCATTAGTATATACAACAGTGTGCCATTAGTATGCCTCCCAGGGGGCCATGTATACCCAGGTGCTTTGGCATACTAATGGCGCACAACAACAGGATGCGCCATTAGTAACTTTGACATACTAATGGCGCACTGTTTAATGATGCGCCATTAGTATCCTTTGGCATACTAATGGCGCACTATGATATGATGCGCCATTAGTATGAATATTAGGTTTTTATTTTTTTTTAATTTTCTGTTTTTTGCACAGGTTACAAAATGTATAATTGGACAAAATATACACAGCACACATCAACAACAGATTCATCGAATAAAATAGAAGATTAGTCTCTGAATACAATTCATAATTTTAGTCTCCGAATACAATTCATCATATTAGTCTCCGAATTGAAAAGACCGAACAAAGATAGAACATTATATTAAAAGTCTCGAGACTGCGAGTTTGTCTTCACATTACAAGTCGATATCGATCATCTAAACTACCATCACATAGAAGAGAGCTGCGGTCATCACGATGAGCATCATCACGATGAAACTCGTCTTCATCCGGTTCCTCCAACGCTCCCTCCCCTCTCCCGCTAGATAGCGGGCGTATCTAGATTCGGCCTCGGCCCTAGTGGTGTACCCTTTGTAACTGTTACCGCTGAATCGGTGAACCTGTCTCCGACACTCCTCCCAGTCGTTGTAGACTCCGGGAACCTTACCCTTGTACACGACATACCACGGCATCGCAATGCAGTAGCCAAACGAAACGTTAGTACCAATTCACAGACAATACATAAGCAACATATAAGTATGCATCCGAACGATCGGAAGAGAAAAGCAAAACATTAATAGCATCGATTACATCTAAGTTGAACGACTCTCGAAACCAAAGAGACATACTACAAGTTCATTAAAGTATAATTACAACATGAGCCAATCGATGTTTCAGAACTAGACATAGCATCGCTGTTTTCGACTCGACTCAAGGGACCGGAGCGTGGATGAAGCCGCCGTCTATCGTGGGAGTCATGAAACAACGGGCGTTGTTAGCCTGCATTTGTAGGATTGTGTCGATGTCACTATTGGACGGTTGATTTCTGAGGTAGAACTGCCCCGAGGTACGAAGGACATCTTGATGGATGATTTCCGCAAACTCCGACTGGATGCGAAAGAATTCTTGTCTGATGTCCGCGTCCTGGATTGCCGACACGCTCGCGGCCCAATCTTTGAGTCTACTCAGTAGCAGAAGTTGATGATGGTCCCGTACGATCGCCCGCATGTGATGGATGGCGTAGTAGGCACCCTTTTGGCCGCCAGATGGCTGCTTGACGCAGCAGAACGTCGTATTGTGGGAGAACACGTGCTTGCCGTACTTACGAATAGGCCTGGTGAAGGTGCCTCCAGATTTGACGTAGCCGGGGAGAACATCATCAAGAACCTTCTTGACATTTGTGTAGTCTACGTTCGACTGACGGTCCGGGTCGAAATATGTGGCCATGGAATATTTGGGGCTTAGGAGGATGAGCGTGCAACGTGTGTCACTGCAGAAAACACGGAATGTTAAAAGAAAAACGGTCAAAATCTAAGAATTCATATGTTACGGGGCGGTTGAGGGGAGGACTTACTCGGGAAAGTAAGGCACGAGGAAGTTATCCTTATCTTGGTTTGCCAGAATGACGCCTTCGAGGTAAGAACTCGCGACTTGCCGGTCCCCAGCGCTGCCCAAGATCTTGGCACGCATGTAGAAGGGGTCGACTATCACAATGTCCGGGGTCTTGTCGCGAATGATCCGCATCTCCATACTCAGCGAAAATAGCCGAATGAAGGTGTAGTGCAGCGGATGAAGGTTCAACATAGCGTGGATGTCATCAAACCTTAGGACGATCGTACCCCCGATGGAGTTATCCACAAAGCCCTTGCCCTCTGGCACCTTGGCCGTGAAAACCGGGTATGCCACATCCTTCTCTCCGAGACGCCGCTTCTCCAAAGAAAGAACACTGTCATGCAGACTCCGCATAGCACCGGTTGCAGCATCGAGCATATTTCTCGGTAGCATCGGCCTACCCGCCACATGCACCCTCCTCGAGATATCCTCAGGTGCAGGTGGCCCGTCCTGAGCACGGATCATACTCGGTGCCGGCCGGCCCGCACCCTTGTTAGTCTTTCTTTTGCATGCCTTCTTCTTCTCCTGTAATGGGACTGAGTTCTGCTCACAGACCGCCTTCTTGAGTGTGTTGGGGCTGATAATATTTCGCACCTCGCCTATCTGAGGCTCGGTGAAGTCGGCAGCTGGAGGCGTCTCCTGAGAGCTGAACGCTAGACGATGCCTGTTGCAACTTGGCTTCTCCGCGGTACCAGCTAGATCATGCACGTCTTTTGTTGGGTTGGGTTCTTGAGAAGGAGGCCCCATGAAGTCGCCACCGTACCCATGATCGGCAAAGTACTGATCAACGTTGGCAAATGTATCGTCGTCCTCGTCGTTCTGATCCTGTGCCATATGCATGTTTGGATCCAGTGGCATAGGGATGTCCGGCACCGTTGCGGCGGTCTTGCCATGGGGCCGACTTGGCGCCGGCACGACTGGCGGTGTTGTCTTTGGGGTGGTGTCCCCTGCCCCCAAATGAATCTGGCTCTTCGGCCAAAGCAGGGGCCAGCTCAGGCAGGCGCTGAGGGTCATCACGTCATCATCGTCGGCCCCGACGGGTCGAATCGGAGGTAACAACTCGTCGCAGCCTGGCAGCACCCGAACCAGCTGAACCCTAAACAAGTTGGGTGGCATCTGGGTACCGTGGAACAAGGGGTTGCCCGGTTGAACGATTTTGCCCTTGGCGACATCGACCAACTCGTTGTTCATGAAGTGCAGGAGAGTGCACGGAACGTCGGCGGCGCCCTGTGAAAACATGTAGGGCGTCAGGGATGCCCAGTCAAAGGCAAGGAGATGAAGTCCTCGGCCGAGAGAGGCTTAATTAGTTACCGTGATGATGGCGTCGAGCTCGGCTAATGTCGAGGCACCGCCAACGGCGGGCATGCAGTTGACGGAGGGGCCGCCTGCTGCAGAGGTGCCGGCCGGCGTACACCCGGGTGCATTAAGCTCCCATGCCGGCGTCGGAGACACCAATGCCGCCTCCCCCGGAGACACCAATGGCCCCGCCATCGCGTTCTGCGAGTTGCTGGCCGTGAAGCTAGGAATCGGGGGCGACCCCTATTGGCCGCTCGCAATCCACGCACTAATCCCCTGGATCAAGGTAGGCACAATGGCGGTGATCTTCCTTCCGAGTTGTTGTTCCACTTGCTCTTGGACCATCTCCGGAATCCGCGCCACCTGTGCCCTGAGTTCTTGAACCTCGCGCGCCTGGCTTTCCGAGCTGGTCTTTTTCTCCTTTCGCCCACCAGTGTTATAGTATGACGACCATTTTGTCGACAAGCCTTTGCCGGCCACACGACCAGCTGACGTCGGCTTACTGAGCTTATCCTTGTTCCCAAATTCTGGGTCTTCGAAGTTCAACGCTTGCCACTGGCTGGCATCCTTAGGGTGACTCAGCATCTTGTCTTTTTTATCTATCTCCGGATCATTTGCGTCATATTCTTGCTTCTTCTCCTCCTTATCCGCGTGCCAACGCAGGAGCTTTGCTACCTTAGGGTTCGCGAAATACCGCTGCAGACGAGGAGTGATTGGAAAGTACCACACCACTTTTTGAGGAGCTTTCTTCCTCTTCTTGTATCGAGTGACGCCGCACACCGGACATATTGTAGACTCCGCGTGCTCGTCCCGATAAATGATGCAATTGTTCATGCACACATGGTATTTCATGTGCGGTAAATACAGAGGACACACGATTTTGTTCGCCTCCTCCAAACTAGTCGGGCACTTGTTCCCCGTGGGAAGACGTTCGTGCCAGAATGACATGTTCTCGTCGAAGCATGCGTCGGTCATTTTGTATTTTACCTTCATCTCCAGAGCCATGAGCGTTACTTTCAGGCAGGTATCCTCGGGCCTGCATCCTTCATACAATGGAGTGACCGCGTCTAACTCAAGTTGATCCATCTTGGCTTTCTCTCGGTCGACAGCTCTTGCGTTATCCGTCTGCTTGAGAAGCAGCTCTTGAATATGAGGGTCCTGCACCCAGCCCATCGATGGTCCAGCGTCGTCTGCTCCGCCGGCATCATCATCTTCATGATCATGCCCGCCGTCTGCTCCGGCATCTTCCTCATCATCATGTCCTGCATCTTCTACATGATGACTGTGTACAGCATCACCGTCGTGATCATCTCCTAGGGATTCTTCGTCTTCTCGCCCGCCCGAGCCGCGGTGGTTGTCTTGCTGCCCTTCCTCATTTCTTGCCCAGCCCCCATGGACGACTTCGTAGTCATCTTCATCACCTTGCCACCGATAGCCATCCATGAAACCACGCAAGAGTGTCGGGGGTGCTGATCCCACGGACACCTATGGGACCACGGCGGACCAGGGCCCCTTTCGGTTCGGTAGGGGGCGGAGGATGCACAAAGAGCAGATCGAGGCGAACACACGAGCGAGGCGATCAGTTTACCCAGGTTCGGGCCGCACGGATGCGTAAAACCCTACTCCTTCTTTGATTTGTATTGTGTTCTTGCTCGGGAGCGATGGATGGTACAGTACCCTTGGATGGCTAGCGAAGCCGAGCGTGAGAATGATCGTTCCCCCCCTTCCCTGTTAGGCATGGGCCTCCTTTTATATGTCAAAGGGGTCACCGACAGGTGGCAACAGAGATGAGGGTAAAAATGTAAAAGAGGTGGTAGTTGGCGCCACCGCTTGCTACAGTGGTATCATACCTAACCCTGACGGTAGGGGACAAAGGCATTAAATGCCTGTCTGTATCGCCTAGACGGCGCGGAAAGGGACCGTCAGGGGCGCCACCGTTTGCCATGATGGCTATCTTGTCAGCGTCTGCTTGCCACCGCATGCCCCTGGCTGCACAGCCTCCCGCCACGTACGCTAGGAATGGTCCCAGGGCGACACATTGGTGGGTGAGCTGGAGCGCGAGCTGCGGAGTAGTAGCTTGCCGCGGCAAGCGCCTTGCCGCGGATGTTGTCTTGTCGCATCCGGGAGCTTGTCGCTCACCGGGTCTTGCCGGGACATGCAGCGCGTTGCAGCAGGCTTCTCGAGATGCCTTGGTTGGTCTTCCCGGAAGCTCCTCTTGCCGGGATCTTTGTGCTTCTTCCCGGCAAGCTCCTCTTGCCGGGGCCTTGGATGCTTTGAGTGGCCTTCCCGGCAAGCTCCTCTTGCCGGGGCCTTGCGCCTTGGCTTGAATACTTTGTTCTTGGATGGCTCCAAAGGAACCACAGAGGGGAACCACGGAGGGTCTTGGCGGTCGCCCGGCAAGCCTTGCCGCGGGGTGCTGCGACTGCCCATGCACAAGTTCGGCATACTAAGGTACCCCTACTTTAGTACACCGACAGGAGCCCCCGGGCCTGGGCCATACACGGTGCCGAGCGCTATTGGGCCAGGCCCAAAACAGTGCATGGGCACGCGCGGCCTAGGTTACGCCATAACTCACTCCGCAACCACCGCGCCCTCCCCGCACGGCACGCGTCAAACGCGGCATCGTGGGAGAGATCGTGGGCGGTTTTCGAGGCGTCCACTCCCCACGATCACGGGGTGGGGAGAGGTCGTCTCATCCGTCGCCTCGGTTTTGCACGCCTGCCACGCGGCTCCCATGTGCTTGGAGTCGCGGACGGTGGAGGCGGGAAACCGGGCTGTCGCGGGTCGAGGCAGCGGGTCGGTCCCCAGCTCCCTGCTCTTCCCGTGTCTTGATTCGCTGAGCGGGGCGGCCGAGCCCCCACCTCACTCATTTATAAAGAGCGGGAGGGGAGGACGGCAGCCCGCATTCTCTCATCTCCTCCCTCCTTTAGCTTCTGCTCCCCTTTCTCGCATTCGCCATGGAGAAAGGGAACCCTGGTCCTTCATCGGTGGCGGCGAGGGTCGCCGCCAGACAGCGCATCCCTCCCTCTCCCGCACCCGTGGTGGCAGAGCCAGCCGTAAGGGGAAGAGGGAGGGGGCGAGGTCGTGGACGAGGTCGAGGCGCTCGGGGAAGAGGTGGACGGGGCGGCGCGCCGGCTTCGCCTTCGCCGGCGGCTCCTCTTCCCACGGGGGTCCATGTTGGGGATGACCCTTGCGAGTTCTTCGTCAGGCTGCGCCGGGCGCCTCGTTGTCGACTCCGACTCCCAGCTCCGTTCGCGAGCGCGATGGAGCTGAACCCGCCCGAGACACTGAGACTGCACATGAGGGGCTGTGGGGTCAGTGGGACGCGAGTCCGTGTTGAAGTCCCAGCCCCCGGTGTGATGTATCTTGGTCGAGGGTGGAAGATGTTCGCCCGTATCCACAGCTTGACGGTGGGGCTCACCCTCCATTTTAAGTTGGTGGAGGGCGATCTCCTCTCCGTCAAGGTCTTCGGGTGCTTCGGCACTCGTGCGAAGTGCTGCGTGGACAGCTCCTCTGGTAGCGAAGGCCCCTCCTCGAGCGAGAGTGATGAGGAGGGGAGCGACAGCGACGACAAGGGTAGTGGGCGGCAGGATGACGGGTCCGACTAGGTGTCGGGCGCCGCTCCGTGCGGCACCGGCGACCCCATCATCCGTGTCGCCGGCTCCTTGAACTCCCCGGGGTCGTCTCCTTGGGCGGCTGGCGTAGGGAGGCTGCGGAAGAGGAAGAGGGCTGGCGGCAAGGCCGTCAAGCCGGAGTACGAGGGCGTGGTGCCCTCGACAGCGTGCTGACGTCCTGCCGCCTCGTCTTCGAGCCCTGCTTCCGGCGCCGCCATCACCGTCCAGCCTTCGGACGGCCCCCGGGTTGTTCTCTTGGTGTCTTCTGGCACCCGTAGCTCGCCTAGGCGCTCCTTTTGCCCTTTTCGCCTCCTTGATCTACCTCCTGAAGAGAGCGACAAGAAAACGATTACGGGCATCTTATCTTTTTAATTTGTAAGCCTTCGGGCCTTAGTTGCATTTAAAACTTGTAATCCTCTCTTTCATGTTTTTCATCCTCTATGGACTGTACCTGAGTGGAATGTTTTTTTAATGAAAAGGGGATGCTTGCCGGGTCATTTGTCTCGCGGGTAGAACCCACATCAAGGAGCAAATCCTTGGTATCTTTCCGATAGACACTTCTTCCCCGGCAACAGGCCCTGCCGTCTTCCCACGTCGCTCGACCTTTCTCATGCTTTTGACGGAGGCAGGGACGAGGCGGGTGTGGCCCCTCGTTTCATCCCTTTGCTGCCGCGACTACGACCAAACTTGGCCCCGGGAACGAGCCCTAGGGCCTAGAGTTAAGGGAGCACGGTAGTTTTCGGGAAGGAACGAGGTTTCGTATTCCCCAGTCCATAAGAGAATGCATGAAGAGGGATGAAAGACTTATCTGAGATTGCAGCCCCCGGCAACTCTGGCTTGCCGTGGGTGAATCTTGGTACTTGCAGCCCCCGGCAACACTGGCTTGTCGGGGTCCAGAGGCCGGCACGTCCTTCTTCTCCTTTTCGTCCTCAGGCGGTCCGGCAAGGATATGCAAGCCCTGCGAACCAAAGGAAACGAAAGAAAGGCAAAGGGACGAACACTCGACCTCTAAGTTAGGGGTTAGCCGCTGTTAAGCACTATCAACCCTAACCAAGGACGAGACTCGACCTAGCATGCATGCTATAACTTAGGATGCCAGCGCTTCATTTACTTGTGCTCAGGGTCTGCGCCTGGCTTTGTACAAAGGATTACATGCAATAGCGGCAAGACTTGTACAAAAGGGTGGTTGCCGGACAGGGTCCGACAACCGCGCCTTACGGGTAAAACTTACGAAGATGCTCGATATTCCAGGAGTTGCTCACTGGGATGCCATCTTCGGTCTCCAGGAGGACAGCGCCAGGCCTGGTGACTCGTTTCACCCGGTAAGGGCCTTCCCACTTCGGCGTCAACTTGTTGGAATTCTTGGCGGACTGAACGCGCCGAAGAACAAGGTCGCCTTCCTCGAAGCTTCTGGCTTTAACTTTGCGGCTATGGTAGCGGCGCAAAGCTTGCTGGTAGCGAGCGGCTCGCACAGCAGCCTGAAGACGATCTTCCTCAAGGAGTAGCGCGTCATCTTGCCGCAGCTGCTCTTGCTCAAGCTCATCATAAGCGAGCACTCGAGGTGACCCGTATACGAGTTCCGTGGGGATAACTGCCTCCGCTGCATAGACTAGAGCAAAGGGTGTCTGGCCAGTGGCTCGATTTGGCGTCGTTCTGATCGACCAAAGAACCATCGGCAGCTCCTTGATCCAGTTTCTTCCGCACTTGTGCAGCCTATCGAAAGTTCTGGTCTTGAGCCCGTGCAGCACTTCAGCATTTGCCCTCTCCGCTTGACCGTTGCTTCTCGGGTGAGCAACAAAAGCAAAGCAGACCTTGGCGCCAAGATCTTGGACATACTGCACGAAGGTGCGGCTCGTAAACTGCGTACTGTTGTCGGTGACTATCCTGTTAGGGATTCCGAAACGGCAAACAATCGACCTGAAGAACTTGACCGCTGACTGTGCTGTCACCTTCCTCACTGGTTCCACTTCCGGCCACTTTGTGAACTTGTCAATTACAACGTACAAGTACTCAAAGCCCCCGACAGCTCGGGGAAAGGGGCCGAGGATATCGAGCCCCCAGACCAAAAATGGCCAGGATAAAGGGATCGTCTGGTGAGTTGGCTGGTGTATCTGCTTGGAATGGAACTGGCACGCTTCACACTTGGTTACTTGTGCAGTTGCATCCTGGAGGGCTGTCGGCCAGAAGAAACCTTGCCAGAATGCTTTTCCAACAAGTGCTCTTGCACCAATGTGGTGACCACATATGCCTCCATGTATCTCTGCCAACAGCTTCTGTCCATCTTCCCGAGGAATACACTTCAATTTCACACCGTTGAGTCTTCTTCTACACAGTGTGTTGTCGACAAACTGGTACATACTAGACTGTCGGGCTACTCTTTCCGCTTCTTCTGGTTCCTCGGGAAGTTCTCCTGTCTGAAGGAAATGGACAATCTGTTGCGCCCATGTTGGAGCCTGTGGCTCGACAACAAGGACTAAAGGCACATCTGCTGCTGCGGGAATGTCTGCTTCTACGGCAAGAGCCCACGGCTTTGCCGGAGCTTGACGTTCCCTGGCAAGCTTGCCGGAGCAAAACTTGTCGGGAGGATCTGCTTCAACGGAACAAACCCTGGGGCTTGCCGGAGCAGACTGCTCCTCAGCATTCCTGGTGTTGATCTTGGGGACCTTTTTGGCGGCGGCTTCGGGAAGCTCTGCCGGGAAATAGTCACCAGAAATCAACTTCCTCTTCTTGCTCTGTCCAGTTGATGGTGCGACGGACGGCTGAGTCAGCTTGAGCACAAAGATCCCTGGTTCCACAGGTAATTTAAGTGATGCGCACTTTGACAGGCCATCGGCAATGTCGTTCTCAGCTCTTGGAACATGTTCCATTTGCAGGCCATCAAAGCGCTCTTCTAGCTTCCTTACTGAAGGAAATATGCCCTAGAGGCAATAATAAAGTTATTATTTATTTCCTTATATCATGATAAGAGTTTATTATTCATGCTAGAATTGTATTAACCGGAAACATAATACATGTGTGAATACATAGACCAACAGAGTGTCACTAGTATGCCTCTACTTGACTAGCTCGTTAATCAAAGATGGTTATGTTTCCTGACCATGAACAAAGAGTTGTTATTTGATTAACGAGGTCACATCATTAGTAGAATGATCTGATTGACATGACCCATTTCATTAGCTTAGCACCCGATCGTTTAGTATGTTGCTATTGCTTTCTTCATGACTTATACATGTTCCTATAACTATGAGATTATGCAACTCCCGTTTACCGGAGGAACACTTTGGGTACTACCAAACGTCACAACGTAACTGGGTGATTATAAAGGAGTACTACAGGTGTCTCCAATGGTAGATGTTGGGTTGGCGTATTTCGAGACTAGGGTTTGTCACTCTGATTGTCGGAGAGGTATCTCTGGGCCCTCTCGGTAATGCACATCACATAAGCCTTGCAAGCACTGCAACTAATAAGTTAGTTGTGAGATGATGTATTACAGAACGAGTAAAGAGACTTGCCGGTAACGAGATTGAACTAGGTATTGGATACCGACGATCGAATCTCGGGCAAGTAACATACCGATGACAAAGGGAACAACGTATGTTGTTATGCGGTCTGACCGATAAAGATCTTCGTAGAATATGTAGGAGCCAGTATGGGCATCCAGGTCCCGCTATTGGTTATTGACCGGAGACGTGTCTCGGTCATGTCCACATTGTTCTCGAACCGTAGGGTCCGCACGCTTAACGTTACGATGACAGTTATTATGAGTTTATGCATTTTGATGTACCGAAGGTTGTTCGGAGTCCCGGATGAGATCACGGACATGACGAGGAGTCTCGAAATGGTCGAGACGTAAAGATTGATATATTGGAAGCCTATGTTTGGGCACCGGAAGTGTTCCGGGTGAAATCGGGATTTTACCGGATTACCGGGAGGGTTACCGGAACCCCCCGGGAGGCAAATGGGCCTATTGGGCCTTAGTGGAAAAGAGAGAAGGGGCAGCCCACAGGCTAGCCGGCCGAACCCCCCTTCCCTAGTCCTATTAGGACTAGGAGAAGGGGCCGGCCCCCCTCTCTTCTCTTTCTCCCGAAGAGTCCTATTAGGAATAGGATTTGGGGGAAGGAGTCCTACTCCCGGTAGGAGTGGGACTCCTCCCTGCGCCTCCCTCCTAGCCGGCCGACCCCCTTGCCCCTGGCCTTTATATACAGGGGCAGGGGGCACCCCATAGACACACAACTTGATCCTTGAGATCGCTCCTTAGCCGTGTGCGGTGCCCCCTGCCACCAAATTCCACCTCGATCGTACCGTTGTAGTGCTTAGGCGAAGCCCTGCGTCGGTAGTACATCAAGATCGTCACCACGCCGTCCTGCTGACGGAACTCCTCCCCGAAGCTTTGCTGGATCGGAGCCCGGGGATCGTCATCGAGCTGAACGTGTGCTAAGAACTCGGAGGTGCCGGAGTAACGGTGCTTGGATCGGTCGGATCGGGAAGAAGACGTACGACTACTTCCTCTACGTTGTGTGATCGCTTCCGTAGTCGGTCTGCGTTGGTACGTAGACAACACTCTCCCCTCTCGTTGCTGTGCATCACCATGATCTTGCGTGTGCGTAGGAAAATTTTCGAAATTACTACGTTCCCCAACAGTGGCATCCGAGCCTAGGTTTTATGGTTTGATGTTATATGCACGAGTAGAACACAAGTGAGTTGTGGGCGATACAAGTCATACTGCCTACGAGCATGTCATACTTTGGTTCGGCGGTATTGTTGGTTGAGACGATCCGGACCAACCTTACGCGTACTCTTACGCGAGACCGGTTCCCTCGACGTGCTTTGCACATAGATGGCTTGCGGAAGACTGTCTCTCCAACTTTAGTTGAACCAAGTGTGACTACGCCCCGTCCTTGAGAAGGTTAAAACGGAGTCTATTTGACGAACTATCGTTGTGGTTTTGATGCGTAGGTGAGATGAGTTCTTACTTAAGCCCGTAGCAGCCACGAAAAATTTGCAACAACAAAGTAGAGGACGTCTAACTTGTTTTTGCAGGGTATGTTGTGATGTGATATGGTCAAGGCATGATGCTGATTTTATTGTATGAGATGATCATGTTTTGTAACTAAGTTATCGGCAACTGGCAGGAGCCATATGGTTGTCGCTTTATTGTATGCAATGCAATCGCGATGTAATGCTTTACTAGATTACTAAACGGTAGTAATAGTCGTGGAAGCATAAGATTGGCGAGACGACAACGATGCTACGATGGAGATCAAGGTGTCGCGCCGGTGACGATGGTGATCATGACGGTGCTTCGGAGATGGAGATCACAAGCACAAGATGATGATGGCCATATCATATCACTTATATTGATTGCATGTGATGTTTATCCTTTTATGCATCTTATCTTGCTTTGATTGATGGTAGCATTATAAGATGATCTCTCACTAAATTATCAAGAAGTGTTCTCCCTGAGTATGCACCGTTGCCAAAGTTCGTCGTGCCCAGACACCACATGATGATCGGGTGTGATAAGCTCTACGTCCATCTACAACGGGTGCAAGCCAGTTTTGCACACGCAGAATACTCAGGTTAAACTTGACGAGCCTAGCATATGCAGATATGGCCTCGGAACACAGAGACCGAAAGGTCGAGCGTGAATCATATAGTAGATATGATCAACATGACGATGTTCACCATTGAAAACTACTCCATCTCACGTGATGATCGGTTATGGTTTAGTTGATTTGGATCACGTGATCACTTAGAAGATTAGAGGGATGTCTATCTAAGTGGGAGTTCCTAAGTAATTTGATTAACTGAACTTAAACTTATCATGAACTTAGTACCTGATAGTATCTTGCTTGTTTATGTTGCTTGTAGATAGATGGCTCGTGCTATTGTTCCGTTGAATTTTAATGCGTTCCTTGAGAAAGCAAAGTTGAAAGATGATGGTAGCAATTACACGGACTGGGTCCGTAACCTGAGGATTATCCTCATTGCTGCACAGAAGAATTACGTCCTGGAAGCACCGCTGGGTGACAGGCCTGCTGCTGGAGCAACGCCAGATGTTATGAACGTCTGGCAGAGCAAAGCTGATGACTACTCGATAGTTCAGTGTGCCATGCTTTACGGCTTAGAATCGGGACTTCAACGACGTTTTGAACGTCATGGTGCATATGAGATGTTCCAGGAGTTGAAGTTAATATTTCAAGCAAATGCCCGAATTGAGAGATATGAAGTCTCCAATAAGTTCTATAGCTGCAAGATGGAGGAGAACAGTTCTGTCAGTGAGCATATACTCAAAATGTCTGGGTATAATAATCACTTGATTCAGATGGGAGTTAATCTTCCAGATGACTGCGTCATTGACAGAATTCTCCAATCACTGCCACCAAGCTACAAGAGCTTCGTGATGAACTATAATATGCAAGGGATGAACAAGACTATTCCCGAGCTCTTCGCAATGCTGAAAGCTGCGGAGGTAGAAATCAAAAAGGAGCATCAAGTGTTGATGGTTAACAAAACCACTAGTTTCAAGAAAAAGGGCAAAGGGAAGAAGAAGGGAAACTTCAAGAAGAACATCAAGCAAGTTGCTGCTCAGGAGAAGAAACCCAAGTCTGGACCTAAGCCTGAAACTGAGTGCTTCTACTGCAAGCAGACTGGTCACTGGAAGCGGAACTGCCCCAAGTATTTGGCAGATAAGAAGGATGGAAAAGTGAGCAAAGGTATATGTGATATACATGTTATTGATGTGTACCTTACTAGAGTTCGCAGTAGCACCTGGGTATTTGATACTGGTTCTGTTGCTAATATTTGCAACTCGAAACAGGGACTACAGAATAAGCGGACACTAGCAAAGGACGAGGTGACGATGCGCGTGGGAAACGGTTCCAAAGTCGATGTGATCGCGGTCGGCACGCTACCTCTACATCTACCTTCGGGATTAATATTAGACCTAAATAATTGTTATTTGGTGCCAGCGTTGAGCATGAACATTATATCTGGATCTTGTTTAATGCGAGACGGTTATTCATTTAAATCAGAGAATAATGGTTGTTCTATTTATATGAATAATATCTTTTATGGTCATGCACCTTTGAAGAGTGGTCTATTCTTGTTAAGTCTCGAAGATAGTAATACACATATTCATAATGTAGAAGCCAAAAGATGCAAAGTTAATAATGATAGTGCAACTTATTTGTGGCACTGCCGTTTAGGTCATATCGGTGTAAAGCGCATGAAGAAACTCCATACTGATGGGCTTTTGGAACCACTTGATTATGAATCACTTGGTACTTGCGAACCATGCCTCATAGGCAAGATGACTAAAACACCGTTCTCCGGTACTATGGAGAGAGCAACAGATTTGTTGGAAATCATACATACCGATGTATGTGGTCCGATGAATATTGAGGCTCGTGGCGGATATCGTTATTTTCTCACCTTCACAGATGATTTAAGCAGATATGGGTATATCTACTTGATGAAACACAAGTCTGAAACATTTGAAAAGTTCAAAGAATTTCAGAGTGAAGTTGAAAATCATCGTAACAAGAAAATAAAGTTTCTACGATCTGATCGTGGAGGAGAATATTTGAGTTACGAGTTTGGTGTACATTTAAAGAATTGTGGAATAGTTTCGCAACTCACGCCACCCGGAACACCACAGCGTAATGGTGTGTCCGAACGTCGTAATCGTACTTTACTAGATATGGTGCGATCTATGATGTCTCTTACTGATTTACCGCTATCGTTTTGGGGTTATGCTTTAGAGACGGCCGCATTCACGTTAAATAGGGCACCATCAAAATCCGTTGAGACGACACCTTATGAACTATGGTTTGGCAAGAAACCAAAGTTGTCGTTTCTTAAAGTTTGGGGCTGCGATGCTTATGTGAAAAAGCTTCAACCTGATAAGCTCGAACCCAAAGCGGAGAAATGTGTCTTCATAGGATACCCAAAAGAAACTGTTGGGTATACCTTCTATCACAGATCCGAAGGCAAGACATTCGTTGCTAAGAATGGATCATTTCTAGAGAAGGAGTTTCTCTCGAAAGAAGTGAGTGGGAGGAAAGTAGAACTTGACGAGGTAACTGTACCTGCTCCCTTATTGGAAAATAGTACATCACAGAAAACTGTTTCTGCGACACCTATACCAATCAGTGAGGAAGCTAATGATGATGATCATGAAACTTCAGGGCAAGATTCTACTGAACCACGTAGATCAACCAGAGTGAGATCCGCACCAGAGTGGTACGGTAATCCAGTTCTGGAAGTCATGCTACTAGATCATGATGAACCTACGAACTATGAAGAAGCGATGGTGAGCCCAGATTCCGCAAAGTGGCTTGAGGCCATGAAATCTGAGATGGGATCCATGTATGAGAACAAAGTATGGACTTTGGTTGACTTGCCCGATGATCGGCAAGCAATTGAGAATAAATGGATCTTCAAGAAAAAGACTGACGCTGACGGTAATGTTACTGTCTATAAAGCTCGACTTGTCGCAAAAGGTTTTCGACAAGTTCAAGGGGTTGACTACGATGAGACTTTCTCACCCGTAGCGATGCTTAAGTCCGTCAGAATTATGTTAGCAATTGCCGCATTTTATGATTATGAAATATGGCAGATGGATGTCAAAACTGCATTCCTGAATGGATTTCTGGAAGAAGAGTTGTATATGATGCAACCAGAAGGTTTTGTCGATCCAAAAGGAGCTAACAAAGTATGCAAACTCCAGAGATCCATTTATGGACTGGTGCAAGCATCTCGGAGTTGGAATAAACGCTTTGATAGTGTGATCAAAGCATTTGGCTTTATACAGACTTTTGGAGAAGCCTGTATTTACAAGAAAGTGAGTGGGAGCTCTGTAGCATTTTTGATATTATATGTGGATGACATATTGCTGATTGGAAATGATATAGAATTTCTGGATAGCATAAAGGGATACTTGAATAAAAGTTTTTCGATGAAAGACCTCGGGGAAGCTGCTTACATATTAGGCATAAAGATCTATAGAGATAGATCAAAACGCTTAATTGGACTTTCACAGAGCACATACCTTGACAAGATTTTGAAGAAGTTCAAAATGGATCAAGCAAAGAAAGGGTTCTTGCCTGTGTTACAAGGTGTGAAGTTGAGTCAAACTCAATGCCCGACCACTGCAGAAGATAGAGAGAAGATGAAAGATGTTCCCTATGCTTCAGCCATAGGCTCTATCATGTATGCAATGCTGTGTACCAGACCTGATGTGTGCCTTGCTATAAGTTTAGCAGGGAGGTACCAAAGTAATCCAGGAATGGATCACTGGACAGCGGTCAAGAACATCCTGAAATACCTGAAAAGGACTAAGGATATGTTTCTCGTATATGGAGGTGACAAAGAGCTCACCGTAAGAGGTTACGTTGATGCAAGCTTTGACACTGATCCGGACGATTCTAAATCGCAAACCGGATACGTGTTTACTTTAAACGGTGGAGCTGTCAGTTGGTGCAGTTCTAAACAAAGCGTCGTAGCGGGATCTACATGTGAAGCAGAGTACATAGCTGCTTCGGAAGCAGCAAACGAAGGAGTCTGGATGAAGGAGTTCATATCCGATCTAGGTGTCATACCTAGTGCATCGGGTCCAATGAAAATCTTCTGTGACAATACTGGTGCAATTGTCTTGGCAAAGGAATCCAGATTTCACAAAAGAACCAAACACATCAAGAGACGCTTCAACTCCATCCGGGATTTAGTCCAGGTGGGAGACATAGAGATTTGCAAGATACATACGGATCTGAATATTGCAGACCCGTTGACTAAGCCTCTTCCACGAGCAAAACATGATCAGCACCAAGGCTCCATGGGTGTTAGAATCATTACTGTGTAATCTAGATTATTGACTCTAGTGCAAGTGGGAGACTGAAGGAAATATGCCCTAGAGGCAATAATAAAGTTATTATTTATTTCCTTATATCATGATAAGAGTTTATTATTCATGCTAGAATTGTATTAACCGGAAACATAATACATGTGTGAATACATAGACCAACAGAGTGTCACTAGTATGCCTCTACTTGACTAGCTCGTTAATCAAAGATGGTTATGTTTCCTGACCATGAACAAAGAGTTGTTATTTGATTAACGAGGTCACATCATTAGTAGAATGATCTGATTGACATGACCCATTTCATTAGCTTAGCACCCGATCGTTTAGTATGTTGCTATTGCTTTCTTCATGACTTATACATGTTCCTATAACTATGAGATTATGCAACTCCTGTTTACCGGAGGAACACTTTGGGTACTACCAAACGTCACAACGTAACTGGGTGATTATAAAGGAGTACTACAGGTGTCTCCAATGGTAGATGTTGTGTTGGCGTATTTCGAGACTAGGGTTTGTCACTCCGATTGTCGGAGAGGTATCTCTGGGCCCTCTCGGTAATGCACATCACATAAGCCTTGCAAGCACTGCAACTAATAAGTTAGTTGTGAGATGATGTATTACGGAACGAGTAAAGAGACTTGCCGGTAACGAGATTGAACTAGGTATTGGATACCGACGATCGAATCTCGGGCAAGTAACATACCGATGACAAAGGGAACAACGTATGTTGTTATGCGGTCTGACCGATAAAGATCTTCGTAGAATATGTAGGAGCCAGTATGGGCATCCAGGTCCCGCTATTGGTTATTGACCGGAGACGTGTCTCGGTCATGTCTACATTGTTCTCGAACCGTAGGGTCCGCACGCTTAACGTTACGATGACAGTTATTATGAGTTTATGCATTTTGATGTACCGAAGGTTGTTCGGAGTCCCGGATGAGATCACGGACATGACGAGGAGTCTCGAAATGGTCGAGACGTAAAGATTGATATATTGGAAGCCTATGTTTGGGCACCGGAAGTGTTCCGGGTGAAATCGGGATTTTACCGGATTACCGGGAGGGTTACCGGAACCCCCCGGGAGGCAAATGGGCCTATTGGGCCTTAGTGGAAAAGAGAGAAGGGGCAGCCCACAGGCTAGCCGGCCGAACCCCCCTTCCCTAGTCCTATTAGGACTAGGAGAAGGGGCCGGCCCCCCTCTCTTCTCTTTCTCCCGAAGAGTCCTATTAGGAATAGGATTTGGGGGAAGGAGTCCTACTCCCGGTAGGAGTGGGACTCCTCCCTGTGCCTCCCTCCTAGCCGGCCGACCCCCTTGCCCCTGGCCTTTATATACAGGGGCAGGGGGCACCCCATAGACACACAACTTGATCCTTGAGATCGCTCCTTAGCCGTGTGCGGTGCCCCCTGCCACCAAATTCCACCTCGATCGTACCGTTGTAGTGCTTAGGCGAAGCCCTGCGTCGGTAGTACATCAAGATCGTCACCACGCCGTCGTGCTGACGGAACTCCTCCCCGAAGCTTTGCTGGATCGGAGCCCGGGGATCGTCATTGAGCTGAACGTGTGCTAAGAACTCGGAGGTGCCGGAGTAACGGTGCTTGGATCAGTCGGATCGGGAAGAAGACGTACGACTACTTCCTCTACGTTGTGTGATCGCTTCCGCAGTCGGTCTGCGTTGGTACGTAGACAACACTCTCCCCTCTCGTTGCTGTGCATCACCATGATCTTGCGTGTGCGTAGGAAAATTTTCGAAATTACTACGTTCCCCAACAGTGGCATCCGAGCCTAGGTTTTATGGTTTGATGTTATATGCACGAGTAGAACACAAGTGAGTTGTGGGCGATACAAGTCATACTGCCTACGAGCATGTCATACTTTGGTTCGGCGGTATTGTTGGTTGAGACGATCCGGACCAACCTTACGCGTACTCTTACGCGAGACCGGTTCCCTCGACGTGCTTTGCACATAGATGGCTTGCGGAAGACTGTCTCTCCAACTTTAGTTGAACCAAGTGTGACTACGCCCCGTCCTTGAGAAGGTTAAAACGGAGTCTATTTGACGAACTATCGTTGTGGTTTTGATGCGTAGGTGAGATGAGTTCTTACTTAAGCCCGTAGCAGCCACGTAAAATTTGCAACAACAAAGTAGAGGACGTCTAACTTGTTTTTGCAGGGTATGTTGTGATGTGATATGGTCAAGGCATGATGCTGATTTTATTGTATGAGATGATCATGTTTTGTAACTAAGTTATCGGCAACTGGCAGGAGCCATATGGTTGTCGCTTTATTGTATGCAATGCAATCGCGATGTAATGCTTTACTAGATTACTAAACGGTAGTAATAGTCGTGGAAGCATAAGATTGGCGAGACGACAACGATGCTACGATGGAGATCAAGGTGTCGCGCCGGTGACGATGGTGATCATGACGGTGCTTCGGAGATGGAGATCACAAGCACAAGATGATGATGGCCATATCATATCCTTGCTTGTCGGGACCAGAGCTTGTCGGGGAAGCCCCCTGCTTGTCGCTGGATGTGCTTGTCGCTGGATGTGCTTGCCGCGGTCGCTGGCTCGTCATCTACCTCCCTCTCCGCTACTAACGCAGCACTAACCACTTGATTGGTTGCCGCTATGTACAGCAGCAACTTCTCTTGTGGCTTAGGTGTGACAAGGGTTGGAGTGGAGGACAGGTATCTCTTCAAGTCTTGCAGCGCAGCCTCCGCTTTCGGAGTCCATTTCATTGGACCTGCCTTTTTCAAAATTTTGAAAAACGGCAGGGCGCGCTCAGCAGACCGAGAGATAAACCTGCTGAGAGCAGCCACGCAACCGGCAAGCTTCCGTACATCCTTGACGCGCTTTGGTGCTTCAATCTGCTCAATGAGGTAATAGCACTGCAGGTCCCTGAACTTGCATGTCAGGTGATGGTTTGGTCCTTAAAGTTGAAAAAGCTGATTATTTCATCCCTCAACTTGTCATGGATGTGCAAGTTTAGTCCACAGCCAATCCGAACGCGCCAAGTGGAGCCAGGTGGACTGGGCTGGTCAGCGCCGCGAGTTTTTCAGTTAGCCCCCTCCCTTTGTGATGAATCAACCCGCACTTCAACACATTGTGGCACATGTTTTGGAATATTCTTTGGAATATTCTATCCTGTTGGCAGCTCCCCCCTCCAATCACCTCTCTGCTCCCTCGCTTCCTTCCTCTGCTCCAGCTCGTCACCGTCGCCGCCGTCCAGCCCGCTGCCGACACCAGCTCACCGCCATGGTATCCTGGAGTGAAGGATCCAGCTCGTCATCTGACGGCTACTCTGTGACAACTGAGGTTAGTTCGTCACTATCCTTTGGCAGTTATAGGGTTAGGGCAAGAATTGGGGATTTTGTTGACTGGAATGTGTTGTAGGCTCCTGCTCCTGCAGTCATTTTCTGCTCTGAGTGGAGAGGCATTGCTTCAGATCTTGCAGCTAGATGTGAACACCAAGATGTCTGTGAGAAGTTTGTGTCCTTTGATTCAGTTGATAGTGGAAGGAGGTATCTTGCTTGTGCACAAAAGGTTAGTAGATCTATAGTTAAATACACACTTGGAATGCTTCATCTTACTGTGATCCGTATAAGAGTGTGGAACAGCATCATGTTTGTGAAGTTAACTTAATGTTTAAGTTAACATCATCTTGTTTTTGATTTCTTACTAAATTTGAACTGAACTAACTAAACTTAAATGAACTTAACCCTAACTGAACTTAATTGAACTTAACCTAACTGAACTTAAATGAATTTAACTGAACCCAAGCTTTTTCATTAATCTAAAGTTGTTTTCTATCTTATTTGGTAGGATAAATGCAACTTTGTGGAGTGGATTGACCCTGAATGGCCTGCCACTCTGAAGATGAGTTTAGCCAGGGTTTGGGGCATGTATGATGATGAGAACAAGTTAAGGATCAGTGAGAATTTACATCTTGCTGAAGAAAATCTTAGGGTTGTGAGAGAGAAAGAAAAGATGGAAAGAGATCTGAGGTTTTTTAAACTAGATTTTGCTAAGATGGTGGCTGACAAGGAGCAGGCAATTACTGAGTTGGGCAATGCAAGACTTGCTGTTTCTGACCTAAAGCAAGAGATTGAGAAGAAGAAGCTGTCTGATAAATCTACCACTAGCATTCATCAGTTTGTGAGGGCTAAGGCAGAGAAAGAGAGGGATGAGATGCAGCAACAGATGGACAAAATGAAGGAAGAGATGGAGAAACTGAAGCAAGAGGTGGAGAAAATGAAGGAACAGATGGACAAATTGGTGTCACATAGGGATGAGCTGAAGAAGGAGAAGAAGAAACTAGAGTACATGATTGGTGATCTATTCAGGCACAAGGAGGAGACCAAGAGCAAGATAAGGAGGGTGAAGGAGATCTTAGATGAATTTGAGTAATTCATTCAAGTAGATCTATTAATTAGTTGTACTGAATTTGTTGGTTTAATGCCAGTATTATGTAATGCACTGAATTTGTATGAATGCTTTTAGTTAATTAAATCTGTATGACTGCTTTTATTGTTACTAGTTATCTGAATGTCTCCAGATAAGTGCAATTTTTACAGTGTCAATGAACTTAGTTTGTAGTTAACTGAAGTTCAGTTATCTGAAGATTCAGTTAACTGGATGTAAATGATATATCTTCAGTTAAACACAAGTTGAGTGTTAAACACAAGTTGAGTTATCTGAAGATTCAGTTAACTGAATTTAAATGAGCAATCTTCAGTTAACTACAAATTCAATTATCTGAAGAATTTAGTTAACTGAATTATCTGAAGAAATTTAGTTAACTGAATTTTAACTGAATTTAGTTAACTACAAATTTCAGTTAACTGAATCTTCGGTTAACTGAATTTAAATGAGTTATATTTAGTTAGAATTGCAAAGCAACAGCAGCAGCATTGCAAAGCAGCAGCAAAATAGTTCAGACAATAGCATTGCAAAGCAACAGCAGCAGCAGCATTGCAAAGCAACAACAGCAGTAGCATTGCAAAGCAACAGCAGCAACAGCATTGCAAAGCAACAACGGCAGTAGCATTGCAAAGCAGCAGCAAAAACAACAGCAGTAGCATTGCAAAGCATGATAACAAGATAGGCATAGCAAAGCAGATTAACTATATAGATAGCATGCAGATGTTGCAGGATAGTTCAGACAATATAGCAGAAGTGCAACATTACAATTAACTTATATGCTCTGCATATATAGAGCACACCTAACATAACCTAACCAAAACATCACTAACTTATATGCTGAATTTTCTTGCTATTCAGCATAGCATACCTAACTACCGCATCATCTTCTTGTCCATCATCTTCAGTTCTTCAGGTGCTTCAGGCGCTCCGAGCGGCGCACCTCCCCTGCAAATGCCCTTTTCTTCGTCTTCTCCGGCTTCTCTGGCTTCTCTTTCTCCTCTTCTGCCTCATCCATCACCTCCTGCTTGACGATGTCAGGCACATCTGGGAGCACCTCCACGTCAATTGGGAGGTCTCTGTCGCCCTCATTGGCGTTGTGGACTGGCGCCATCATTTGGATCTCGTCCTCTTCCTCCTCTTCCTCGTCGTCCGACAGGACAACGACGGACACCTCCTCATCGCCAGACGAGGCATATGACGTAGAGGAGTCAGAATCCCCTCTGTAGCCCGAGTCATTGTCGGAGTCCACCTTGCAGTACTCCGAGTCGAACGACAGAGATACGTCATCATCGACGTGCACGAGGGGCACCGGCGCAGGCAGGGCCAGAACCACATCATCGAGGCGCTGCATCCTCGACCACATGCGCGTCGGATCCAGCTGCGGCTGCTGCGTGGTGGCGGACCTGTACATCCACCAACACCAGCGCTGCCTCGGATCGTCCAAGCGCGTCTCCGCCATTGCCAAGCGGAAGATGTTGGCCGGAGGCGTACCTGGGCCGTCCACGAGAGCGCGCCTCTTCTCGTCGTCGGTCATCTGGTCGATGAGGCCCCGCGCATGGTTCCTAAGCATGTCGATGCTGGGGAACCACCGGCCTATCTCCTGGAGCTCCGCGCGCGCGACCTGGTCGTCTCCTGCCAGCTCGTCGACCATCCTCTGCCATGCAGGGTGGCTGTCCATGGCGTCAGCGGCAGCGTCGAGATGGCCGGCGAGGGTTTTCTTCTCAGGTGGAGTGGGAGGTGGGGAGCGTAGAGCCCGAGGCGTCGTGAAACGGTAGTGGTGAGTGGGGGCGGTGGGTGGTGGGTGGTGGCCTCTTAATAGGAATGGAAGAGCGAACGGCACCGCCTGACCAGGGTCCTGGGCTCGGTCCTGGTCTATGTACAGTTTATCTCAGTATAATAAACATGGCAATTAGTTCACACTGCATCTTCAGTTCACTAAGTTAACTAAGTTAACTGCATCTTTAGAATCATTAACACTGCATTCATGTAAATTCCAACTTAAACTACATCACTAAAATGCATCATAAATTTAGTTACAAAAAGGTCAATGACTGCCATTGTGAGTCACTGTTTGCCATCAAAAATTAGGCAATATGAGCCATTGTTTGCCTATCAAAAAAGGCCTGTCCATAATATAAAATTACTGTAGGCCTTAACAAAAAAGAATGGCAGACAATAACTGTCACCAAATCACTCATGTGGTGCCATGAAATCATCAGCGGGTGCATTGAGATCAGGAATTGTCCTCTGATCTCCAAACAGCAGCCATCTCCATCCTCCATATGGAACATTTGCTGCTCCTCCTCTCCCTGCAAATGGCATTGCTCCTCCTCTCCATGTAAATGGCATTGCTCCTCCTCTCCCTACAAATGGCATTGCCCCTCCTCTCCCTGCAAATGGCATTGCTCCTCCTCTCCCTGCAAATGGCATTGCTCCTCCTCTTCCTGCAAATGGCATTGCCCCTCCTCTCCCTGCAAATGGCATTGCTCCTCCTCTCCCTGCAAATGGATTTGCATTTGCTGCTCCTCCTCTTCCTCTTTCTGTAGTTGCTCCTCTCCCTGCATCTGGATTTCTTTGTCTTTTTCTTCCTCTCCCCCTACCAGATCCTTCTCCTCTGTCGGCTACTGTGCTTGCCCTTGTCTGTCTACCTATGTTCATTTCTGTAGTAACCCTTGGCTGAGGTATTGCAGCACCAGCAGCAGCAACAAATGCAGATTGCTCAGGCAGTGGCCCATGAACCCTCTGAGGAGCTCTTCTGGCAAGCTCTCTCTGAGTCATGTTGTAGACCATACTGAATGGTGTGTCAATTGGATCCAATATAGGATCTGGCTGGTTAGGGAAGATGTTCTGCACAAATTCAGATAAGTACAACAAATTCAGTAAAATTCAGTAAAATGCAGTAAAATGCAGTGACATGCAGTAAAATGTAGTAAAATGCATGCACCTGAAGAAATGTTGGGTCATCATAGTTCTCATCAACAACCTCCACCCCTTCTTCAATGAGAGCCTCCTGCCATCTGTAATGACCCTTTCTGTTGTGATCAGCTCTCCCACAAATAGAGCAGTGCATTGTAACACCTTTTTTGTTCAAAACCCTAACACCATTCTTGATCTTCTCCTCTGGTGTCTTCTTCCTGTTTTTCTTGGGTCTACCCAACTGTTTGGTGAACACTGGTGGAAACACCTTATAGCCATTCTGTTTCTCCCACTCCTTAGGGTCTGCAAGAGGGACAAGAGTGTATCCATAAGCTTTGAGATATGTCTGAACAGTATAGCAGTCATGAACCAGTGTCTCTGGGTCAATTCTCTCCTCCCTGCAACATGCTATGCAATGGCCACATGGTACTCCAGATAACTGCCATCTCCCGCAATCACAAGTGTGCAAGCAGAGGTCCACAGTGTAGCTATTGTTACCAGACTGAACTCTGAAGATTTGCTGGCCAGCTTCTGTTACATGGCAGTTAGCAGCAAACTCTGTGTTCTTATCTAACTTCTTCTTGATCTTTGGACATATTCTCTGGCCTGTCCACTTTTCAATAGCTTCTCTTTGTTTGCTAACAATCCTGTTCATCATCTTATAGAAAATGTACTCAAGCATGCTGAGCACTGCCATCTCTCTGCCCTCAAGAATGTAGCTGCATACAGATAGGAAGAGAACAAGTTAGTATGATATGATAATTAGCAGTACAGATGGGCTATATGTTAAAATCAAAACAACTTAGGAAATTGACCACCAAACTACCTGTTAAAAACCTCAGAGTTATTGTTGAGCAGTATGTCACATTTGGGGAATTCACTGAAGAATGCTTTGCACCAAGTTTTCCACTCTAGTCTTTTAGTCCAGTGGAAAGCAGCTGAACTGTGGTCATCCATTTTCTGACAGTTTTCTCTCCACTTCACTTTGTTTGGAGATCTTGCAATTGCCCACAAGTCTTGCTTCAGTACCTCTCCTTTGTGCTTCTCATTAAAATTCTGGTAAATATGCCTGACACAAAACCTGTGTTCTGAATCTGGCCAAACTTTGTGCATTGCATTTATTAAACCTTTCTGTTTGTCACTCATGATTGTGAAAGGAGCAGTGTTAGTGATGTTGAGATCATCTCTGAGAGTGGTCAGAAACCACTCCCATGAACTTGTGCATTCAACTTCCACCCATCCCATTGCTATTGGGAATATGCAGTCATTGGGATCAATACCAACAGCACTAAGTAGCACTCCTTTGAACCTTGTTTTCATGTGACAGCCATCAATGAAGATGATTGGCCTGCAGCCCTTTAGCCACCCTCTCTTACATGCATCATATGACCAGTACAATGTTTTCAAACATTTTCTGCCCAATGGAAATTTTGTATCTTTCACCAGTGAAGTTGTGAGCAGAAATGTAGACCTGGGGTTTTTGGTCCTTAATTCTTGTCCATAGTCCCAAAGCCTACTGAATTGCTCTTCCTCATCACCATGAATCTCATTAAGTGCTTGCTTTCTAGCCCTAGCAAGCTTCCATCTGTTAGGAGTAACATTGAATTCCTTAGTAATTTTCCTTGAAAATGTTGCAAGTGACATCTTCTGGTCATCTTTGAACTCATCCAAGAAAAACTGGCACAGAAACTTGGCTGTCAAATCCTTCAACTTCCACTTTTTCTGACAGAGATGCTCTCCAAAGTAGGCCTTGATGACAAATCCTCCAGTCCTGTTGTCCTTGCTAGCTTTAAGCAGCCATGGGCAACCTCTCTGACAAACAGCCTCTAATCTCATCTTATCATTCTTCAACTTCTTGATTTGCACTCTATTCCTTATAGAATAAGCAGTAAGAGCTTTTCTCAGCTCAACCACATCAGAAAATACCATCCCTAATTTAAATATAGGGGATTTCATGTCCACCTTGGAATTGAAAGCTTTGAACTTGTATTTCAATTGCTCTTGCTCTTCAATAGAGAGGTTTAGATCTTCATCCTCAAGTAAATAGTCTGGCTCCACCTCTTCCTCAACTTGCTCAGCTTCTTCATCAACATCAAAATCAATGTTGTCTTCATATAAATCATCATCTCCATCATCTATGTCATAATCACTATCACTGAACTCTGAATCTGAGAGCACTGCATCCTCTGCAGCATCATACAACACATTCTCTGCTGCTCCACCCTCTGTCAGCAAGTTATCTGTTGCTGCACCATCAGTTAGCAAAGTCTCTATTTCTGTTCCATTAGCAACCAAGTTGTCTGCTTCTATGTTATTTGCTGACACCTCTGAAATGGGATCTTCAACATAGACTGAAATGAGGCTGTGACAAGATGCTGCACTGGCTGCAACAACATTTGACCTGGCCATTATGACAGAACTCTGAACTGCTGCCAATGTCAATACCAAATCTTCCCTGCAATTACTGATGAAATCTGCATGGTCAACCATTATTACAAGCACCTTATGCTGACTACTAGCTCTGATCATGTGTTGCACATCCTCATCACCTCTAATTCTCAACATACCATCTGAAATTGTTTTGTCAGGCATGCACCAATAAATTATGTGCTCAGCCACAAGATATCCCAACCACAGCAAGTGCTCTGCAATAGCTGAATATGAGAATGTGCCAGCATCAACATAGTCAAGCACCTCCACAGAAGGATTATAGTACTCCATGTTATTTCTTGGTCCACAGAAAAGCCCACCATGCTCAAGTTCCAGTGTAAAGAAAGGGGTGTCCACAATCTGTCCCATTGCTGAATCACAAACTGCAACAACAAAGTACATTATGTAAGAAAAAACATATCACATCTCAAAAAACCTCTAAGTAGGTAACTGAACAGTAAAATAACTGCAACTAAACTTAATAAATTCATATAACTAAAGTGTGTAACCTGCAAGTTAACTCCAAGCAGCAAGTTAACTGAATTTATTCAGTTAACTGCATGCTGCATGCTGCAAGTTCACTGAGGAAATTCAGTTATGCATTCTTTTTGCATAAACAGGGTAAGCACAATCTTCAACCAAACTCAACCAACCACAGTCCACAAATTCAGCTAACTGACTAAATTAAGTTAACTGACTAAATTCAGTTAGCTGACTAAATTCAGACAAAATTCAGTTAACTGACTAAATTCAGTTAGCTGACTAAATTCAGATAGAACTTGCTGAGTATCTACCAAACAACAGCAACACCACTACATTGTGCCCGAAAGAACATTTGCTACACAAGAACCCTAGCTTCTTGGCGAAATCCAAAATTTCGCACCCTAAACCTAGCCTGCAATCAACGACCACCTCAATAACCAGCTTCGCAACTCCAGAAGCTGTATAGACACAGAATTCCAACGCAAATCCCCGCAACGCTATCCAAAGGGGGTGATCCGCCGGTGCTGCGGAGGACGCGGGAGGACGATCAAACCTGAGGAGGAGGGGGAGGAACAGAGCAGAGAGGGGAGGAGGACGCACCATAGTCGGGAGGAAAGACGCCGTGCGGACGAACTTGGTGTGCGGTCGGAGGAGGAACTTGATACTCCGGCGATGACGCCGCCATGGTGGCTGACGTCAGCCAGCACCCGGCGCACGCGGTCGGCGCGAGCAAGACAGCAACCAAGCCAAGTGGACGAATGATTGGGGTGGGGAGGGGACAAAATAAATTCAGGTGTTTTTTGCTTCGAGGGGGACGAGTAGTACTGCGGGTTGATTCGTCACAAAGGGAGGGGGCTAACTGAAAAACTCGCGGCGCTGACCAGCCCAGTCCACCTGGCTCCACTTGGCGCGTTTGGATTGGCTGTGGACTAAACTTGCACATCCATGACAAGTTGAGGGATGAAATAATCAGCTTTTTCAACTTTAAGGACCAAACCATCACCTGACATGCAAGTTCAGGGACCTGCAGTGCTATTACCTCCTGCTCAATGGCCTTGATCTTGTCGGGATTGGCTTCGATCCCCCGCTGAGACACAAAGAACCCGAGAAGCTTGCCGGAAGGGACTCCAAACACACACTTCTCGGGGTTGAGCTTGAGGTTGATCTTGCGCAGATTTGCAAAAGTATCTTCTAAATCTTGTATCAGAGTTGCCTGTCCTTGCTCTTGACCACTATATCATCCATGTAAGCTTCTACATTTCTGTGTATCTGTGGCTTCAAAGCGATATGGACTACTCTGGCAAATGTTGAACCAGCATTCTTTAATCCGAAAGGCATCCGTACGAAACAGTACGTGCCACATGGAGTAATGAATGCGGTTTTCTCCTCATCCTCTTCTGCCATGAAGATCTGATGGTATCCTGAATATGCGTCAAGAAATGAAAGCAACTCACATCCGGCTGTGGAGTCAACAATCTGGTCAATGCGCGGCAAGGGAAATGGATCTTTGGGACAAGCTTTATTAACATCTGTAAAGTCAATACAAAGCCTCCACTTCCCGTTCGCCTTGCGCACTACAACCGGATTGGCCAACCACATGGGATGGAGCACCCCTCTGACAAGGCCTGCTGCTTCCAATTTCTTGATTTCTTCTACTATGAATTCTTGGCGCTCCACTGCCTGTTTTCTGATCTTCTGCTTGACGGGCCGCGCATGAGGACAAACGGCAAGATGGTGCTCAATTACTTTCCTGGGAACACCGGGGATATCAGACGGTTGCCATGCAAACACATCAACATTCGCCCGCAGGAAAGTAACGAGCGCGCTTTCCTATTTGGGGTCAAGCGTGGCACTGATGGTGAAGGTACCACCAGTGCTGTCCTCCTTGGCGGGCACCTTCTTGGTATGTGGTGGAGCTGCCATAGCCTTCTTACACTTGCCAGTGGAGCTCGATGGTGCGTCCTCGATGGCAGCGCAGCACTCCGAAGAGGTGCGCTTGCCGGAGTGGGTATCAAAGCTCTTGCCGGACTTAGTCTTCTTCTTCCCCCCGGGAGCTTCAGCGGCAAGTGTCTTGCGATCTGTTGCAGCTGCTGCTTCCCGGTAAATCTTGTCGGCGCAGATAAGGGCATCCTTCTTGTCGCCAGGGACAGAGATGATGCTTATCGGGCCTGGCATCTTGAGCATGTTGTATGCATAGTGAGAGGCCGCCATGAACTTGGCGAGTGCTGGACGGCCAAGTATCCCATTGTAAGGCAACGGGAAATCGGCAACGTCAAAGGTGACCCTCTTCGTTCTGAAATTCAGCTTACTGCCAAATGTCACCGGCAACATGACCTTCCCTTTCGGCTTGCTCCTTCCCGGGTTAATTCCTTGGAATGTACCGGTCTCTTCGAGCTCGTTGTCCAGGATCTGGAGTTTCTGGAGCACAGCGAAGGAGATCAGATTTAAGCCGGCCCCGCCGTCAACTAGCATCTTAGTGACTTTGAGGTTGCGGATTGTTGGCGAAACCAACAACGGCAAGCACCCGACCGCAGTTGTGCGATCAGGGTGGTCCTCAATGTCAAAGATGATAGGCGTGCTGGACCACTTCAGAAGCTTGCGGGATTCGACAGGTGGCTCTGCCGCATTAACTTCCCGGAGCCACTGTTTGAGTTGGCGGTGGGAAGTATGCAGAGAAGCACCGCCGTCAACACACAAGACTTCTGTAGCTTTCTGAAACTCCTGCTCACTGTTCTCAACATCATCCATGTCTTCGTCGTTGTCTTCGTCTTCGTCCTTGTCGCGGCCGCGGGGAGGTCTGTCTCCTTGCCGCTGCTTGGCCTTGCCACGGCTTCCTCCCTGGCCAGCGTGCTTCTTGCCGGCTTCTCCACCGCCTCCTTGGGCTCTCTCCTTGTCGCGCCGCTCGTACTCAGCTTTTTGTTGCTGGACAAGCTGCTCGACCCTCTTGCAGTTCTGGAGATCATGGCCCTTGGTGCGGTGAATCTTGCAGTACTGCTTGTCGGCGGCCGCCACAGCTTGGCAGTTAGTGCACGCGGCAACCTCCTTGCCGGAGCTGCCAACTTTGGCTTGCTTGGCGGGGCCGTCATCGCCGGACTGCTCAACGACTAGTACCTCTTTGCCACTCTTCTTCCAGTTGCGCCTCCGGTTTTTCTTTGCCGGGGTAGCATCTTCACTGTCAGATCCTCCTGCTCCAGTGTCCTCTCCGGGGAGTTTCCTCCCTTCTTCAGCGCGTGCACACTTGTCGGCCAGGGCGTAAAGCTCGCTGATGTCCCTGATCCTGCTCATCGCCATCTCCTCCCGCATCCTGCGGTTACGCACGTTCTGATGGAACGCGCTGATAACCGCGGTAGGGTGGATGTCTGGGATGTTGCGCTGCACACGGCTGAACCTCTGAATATACTTGCGCAGGGGCTCTCCTTCCTTCTGGGCAAGCAGGTGAAGGTCACTTTCCTGGCCATGCGGCTTGTGGCCGCCTGTAAAGGCGCCGACAAACTGATGGCACAAGTCCTCCCAAGAGGAAATGGAGTTGTCCGGCAAGTGCATGAGCCAGGATCTGACTTCGGGCTTGAGCACGAGCGGGAAGTAGTTGGCAAGGACCTTGTCGTCTCGCCCCCCGGCAGCTTGCACCGCAATGGTGTAGATGCTGAGGAACTCTGACGGGTGCGACTTGCCGTCGTACTTCTCCGGCACGTCTGGCTTGAAATGCTTCTGGCTGGGCCACTGGACCTGCCGCAGCTCACGGGTAAACCCAGGGCAACCTACCGCGTACGGCAAGTCGCCCGGTTCTCCGGGCGCATGCAAGTCAACAGAGGGCCCAGCGCGCAGGTCTGATTGACGCCGCGCTTCTCTTTGCTGCTCGATGCGGGTACGAGCGTCTTCTTGCTGTCTCTCATGAAGGACTCGACGCTGATCGCGACAAGCCCGCAGATCTGATGACGCGGTGGAGCCGCTGTCGTGGTGGATCCGGCGAGTCGGCGATCTTGGCCTTCGGGGCGGAGAGTGCATAGTGGTTGCACCCTCTCCCGTCTTGTCGCCACCGGTTCGCGCCTGGCTGACTTGCCGCGGTAGTGATGCGCTCGGCTGCCGTGGGTTGTCACCGTTGGTGAAGCCGATGAGGCTCTGGATAGTGGCCCTCTAGTCATCGATCTTCTCTGGCGCTGGAGGGTAATCTAGAAGCAGCTGGGCCCGTGCCAACGCTTCTGCCGGAGTGGCAGGCGGTGGCGGCGAACGGTGCGAGGAACAGGACACGCTCGGACTTCTAACTACGTTAGAAGGAGCAATATCTCATCCGGGCGACCACGCCATGCTCGCGCCAGCATGCTGGCATGCATGCTGGTCTCGAGCACTCCGGGATCCGCCAGCTTGATCTTGGCCCAGCAAACGTACGGTATCGTGGGTACCCTGACGCTGCTGGTCCCGCGCCTCCTGGGACGGGCGCGGTGCGTGTACGGACGCCGAGGTCTTGGAGTGCGCCGGTCGTTGTGGGAGCCAACCGCGCCGCTGATGTGCAGCGCAGTCTTGTCCTTGGACCGGGGCAGCACCACGAGCTCCCTCGTCGATGCCCGCTCTTCCGCCGACGTCTTCCCCACCAGCCGTTTGCTCCGGTGATGGTGGGTTCAGCGCAGACGGAGCAGCTGCCTCCGAAATCTTCTTCTTCGGCGGCATGTTGATGAAGATGACGAAGATTCGGCTCATGCGAACGCCGGATCTGGTTCACACAGCCTCGACGCACCCCCTACCTGGCGCGCCAAAGATGTCGGGGGTGCTGATCCCACGGACACCTATGGGACCACGGCGGACCGGGGCCCCTTTCGGTTCGGCAGGGGGCGGGGGATGCACAAAGAGCAGATCGAGGCGAACGCACGAGCGAGGCGATCAGGTTACCCAGGTTCGGGCCGCACGGATGCGTAAAACCCTACTCGTGCTTTGATTTGTATTGTGTTCTTGCTCGGCAGCGATGGATGCTACAGTACCCTTGGATGGCTAGCGAGGCCGAGCGTGAGAATGATCGTTCCCCCCCTTCCCTGTTGCGCATGGGCCTCCTTTTATATGTCAAAGGGGTCACCGACAGGTGGCAACAGAGATGAGGGTAAAAATGTAAAAGAGGTGGTAGTTGGCGCCACCGCTTGCTACAGTGGTATCATACCTAACCCTGACGGTAGGGGACAAAGGCATTAAATGCCTGTCTGTGTTGCCTAGACGGCGCGGAAAGGGACCGTCAGGGGCGCCACCATTTGCCACGATGGCTATCTTGTCAGCATCTGCTTGCCACCGCATGCCCCTGGCTGCACAGCCTCCCGCCACGTACGCCAGGAATGGTCCCAGGGCGACACGTTGGTGGGTGAGCTGGAGCGCGAGCTGCGGAGTAGTAGCTTGCCGCGGCAAGCGCCTTGCCGCAGATGTTGTCTTGTCGCGTCCGGGAGCTTGTCGCTCACTAGGTCTTGCCAGGACGCGCAGCGCGTTGCAGCAGGCTTCTCGAGATGCCTTGGTTGGTCTTCCCGGCAAGCTCCTCTTGCCGAGGTCTTTGTGCTTCTTCCCGGCAAGCTCCTCTTGTCGGGGCCTTGGATGCTTTGAGTGGCCTTCCCGGCAAGCTCCTCTTGTCGGGGCCTTGCGCCTTGGCTTGAATACTTTGTTCTTGGATGGCTCCAAAGGAACCACGGAGGGGAACCACGGAGGGTCTTGGCGGTCGCCCGGCAAGCCTTGCCGCGGGGTGCTGCGACTGCCCGTGCACAAGTTCGGGATACTAAGGTACCCCTACTTTAGTACACCGACAAAGAGCAGGTGGTCCCGCACCTGCCCGGATTCCGGGTCCGCAATAAGGCTCTTCAGCTTGCATCTTCGACACGGACATCTTATCTCCGTCTCGTTCTTTTGAAGCATCTCGGCCTTCGCGGACCTCAAAAACCTATTCACGATGCCTTCGGTCATCATGCGGACCATGGTCGCCTGCGGGGTAGAGCAAAACGATATTTTAGAACCAAGAAAAAATTTGGCATGACTTTCCCTAAAAATAGGACCAAAAAGAATGCTTAATGCCAAAATTCTCGCCGAAACGGAAATGAATCAACATTCCGGCAAATTATTGGCAACTATCGCATTTCAAATACCGGTACACCTCCAAACACAAACACATATGCAACACCACAAACATATGCAACACCACGAACATACATAGATCTAGCTAGGCCATAAAAAGTGCATGTGCACATTGTTGTAGGGAGAACAACATAAATATAGCTTCCCCCATTACTTACCTATCAAAACAAGGTAATTTAACCACTGAAATTGAATGAATCTATGGTGGAAATGAGGTGAAAAAGAGGAGGCACCCGAGACAAGGAGGAGGTGGAGAGAATGAAGTGGGGAGAAAGTGAGTGTGGGTAGGAGAGGCTCCCCAAAATATCTTGTTGCTGCCCACTTACTAATGGCGCACCAACTCCAAATGCGCCATTAGTAATCCAGGTTACTAATGGCGCACCACAGATGGTGCGCCATTAGTAGTTTTGCAAAAAAAATTACTAATGGCACACTGTGGGACAGTGCGCCATTACTAGTTTGAACTAGTAATGGCGCACGGTGGAACAGTGCGCCATTAGTAGTTTTGCAAAAAAAGGGAATAAAAATTATAATAAAAAAACAACATTAGTGGCGCACTTTCCGACAGGTGTGCCATTACTAGTTACAACTAGTAATGGCGCACTTTGTCTGGATGCGCCATCAGTATGTTTGGACAGGCGCACTAGTTCAAAAAAAAATTGATACTAATGGCGCACCCTGTGCCAAGTGCGCCATTAGTAGTTTCAACTCTAATGGCGTATCAGAAGGTGGTGCGCCATTAGTATATACTAATGGCGCACCGCTTGTCAGGTGCGCCATTAGTGTCAATCCCATCTATAGCCCTTTTTCTAGTAGTGGGTGGTTGAACAATAGGTGTAGAAATTAAGGCTTTCTTGAGTGTTTCAAAGGCTTCTAAACACTCATCATCAAAAGCAAAGGGAATATACTTTTGCAAGAGACTAGTGAGAGGCCTAGAAATTTTAGAAAAGTCTTTGATAAATCTCCTATAGAAACCAGCATGATCTAGGAAACTACGAATACCTTTTATATCTTTAGGACATGGCATTTGCTCAATTGCATCAATCTTAGCTTGGTCCACTTCAATACCTCTTTCAGAAATTTTATGACCCAAGACAATGCCTTCATTAACCATAAAGTAGCACTTCTCCCAATTCAAGACAAGATTTGTTTCTTCACAGCTCTGCAAAACTTAATCAAGATTTCTTAAACAATCATCAAAAGACTACCCATAAACAGAAAAGTCATCCATGAAAACCTCAACAATATTTTCACAAAAGTCAGAGAATATAGCAGTCATACATCTTTGAAAGGTAGCAGGTGCATTACATAAACCAAAAGGCATACGTCTATGAGCATAGGTTCCAAAGGGACAAGTAAAAGTGGTCTTTTCTTGATCAGGTTGAGAAACAGGTATTTGTGAAAAACTAGAATATCCATCAAGGAAGCAAAAGTGTGTGTTCTTAGATTATATTTCAAGAATTTGATCAATAAAAGGCAAAGGGTAATGATCTTTTCTAGATTCTTTGCTTAATTTTCTAAAATCAATTACCATTCTATAGCCCGTAACAATTCTTTGTGGAATAAGTTCATTATTATCATTAGGAACAACAGTTATACCTCCTTTCTTAGGGACACAATGAACAGGACTTACCCATCTACTATCAGCTATGGGATAGATTATACCTGCTTCCAGAAGTTTTAATATTTCGTTCTTGCAACTTCTTTCATCTTCGGGTTTAACCGACGTTGATGATCAATAATGGTTTTAGCATCAGGTTCCATATTAATTTTGTGTTGACATAGAGTGGTACTAATGCCCTTTAAATCATCAAGAGTATATCCAATAGCAGCTCGGTGCTTCCTTAGAACTTTCAATAATCTTTCTTCTTCATGTTCTGAAAGGTTAGCGCTAATAATAACAGGATATATCTTCTTTTCATCAAGATAAGCAGATTTCAAAGTGTCTGGCAATTGTTTTAATTCAAACACAGGATCACCTTTAGGTGGAGGAGGACCTCCTAGAGTTTCAATAGGCAAATTGTGTTTAAGTAGAGGACATTGTTCAAAGAAAATCTAATCTATTTCATTTATTTCATGCATATGAAAATCATTTTCATGGTCTAGAAAATATTATTCTAAAGGATCAGTAGGTGGAACAGCAATAGAAGCAAGACCAATAAATTCATCCTTACTAGGCAATTCTTTTTCATGAAGATTTCTACTAAACTTGGAAAAATTAAACTCATGATACTCATCATCAAAGCTAACACCGACAGTTCGTTTCTCACAATCTATCTTAGAATAAATGGTGTTCAAGAAAGGCCTACCAAAGATAATGGGACAAAAGTCATCTTGTGGGGAACCAAGAACAAGAAAACCAGTAGGATATTTTATTTTCCCACATAAGACTTCAACATCTTTAACAATCCCAATTGGTGATATATTCTCTTGATGTCTACTACACAACCTTCTTCTGGTAGACGTTGTTGGGCCTCCAAGTGCGGAGGTTTGTAGGACAGTAGCAAATTTCCCTCAAGTGGATGACATAAGGTTTATCAATCAGTGGGAGGCGTAGGATGAAGATGGTCTCTCTCAAACCACCCTGCAACCAAATAGCAAAGAGTCTGTTGTGTCCCCAACACACCCAATACAATGGTAAATTGTATAGGTGCACTAGTTCGGCGAAGAGATGGTGATACAAGTGCAATATGGATGGTAGATAAAGGTTTTTGTAATCTGAAAATATAAAAACAGCAACGTAGCAAGTGGTAAAAGTGAGCACAAATGGTATTGCAATGCTAGGAAACAAGGCCTAGGGTTCATACTTTCACTAGTGCAAGTTCTCTCAACAATAATAACATAATTGGATCATATAACAATCCCTCAACATGCAAGAGAGAGTCACTCCAAAGTCACTAATAGCGGAGAACAAACGAAGAGATTATGGTAGGGTACGAAACCACCTCAAAGTTATCCTTTCTGATCGATCTATTCAGGAGTCCGTAGTAAAAATAACATGAATCTATTCTTTCCGTTCAATCTATCATAGAGTTCGTACTAGAATAACACCTTAAGACACAAATCAACCAAAACCCTAATGTCACCTCAAGTATCTATGGGTATGATTATACGATATGCATCACACAATCTCAGATTCATCTATTCAACCAACATAAAGAACTTCAAAGAGTGCCCCAAAGTTTCTATCGGAGAGTCAAGACGAAAACGTGTGCCAACCCCTATGCATAAGTTCACGAGCGAACTCGCAAGTTGATCACCAAAACATACATCAAGTGGATCACGTGATATCCCATTGTCAACACAGATAAGCACATGCAAGACATACATCAAGTGTTCTCAAATCCTTAAAGACTCAATCCAATAAGATAACTTCAAAGGGAAAACTCAATCCATTACAAGAGAGTAGAGGGGGGAGAAACATCATAAGATCCAAATATAATAGCAAAGCTCGCGATACATCAAGATCGTGCCGACTCAAGAACACGAGAGAGAGAGAGAGAGAGAGAGATAGAGAAAGAGAGATCAAACACATAGCTACTGGTACATACCCTCAGCCACGAGGGTGAACTACTCCCTCCTAGTCATGGAGAGCGTCGGGATGATGAAGATGGCCACGGAAGAGGGATTCCCCCCTCCGGCAGGGTGCCGGAACGGGTCCAGATTGGTTTTCAATGGCTACGGAGGCTTCTGGTGGTGGAACTCCCGATCTATTGTGTTCTTCGATGTTCTTAGGGTATATGGACATATATAGGTGAAAGAAGTCGGTTAGGGGAGCCACGAGGGGCCCACGAGGATGGGGGCGTGCCTCCCTGCCTCGTGGCTTCCCCAAAGCTTCCCTAACGTCTACTCCAAGTCTCCTGGATTGCTTCCATTCCAAAAATAACTCTCCCGAAGGTTTCATTCCGTTTGGACTCCGTTTGATATTCCTTTTCTTCGAAACACTGAAATAGGCAAGAAAACAACAATTTGGGTTGGGCCTCCGGTTAATAGGTTAGTCCCAAAAATAATATAAAAGTGTTTAGTAAAGCTCGTAAACATCCAAAACAGATAATATAATAGCATGAATACTTCATAAATTATAGATACGTTGGAGACATATCAGCATCCCCAAGCTTAATTCCTGCTTGTCCTCGAGTAGGTAAATGATAAAAGCAAACAATTTAAGAAGTGTGAATGCTAGCATGTGCACAAGTTTGATCAATGGTAATTTCAATCACCTTTTCTAGCATCATTATATATCATAATAGTAGCTCAACTCATAGGACTTCTCATGATCAAGTAACAAGCTATTCACATGTTAAAGTATAGATCATAAACTTTCTTGAAAACTAACAAACCGTGTTATTAGTCATCAAATAATTACAATTCATCTTATTTTCAGGAAGGGTCTATGTCAGAGCTTTGATTCAGCAAACTTCACATACTCAACTATCATTTAGTCTTTCACAATTGCTAACACTCACTTGATATTTATGGGTTCAAAGTTTTAATCAGACATAGAGAAAGATAGGGGCTTATAGATTCGCCTCCCAACCTTTTACCTCAAGGGTAATGTCAACAATAATAGTTCATGATGCCTTAAATCCAATTGGATATATATATCAGGATCTTTCCAACACAATGCGCTTGCCAAAGGATAAAATGTAAAAAGAAAAGGTGAAGATCACCATGACTCTTGCATAAGGTATAAGACAAGAATAAAAGATAGGCCCTTCGCAGAGGGAAGCAGAGGTTGTTATGCGCTTTTATAGTTGGATGCACAAAATCTTAATGCGAAAGAACGTCACTTTATATTAACACTTATGATAGGGACCTTTCTTATGCGGTCCATCGCTTTTATTACTTCCACATCAAAAGATCGTATAAAGCTTATTTTCTCCACACTAATAGATCATACATATTTAGAGTGCAATTTTTATTGCATGCACCGATGACAACATACTTGAAGGATCTTACTCAATCCATAGGTAGGTATGGTGGACTCTCATGGCAATACTAGTTTAGGGGATGTTTGGAAGCACAAGTAGTATCTCTACTTGGTGCAAATAATTTGGCTAGCATGAGGGGGAAAGGCAAGCTCGGCATGTTGAATTATCCATGACAATATACTTTATTTAAGATATGAGAAAACATAACCCATTACGTTGTCTTCCTTGTCTGACATCAAACTTTTAACATGTCATATTTTAATGAGTGCTCAGAATTACAAAAGATGTACAAGATAGTATATTTATATGTGAAATCTCTCTTCCCTCAATATTCTTTCATGAATTGTTCAAGTTACCAATACAATGTTTTCTAACCTTCAATAAATTTACCACCTCTACTTCTTATATGTGAAGTCATTACTCCCCATGGGATAAGCATATGAAACATATATAATTTCAAATTTATTATATTCAATTCATTCAACCATTTACTCATAGGATATATGTAAACCACGTGAATGAATAACAAACTACTCTGAAAGATATAAGTGAAGATCAATGAGTAGTTAAAGAATTATTTAGCTATGTGAAGACTCTCCCATTTAATAATTTCAGATCTTGATATTTTATTCAAACAAAAAGCAAAACAAAATAAAATTACATTCTAATAATAGCAAACATCACATGAAGAAGCAAAAACATAGGATGAACCGATACTAACCGATGGTTGTCGAAGAAGAAAGGTGGGATGCCAACCAGGGCATCCCCAAGCTTAGACGCTTGAGACTTCTTGAAATATTATCTTGGGATGCCTTGGGCATCCCCAATCTTGAGCTTTTGTGTCTCCTTAATTCCTCTCATATCATGGTCTCCCTAAATCTCAAAAGCTTCATCCACACAAAACTCAACAAGGACTCGTGAGATAAGTTAGTATAAACCAATGCAAAAACCTTATCATACTCTACTATAGCAAGTCACTAAAATTATTATTCAACATTGAATACTAAATTCCTCTGCATATTTAATAGTCCTATCCTCAAATAGAATCATTAAAGAAGCAAACATATGCAAACAATGCAAACATAACAGCAATCTGCCTAAACAGGACAGTCTGTAAAGAATGAAGAAAGATCCATACTTTCCTAGATCCAAAAATTATGAAAGAAAATTCCCACTGTAGTAAATTTATCATATGTTATTATGAAAAAGGTTTCAACATTTTATCACATTCTTACTTTTCTAGGGAATTTTTGCAACAACGGTAAACTTTCTGTTTTCAAACAGCAACATGTAGACTTGTAAAATAGGCATAATAAAGGCTATCAACGCCAATTTTATTGAAATAAAAGATGCAAAACATTGTTCTAAATAACATCAAGAAAATACTAACAAAATAAATTGACGCTCCAAGCAAAACACATATCATGTGGTGAATAAAAATATAGCTCCAAGTAAAGTTACCGATGAACAAAGACAAAAGAGGGGATGCCTTCCGGGGCATCCCCAAGATTTAAGCTCTTGGTTGTACTTTAATATTACCTTGGGGTGCCTTTGGCATCCCCAATCTTAGGATCTTGCCACTCCTTATTCCATAGTCCATCGAATCTTTACCCAAAACTTGAAAACTTCACAACACAAAACCAGAAAACTCGTGAGCTCCGTTAGTAAAAGAAAACAAACCCCCACTTCAAGGTACTGTAATGAAATCATTCTTTATTTATATTTGTATTAAACCTACTGTATTCCAACTTTTCTATGGTTCATAAACTCTATTACTAGCCATAGATCCATCAAAATAAGCAAACAACACACGAAAAACAGAATCTGTCAAAAACAGAACAGTCTTTAGTAATCCGTAGGTTTCGAATACTTCTGGAACCCAAAAAATTCTAAATTAAATTGCTGGACGTCAGGAATTTATCTATTAATCATCTGAAAAAATAATTAACTAAATGTCACTCTTCATTAAAAAATGGCAGCAAATCTCGTGAGCGCTAAAGTTTCTGTTTTTTACAGCAAGATCGCAAAGACTTTCCCCAAGTCTTCCCAAAGGTTGTACTTGGCACAAACACTAATTAAAAACATAAAAACACATCTAAGCAGAGGCTAGATGAATTATTTATTAATAAACAGGAGCAAAAATCAAAGAACAAAAATAAAATTGGGTTGCCTCCCGACAAGCGCTATCGTTTAACGCCCCTAGATAGGCATGATGATTTCAATGATGCTCACATAAAAGATAAGAATTGAAACATAAAGAGAGCATCATGAAGAATATGACTAGAACATTTAAGTCTAACCCACTTCCTATGCATAGGGATTTTGTGAGAAAACAATTTATGGGAATAATAATCAACTAGCATAGGAAGGCAAAACAAGCATAACTTTAAAACTTTAAGCACATAGAGAGGAAACTTGATATTATTGCAGTTCCTACAAGCATATGTTCCTCCATCATAATAATTTTCAGTAGAATCATGAATGAATTCAACAATATAACTATCACATAAAGCATTCTTTTCATGATCTACAAGCATAGAAATTTTATTACTCTCCACATAAGCAAAATTCTTCTCGTTCGGAATAGTGGGAGTATCATAAGAAACTCGAATACTGTAAATTGTTTCCACATTAAAGGAGTAATGTTCAGAAAAAGGGTAATCATAATCATGAAAAGTTTTATAAATATAATCATCACTACTTTTTATAGCATATGTGTCACACAATAATCATCATAAGTAGCAACTTTGTTCTCATCATAATCCATTGAAACCTCTTCCAAGATAGTGGAATCATTACTAAACAAAGTCATGACCTCTCCAAATGCACTTTCATAATTGTCAAAATAAGATTCAACATCCTCCAAAATAGTGGGATCATTACTTCCTAAAGTTGACAGTCTTCCAAACCCACTTTAATCAATATAACCATCATAAATAGGAGGCATGCTATCATCATAATAAATTTGCTCCTCAAATCTTGGGAGCCTAAAAATATCATCTTCCTCAAACATAGCATCCCCAAGCTTGGGAAAAACATTAATTGCAGCAAGTACATTCTCAAACATGTCATTCTCATCAAACATAGCATCCCCAAGCTTGGGCCTTTTCATATCATAAGCATAATCACTCTCGTCATTAATAGTATGGATAGCACCAATAGTATAACAATTATCATCATCACAATGAGTAATAGGAGCAACATTATTTGGGAGGGATACATTTTTACCTTTGCTTCTCCGTCTTTTCTTTTTCTTATTCACATCATGTGTGGGTTTTATCCTTTTCCGAAGCTCCTTATTAATGAGATTGGTTGAATAGGAGGCTCCTCCTCGTTACCTGATTCATCATAAGAAATAATAGGAGAATATTGGGAAGTCTCTTCCCTTTCATTAGTATTCTCTTCATCTTCTATTTGTTTTCTTGTCTTTATGTAATTGGTAATATAAGGATGTTCAATGAAATTCACCACACAATACATATAAATTTCCTCTAGATCAAAATCAAGAAATCTATCAAGATTAAATTTTGGAATACCCTGAGTTATACGTTTCATTTCTTCATACCCCAAAAGAAGACTAAGCTCTTTATGATGCTCAAGGGTAATCAAGTTATCACAATTTTTGGACACGATTTGATCACGAAACAAATAGCATTGGAGCTTTAACTAGCCATGTTCACTGCAAAGTTCACAAGGATGGCGATAAATATTGAATCTTTCAGCACAATCATCTAGCCTTTCTTGCAACCATTTAGTTTCTAAATACTTATGCCTCTTGCAAAATCTATCTTCCCTATTTGGTGTGTACTTGCAAACTCTATGCACTCCACAAAAATTGACATGCTTATAAGAGACATTTTCATCATGACTAGTGCAATCATCATTAGTACTATGGATATTCAAAGAATTCATACTAGCAACATTGCAATCATGATCATCATCCAAAGATTTAGTGCCAAACATTTCAATACATTCTTCCACTAACACTTTGGCACAATTATCGGAATCTTTATTTTCATGAAAGATATTAAAAAGATGAAGCATATGAGGTACCCTCAATTCCATTTTTTGTAGTTTTCTTTTATAAACTAAACTAGTGATAAAACGAGAAACAAAAAGATTTGATTGTAAGATCTAAGGCTATACCTTCAAGCGCTAACCTCTCCGGCAACGGCGCCAGAAAAGAGCTTGATGTCTACTACACAACCTTCTTCTTGTAGGTGTTGTTGGGCCTCCAAGTGCAGAGGTTTGTAGGACAGCAGCAAATTTACCTCAAGTGGATGACCTAAGGTTTATCAATCCGTGGGAGGCGTAGGATGAAGATGGTCTCTCTCAAAAAAAACCTGCAACCAAATAGCAAAGAGTCTCTTGTGTCCCCAACACACCCAATACAATGGTAAATTGTATAGGTGCACTAGTTCGGCGAAGAGATGGTGATACAAGTGCAATATGGATGGTAGATAAAGGTTTTTGTAATCTGAAAATTTAAAAACAGCAAGGTAGCAAGTGGTAAAAGTGAGCATAAAAAGTATTGCAATGCTAGGAAACAAGGCCTAGGGTTCATACTTTCACTAGTTCAAGTTCTCTCAACAATAATAACATAATTGGATCATATAACAATCCCTCAACATGCAACAAAGAGTCACTCCAAAGTCACTAATAGCAGAGAACAAACGAAGAGATTATGGTAGGTACGAAATCACCTCAAAGTTATCCTTTCTGATCGATCTTCAAGAGTTCGTAGTAAAAATAACACGAATCTATTCTTTCCGTTCAATCTATCATAGAGTTCGTACTAGAATAACAGCTTAAGACACAAATCAACCAAAACCCTAATGTCACCTAGATACTCCAATGTCACCTCAAGTATCCGTGGGTATGATTATATGATATGCATCACACAATCTCAGATTCATCTATTCAACCAACACAAAGAACTTCACAAAGTGCCCCAAAGTTTCTACCGGAGAGTCAAGATGAAAATGTGTGCCAACCCCTATGCATAAGTTCATGAGGGAACTCGCAAGTTGATCACCAAAACATACATCAAGTGGATAACGTGATATCCCATTGTCACCACAGATAAGCACATGCAAGACATACATCAAGTGTTCTCAAATCCTTAAAGACTCAATCCAATAAGATAACTTCAAAGGGAAAACTCAATCCATTACAAGAGAGTAGAGTGGGGAGAAACATCATAAGATCCAAATATAATAGCAAAGCTCGCGATACATCAGGATCCTGCCGACTCAAGAACACGAGAGAGAGAGAGAGAACAAACACATAGCTACTGGTACATACCCTCAGCCCCAAGGGTGAACTACTCCCTCCTAGTCATGGAGAGCGTCGGGATCATGAAGATGGCCACCGAAGGGGGATTCCCCCCCTCCGGCAGGGTGCCAGAACGGGTCTAGATTGGTTTTCGGTGGCTACGGAGGCTTCTGGCAACGGAACTCCTGATCTATTGTGTTCTTCGATGTTTTTAGGGTATATGGACATATATAGGCAAAAGAAGTCGGTCAGGGGAGCCACGAGGGTCCCACGAGGGTCGGGGCGCGCCTAGGGGGTAGGGCGCGCCTCCCTGACTCGTGGCTTCCTCGAAGCTTCCCTGACGTCTACTCCAAGTCTCCTGGATTGCTTTCGTTCCAAAAATAAGTCTCCCGAAGGTTTCATTCCGTTTGGACTCCGTTTGATATTCCTTTTCTTCGATACACTGAAATAGGCAAGAAACAGCAATTTGGGTTGGGCCTACGGTTAATAGGTTAGTCCCAAAAATAATATAAAAGTTTTTAGTAAATCCCAAAACATCCAAAAAAGATAATATAATAGCATGAATACTTCATAAATTATAGATACGTTGGAGACGTATCATGTCTCTATTAGCAAGTTTAATAGTAACATCTATGTCTTCTATTTCTGCAGGTGCTATGTCTTTCATAATTTCTTGATATAAAGTGTAAGGGATAGCACTCACACTAGCACCTATGTCACATAAACCACGGTAACAGTGATCTTCTATTTTAACTGAGATAACAGGCATGCCAACAACAGGTCTATGTTTATCCTTTTTATCAGGTTTGGCAATTCTAGCAACTTCTTCACAAAAGTAAATAACGTGCCCATCTATATCTTCTTCCAAGAGATATTTAACCATAGCAATGCTAGGTTCTACTTTAATTTGTTCATCAGGTTTAGGTGTTCTAATATAACTTTTTTAACCACAGTTGAAACTTTAGCATGTTCCTTTATCCAAACAGGGAAAGGTGGTTTCTCAATATAAGCAGAAGGAACAACCGGGTCAACATTATGAAATATAGTTTCTTCTTTAACTGGTACCGATTCTACAATTTCTTCTTTAATAGGTGCGTGATATTTAAAACACTTCTCTTTAGGGAGTTCAACATGAGTAGCAAATGATTCAAAAAAGTAGGCTACTATCTTGGAGTCAAGTCCATATTTAGTGCTAAACTTTTGAAAAGCATCAGTATCCATAAAAGTTTTAACACAATCATACTTAAGTTTAATACCTGACTCTTTACCTTTGTCAAGTTCCCAATCTTCAGAGTTGCATTTAATTCTTTCCAAAAAATCCCACCGGAATTCAATAGTCTTCTTCCTAAAAGAACCAGCACAAGAAGTATCAAGCATGGTTTGATCATTACGAGAAAGCCGAGCATAAAAATTCTGGATAATAATTTCTCTTGAGAGCTCATGATCGGGGAATGAATATAACATTGACTTAAGCCTCCCCCAAGCTAGAGCGATACTTTATCCTTCACGAGGCCAAAAATTATATATATATAATTCCGATCACGATGAACTAGATGCATAGGATAATTTTTTTGGTGGAACTCCAATTTCAAACGATTCCAATTCCATGATCCAATATCATCGCATAGCCTATACCATGCCAATTCTTATCCCTTCAAAGATAAAGGGAAAACCTTTTTCATCACTTCATCTCCGGGTAAACCTGCAAGCTTAAACAATCCACAAATTTGTTCTACATATATCAAGTGCATATCAGGATGTTCGGTTCTATCTCCTGCATAAGGATTAGCTAGCAGTTGTTCTATCATACCTAAAGGAATTTCGTATTCAATATTTTCAGAAGGTGCAGTAGGTTGAGGGGTAGCTAATTGTGGTTCCGGACATAGTGAAGATACCCCAAACAAACCCCTCAAAGGATTGCTTTCCATAGTAACAAGTGACAATAAATTTCAGCACACTATATAATTGTTCCCTTACCAAGCCGCTTGACTCCCCGGCAACGGCGCTACAAAATAGCCTTGATGAACCACAAGTATAGGGGATCAATTGTAGCTCTTTTTGATAAGTAAGACTGTCGAACCCAACGAGGAGCAGAAGGAAATGACAAGTGGTTTTCAGCAAGGTAATGTCTGCAAGTGCTGAAATTGTAAGTAGCGAAGTAGTTTGATAGCAAGATAATTTGTAACGAACAAGTAATGATAATAGTAACAAAAGTGTAGCAAGGTAGCCCAATCCTTTGAGGCAAAGGACAGGCCAAAACGGTCTCTTATGATAAGCAAAATGTTCTTGAGGGTACACGGGAATTTCATCTAGTCACTTTCACCATGTTGTTTCGATTTGTGTTCGCTACTTTGATAATATATGTGGGTGGACCTGTGCTTAGGTGCTGTTCTTACTTGAACAAACCTCCTACTTATGATTAAACCTCCCGCAAGCATCCGCAACTACGAGAAAAGTATTAAGAATAAATTCTAACCATAGCATTAAACTTTTGGATCCAATCGGTCCCTGACGGAATAGCGCATAAACTGGGGTTTAAGCTTCTGTAACTCTCGCAGCCCATCATCTAATTGCTACTCCACAATGCATTCCCTTAGGCCCAAATATGGTGAAGTGTCATGTAGTCGATGTTCACATGAGACCACTAAGGGAATCACGACATACATACTATGAAAATATCAAACACATGTCAAGTTCACGTGATTATTTGCAACATGATTTCTCATGTGACCTCAAGAACAAAACTAACTACTCACAAATGATAATCATGCTCAAGATCAGAGGGGTATTAAATAGCATAATGGATCTAAACATATAATCTTCCACCAAATAAACCATATAGTAATCAACTACAAGATGTAATCAACACTACTAGTCACCCACAAGCACCAATCTAGTTCCGGTAATAAGATTGAACATAAGGGATGAACTAGGGTTTGAGAGGAGATGGTGCTTTTTAAGATGTTGACGGAGATTGCCCTCCCCAAGATGGGAGAGTTGTTGGTGATGATGAGGACGATGATTTCCCCCTCCAGGAGGGAAGTTCCCCCGGCGGAATCGCTCCGCCGGAGGGCAAAAGTGCTCCTGCCTAAGTTCCGCCACGAGGCAGCGGCGCTCCGTCCCGAAAGTCCTCTCCCTATTTTTTCTAGGACAAAACAACCTATATACCAGAAGATGGGCACCGAAGGTGGGCCTAGGTGAGCAAAAACCACCAGGGCGCGCCTGGGCTCCCTGGCGCGCCCAGGTGGGTTGTGCCCACCTGGTGGGCCCCCTCTGGTAGTTATTTGCTCCAATAATTCTTATATATTCCATAAAAAATCTCCGTGAAGTTTCAGCTTGTTTAGAGTTGTGCAGAATAGGTAGCCTGACGTATCTTTTCCAGGTCAAGTTTTCCAGCTGCCGAAATTCTCCCTCTTGGTGTGTACCTTGTAAATTATGAGAGAAAAGGCATTAGAATTACTCCAAAAAGCATTATTATGGATAAAAACATCATAAATAACAGTAAGAAAACATGATGCAAATGGGCGTATCAGCTTGCCGATCATCCGGCAAGTCAACCAAAGTCCACACTTTGTTCTCATACATGGATCCCATCTCAGATTTCATGGCCTCAAGCCATTTCACGGAATCAGGGCTCATTATCGCTTCCTCATAGTTCGTAGGTTCATCATGGTCAATTAACATGACCTCCAGAACAGGATTACCGTACCACTCTAGCGCGAATCGTGCTCTGGTTGACCTACGAGGTTCGGTACTAACTTGATCCGAAGTTTCATGATCATCATCATTAGCTTTCTCACTAATTGGTGTAGAAATCATTGGAACTGATTCCTGTGATGAACTACTCTCCAATTCGGGAGAAGGTACAATTACCTCATCAAGTTTTACTTTCCTCCTACTCACTTCTTTTGAGAGAAACTCCTTCTCTAGAAAGGATCCATCTTAGCAACCAATATCTTGCCTTCGGATCTGTGATAGAAAGTGTACCCAACAGTTTCCTTTGGGTATCCTATGAAGACACATTTCTCCGATTTGGGTTCGATCTTATCAGGTTGAAGCTTTTTCACATAAGCATCGCAGCCCCAAACTTTAAGAAACAACAGTTTAGGTTTCTTGCCAAACCACAGTTCATATGATTTCGTCTCAACGGATTTAGATGGTGCCCTATTTAACGTGCACGCAACCGTCTCTAAAGCAATACCATCAACAGATTTTAGGAACACTTTGCGAACCGGTCCTTTTTCCATAGTTTCTTTTTTTTACTTATTTATTTTTCGTTTTCTTTCAACTTTCTTTTTCAAAAAATGGTTGCTCTTTGAAAATATTATTCCAAAAATCACAAAAAGTTTTTTATTTCCAAAAAATCATAAATAAAAAAATTGCATTTTCGAAAACTGCAAGGTAATTTCAAAAAATGTTTGTGACTTTAAAAAATTATTCAGAATGTCAAAACGCCAATAATTTTTTCAAATGCCAGAACAAAATTGTGAAAACAAAGATTTTTTAAGAATAGAAACAAAAAATTAAATTCCAAAATATTTTTCAGAAATGAGAACAAAAACTGGTATAAAAAGTGTTCCAAATTTTCTAGAACATTTTTTCAATTTGTGAACAATATTAATTGAAAATGGGAAGATTTTCTAAATTCTGAAAAAATTCCAATAGGTGTCCGACAGGAGCGATGCCGTCGCTTAGTTGGGCACGGCCTATTTGTCGGGGGTGACTGATCCCACGGACACCTATGGGACCACGGCGGACCGAGGCCCCTTTCGGTTCGTGTCGGGGTTGCTGATCCCACGGACACCTATGGGACCGCGGCGGACCGGGGCCCCTTTCGATTCGGCAGGGGGGCGGAGCGTGCACGAAGAGCAGATCGAGGCGAACGCACGAGCGACACGATCGGTTTACCCAGGTTCGGGCCGCACGGATGCGTAAAACCCTACTCCTGCTTTGATTTGTATTGTGTTCTTGCTCGGGAGCGGTGAGTGCTACAGTACACTTGGGTGGCTAGCGAGACCGAGCGTGAGAATGGCCGTCCTCCTCCACTATTGCGCATGGGCCTCCTTTTATATGCCAAAGGGGTCACCGACAGGTGGCAACAAAGGTGAGGGTAAAAATGTAAAAGAGGTGGTAGTTGGCGCCACCGCTTACTACAGTTGTATCATACCTAACCCTGATGGCAGGGGACAAAGGCATTAAATGCCTGTCTGTGTCGCCTAGACGGTGCAGAAAGGGACCGTCAGGGGCGCCACCGTTTGCCACGATGGCTATCTTGTCAGCGCCTGCTTGCCACCGCATGCCCCTGGCTGCACAGCCTCCCGCCACGTACGCCAGGAACGGTCCCAGAGCGACACGTTGGTGGGTGAGCTGGAGCGCGGGCTGCGGAGTAGTAGCTGGCCGCGGCAAGCGCCTTGCCGCGGATGTTGTCTTGTCGTGTTCGGGAGCTTGTCGCTCACCGGGTCTTGCCGCGTCTGGGAGCTTGTCGCTCACCGGGTCTTGCCGGGACACGTGGCGTGCTGCGGCGAGTTCCTCGGGATGCCTTGGTTGGTCTTCCCGGCAAGCTCCTCTTGCCGGGGTCTTTGTGCTTCCTCCCGGCAAGCTCCTCTTGCCGGGGTCTTGGATACTTTGAGTGGCCTTCCCGGCAAGCTCCTCTTGCCGGGGTCTTGCGCCTTGGCTCGAATACTTTGTTCTCGAATGGCTCCAAAGGAACCACGGAGGGCCTTGGCGGTCGCCCGGCAAGCCTTGCTGCGGGGTGCTGCGACTGCCCATGCACGAGTTCGGGATACTAAGGTACCCCTACTTTAGTACACCGACAGTTCGGCAGGGGGGCGGAGAGTGCACGAAGAGCAGATCGAGGCGAAGCGCACGAGCACGCGATCAGTTTACCCAGGTTCGGGCCGCACGGATGCGTAAAACCCTACTCCTGCTTTGATTTGTATTGTGTTCTTGCTCGGGAGCGATGAATGCTACAGTACACTTGGGTGGCTAGCGAGACCGAGCGTGAGAATGATCGCCCTCTCCCCTCTCTACGTTGCACGCGGGCCTCCTTTTATATGTCTAAGGGGTCACCGACAGGTGGCAACATAGATGAGGGTAAAAATGTAAAAGGGCATGCGGTTGGCACCGCCGCCTACTACAGTGTTATCATACCTAACCCTGACGGTAGGGGACAAAGGCATTAAATGCCTGTCTGTGTCGCCTAGACGGTGCAGAAAGGGACCGCTAGGGACGCCATTGCTTGCCACGATGGCTATCTTGTCAGCGCCGCTTGCCACCGTGTAGCTCTGGCTGCACAGCCTTCCGCCACGTACGCCTGGAAGGGTCCCAGAGCGACACGTTGGTGGATGTGCTGGAGCGCAGGTACAGGATGGAAGCTTGCCGCGGCAAGCGCCTTGCCGCGGTTATTATCTTGTCGCATCCAGGAGCTTGTCGCTCACTGGGTCTTGCCGGGACACATGGTGCGTTGCGGCAAGTTCCTTGAGATGCCTTGGTTGGCCTCCCCGGCAAGCTCCTCTTGCCGGGGTCTTGTCTCCTTCCCGGCAAGCTCCTCTTGCCGGGGTCTTGGATACTTTGTTCTTGAATGGCTCCAAAAGAACCACGGAGGATCTTGGCGGTCGCCCGGCAAGCCTTGCCGCGGGACGCTGCGACTGCCCGTGCACAAGTTCGGGATACTAAGGTACCCTTACTTTAGTACACCGACAGGAGCCCCCGGGCCTGGGCCATACACGGTGCCGAGCGATGTTGGGCCAGGCCCAAAACAGGGCACGGGCATGTGCGGCCTAGGTTACGCCGTATCTCACTCCGCATCCACCGCGCCCTCCCCGCACGGCACGCGTCGAACGCGGCATCGTGGGAGAGATCGTGGGCGGTTTCTTTATTAGGAAAGGCGGAACGTCCGCCCACTCCCCCTTTATAAGCAAGGGGAAACGGGGGTAGTGCGCCCACTCGCCCCATTCCGATCTCAGAAAACTCCGCCCCGCCTCCGTCTTCTCAAAGCAGCAAGAGAGCAGCATCCTGCCCCCCCCCATCGCCACCAGCACCACCAACGCCGTCGGCCTCCTCCACCACATTCGCCATGGCTCCGAAAACCGACAACGGGAAGACCGTGAAGTCGACCGAGGCGCAGCGGCTTGCGGCGCTGCGGAAGGAGCGAGCCATCTTCCCCCCCAAGCTCGGCGCGAAGGAGCTGCGGGAGTACTATTACCTCTTCTGGTCGACGGAGACGCGAGCTCACCTGCGGACCAAGGTGCTCCCGGCCACTGCTCACGCGACGGCTCTGGACGGGTATCCCTTCTTTGTCGTATTCTTCTATTGCGGGCTCTGCCCACCCTTTTCCGAATTCTTCTGTGACATCATGAACACCTATGGCCTTTGCCTCCTTGATTTCACCCCCAACGCCGTCCTCACCATGGCAGTTTTCGCACATCTTTGCGAAAATTTTGTCGGAGTCCACCCAAACGTAGCTCTTTTCTGCCATTTCTTCATTCCCCGGGTAGAGAGAGGAGAGCCCTTGTCCGGCGGAATCGCCTGGGTTTCTAGGACCGGCAAGAAGGATTCGTATCTGGAGGGCGAGTTCCGCGGCAAGTGGGAGGAGTGGAGGGCAGATTGGTGCTGGCTTGTCGAGGAGAGCCCGCAGCCATTCACCGCCCGGCGCCAAGCAGCAGCAGTACGCGGCAGTGACTGGAGCGACGTGGCCCCGGAGGACAGCAGGCTGAAGATTGCCGTCACCAGGATCCAGCGCCTCAGGCTTGCCGGACACACTGTAGGCGCCGTTGGCGCAGACTTTCTTCGCCGCCGCATCGCCCCCCTGCAGGAACGGAGGAGGCCTGCCTGGGAGTTCAAGAACGCGGCAGATATCATGAGGCTGCGCCCGAGCCTCAACTACAATTTCACTGTCCTTGAGCTCAACGGAATACTGCAGCAGCTCTTCAAGTATGATTCAGATCACCCCGAAGTCTTTAGGTTGCCGCAGGGCGTTGTCCCGTTGTGCAACAATTCTGCGCTCGACCGCATCAGGGCAATGATGCTGCTGTGTGACTCGCACGGACTCGTGCCCACTTGGCAAGAGCCCGAAGACGAGGTCGTGCAGCAGTTCTTCGACAACCTGGTAGAGGTGCCAATCCGCGCCGACGAGAAGGACGGCCTCATCCGCGACACCACCGAGGCGGAGTTGGCGTACATAGCCACCAGGTTGGAAGAGGCATCGGCAGCCGCAGCGGCAGGCGAGTTCGGGTTTACTTTGGAGGAGGCATCGGCAGCAGAGGCGGAAAACCGTGCCGAGCGAGAAGAGTTCACCGGCAAGAAAGAGCTTGCCCGGCAAGAGGAGCTTGCCGGCAAGGAAGATCTTGCCGGGCGTGACGCCGAGCCGAGCAAGCCCGCTGAGGATGTGAGCGGCTCGTTGGAGATCGGCTCCTCTTCCACTTCGTCCTCAGACAGCACGCCGCCAGCAGCGTCTCCGTCTCCACCAAGAAGGCGTCTCCGCAGGGCCGGGGATGCGGCGAGGCGGCAGGCGGGACGACAGTCGCCGTGCCGCATGACGCGCTCCACCGCAGCAAGCACCGTCGCCGCGGGAGCGCCCCATGCTGCTGCTTCAACTGGAGCGGGGTCTTCCCGGACTGCCGCTTCTGCTCCCGCCAAGCGACCAAGGGAGCCTACTCCTCCACCTTCCCGCGCCGGACGCGAGCCGGATTTTGATTTCTCCGCGTTCAGCTCCGACGAGGAAGAAGAAGAAGAGTAAGTTCTTCTTATTGTACTTGCAGTTCTTCAATCTTTGCTGTTTCTTGTCTTATATCCCATTTGCTTCGATCCGAACCCATTCCTTCTTAGGACTCTGGCCCAAAGAGCGGCAAAGAGAGCCAAGGCCCCGGTGATTGTCATCGAGGACGAGCCCACCGCATCAGCAGGGGATGTGCCCGAGACAAACTTGCCGGACCCGGCAGCTGATCTTCAGAGCAGCCCCCAGCATAAGTGTCTTGTTCGTTTTCCGCTGTCGGGCGCGCACGAAGATCCTTGCTTTGCTGATACTTGTTTGTTGGCTTGTGCAGGAGCAGAGCAGCCTCACCAGGAGAGCCTGGAGGCCGCTCCCGAAGCGCCAAGGGAGAGTCCTCCGGCGAGGGAGAGGTCTCCGGCAAGGGAGAGCTCTCCGGCAAGGGAGGAGGCTCCGATAAGGGAGGAGCCCCCAGCAAGGGAGGAGGCCCCGACAAGGAAGGATCTCCCGGCAAGGGACTGCGTCAGCGATCCCCCGGCGATGGAGACCACAGTTGCAGACCCTGGCACGGGTAACTTCCTTGCTTCAAAACTCCCCTTGGCTTCTTCATCTTCTTGACCTTTTTCTTGGATTTTGCTCGAATTTTGCTTGAATTTTCTCCCCTCTTCCGGCCGTCAGATCCATCTGCTGTAGAGCCGATGGAGACTGAAGTCGCCGCCGAGGAAGCAGCCGGCATCGGCGAGGAGGCCGCCAGGGCTGCCGCTGCGGAACCGGGCGGGGAGTCTGGCGGTCGTACTGACGACCCGGAGGCCGCAGGAGCGCCAGGCGCTGCTCCGACCACCGACTCCTCCGCCGCTGCCGCCGCGCCAGGCTCCGATGAGCCCCAGCCTGGCGTCTACCTGAAGGCCGGCGATGACATCTTCATCAACCTCCCCTGGGCGTCAAGCTCCAGGGCGCCGGTCGAGGGGGAGATGCTTGACGGAGAGGTGCTTGCCTCCGCCGGGCTGAAGCTGGTCGACGCGCCAAGCAGCAGCAGCAGTGAACCCGAAGAGGAGCGTCTGCTGCGGAAGCTGGTGGCGCTCTACCGCGCCCAGCAAGCCAAACTGGAGTCCCGTGAAGCGCTCGTCACGAAGGCCGGGGCTGATATCGAGAAGCGTGCGGAGGAGCTCCGGGGTGCCAATCAGGAAGCTCTCCGCTCCCTGGCAAAGGAGCGGGAAGATCTTGCCGAAGCGCAGCAGGCCTTCCTCCTCGAGAAGGCCGACGTCGAAGAGCGCCAACGTCTTGCCGCGGAGAAGTTGTCTTCGCAGGAGGGTGACTTGGCGCAGCGGAAGGTCCACCTCGACAGCCACGAGGAGGAGCTTGCCGTGCGCGAGTGAGCAGTTGGCGGAGCCCTCAAGCAAGCCGAGGACGCCGCCGCAGCTGCCGAGGCCGCCAAGACTGAGCTAGAGCTGAAGGTGGTGCAGCTGGAGGTGGGCCTCAAGGCGAGCGGCGACGAGCTTGCCGCGCTCAAGCTTGAGCGGGAGAAGGACGCCAACAGCTACTCGGAGCTGCAGGCCCATCTCGCCGAGAAGGACAAGGAACTTGACGCCGCCAAGAAGTCCAACGCTGATCTTGAAGTGAAGCTGGCGGCTCTGACGAAATCTCTGGACGGCACCAAGGAGCAGGAGACGGCCTTGAAGGAAGAAGTCGAGGCCGGCAAGGTGCTGCTGGCGAATGCTGCTGCCGCCCAAAAGACCTTGTCGGAGAACGTGGAGCACTGGACGGAGGATCTTGTGAACGTCGCCGCAGACGTCGACAAGGAGCTGGCGCAATTGGGGATGGTGGATCTCGGGTACTCCTCCGACGAGAACCTCCAACCCAGCGCCAAGCTTACTCTGTTCTTCAAAGGCGTGGCGACGGCGCTTCAGCGACTCAGGGAGCAGATCCCAAAGCAGCTTGCCGACGAGTCGCGCAAGATTTGTGCGGGAGCTCTCCAGAAGGTGCTGATGAAGGTGGCCTTCCACAACCCAGGCCTCCGCCTCACCAACTTCCTCCGAAGCTTGCCGCCAGATGCTGATCTGGAGGAGCTCAAGGCCCTTATCGCACCTATTGTGGACAGGGTGAGCGGAATCAGGAGGGTCGAGGGTGACCGTGTAGACTAGGTCATCCGTCTTCTTCTTTCCTTGTCGATGTTAATCATGTTATGAAAAACAGTCTGTTAGAGCTGCGACAAGTTATTTTGTAATATACTCTATCCTGGGTAGTAATTGCTATGTTATTTCCTTTACTTGACTCTTTCCTTTGTATGTTTTTACCCTATGCTTTTAGGGAACTTGCCGGCGCAGGCACCTTTGCCGCGAGCGCTGAGTGCGGAATGTCAGCAGCCTGCTGGCAGTGCCGCAGCCGACAAGAAACCTTATCACGGCTAGTCGCAGCTCACTTAAGTTGTTGAGCGGACTCGAAACAACAGTAAGGGCGCAACTAGCTACGAGTTGGTTCCTCCGCGCACAGGTTTTCCATACAAAGCACGGTCGTTCAAGGAAAATAACTTAAAAATTTAAAGGAAATCTGATTGCTCAGACTTTGGCAACTAACTTTTTTGTTACTTGCTTCCCGGCAAGGCGAAACCTTCTTGAACGACGCCTGGTCCATACCGTATCTTCTCCCTTCCCCCCCCCCCCCCCGGCAAACTTGTGCGCGAGGGAACCTCCTTTTCCTTGTGAAAAAGAAAGAGGACGAAATAACAATATGGAGCTTTAAGGCTCGTTATTGCTTACCGGGGGTAAGTGCTGCACAAAATGTCAGATAATACATGCAAAATTAAAAAGCATGAAATCGACAAGGTGTGCTGAGCACATAATCTTTATGCACGGGATCTGCGCCCGGCTTCGTACAAAGGATTACATGCAACAGCAGCAAGACTTGTACAAAAGGTGGTTGCCAGAACGGGTTCCGGCAACCGCGCCCTATGGGTAAAACTTGCGAAGATGCTCAATATTCCAGGAGTTGCTCACTGGGATGCCATCTTCGGTCTCCAGGCGGACAGCGCCAGGCCTAGTGACTCGTTTCACCCGGTAAGGGCCTTCCCACTTCGGCGTGAACTTGTTTGAATTCTTGGCGGACTGAACGCGCCGAAGAACAAGGTCGCCTTCCTCGAGACTTCTGGCGTTAACTTTGTGGCTATGGTAGTGGCGCAAAGCTTGCTGGTAGCGAGCAGCTCGCACAGCAGCCTGAAGACGGTCTTCCTCAAGGAGCAGCGCGTCGTCTTGTCGCAGCTGCTCTTGCTCAAGCTCATCGTAAGCGAGCACTCGAGGCGACCCGTATACGAGTTCTGTGGGGAGAACTGCCTCTGCTCCATAGACTAGAGCAAAAGGTGTCTGGCCAGTGGCTCGATTTGGCGTCGTCCTGATCGACCAAAGAACCACCGGCAGCTCCTCGATCCAGTTCCTTCCGCACTTGTGCAGCCTGTCGAAAGTTCTGGTCTTGAGCCCGCGCAGCACTTCAGCATTTGCCCTCTCCGCTTGACCGTTGCTTCTCGGGTGAGCAACAGAAGCGAAGCAGACCTTGGCGCCAAGATCTTGGACGTATTGCATGAAGGTGTGGCTCGTAAATTGCGTACCATTGTCGGTGATTATCCTGTTAGGGATCCCGAAACGGCAAACAATCGACCTGAAGAACTTGACTGCTGACTATGCTGTCACGTTCCTCACTGGTTCCACTTCCGGCCACTTTGTGAACTTGTCGATCGCAACATACAAGTACTCAAAGCCCCCGACAGCTCGGGGAAAGGGGCCGAGGATGTCGAGCCCCCAGACCAAAAATGGCCAGGATAAAGGGATCGTCTGGAGAGCTTGAGCTGGCTGGTGTATCTGCTTGGAATGGAATTGGCACGCTTCACACTTGGTTATTTGTGCAGTTGCATCCTGGAGGGCTGTCGGCCAGAAGAAGCCTTGCCGGAATGCTTTTCCGACAAGGGCTCTTGCGCTAATGTGGTGACCACATATGCCTCCATGTATCTCTGCCAACAGCTTTTGTCCATCTTCCCGGGGAATACACTTCAATTTCACACCGTTGAGTCTTCTTCTGCACAGTGTGTCGTCGATAAACTGGTACATACTAGACTGTCGGGCTACTCTTTCCGCTTCTTCTTGCTCTTTGGGAAGTTCTCCTGTCTGAAGGAAACGGACAATCTGTTGCGCCCATGCTGGAGCCTGTGGCTCGACAACAAGGACTAAAGGTACATCTGCTGCTGCGGGAAAATCCGCTTCTACTGCAAGAGCCTGCGGCTCTGCCGGAGCTTGACGTTCCCCGGCAAGTTTGCCGGAGCAAAACTTGCCGGGAGCGTCTGCTTCGACGGAACAAACTCTAGGGCTTGCCAGAGTAGACTGCTCCTCAGCACTCTTGGTGTTGATCTTGGGGACCTTTTTGATGGCAGCTTCGGGAAGCTCTGCCGGAAAATAGTCGCCAGAAACCAACTTCCTCTTCTTGCTCTGTCCAGTTGGTGGTGTTACGGACGGCTGAGTCAGCTTGAGCACAAAAATCCCTGGTTCCACAGGTAATTTAAGTGCGGCGCACTTTGACAGGCCATCGGCAACGTCATTCTGAGCTCTTGGAACATGCTCCATCTGCAGGCCGTCAAAGTGCTCTTCTAGCTTTCTCACTTCGTCAACGTAAGCTTCCATTAAAGGACTTTGGTAATTCTTGTTCACTTGGCGGACGACAAGCTGTGAGTCACCCCTGACTATGAGCTTCTTAATCCCAAGTTCTGCCGCGATCCTGAGACCGGCAAGCAAGCCTTCATACTCTGCAGTATTGTTTGTCGCTTGCTCCTTGGGAAAGTGCATCTGGACTATGTACTTGAGGTGCTCTCCGGTGGGTGCGACAAGCAGCACGCTAGCACCGGCGCCTTGCAGCGAGAAGGCACCGTCAAAGTACATGAGCCACTCTTTGCTTGTTTCCTTGACGGGGATGCTCGTCTCTGGAATTTCTTCATCTGGAGTTGGCGTCCACTCTGCTATGAACTCTGCCAATGCTCTGCTTGATGTACTCTCAAATTTGAGGCCAAAGCTTGATAGTTCCAGTGCCCACTCGACAATCCTGCCTGTTGCTTCTAGATTTTGCAATATCCTCTTCAGCGGAAAGCGAGTGACAACTGTGATCTCATGTGCTTGGAAGTAATGGCGCAGCTTTCTCGAGGCCATGAGAAGGCCGAAAAGCAACTTCTGCACACTAGAGTACCTTGACCTAGCCCCCTGCAAAAGGGAACTGACAAAGTAAACTGGGCGCTGCACCATCTTCTTCTGTATCTCCTCTTGCATCTGCGCAGATCCATGCTTGTCGGGACCAGAGCTTGTCGGGGAAGCCCCCTGCTTGTCGCTGGATGTGCTTGCCGCGGTTGCTGGCTCGTCATCTGCCTCCCTCTCCGCTACTAACGCAGCACTAACCACTTGATTGGTTGCCGCTATGTACAGCAGCAACTTCTCTTGCGGTTTAGGTGCGACAAGTGTTGGAGTGGAGGACAGGTATCTCTTCAAGTCCTGCAGTGCAGCCTCCGCTTCCGGAGTCCATTTCATTGGACCTGCCTTTTTCAAAATTTTGAAAAACGGCAGGGCGCGCTCAGCAGACCGAGAGATAAACCTGCTAAGAGCAGCCACGCAACCAGCAAGTTTTCATACATCCTTGACGCGCTTTGGTGCTTCGATCTGCTCAATGGCCTTGATCTTGTCGGGATTGGCTTCAATTCCCCGTTGAGATACAAAGAACCCGAGAAGCTTGCCGGAAGGGACTCCAAACACACACTTCTCGGGGTTGAGCTTGAGGTTGATCTTGCGCAGATTTGCAAAAGTCTCTTCTAAATCTTGGATCAAAGTTGCCCTGTCCGTGCTCTTGACCACTATATCATCCATGTAGGCCTCCACATTTCTGTGTATTTGCGGCTTCAAAGCGACATGGACTACTCTGGCAAATGTTGAACCAGCATTCTTTAATCCGAAAGGCATCCGTATGGAACAGTACGTGCCACATGGGGTAATGAATGTTGTTTTCTCCTCATCCTCTTCTGCCATGAAGATCTGATGGTATCCTGAATATGCGTCAAGAAATGAAAGCAAGTCACATTCGGCCGTGGAGTCAACAATCTGGTCAATGTGCGGCAAGGGAAATGGGTCTTTGGGACAAGCTTTATTAACATCAGTAAAGTCAATACAAAGCCTCCATTTTCCATTCGCCTTGCGCACGACTACGGGATTGGCCAGCCACGTGGGATGGAGCACTCCTCTGACAATGCCTGCTGCTTCCAATTTCTTGATTTCTTCTGCTATGAACTCTTGGCGCTCCACTGCTTGCTTCCTGACCTTCTGCTTGACGGGCCGCGCATGAGGACAAACGGCAAGATGGTGCTCAATTACTTTCCTGGGAACACCGGGGATGTCAGACGGTTGCCACGCAAACACGTCGATGTTCGCCCGCAGGAAAGCAATGAGCGTGCTTTCCTATTTAGGGTCAAGCGTGGCACTGATGGTGAAGGTACCACCAGTGCCGTCCTCCTTGGCGGACACCTTCTTGGTATATGGTGGAGCTGCCATTGCCTTCTTACACTTGCCGGTGGAGCTCGATGGTGCTTCCTCGACGGCAGCACAGCACTCCGAGGAGGTGCGCTTGCCGGAGTGGGCATCAGAGCTCTTGCCGGACTTGGTCTTCTTCTTCCCCCCGGGAGCTTCAGCGGCAAGTGTGTTGTGATCTGTTGCGGCTGTTGCTTCCCGGTAGATCTTGTCGGCACAGATAAGAGCATCCTTCTTGTCGCCAGGGACAGAGATGATGCTTATCGGGCCTGGCATCTTGAGCAAGTTGTATGCATAGTGAGAGGCCGCCATGAACTTGGCGAGTGCTGGACGGCCTAGTATTGCATTGTAAGGCAATGGGAAATCGGCAATGTCAAAAGTGACCCTCTCAGTCCTGAAGTTCATTTCGCTGCCAAATGTTACCGGCAATGTGACCTTCCCTTTTGGCTTGCTCCTTCCCGGGTTAATTCCTTGGAATGTACCGGTCTCTTCGAGCTCGCTGTCAGGGATCTGGAGTTTCTGGAGCACAGCGGAGGAGATCAGGTTCAAGCCGTCCCCGCCGTCAACTAACATCTTAGTGACCTTGAGGTTGCGGATTGTCGGTGAAACCAACAATGGCAAGCACCCGACCGCAGTTGTGCGATCAGGGTGGTCCTCAATATCAAAGGTGATAGGCGTGCTGGACCATTTCAGAAGCTTGCGTGATTCGACAGGTGGTTCTGCCGCATTAACCTCCCGCGCCCACCGTTTGAGCTGGCGGTGTGAAGTATGCAGAGAAGCACCGCCGTCAACACACAAGACTTCTGTAGCTTTCTGAAACTCTTGCTCACTGTTCTCAACATCATCCATGTCCTCATCGTTGTCTTCGTCTTCATCCTTGTCGCGGCCACGGGGAGGTCTGTCTCCTTGCCGCTGCTTGGCCTTGCCGTGGCGTCCTCCCCGGCCAGCGCGCTTCTTGCCGGCCTCAGCTTTTTGTTGCTGGACAAGCTACTCGACCTTCTTGCAGCTCTGGAGATCATGGCCCTTGGTGCGGTGGATCTTGCAGTACTGCTTGTCGGAGCCGTCCTGCTTGTCGGCGGCCGCCACAGCTTGGCAGTTGGTGCATGTGGCAACCTCCTTGCCGGAGCTGCCACTTTGGCTTGCTTGGCGCCACCGTCGTTGCCGGACTGCTCAACGACTAGTACTTCTTTGCCTTTCTTCTTCCTGTTGTGCCTCCGGTTTTTCTTTGCCGGGGCAGCATCTTCGTTGTCGGATCCTCCTGCTCTAGTATTCTCTCCGGGGAGTTTCCTCCCTTCTTCAGCGCGTGCACACTTGTCGGCCAGGGCGTACAGCTCGCTGACGTCTCTGATCCTGCTCATCGCCATCTCCTCCCGCATCCTGCGATTACGCACGTTCTGATGGAACGCGCTGATAACCGCGGCAGGGTGGATGTCTGGGATGTTGCGCTGTACACGGCTGAATCTCTGGATACACTTGCGCAGGGGCTCTCCTTCCTTCTGGGCAAGCAGGTGGAGGTCACTCTCTTGGCCATGTGGTTTGTGGCCGCCCGTAAAGGCGCCGACAAACTGATGGCACAAGTCCGCCCAAGAGGATATGGAGTTGTCCGGCAAGTGCATGAGCCAGGACCTGACTTCAGGCTTGAGCACCAGCGGGAAGTAGTTGGCAAGGACCTTGTCGTCTCGCCCCCCGGCAGCTTGCACCGCAATGGTGTAGATGCTGAGGAACTCCGGCGGGTGCGACTTGCCGTCATACTTCTCCGGTATGTCTGGCTTGAAATGTTTCTGGCTGGGCCACTGGACTTGCCGCAGCTCACGGGTAAACGCAGGGCAACCTACCGCGTACGGCAAGTCACCTGGTTCCTCGGGCGCATGCATATCGACAGAGGGCCCAGCGCGCAGGTCTGATTGACGCCGCGCTTCTCTTCTGCGCTCGATGCGGGTACGAGCGTCTTCTTGTTGTCGTTCGTGAAGAACTTGGCGCTGATCGCGATGAGCTCGCAGATCCGATGACGCGGTGGAGTCGCTGTCGAGGTGGATACGGCGAGTCGGCGATCTTGGCCTCCGGGCGGAGAGTGCACAGTGGTTGCACCCCCGCCAGTCTTGTCGCCACCGGCTTGCGCTTGGCTGACTTGCCGCGGCAGCAAAGTACTCGGTTGTCGTGGACTGTCGCCGTTGGCGAAGCCGATAAGGCTCTGAATGGTGGCCCTCCAGTCGTCGATCTTGTCCGCCGCTGGAGGGTAGTCTAGGAGCAGTTGGGCCCGTGCCAACGCTTCTGCCGGAGTGGTGGGCGGCGGCGGCGAACGGTGCGAGGAGCGAGATATGCTCAGACTTCTAACTGCATTAGAAGGAGCAGTACCTCGTCCAGGCGACCGTGCCCCGCTCGCGCCAGCATGTTGGCGCGCATGCTGGTCTTGAGCACTCCGGGATCCACCAGCTTGATCTTGGCCCAGCAAACATATGGTACCATGAGTACCATAACGCTGCTGGTCCCGCGCCTCCTGAGATGGGCGCGGCGCGTGTACGGACGCCGAGGTCTTGGAGTGCGCTCGGTCGTTGTGGGAGCCGACCGCGCCGCCGATGTGCAGCGCAGTCTTGTCCTTGGACCTGGCAGCACCATGAGCCTCCTCGTCGGCGCCCGTTCTTCCGCCGGCGTCCACTCCACCAGCCGTCCGTTCCGGCGACGGTGGGTGTGGCGCGGATGGAGCAGCTGCCTCCGAAATCTTCCTCTTCGGTGGCATGTTGATGAAGATGATGAAGATTCGGCTCGTGCGAATGCCGGATCAGGTTCACACAGCCTCGACGCACCCCCTACCTGGCGTGCCAAAGATGTCGGGGGTGACTGATCCCACAGACACCTATGGGACCACGGCGGACCGAGGCCCCTTTCGGTTCGGCAGGGGGGCGGAGAGTGCACGAAGAGTAGATCAAGGCGAAGCGCACGAGCACGCGATCAGTTTACCCAGGTTCGGGCCGCACGGATGCGTAAAACCCTACTCCTGCTTTGATTTGTATTGTGTTCTTGCTCGGGAGCGATGAATGCTACAGTACACTTGGGTGGCTAGCGAGACCGAGCGTGAGAATGATCGTCCTCTCCCCTCTCTATGTTGCACGCGGGCCTCCTTTTATATGTCTAAGGGGTCACCGACAGGTGGCAACGTAGATGAGGGTAAAAATGTAAAAGGGCATGCGGTTGGCACCGCCGCCTACTACAGTGTTATCATACCTAACCCTGACGGCAGGGGACAAAGGCATTAAATGCCTGTCTGTGTCGCCTAGACGGTGCAGAAAGGGACTGCTAGGGATGCCATTGCTTGCCACGATGGCTATCTTGTCAGCGCCGCTTGCCACCGTGTACCTCTGGCTACACAGCCTTCCGCCACGTACGCCTGGAAGGGTCCCAGAGCGACACGTTGGTGGATGTGTTGGAGCACAGGTACAGGATGGAAGCTTGCCGCGGCAAGCGCCTTGCCGCAGTTATTATCTTGTCGCGTCCAGGAGCTTGTCGCTCACTGGGTCTTGCCGGGACACATGGTGCGTTGCGGGTTGGTCTCCCCGGCAAGCTCCTCTTGCCGGGGTCTTGTCTCCTTCCCGGCAAGCTCCTCTTGCCGGGGTCTTGGATACTTTGTTCTTGAATGGCTCCAAAAGAACCACGGAGGATCTTGGCGGTCGCCCGGCAAGCCTTGCCGCGGGACGCTGCGACTGCCCGTGCACAAGTTCGGGATACTAAGGTACCCTTACTTTAGTACACCGACACTATTATTTTTTTCCTTTTCTATTTTTTCATTTTCTTCTCTTTTTAGTTAACTTTTTTCTCTTTTTTAAACTTTATTATTATTTTGAAACCTGCTACAAAAATTGAAATAACAAAATAACATTTTTAAGTAACTATTTAAATTCTTTTTTCCTTTAAATATTTATTAAATGCTTTTGAAAAAACATTTGCTGTTTTCAACTCTATCATCTTGTATTTATTAGTTATGTTAAAACTTAAAATGATAGTTTTAAGTACCTATATACATTATGACTTTAAATATCTTTTTCCTTCCAAACTGGCATGGATGCCTACTCGGACACGCTATGTAGAACATGGTGTTTTTTTGGACATTCTTGAAGACCCCAACTTTTGCCAGCAGGTGGCATGCCCATGGGAGGCACCATGCCCCAATATTTTTCCCATGGCCTTGTATGACTAATTTAAGGCACCAAGCCAAATTTCTTGGTTTTTTTGACAAGTTTTGCATTTTCTAAAGTTTTCTCGGTCAAAGAGGTCGATAAATGGCTAGACGTGTCGCAACTTGCATACGGTGTCGAAAGTCGTTCAAACCTGCCATGGATGCTTAACATTGGCATGTTCACCTAGCGGCAAAAGTTGGGGTAATGTACACTAAAACACCATGTTCAACAGAGGGTGTTCAGGTTGGCCAAAAGGGTCCGTCTGAGAGCACATTATTTTTCAACATCCTTGAAATGGCCCAATTTTTATTCATGGCCTCATATGACCAATCCAAGACATCATGACAAGTTGTTTTGGTTTTCGATAAGTTTGTAGTTTTCTTGGTCAAAAAATTCGGAAAAAAAGGCTGGACATGTCGCAACTTGCATACGGTGTCAGAAATTGTTCAAACCTAGCATGGATTCTTATAAGGGGCATGACCACTTGGTAGCAAAAGTTGGAATCATTTCAAGGATGTACAAAAATCAAGCATATTGAACGAAGTGTGTTCGTGGGGTCAGAAGGCTCCGTCTGAGAGCATGTTGTTTCTGACATCCTTGAAATGACCCCACTATTTTTCAAGGGTCTTGTATGACGAATTCAAGGCATCATGGCAAGTTGTTTGGATTTTTGACAAGTTCTGCATTTTCTGGAGTTTTCTCGGTGAAACAAGGACAATTAATGGAAGAACATGTCGCAACATGCATATGGTGTCGGAAGTCATTCAGACCAGGCATGGATGCCTAACATGGGCATGCCCACTTGCTTGCAAAAGTTGGGGTCAGTCCTGATATTTCCAAAGAAATACCATGTTCAATGAAGAGTGTTCGGATAGGCTAGAAGGATATGTTTGGGAGCACCTCATTTCTTGACATCCCATAAATGACCACATTTTTTGTGGCCTTGTATGACCAGTTCAAGGCATCATGCAAAATTGTTTGAGCTTTTGCCAAGTTTTGTATTTTCTGGATTTTTCTTGCTGAAAAAAGTCGATTAATGGCAGAACATGTCATAACGTACGGTGTCGGAAGTCATTCAAACCAGACACGGATGCCTAAAAATGGGCATGCTCACTTGCTTGCAAAAATTGGTGCCTGTCTTGAGATTTCTAAAGAAATACCATGTTCAATGGAGAGTCTTTGGATAGGCCGGAAGGGTATTTTTTTGGAACACCTGATTTCTCAACATCCCTTAAACGGCCCCATTTTTTTCATGACCTTTTATGACAAATTAAAGGCACCATGCCAAATTGTTTGGGTTTTCTCCCAATTTGCATTTTCTAAAGTTTTCTTTGTTAAAAAGGTCGATACACTACTAGGGAAAACCCTAGCAATAGCGCTTGAAATATGCATAGCAGTAGAGCTGGGTCCAGCGCTACCACTAAGGCGCTAGTTTGGATTAGTAGTACTTTCGATGTGCACCACATGTTGGCTTCACTTGAATCTAATCCATATTCATTTCACCCACTGTTATATATAATAAGTAATCATGCTCATATAACAACTTAGCATCATGCATCATCGATCATAATAATAAATAACTCATCATTGGTATCATAATAACAAGTCATACTCATCATCATCGATCATACAACTTCTACTCGATACCACATCATAATCATAGTCATTTAACCAATCCTACTTAGTTGTTCTTAGCACATGATCATGAGTATTATTAACTAGGACATACTACCTTCTCTTAGGTAAAATAGCATAAAACAAGATAGGCTGACTCCCCATTATGGAGAATGGAGATTATCCTGTCTTCAATTCTTGCCTTTCACACAATGTTGCTTCCAAGTACCTCCTTACAACTGTCCATATATTTTTTCCATTCTTTAGTTTTTCATGTCTCCACTTCTTTTAGAAATCCAATATGGACAGGTGAGATTCGTATGATGACCTGGCTGTATGTTCAAAACATCAAGGCGACCATTCTGATACATCAGATGAGGCACACAATCATTCGGGATTTTCTGTTGAAAAACATAGTAATAATTTCGTAGTTAGCAATGTAGTTAAGTTTTAAAAGAATTTATGCAAAATATGCACGGATGTCGTAATACTGAAAAATCTTACCATGACATCTCCATGGATGTTACCGTAGTTCAACACGTGCACTAGTGGCACGTATTGACCATAATGTGGAGGAGTTTTATAATAGATATTGTAATTCTCAAGATCAGTACAAAATGCGACCAGATGATTTTTCTCCTGATAAGTTAACCCAGAGCCATCGGTGTAGTAGGTTCTGTCTACCATGTTCCACACATTATTTGAACAATGAAAATAAGCTGTCAACTATTTTGAAATGAACAATATAAATTAGTTAATAACTCTGTTTGAGAAACTCACATAGCGGTGGAATTGGAAGTGTATCAACAAGGACCCAAATGTCCATATTGTCTTGGTCGATGTTAGGATCACCAAGATCCATGGTGACAAACATACCCTCATAAAAACCATACATCTTGCAAAGTGCTTCCCACTTTTTGCAACCAAAATGGGTTACGCTCTCAGAATTATACATATTTACTTCAAAATCCACATCATGATGGGTCCTTAGGTGAATTTTCTTTGTTTCGAAATTTTCATGGTCTTCAAAACCCATCCTCTCCAAGGCATAGCGTCTTACATGGCATGGGATAAGCTACTAAATTGTAAAATATGAAAATTACACATTGAAATAGTTGAAGTCATGCTTAATTACGAAAAAACACTTTTCGTCGTTGCGTACCGTTTCAACATCGAAGGTCTCTTGGAGCTTAATGTGCCGATCTTCGTCCAGGTGAGGCTTGTCGCACAGACCTCGGACGTTGTTGCACCAGCTGCACTCCTACGTTCATAATTCAAAGATTAAAGTTGTACAATTCAATATATGTACTATAAAAATTAAATTAGATCATTATTATTCATTCAGGTTGACTATCGGTCTGCCGAGTCTATATGGTGGAGATTCTCCCTCATTGATTCCTCTCTGGCATTTGCGACCGTCAGTGATGGTCGTTACTCCTCCTTTCGCTAGTGCATAACAAAGGTCTAGCATAAGGAAAAGAAGGAGAAACGACCCCCACGACAACGGCCGGGCTTCTTCGTCCTCTCTCATATATGGTGGATGCACTCCCTCACTGATTTTTCGACCTTCGGTGATGGAGCCTCGACAGACTTAAAGTCAACCCAAAATATCGTTTAATTATTTTTCAAGAAAATCCAGGCCACTTGATATTTCCTGCATATTCTAGGACAAGTCATGCCAGAATTCACAGAAAAATCCGGCATGGCCTTTGCTAAAAAAGGACATATCGAGCGCCTGAAATTTGCCGGAACGGAAATTAATCAACACTCCGGGAAAACATGGGCCACTATAGGAGGTGTAACCTGCAAACATGGCCGGCCACTTGGGAAAGGACATATCCTATTTGAGCAACACAAGATATACATGTTTATATCTACATCATATGATCATTGAATAAGCATTCAAGATATACACCTAAATTCTATTAACTACACCTAATTAAAAACCTACATTTTAAACATGCTTCAATCATAACTAGGGTTCATACTATGTTATTCTATGATTAAACACCTAAAATACCTAAATTAAATTAACAACATGGGGTGGCTGGTCTCACCTCGATCAAGGTCGGAGGGGGTCGGTGATGGGGACGGCAGCGGGGATGATGCAGGGGCTCCTTGATCTCTGCAAAAACAAAATATAAACAAAAACATTATTATCGTCATCTTAGGACTTAGTGAAACTCCATAATCTACATTGAATTATTCTATTCAAATTTACTTATAATTTCCTATTCTTTTCAATTTTTCTAAAAATTTCCTATTCTATTCAAAAGACCTACATTTACTTATTTTTTTCAATTTCATAATTTATTCTATTCAACTTACTTATCCAAAATTTCTAAAAATTTCCTATTCTATTCAAAAAGCCTACATTTACTTATTCTATTCTGATTACTTATTCAAATTACTTATTCATTTTTTCTAAAAATAAAATATACTAAAAACTACATTTACTAAAAACAAAAACCTACATTTACTAAAAATAAAAACATAAACATAAACATAAAGGGGGAGGAGGAGGTCGGAGGAGGCCAGGAGGAGGAGGGAAGGAGGAGGGGAAGGAGGAGAAAGGAGGAGGGAGGAGGAGGAGGGGGCCGCCGGAAAGGGAGGAGGAGGATGGGAGGGGCCGCAGGTGGATAGGGAGGAGAGAGGATGGCCGCGGGAGGAGGGAAAGATGAGGGCGGCGAGGGGAGGAGGAGGAGGAGGAGGGACGGAGGGAGGGAGGGGAGGACGATGAGAGGAGGAGGGGGAGGCAGCACCTTGGGGGCGACGGGGGCGACGACGTGCGGCGAGTGGAGATGAGAGTGTGTGAGGGAGAGTGAGGACGCGCGCGGCGTGGATAAGATACCCGTAGTAGTAGCGCTTGTCCGTAAACAGCGCTACTGCTACGATCATTAGCAGTAGCGTTTTTCTTAACCAGCGCTACTACTAAGGCTATGATCGTTAAGGCATCAAATTAAAAAATGCATTGGTCATCATCGATATTTTTGTGTAGAATCTGAATTGTCAATAGGAATCTTCGTCGGTTCTTAACTTTGGTCTAGGTCACATAGAGTTCGATGAAGACCAAGTGGTTGTGATGGTTTGAGAAGCACCATATTTAAGGTGGTAAAAATTCTGTTCGCGGAGCGAGGTGGGACTAAACTTTGGTCTAGGAGGGGGACTCAATTTATCAGTAGGGCTGGTCAGGGAAAAAGAGCTATTACTAAGATTCATAGTAGTAGTAGCGCGTTTTATAGGTTCAGCGCTGCTGCTATGATCATATTAGCAGCATCCATGCTGCCGAAACGCTACTGCTATGTACTAGCAGCAGTTTCCTTGAACAAGCGCTACTGGTTATCATTAGCATGCAAAAAAGGCATCAAATTAAAAAATGCATTGGTCATCATCGATCTTTTTGTATAGAATCTAAATTGTCAGTATGAATCTTCACCTGTATAGAGTTCAATGAAGACCAACTGGTTGTGATAGTTCGGGAAGCACCATATTTAAGGTGGTAAAAAATCTGTTCATGGAACGAGGTGGGACTAAACTTTGGTCATAGGAGGGGGCTAAATTTAGTAGTAGCGCTGGTCAGAGGAAAGCGCTATTGCTATGCACAATAGCAGTGGCGCTTTTTGCACACCAGCACTACTAGTATGCCTGGCCTGCTGGCAACGGTTTGGCAATTATAGTAGTAGTGTGTTTTGTAGCTACAACGCTACCGGTAAGCACATAGTAGCAGCGCTTTCTGCGGCCAAGCGCTATTAATATTTAGTAGCAGTGTTACCTTTTAAAAAGCGCTACTAGTAAGCTCTTGTCTATAAGATTTTCCCTAGTAGTGATAAATGGCCGGATGTGTCACCACTTGCATATGGTGTCGAAAATCGTCCAGACCAAGAATGTGCCTACCATGGGCATGCCTACCTTCTTGCAAAAGTGAGGTTCATTTCAAAGAAGTCCAAAAATAGACTATGTTCAACAAAGAGTGTTCAGATAGGCCAGAAGGGTCCGTTTGAAAGCTTGTTGTTTTTCGACATCTGTTAATGACCCCAAATGTTTTCCACCAGCGACTATGACCAATTCAAGGTATAATGCCAAGCTGTGTAGATTTTTGAAAAGTCTTGCATTTTCTAAAGTTTTCTCACTAACAATAGGCCGATAAATGGTCGGAACGGGTCGCAACATGTAAACAGTGTCTGAGGTCATTCAAACCTGGCATGGATGCCTCATTTGTCCGTGCCAGACTGTTACAAGAAGTTGGGATCATTTATCCATAGCATGAAAAGTATCAGTTTAGATGAGTATATTTGTAATTTTCATCATTATCAATCAACATGAACATTTTCTTTTGTCCTAACAATTTCTTGAAATGTGTTAATAGTTTTGGAATTACAAAGTGTGTATGAAAATTTTACAAACTTGAACACTTTTTTTCCAAAATTGTTAAAATATTATGAATGATGAAAATTTCAAACAAAAATAGCAAACCACGTACTTTTTTAAAAAATATCAACTTTTTAGAAACACATACATTTCTTAAATTTGTGATTTTTTTCAAAAAAAACTGAAACATTTTATGAAATTCCAGAATTTTTTTAGAATTGTAAACAATATATGAAAACAAGAACATTTATGTTATGCGAAACTATTTTTCAAAATTTTGAACAAGTTTCTCAAAGAATAATAAAGTTCAAAAGTAGAAAAATCAATTAACAAAAAGATAAGAAAAACGCAAAAAAATTGAAAAGACAAAAAGCTTAGGCCCTAGAAAATAAGAAATGTTTTCAGAAAATGTTAGTATATTTGAAAACATATTCGTAAATTTGAAAAAATGTTTCTGTCTTCAAATAATGCTCGCAAATTTGAATTTTGAAAAAATGTACAAAATTTTAAAGATTGTTCACATTTTCAAGAAAATGTTCATAAACTTTATAAAATATTCACCTTTTCGAAAAAAATTGCAGTTTCAGAAATATGTTACAATTCTGAAAATATGTTCCAAATATTTGAAAAATATTCAAAAAATCAAAGTATTTTCATAAAAATGGTTAAATTTTTCAAAAAATAATCTTGTTTCCCAAAAGAAATTCATGTTTTTGGAAAACGTTTCATTTTTTAAAATATTCAGGTTTTGAAAAGTATTCCGAAAGATGAAAAAACACATTATTCCTTTCTTTTTCAGCTATAAAAAACGCTTTAGCTACAATACCCCCTATTGGTCGCTACAGTGTCTTGCCATTCTAGGTGATAAAGAATTGCGCAGCGTACGTATCACCAAGCTGTGTTGGTTCTGGTGGCTGTTGACAAGTCCTCTATACCTACTAATAAAGTAAGATGCGTTTCTTCAATATCTTCATCTGTTCACCGCCGAAAATAATTTTTTGCTATCCGAGGTGGTAATAAATTTTTGTGTGTCTCTCCACCGGAAAAGACAAAAAGTTTGTCCAGAACACCGCAACTGGGCCAGGCGCACTCCAGCCCAACAAAACCAACCCAGTAATTACCCTGCCCATGCGTCGCTAGGGCCTTATTTGTCACACGTGGCGACAAATAGTTGAATGTACACACAAGTCGCCCAAGACTAGGCGGGCCTGTTTTTGTTTTTTCTGTATTCGGTTTCTGTTTAATTTTTATTTTCCCCTTATTTATTTTTATTGCTTTTGGAAATAAAAATATACAAAATGTATTCGGACTTTCAATTTTTGTTCAAATATTCAAAAGAATTAGCATTACCAAATTTTATTCCTGTCTTAAAAAATATTAGCAACTTAAAAAATTTGTGTTGTAATTTCCTCAACATTTTAAAAATGTTGAAATTTAAAATAAATTTATTTCAGAATTGTTCGAGATTTTTTTTTATAAAATTAATATTTTATAAAATGTTCGATATTCAAAAAATATTCCTATTTTAGTGAAAAGTTCAGAAATACAAAAAAATGTTTGCGTCTAAGAAAACATTTTCAAAAATGTTGTTAATGTTCCCCTTTTCAAAAATAATAATAATGGTCTGTTGTATAAATAGTTCATGTTTTCATAATATTGTTTATTAATTTCAATTACTACTCCCGTTTCTAATTTTGTTTGTGTTTTTCCAAAACTATGTGGAATTTAAAAAAAATGTTGACATTTTTTTAGAACTGTCCGGGCTTTCAGAAAAATTAACGTTTCCAAGAACATTCGGTGGTTTTCTTTGAATGTTCAAAAAATAATAAATAAATAAATAAAATCCGAAGCTATCGTATCTTCTTAAATATTCGTGTTGGTCATTGATTAGAGCGCACGTTTGTTCTATCCTGGTTGGAAATAAATTTTAAAAAATATGGGCATGTGCCAATAAAAGAGTATATGTTGTTTGGCTCTAATTAGAAAAAAATGGTTGATACGTGAGCGCTAAAATAATCAAAGAGAATAAACCATCATAATGAAGGGACATTCATGCCTGGTTATGCTTATGAAACAGGATTTATGCGCTGCAATTATTAATTCATCCGGTTACGCAGTTGTAGGAGAGTGGTCGAAGCAACCGTGTCCCGAAGGTCGTCACACACCCACCAAATGAGGATGCATGCACAACCCCGAGATGGAGGCGGACGCGGAAAAAAAAAGCATGAGTTGGGTGCTCGCCGCCGCGCCTACCAACCCCACCACTATCAAGATTTCATGAGCCAAACACGTCCAGTGAGAAGACAACTCTGTACTCTGTCGCCTACCGTTGTGAAGATCGTTTTTTGTGGCCACATCGATTATCGTTCCCGTTATTTGTCGTAAATAAAATATCTCATCCGTTGCATCGCACGGACATTTGTGCTAGTCCTACACAACAGCTGGAGGTCTTGTGTTCGATGCTAACAGGCGCACTATTACGGAAAGCGGAAGGGCTACAAATAATGTGAATCATATGCCATCTACATGAATCTATGAGCCGCTACACTTAATCTACAAGAAATGGTTGGGAAAATTTAAATTAAAGTTGCGCGGTGGAAGGAGTGCCGTGGCCGGACAACAAAAAGAAGCCATGGGGATGTGGTGAACCGTCAATAGTCTGGGACGGCTCAGCAGAGGTGATGAGGGCGAAATCGCGGTGGATCAAGCGGCAGAGGTGGCACCGGCATATGGACAGCGGCGGAATGGAGCATGCGTCCCAAAATGATGTTCGTGGCGCTGATATTAAGGTGAATGGAGTGTGCCCTATATCACCACGACCAATCTTCAAATACGGAGACTTGCCAGATTGGTTTGCACAGCAAACCACAAACCATGGCAATCAAGCTCGAGACAACCACTCTGTTGGAATGTCATTAATGACTGTTAGCATGATGATGGGTCGACATGGCGACTTTGATGGAGTCGCTACCTGCTAAGGGGCATCTTTAACGTAGAACTTAAAACTACCTGCAAGCATCGTTGAAGCAGCGCGGCGGTCGAGGCTTAGCATCGGCACCACGTCTGTTCAATGCCGTAGAGATTTGACGGGACAGGACGGGGCAGCTCTTTATGCATTCAAACCAGTTGCCCGTTCGTTCGCCTGTCGGCATTAAACAAGTGCGGCAGATGAGAAACCCACTCTGTCACCCACATTCACAAGGCATCCACTTGGCCTGACCGGGCCCGCTATTATGCGCGGCCAAGCACGGCACGATCCACAATGCATCACTTGTGGCCATGATCCTCCTCTGAGCACCACGCACGCCATGACCGCGTGTTCCAAAGTACTATGGGAGACCCTCTTTAGAGCATGCCGGTATTGCGGCCGGCTAGCAGGCTGGATGTGCAAGCTTGACAAAGGCTGACTTGCCGATGAGTTCGTTGGAAGTAACAACGACGACGAGATGTATGATGGATGAGGCATCCGACGACAAGTTGGCGCCACCACCCATGCTAGTCCATGCCGGCTTCACCTTAAAGAAGGCGTAGATGCACTTGAACTCCGTAATGGCGGAAGAGCACTCGGCACCGTCAATGTCGGTGTTCCGACATGCGCAAGGGGACCAATGCCACAACTTCTGAATCCTCGATGAGCACCGGCTCATGGAGGGACTAATTGCTGGCGAGCATGCAAATGACAATGGTGTCACAACCATGGTGTCGGAGGATTCATGCTTCCTGGATGAGTAGCGGGCGCTGTACGAATCCATCTGCAGCACCTGCGAGCGATGTCAACTACACGTCATGGTGGAGGAGCACGATGCATTGTTCGCGCAGATTGTTGCGGAGGCGGACGAAAAGGAGGCGTAGGTGAATGCATGATGTGGCTAGCTCCGCGTCAGTCACATCATCGATGTGTTTCACGCGCGACTGCAACAACAACGAGGCCGCCCCGTCCACGACCGGCGATGTCTACATGATGTACTCCGGCAATGAAGAGTAGGAGGTGCGACACAAATGTGGTGTCGTCTCTTGTCCCATGTCATATTCTTCCCTTCCCGCAGCTTCACTTTTCAGGGCTCACGGCCAGTAAGTTTGCTGGACATGGGTTGACCCTCAACGCGCTGCAGCCACTATTTTTACTCCTTTTATGCAATTATGAACGAAACTTTCTCGATTCCAATGCAACTTATCCTTTTGAAGTTGACGTAACAAACTACGCGAGCCTCCCGATGAAGCCAACAGGGAACACAAACGCCTCCATGGTTGATGAATATTATAGACTAGGTTAAAAAAGTGTTTTCGGATGTTGATCCTTCGGGACACGTACACAAAGACTTCCCGTCTGTCATCGACAAGGTCAAACCGGCTGCAGTAGGGGAATGACTACAACGGCTCGTTCCGGCTGCAACAGTGGCCATTCGGTGGTTTCGGAATCTCGGATGTAATTTTTATTATATTTAAGATGCTTTATAAAACAAATTTGATCCTTTTCATAAAAGAAAGTGTCGTTCGCTTTTGTTTAGTTGAAGCTCCCATACACGTGTCCGAACATGAAAGTTATAGTGTCCAATCTACTTTGCCTTTATCTAGTGAGTCGCCGCAGGCTTTAGATATTTTTGGGGGTATATCGGTATGCACGACCAGAGATTTGGGATTTTCTCGGCCAGGTCGTCTCTGAGTCTGAGCTCGAGTTCGAGGACACCGCCCAGTCGCCCACTAGGTCTCTCCCTCGCCTCCGTCGGCGGACACCGCTCACTAGGTCTCTGCCACGACGGCGTCGGCCGCCGGGACTCCGCTTGAGAGGCAAGCCTTTAATCAGCCTGTCGAGCCGACGGTGGGATTAGGTTTGTCCTCTGCTATTTTTCTCCAATGCGAGCAAGATTTCTCATACATGTTCAGATGTTCTACTCATATTCTGGATCTCATGCTCAAGTAATCTGTCCGAAGTTTGGACCATGATTTCTTTTCTAGATGTGGATTATGGCTGTGGATTTTTCCGTATTCATCAGAATCACAAGAACAGAGTGATCTGTTCATTTTTCGATACTCGATGGTTTCTTTAATCCACATGGTTTTTTATTTAAGCTTTCTTGTTTTTAAGCTGCCTATGAACAAGATACCAGATGGACATTATGTGCTTCTCTGTTTAGCTAAAGCAGTAGATCTCGGTTACTGTTCACATCAAATCCATTGTTTTCAAGCTTACTGTTCACATTCCTCACTGGTGCACATGGAAAGGCAAATATGGAAGTGTCCTCTCAAGAAACAATGAAAAGCCGAAGAAAGGGTGTATAAAAGGTGTTAAACTGCAAACATATGTTCCTTTGCGAACCACAAATTTGATCACGAATTCACGATTCGTTACACAGAAATTCTCTACTTCAACAGCGACTCCACTTCTATTTTCTTATCAGAGCATTCTGTCCAAGTACAAAACATTCAGTCCTAGCACCCATGGCCCATGGCCCATGGTCACACTTGAAATTCAGTTCCAGCATGGAGCGCGCAACACAAGCGCAGTACGAACCAAACTATTCTTCACTGCCACATGCTGCACGCAGGAACAGAAGGGGGAAGCTAGCTAGGGATCCAAATTGAGAATGAAATGGAGATTGGGAGGAAACTGGGACACCTCTGCCTGTGCTCACCAATGGAGCTCTCTGATGTAAGAGAGGAACAGAGACGAACAGTCTGATTGACCAGAGCTGGGTGAACTATGTACGCTATTGCAAATGTTTCTGGTTGAGGCAATAAAATCTTTTCATATGGGAAAATTAGGCACAAAAATTCGAAAATGATTGAAGTAACTGAAAATGGAATGTAATCAAACTTAAATGCTGATGCAAAAACGTAGGGCTTATTTTTTTCTTCTGATGGATATGTAGATGGGAAAGATGATGCTCTATTTTGTTGCCCAGTTCTAGCACCTGGGTACTACAATTGGTAACTAGCTTTTGCTGCTCTGTCGGTTCCAGAACCACTCGCTTGCATTAGATGTGCTAGCATTAGGTGGCACTTAGTCTTTTCTTATGCTTGTAAGACTTATTTTACTGCTGTTGCACTGGATGATTTATACTCCCTCCATTCCAAAATAGTGTTGTTATTTATTTTGAAACGGAGCGAATATATTTGTTTGTTCCATTATCTGATGATAGTTGAACCGGCAAAAGGTTGGTCATATGGGGGCAAAAATCAAGAAGGCAAACAAAAGGAGGGCACAAGGTCAATGTCAAACTAAAGTCAGTTGTACAATCATATGGGGCATATGACCAAATCCACCAAAAAGATTTAGGACATCATAGCCATATTGACTTATTGAGTAATTTTAGGGTGTCTTTAGTTACGCAAAGTCACAAACAACTTTGAATAATGCCAGCTGACTTTTCTTTTTCTTTTTTCAAAAGGTGAAGACCCCAGCATCTGCATCAAGCAATGCACACTGCCAATTTATTAAACATGAAACAAGTCCAAGTCACCGAGTACAAAAAGAAGTAAAATAAAACAAGACCACATCCGGTCTATAACGGGATTACATAGCTCATCCACGCAATCTATTATTGGCTTGCCTGCCAAACTGGTTGAACAAGCCCTATGGAACCGACCTCCGACGGTTGACCCAAAGTCGTACGCGGCTGTGTGTCCACACGTTGCAGTGATGACCACGTATGGATAGACAACGTAGGAAAATTTGGAATAGATGATCTTTTAGAAACACACTCATTCTGGCAATTCCGAATTGCCCAAAGAATGGCACAAACCCCCACACGGATTTAGCCCTTTAGTTTTCGATGAGTACTACCCAACCAGTTCCCAAAAAAATTTGGTATACTTATTGGTGGGGATAAATTGGAAGTAACGTGACTTGTGCGGCAAATTATGGATAGTTAACAGGCACGATGGGCATAAATGATGACTGGTTCCTCTTGATCACAGAATCAACAATTTTTGCTACCCTGTCAATTAAGTTTTGCAAGATTATCTTTGGTAAGAACTACCGCTCCGCAAGAACCATGTCAAAACTTTAATTTTGGAAGGGATTTTTGTTTTTAGATATGCCTCCTATGAAAAATAAGCCTAGAATTCATGAGATCCACAAACATAGACTTCACACTGAAGACACCATTGATATTCAACCTTCATTTGAAGGAATGTGGCATCTGAGTTAGATTGATCGGCATCAACCTACTAATCAAATGGATCCACTTAGTCCATTTAACACCAAGGAAAGCCCAACAGATTTGAATATTCAATGAGCTAGCCCCAAGAATCGAGGTCATCGATGCCTCCTTTCTGATGCAATATAATAAAGGTTCGGGTATTATAGAGCTAATGGAGTGTCACCCAAACAGGTATCTTCTCAAAAACTCATCGATTGGTACCATTACCAACCATAAAGTAACCTCTATTAAAAAAAGGAAGACATGACCTTCATCAAGCACTTCCAAAACGGCGAGTCAGTAAGATTTGCATCTACTTGGGATATCGTTTTAGAATATAGGTATGTGTTATGCAACAATTCTTTGCCAAACAACTTTCTCAATAAGCAATTTATAAGCTCATTTGCTGAGTCGGCACTTAGTTTCTGATTTCGAGGTTTTCAATGCCCAACCCACCTTCAAAATGGCAGTCTAAAGGACTGTGTGCTTTTAGGGAACCTTCTAGAGTTACCTCAATACTATGTAAATCCCTCCTGTATTCCGTGATTAGGAAAACAAAAGGGATCCATGTGTGCTCTATGGAGAAAAGAAAATTTATATTGGAATTTGGAAAACACCAACACACAGGTAAGAGCGTAAGAGTTACCCCGTTCACAAATGACTAGCCTCGGCCTGTCTCTTTGCCTTTCAGTTCGAAGCTCCCTTCATAAGAGAACCTTTGGAAGGACATTCTGCGTTCCTGCTATATTTGATCCTACTCCCACCGTGCGATGGAAGAACTCGAGTTCTTCATGATCCTACTCCCAAATTTCTTGAAGAAACTGGTATGCATGGCAGTCAGTTTCTTTTTCATCTACATTCTATTTCTACGCTTAAGCTTTTGCCATTGGTCATTTTGGTTGGTTCAACAATGCTTTTCAACCGCTGTTTAATCCTCATCCCAGAGGCTGCCAGGCAAGTTCACCAAGGTACTCGCCAGCCGTGAGCGTCGGGAAGTGAAGCTGCGGGAGGACGGGCGCCGACGTCGCTTGTGGGACGTGGAAGTAGTTACCGACGCCGATGGCCACATGTACCTGGGGCACGGATGGGAGCACTTCGCCCACGCTCATGACATGCGGCTCGGTCACTTCCTCGTCTTAAGCTACGATGGCCACGCTGTGCTCAGCGTGAAGGTGTTCGACGGGAGCATGTGCCGCAGGCACTACCAGCACGACAACGATGCCAGTATGTGGCTCTGCTTACTCTTCTTTGCCTTCCTCTCAGTACGGTAGCTGTAGCTTCTAAGAACAAGTTAAAGAAATTTTTGCATTTCACCAGGTGGTGGGAGCAGCAGCGACCGTGGCAACACCTTGGTAAGCTTCTTCTGCCATGTTCCACTCTTTGCTTGAAATTTAGTCATGCGTCTTCTCTTCTTCAATCTGTAGTGTTGATTTTAGCCATATTCATGAATGTTCTTTTTCCGCTATGGACAGAGTTTTCCCCCTTGGACCATGTACTCCACTTCAGTTTGACATGGATCTTCTTGCCTCATTTTCTTTGCATTCATGATTATATGCCATTTTCAGTTACTTAAATGACTTTCGAATCCTTTGCTATGGCAAATTCGCATGTTTTCTCATCATGTACATGTTTTGACCTCTGGCATAGCAGGGATCAGAGGGGGAAGGGGAAGCGCCACCACACACAGGGGCAGAGGAAGACGACAGGTCGCAGGTAACCCAGTTCTGTATAGTATTCACCTCTTGCTAGTTGTGCACTGTCCAATTCATGCTTCTGCCCAGATCAAGGATGAAGTGTTTAAGTGTATATATGCTGTCAAATCAAGGTCTGATGCACAGTTTAGATATTAGATGCCTGAATTATATAGTTTTTTCTTTACAAACACCTATTAAATGTAAGAATCATATAGCAGTGCATATGTAGATGCCTGAAGCATCAACTTTGCGTATATCCAGGGCGCACATAATTGCCAGTTGCTTAACTGTCACTTGCAGACATCCGACATACATGCTTTGAGTACATTGCATTATTTTCAATTACTCTCTCAGTTCCAAATTAATTGAAGTTCTATGTTTGTTGTACGTCAAAGTTTCTTAATATTTACCAAGTCTATTGGAGACTGGGTTAAGATCGACTTACAAACTAAAGTGGGCATATGATCAAATCCCACCAAAAGGTCTTAGGGCATCATTTTGACCGGAAACGGCATGAGCTTTGCTTCTGCATTTGGAAGAGGGCATCATACTGATCTTGAATAATTTCAGGGTATCAAATTAGTTATGCAAACACCTTTGAATAATGCCACCTGATATAATATATGATTGGTTTTACAGGGCATATCCCAGATGAGTAATCCATGCGATTCAGATGGAAGCCAGAAGGAAAGATCTTTTTCTTCCGATCCAGGTTAAGTTGTGTACTCTGATTATTCAGTTACCCTTCAGGACATGTTTTTCTCATTGTATAAACATTTGTACAGCAGAAGATCCTGTGGACTCAGCTAATCTACAGATGCTTTCAAATAACTATGTCTTATCAGTGCAATGCTTTCTTACAAAAGCACAGAAGGTGAAAATAGATGCGCTCATAGAGAAAACTCAACCTAAAATCACAGTGCTAGTTGTACAGATGAAGAAGTCAAACGTAAAACGGCATGCTAATCTGGTATGTAGATTTTACCATCTGCAGTTTGTATGAAAATTGCTCACTGTCTTTCTCTACACACATTATCTTGTTATTTAAGTCGGTCAGCGTTTTGGCTCTGAGTCTAAACTCTGAATGATATGTTTGCAACGAAATGCATATCAGATATAACAAGCAGAGAAGATTCATAGTGACAGTCTTAATTAGCTTCTTAACTCTTTACTAATTAAGCTATCACATATAACATGCTTAACAGTATCACAATCACATTCTGTTCCTTTTTTCAATTAGGTAATACAGAAGGATTATGCACTCAAGCACTTTCCACGTGAAGATATAATTGTCATACTCCAGCTACCTGGGAAGAACAAGGATTGGAAAAGCACATTCCGCATCAGGCCATCCGGCGTGCCTGATGCAGGTCGGTGTAACCTCTATTTGGGGAACTTTGCCTGTGACAATCATGTTAGAGAGGGTGATATCTGCCTCTTCCAACCAATGACAAATGTTAAGGAGAGAAGATTCATAGTGAAAGTGCATATTCTTCACAAAGCGAGCGTTGATGGCACTACTCAGTCGCCCGCAGGCGAAGGACCAGATTCAGATGGATGCCTGAAGGAAGGCTCATCCCATAATTATAAATCAGCAAGTACTCCTGCAGTGTCTTATACTTCTAAAGAATTTTCAGGTTAAGTTTCTTCTTAAGTTAAATCAGTTACCCACTTACCCTTTGCTCTTACTCTTGATTTTCTTTACTGCAGAAGAAAATCCACCTGCAGATGAGGCTATGGAGTTGGATGATCTTCAGACCCTCTCGAAGGATTATGTCTTATCAGGGAAATGTGATCTTACAGTAGCACAGGGGGCAAAAATAAATGCACTTATAGATAAAATTCGGCCTGAAATCCCCGTTCTTGTCATACAGATGAAGAAAAGCAGCACAAACCGGGCTACTCTGGTATGTTGGTTGTACATTCTGTGTTCTGTTTCTCCCACATTGTCATTTTTCTCCTTTGCCTCTATTTTGCTAATATTCTGTAGCTACGTACATTTTCTTGTTATCATACTGTTTAGGGAAGTCAGTATTTTGGTTTTAGGATGTGTCTAGGGCACATCTAGATTTTTTTTTGTTTTTGGAAAAGGGGTGGTTCCCCGGCCTCTGCATCAGAAAGATGCATACGGCCCTCTTATTAACCAAAAAAAGTAGTGTCAACATGGTTCCAAAAGTCTCCAAATAATAAGAAAGCACAGACAGCTCACACAGAGCCAAAAAGGGGCTAGAAACACCAACTAGCCTCGAAAAGACGCCACAACCGGCTGGCTAAAAAAAGATAGGAAAACTAAGTGTCTATCCTATTACATGACCGTCATCCAAACCGGTTGAAAATATCCCGAGCTACCATCTCCCATCGGAAAGACCCAGTAACCAATGCTCCCTGACCTCCGTCTGGGTGAGTAGCAACCACGAACGGATCAGTGCCGTAGTTCGGAATATGACCTGCAAAAAATGTATACATGATATTCTGTTAAAAACCAAATCATTTCTGCAAGTCCAGATAGTCCACAACAAAGCACAAACTCCAACCAGAATGTGTTTCGCTAAGTTAGGCTCAATCCCATTAAGCCATGTCCCAAATAACGCATAAACAGAATTCGGTGGATTGATACTAAAAGCAATGTGGACCGTCTGCCAAAGTACCTTGGCTAACGGGCAATCAAAAAAGAGATGTTTGATAGTCTCATCCCGATCACAGAAACTACACCTAGTAGGTCCTGTCCAATTACGCTTCATGAGGTTATCCTTAGTTAAAATAACTTGTTTATGGACAAACCACATAAACACTTTTATCTTCAAAGGAACTTTGACATCCCAAACATGCTTGGACGTGGGAATGGAGTTTGAGTTAATAACATCAATATACATTGATTTAACCGTAAATACTCCAGATTTAGTCAGCTTCCAGCGTAATTCATCGGGTTGTTGTGAAAGCTGGACTTCCATCAGTCTCCTAACTAGATGGAGCCATTGTTCCCAACGATTGCCCGCTAGCGTTCGTCGGAACTGAATATTAAGGGGGATCGATTGAAAGACCGATGCAACGAACACCTCACGTCGTTGCGCAATACGGTATAAAGACGGATATTGGATGGCCAAGGGTGTCTCGCCAAGCCAAGTATCCTCCCAGAAATGTGTACTCGTGCCGTTTCCAATAACAAACTTCGTCCTATTAAACAAAGACTGTTTGACTTTCATCAAGCCTTTCCAGAAAGGCGAATCGGTCGGCCTGACAGTGACCTGGGACAAAGTTTTTGTCTGGAGATACTTGCTGCGAAGGATTTGAGCCCACATAGCGTCATTCTCCAATGAGAGCTTCCATAGCCACTTGCTAAGAAGGCATTTATTCTTAACTTCTAGATTCTCAATACCTAGACCCCCTTGGTCTTTCGGTCTACAGATGATGTCCCATTTAGCAAGCCGATATTTTCTTTTAAGCTCATCACCCTGCCAAAAGAAGCGCGATCGATAGAAGTCCAGTCTCTTCCTAACCCCAACTGGGACCTCAAAGAACGATAGGAGAAACATTGGCATACTCGTGAGCACCGAGTTAATCAGGATTAATCGGCCTCCGTATGACATGAGTTTACCCTTCCAACAACTCATTTTTTTCTCAAACCGATCCTCGATGCACTTCCACTCTCTGTTAGTCAGCCTACGATGGTGGATTGGAATCCCCAGGTAAGAGAAGGGTAACTCGCCCAACTCACACCCAAACAATTGCCTATAAGCCTCCTGTTCATCTTTGGCCCTACCAAAGCAGAACAGCTCGCTCTTATGAAAGTTAATCTTTAACCCGGTCAATTGTTCAAATAGGCATAGCACCAGCTTCATATTTCTCGCCTTGGCCAAGTCATGCTCCATAAAGATGATTGTATCATCAGCGTACTGAAGGATGGATACACCTCCATCAATTAGATGAGGCACCAATCCGCCTACTTGACCATTTTCCTTAGCCCTTCCTATCAAAATTGCTAACATGTCCACCACAATGTTAAACAAGATAGGGGACATCGGATCTCCTTGTCTTAGGCCTTTATGTGTCTGGAAGTAATGACCTATGTCATCATTAACTTTAATTCCCACACTACCTTTTTGCGTAAATGATTCAACCTGTCGGCGCCAGGCTTCATCAAAACCTTTCATACGCAGTGACTGTTGGAGGAATGGCCATTTGACCTTATCGTACGCTTTCTCGAAATCCACCTTAAAAATTACTCCGTCTAATTTTTTGGAATGGATTTCATGGAGTGTTTCATGCAAGACGACCACCCCTTCAAGGATATTTCTATCCGGCATGAAAGCAGTTTGAGACTGCTGCACCACAGAATGCGCAATCTGTGTGAGCCTGTTTGTCCCGACCTTGGTGAAAATTTTGAAACTAACATTGAGGAGACAGATCGGCCTGAATTGCTCAATTCTCACCGCATCCGTCTTCTTGGGAAGCAGTGTAATAGTCCCAAAATTCAAGTGAAATAATTGAAGCTGGCCACAGAACAGATCATTGAACATAGGTAGTAAATCCCCCTTAATAATGTGCCAGCACTTTTTATAGAACTCTGCCGGGAATCCATCTGGTCCGGGAGCCTTATTGTTTTTCATCTGTGCAATAGCATCAAACACCTCCTTCTCTGAGAACGGGGCAACCAGAATATCGTTATCTAGATGTGCTCTAATTATTGCACATCTAAGTGAGTGAATCAAGCATAAAGAGGAAAAGAAAAAAGAAAAGAAAATATCCACACGAATCTCAACATAAGATCAATGACATAGGACTTAGATGTGCAATACTTATTGCACATCTAGATGTGCTTTAGCAAAACTGTTGGTGGTTTTAACTCAAAACGTCTGAAGGATATGTTTTTGCAACAACATGCATGTGCATTGCTAAATCAACATTATATGTGTATTGGATTGGAACAATTTAGGGCAGTGTTAACTTCTTAACTCCTTAGTGCTTCACCTATCAGATATAAGTATAACCAACTTAACAGTATCGCAATCATATTTTGTTCCTTTTTTTCATTAGATCATACAGAAGGATTATGCACTCAAATACTTTCCATGTGAAGATACAACTATCATACTCCAGCTGCCGAGGAAGAACAAGAATTGGAAGTGCAAATTTCATATCAGGGCATCCAGCATGTGTAATGCAGGCCGGCGCACCCTTTATTTAGGAAAATTTGTGCATGACACTCATGTTAGGGAGGGTGATATCTGTCTTTTTCAACCAATGACAAATGTTATGCACAGAAGATTCATAGTGACAGTCCATCTACTTCACAAAGAGAGCATTGCTCATTCCCCTGGTGGAAGAACTGACATTGGGTCAAATCACGGAAGTACAAGTGCCAAGATGGGCGGCGTTAAGGAGGAACCACCTGCCGATGGTACTAAAATGTTACCACTGCTCGGATGCATGTGCACTTGAGTTCCCATTATATGAAAACTATCCCATGAAAAGCACTGTGCGTAATCTATGTGAAATCTTGTCCAGATGAAGAATATGAAGTCTCTGAGAATTCCGAGGAAGCTTCCGAGAATCTCTTCATGTTCGCTGACAGAGTTTGTATAACACCAGCACAAGAGCTGAAATTGTTGGAGAAAGTTGAGGAGATTAAGTTCAAACCGCCCTTTTATGTTGCTATCATGAGCAGGAGCACCGTCTGTCAGCATGGTCCCATGCTGGTAAGTTCAAGGAAAACATTTTCTTTTGCTTTCTATCAGTTCCTAGATTGCATCAGTGTCCTTTGATAAGATAAATTGGAACAAATTTCCGAAGTATCTTTGCATCTGTGTTATTCTAACATTTTCCCTGCGTTATGTGTATAAACAGCGTTTTGGCTGGCAGTACGCAGCCAGATATCTTGTTCAGAAGTTCGCTGCTGCCTGTCATCGTGGAGAGGATGGTCCAATCAGTTTGGTGCTTCAGCGGGAGGGGAAGAGCAGATCATGGCCTACCAAGCTGCAATATAGGCGTCGCACGCTAGATACGACCAATCAGATGACCGTTCTCAAAGGATGGCCGTCTTTTGCGCGCGACAACCACCTGCGGGAGAGGGACCTCTGCCTCTTCAAGCTGATGGATAACGAGGAGCAGCTGACGATGATGGTCTACATCGTCCGCCGCTAGAGTGAAGCATGTCTTGCATGCTGCTGCTACGGTGATCTTGAACTATGGGAGTGGAAAACTTGTGGGTTATATCCAAACGAGGGGCTCGTACGTACAACAAGAAACTTATCTGCTTATCTATATCCTTAGACGTTGCCTTAATGTTTTCTTCTGCCAGGACTTTTTGTTAATCAGGGAGTAATTTGGATTGTTCAAGTTTGAACAACTTATTATGTGGTGCTCAGGTTGCTTTGACTGAAAAAAAAAATTATGCGATTTGCTGTGAGAAATGTTAGCCTTGCATGCTGCTGCTATGCTATGATGATCTTGATCTCTCGGAGCGAAAGATATGTGGTTTATCTCCAAACGAGGCAGTCATTGAGCAAGAATCTTGGTGGTTTCTTAGTTCCGTGAGAACTAATTGAGAGTGATTTGGATGGATCAGTTTGAACAACCTGTGATGTATTGCTGACTGTCTGCTGATGTTTGAAGGTACTGTTTTTGCATGTGGATTCTCTCCAGCAGCGAGAGGATTTCTTTTGAGAAGACGAGATACTGCTGCTGCGTGTATATAGGAGTGCACCGAAAGAATTTCAGGCACATTAGAGTACATTACTATATGGACGGTTCAGAAAAAAAAGGTACTCCCTCCGCCCCATAATATAAGAGCATTTTTTACACTATATTAATGTAAAAAACGCTCTTATATTATGGGACGGAGGTAGTATTTCTTAAACATATGAACCGTATTTGGTCTCAACTCTCAACCAATAGAGCTATGATGGTGCAGGCATAAAAAACACGCATTGTTGTCCAAATACGGTTCCCTCAATCAGGGCATATCCAGCAGGGCCTCAAAACTGGCTTGGGGACAAAAACCAAAATGAGAGCCAGCAGAGCCCTATTTAGAGCATCTCTAATAGCTCCCTTATTTCAAAGTTGGCACAAAAAGAAAAACACGCTCCAGCAGCTTCTCTATTTTCATTTTTTTTATCATCGCCCCTTCAACTTCATGCCGTCGGCCCTTCAACTCCATGCCGTAAAAAAGAAAAACACCACTTCACCTCATTGTTGTCGCCCCTTCGACACCATATACCATCGTCATCAGAGCTCCACCCGCCGCCGTCGATGGCCACATAGCCACCCGCCGCCGGTGCTGCCGATCGCCGTACCATGGGCCCATGTTCCGCAGCTACATTCTGCCACAGTACGCGTCTCCGCTGTTGCTCCATCTGCCACCACGACTCATGTCGCTATCGCGCCAGGCTCCTGCTGCCACAAAGGCAGAAAGCGTCATGCGGCCATGGCCCGCTCCGCCGGCAAAAGAAGCCGGGGGTGAAGAAGCTGAAGAAGACCGTCGCCGCCCCAACTCCAGCCATGGGCGCTAGCCGCCTCCGGCAATGCCCACCGTGGAATGGGATCAGGTGTTTTCATGTCTTACCGTAGTGCCCTGTTTTGTCTTGATTCAATATGTTCATACTTGATGAAACGCATATCATCCAATTCATGATTTAAGAACAAGAGAACGAGATATTGACTTTTTTTACATCTGTAACTACATTCTCACATTAGCCTCTTCATTGGCCATGACTGGCATGTCCTTTGAGATCAGCGAGTACGACACGACGGCGATGATTTCAATCCTATGCCAGAAAGGTTTAATTTTTTATCACACTTCGATCGTATGCAATGTTTAGAATTATGAATGATGATGCAACGTTCGTGAACTTGGTGAATGAATCATTTTTTTATATTTAGTCAACACTCGATTATGAACTTGATGAATGAATGCTTTGGCATAGACAATATTCCGGTGACGAGTAATACATACAATGAAGTTGATGTTGTAGCCGTTGAGGTTTGCCCCTACAACCAAATAAGGTTCAAGGTCAAGCAACGATTTGTCAGAGGAAGAAAAGGCATGGTCATGGCATTGGAAAGTGTGTGCATCAATCCTATTACAGGGATCAATCAAAACACGAAGCCTTATTGGAAACATATTGCCAAGCACTATTACTGCAATGTGGCAGTATCATCTGAACGCACAATCAGTTCACTCAATCATCGGTGGAGTGCAATTCAAGAGTGTTGCAACCGGTGAGCAGGTTGTGTTGCCCAAGTTGATCACGCAAAGCGTAGTGGAATGACAGAGGACATGCTAGTGAGTATCTAATTTTAGTATGAACTTTGTGGCCCAAAATTTTATTTATGCAATCGTTGCACCTAATGTTTTATGTTCAGTTTTTTGCTTTGCAACTTGACTATACACAAGAATTGTACAAATAGAGGGAACCAAACGGAAGATTGTTTTGCATGATCCATTTTTGGGCATTGTACAAAACAATGAGAAGTGGAAAGAAAGGAACAGTGAGAAGAAGGCCAAAAAGGATGCCTATGAAGATGAAGTGCAAGAGGAGGTCGATATGTTGGCCAAGAGGCCGCCAGGAAGAAGAGGTGAGAAAGTCAAGAGAAATAATGGAGGAGATGGAGCCGTGTTCAAGATGATGATCGAAGAAATAATAGCAACAAAAATGGAATGGAGATAGGGAAGAAACAAGAGAAGGAAGCAGCGTGGATGGAGCTCAAGGCTATGAAGGAACACAAGGTGCCCATTGAGGACATCCCTACTACAGTTACATCCACAACCCCTGCGGCTACCTGCTCAAGTAACAGAAAGACAAGGACCAACCACCAGAGCTCGCGCAAGTCAACTAAACTAGCAGGTACTTCCGTTCCTAGGAACTTTCTTTGTTACTCATGAGAATATGATGTTGCCTATGTTTTCATTACTAAGGAATGAAGGACACAGAAGGAATGAGAGGACAGAACCAAATCATGAGCAATTATCGAGATGCAACAATATGGTATTCCGAGTGGAGATTTCAGGACTTTGAGGCCATCATAATGACGCGTGAAGGCTTGGATAAAATATACGAGATAACACTTTAAAGTGTCGTCGATAACCTTCTATAGGTGATACGTCACCTCTCCTTTTGATACATCCCATATAAAATCACAATATAATAGAATAGGTTGTTTTTATAGTCTGTATTAGTGGAGGAAACTGACTTAGGGTTGATTTCGCCCCCCTCACATGGCTGGTCAAATTTCCCCTCTGTCCTCCGTAAAGACCACACCCCTGGGGCATCGTTTGGAATCTGGTTTTATTTAGTTAAAAGTAAACCCTAGTGCCTATCAACTATACACTAATATAGTTCCATTTCCTTTTTTTAAAACACCAAGTTAATGTAGTGCATGTAGTTCCTACAAACAATATCGATCTAGAATGCCTAAAACTTTTTCTACATGCAAAATTCCATGTTACATTCTTCATGTCAAATTTGGGCATTTTTGTGGAATATGTTGGTATTTTTAATGCATTAAATAAGTTTCTAGCCACTTACTGGATAAATACAAATTTAACTACATCTACCATAAAAATGGCCTCTAAATGGAAAGAAATCATGTCGAAATATTTATGTAACTCTTTAGCTCATATCAATAAAATATGTGAAAATGGCAAATGTTTTGTTCAGAAAATTCAAATGCTTACTTCCATCTTATTGGTTTTATTTTTGTATAAAATCTTAATGTGCTTTAAAAAATATGATTTTTGGCATGGGGTCATAATACGACCTTGCACGGCTGTTTTTAAAGTTTAATAAAATTTTAAATCACTATATTTATAGAATTTTTTAATTGAAGCATCTCCTAAGAAGCATCTTAGGCTATGTTTTGTTCAGACAATAGATTTGAGTGGTTCCGGGTATCCCCAAGCACATGGCTAGGGATAGCAATTTTTTCTGTTTGGTTGAGAGTGAGATGTCAAGTGGTTAGATATAGCAATTTTGTCTCTTTGGTTTGAGGGATATGTGGTGGATAAGGAGTTGTGTGGCCCTTTTCGGTGACCTCATGACTTGCAATTTTTGTAACACAAGGCATAAAAAAATGAAAAATAACACGGTAATTGAACACTGAGCCCAGGTTCATCTTATCTATGAACAGTAACTTCAAAAAATAGCAAAAAGGTTAAAAAAATACTGAAATTCTTTGACATTGAGATGCACAAGTTCCCTAGGTGCAAGCAAAATTTCATGCTAAATTGACATACTAGGAGCTCTTGGACAAAAAAAACTAAATTGGTTCTAAATAATGCTTTCTTTTGAAGTTTCTTTGACAACCATTTTATTTTTCCGAGATCTCCTTGACTTTCATTTAACAACGGAATTTTGTACATACCTAGTGAACTCAAGCATATTTGATGCCAAAAAATGAAAATAAACGAGAAACCGACATATTGGCAACCGTAGTCATATAGGACCAACACTCTACCTATGTCGAAGAAGGTGATGCGCCTGTCCGAAGATTATGCTGCCAGTCTGCCATCCATATTGGGTAAAAACCTTATTGACTACCCGCTTCAACGGTGTACACACCATCTTGCACTAGATACTGTTCATCCGATTTTAGGTGTAGTTCAAAAATCCCACGAGCCGTAGGCATCTTGCGTATAAGCTGGTCAATTCTGCAGAAGGATTTACACACATAAATTGGGAAAGGTAGATAGTGCAAAAAAATCGAATGGTTGTATACTGGAAGCAACGAATGAATAGAAGAGGGCATAGTAGTGATGCTCTGTTTTGTGTATACTAAATTCTGATGCACGGGATACATAGCGAATTTGATTTGAAAACTGGAATATAGAAACCTAAAATCATGGAGTACAGAAGAAATGTAAGCTGGACTATAAGTGAGCTGGTTAGACATGCTGAATATAGAGTGATCAGACATGTAAATAGTTTTCATTTGCATATTCTGGGAAATATGATAACAATTAGAATTGTTATATATATTACCTTTGTAACCATAGTTGGATCTTGTACCAGCACGTGTATTGGGAAAAGGAAAAGCGTAGCAGTCTTGGGTTGCTTGTGAGACAATCTATTTCAACAGAGTAAAATCAAGAGGATAATTTTTATGATAAGCTTCCAGTATGCAGCTTTCAGTTGAACACATATGTAAGGTACTGTGGCTGGTGAAAAAAAAAGAAAGTACATGAGATCCTAGTGTAGAAAACCCTGAATTTATGCAGTTTTCATTTTGACTACACGTACATCCTGCTCATGAAGTAATTTGTCAAAATGCAGGGTTAGAATTGGAGCTGCTGCTCCTGGAAGGGCGCCTTGCCCTGGGCGAACCAACGCCCTTGAGAAGACAATATGGGGGTTTGGTGAAAAACCGGGAATCATTGTAATCGTGCCAACACTGGGTACAAGCTTTTATACACTCGGGGAGGCCTATGATTTTTATAATCTCTACTCGTGGGAGAAGGGATTTGGAATAAGATACGGGAAGAGTAGGCTGAATGTGGAGAGAACAAATTGCATGCAGGAAATTGTTTTGCAGATGTGCAGTATGCATTTGTACCACTTTTGGAGTATTTCCTACATTTGTTCTACTTCTGGGGTCAATGGAAAAGGTGCCTTTCACAAAAAGAGCCCTGGAAAATCTGTGTGGTAAAATCAGTAGAGAGCAGGGAGAGGATGATGTGAGGAAAACTACGGAGGTTTTCGCAGATCTGGGTTCAAGAGATCCACACTTCACTCATCGTGTCCAGGCGGACAAAGATGGCCAGATAACGACTCTTATGTGGGCAAATGGGAGCAGCGAGTTGCAGTGCACATTCTTCAGAGATGTTATTACCTTCGATAAGACATACGGAACAAACCAGTACAACATGCCATTTGGTCTATTTGTAGGTGTGTATAATCATTTCCAGAGCATCATCCTATCCGTGGTTTTGGTCCGTGATGAAAAGGTCGAGACATTTGAGTGGGTTTTCACAGAATTCATTAGGATGATGGGGGGAAGTGCACCCAAGACAATTCTGCCAGGGGCGATCTCATATTATACAAACCGTCTGTGTGGCAACCATTTATAATGATGTTTTTAAAAGCATGGTTGTCTAATATCATTTGTGTTGTTGTGCAGATCAAAACCGGGCGATGGAGGTCGCCATAAAAAATATGATGCCTCAGACGGCGCACCAGTGATGCAAGTGGCACGTGCTGAAAAAGGCGAAGGAATCACTCGGTTCATTGTACACCAAGAAGAGCGAGTTTAGGGCAGAGTTCCACAAGGTAGTAAATCACATGCTTACAATCGATGAATTCAGGGAAGCTCGGAAGATATTGGTGGATAAATATAATTTAAAGACGCACGACTACATGACGCAACTGTATGAAATAAGACACAAGTGGGCGAAGCCATATTTCAAAGGTGTTTTCTGTGCTAAGATGACCAGCACCTAGCGTAGTGAAGTGCAAACCACATGCTGAAGAACTACATTCCACCTAATTGTCCAAATGTCCAATCCATATGTTTGTCAAAAAATACACGAGGCTTCAGTTTGACAGGGAAGCTGAGAAGAACTATGAGGAGAAGCGGACACGAATAGTAAGTCCTACTCCCTCTGTAAACTAATATAAGAGTGTTTAGATCACTAAAGTAGTTATTTAAACACTTTTATATTAGTTTACGGAGGGAGTATTTGATAATTTCCACTAGATGTCTAGTAGTAACCCGCTCACTAATTTGTTGTATCTATATTTCGGGGTAGACCACTGTACAAAGCAAACTTAGCTATTGAGAGACATGCTGATAAGATATACACGCGATGTTAGAGTACGTAATGGGGCTAATAAGCCTGGGCTGGCGGTATAGCCCTTTAGTCTTAGGGTTAATTAGAGATAAGGGTCGCTTACTTAAGGGCCAAGTAAGCCTTGCTTGGGAGTCAAGTAAACCTCTTTATATAAAAAGAGGAGATGTATCAATCTAATCAAGCAAGAATTAAGAAGGAAATCCCTTCCATCTTGCCCGGCCGTGGGCAAAAAGGCCCTGGCCGACCCTCTCGCGCCCTCCTTCTAGCAGAGTCATAACAATTTGGTACCAGCTAGCTTCGGTTCGATCATGTCTTCTCTGCCGCCAACCCCGTCGCTTTCGCTGCCGACCGCCACCACCGCGCCGCTGGCCCTCTCCATTGTGTCGCTGCCCTTCCCATCCGCGCCGCTACTCTCCACCTCCGGCGCCGCCATCACCCAGATGTCAGCGGCCTCCACGGCGCCGCCATCAGCCGCCTACACCCCGGAGGAGGTCACTGGGGTCCTCAACGACCTCGTCACCGCTGTCCAAGGGATCCGACTGTACCTGGCCAGCCCCTACGGGTCGTCGCCGCCCCTGCCACCGGGCCGCCAGCCCTGTCGTGGTACTCGCCGCACGTAGCGGCCTCCGCAACGTTCCCTGGGCTGCTGCAGCCTCAGCTGCAGCTGTAGCCGCCGCCCGCCACCACCCCACAGTGGTCGCCCTGGCCGACGCCGGCTCTCGCCGCGCCTCCCGCGCCCACCGCCCCATCCAGCAACCGCCGTGGTTGCCGTGGCCGCTGCAGCTGCCACCCACCGCCACCACCGCCCCGCCCTGGCTGCAGTGGCAGCCGCCGCTCCTGGCGGCCCCCGCCACAACAGCCGCTGCCGCTGCCCGGTGCGACACTGCAGCAACGCTGCAGCTACAGCAGCCACCGCCGCTCAGCTTTGGCCCCGCATCGACCGCGCCAGCGGGAGTACCGATCCACCAGATCAAGTTCCCGTCGTCGCCATCACCGCTTCCCCAGGGCGTCACTAGTGCAGAACCGGGCAATAGCACCGGTTTGTAAGGCCCTTTAGTGCCGGTTAGGTAACCGGCACTAAAATTTCGGCACTAAAGCCCCCCCCCCCCTTTAGTACCGGTTCAGCACGAACCGGTGCTAAAGGGCAACCACGTGGCACGAGCCAGCTCCGGGGGCCGGGAGCCCTTTAGTACCGGTTGGTAACACCAATCGGTACTAAAATGTTTGGGGGGGTTTTGGTTTTATGATTTCTTTTTCATTTAATTTTGTGTTTTCCATTTTAATTCTTTTTTGTTTGCTGGTATTTTACGGTACTACACATTGTACACGTTATGCATATATATATATATATATATATATATATATATATATATATATATATAGAATTTCTAGTAGAACCAATCATATATATCATCAATCATGTCTCACAAACCACCATATTAATTCACACATACACACATGTATAGCTATATACAATTTCTCCTACATATGCATGTTGCCTTCAGAGCCAGTGGCATTAGCCTGATTGGTGCCTTCGGAGCACGATGACAATTGGAAGTGGTTCATGTCTTTTTCGATGGGGGCGGTAGCGGGTAATAGTATTCTCCCTTCGGATTTATGACCTAGTCGAGCAAAAATCCCGCTATTTCCTCTTGAAGTGCTTCTACGCGCTCCGTTGGTAGGAGCTTGTCCCGCACCCAGGGACGGAACCAGGATTTGAACATAGGGGGGGCGAAACTATCACACACATAATATGTATATCAAGTCTCACGTAAAGCCGCAATGTATATTTTGCATTAGTTGCACATAATTTTTGCATGAGAAAATAACACATATTTTGCAACTGTGGGTGTTAATTTAGCCCTACCATTACCTATATGATCATAAAATTAGCAAGTTGAATTCGTATTTTCAGTGCAAAGATATGTTCTGTTTTTTTTGTGTGTAGAGAAGTACAGCTAAACAGAGATGAACAATATATTAGATCTCTATCTAACATCGAGTAAATACATGTGAGTACAACGGCAGAAATGCTACTAACTAATGCAATGATTAGCGTATCAAGACCATATTAATAATATGTTTATAGCTAGAGAAACGATCTACCGCCTGCAGCGGAAATTAGCGGCGGCCATCGCAGAATCACCATTTATAAACAACAATGATTCCTGACGGTGGCTGATGGAAACTAGCGGGCGGCGGCCGTGATATTGGGAATACAGGACCAAATCGTGTGAGCTACTAACCTCCGACTCCAGATCTAATGGTGAAAAAAACACTAACCTCTTTTCCTCGTTTGGTAGCTCTCACATGTATGGCCGGCCGGCCGGAATGCGCCGTTGGATCGATACAACAACACTTTTGTGTCCCCTTCCCGAAGAGATTATATGAAGATCTAGCAGGCAGCCGGCGGCCGGCGGCATGGTCGATCGCAGGAGCAGTTTTTTTCAGTAGGGTTGAAACGAAGGGATTACGGTAGACCTGAACTGTGCGCGTAATGCTTCATAGAGCCTGGCCCCTTTGCTTTCACGGTGGGCTATTTCCTATTTTCTTTTCCATGGATTTGGGCCTTTCTGCTGCAATCACTTGTTCAACAACATATGGGCTCTGGGCGTTTCTACAAAAGAACATATGGGCTCTGGGCTATGGGAGGCACAGGCGGGGCGAAGCAAGCCACGGACAACTGCGGGGCCAAAAAATTTAGCGATTAACTTATCGCTATTAATGGGCTATTTCCTATTTTCTTTTCCATGGATTTGGGCCTTTCTGCTGTAATCACTTGTTCAACAACATATGGGCTCTGGGCGTTTCTACAAAAGAACATATGGGCTCTGGGCTATGGGAGGCACAGGCGGGGCGAAGCAAGCCACGGACAACTGCGGGGCCAAAAAATTTAGCGATTAACTTATCGCTATTAAGGTGCGACGCGATCGTTAGGGGGGGGGTCTCGCCCCCCCTCGTCCCCCCCTGAATCCGTGCCTGCCCGCACCTCTCTGAACTGTTAAGAAGGAGATCAATATGCATGTGTATTAGTTGTGTGACTAGATATCGATAATGGTGTAAAAATTGTGAATATTGTTCTGACAAATGTACCCATTCTTGTCTTTGAGATCTGCTCCTTTCGGACGCCATCATGCGAATGTTCTCGCAAACGCAGTATGCACACAGATCAGTCCCCAACGTCTGCTTCAGGGCCTTTATTACGAGAATGGAATTTAATTTGATCAGATAATAATTAATCAAGCATGATAATTAAAGAGATGGCAGCTATCTAGCTAGCTAGTACTACTTAATTACTTACCTTGGCTCGAAACCATTTCAGCTTTTGTTTTCATTCGCCTGAAGTGACGCTGATGAACCTTGCCCAAGCCCTGTCCGCCGACGAAGAAAATGAATAAAGGGGTTATTAAATAGTTCATATCATGAAATGACGAACTAAATAGGCCGAGATATATAGTTAATAATGATTGAAATTACCTGTTGACTATCCCAAACAAGATGTTATAGTCAGTATTTGCTTTGAGTAGCGAGTCCAGTATTTCAACTGTTCCGGCGTCAACTTTAATGATACACAAGATCCAGTGAAATCTGCATGCACACTGGTTTGCATGTCTTAATTAAGCGGGCATATGTAAGCAAAAACATGTAGCTAGCTAGTAGGCAAAAACAGAGAATTTGTAGTACAAGAAAGTGTGACTCACTCGAAGTTGTAAGGAAGTAGTATATCTTCATTGTATTTGAGGCGCTTGAAGAACTCTAGCATGTTGTCCTCTACCTCTTTTTCATAATATGCATCTAATTTCCATGTGTATTCATTAACGGTGTTTGGGTCAATGAACCCAATGCCATAACGTCCACCTTTTCTTATTTCAGACATCTTCATCCTGCATAATACCACAGAAAAGAATATAGTGAGGATAATTACACGTAATGATTGATCAAAAGGATCACTACAGCTAGTTTGATACTTAAATTACAGAAAGAAATCACTTACAGACAATAGCAACTGACGATAGATTTGTCGAGTGCGTCTTGATTGTATAACTGAAACAGTTCAGAATACTCAACGGACACAGCTTTCTCATGGTAGTAATCATCCTTCTTGACATACACCATGAGGGACTCTCGATCGGATCTCTTGCTAATGTCCATGTACCATTGATGCAATTCATACATTCTCGTTGGGAGCTTCTTGACATCTTCTGGCTCGACCAAAGGTTGGCCCTGGACCACATTGCCAACCTTATCCTTCCCAAGAGAATAGACATCATCAATAATAATTGGGTTGGATAAGTTACCACTAGTGCATGAAGAAGCGAGGTGACCTTTCTCGCGACATAGGTAGCAACGTCTACTCTTCACTTTCTTCTCACTTGATTTCTCAACTTGAGAAGCATTAGCTTGAGTCTTCTTGGGAAGAGGCCTTTCTTCAACTTGAGGTTGAGAATGAGAGTGAACTTGTGGCCGCTTCCCTTGTTGCTTGTCACTAATGGGCTTCTTCTTCAATGGGCAAGATCTAACATGATGCCCTTCTACTTTGCACTTGAAGCAAATAATCTTGGCCGAATTCTTGACTTGTTCTTGGCCCTTCTTCTTGATCATCTTGGACTTCTTCTTCTTATTGGAGTTGAATCCAAGTCCACCTTTGTCATTGGGGGATTTTTGCACACTCAAGATATTGTTGAGTGTGGATTTCCCTTCATGACTCTTTTCCAAGTCTTTCTTCAAAGAAGTGACTTGGGCCTTGAGCTCTTTGATTTCCTCTACATGGTTAGTCTCAACACAAGTACTAGAGGAAGTATAAGCTTCATCGTTAGAGCAACAAGGCAAGAAAAGCAATTCATCACAAGATGTACCAACATTGTGAGTAGATGAATTACAAGGACTAGCACATGGCAATATAGCATTTTGACTAGAAGTAGTGCTAGTATCCACATGAGGCTCACTAGATGTTACCTTAGCAAGCATGGCCTCATGGGCTATCTTTAGCACATTATGGGATACTAGAAGATCATCATGAGAGCTTGTGAGCTTTACATGATTTTCTTCCAACATCCCATAGTTGCTAGATAGCAACTCAAGTTGAGCCCTTAGCTCAACATTCTCCTTTAATATGGATGATTCACAAGAGATAGAGTTAGTAGCACAAGCATCATCATTAGCAACAAGAGGAGAAGACAACTTGGCAAGCTCTTTAGAATATGAAGCTTTAAGTTGAGCATGAGACTCGGTGAGTTTGATGAGCTCACTCTTAATGACCCTTGAGCCATTTTCGAGGTGCTCAAAGTCCTCAAGGAGTTTAGCATGCGCAACTTCAAGCTCCTCATTTTTAGTTTCAAAATCATTGGCCACCTCAAGAGCTCTATCACGAGATTCCCTCACTCTAGATAATTCTAGAGCAAAAGTCTCCTCAAGAGATTCCTTGGTGGTTTGTTCAAGTTCAAGAGCTTGAGAGAGGTCCGCAATTTCATTTGCGTAATCACGCTCATAACCTTCCATTTTATCAATGGTGACCTCATGCTCCTCAAGACGAGATTCCAACTCATCAATATACTTCTTGCCCTCAATGGCAATGGACATGATTTCCATGAAGTTGGAACGAGCAATTTTATTTTTATGAAGAGCTTTAAAAACTATTTCCCCCTTAATTTTTAAGGAGGCAACATTATCATTCTCTTCATTATTATCCTCATCATCATTAGCATCAACATTATCATCAAGAGACATATTGGGTCTCAAAGTAGGAGATACCTTTGAAGCCTTAGCCATAAGGCAAAAAGCAATAGATGATGATGTAGGATCCCTTGAAGCACCATTTAAAACCACATCTTGTTCCATGGAGTGTTGGGTTACCTCTACATTGTTAGCACAACAACTCGAGAAAATAGATACATTTTTATCATGGCAACAAGGCATAGCAAGCATATCATCATGAGATTTAGTCAAGTAATTTCTACATGATATGCAAGAACTATCAACACAAGCATGTGAGACATTTGGAGTGCTCGAAGTGTTAAAGCCCAAAGAAGGAGCATTGCAATAAGATAGTGATGAAGGATCATTCACAATGAGCATACTATCATCATTACAATGACCAACACTACTCACCATATCATTACCTTGTGGCAAACCACATGTAGGTGAAGTAGAAGAAGTTGAGAAGACTATACGACCGGAGGTGGAGGGAGAACAATCATCCCCACAAATCTTGGACACTCCATATTTATCTTGAAGCTTCGTCCACAACTCATGAGCATCCCGGAACGGCATGAGTTGAAATATAACTACATTGCTCAAAGCATCGAAAAGCACATTAGAAGCTTGAGCATTGAGATAAGAGTTTTTCTCATCCTCTAAGGATAATCTTTGGGGATCCTTTGGAGGAGAAAAACCCATATCTACAATTCGCTCTAAATTTGGGTCCATGACCCTAAAGAGATTAAGCATGCGAATTACCCAAACATCAAAATTTGTGCCATCGAAACTAAGAGTGTCAGAGAATCCTAAACCCCTAGTCGACATCCTTACTCTCTAGGCGGTTAAGCCCTATAAAGAGAGACGAGGCTCTGATACCAATTGAAAGATCGTGGATGTCGCCTAGAGGGGGGGGGGGGTGAATAGGCGTTTTAAAATAATTACGGTTTAGGCTTGAACAAATGCGGAATAAACCTAGCGGTTAATTTGTCAAGCACAAAACCTAAAACAACTAGGCTCACCTATGTGCACCAACAACTTATGCTAAGCAAGATACGCAACTATGTGATAGCAAGATATATGACAAGAAACAATATGGCTATCATAAAGTAAAGTGCATAAGTAAAGGGGCTCGGGTAAGAGATAACCAAGGCACATGGAGACGATGATGTATCCCGAAGTTCACACCCTTGCGGATGCTAATCTCCGTTTGGAGCGGTGTGGAGGCACAATGCTCCCCAAGAAGCCACTAGGGCCACCGTAATCTCCTCACGCCCTCGCACAATGCAAGATGCCGTGATTCCACTAAGGGACCCTTGAGGGCGGTCACCGAACCCGTACAAATGGCAACCCTTGGGGGCGGTCACCGAACCCGTACACTTTGGCAACCCTTGGGGGCGGTCACCGGTACCCGTCAAATTGCTTGGGGCGATCTCCACAACCTAATTGGAGACCCCGACGCTTGCCCGGAGCTTTGCACCACAATGATTGAGCTCCGAACACCAACAACCGTCTAGGGCACCCAAGCACCCAAGAGGAACAAGCTCAAGGGTACCAAGCACCCAAGAGTAATAAGCTTCTCAACTTGTAACTTTCATGTATCACGTGGAGAACTCAAACCGATGCACCAAATGCAATGGCAAGGGCACACGGAGTGCCCAAGTCCTTCTCTCCCAAATCCCATCAAAGCAACTAATGCTAGGGGGGAAAATGAGAGGAAGAACAAGAAGGAGAACACCAAGAACTCCAAGATCTAGATCCAAGGGGTTCCCCTCACATAGAGGAGAAAGTGATTGGTGGAAATGTGGATCTAGATCTCCTCTCTCTTTTCCCTCAAAAACTAGCAAGAATCCATGGAGGGATTGAGAGTTAGCAAGCTCGAAGAAAGTCAACAATGGGGGAAGAACACGAGCTCAAAGGATTGGGGTTCAACGGGGAAGAAGACCCCCTTTTATAGGAGGGGGGAAATCCAACCGTTAACCCCCACTCAGCCCCGCAGAGAGCGGTACTACTGCGGAGGCAGGGCGGTACTACCGCTCGTAAGCGGTACTACCGCTCCCCCTCAGCGGTACTGCCGCGCCAGAAGAAAAGGGCTGGGGCTGGGACCCAGAGCGGTACTACCGCGGAGGTAGGGCGGTACTACCGCTCACAAGCAGCACTACGGCCACTACTACCGCAGCAAGTACCGCAAAACCCGACACGAGAAAATGAGCACTCGAATCGAAGCGGAAGGAGCACGAAGCCACAGCGGTACTGCGGCTGAGCCCAGCAAGCGGTACTACCGCTCCGAGGAGCGGTACTACCGCTTAGTGGACTGCAGCCGTACTACCGCTCCAACCACTGTGTTGAGGCGGTAGGAGCACGGATCCGCAGAGGCACTGCAGCTGAGGCCATCAAGCGGTACTACCGCTCCGAGGAGCGGTACTGCCGCTTAGTGAGCCTCAGCGGTACTACCGCTGGGGCCCGCGGTACTACCGCTGGGTCCAGGAGAAAAACCACACTCCAGAAAACCAGAACTGCCATAACTTCTGCATATGAACTCCGAATTGAGCAAACTCAAGCTTGTTGAAAACAAGACGACGAGTAGCATCAAAACAGCGACAGGGGAGGTATGCCAACAAATAGAGGAGTGAAACCTCCAACCGAGAAGAACCGGCAAAATCTCCAACATCGAAAACATCATAGAAGATGCATGCGAACTCCGTTTTCGATGAACTCAAGCTTGTCATCAAGATGACCATAAGCTCTAAGACTCACAAAGAGAACCAAACAAGAACCAAGAAAGATGATGCAAGGATGCAAAGGTTTGAGCTCTCAACGAACGATACGATCAAGCTACTCATCGAGGGCCCCCCTTGATAGTACGGCAATCGATCCTATAACCCGGTCTCCCAACTACCATCATGAGACCGGTAAAATAGAAAACCTATCAAGGGCAAACCTTTGCCTTGCACATGATCCACTTGAGCTAGATGATGACGATCTTGATTTCCTCAAGTTGGACCACCTTTCTTGATTGGGTTGACTCGATGAAGACTAGTTGATTGCTCCCCCATACTCCACTATGGGTGAGCCACTCTTCCGCACATCTTCACAAGTCCATTGTCACCACAAAGGACGGCAAGCTTCAAGCATTTGATCTCTTCGTGATACTCCACTTGAACTTGCACACCGCAACCTAACCCCACAAAGAACTCTCACGAAGACCATGGGTTAGTACATAAAGCGTAATTGACAATGCTTACCATACCATGGGAACACTTGATCCCTCTCGGTACATCTTCTACGCTTTGTGGGTTGATCAACTTGATTCACTCTTTAACTTAGTCTTGATCAACCTCTCACAAGACCAATCTTTAGGTAATTCCTTGAATAGCACCTTGGTCGACACAAACTCTCCTTGAAACCAACACATGTACTCCAAGAAAAGCCTATGGACAAAACCTTCAAATATAACCCAAGGCAACCATTAGTCCATAGAGATTGTCATCAATTACCAAAACCAAACATGGGGGCACCGCATGTTCTTTCACTCTCACAAGACCAATCTTTAGGTAATTCCTTGAATAGCACCTTGGTCGACACAAACTCTCCTTGAAACCAACACATGTACTCCAAGAAAAGCCTATGGACAAAACCTTCAAATATAACTCAAGGCAACCATTAGTCCATAGAGATTGTCATCAATTACCAAAACCAAACATGGGGGCACCGCATGTTCTTTCAATATGTTCTTCATTTTGAAGTGTAGCTCGCAGTTAGTGTACTCCATGATGTCATCCACGGGGTATCTATCCAGCACTACTGCGTCGCCCGGGGTGGAACCCACGCTGCTTCTCGGCATGGATGGGGCAGTGGTATCCAATGCTGGATCATTCACTAGCTGCTGCAGCTGCTGAGACCCCCTTTGCTGGCTAAGTGAGTCGATCTGCTCCTGCTGCCGCTGGAATTTAGCTGCCAATTCCACTTGACTTACTTCTAGTCCTTGAAGGCGTTCATAGTCCTGCTTCCTTTGCTCCTCCTCCATCTTCCTCTTCTTCTCCTCCGCAATCTTCTTTCTCGCACGAGTTCTATAGTCGGCGTTCCAGTCCGAAAACCCCTCATACCACGGAATAGCGCCCTTGCCTCGTGTTCTTCCCGGGTGTTCAGGATTTCCCAGGGCACGCTTAAGCTCGTCGTTCTCTCTGTTGGGCTGGAACACCCCCGATCGAGCCTCTTCTATTGCAACAAGTAGCGCACCGTCGGCTCCGTTCAGACATGCCTTCGTCGAAACATTGCCTGTCTTCGGGTCCAACTCCCCCCCATGCGCATAGAACCAAGTCCTGCACCTGGGGGGCCAGCTCTTAGTAACCGGAGTGACACTTGCATCCTCCATCTCTTTCTCAGACTTATCCCACTTAGGCATTGCCACCGCGTAGCCACCTGGCCCCAGCTTATGGAACTTATCCTTTTTTTCGGCATTCTTCTTGTTTATTCTCGACCGTTCCTTAGCTAATTCTGAATCCTTGAATTTCACGAAATCGTCCCAATGAGCACTTTGATTCTCTAGTATCCCCTCGAATACTGGAGTCTTCCTTCCTCCCTTGACGTACTTCTCCCACGTCATTCTCTTGTGGTTCTTGAATGCAACCGCCATCTTCCTAAAAGCAGCGTTCTTGACTTTTCGCACATCTGCTTCTGTGAAATGATCTGGTAGGGTGAGATGTTCCATGAGAGTATCCCAAAGCAGATTTTTTTGATTCTCATCGACAAAAGTAACATCTGGACGTGGATTTGCTGGCTTTCTCCATTCTTGAAGGGAGATCGGGAGTTGGTCCTTCACAAGAACTCCGCACTGACGAACGAACTTGTCCGCAATCTTCTTAGGCGCTAATGGTTCGCCATTAGGTTTGAATGCCTCGATATTGTACTTTACGCCCTCCTTCAACTTTTTGTTCGGGCCTCGTTTCGTCCTTTTGCCTGAAGATTTGCTCGATCCGGATGGCTGAAAGAAGAAAGATCGATTCGTTAATATATCTTCAACTCATTTAAAACATGCGATGATCACCAGATTCCTTCTTATATAAATATATATACCTCGCCGGTGTTTGTTGTTTCAGGATCAACATGTTCTTCGTCGTAGTTCATGACTTCATCTTCTCGGTCGTCGTGATCGAATATCATATCACCCTCTCCGGTGTTGTTTAGAAATTCGGAGCGGTCAAAATCTTCTTCATTCTGATCATCATCTGGCCCGCGTATGATATCGAACATGGTCTGTTCTCTCTCTCTGTCGGTATTGTCCGCCATAGCTTTTATTTAACTATGCCAAAAGAAATATAAAACAATTTAGTATAATCTCGAATAATAGATATAATCTCGAATACATCGTCTCGAATAATAGATATAATCTCGAATACATCGTCTCGAATAATAGATATAATCTCGAATACATCGTCTCGAATAATATATAATCTCGAATACATCGTCTCGAATAATATATAATCTCGAATACATCGTCTCGAATATTATATATCGAGTACATCACTGGCTAGGTAGCTAATAAAGATCGAATACTATAGAAGAATCTAGGACACTCGCGGTTCCTTCGGCGCGGGCGGTGGACACCCAAAGAGAAGGAACCCTCACAGGATCATAGCTGAAGTGAGATCCCTGAAGAAACTGCCAGGTATTGGAGAACCTGTCGCCCTCTAACGCAACCATGTAGCGATGGACGTGCTCGTCCTCCTCCCTGACACGACGACGTACCTCCTCCGGCGGGGCCGGCTCCCTCCGCACCGAAATTGGCCCACGCGAACGCCACCAAACGAGATCAGGGTCGACGACGGGACCCGGGGCCGGGGCAGTCATGAGACTAGGTTCTGGAACTTTTTCTCTGCCATGTTTATTATTCCCTTTATATTCGACGAGAAGCGAGACGGTACCTTAATACTGAGCAGGCATTCAAAGAAGATTTCCTTCTCTTCTTTGGTAAGAGCGTAGCTTGCATGACCCTGATGTATGCCGTCTTTTCCGTGCATACGTTGCTGGTCCTCCCGTGCCTCAGGTGTATCTTTTGTCTTCCCATACACGCCCAAGAAGCCAAGCAGGGTCACACAAAGATTCTTCGTCACGTGCATCATGTCGATTGCGGAGCGGACCTCGAGGTCTTTCCAATAGGGCAGGTCCCAAAATATAGATTTCTTCTTCCACATGAGTGCGTGTCCGTCAGCGTCATTCGGAACAGGTTGTCCACCAGGACCCTTTCCACAGACCACCTTCAAATCCTTGACCATATCATGTACATCAGCACCAGTACGGTGGCGAGGCTTCGTCCGATGATCCGCCTCACCTTTGAAATGCTTGCCTTTCTTTCTTACGGGATGCCTGCTCGGAAGAAATCGACGATGTCCCAGGTACACATTCTTATTAGCCAAATATATACTGTCGGTATCGTCCAAACAGTGCGTGCATGCGCGTTATCCCTTGTTTGTCTGTCCTGAAAGGTTACTGAGAGCACGTCAATCATTGATGGTCATGAACAGCAACACCTTTAGGTCAAATTCTTCCCCCATGTGCTCATCCCACGCACGTACACCTATTCCATTCCACAGTTGTAAGAGTTCTTCAACTAATGGCCTTAGGTACACATCAATGTCGTTGCCGAGTTGCTTAGGGCCTTGGATGAGCACTGGCATCATAATAAACTTCCGCTTCATGCACAACCAAGGAGGAAGGTTATACAAACATAGAGTCATAGGCTAGGTGCTATGGTTGCTGCTCTGCTCCCCAAAAGGATTAATGCCATCTGCGCTTAGACCAAACCATACGCTCCTTGCGTCATCTGCAAACTCCTTCACGTACTTTCTTTCGATTTTTCTCCACTGCGACCCGTCAGCGGGTACTCTCAACTTTCCGTCTTTCTTACGGTCTTCTCTGTGCCATCGCATCGCCTTGGCATGCTCTTTGTTTTGGAACAAACATTTCAACCGTGCTATTATAGGAGCATACCACATCACCTTGGCAGGAATCTTCTTCCTGGGGCGCCGTCCCTCGACATCACCAGGGTCATTGCGGCTGATCTTATAGCGCAATGCACCACATACCGGGCAAGCGTTCAAATCCTCGTACTCACCGCGGTAGAGGATGCAATCATTAGGGCATGCATGTATCTTCTGCACCTCTAACCCTAGAGGGCAGACAACCTTCTTTGCTTCGTACGTACTCTTGGGCAATTCGTTGTCCTTTGGAAGCATATCCTTTATCATTATCAGCAACTTTCCAAATCCCTTGTCAGATACACCATTCTCTGCCTTTTATTGCAGCAATTTCAGTGTGGTGCCCAGCTTTTTCTTGTCATCTACGCAATTCGGGTACAAGAATTTTTTGTGATCCTCTAACATGCGCTGCAACTTCTTCTTCTCCAAATCACTTGCGCAGTTTCTCTTTGCATCGGCAATGGCCCGACCTAGATCATCAACGGGCTCATCTGATGCCTCTTCTTCAGCTTCTTCCCGCATTACCGGCTCAGCTTCTTCCCCCATTGTTGTATCATCGTATTCAGGGAACCCATGGCCAGGATAGCTGTCGTCGTCCTCTTCTTCTTCATTGTCTTCCATCATAACCCCTCTTTCTCCGTGCTTGGTCCAAACATTATAATGGGGCATGAAACCGGACTTAAACAGGTGGACGTGAATGGTTCTTGACATAGAGTAATTGTTACCATTCTTACAGCGAGCACATGGATAAGGCATAAAACCATCCGCCCGCTTGTTTGCCTCAGCCGCAAGCAGAAAAGTATGCACACCCTCAACGAACTGGGGAGAGCATCGGTCATCGTACATCCATTGCCGGCTCATCTTCATTACACAACACCGAATAGACCAAATTAATACAAGTTCATACATAAAGTTCATACAACACTTAAATGCAACAAACAAATAACTCTCTAGCTAAAGCATTTAAATGCAACAACAAATACGATCAAGATCGCAACTAAGGTAACAATGGATCCAACAGCATAATGATACCAAGCCTCATTATCATGTCATATTTTCTAATCTTTCTAATCTTCAAGCGCATTTTCTCCATCTTGATCTTGTGATCATCGACGACATCGGCAACATGCAACTCCAATTCCATCTTCTCCCCCTCAATTCTTTTCAACTTTTCTTTCAAGTACTCGTTTTCTCTTTCAACTAAATTTAACCTCTCGGCAATAGGGTCGGTTGGAATTTCCGGTTCACATACCTCCTAGAAAAAATTTCTATGTCAACTTCATGGGCATAATTTGTCATAAACACAAAATGCAACTAGTTTTAAAAGAGAATATACATACCACATCCGAATCATAACAAGGACTAGGGCCGACGGGGACGGATATCAAAACCATGGCACTATATGTATAACAAACAACGTACGGGTAAGATAATTATACGAGTAACTATATATCCAAATCACACAAACATCAATTTTTATATAAAATTTCATGAACAAGAGGCTCACCACAAGGTGGTGCCGGCGACGGGACGGTGCGGGCGATCGACGGTGGCTACGATGGAGATTTATACGGCACTAAGTAAACCACACCTACATATGCAAACTAAGTGTTAATTTTGACCTCAAATTGCATATAAATCAAATACTAGCACACACACACACACACACACACACACACATATATATATATATATAATATATATATATATATATATATATATATATCCTCCCAAATTACTAAACTCACAAATTAATCACTATATAAAGCATTGCAAGAGCTAATCTAGCAATGAGAGATGAAAGGACAAAGTTGCTAACCTTTGTGATCATTTGAATGGATGGGGGCCTTCAAATCTTGACAAATTTTGGGCAAAATGTGTGATGAGCTCGAGAGGAAGAGGGTAAGAACAGAGAGGAGAGGGGAAAGGGGAAGAACAGAGCGAGCTCGGGTGGACGAAGGGTTTATGCAGGACGACCTTTAGTACTGGTTTGTGCCAAGAACCGGTACTAAAGGGGCTGGAGGGGCCCCACTCTGACAACATCCTGCCACCACTCTCATTAGTACCGGTTCGTGGCACGAACCGGTGCTAAAGGGTCGCCACGAACCGGTACTAATGAAAGCGGCCCGGCTAGCCGTTGGAACCGGCACTAATGCATACATTAGTGCCGGCTCAAATACAAACCGGCACTAATGTGCTTCACGTTTGACCCTTTTTCTACTAGTGCGTCCCCATCCAGCAGATCAAGTTCCCGCCGTCGCCGTCACCGCTTCCGGCTTGGCTCACTACCCGCCACGTGTCGACGGCGGTGAGGCTGCAGGCTGCTGCGTGCGGCCTCCTAGCGCGTCGGCATGTGTGGGAGATGCGTGGTCTGCAGGTGCCGCTCCTCCCAGTTGCGCTTCGCTGTGCAAAGGACCTCGATCTCGTCCGCTACATCGGGGATCTTGGGCATGTTGTTTTCCCCACGGACAGCGATCTCAAAGTCTACGACATCGACGGTTGAGGGCGCACCCCTCCTCGCCATTCTCCATCGACAACCCTCCACTCTTCTCTGTGCGGTGCAGATCAACAGCCGTCCGACGGGGAAAAGGCATGGTGTCACCGACAGGAGCGCACCACGTAGCACCACTGCATTCCGCCGCCGGCCGTCGCGAGGGCGCCTCTGTTGGTCGCTCTTGCGACCACTTCCAGGTGGCCATACACATGCACTCCTTTTGTCCAGATGGTGTCCATGGGATCCAGGTGGTTGTACACATGCACGTCCGACGTGCGGATGGTGTTCACTTTATGTTCAGGGGTCCCAAAAAAAGCGTCCCAGTCCATTTCAGGTTGAGAGTAATAAAACAAGCCGAGATGTAAAAGGCTTGTTTTTAGGTGTTAGGTTTGTGTTGCGTCGAGTCATGGTTATAAGTTGGTTAGGCTGCAGTTCGAGGACAAGCTGCATGTCCAGGTGGGATGTAGTGTTAGAGTATGTAATGGGGCTAATGGGCCTGGGCTGGCGGTATAGCCCTTTAGTCTTAGGGTTAATTAGAGATAAAGGTCGCTTGCTTAAGGGCCAAGTAAGCCTTGCTTGGGAGTCAAGTAAACCTCTCTATATAAAAAGAGGAGATGTATCAATCTAATCAAGCAAGAATTAAGAAGGAAATCCCTTTCATCTTGCCCGGCCGTGGGCAAAAAGGCCCCGGCCGACCCTCTCGCGCCCTCCTAGCAGCGCCATAACACGCGAGCTATGTTTGAGCAGTTTGGACATATACTCTATGGGTGCGGTGAAAGTGGAGGAGTTTGAGAAGGGAAAACTGTATTTTGCAATTCATACAACGGTTGCAAGGAGAGAAAAGTGGTGTAGGGTGTCATATATGGTAACTGTTCTTCAAGGAGGTGAGGAATTCGACTGCGAGTGAGAACAATTCGCATACATGGGACTCCTTTGCAGCCATGTTTTGAAGGTATGGTCTCAATGGCGATGCAAGTGTCGAAGCATCTGAGAAATTCATGTCTCTCATTAAGAATTGCATGATGGAGATGCAATCATTTGCAGAAATTAGGGATGGGCTAGGTTTGGAGGATAGGGTAGCCGAACATGCAGATGTTGTTAATCATCTGCCAGCACAAACAACAGTTGTTGCTGTGAGTGGAGGTGTAGGCATGGGGACTGTGAATGATGATGTTAATTCTGCAAATGAGAGTGGTAGCAAACTCACTGGTTTATTGGCGCCAAAGAAACGAAAAGAAATGGGGCGCCCAACAACCAGCCGGGAGAAGGCACCGTACGAGGGGCTCAGCAAACGGGCAAGGTTCTGGAACATATGTCGGGAGCAGGGGCACAAGAGGAACACATGTTCGGACCGGGGTGATGCGCCGAAGCCTGTTCGCAAGCCAGCAAGGTGCAATTTGCAAAAGTTGTGGAATTGAAGGTCACAGGCGATCGAAACAACTGCCACAAAGTGGGTGATCTGCGAATGATTGGCATGTGAGCAGTTGCAGCAACCTATCTGTTAAGACTAAATATGTAGAACTTAATGTGTGCAGCGGTAGTTGTGTCAGTAGAACTCCTTTAGTTTCATGCTTGTTGCGTGTATTTGGCCGCTGTTATGCATGGCAAAACCAAATATGTATTATCTGAACTAATGTATGCTTGAACTGGTCTGAAGGTCGACGTATGATGGTTCGCATAATGGATGTGTTGATTTTCAAAAAAATTGTACACTATGGTGATGCATTCTGAATTTGTGAGCACTATGGTGGTGTCTATATTTCTGAATTTTTTTGCAATATGTTGATGCATTCTGAAATTTTCATCACTGGAAACATGTCTTGATTTCTGAATTTTGCACAACATGGCGTGCATTCTGGATTTTTCAACAGTACATTCGCCAAAATCTAAATTTTTTCATAGATCTGGGAGTGCATTCTGAAATCCTGAACAGAATCAAAATGTCTATATTTCTGATTTTTTTTTTTTGCTGTTGATGCATTCTGAAATTTTGATCACTTGAAACGTGTCTTGATTTCTGAATTCTTGCACAACATGGCGTGCATTCTGGATTTTTCAGAGATCAGGGAGTGCATTCTGAAATCCTGAATAGAGTCAAAATGTCTATGTTTCTGAATTCTTTTGCAATATGTTGATGCATTCTGAAATTTCACTGGAAACGTGTCTTGAATTCTGAATTTTTGTCCATGGCGTTCATTCTGGATTTTTCTACAATACATCCGTGAAAGTCTGAATTTTTTCAGAGATCTCAGAGTTCATTCTGAAATCCTGATCAGAATCAAAATGCATACAAGCTGGTCCATGAATTTGCTGCCTGGTGTTCATTATAGATTATCAGAACTATACTGCCCATTGCGAGCATGGTGTCTGTTGATTGCAAATTTGAATTTGAGCAAAGTTTGATATGCTTTCCTATTGGGGTGTCCTATGCAGCTGAATGCTTGACACGTAGCACTGTGCATTATTGACAAGTGCATGCCTCTGGGAGGCCGCGTGCCCAGTGCTGTAGTGATCCCTTTCGAATTTCAAACTGCAAGAGCGGGAAGAACCGAAGCAGCAAATACATAAGCAGAGGCGCAGCGTGCACGGACTGAGCCATTCCTTTGTATTGGTGAACCTACTGTATTTTATCATTACTACGACAGGAGAACACAACTTCCTTAATGCACGGACATGACATTTTGACTGGCCAAACCATCACTAACGCTAAACCAAGCCTACAGACAGAAGAACCAGCTCAACTACAAGACGAGCGCAGCTTCTGGCCAACCAGGCGGCCGAGGACCAGCAGCAGTATCCCTAGCCCGATCAGTGTTGCGATTAGGTTCGTAGCCGCTAGTGCAACAGCAAGCCGCTGCATCTCCGTGCAGCAACGGGAGTGATTGGCACACCTCGCCAGCGTTGGTTGACTGTTCTGCATCTGCGACGGGGCGCTATGAGCCTCGCCGACCCCAGCAGTGACCTCGCCAGCTGCCTGCTACGACCGAAGCATGTTGCGGAGCTGTGCTGCCTGACAAGAAGGAGAGGGAGCTGCGTACTGCTGCACTCCGAAATGCCGATTCAGATCAGGATGGTACGTCCGATTCGATCTGATGTATCCACAAAGACCAGCCTACGCCAAAAAAATGCATATCAGGGGCTAATGAGTACAAGACCGCTAGGATATGAACCCAATTCATACTAGAAGAAACTCTCACATCTTTCCTAGAGCGCTTGTAGTAGCGGTCGCCGGCGTTGTCACCGCCCCGAGCAATTCAGGTGACTACCTGGACGCGGCAGTCAGGGCAGAGGATGAACGGTAGCATCTCGTCGCCGAATCCACTGGCGTGGAGGTGGACATCGGATTGAGCAAGACTGGGCGATCCGGGGGAGAAGAGATTGAGCGAGGAGGAAAGGGGATGAATGGATCGTGAGGAGCAAGATCGCTAGACTGATGGGTAGCAAGGAATTTCCTATTCGCCGCTTACTGCGGCAAGTAGTCGCCGCTTCGCACAGGGCGCAGCTCACCCTGGGCCGGCCCATTTAACTGGTTTCGTTTTGCGATATTAAAAAACCGCGAAAAATGGTCAGAACAGGGATCGAACTAACGACCTCCTGTAGAGGTACACGCCGCGGTAGCCATCGCGACCGACTTGTGGATGTAAACGGACAACAAAGCTGAACTTAAAGAAACCGAAAGCGACGATAAAACTTAAAACCAGTTCCTTCTACTGGTTCTTTCTGGTTTTTCTTCACAATCTTATTCTGTTATTTTTTTTCTCGTTTTCTTTGTTTTTTCCTTTTAATTTTTTTTCCTTTTTCTTTTTAAGCTTTTCAAAAACTTCAAATATGGTTTAGAATTTTCAAAAATGTTCTTTTTGTCAAAATTTGTTCATATTTCTGAAATAGTGTTCGCATTTTCAAAATTTTGTTTACAACTTCGAAAAAATTTCCTGATTTTTTTGTTTTCTTTCTATTTCTTCTCTTTTCTTAAAAATAAATTCAAAATATTCAAATTTTGTTCGTATTTTTTTATAAAAAGTTCAGTTTTCGAAAAATGTTCTCAAAATTCAAATTTTGTTCTCGTTACCCAAAAAAGTTCAAAACTTTCAAAATGCAGAAAATGTACCAGATTTCATAAGATGTTCACGTTTTCATAAAATATTCGCGCTTGCAAATTTGTTCGGGATTTTTCAAAATTGTTCTCTGTTTTAAAATTTGTTCTCAAGATTAAAAAAATGTTCATGATTTAAAAAATTGTTCGCTCTTCCAAATTTGTTCGGGATTTTTCAAAATTGTTCTCTGTTTCAAAATTTGTTCTCAAGATTCAAAAAATGTTCGTGCTTTAGAAAATTGTTCGCTCTTCCAAATTTGTTCGGGATTTTTGAAAATTGTTCTCAAGATTAAAAAATGTTTGTGCTTTAAAAACTTGTTCGCTCTTCCAAATTTGTTCGGAATTTTTCAAAATTGTTCTCATGATTAAAAAATGTTTGTGCTTTAAAAAATTGTTCACACTTCAAAATTTGTTTTCCGTTTCAAAATTTGTTCTCAAGATTCAAAAAATGTTCATGCTTTAAAAAATTGTTCGCGCTCCCAAATTTGTTCGGGATTTTTCAAAATTGTTCTGAAGATTCAAAAATGTTTTGTGCTTTAAAAAATTGTTCACGCTTCCAAATTTGTTATCCGTTTCAAAATTTGTTCTCAAGATTCAGAAAATGTTTGTGCTTTAAAGAAATGTCACAAATTCCAGAAATGATTGAGAAACTCAAATTTTGCTGGTTTTCAGAAAATTTGTTTGCGTAATCGTACGTTCAAAATGTTGTTCACTACAGTAACTAATTCCGGTTCAAAAATTTGTTTGCGTAATCATACGTTCAAAAAAGTTTGTGCTTTTGAAAATTTGTTTTTAAACAAATCTGTCGAAAAATGTTCACGTCTTTTGTTTTATTTTCTGAAATTTGAAAATATGTCCGAGTTGTTAAAAAATCTATCGTATTTTGAAACATTGCTCGTTTGTTAAAAAATCACTATTTCAAAGGAAAGTTTGATTTTTTTTAAAAAAAAAACTGTCCAGATTCTTCATTGGTATTAGTTCTTATACCAGCACGCTTCACCTTTTGACAACCAACACTTGATAGGTCTTCTGGTTGGCTCCTTTTGAACGCGAGTTGGAGGTCAAGAGGTCGAATCCTGGCAGAAGCGCCCTTTATTTTCGCTACTTTTTCTTTTGAGACGAACATCGCAGCGCTAATGTACAAGCAAACAGGCGCGCCCACTATTGGGCCGGCCCAGTCGGGGTTTCCGTGCGTGCGTCCCGTGGTTGTTTGACGCAGAATGCGTCCAATAGGAGCTCCGGCGTCAGTCCAGAATCTGTGCTATACCGGCCTAGTTCGTTGCTGGACGTTGTGCCAGAGCCCAGGTAACTCACAGCGTAGCAAAGCCCGTGACGACATACGTGGGCCCTCGTAACTGCTCATCAAGCCATATACGGGAATAATACCTGGACCTATACGGATCACGAGGATTGTGGGCGGGTGGGATACCGCGAGCAACTGTGCTCGAGCTCAGAACATCACTTTCGAATTGCAACACATTACTGGACACCAAAAATTTCTGTATTTTTAGACAATAGTATTGAACAAGCACAAAGTTGCATACGTACTGCATAAAAAACGAATAAACAAACAATGAGGAAGCAAGCACCCACTGTTGACCTGAGTCACACAGGCGCACCTCCTCCGCCCTTGGACGGCTTCCAGCGTCACCGGAGGGACAATGTCCACATCGTTGACATCCTTCTCCACCACCTTACATGCAGCTTTTCCCACACTTCGGTACGGCCAACACAGACCAGATCCTCTCCGGCCTTTCACCTGAAGCCTGTTGGTGCATACCTTATATGCCTGAGTACTTGTCGGACTTATTTTGCAATGCAATTTATTTGTCAGCTGGTGGATTTGGCTGAGAGAAACCAACACGTACAAGCTAGCCAAGCTAAGCTAATCATTCTATCAGTCATCTTCACAATTTTGCTTCATTCGTAGTGGTAACCTCAAGGCTTTGGCATATGCTAATGAGGTGATTGAAAAATCTTGCAATTCTAATACAATATTTTTCCTGTCAGAGCTAATTATGCGCCAAAACATATTGTCAGCATTCTTCTTGAACCAAGATCTGTAATCCTTGCTAATTTTTCCTCCTTTTCTTGCATATTCAGAACCCAACCGGCCTAAGTGCAACGTTGACCTTCAGTACACCCTATGGTATTGAGTATAGAACTTCAATATGATATTTAAGAAGAAATGTCAGTTTTTCTCTGTATCTTTAGTGCACTCACTCACGTGACTGTCCCTCGACAAAAATCGATAGGTTTTAGATCCTGCAAGTACTATCTTCTCCTTAAAAAATAGAGCATGTATGTATGTCAGAAATAAGTACTCCCTCCGTAAAGAAATATAAGAGCGTTTAGACCACTAAAGTAGTTATATAAATGCTCTTATATTTGTTTACAGAGGGGGTACATAAGGAAGAGAAATATATCCGAGAGAGGATTCCTACTTGGTACATGCCATTATATATGGACACTTCATATGAAGAGTACGCCAAAAAATTAGTAGTTTGTATCTGCAAGGCCAACTCCTTGTTAATTAATTTATAACCCATTTGGCACAGGTCAAAACGATCTTATACCGAGAATATTTCCAGGCAATAACAAGGAAATCTAACCCATATATGTAGCAGAAGAATATTGATTAATGCTTGCACCCATTTGGTGGTGCCCTGCAGCAGAAGAATAAGGAACTGATAATGTCGGAACCCTCTATCCAAAACTCATCATGTACACCAAAGAAGTCTGCATAGGAACAAGTGGTTGCTTTCCTTGTCCCATCGAGCACAAGAACAAGATTATGGAGCAATACGCAAGTAAAATGTTGGGTTAAGGAAATGTGCACAAGCTAGTAGGGCTAGCTTTTTGCATGAATTCCTTTATAGATAGAAGAACTAACATGCAACACATACCTCATATCTAAATTGTGCTGCTCATCAACTATATTCCTTTGAAAAATACTCTAGCAATTTAAAATTTAATGTATGTCATTCGATGGAATTTTCTCCTGAAGTCTTCAACAATACATACCATTTATAGTAAAAATTTACATAAAGACCAATTTTAGAGAAAAAGAACATTACTTCTGATAGTACACGAATTAGTATAACACACAATTACCTCTTCAAAAACATGTATTCTACAAGTTGGAACTTCAAACAGGGAAACCGAGACAATTCTAGAACATAAACGACCATGAGAAAGTATCCAGCTAGAGATAATAGATGGAAAATACATCAGGCTACTCTTACCTAATTAGTGGAGTAGTATAACTGTCGAGCGGTGGCTGCCGACCATCACCTAGGACACACGAGGACGTGAGTCTCAGCTCTCACCTGGAACAACAATTAAAGGAAGAAGTTAATTAGGCAGACACTCATATATGTCATGAACACACATATTATTTCCCATAAATATTTTTTCACTATCTAGGATCGGATCAAGCACAAAGATAAAAAAAGTGCACAAAAATAGGATCTGAAGCAAAAGAAATCGAAGGCATGGCGCTGAGGGCCCATGTTGTCTTCTTCGAAAGGAAGACCAATCCGCTGGACGCCGCCGATGCACTCTGCTCATGGAAGCGCCCAACGACACGACCTTGAAACAAAGAACATAGAAGAAGGGACGTGAAACCAATCATTTCCTTTCGGTCCATATATAAGCTCTGCCAGATGAAACGAGGAGGCAAGCAGGCATGGACATCACGTACCTTGGCGAATCCCTCGGTTGCCACTGGCGCCGGTCTGCCTCTCGAAAAAGAGGACCACCCGCTAGTGGCCGTCATCCAAATCACGTTCCTGTTCCTTCTTCTCGTCGAGGGACTTCACCTTAGGTGGCCTGTTGTGCGCCTATGCCAGGGTCGTGGAGAAGGCAGTGAGACACTGACAGAACAAGATCAGGGCCCCATCCTAGGCAGGCGGCGCCATCCACGTCGGGCATGAAGAGAGCCGATGGGAAGGAGGGGAGGTGGGGTAGAAGGGGAGAACAGCGGCGGCTAGGGATTGCAGGCAGGGGGACGTGCGAGGTGAGTGTTTTCCCCCGGTTTCTGTTGTGTTGCCTGCACGGATATATAGGAAAACAAATAGGTGAATTAATTCCTTCCATTGTATCAGTGCTGGCAAAGGAAGCGAGGGATAAAAATCAATCAAGGGGCCTTTAAGAGTAGAGATTAGTTAATTGGATTTTTTTTCTTAAAGTCCGTTATTTGTTTCCTTAAAATTCATTATATGTTTCCTAAATCAAATTGCATTAATGGGATGGATCGGTTGATTTGGGTAGTCCGTTATTTGTTTCCTTCGTATCCGTTATATGTTTCCTAAAGCAAATTGCATATATTGATGAGATGGATCAGTTGATTTGGGTAAGTTAGTAAAGTTAGATCTGTGGCTTTTTGTACGGTAGGGAAGTGCTTGTTTAGAAGGAAATAGTGAAAAAAAATAAACCGATGGGGTGGTGGGAGGGGGCTAAAAAAACCAGACAAAAAAAACAGACGAAAATGGTGGGACTATTCAACCAACTCGTCCATTAGAAATAGAGATCCGTAATTCGGTAAATATTATGGATATAAAAACCAAATGGGAAACCAATTCGGTTTTTGGTGGGAAGGTGATCTCACGTAAGAAGGTAAGCAAATCATGATGTGATTTTTGAATCCTTAATTACCCATGATTTAAATGAGCACCTACCAAAGAAAGCGCAAGAACCATTACCTAATATAAACCGATGAAGTGGGGGGAGGGAACAAAAAAAACTACGAAAAAAAACCAACGAAGATGGGACAAAAAAACCATGGTAGGTGGGACAAAAATTGAACGACGAAGACTACCAACTGCTCCATTATGACTAGAGATACCAGAAGTACCATCCTACATGGCAGACGCATATATAGTGCCAGCGGTTTTACCGTGTTTGCTCAGTTGATTTAGATAAGGTAGGAATGTTAGATTAAAATATATTATTTGTTTCCCGAAAATCTGTTATTTGTTTACTAAGACAAATTGAACCAATAAAAAGAATCGATTGATTTGCATAATTTAAGGAAGTTATATCCGTGATTTGTTATACGTTAGGAAAGTTCTGGTTGTAATGAAGAGTGGAGAGAAAAATAAACCGATGGACCAGGGTGGGAGGGGGTGGTGGGAGGAGAGACGAAAATAAACCAGCGAAAAAAAACCGTGGAGACTATTCACCAACTGCTTCATTAAAAATAAAGATCATGAGATATAATGTTAATGCATGAGAACTTACATTAATTTATATTCTCTCCAATCTGTTTATCACATCCATGTCTTCACCCGAAGAAAATGTCTCCAAAGCTTCTTGATATGATGATCAGATCTTGTTGTTTCTCCTAACGCTTCTGGAAGAAAAGTCATCAATAACCACATCGGTATTTATTTCATCCAACTTTTCTTTCTCAATGCATACAGTAGCAAGACCATTCAGACTAACCACAGCGAGAGTAACATAGATGGTAACATCATACATCTCTAGGCAAAATAGATGATGTGTCGAGTAATTAATGAAAAAAAAGAGGCATATGGTAACATAGCTAGTTACTGTAACATCACACATACCAAGACAAGATGAGTCCTGAGTGTGTGCACGGGTATAAAGACCCACCCCATATGTATTGGTCGAGGTGCGAAGTAATGAGCCGAGCCTAGGAGAGCCAAAATATAAGCGTAGTCTTCGCCGGGACCGTGGTGTGCACCCGATCGGCAAGAGAGAGAGCTCATCTGGATAGGCTGCGGTTTGTTGCTGAGCCCGGGTATGTGCCTAGTAAAGTAAGACCATTCATGCGGCGAAGGCGCTGTTCGTGCGGTGGGCATTTGTGCGCAGGAAAAACTTGTGTCCGGTGTGCTCCTCCTTCCACCTTCGTCTGAACGAGTGAGAGAGGAGATGAGCGGCGAGCTGGTCCGAGGTTTGTCCCAACATTTGGTATCATGAGCTTGGTTGTCTTGGGCTTTGCTTCACTATGCCAGAGGCATACCGGCGTTCATCGGCGGCTGCGCGAAGCTCTGGGCCGTGTGTTGGCCTATGGAGGTGCGCGAAGCTCCAGACCGTGTGTTGGCCTATGGAGGTGCGCGGCACTGCGGCTGTCATGACCGACGCGGAGGCGGCGCGCGGTGAGTCCACGTGAGCGTGGTGGACGTGGAGTCCTCCATGGTGCGGCTATGGGGCACGGAGAGTGTGTGACGACGGCGACACGCAACGAGACCGGACGTAGTGGTGGCACACGGCTTCGACGTCGAGCGACGCGGCAACCGTGGCTCAGGCGCGGCGAGCAGATGGTGCATCGCTGCGCGCACATAGGCATGTGGGGTGTCGGGCCGAGATGTCCGCGACGACGACGATGACGGGAGCTGCGACAACTTCGGCGATGGCGACATCACGATTTGGGGGGGAGTGTGTTAGGAAATAAACCACGAATGTGTCATGACGTGTGATCCAGGGTCGTGTGCGGCTACGTCTGTGCGCAGGTATGCTCTCCAGGTCTGGCTCGTAAGACAGCGGCCGTTGGCGTGAGTCGTGGGCTGTTCGTGCATGGCGTGGATGTAGTTAGCAATTAGTTGCATCCATGGCTGAGTTTATTAGCTCGTGTGAGTAGTGCGGTTAGTGGTGGCCGAGTGCAGCGGCAAGCTAAGTCAGTGCGTGCGTGGTAGCTAGCCTGGTGTGTGTGCATGGGTATAAAGACCCACCCCATATGTCCTGGTCAAGGTGCGAAGTAATGAGCCAAGCCTAGGAGAGCCAGAAGATGAGCATAGTCTCCGCCGGAATCGTGGCGTGCATCCGGTCGGCAGGAGAGAGCTCCTCTGGGTAGGCTGCAGTTTGTTGCTGAGTCTGGATATGTGCCGAGTAAAGTAAGGCCGTTCATGCGGCCGAGCCGCCGTTCGTGTGGCGGGACGTTTGTGCGCCGGAAAAACTTGTGTCCAGTGTGCTCCTCCTTCCACCTTCGTCTGAGCGAGTGAGAGAGGAGATGAGCGGCGAGCTGGTCCGGGGTTCGTCCCAACATTAATGAACTAGCGGTCGATTCTTTCGATCCATGAGTGCTACCTACGTAGTGGGTTTGGGCCTTTTTTTTCCTATAATTTTTTTGGACCTAAAGAAAAAATATCTTAATGCATATACTGTACTACTACTTGGGCCCGGACCCCTACCTCCTAAGGGCCTTGGGGCGGTCGCCCAGTTGCCCCGGCCTATGGGCCAGCCCTGGCTTAGTCGATAATTTTGGAGATTATGGGGGGCAATAATATGCATCTTCTCGAGAAAATAATCAACAGTTCTTTTCTCTTATATATATATATATATATATTATATTTTATTCAGCATATCATGCTCAATTAGCTAGTCAGTTGGACTCTAGATTATATAGCTGCTGGTAATGTTTTGGTTGTGTACACAGTGATTTTCATTAGCTAGCTTAGCAGGGTGTAAACATCCGGAATCGGTTCTTACCATGCTGCTTTCTAGATACTCCCTCCGTTTTTATTTACTCTGCATATTAGAATTGACTGAAATCAAACTTTGTAAAGTTTGACCAAGTTTATAGAAAACAATATAGACATTTATCATAATAAATCTATACGATGTGAAAGTACATTTAATAATAAATCTAATGTTGTTGATTTGTTATTATATATCTTAATATTTTTGTATATAAACTTGGTCAAAGTTTGTAAAGCTTGACTTTGACCAAAGCTAATATGCGAACTAAATAAAAATGGAGGAAGTACTAATGAAGGTAGACACATCTTCTGAAACGAGTTAGAATATAAGGCTGGTTGTAATGGGGAGTATCATATACTAGTATCATGCATATGATATTAGTGTATAATACTACCTTTTTAATGCATAGTATCATATAGTAATATCATGTGGTACTTTATTTATTACCATGCATGACACATAGTAGCATATCATTTATTATGATACGGTATCATGATATGATACTCAACACTCTCTTTCTTTATTTAATTCTATGACACCTCATCAAAATTGCCTAGTTGGCATGCATGATACTAGCTATAATACTAGCATTACAACCAGCCTAAATGAGTCAACGGCATGCATTGATTGATGCAAAGACGTCAACGGCATGCATTGATTGACGCAAAGACCAAAAGTTTAATCTCCTTTTCAAAAAAGAAGACACCTGCAATATCCTTTCAATCTGGAGTAGTATTTTGCCTGAAGTTTTCAGGTTCAAGCTCAGATGTAAAAGTAACATTATATATAGTTGAAAACACACAAGAATTATGCTACTTTTTCACCGGTGAGCAAGCTACTTTTTCACTGACTTGTCTGAGATTCTCTCCACTTTTTTGGTAAAGAGTATCGGGAAGACGAAGAGTGAGAATAGAAAATCTCTGAGTTGTCTGAGATTCTCTGAGTCGTCTTGGGAATATGAGAGGCCGAAATGCAGCGCAGGCTCAAATGACAGCTCTATACTGTTGGCATGTGTGTGCCCTTGATGTCCCTGGATGCTCTCTCCATAAGTAAGACCGGAACAGCATACCACTCTACCTCCAGCACCACCGGTGAGCTTCTTCTGGCAAGTGACCCTCTTTGTTTGCAAGTTACTCATATCCTCTCTTCTTCCACATCTGCATGGAGCAATAGTATTTGTTCTTAGTTTCATTGTTGTTTTTGCTTTATTTTTATTTCTGCTGGTTTTCAGAAGCTGGTTGGTAGGATATAGCACAAAGCAGTCATGTTGTCCTACCATGATATGAGTTTCAGAAACTGAATGTTCTATGATTGCTTACCATCAGTGTTTCTTTTATGTTCTAAGAGACATCAGTGGTTGATTCATATTAGATCTGCATTTTATCCCCCTAGTAGCATCACAAATGGAGCCTCCCCGCCGGCCTCCCCTCTCCTCCCCGCCGAGCCTCCCTCTCCTTCCGCCGCCGCCGCCGAGGGCATCGCAGGCTAAGCCTGCGGGCCGCAGCGGCGGCGGCGGCAATCTTCCTCGGCTGGCGATCGGATCTGGGTGGCGGCGACCCACTGCGGCCGATCCAAGGGCGATGGCGCAGGCGGTGGCGACCAGGGTTGTCGTGCTGGTAGCGGCGATGAAGAGATCACGTCGGCGGCTAGGGTGTCCGATCTGGATGCCATTCGGATCTAGATAGTGGTTCCTCGAGCCGTCGTGCACATCCTTTGTTCCGGCACGGCCATCGGCCTCTGGACTAGGCACGCGACACGAGGACGTCGGGGGCTCCGGCCCTTTGCGTGGAGGTGGTGGCCATCTTCTTTGCCGGAGGTGGTCGGCTAGATGGTTGTGGATTCTCGCATCCAGTCCCGGCGTACAGTGGGGAAACGGGGCTGCCGGTGAAAACCGTGCTATGACTCGGGTCATGGCGGGCGATGGCGGCGTTTTTGTGTCGTTATCTTGTTGAAGACATCGCCTCTGCAGATTCTGTCGACTTGCTTGCGCTGCTCTGGGTGAAAACCTTGATCCGGAGTTTCCGGATCGGACGATGGCGGTGCTTTTGGGGCGTCGTTTTCCCTCATGGGGGCATCGTTTTTTGAGCAGCAGCTGGATGCAGGACCAGAGGATGGATTCTTTGGTGGAGCGGTGCGGCATCTCACTCATTGATGGCGGCGGGTCTCGGCGGCATGGCGCTGTGGTGACTCTGCGTCCAATGCGCGGAGATGGACTCGCGCAGGAGGGTGACGCGGTCTGGCGTCATGGTGGCGTCGACGGCAGCTAGACCGGGCAACGTACATGCAGCAGTACAACTCTGAAGATGGATTGGTGGCAGGTGGCTGCGGCGGCCTCAGACCCGGCAGGCATCCTGGTTGAGGAGTGCTCCGGACTAGTAGGTGACCCATACCCGGCAGGCGTCCTAAATGGGACTTCAGGTCTTACATGTTAGGTTTGGCTGCAAGGTCTGTTTGGTACTAGGCCCAGACTATCAGCATCCCTTCATCTCTTGGATAGGAGTAGCGACACTTTTGTTGCCTAGACGGTGGCTTCAGTCTTATCTTTGTATGACTTCGTAAGGTCTTGTGTGAATAATTAATAAAACGGCTGCATGCATCGTTCTGATGCAGAGGCCGGGGGTCCTCCTCCATCCCCCCCCCCCCCCCCCCCCCAAAACCATGACAAATGGAGCCTAGTAGTTAATAGATCCAGTCAGAAAATTATTTTCCCTATGATAGATTTGCATTTTTTGCATACTCTCTCATGTAGTACATGGTAACCATGATTGAGCACACTGTTCATATTTGTTCGTCTTGTACAGCCGGGAGCGGACAAGACAGGGTGGGAGCGCCACCACGTACGAGGACAGAGAGGAAGACGACCGTCGAGGCGACGCAGGTAACTCAGTTGTAAAAAATCTCCATGTCTAGCACATTTTGCACTATCCAATTCATGCTGCTGCCAAATCCAGCATGGAGTCTATATATGCTGTCAAAATCAAGCTCATGCCTGAAACATTAAATTTTTTTTTTTGCGGGTGAACATTTAATTTTGCATATACTTAGTATTTTTTCTACAAGCACCAAATGCATGTATCCTGATTCATGAATCATATATAAAGATGCCTGAAGCATCAACTTTGCATATATTCAGAGTGCACACAAACACAATGGTCAGTTGCATTTGCATATGCGCATAACTTTCACTTGTAGATCCAGCATACATGCACAGCATAAATGTTCTTCTCACAACATTTAGTCCAAGTACAAAACGTTCGGTCCTAGCACCCAGCACTGAGCGCACAAGCTTGCATCTGCTCATACCCCAAATTTGGGACGTGGCGGCCCACACACTGACGTGTGGGCCCGGACCCACCTGTCAGCAGCCCAACGGCAGGGGGCCGTACGTCAGGGGATCCGGCTCCCAAATTTGAGTAACAGAAGTGGGCTATATTTTCAATGCCCCAAATAACATGGGGCTTATGCTCATCAAATCCCACAGAAATATTTAGGGCGTCATACTGACTGCGAACGGCAGGACCTTTCCTTTTGCATTTGGGAGAGGGCATCACAGTGATGTTCTATGATTTTAGGGTGTCGTTAGCTATGCATGATATATGGTTCGTTTTACAGACATATCCAATATGCGTGATCCATGTGAATGCTGCCAGATCAAGCTTAAGTTTCTAAGGCAGATCAATGGCAACTTCATGCACAGCCTGGTTAGCTATTTCTGCCTTTCCTAATTTCCTAATTCAGTCGGCTGTCTGATGTTTTTAGAGTTTTTTTGTTGCCTCAAACATTTTTTGCACCATTCCTTCTTCTTACAGGTCATACCGGAGTGGTTTGTGAGCCAATTTCGAGGAAAGGTCTGGAGAACAGTCAAACTAGAGTCCCCTGATGGTAACGTCTATGATGTTGGAGTTACCGAGAATATGGACCGAACAATTTTGATGTCTGGATGGGCATCATTTGTTGATGCCAATAAAATAGAAGAAAATTATTCATTGATGTTTCGTTACCTTGGAAACGCCCGCTTCAAGGTTACAATATTCGATTCCAGTGGTAAGCAGAAAGCGTCGTGCTGTGCTAGGATGGGAACTGTTTCTTCTGATGTTAGGAACCCAAGCACATTTGATGTTGATAATTCTAGTAGTTCTTGTGGTGGTACTACTCAGTCTTCACCAAGCGAAAGATCAGATTCAGATGGAAGCCAAAAGGAAAGCTCGCACGTTTATAAAAAATCAGCAAAGAAGGCTGCAATATCAGATTCTTCTGAGGAATTATCAGGTAAGTTGTGTACTGGGATTATTCAGTTACCTCCACCAAATGTCCTCTTACTGTTGAAACTTATTTACAGCTGAAGACAGTCTATCTAGAGACAATTTGGTGGAGTCATATGATGTACAGGTGCATTTGAATGACTATGTCTTATCAGGGAAATGTGATCTTACAGTAGCACAGGAGGCAAAAATACAAGCACTTGTAGAGAAAATTCGATCTGAAATCCCGGTGCTTGTTGTACAGATGAAGAATACCAGCGCAAACTTTGGTAATCTGGTATGGTAGTTTTATCATCCGCATTTCTTATGAACTGCTTACCTTCTGTAGCTACTCAAAGTTTCTAGTTATGAACTTATGATCGTTACTATTTCGGAAAGACGGTTTCGTTCGAAATATTTCGGTATTTTCAAATTGCTTTTCTAAATACGTTTGAACCTCTGTTAATACATGGCCCTTCGCATAGCCCAGTGGTAGGCAATTGTTCTAATACCTCTCAGGTTGAGGGTTTGCTACTCATTTTTGCATTGTTTTGTCTTCTTATTCAGCCTTATGCCTGATGTAGAATTTTTTTGCAAAACAAATGCGTTGCTGAGATCCGAACCTGAGTCTACAAAGTGGATATATGGAAAGCACCATTGGATGTATGAGTTTTTTGAATAGAATTATTGCTACAACACTAATGTATCCAATTGCTCAAATTCAAATTTATCTAAATTTTATTTCACATTTTAAGAAAATTCGCAAATTTCGATGGTTTTAAGGTTGAGTGAAATTTTCTTAGTTTCAAAATTCTAGATCTAGGTTCTGGTTCTAACCCCAACAAGCCAGTGAAGGATACGGTTGCAATAAAATCTATATCTACATTACTAAATCAGTATTATTGTTGCCTTATCAGTTGAAGGCATGTGTATGACAGTCATAGAGTATTGTGTACTTCGTCTGTCAGATAAAACAGCTCAACAGTATCACCATCTACTCTATCTTCTTTTCAATTAGATAATACGTAAGGACTACGCACTCAAGTACTTCCCATGTGAAGCTACAAATATCATACTTCAGCTGCCTAGGAAGAACAAGGAATGGAAGTGCAGATTTAATCCAGGTCGGCGCAACCTTTATTTGGGCTACTTTGTCCATGACAACTGTGTTCAAGAGGGAGATATCTGCCTCTTTCAGCCAATAGCAAAGGTTAAGGAAGGAAGATTTACCATAATTGTCCATCTTCTTCACAAAGAGAGCGTTCGTCGTTCCCCTGGCGGAACAGCAGGGATGACACACACGGCTACCGACAGAAGAACAAGCGCAAAGACGTCCTTAACAGCCCGTGTTAAGAAGACGCCCTTAACAGCCCATGTTAAGGAGGAACCAGCCACCGATGGTATGGCACACACTGCACATAAGACATCACATATGCTAAAATTTAGGGGTCACATTTCACATGAAAAGTATATTTTGTTTTCATCAATTCAGCCTGATTCTATTGAAAACCTATTCAGGCGAACATAAGACTACTGACAGAAGGACAGGCGCAAAGAGGACGTTAACATCCCGTGTTAAGGAGGAACCAGCTACCGATGGTATGGCACACACGGCATACAAGACATCACAGATTCTAAAATTTATGGGTCACACATTTCATATGAAAAAACAGATTTAGTTTCATCTATTTAGCTTGATCCTTTTAAAAACCTATTCAGGTGAAGATACTTCATCTTTGAGACCTGAAGAGGATGGAGACAATTCTGAGGGAGCTTCTGAGACCCCCTTCGTACTGCCAGAAAGAGCCTCTATAACGCCAGCACAGGAGCAGAAAGTGCGGGAGAAAGTAGAAGCCTTTGAGTCGACAGTACAAGTTTACGTCGCGATCCTGAACAAGTGCAATGTTGCTCGGAAATCCGGCATGATGATAGTAAGTTCAGTAAATACATAATATGCCTATCAGTTCCTCAACAATAAATTTGCCTATCTGCATCTGTGTCACTAACATCCTCCCCGCATATGCACATAAACAGACCATGGGCAAGCAGTACGCGTCAAGATATCTCCAAAAACAGTACTTTACCGGGCATCGTGGAAAGAAGAATGTGATCAGTCTGGTGCTTCAGCGGGAGGGGAAGAGTAGGATGTGGGACACGGAGCTGCGACGCGGGATTGATCGTATGATGATCTGTAAAGGATGGGTTGCTTTCGCCCGTGGCAACCACCTGCAGGTGGGTGACCTCTGCCTCTTCAAGCTGATGGAGAGCGAGGAGCCGCTGAAGATGATGGTTTACATCATTCGCCGTGAGAAGTGCTTAGATTGAGTCATGGTTGGGCTCTTGGGCTCTTGCTATTCTGATTATCTCTAAATGATTGGGAGAGGAAGGAACTTGTTTATTTATCTACTGTCAGAGGTTATCTCAATGGGTTATTAGTTCTGTGTGCGCCTTGTTATTATCTAGACTCTGAATGACTTTGGATGGTCAAGTATGAACTACTAGTTATGTGGTTCTGATGAGTTCTGTCAGCACTTTGTTATGTAGGGTAACTATGGGGTTAAGTTAATTTGAACAACTTATAATTATGTGTTGCTGTGGTTTGAGGGCATATGTTTTTGCATGGTTGATGCATTTTCGCTTGAGCTGAGAAGGTTAAGGCCTCTTTGGGTCGCATGAAGAACAAAATGAGGTTCGACTCTTTCAAGAACTGAAGGCCTACAAGCCACCGTGGAAAGAACAATTTGACATGTGTATGGAAAGTCACTACGGTACAAGCCACCGTTCCAACACGTTAGCGCTCCAGACCGACATTGTATCGGTCAAGATACGCAGCATATATACCCATAACCGGATGCATATGCACGCAAGAACCTAGTGAGAAATGTATATGCGTCTGAAGAAACAAACTAGTCACTTCTGGGAGGCAAACGAATATATTTTGTTTTTCTAGAGAAAGAAAATGCGGACATATAGAATACACAAGAGACATCAGGTGTACTAGAACCGGAGCATCCATGTGGGAAAAAAAATGGGGAAATAGAATCACTGAAAAAAATAGCAAGCTGTAGCGAGGCTAATAGCACACTATAGCATGTAGAAAATTGTCTCGCTAAATATATTAATGTACAGTGTCTCACTAATAGCACACTATAGCGCACTTTAGCATACTATAATAGCACAATTTAAGGGACGGTGCTATTCTGTATAGCGCGCTATTTTTTTTCCTTGCATATAATGCAATATAAACTGAGCATCCACACCTAGAAAATCAGAAAATCGGTTGTCTGGAGTGATAAGTCTTGTACTCTTTGGAAGAACCCCCCTGCAAGTATGTTCAACAAGTGTAGTTTTGTATGAGTTTCGTTAGAATTAGTGAATTGCCCATATGGATGAGCATAGTTTGCAAAACAAGATTTCATAAAAGAATGCCGTTTAAAAAAATATTTTCCCTGAATTTTGTCGCCTCCCCTTTCTCTCTCTGTTCCATAAAAATTTATCTCATCGTGAGACCATTGGAGCATTGCTATGAGGCCGTCGGGACGGTGCTACATTCCACTCTCCTTCACCACCGTTAGATCTCGTTGGTGAGTACTTTCCCGCTACCTTGCAGCAGACTGCCACGGAAGCACCTCCCACAAGCGGTTATTGTCCAATTGGCACTATGCATCTCCCCATGCAAACATGAGGAGAGAGGCCGGTGGTCGCGCTGCAAGATGGAACAGTGATGTTTGGATGGCTGTTGCGAGAGGCACCACACCCCTGTTGTGATGGGGCGGCATGGTTACTGTCATGCCACGCTGGGGTGGCATTCGATGATGCTGCAAGGGCTGTGGTGCTGCGAACATGCATCAGTTGTTGCGAGCCTGTCTAGTGATGCTATATTTGCTATCCCCGTTGCTAGGCCGCCGGCGTTGCTTCGTATAGTGTTGTGATAAGCAAAACCAATGCTGCAGGGTACAACTGGTGCTGCAAGGGTGCCCGCGTGCTATGAGACGATCACCAACCATTGCTTGCCGGAAATGCTAGGATGATGAGGTCTACTGAGAGATCCACCACATGCTACTGCAAGGGGACGGTGGGGTGCTGCAAAAAGTTGGGGTTTGTTACAAGCAATGCAGTGTTGGCGATGCAACGAGGCTGCTGTGAGTAGCATGGTTAATGATGTTTAGATGTTGTTATGTCTCACACGGCTGCTTCAAGCGAAGTTGATGGCGATGATACCACGGTCGATGCAACTACTGCGAGTAGTGTTGTTGGCGATGTTGAGACGGCTGGTGCGGCTGCTGCAACACAAAACACGTTGCTACGAGTGGCATTGTTGCATCGGTGCATATGGGAGCTAGGGCCTACGTAGGAATGAGGTAAAGGAGGACATCAAGACAAGGTGCTGCAATTGAGATCCAACGGCCATAGGAACTAGATCTGACAGCTGATGACCCAGGCAATCCTAGGAAAAGATCATTCGACTGAAGCCTAGCAGGCACTTGATTCTAGAAAGTTTCATCAATTTCAACAAATAAAAAGAATCAATATTCAAACCATGTTCAACATTGATTTTGTTTTGAACATGTCATCGAGATGAAGAGGATTGTGGACACAGATCCTGAATCAGACACCAAGTTTTAAAAACATATATAGTTTGGAAAAAACTGTTAAATGAATGGAGAGAAGGTTGAACTGCAAAATTAAGCGAACTCTTTGAATTTTTCGGTTGATAAACAAAATTCCAACGGTTGATAGACCATGTAGTAGTACATCAGGTACGTATCCCTATGCTCCCACAAGAAATTGCTGGTACCAACCTATTTTTTAATGGAATGTCTTGTGGCTCTTTATTGCAAAATCAAATAGTTACACGGTCTATTACAAGAGGCATGATAAAACTAGGAGGATCTCCATCCCAAACTAAGACATAATCTGAATCATAAACATGCCTAGCTATAGTATGAGCCACCTTATTTGCATCCCTCAGGCAGTGTTGGAAAGAAATATTCCCTATCCTCCACTCCATCATAAAGAATTTCGCCCAAATTGCTTCTATTGCATAGTTGGATAAGTTCCATAGAATCAGATTCGACGATATTGGAGAGCATCGCATTTGGTCCACTAAAGCAAGACATTTTTCAAGCACCTGCGCTTCGGTTGTAGCCAGACATAAAACATTGAAAATTCTCTCAGACGCTCCTGCTACAGCTTCACCAGGATAATTGCAAATGACTGCTCCTATTGCACCCCATGGTGGCTTCGTCCATGACATTTCATGTGCATTCATTGCTCGTCTGTCGGAATGGTTGGAGGTGAATGCCTGGATAGCAAACGCTATCCTAGCCGGCGAAGCTAATTGTTGGCCTTTCAAAAGTTCACGCCTTTTCCACTAAATGTACCAGGTGCCCACTGTGAAATTTTCCTTCATGCTGATTTTCCCAAGAATCGACGATGATCAGTGGTTGTTATAAAGGATGTCCTCCGAAATGATGGACCCCGACTTGTTAGTAGAAAGCACTTCTTCAATTATATCATAGATTTTGAAAGACTTCCAAACCTGTCGGGCTCGCTCACAAGCGAAGAGTAAATGCATGATGTTCTCTGCTCTAGCTTTACATACTGGACATTGTGGAGACTCTGAAATATGTCTAGCTACCGACATTGCATAGGCCGGAATTGTTCCATGATGTGTCTTCCAAGTAAAAATATCACTTTGCTGGGAACATACAAAACTTCCATAGAATTTCCCACACCGGGTTCCCTTCGGCCATTCGCTGACCATCTTCCCTTCTCATTCTCGCCCAAATTGATGATCACATTTAGAATAATATGCTAAGCGGACTGAGAAGGTAAACAATCATGTTTTGTTCCATACAATGAAATCTTCCAAAACATAAGCATTCATTGGGATCCTCAAAATTCTTTCTGCATCAATATGTATAAAAGGATCCCTGATTAGGTCATCATCCCAAGATCCCATTAAACGGTTAATTAGCTCATCAACATGTATTAGAAGAACATGGTCTCCTAGTGATTATCTTTCTCGTTGGGCCGGTAGGGATGCAATGATCCTCCATGTATCAATGTGAGTACCTGATCCTACTCTCGAGATATGGCCCCTCTTAAACACTTGCAAACTAGCAACTATGCTCTGCCAGGTGAAAGAAGAGCCCTTCTCTGTTCATACTTTTAGCACATTCCCATTTGGGTAATACATGGCCTGTAAGACACGAGCACACAAAGAATCAGACTTAGTAATAAGATGCCAACTTTGTCTTGCTAGCATTGCTAGATTAGAAGCATGCAGATCTATGAAGAATAAGATGCCAACTTTGTTTTGCTAGCATTGCTAGATTAGAAGCTTGTAGATCTATGAAGCCCATTCCCCCAACTTCTTTGGCACACATAGACTCCACCATGGTGCTCAATGCATATATTTTTGTTCATCATAATTGCCCCACCAAAATAAGACCATTACGACATTCATCTATTTGCAAAGCTTCTTTGGAAATTTTAAAGCTGACATATCAAAAATTAGTATGGATTGAATAACACACTTAAGTAGTGTTTCCTTTGCCCCATGGAAAAAGGCTTTTCTTTCCACCCCTTAATTCACTGAATCATCCTTTCTAACAAGTACATAAAGCTTTGACTTTCATCCAAACCCACAATTTGGGCTTAAAAGAACATTGCACTTTGCATCACTAACTAGTTGTCACAAACTGTCACGATATTGGTCAAGATCTTATCTCAATGAGGTTGCATTAATCAAATCCGTTTTGATAAATATAATGAAATCATCAACAAAAAAAGTAAATGAGAGACTGATGGTGCATTTCTGCACACCTGATCACCTTCAATGCCATAAACCTCCTCCTTTTGAGCCAGAATAACCCTTCTGCACAGATAAGGAGCAAATATGGGGAAAGCGGATCTCCATGTAGGAGTCCCTTGAAGGCACAAAACTTTCAGTTTCTTGATTATTGTATCAGACTCCTCATGGGGATAAGAAAAGTCTGCATTAAAACCTAACTGAAGCATCATCCTTTCTAGAAAGACCCACTCAACATGATTTTAAGCCATATGCATATCCAACTTTACATCACACTAACCCGTCTTGCCAACCTTTGTAACTTTCAATTTATGCATACACCCATAAGCCAACAGAATATTCTCAATTATCAACCTTCGAGGAACAAAAGCACTTTGGACAGTCGAGATTACCTCATCAAGGATTCCTTTCAAATGGAGAGGGATCAGTTTTAAGATAACCTTGTACAAAACATTGCATAAACTGACTGGGCTATATTGGAATTTTTCTAATTTGTGACCACCTTGGGAATAAGTACTATAACAATATCAATCTTTCAGCCGTGTCATCTCCCCAGTTACCTTGATCATCTTTCAGCCGGCTGATCCGGTTCTTGTTCCGCCGAGCCGACGCAAAATTCTGAAAGTACTCCGTTGCCTCCATTGAATTTCTTCAAGTTCTAATAGTTTTTCAATTTCAGCGGCCAGCTCTCTGTGTATGTTAATGTTTTTTTTTCGAAACACGCAAGAGCTTTGCGCTTTATTTCATTAAGGAGAAAGTTTTACAAGTTTCAGGATTACGGAGAACGCAGCTCACCCAATCACCAACCCACACGCTAGCAATCTACGTCTCGCTGTGAGCCTGTGACCCACCGGCCGCAACCTAGCCCGGATCCTATCCTTCTAGTTTGTGAATGTTTCTGACGTTAAGTCTCCCCTAGTGACTTCGTCTAAGGTGGTGTTTGGTTCTCTAGTCTTAAGACTTTTTCTAGTCCTAACTAAAAAGTCCTTAGTTCCTAAAAAGTCCCTCCCTGTTTGTTTTTAGAGACTAAAAAGTCCCTAGTCCCTTTTTAAAGGTTATTAAATAACCATGTTGCCCCTAGTATATAGAAAAATAATAATCAAACAACATCATGGGGTGGCGGGCCAATGGGTGCATGGAGGGGCATTGTTAAAAAAGTCCCAAAAAGTCCCCAAAAGACTCTCCTTGAGAGTCTTCTTCATTTAATCTTAAATGCCTAGTTTAGTCCCTAAAAAGTTCCTCCAATTTGGTAAAAAAGTCTCTAAGAGGGACTTTTTTTAGTCCCAACACAATAAGTCCCTGAAAACAAACACTTCATAAGTCTTTCCGTGCTTTTCTAAGGATACTTTTTGTCCTCTTCAACGCGCTACGACCCCGTCTGTGCAAACGGGAGTGGAACAGGGCTACCAACCTGTTAAGTAGCACGACAGAGCATGGCCAGCTCGCTCTACTAGTACACCATCGAAGAAAACGGAGGCCTTTTCCACAACACCCGGACTTTTCCGTGGAAGAAAGGTGGAAGAAGACGAGACCGGTTAGGCCGCACGACGCGCGCCATGCATCTTCGGTTTTGGCGGGGTCAAAAGTGGCAACCCGACCACGTACACAGGCGGGCGGAGGAGCTGTGTATAAAAGGGGCGGGTAGTGCAGATGCATAGGCACACACCAGCTCCTAGTAGCAGTGGGTGGCACTGGAGAGCAGCAGATACAGACAGGGGGCTAGCTAGCAGCAATGGCCAGGCAGGATGTTGCTTCCATGTTTGCCGTTGCTCTCTTCATCGGAGCATTCGCTTCTGTTCCTACAAGTACGTACATTCTCTCATGCTCTTGTATTTTTCTAGTATCTGCTTTGAATGCATCCAACTACTAGTATATATGAGTGTGGTCACGAGGCAAAGCAAATCCATGGAGCCGTTGAAGAGTTCCTCTCGATCGTCCCAAAGTTTTTAAGAAATTTGAGTGGACACAAACATTTTTGTTCAAAACACCGCAGTGCATGCAGAGGAATCCTTGTAAAAGGATTCCAACGAGATTTTTATAGTATAAATCCTACGAGATTTCGTATCACAAATCAAACATGTGAATTATTTAAGGCGACGCATGTACCACTTGGAGATATCTTAACATGTGTAGTACGATTCAATGGATGGTAGTCTTCCACGTCAACTCCTACGACAGCTAAACGGATGCCACTCTTATCCGCATGCGCGCAGCTGTGCAATCCATCGGCGTGTGCTACGGCGTGATCGCCAACAACCTCCCGCCGGCGAACGAGGTGGTGCAGCTCTACAGGTCCAAGGGCATCACCGGCATGCGCATCTACTTCGCCGACGCCAAGGCCCTCTCCGCGCTCCGTAACTCCGGCATCAGCCTCATCCTCGACGTCGGCAACGACCAGCTCGCCAGCCTCGCCGCCAGCACCTCCAACGCGGCGTCCTGGGTGCAGAAAAACGTCCGGCCATACTACCCGGCCGTGAACATCAAGTACATCGCCGCCGGTAACGAGGTCCAGGGAGGCGCCACCCAGAGCATCGTGCCGGCCATGCGGAACCTCAACGCGGCTCTCTCCGCCGCTGGGCTCGGCGCCATCAAGGTGTCCACCTCCATCCGGTTCGACGAGGTGGCCAAGTCCTTCCCGCCCTCCGAGGGCGTGTTCGCGAATGCCTACATGACGGACGTGGCCCGGCTCCTGGCGAGCACCGGCGCGCCGCTGCTGGCCAACGTGTACCCCTACTTCGCCTACAAGCGCGACCCGCAGAACATCAAGCTCAACTACGCGACGTTCCGGCCAGGACCCACGGTGCGGGACGACAAGAACGGGCTGACCTACACGTGCCTGTTCGACGCGATGGTGGACGCCGTGGTCGCCGCCCTGGAGAAGGCTGGGGCGCCGGCGGTGAGGGTGGTGGTGTCGGAGAGCGGGTGGCCGTCGGCGAGCGGGTTCGCGGCGACGGCGGACAACGCGAGGGCGTACAACCAGGGGCTGATCGACCACGTCGGCGGGGGCACGCCCAAGAGGCGCGGCGCGCTGGAGACGTACATCTTCGGCATGTTCAACGAGAACTTCAAGAGAGGGGAGCTGGTGGAGAAGCACTTCGGGCTGTTCAACCCGGACAAGTCGCCGGCGTACCCCATCCAGTTCAAGTGATCTAGTCTAGTCTAGCTAGCTTACACGTATACGTACCTAGATCTAAATAAGCTGCACGTACGTAGACACGTTTGACACGTACGTACATCGATCCATGGGAGAGGGAAACCCGTTATGAATTCCTGTTCCTACGCGATGCTTCCAGCCATGCCTGCCGATGGACTTACGCATCATCCCGTGCATAACGTGCGCTGGCCTCGACGACGATGAGTCCACTATGCCGGCCACTCCATCGCGCGCTCGCCGTCCGGTTGGATCAAAGGGGTTGCGATCGTACGTCAAGTGACCCATGCTTCTGACTTCCGTTGCGTGCGTGCTCACCCACGTACGTGATAGATCTCACCGTTTCCTTCTCGAATTATTTCGCACGAGCTGACGACGGAACCAACAGCAATCGCGACGACATGAAATTGACGTCTTCGCGAGCTGGTACCGGCATGCGCCGTCTTAATTTGCCATACGTAGCCCGCGTCGGCCACCGGAGCCGAGGTACATAAGAGCATCTAAAGGCACGCACAGCAAATCTGGCCCCTCAAACGCACCGGACACGTCCATGGATAGTGACCGAACAGCCCTTTAATTTTCCTCTTTGCATCCGGATACCTCATAATTTAATACTCAAAACCATACAAAACATGCAAAAAAGAACATATACACACTACGTAGATCAATACACTATTCATCATCGTCAGAGATGTTCATGATCTCCGTGCCCATCTTCGGGTACATGGCCAGCAGTTGCAACTCCAGCTCCTCTGCGTCGGCCTCCACCTCCATTTTGATGAAAAGCGCATCGGTCGCCGCATGTTCTTGCCGGATGAACTGCCCTTTGGCCTCGACAAAGGCCTCTTCCTGGACAAAATGGCATGCTCCTCCGCCATCATCGCCGCTTGGGCGACCTCAAACTCCGCCATAGCGTCCTACATGGTGAAGCCTGCAACCAACGCCGGCTACTCCTCCAGCTCCATCACGTCCTCCTCCTTAGTATCCGCCACCTCCATGGGCACCGGCTGCTGCACCCCTCCCCTCCTCCTCCTCCTCCTTCGGCTCCGGTGAGTCCGGAGGCAGGCCGGCTGCGATTCGGGTGGCACACCTCGCCCAGATCTCTTCCAGCATCCAGCATAAGTGGTCTTCTTCCGTCGGGCCATGGTGGAGATGGACGGTGAGGGAAGAGTGAGGCGGAGAGGGACAGAGATTGTAGCTTGTAGTGGCAGCACGGAGATGGAGGAAGTGGATGTGGCTAGGGCTGGGGGATGTCGTCTCGCTTAAATAGCCGGATGTTGGTCCTCGGGTGGTGAGCCAGAGTGGTGCCACATGGCGTTCACTCCCCACCAGAGAATACACCCGTCGGATCGTTAGGTTTCCGAGTGTTTTCTTGTGGGACCCCAACGTCAGTCCGACGTGGCGGACACAACCGGGTTGTCCCATATCCATCTCGAATTTAGGCTGAATATGAGGGGTGTCGGTCAGCCCGGGCGTTTGAGGCCTATTTCAGGCGCTCATCTAGGTCATTTTTTTACCAGTCAGTCACTGACCATCCGCACTGGGCCATCCGCCCAGGAGTAAAGGGCTGTTTGAGGCACCCGACTGTAGATGCTCTAACGGGAGGGAAGGGTATGGTTGCATGATGCACATACGTTGACAGAGGCTGCATCTGAATAGGGGTAAGGGCATCTTCAACACAGACCCCTAGACCAGACAAAGTGTTCATCCACAAACATGGATACAGGAGGCTCCCATCCAAAAGTGTACCTGAAATGTCTGGACACATTTCAAACCAAATTTGAACAAACCGGATGATCTTTATGAAAACCGGATGATTTTCATTTCAATGAACCGCATTGATGACAGTTTCAAGATATTTCATTAAGCAAAAAGTGGATATGACATTTTTTAACGTTGCAAAAGTTATCCTAGTCTAAATCTTCGCAACGTCCGTATTTCAAGGCCTTGTTGTTCCCCACGTCCAGTTGTGAGCACCGGGAAGTGAAGCTACGGATCTTCATGCACCGGAGAGGGTGCCGGTGCGAGAGATGTTTTTAGGTTGGAACGGGGTGTCAGACGCATACGTGGCCACGGTTCAAAAACCCTCATACCTTCCTCTGGTTTGCATCTAGTTTATGGGAAAACGGACACTCAGACGCATCAGCGCCTAGTACGGCCGCTGGTACGATCGCTTGTGCTCGTACCAAAGGTTGTCTTGTGCTCTGTTTTGGCTGGTGCACCTCCAATTCCTTCCTTCGTCCATACTTCTTGTTTTCACCAAATTGTTGATTTCCTTTAATGTTTAGGCTCTTTAATTTCTTGCAGAAACACAATATACATGGATTTCGGGATCTCTTGCATTCATTAGTCATTAGTAATATATTTTCTTGGGAATTGTGAGATTATCCGGTTTAAACAAATGTATGTGAGTGCAAAAATATCGCTCATCACGTGTCATACCTAATGACGAAGACTCTACCACGAGCAAAACATGAACAATACCGGATAGCCATTTGTTAAAGGAAGTTATGTAAAGTAGATTATTGACTATAGTGCAAGTGTTGACTATTGTGAATACTAGAGAATACCCCGCCCGTTGCTGCGGGAATCGATTGCAATATATTTCAATGATTTGATTGTATAAAGCTTTCATTGTTGATTTAATAATATATGAACTAAAGGTAAATATAAATATTATCTATTGTATTTAATGCTGTGTAGTTAGAAAATATTTTGAATATAAGTGGCATAACATATGGAAAACTTTTTTCATGCATGTTAAGTGGACCTTTTATGAGGTGGCATGTGTAATGAGGTGAAAGGTGTGCATGAGATGAAATAACAATGGTAAATTTTTTCTCATGCATGTAGTGGTGGGCCTTTGATGAGGTGACATGTGTGCATGTTGAGATAAATAGGATAGTGGGGATCAACTTCTTATGTATATAGGATGCCACAGACAAAATAACAAAATGTTACCATGTATTTCCAATTTTATAATTATTGTTTATGTTCTATGCTATAACTGCTATGGTTCTCGAGTCTGCAATAATCACGATGAAGGAAATATGCCCTAGAGGCAATAATAAAGTTGTTATTTTATATTTCCTTATTCATGATAAAGGTTTATTATTCATGCTAGAATTGTATTGATTGGAAACTTAGATACGTGTGTAGATACATAAACAAATACCGTGTCCCTAGTGAGCCTCTACTAGACTAGCTCGTTGATCAAAGATGGTTAAGGTTTCCTAACCATAAACCTGTGTTGTCACTTGATAAAAGGATCACATCATTAGAAGAATGATGTGATGGACAAGACCCATCCGTTAGCTTAGCATTTGATCGTTCATTTTATTGCTATTGCTTTCTTAATGTCAAATACATATTCCTTCGACTATAAGATTATGTAACTCCCGGATATCGGAGAAATGCCTTGTGTGCTATCAAACAACACAACGTAACTGGTTGATTATAAAGATGCTCTACAGGTATCTCGGAAGGTGTTTGTTGAGTTGGCATAGATCGAGATTAGGATTTGTCACTTCGTGTATCGGAGAGGTATCTCTGGGCCCTCTCAGTAATACACATTATAAGAAGCCTTCCAAACAAAGTGACTAAGGAGTTAGTTCCAAGATGTATTACGGAACGAGTAAAGAGACTTGCCAGTTACAAGATTGAACTAGGTACATGACGATCGAATCTCGGGCAAGTAACATACCGATGAAATTACGTACGTTGTCATAAGGTTCAACCGGTAAAGATCTTCATAGAATATGTAGGAACCAATATGGACATCCAGGTTCCACTATTGGTTTATTGATCGGAGGGGTGTCTCGGTCATGTCTACATAGTTCTCGAACCTGTAGGGTCCGCACGCTTAACGTTCGTTGACGATATAGTGTTATATGAGTTATATGATTTGGTGACCGAATGTAGTTCGGAGTCCCGGATGAGATCACTGACATGACGAGGAGCTCTAGAATGGTCCGAAGGTAAAGATTGATATATAGGACGATATAATCCGGACACCAGAAGAGTTTCGGAGTGCACCGTGTAGACATCGGATCACTAGAAGGGGTTCCGGACACCCCCGGGAGGATGATGGGCCTGTTGGGCCATTAGAGGGGAGCACACCAGCCCACAAGGGGATGGCGCAACCCCCTATGGCAGCTGGCCTATGGAAGAAAGGAAGGAGGGGGATTCGGCCTCCCCCTTACTTCCCTCTCCCCCCTTTCCTTTCCCCCTCCGGCATACTTACCAGTAGCAGCCAGGGCAGGAGCCCAAGTAGGATTCGGCCCTACTTGGGGTGCCTCCAGGTTGCTCCCCTCTCCCCCCCATATATATATATATATATATATATATATATATATATATATATATATGTGTGTGTGTGTGTGTGTGTGTGTGTGTGTGGGGGGGGGGGGGGGGGCGCCACACAGAACCACCACAATCTCTTAGCCGTGTGCGGTGCTCCCCTCCATAGTTCCGTTCCTCGGTCATATTTTCGTAGTGCTTAAGCGAAGCCCTGCGGAGATAGCATTACCACCATCATCACCACGCCGTCGTGCTGCCGGAATGCATCCACTACTTCGCTGTCTTGCTGGATCAAGAAGGCGAGGACGTCACCGAGCTGAACGTGTGCTGAACGCGGAGGCGTCATACGTTTGATACTCGATCGGTTGGATCGTGAAGAAGTTCGACTACATCAACCGCGTTACTAAACGCTTCCGCTTACGATCTACGAGGGTACGTAGACACACTCTCCCCTCTTGTTGCTATGCATCTCCATGGATAGATATTGCGTGTGCGTAGAATTTTTTTTGTTTTCCATGCAACGATTCCCAACACACGAGGCTCAGAAAAGAACTCATGTGCACCTGTATAGTAATAATAAACGGTAAATAAATTCCAAGTCTCGCCTTTAAGACTCGCTCAAATGTTACATGATGGTTTTGTATTTCTGATCATAGCATAAATTAAGTGTAATGAAGGATTTTGACAACATTGAGGACACAATATTGGTAGAACGCTTTGTTGAACTGACCAAAGTTGTATGTTATACTATGAGATCCTTTTGTCACGACTTTAGAGTTTATAACACATAGAAATTCAACGTATGCATGATTCCTTAGACCGTGAGAGTATCATGTCACTTCATACTGGACGATGCACTTTAGGGTTCGTCAAATGTCACACGCGTAACATGGTGATTATATCGGCAACTTACAAGTTCATCGAAAACGTATGACAACCCCAAACGTCATGCGTAACAAGGTGATTTTAACGACAACTTACAAGTTCATAAAAACCGTATGACAAGGGACTAGATAGATCAAGAACGAGATTTGCTCCTCCGACGATGGAGTGATATTCTTAGAGTCCTATCATTGTGACGATATCCATCATCATCTGACTAGACACAGCGTGACTTGATCACGTACCGACACACGGGAACAAGAAAATAGAAAAAAAATTGGAACAAGGGAACTAGGATAGTGAACAAGTCGTTGAATCTCGGGGATGCCGATAAATCTCACCTTAGGTTTTGTAAAGTATCGCGACGTAAAAGGAATAGCAGACGGTAACTACATCTTCACCTGATAATCATTTGTGTGGGTATAGGGGTCAACATGTATGTCCACGATTCCGTTGTTAATCATTGAATGGAAGGAAGTTCCGGTCATGACTATGCTGGACCGAATATGCATGGTCACACGCTTTAGAGTCATTGATCTATTGAGTACTAGATAACTTAGGAGCATGAGAGAAATTCATTGAAATAGTTTTAGAGATGTTAAATGTATACATGAGAGGGAACCAGAAGTGTTTCAGAGAGACCAGAAATATTTCAAAGAAAACTGGATTAAACCGGGAGAGTGGAAAAGTTCCGGAGGAGAAATATTTACATATGAGGGCTCCGAAAATTTTCCTGAACCCCCTAGATATTATATGGCGCCGTGGGCCGGCCTCATAGGTAAGGCCTTGGGGTACAGCCACATGGGCCTTTGAGGCCCATTTGGGGGTGGCACGCCTAGCCTTAACGGCCAAGCCAGGCTTCGTGCGGCTAGGCTTGGATGGGCCCCACCCTCCTGGTGCATTGCCACAAGGGGAGGGAACCCCTTCTCCAAGGCAGTGGCCCATCCCCTGCACCTTTATATAGTGGAGGAGCCAACCCTCCTTTATAGACAACTTCCAAGTGTAAGGGATGTCCCCCTCTCTCGTTCTCCTCAAAATAATTTCGCAGTGTCATAACGCTGCTCCTCCCTCTTCTAGTTTTCTGTTGACGTCTAGTAACTTTGTACGACATAACGCTGCCGGATCACTGACATAAGCTTCCCTTTCCATGGCTTTAAACTAGTGGCGATCTTGTCCAAAATAGGCTGACAGTCAATTTTCCTGGGCTTTCTGTAGCCGAGGGGAAGCCAAGGTACTTGCACGGAAGGGAGCCCAGCTACATCGAGCCCATTGCAGCTAATAGGGTAAGCCACTGTTGGGAGTTATACTCTCCACTTTTTTTGGCAGGAGTTATATGAAGAGAATAGGTGTTGAGACGGTCAAACTAGTGTGCTTGGGAATATGAGTAGTCTAAAAATGCAACCCAGGCTTAAATGACAGCTGCCTTCATAACTTTTGGCCCGTGTGTGCCCTTCCAGTCCCTGGACGCTTTCTCTTCTCCATAAGTAAGACCACCGGACGAGTATTCCCTTGCACGTTCTTCTACAGCCTCCAGCACCGCGGTGAGCTTCTTCTACCTGCTTGCAGTTTATTCATGTCTTTCCTTCTTCCACACACCTGCATGGAGCAGCAGTAATTTGTTTTTAGTTTTATTGTTTTTTGCTTTCATTTTATTTCTGCTGAATTTCAGAGACCGGTAGGATATACAAAGAAGATATATTGTGTTACCATGATAGGAATTTCATAAAACTGAATGTTCTGTGGTTGCTAACCATTAGGGTTTTTCCTCTTTTTTAATAGATATCAGTGATTGATTTAGATCTGCATTTTATCCCCTAGTAACATCGAAAATAATGGAATTGGAGCCTAGTGATCAATAGATCCAGTAAGAAAATCACTGCCTCCTATGACAGATCTGCATTTTTTGCAAATTTTCAAGTATACATGGTAAGTTGGTAACCATGGTTCGACAGGACCAGCTCTGATCGATCAGACTGTTCATCTTTGTTCGTCATGTACAGCAGGAAGCAGAGGAGACAGTGTCGGAGCAAGGGCAGCAGAATTTGTTTGTTTTTTATCTTGGTTGTTTGGCTTTCTTTTTATTTCTGCTAAATTTTGGAAACTGATATGAATGCAGTATAAGACAGTCATGATGTACAATGATAGGAACTTCAGAAACTGACTGGTCTATGGTTGTTAATCATCAGTATTTTATTTATTTTTTATACAGATACCAGTGATTTATTTAGATCTGCACGTACCCACCTTGTAACATCACAAAGGGATCCTAGTGATCAACAGATCCAGTCAGAAAAATATTGCATGCATCAGAAAGATCAAGGCAGAGCTTCTTCTGCCAAGTTGCTCTCTTGCTTGCGATCTACCAATGTCTTTTCTTCTAACACACCTTCATAGATCAGCAGTATTTGTAATTTTATTTTATTTCTGTTTTATTTTCTTTTTACACGATAATCAAAACAGATTTTCATGGCAGCATTAGTTATGTGTAGTGTTTGCAGCATTTTGTTGCTTCTGTTATTTGTAAACAAAGAAAGTCGATGCTTACCCTTAAAAGAGTTTAGGGCATAGTTATGAATCTTGAGTGATTTTAGGGTATTACTAGTTGCACAAACAAAAATTTGAATAGTGCCACCTGACATAGTACACGATTCATTTTACAGGACGTATCCAAGATGAGCAACCATTGCGAATGCTGTGAGAGGATGATAAGATTCATCAGGAAAACATGCTGTGAGAGGATGAAGGCTGCCTCTGATGTTAAAACAACAAGCAGTCGCTATGTTGGTAATTCAAGCAGTTCTCATGATGGTGCTACTCAGTCGTCAGCAGGGGAAGGTTCAGATTCAGATGGAAGCCAGAAGGAAAGGTCGTACTGTTACACAAAATCAGCAAAGATGCCTGCAATATCTTCTTCTGAAGAATTCTCAGGTTATAAGTTGTGTCCTCAGATTATTCAATTATCCTCCAGCACATGTTCTCTTACCGTTGATCCTTTTTTTACAGCCGGAGACAGTCTATCTGTAGACAATTGTATGGAGTCAGATGATCTGCAAATGGATTCGGATGACTATGTCTTATCACCACGGTGCTATCTTACAGAAGCAGAGAAGTTGAAAATACATGCACTTGTAGAGAAAATTCAATCTGAAATCCCGGTGCTTGTTGTACGGATGAAGAAGACAAATGTAACCATTGGCGATCTGGTACGCCAGTTTTATCATCCGCATTTCTTATGAACTGCTCAGTGTCTGTTGCTACTCACAGTTTCTAGTTATAATACTATTTGGGAAAGACGGTGTTCTGGTTTTGCAACATTATATATATACAGTTGTTACGTCATCAGTTGAAGCCATGTGTATGGCAACAATTTAGCATTTATGAGTCATAAAGTATTGAGTACTTCGGCTGTCAAATAAAACAGCTCAACATTATCACCAACACATTCTATTCCTTTTTCAATTAGGTAATATATAAGGATTACGCGCTCAAGTACTTCCCATGTGAAGCTACAAATATCATACTCCAGCTGCCTAGTAATAACAAGGAATGGAAGTGCAGATTGTATGTCAGGAAATCAGGCTTGCCTAATAATGCAGGTCGGCGCAACCTTTATTTTGGCAAATTTGTCCGTGACAACTGTGTTCAAGAGGGAGATATCTGCCTCTTTCAGCCAACATCAAAGGTTAAGGAAGAAAGCTTCAGAGTAATTGTCCGTCTGCTTCGGCAAGAGGGCATTCATCGTTCCCCTGGTGGAAGAGCAGGTATGGCACACACGGCTACTGACAGAAGGACATGCACAAAGATGGCGTTAACAGCCCGTGTTAAGGAGGAACCAGCTACCGATGGTATGGCACACATGGCACATAAGACATCACAGATGCTAACATTTATGCGTCACATTTTTTTGCGAATATAAATGAAAGATTGTGTTCATCATTTCAGCCTGATTCATTTGAAAGCCTATTCAGGTGAAGATACGTCATCTTTGGGATCTGAAGAGGATGGAGACAATTCTGAGGGAGCTTCTGAGACCCCCTTCATACTGCCACGGAGAGCCTCTGTAACGCCAGCACTGGAGCAGAAAGTGCGGGAGAAAGTAGAAGCCATTGAGTCGACAGTACCAGTTTACGTCGCGATCCTGAATAGGTCCAATGTTCGTTATGACAATTTCACCACCTTCCTAGTAAGTTCAAAAGAAAACAACTTATTTGTGGCCTATGAGTTCCTCAATTGCAACTATGTCCTTAGATTACATAGACATGCACAAATTTCTCTAGTATATCTGTATCTGCGTTACTAACATCCTCCCTGATTATGCATATAAAAGACATTTGGCGCGAAGTACGCGTCAAGGTATCTCAACAAGAATTATGGTGCTGCGCATCACGGAAAGAAGAACATGATCAGTTTGGTGCTTCAGCGGGAGGGGAAGAGCAGGACATGGAACACGGAGCTGCGACGCAGGGTGGATCGGACATCGATCCTCAAAGGATGGGCGTCTTTCGCCCGTAGCAACCGCCTGCGGGAGGGCGACCTCTGCCTCTTCAAGCTAATGGAGAGCGTGGAGCCGCTGAAGATGATGGTTTACATCATTCGCCGAGAGAAGTTCTTAGCTTGTTGCATGGCTAGTCTCTTATCTAGAATCTGGGAGTGGAAAAGCTTTGTGACGTATGTGCAAACTGGGTCGGAGAGGAAGCAACTTGTTTATTTATCTACCGTCAGAGGTTACCTCAGTATCTTATTCGTTCTGTTAGCGTTTTTGTTATCTAGAGCAACTTTGGATCCATTTCCAAAAAGAGCAACTTTGGATCGTCAAGTTGGAACAACTTATTATGTGCTGCTGATATTTCTGTCAGCGCTTCAACTTATTATGTGTTGCTGAGGTTAGAGGTCATAAGTTTTTGCATGGTTGTTGTATTTTCACTTGACTCGCGAGAGGGTCAAGGCCTCTTTGGGTCACTGAGGGCCAACAAAAATACAAGTGCATCAACTCAGTAAGAATTTGGCTACCCCTATTCTCCGTGATACAAATTCATTTTGGCAGCTATAGAAATATAGGCGCGCCTCCCGTTGTCGAAGGCCCAGATCTGAGAGGACGGTTGCATTTGGCGCAGATCGTTGCCTTCTCGAGCTGGCGGCTCTGCCATGGGGAGGCTCTGTTGGCCATCACAGGGAGCTCCTTTGCGGTGTGGTTGCTGCTTCCGGGAAGAGGATGAGAGGTGCTCACCCTCCTTCCCTTATGCTCGGATGTCTAGGCCCCAACAAATCCATCTCGGCGAGGTGATAGAACATGTTCAAATCCGAGCATGGTGTCGCGCATCCCTTGTGTTGTCGGTCACCACATCCCACTTAGTCCCAACGCAAATTGATGGGCAATAGCTGACAGCCCACTGCAAGTTGTATGGGTTACATGGATATAAGTGGGATCCCACTTACAAATACATGGCGTGCGTGCTCTACTAGCAAAGCTAGCTACCTGCTATGTGTGCGTGCTCTACTAGCTCTCTTTGCCTATCGAATCCATGGCGTTCAATCACGATGAGATGCCTCACGGTTCCAATGCAGGCAACGATGATGGCCTGGTGATGATCAAGACGTCGTCGTACAACAAGGATGAGGCAGCACTGATGGTGCACGCGGTGACGGTGGTGGACCAATGGTGGACCTGAACGCCACCTCGTCGATGGTTGCCTGGGAAGGGGTGGACCTGGTGGTGGTGCTGGACATGAGCGACTGCATGCAGGGCGACAAGCTGCGTAGCATGAAGAGGGCGACACAGTTCACGATCATGTCGACCCCTCTAACTTGTGTCCTTTTCCCACTCCGCCACCAGGAACTGCCCGCTACGCTCCTTCACCAAGTTCATCCAGTCCGACCTCAAGGCCATCATCCACGTACGGCCTCTTCGCCAGTGGCGGGACCAAGATCAAGTCCGGCTTGGACACCGGTCTGGCCGCGCCACCGCAAAGCCCGCACGCCCAACATCTTCCTCATGTCCGATGGCCAGCAGAGTGCCGCCAGGCAAGCCGATCCCGGCAAGGTCGCCATATACACCCTTGGCTTAAGTAGGGACACCGACCACACCCTGCTCAATGACGTCACCGGGATGTCCCCCGTCGGTGGCCTCCTCGCGGTGGTGGCGCAAGAAGTGCAGCTCATGCTGACGCCCAAGACGGACAACCCCTGAAACCTTTTTTTTATTAGAGGGGCCACACGGCCCCCATTTTTCATTACGAAAATGGAGTCACAGCATACGAATCAAGTTTCATACAGACTTAAGGGCTAGTTCTTTTGCTGGCTTTTTTGGGCTTCGAGAATAAGTTGCCCCCTACCCAGTTTATTCTAGAAACCGAACCAAATTATTTCTTTTAGAAGCTTACTAGTCAATTCTTAACTATTAGGCTTCTAAAAAAATAATTTTGGTTGGGCTTCTAGAATAAGCTGGGTAAGGGGTAGCTTATTTCAGCTTATTCTAGAAGCTAGCAAAAGAATTGGCCCTAACTCTTTCGATGCCTAACATATGCATCATGAAAAAAAAAACTACTTCTACATCTTGAGGCACTTCATCTGCACCTACAGGATGCTACAACAACTTGAAGCTCATCAACATCTTGAAGCTCATCAACAAAAAAGCTACATTTTTGCATCAGGTGAAAATAACTCACAACAACCTGAGATACCAAACTCTGCACCTACAGGGTGCTATAGCAAAAGAACGAGAGAGATCATCACAAAAGCTACATCTATCACCACTTGATCAACAGAGCCTCCGTACAGCAGGCCCCCAGCCGTAAGCACGCTTGAAGACATCCCTCGCTATCTGGGCCAACCTCTTGGTCACTTCCTTAAGAGTTTTTTGCACTCCTCTTTTCTGTAGCACACCCCATGAATCCAACACAGAACATAAGGAGAAGATAATATCAGTAGAATCTTTAGGTAAAGAACTTTGAAAGCAAGATTTATTTTTTGTTTTCCAGATCGACCATAATAAAGCAGCCGTACCAATAGCTATAACCACTCTATCTTTCCCAATATACTCAGGAAGCCAATTCTAGCAAAAGTCAAAGAATGACAGGGGTGTTTGGGGATTTTCCAAAGCACTCCAACTACATTCCAAAGAAACCGAGCAAAAGAGCAAGTGAAAAATAGATGGTCAATACATTCATTGGCATCACAAAATTCACATTTGTTGATGCCTTTCCAGCCTTTTTTACACAAATTGTCCTTGGTCAGGATCCTCCCTTTGATAACTAACCAAATAAAAGCCTTAATTTTTAAAGGTACCTTCAGTTTCCACAGAAACTTAAAAGGGAACACTACTCTCCTGGCAATAATATATTGATAAAGAGATTTAACAGAGAACTGGCCAGAGCTGGTCAAAAGCCATTTGACTTTGTCAGGTTCCTCACTCAGAACAACCTGACTGCACATATCTAGAAGTTTATTCCACATATCCAATGTCTCCCCATATAAACATCTCCTAAATCTAATGCAGTTAATCTTGTTCAAATACTTTAGCAACCGTAATGTTTTGATGGAAAGTAAGTTTGTACAAGCAAGGAAAAAGTTGACAGAGAGGCTTGTTGTGGATCCAAGCATCTTCCCAAAATCTAGTTTTACACCCATCTCCAACAATTCTCTGACAACAGTTGTAAAATATATCTTTAACACTCATGATACCATTCCAGAAATGAGAGTTGGCAGAAGATGGCTCACATTGAGACAAAGTTTTCCTCTTCAAATACTTTGCTCTAATCATCTCCTGCCAATCCCCATCTTCATTCTCAAGTCTCCAGAGCCATTTACACAAAAGACTAATATTCTTGATATCCAGATTAGTAACACCCAACCCCCCTTGGTCTCTAGGTTGACAGACATCAAGCCAGTTAACTAAATGAAACTTCCTAACCCCCTCTTTCTCTTGCCAAAGCACCCGAGCACGAAAGAAGTCGATTCTTTTGCCTACTCCCTTTGGTAGACGGAAAAAGTTAAGTAAATGACTAATGACGTTACTCAAGCAAGTTTCAGTACGGATAAGCCTACAACCCCTGGAACCTAGACACCATGATCGTGCTCGTCCTCCTGCCTTGGGGGCTCGCATCCCGCATGGCATTTTTTTCAATGTTTAGCGGGGCAAACCGCAATAATGGGTTCGTGGGCTAAATGGGACAATCCGATTAATTTTTGGGGGGTCCAATAGGAGCCCACTAAAGCAGTTTAAGTGGGATGAGCTGATTAGTACCAATTAATCCCACTTCCACCTGCAACCTGAGTCATGGTTAGGCCGAAAACATGTTTTAGAGCCTATGCACCCGGGTACTCCTTATCCAACCACTCATTCCTGCATTATGATTCGTGCAAATAATTTTTTCTTTTTTGTTTCTCTCATATAGAACATGTATTTGTACTTCAACTTTGCAGCACAACAAAGCTTTCTATGTAGAATGTGGGATAAAACTTACAGATTTTTTGGTCCAACATAAATATACAAAATGAGATTTGTTTGATTAAAAAATCTTATTTTTCATATTTATGTCGGACAAAAAAATCTGAAAGTTTTATCTCACATTCTAGTTACAAAGTTATGTTGTACTGCAAAGTTTGAAGTTCAAGACATGTTTTATATGAGAGGAAAAAAAAGAGAAAATTCCATGTAATAAGGTAGTTGTGTAGCACAGATCTCAAAGCAACATTGGAGTGCTAGGATAGTGAGGCCCGGGTGCATAAGCTCACAAAATCTGCATTCATGGTTAGGCTCCCTGGATGCGAAGGCAGTGACCCTGGATACCGGTAGATGGTCTTGGCAAGGCGGCTGCTAGTGGTGGTGGCCAAGCCCTGATCCAGTTCAATCATGGTGAGTAGCCCCTTTGTGGTGGGCTCGACAGTTAGAGTTCATCGGTTATGGGTGAGGGAGGTGTTGAGAGAAAGCTCTGCGCTTTGGCACTGGTGGCGACAATGTTGTTTCGCGTCCTCGTTGTTTGCACTTTCATGGCTCTCCTCCTTCCCTTTTGTTAGTGCTTCAGGTGAAAACCCATGTCAATGGGCTCAGCGGTGGCGGCACATTGCGTCACTGGTGAGTGCATATCTCTAGTCTGAGTGGTGGCTTTAGGTTGGCTTTGAGTATGGTTTTCATTTTCTCATAGCCGACGCTAGCTTAGCGATCTCGTTTTCGCCAGTTCGCTCGGTCCTTTCAGCTTGCCGGTATGATCGGTGCTCCACGACCCGGGGTAGGGGGCCACTCTAGCAGCAATTTGGTGGGACTGTAGCGTAGTCTGCTATTCTTACTCAGGAGTTGCGAGTTTGTTGGTCGCCGGTTGCATTGGTCGCTTCTAGTTGTGTTCTGATCACTCATGTGCTTTTGCTAGACGCTAACCTGGTTACTTCGAACAACTCTGTGCCTTGACGATGTTGTTCATCTTGTGTAGTCTAGGTTTCTTCGAACAATTCTGTATGAGGGGTTAGCTTACTATCTTGTATCTTTCTATCGGTTAGATTTTTTCCAGGAAAACTATCAATCAAGTAATCAAACATCAAGGCAATACAAAGAACAATATAAGTAACAGTCATTGTCCCTCCCTCGTCGGAACCGGACAAAACTAACGACGGCTACAAGCATTATAGCGAGCCGAAGGCGCACCACAGTCGTTGTACTTTCTTCACCGGAGCCGGACAAACCTTGTTTTAGTAGACAGTTGGATTGTCATTGTGCTAAGGCCCCAAAGAACCGGTGCACTAGAATATCAATCATTGTCGATGAAGAGAAGCATAGATTGAAAGGATCCAACATGAACATACAGGAATGAAGACTTGATCCAAGCAAATCCACTGAGGACAAAAACCGACTAAATCTTGCGTGATTCGTCAAAGACACACCTCCACATGTCCATCAGGACGGGGGCTAGGCGAAGAGAAACTTATTTCATCTTTAGAAAGTCGTTGCACCCACCTTGCCTCCGCGTCTTTCTATGCAGGACATAAATCCTAAATAAAAATAATAAGAAAAACAAAGTAGAAGCCCTTTGACCGGCAAAGGCCGGGATCCACCGTGCCTCCATGGCCTTAAAGCTATATACGTACAGTTATTTATAAAGCGGAGTGGATTTCTATTTTAAATGACAAATTCATTTGTAGATCTTGTTGTAAGAATTATGATACTTCTTCCGTATGTTCTACGTTCCAAACAGGTCGTGAATTATTTGTCTCAAGAAGAATTTCTCTTGGTACATGGGTGCAATTCATTCTGGAAGGCTGGAAGCCATGAACAGGATGCACTCGTCGTATGTACAGAATACTGTGTAGACCCATGAACGTACGAACCATCATAGAACTGGCGCTGTCGATCCCTCACTGTAGTGTTCCCAAGTCCAATGGGAATAGGGGACACCCACGTGGCCACGTAGATGTACTGTCTGAACCACTCAAACTATGGTGTGTTCTACTAGTGACCTGACAAAAGAACGAATTTGGCACATTGTGTGGAAAGCCACTACGGTACAAGCCACCGTTCCAACCCATTCCATACCGGATGTATATCGTTCCACGTAAGTACATATTGGTCAAGGTACGCAGCATATATATCCCTAACCGTAGGCATACGCGTGCAATAAATTAGGCAACGGGAAGTGGAGATACGTCAGAAGAAACAAACTAGTCACTGCTGGGAGGCGAGGATTTCCATGGAAAGTATGCAGAAAACAAAAGCTATTTTGTTTTTCTAGACGAAAAAATGGGGGCATATAGAATCGTACTAGACGCTTTAGGTGTACTAGTGTACTGAGTATGGATAAGCCATGTACTCCCTTCGTCCCGTAATGTAAGACGTTTTTCTACACTAGTGTAGTATCAAAAAGCGTCTTACATTATGGGACGGAGGGAGTACTTTTTTGTAATAACCCTATTTTGGCTAAATAAGTGTGGTTTTATATGAGTTTCACAAGAATTAGTGAGTTACCCATATTGTTGACCATAGTTTGCAAAACATATTTTGAAAAAAATGATGTTTTTTACAAAGTGTTTTCTCTGAATAGAAATACATTATGTTTTAAACAAGTTCAACAAATACTTGTTGGTTTCAGTACATTTCTTTAAAGAAAATATTTATTTCACATGGATTATGTAAATGCTTGAGCATTTCTCAAAGTTGGTTAACGTTTGCATGGTTTTCATAGACGTTTCAAACTGGTCATAGATTTCTAATACAAATTTCACATAGGTCTTGTTCATGTTTCTCAGGGTCATCTGAGAGAAACTCGAACCACTATGAAACTCCATTGTAACTCATGAAAGCTTGATGAAACCATTAAACAATACATAGTTCCTTGTTTTGTGAAACCTATTATGATATAAGAAAAACAACACTGATCATTAAACCTATTATAAAAAGATATAAAACCAATTAGGAAAGAGATAAAAAAAGACTTTATGAAACCATTAAACAACACATAATTAATTAAGCCTATTATAAAACCTACATGAATAAAACATGAAATATATATATAAAACCAAAGACTGATCATGTGCAACATTCAGTGGTCCATGTAATCGTTGGATCACACTTGATTCAAGCGTCGACACACATGTTCGCCACTTCCGGTGCAAATCAAGTGCCCCAACACCTTATCTCAGAAAATTCCGTTGTTAACTTCCCCCATCCCTTCCCCTTCCTCTCCGAACTCTGTCGACGCCTCTCTGTCTTCCATCAAAATTGTCCAGCCCGCTTCGAAGCCATTGGTGCACTGCTATGAGACCGTCAAGGCGGTGCTACATTCCACTCTCCTTCGCCACCTTTAGATCTCGTTAGCAAGTGCTTCCCCCTACCTTGTAGTGGGCTGTCATGGAAGCGCCTCCCCTAAGCGGTTGTTGTTCAATTGGCAACATGCATCTCCCGAGCAAACATGAGGAGAGAGGCCAGTGGTCTCCGTGGGGAGACTGGACGGTGATGCTTGGACCGCAGCTGCGAATGGCACCACACCGCTGTTGAGACAGGGTTGCAACATTACTACGAGCTATGATGTCGCAAGGGCTGCGGTGCTGAGAACATGCATCCATTTCTGCGAGCCTGTCTAGTGATAATATAACCATTGTTGTGAGCCCGTCGCGTTCCAAATAATATTGCGATAGATAGAGTCGGTGCTCTAAGGGCGCAATATAGCTTCAAGGTACCGTTGGTGCCGCAAGCCACTACTGCGAGGGTGTCAGCATGCTACAAGACGACCAACGGTCGTTGCTCGCCGGAGTTGCAGGGACGATGAGGTCCATTGTGAGCGAATCCATATATTACTGCAAGGGGAAGATAGGGCTGCTGCAAAACTGGCGTTTGTTCCAACAAATGCACAACCGACAATATTCTGAGGACGCGTTCCGTTGTTGGTTATGCGGCGAAGCAGCTAGGAGCGGCAAAGTCAACAATATTAGGATGTTGTGATGGCTCGTGCAGCTGCTTCAAGCGGAGTTGTTGGCGATGATGCTACGGTCGACACGATTGCCGCGAGCAACGTTGTTGGCAATGTTGAGACGACCGGCATGGCGTTGCGGTACGGAAAACACGATGCTACAAGCGGTATTATTGTGTGGGTGTGAGGTGGCTACCCAGGCATGCGGTGAGGGTGGACAACGAGACGAGGTGCTGCAATTTGGATCCAACGGCCATAGGAACTAGATCCAACAGCTGACGACCCGGTTGATCCCATGCAAGGAGAGTCGGCTGAAGCCTAGTGGGTTCCTGATTCTAGAAAGTTCCATAACTATTTCATTCAAGTTCCATAAATCCAAACATCTGCTGGGAATCGACGCGACTTCCTCGCTTGGTTCCTGGAGAAGAACGGGATCTTTATTGTAAGAAGTGCATATCGGCTGGCTGCGACCAAGCATGACGAGTCTTTAGTTGGTGGTGCATCTAGCTGCCAGCCAGACGGTGAGCGTTCTCTCTTGAGCTATATTTAGCGCGCACAAGTGCCACTGAAGATGCGTGTAATGGCGTGGAAAGCAACGACCGGTGGGCTCGCCACGAACCAGTGCATGGTATATAAGTACCCTCCGTTCCAAATTATTTGTCTTAGATTTATCTAGATACGAAGGTATCTAGCACTAAAATGAATCTAGATACATCCGTATCTAGACAAATCCAAGACAAGTAATTCGGAACGGAGGGAGTATATCCAAACGACTTGCATGTCTGGTGTGTGCGCGTGGAAGTGGAAGGAAGCTTCCATGCACTTTTTTCACGCAGCCATGCACGGGTCCTCTGGGAATCCATAAGAGAAATTTGGCTGCTCCGGCCAAATGAACTAGTCCCTTCTCCGTTTCTAAATATAATTTTTTAAGAAATTTCACTATAGACTATATGCAAAATAAAATAAATGAATCTATACTTTAAAAGGCGTCTATATACATTCAAATGTAGTCTAAAATCTATAAAAAAGACTTATATTTAAGAAAGGATGCAGTACTAGTCAATAGTGGAAAAGAATAGATTCTTATTTTCACAAAAAAGAAGAAAATAATGGATTCTTCATCTACTTGTTGCTCTCACAGTTGCACTGATCAAGTAGGTGATATGGTCATCATTTTAGTTTCGCGCATTTGGAACTTGGGCACAGTTGGTGCATGGTAAGGGCATCTTCAACCGCGCCCCCAACAGGCCTCCCCAGGCCACTTTTTCGGCGCCCGCGCCGAAAAAACGGCCTAGTCGCGCCCCCAGGACGCCGAAAATCGCCGGTTCGGACCTTTTTTTCGCTCGGCGGTCACAGGCCGAACCCGGCGCGCTGGGGAGCCGTTGGGGGCTCCGGCGCTAGGGAAAAGCACGCCTGGCCCACACCGACAGGGGAAAAGTCAAGGTTTTCTTCCCCCGACTCACCTCGCACCCCCCGCGCCCTCGGCCACCACTAGCTATATCCTGGCGACGGCCGCCGCCCTACTCCGCTAGATAGCCATTCCCCGCCGGAAAATAACAGCGCTTCGCCGCGGCAGCCCCTCCCACAGCAGCTGGGCGTTTCCGGCCGCCGTTTCCGACCGCGGAGGCGCGGTTTAACGGCGGGTACACGCCCACCGAGCGCAAGGTGTTCGGCGTTTTGCCTGTCTCGGCGATGGACTCGGATGAGGAGGAAGAGCTTGCCGCGCTGCTGGAGGAGGAAGCCGCGGCCGACGTCCAGGAAGAAGAGCATCTGATGGTGCTCGCCGCCCTCGCCCAGCTGCTGGCGAGCAATGAAAAGCCGCGGCGAGGTGGCTCGGCGCCGGGACGGGTGAAAGCAAAGAACCGGCATCGTCTGCAAGGCTACTGCATGCTCTACTCCGACTACTTCCCCGATGCTCCACTTCATGGCGAGAGAACATTTCGGCGCCGTTATCGGATGAGCCGAAAGCTCTTCCTCAGGATTGTGAATTCCATCCGGGAGTTCGACAACTACTTCAAGTGCAAGATGGATTGCACTGGCGCTCTTGGATTCACCTCCATCCAGAAGTGCACGACAGCGATGAGGATGCTTGCATATGGAGCTCCCAGTGATTCACTCGACGACTATGGGCGCATGGCCGAGTCCACCAGCATAGAGTGTTTCTACATGTTCTGTCGGGCAGTGGTGGCAGTGCTCTCCTATTTTTGCCAAGCTCGTTGAGGGCCATTCTCCTCCGGTGAACTTTGAGATCAATGGGCACCAATACAACAAGGGGTACTACCTAGCAGATGGCATCTATCGGAGATGGTCGACATTTGTGAAGACGATCTCAAACCCTGTGCCAGGAGGCAAGAACGCCTGGTTTGCGGAAGTTCAGGAGGCTTGCCGGAAGGATGTCGAGCGGGCATTTGGTGTGCTCCAATCTCGATTCGTTGTTGTTCGGTACCCCGCTCAGACCTGGTCGAAAGATCAAATATGGGAGATCATGACTTGTTGTGTCATCTTGCACAACATGATCATCGAGAGCGAGCAAGAAGACCCAGTGTTTGACACTGAACCATACTACAGGCAGGGTCCTCTAGCCGAAGTTGATCACCAGCTACCGGCAACTTGGACTGGCTATCTCAGTATGCGTCAGGAGATCCGAGACCCACAAGTGCATCATCAACTGCAGAAAGATCTGATTGAGCACCTATGGAGGCTCAAGGGGGACGCCGTGTGATGAAATACGAGTTTTTATTTGTTGAACTATATAATTTGTATTGAACTATTTGTTGTTGTACTATTTTATTGAAGTATTTGATTTTTCTGTGATGAAATATGTGATAAGAAATAATTGTGTTGATAATTGAACGCCGAGACATGGCGAAACCACGCCAAATATGAGCCTATTCTCGTCCATATGGGCCGTTTATTCGCCGAAATTGGGCTGCAAAGTGGGCCAATTTCGGCGCCTGGGAGCGACGACTGGGTGCAAAACCGCCCCCAACGCCGAGTGTATCGCCGGCTCGCCCCTAGGGGGTGATTTTTATGCGTCCTGGGGGGGGGGGGGGGGGGGGGGGGGGCAACGGCACGACAACTCCTTGGCGACGGCACGACAACTGCAGGTATGGTGTTGAGAAGTCAGGTTGGTTTGATGGTCTTTGCGACATATCGGTACCTCTTAACTGTAATGAGGATCTTGAGGCAGGGATCCATGTGCTGATGCAAGGTATGGCTCTAGCTATGCATCATAGGGAGCTGCCAGTAATTGTTCAATCAGATTCTTATGAGGCGGTCTCCATCTTTACGAATGATAACCTGTTGTGGTCTGCTTATGTGCTCCTGGCCACTGGGATTAAGTCTCAGTTGTAGGAGAGGGAGTTTATTCGGATCGGAATGGGGTAGGAGATCGTCTAGCTAATTACATTCGTACTTATGGAATAAAACTTCCATTTCCCTAAAAACAAATCAACAAATGAAAAATAAATAAATATTCAAAACATGTTCAATATTGATTGTGTTTCGAAGATGGCATCGAGACGAATAGCATGGTTGACACGGATCCCGAATCAGACACCCTGTTTTGAAAAATATATATCATTTTCATAGTTTGTACAAAATGTTAAATGCACGGATTAAATTAGGGACTGTCTATTTAGCATTTGACTGTTTTTACAATTGGAAAACATTCAAATGTCCTAACTAATAAGCAGATGTCACCTGTATTTCAAATAAAATGGGCCAGGAAATAAACCCGAATCAATTAAACCTGGACCACAACCTGGTCCAGAGCGACACCAGATCCAGAACCTCATAGCCGGGGGGGGGGGGGGGGGGGGGGGGTACATGGAGAGGAGGAAGGAGGAGGAACAACGGCCAAAAATTGGAGGAGATCACCAGACAATCTACAGGTCAGGAACACTCTTAAATCCTACTCCAAATCTTTACCCTCTTCACCAGCTTCACCAATTCCTCATCCCATTCACCCCGCTTCATCAAGAAACATCAGAGAAACTAGTTACAAAGAAATTAGAGAGACAACAGGAGACTCTGGAATGTGTGATCACTAGCAATTATAGAACTCTGGAATTACAGAAAATTTGCTGTCTTATGTCAAAAATTACAATAGCAAAGGCATGGAAATTACACTGTAAATCCTGATAGCTGAAAATTAAAGTGCAAACTCTGAAAAGACACACAGTAGATTTCCACTGTAAATACAAAGGAAATGACACTGCAAGTTCCCAGGGATTTACCCTTGTATAACCGATGAATTTACACTGTAAACACCCACGAATTACATTGTAAATCCCCTAGAATTACACTATTATTCCCAGGTATTAAACTCGTAAATACACCGTAAAATCAGATGTAAAATCCACTGTGATCTATCTAAAAAATACTCTGTAAGTCCTACAACAATTACAGTGCTGAAGCATTCAAATTACAGTGTAAATCTGCAGTATATTACAGTGTAAGCCACACAATTCAAATGTAAAATCCACTGTAATGTATCTGACAAATACTGCAAGCCCTACAACAATTACAGGGTAAAACTCTTGTAAATGACAGTGCAAGTCCTACAACAATTACAGTGCCCAACCACATTACAGTGTATAACTCTGGTATATTACAGTGTAAGCCTTAGAACAATACAAAGGTAAATTCACTGTAATCTATCTGACAAATACAATGTAACCCTAGAAACAATTACAGTTCTGAAGCATATAAATTACAGAGAAAATATGGGGTATAACACAGTGAAAAAAGCAAAGTAATATATCTGACAAAATACTATGTAAGCTATACAACAATTACAGAGCTGAAGCATTGAAATTACAATGTAAAACTGCGGTATATTACGCTGTAAGCCGTGCAATTCAAAGGTATCCACTGTATGAAAAATACAAATTACAGTGCTCAATCATACAAATTACAGTGTAAAACTCTGATACATTATAGTGTAGGCCCTACAAAAATTAACTGACAAATACAGTGTAACCCTACAAACAATTACAATACTAAATCATATATATTACAGAGAAAATCAGGAGGAAATTACTGTGATCAAGCATAAAAATTACACGATAAATCTGGGGTTAGTAAAATTACAGGGCAATTTAAGGCATATTACAGTAGAATCCTACCCTATATTACAATGTAAATCAAAGTTAAATTCCACTGTATTACGATTCAAGGGCATGCCAAATGAAGAGAAGCAATTTAAGCGCACCATACTACTGCTGGCATGACAGTACAACACATGCACATGCACATGACGAGCCAGACGAATCCCAAACCTAAAAATACCACCAACAAGCAACCTACAGCAGATGGTAGAACTACACATGCACAACATGTGCCAGACTAATCAAATATCCCAACAACGCATCAAAAACACAACTACCAACAATCAACAGCCCTAGATCTAGAAGCTACACTAACAAGGGCAGGGAAAATCAAAAGCGAGAAATAGGGAGAGACAAGAACAACCAACCAGGGGATACGGGGCTCGGAAACGGCATGAACCCGGTGGAATCGCCTCCTCTCCTCCGCTGCTCGAGCACCTCCTCCTACCCTCCTCTCCGCCCCTCTGCCTTATTGAAACAGTGCCGCCTAAAATGAAGTGGGACCGTAGGAGGGATGAAAAGGAAAACTGAGAGACACCAGGTGGCGCTAACGGGATGTGCCAAAATAAAACTGCGCCCGACAAAGTAAACTGCGTCCGAAAACAAGAAAACAAGGGTTCTCAGCGCGAATCTTAGCGCGAGATAGAAGGGACAGAAAATTGAATGAGAGCGAATTGAAAAACAATCAACTGCAAAATAGCAAAACCGTTAAATTATTGGAAAGAGGGGTGAAGTGCAAAATTAAGCACACGTTTGAATCCGGGCTGGTAATCGAAAAAAAAATCCGACGGTTCACAGAACCTGTAGTGCACTAGTAGTAGTAGACCTTGTACCGGCCCTATGTCCCCGGAAAAAAAATGCTAGTACAACATGTTAATGAGCAGGACAGAGCATGGCCAGCTAGCTCAAGTACACCATCGAGAAAAATGGGTCGAATTTCCACAACCCCCGGAGTTTTCCGTGGAAGAAAGGCGGAAGGAGACGACGGGTTAGGCCGCACCGGAGAGTGACGCCCGTGTCATGCACGATACGTACATACGCCATGTCGCCGTGCCGTGCACCTTCGGTTTTGCCGGAGTCAAAGTAGCTGCGCTGATTAAAGTAGGCAGGGCGCAACTCGACCACGTACGCAGCCGGGCGGAGGACGTGTATAAAAGGGGTGCGTGGTGCAGCTGTATAGGCACACACCAGCTCTAGTAGTATTGGGCAGCATATACACAGGGAGCTAAGCTAGCAGCAATGGCTGGAAAGGATGTTGCCTCCATGTTTGCCGTTGCTCTCTTCGTTGGAGCGTTCGCTGCTGTTCCTATGAGTACGTACATTCTCTCATGTTCTTATTTTCTATCTCCTTCGCATGCATGCACGGATGCACCTACTGACAGTGTGTTCACGAGACAGAGCAAATTGACGGAGACACTACATAATTCATCTTGTTTTTTCGAAACAGTTCATCTTGTCCGAAGGTCTTTAAGAAATCCACGGAAACACTAAAAATTCATCTTGTTTTTTTTCAAACAGTTCATCTATTTTTTAATATAAATTGGATGTATATCGATACCTTTTAATGTGTTTGTTTGTTTATTTTAATTCTTAATATGTAGTCTATATTAAAATATGCAAACATCTTATTGTGGTGAACGGAGAAAAGTTAACATGCCTACTCCACCGTTTGCATGCATAGCCATTCACGTCAACGCCCACGACAGCTAAACAGCCACTCTTATCCGCATGCATGCAGGTGTGCAATCCATCGGCGTGTGCTACGGCGTGATCGGCAACAACCTCCCCTCCCGGAGCGACGTGGTGCAGCTCTACAGGTCCAAGGGCATCAACGGCATGCGCATCTACTTCGCCGACGGGCAGGCCCTCTCCGCGCTCCGCAACTCCGGCATCGGCCTCATCCTCGACATCGGCAACGACCAGCTCTCCAACATCGCCGCCAGCACCTCCAACGCGGCGTCCTGGGTCCAGAACAATGTCCGGCCATACTACCCGGCTGTCAACATCAAGTACATCGCCGCCGGCAACGAGGTGCAGGGTGGCGACACGCAGAGCATCGTCCCGGCCATGCGCAACCTCAACGCGGCCCTCTCCGCCGCCGGTCTCAGCGCCATCAAGGTGTCCACCTCGATCCGGTTCGACGCGGTGGCCAACTCCTTCCCGCCCTCCGCCGGCGTGTTCGCGCAGTCGTACATGACGGACGTGGCCCGGCTCCTGGCGAGCACCGGCGCGCCGCTGCTGGCCAACGTGTACCCCTACTTCGCGTACCGCGACAACCCGCGGGACATCAGCCTGAACTACGCCACGTTCCAGCCGGGCACCACCGTGCGTGACCAGAACAACGGGCTAACCTACACATCCCTGTTCGACGCGATGGTGGACGCCGTGTACGCGGCGCTGGAGAAGGCCGGCGCGCCGGGCGTGAAGGTGGTGATTTCCGAGAGCGGGTGGCCGTCGGCCGGCGGGTTCGCGGCGTCGGTGGACAACGCGCGGACGTACAACCAGGGGCTGATCAACCACGTCGGCGGGGGCACGCCCAAGAAGCGGGAGGCGCTGGAGACGTACATCTTCGCCATGTTCAACGAGAACCAGAAGACCGGGGACGCCACGGAGAGGAGCTTCGGGCTCTTCAACCCGGACAAGTCGCCGGCCTACAACATCCAGTTCTAACTATGCTTATACTATACCTACATCTTCAGCCTAAATAAGCTGCTCGTACGTACGTACGTACGTAATGCGGCATCCAAGTGTAACGGGCACGTACGTTGACACGTACATGCATGTACATTCATCCATGGAAGAGCGCATTGCAACCATGCATGCGTTAACTTCCTGGCGATGATACATAATCATATGATGATGAATAAAGAGATGGAAGCAGTTATGAATTTGTGATCCATGATCCATCCATGTGCCTCCAGCCATGCCGGCTTACGCATCATCCATCTGCTCACGCGGCGGCCTCGCGACGTAACGTGCGCCGGCCTCGACGACGATGAGTCCACTTTGCCGGCGACTCGATCCCCAGATCTCCGGGGCGAGCCGTTCCAATCCGTCGGGTCAAAGGGTTCGCGAGCATACGTCAAGTGTGCACCCATGCTTCTTCTGACTTACGTTGCGTGCCCGGCCACCCATGTGTTAGGGAATAATTAATTATGGTTTAATTAAGGATAATCTCCTTATCTTTGTAAACCGACGGGCAGTTAGAGTCTGCCATCGTCGCGTCTCTTGTCCCGTCTCCTCTAACCGACGCGTCCCTTGGATGCAACCCCTCGGAGGGTATATATTGTACAATCATCATCAATAGAAAGAGCGATTGATTCATTCTAGCAATTGTTTCTTCAGACGTTATGAGCACTTTGCTCTCCGTTGAGAGAAAGGCCCTGGCGAACGACAGCGCAGCGAGGAAGGGAGGTCGACTTCCGTGACGAGAACCAGCGAGACACCCATGACGGGGCGCGGCCGGCCTCAATCTCCCGGAGCATGCCGCCCTCCGGCTTGGCCGCCAGTGACGGCAAGTCCCTCATGCCTGGCTGCGGCATCTCCTAGCGTGCGGCGCGATGTAGTGGTGACTGTGGCAGCAAGCCTCTCCCGGCGGCGGCGTCAACAACCGGGATTATGGCGGCCCGGCCTCAGCGGCGGAAAATGGAACCGGTGGCCATCCACCACGACGCCGCTCCTCCCGGGTGGCAGCATATTGCCAGTGGGGGACGGCGTCGACCGCGAGGGCGCGTGGCGTCGGCAACAGCGTTCGATGGGACGGCTGACCGCGCAGCAACAGGTAACGGCACGGCGGCCGGTAGGACTGCGGCTGCTGCGGTGGTGCAACGGGGACATGACTAACGCGGCCGTTCAAGAGAACAAGGAGGCGACATGGAAAAAAGAGGAACTGTTTCTAGAGAGAGTGGATTTTCTATCATGCACACATTTTTTATTTTTGTTTTGTGGGTCCATTGATATTACTAGAAAATATGCCCGCGCGTTGCTACGGCTCTAGAATAAACCTATACCTGGTCACAATACCGTATAGCAACATGTCTCCTTTTAATTTTGTTTCAAACCATTAGAAATATGTTAGATTTACTTAAATTTAGTTCGCTTATTCCATCATAAAGCATTCCTGTTGAAAAGGAGATAACGTCTGTCATTTACTTTCCAATCTTTTTGCTTGCATCATTGTTAAGAATTACGCACCAATCTGAGAAAACGTTTGTACCCAAAAAAAACATAGAGTCGATAAACTTTCTTGTATCTTCAGCCATACATCCTTTACTCATATTTAAAAAATTGCAATATTTAATCCAGGAAAAAAATATGTGAATTACAGGACGAATTGTGCTGATGTGACTTGAGCTTTGGTTGGTTTCACACGCTCATACTTCTTAGGCTTAGTTTGGCAGCAAAGTATTTTTAAAACTGTGGTAATTGAAAACCAGAGTATTCTCTTAGATGGGCATTGAATACTACAGTTTTTTAAAAACAATGTTTTTCTCAGTTTTACATGTGTTTGGTTGGTGTTGTTTTACCAAAGTTTTGACCAAGTATTTTAGCGTGGATGATTGATTGACTGAGAGTAATTAGCGGCTGCAAACGGCGGCTGACTGCATGCATCTGCCATGCACACATCTACCGGACCTAGATGCTAGGATGTGTAGACTACCCTGATGCACCTACATGCATGAGCTGCTGGCATTGAAGGTTTCAAATAATCCACCTATATATATCCCGCTTGATTCGCTCATGGCGCTGCAGAGAAGAGACGGGACTTGAACGGGACGCCGGCTGGAAGAAGAACAACCTGAGAGACCTACTACTCGTAAATAGGATGAGATTGGGACTTGAACGGGACGCCGGCTGGAAGAAGAACAACCCGAGAGACCTACTACTCGTAAATAGGATGAGATTAGTTAGAACCAGGAGTTTACCATATAACAGAAAGAGGGAAAATAGGATCGAATCGCTGCTGGTATTCTTATCTCGACGTAGATGGCAACTTCAACTGCGATCTTCCCATGATTTCTCTCCGTTCTGTTTTAAAAAAAAGTCAGGACCTCTTTTCCAGAAACCGCAAAAATACCATGGTTTCTGGCATACTATGGTTTACAAAACTTCGGTTTTTTCTGATGCCAAACACAGCAAAGTATTCAAAACCATGGTTTTTTTAAAAACCGCGGTATTCTCAGAAAACTTTAAAAAAACTTTGCTGCCAAACGCAGCCTTAGTTTTCTTGTAAAATAATATGGCGATATTTATACTATTCAGGGCGTTATCCATCCGTAAGATTATTCTTGAAGCTAGCTAGTAATCAACATGAGTTCAGTTGGCGTTCGAAGTAATCACCATGAGTTCAGTTAGCTGCTAAATGATGGACGGCTGGATGGGCTAATGAAGATTAAACCTCACGTTTTGTACACGGCAGTGAGACGTCGACCAGAAGGACTTACCAGACAGGGCCGCGGCGGATTCAGATATCCTACTGCAACTATCGCTGCTCACCGAGGCGTTAGTAGTTCAGAGAGTTGTTCAATAGCTCTCCGTCCAGTGCCTGCTCAATAGACGGCGATGACGACCTCCTTTGGGCACTCGTATGCAGGAGAAGAGAGGACCGCGGCTGCAGATCACTCTCGGCGTTGCTCCCCTGCCGCTTGAAGGTCACCAGCTCGGGGCAGAGCAGGAGCTTAAAGGCATGTATACGCCAGACCTGAAGGACGATAGTGGTCTTCTGCAGAATTGTATACGCCATATACGCCGCCTGACTCCACTCTCCCCGTCAACCCCCTCTCTCTCGATCCAGCGGCGTGGTTAGATTGAAGCCCCCTGAATTGCACGACCGATCTGATTCTATCGATCGAGGCAGCTCTATTTCGATTTGTATTTGCCTAAATCCTAAAAAGTGGTCGAGTGCTACTTTGTCTTACAGAGCACTCAGGCTCGTGCGACGTCCGATCGAGATCTTGCGGTCACGTGCGTTTTTCAGTGGGCTCAGGCGAAACCGTCGATGCGCGCGCCAGGTGTCCCCTGGTCGTGGTGGTCGAGACCCGTTGGTTCTCGAGTGCGGTTGCTTCTCGCATCCCCTCTCCTGTTCCTCTCCACTCCCCCTCCCATTCGAAACTGCCCCGAGCCCAGCGACAGATCTCGTTCCAATCCCCTCAACTCCTTCCCCAAATCCAGCGCGAGAGCAGCCGGCGGCGTGTCGGCGATTCGGCGCTTGTCTTCTGCCGGAGCTAGGGCGGGACAGAGGGCTCGGCGTGAAGGAAGGCGGTGCAGCGGCGGAGACGCGACCGAGGAGAGACGACGCGCTGCAGGCCGCGTCAGAAGGAGCAGCACCGGAGACTCGGCAGAGGAAGAACGGCGTGCGCGGCCGTTGTTCTGTTGGCGCAGAAGGGCAAAATCGCGGCGAATCCTTGGTATGCCTATCGATCATCCGCGTTTAGGAACACCAAATCGATGCGCTCTGCCGCTCCGCCGCGGACAGAGGAGGAACGGCGCGCGTCGACGGGTCTCCGCGGTGCCGAATCGCGGCGGGTCGACGCGCCCCTCCACTAAGTTGATGAAATCGAGTAGTAGATGGTAGAAATTGTTTGGAGCACTTGTTAATTTGGAGATGGACGACGACACGGGGCATTTCGTGTTCCTAGTCTACTGGTGAACTGGGATTCGTAGGTTTCGAAGGCAAGCCTTGGGGCTGTAGTTTTCTGGTGTTGTAGATGTGGAGGTCGATCCTGATTAACGACTGACTTGCCTGAATATGGTTCATGTGTTGCCTGCGCAGGAGTGTTGACAGTGTTTTTGATTTAGTGTACGAGAATAATGCTTCTCTCATGTCAATGTTGCCTTTGTTTTGTGAGTGACTTGCCTGATATGGTTGATATGCTGCCTGCGCAGGTGTTTTTGACAGTGTATTTTCATTTAGCGTAAGACAGTAATGCTTCTCTCATGTCAATGTTGCCCCTGTATTGTGAGTGACTTGCCTGACATGTTTCACGTGTTGCCTACGAAGGTGTTTTGAAAGTGCGTTTTTGTTTTATTGTAGGACAGCAATGCCTCTCTCATGTTAATGTTGCCCTTGTTTTTGTGAGTGACTTGCCTGATATGGACCGTGTGTAGCCTACGAAGGTGGGTTTGACGGTGTGTTTTGATTTTTAGTGCAGGAAAGTAATGATTTAGCAATGGAAAATGCACATGTGACTTTGTTGTGTGTGTGTGTGTGAGGTGGGAAGTAATCCAGTAGAGGGAGGTTAATAGGGCTATTTGTAGGACAGTTTTAAGCATTTCACGAGGATTCATTTTGTGATTTTCTATTCTATGCGCCTTTATTTGTTTCAGATTTTGTAGGACATGTAGAGGGAGGGTAATATGGCCAATTATAGGATAGTTGTAATATAGTGAAAATCAGATAGTTTACAACCCTTTTCACTGCCCACTTTTTGTAAGTTGCTGTTTGTTAAGTTCAGTAAGAATTTAGTAAAACGAAATTCGTTGGATGATATAGAGTTCTTTCAGAATCATTTTCTAATTTGCTTTTTATGATGAATCTCACTGTTTTGTCTTTTAAATATACAGCAGAAAATAGATGACTGTGACAAGTCCTAAGTCTAAACAGGATGGACCTGCTAGATCAAGTCATGACGACCTTGCATCTCATGGGAATGAAGAGCATCAAGCACAGGTGTGCACATGCTCGGGAAGTTTTATGTTCTTCCTGTACATAACAGAGTTTGTTTTTTTTCTTCATTTTTTTATTGATTTATGTGGTTTCCATCTTCCAGCCATGGAGCAGTGCACCAATAACTGGGCACAAGCGTATGAGAACTAAGGCAGTTGTCTCACGGAGGAAGCGATCTGATGATATCATTAGTACTGAGAATAGTAATGAGAGCCAAGCTGCAGATGCTGGGAATAAAAATGTTGAAGGTGCAGACGTCGAGCAGCCTCCAAAAGCAAAACGCCAGAAGACGGGAGGAACTGAGGTATTTTGCATAGTTGCCTCAGTTTCACTGAGCAGTTGCCCAGCAATGCTGCCTAAGTTGCCTATGTTGTGATGAACCTTTTTTCTTTTTTTTTGCTAATCCCCTGTTTTTGTTTTTTCCTTATGCGCAATAGGGTCGTAGGAACAGGGCATCCCCTGCAAGGCTCTTCAAGTTGAACAAGGACTTGGTGAAGGAAATATGCCCTAGAGGCAATAATAAAGTTATTATTTATTTCTTTATATCATGATAAATGTTTATTATTCATGCTAGAATTGTATTAACCGGAAACATAATACATGTGTGAATACATAGACAAACAGAGTGTCACTAGTATGCCTCTACTTGACTAGCTCGTTAATCAAAGATGGTTATGTTTCCTAACCATGAACAAAGAGTTGTTGTTTGATTAACGAGGTCACATCATTAGTTGAATGATCTGATTGACATGACCCATTCCATTAGCTTAGCACCCGATCGTTTAGTATGTTGCTATTGCTTTCTTCATGACTTATACATGTTCCTATGACTATGAGATTATGCAACTCCCGTTTACCGGAGGAACACTTTGGGTACTACCAAACGTCACAACGTAAATGGGTGATTATAAAGGAGTACTACAGGTGTCTCCAATGGTAGATGTTGGGTTGGCGTATTTCGAGATTAGAATTTGTCACTCCGATTGTCGGAGAGGTATCTCTGGGCCCTCTCGGTAATACACATCACATAAGCCTTGCAAGCATTATAACTAAGATGTTAGTTGTGAGATGATGTATTACGGAACGAGTAAAGAGACTTGCCAGTAACGAGATTGAACTAGGTATTGGATACCGACGATCGAATCTCGGGCAAGTAACATACCGATGACAAAGGGAACAACGTATGTTGTTATGCGGTCTGACCGATAAAGATCTTCGTAGAATATGTAGGAGCCAATATGGGCATCCAGGTCCTGCTATTGGTTATTGACCGGAGACGTGTCTCGGTCATGTCTACATTGTTCTCGAACCGTAGGGTCCGCACGCTTAACGTTACGATGACAGTTATTATGAGTTTATGCATTTTGATGTACCGAAGGTTGTTCGGAGTCCCGGATGTGATCACGGACATGACGAGGAGTCTCGAAATGGTCGAGACATAAAGACTGATATATTGGAAGCCTATGTTTGGACATCGGAAGTGTTCCGGGTGAAATCGGGATTTTACCGGAATACCGAGAGGGTTACCGGAACCCCCCGGGAGCCAAATGGGCCTACATGGGCCTTAGTGGAAAGGTGAAAGGGGCTGCCATGGAGGGCTGCGCGCCTCCCCCCTCTCCTAGTCCTATTAGGACTAGGAGAGGTGGCCGGCCACCTCTCTCTCTCTCTTCCCCCCTTGGAGTCCTAGTTGGAATAGGATTGGAGGGGGGAGTCCTACTCCCGGTAGGAGTTGGACTCCTCCTGCGCCTCCCTCCTTGGCCGGCCAGCCCCTCCCCTTGTATCCTTTATATACGGGGGCAGGGGGCACCTCTAGACACACAAGATGATCCTTGAGATCGTTCCTTAGCCGTGTGCGGTGCCCCCTGCCACCAAATTCCACCTCGATCATACCGTCGTAGTGCTTAGGCGATGCCCTGCGTCGGTAGTACATCAAGATCGTCACCACACCGTCATGCTGACGGAATTCCTCCCCGAAGCTTTGCTGGATCGGAGCCCGGGGATCGTCATCGAGCTGAACGTGTGCTACGAACTCGGAGGTGCCGGAGTAACGGTGCTTGGATCGGTCGGATCGGGAAGAACACGTACGACTACTTCCTCTACGTTGTGTCAACGCTTCCGTTGCGATCTACAAGGGTACGTAGATCAGACTCTCCCCCTCGTTGCTATGCATCACCATGATCTTGCGTGTGCGTAGGAATTTTTTTGAAATTACTACGTTCCCCAACAGTGGCATCCGAGCCTAGGTTTTATGGTTTGATGTTATTTGCACGAGTAGAACACAAGTGAGTTGTGGGCGATACAAGTCATACTGCCTACCAGCATGTCATACTTTGGTTCAGCGGTATTGTTGGACGAGACGACCCGGACCAACCTTACGCGTACGCTTACGCGAGACCGGTTCCCTCGACGTGCTTTGCACATATATGGCTTGCGGGCGACTGTCTCTCCAACTTTAGTTGAACCGTGTATGGCTACGCTCGGTCCTTGAGAAGGTTAAAACGGAGTCTATTTGACAAACTATCGTTGTGGTTTTGATGCGTAGGTGAGATGAGTTCTTGCTTAAGCCCGTAGCAGCCACGTAAAACTTGCAACAACAAAGTAGAGGACGTCTAACTTGTTTTTGCAGGGCATGTTGTGATGTGATATGGTCAAGGCATGATGCTGATTTTATTGTATGAGATGATCATGTTTTGTAACCAAGTTATCGGCAACTGGCAGGAGCCATATGGTTGTCGCTTTATTGTATGCAATGCAATCGCGATGTAATGCTTTACTTCATTGCTAAGCGGTAGTGATAGTCGTGGAAGCATAAGATTGGCGAGATGACAACGATACTACGATGGAGATCAAGGTGTCGCGCCGGTGACGATGGTGATCATGACGGTGCTTCGGAGATGGAGATCACAAGCACAAGATGATGATGGCCATATCATATCACTTATATTGATTGCATGTGATGTTTATCTTTTATGCATCTTATCTTGCTTTGATTGACGGTAGCATTATAAGATGATCTCTCACTAAATTATCAAGAAGTGTTCTCCCTGAGTATGCACCGTTGCGAAAGTTCTTCGTGCTGAGACACCACGTGATGATCGGGTGTGATAGGCTCTACGTTCAAATACAACGGGTGCAAAACAGTTGCACACGCGGAATACTCAGGTTATACTTGACGAGCCAAGCATATACAGATATGGCCTCGGAACACGGAGACCGAAAGGTCGAGCGTGAATCATATAGTAGATATGATCAACATAATGATGTTCACCGATGAAACTACTCCATCTCACGTGATGATCGGACATGGTTTAGTTGATTTGGATCACGTGATCACTTAGAGGATTAGAGGGATGTCTATCTAAGTGGGAGTTCTTAAGTAATATGATTAATTGAACTTAAATTTATCATGAACTTAGTACCTGATAGTATCTTGCTTGTTTATGTTGATTGTAGATAGATGGCTTGTGCTGTTGTTCCGTTGAATTTTAATGCGTTCCTTGAGAAAGCAAAGTTGAAAGATGATGGTAGCAATTACACGGACTGGGTCCGTAACTTGAGGATTATCCTCATTGCTGCACAGAAGAATTACGTCCTGGAAGCACCGCTAGGTGCCAGGCCTGCTGCTGGAGCAACACCAGATGTTATGAACGTCTGGCAGAGCAAAGCTGATGACTACTCGATAGTTCAGTGTGCCATGCTTTACGGCTTAGAATCGGGACTTCAACGACGTTTTGAACATCATGGAGCATATGAGATGTTCCAGGAGTTGAAGTTAATATTTCAAGCAAATGCCCGGATTGAGAGATATGAAGTCTCCAATAAGTTCTATAGCTGCAAGATGGAGGAGAACAGTTCTGTCAGTGAGCATATACTCAAAATGTCTGGGTATAACAATCACTTGATTCAGATGGGAGTTAATCTTCCAGATGATTGCGTCATTGACAGAATTCTCCAATCACTGCCACCAAGCTACAAGAGCTTCGTGACGAACTATAATATGCAAGGGATGAACAAGACTATTCCCGAGCTCTTCGCAATGCTGAAAGCTGCGGAGGTAGAAATCAAGAAGGAGCATCAAGTGTTGATGGTTAACAAAACCACTAGTTTCAAGAAAAAGGGCAAAGGGAAGAAGAAGGGGAACTTCAAGAAGAACGGCAAGCAAGTTGCTGCTCAGGAGAAGAAACCCAAGTCTGGACCTAAGCCTGAAACTGAGTGCTTCTACTGCAAGCAGACTGGTCACTGGAAGCGGAACTGCCCCAAGTATTTGGCGGATAAGAAGGATGGCAAGGTGAACAAAGGTATATGTGATATACATGTTATTGATGTGTACCTTACTAATGCACGCAGTAGCACCTAGGTATTTGATACTGGTTCTGTTGCTAATATTTGCAACTCGAAACAGGGACTACGGATTATGCGAAGATTAGCTAAGGACGAGGTGACGATGCGCGTGGGAAACGGTTCCAAAGTCGATGTGATCGCGGTCGGCACGCTACCTCTACATCTACCTTCGGGATTAATATTAGACCTAAATAATTGTTATTTGGTGCCAGCGTCGAGCATGAACATTATATCTGGATCTTGTTTAATGCGAGACGGTTATTCATTTAAATCGGAGAATAATGGTTGTTCTATTTATATGAGTAATATCTTTTATGGTCATGCACCCTTGAAGATTGGTCTATTCTTGTTAAATCTCGATAGTAGTGATACACATATTCATAATGTAGAAGCCAAAAGATGCAAAGTTGATAATGATAGTGCAACTTATTTGTGGCACTGCCGTTTAGGTCATATCGGTATAAAGCGCATGAAGAAACTCCATACTGATGGACTTTTGGAACCACTTGATTATGAATCACTTGGTACTTGCGAACCGTGCCTCATGGGCAAGATGACTAAAACACCGTTCTCCAGTACTATGGAGAGAGCAACAGATTTATTGGAAATCATACATACCGATGTATGTGGTCCGATGAATATTGAGGCTCGTGGCGGATATCGTTATTTTCTCACCTTCACAGATGATTTAAGCAGATATGGGTATATCTACTTGATGAAACACAAGTCTGAAACATTTGAAAAGTTCAAGGAATTTCAGAGTGATGTTGAAAATCATCGTAACAAGAAAATAAAGTTTCTACGATCTGATCGTGGAGGAGAATATTTGAGTTACGAGTTTGGTATACATTTGAAAAATTGTGGAATAGTTTCGCAACTCACGCCACCCGGAACACCACAGCGTAATGGTGTGTCCGAACGTCGTAATCGTACTTTACTAGATATGGTACGATCTATGATGTCTCTTACTGATTTACCGCTATCGTTTTGGGGATACGCTTTAGAGACGGCCGCATTCACGTTAAATAGGGCACCATCAAAATCCGTTGAGACGACGCCTTATGAACTGTGGTTTGGCAAGAAACCAAAGTTGTCGTTTCTTAAAGTTTGGGGTTGCGATGCTTATGTGAAAAAGCTTCAACCTGATAAGCTCGAACCCAAATCGGAGAAATGTGTCTTCATAGGATATCCAAAGGAAACTATTGGATACACCTTCTATCACAGATAGGAAGGCAAGACTTCTGTTGCTAAATTCGGAAACTTTCTTGAGAAGGAGTTTCTCTCGAAAGAAGTGAGTGAGAGGAAAGTAGAACTTGACGAGGTAACTGTACCCGCTCCCTTATTAGAAAGTAGTACATCACAGAAAACTGTTTCTGCGACACCTACACCAATAAGTGAGGAAGTTGATGATAATGATCATGAAACTTCAGAACAAGATACTACTGAACCTCGTAGATCAACCAGAGCAAGATCCGCGCCAGAGTGGTACGGTAATCCAGTTCTGGAAGTCATGCTACTAGATCATGATGAACCTGCGAACTATGAAGAAGCGATGGTGAGCCCAGATTCCGCAAAGTGGCTTGAGGCCATGAAATCTGAGATGGGATCCATGTATGATAACAAAGTATGGACTTTGGTTGACTTGCCCCATGATCGGCAAGCAATTGAGAATAAATGGATCTTCAAGAAAAAAAACTGACGCTGACGGTAATGTTACTGTCTATAAAGCTCGACTTGTTGCAAAAGGTTTTCGACCAGTTCAAGGGGTTGACTACGATGAGACATTCTCACCCGTAGCGATGCTTAAGTCTGTCAGAATCATGTTAGCAATTGCCGCATTTTATGATTATGAAATTTGGCAGATGGATGTCAATACTGCATTCCTGAATGGATTTCTGGAAGAAGAGTTGTATATGATGCAACCGAAAGGTTTTGTCGATCCAAAGGGAGCTAACAAAGTGTGCAAACTCCAGCGATCCATTTATGGACTAGTGCAAGCATCTCGGAGTTGGAATAAACGCTTTGATAGTGTGATCAAAGCATTTGGCTTTATACAGACTTTTGGAGAAGCCTGTATTTACAAGAAAGTGAGTGGGAGCTCTGTAGCATTTCTGATATTATATGTGGATGACATATTGCTGATTGGAAATGATATAGAATTTCTGGATAGCATAAAGGGATACTTGAATAAGAGTTTTTCAATGAAAGTCCTCGGTGAAGCTGCTTACATATTAGGCATTAAGATCTATAGAGATAGATCAAGACGCTTAATTGGACTTTCACAAAGCACATTCCTTGACAAGATTTTGAAGAAGTTCAAAATGAATCAAGCAAAGAAAGGGTTCTTGCCTGTGTTACAAGGTGTGAAGTTGAGTCAGACTCAATGCCCGACCACTGCAGAAGATAGAGAGAAAATGAAAGATGTTCCCTATGCTTCAGCCATAGGCTCTATCATGTATGCAATGCTGTGTACCAGACCTGATGTGTGCCTTGCTATAAGTTTAGCAGGGAGGTACCAAAGTAATCCAGGAGTGGATCACTGGACAGCGGTCAAGAACATCCTGAAATACCTGAAAAGGACTAAGGATATGTTTCTCGTATATGGAGGTGACAAAGAGCTCACCGTAAGAGGTTACATTGATGCAAGCTTTGACACTGATCTGGACGATTCTAAATCGCAAACCGGATACGTGTTTACTTTAAACGGTGGAGCTGTCAGTTGGTGCAGTTCTAAACAAAGCGTCATAGCGGGATCTACATGTGAAGCGGAGTACATAGCTGCTTCGGAAGCAGCGAACGAAGGAGTCTGGATGAAGGAGTTCATATCCGATCTAGGTGTCATACCTAGTGCATCGGGTCCAATGAAAATCTTTTGTGACAATACTGGTGCAATTGCTTTGGCAAAGGAATCCAGATTTCACAAAAGGACCAAACACATCAAGAGATGCTTCAATTCCATCCGGGATCTAGTCCAGGTGGGAGACATAGAGATTTGCAAGATACATACGGATCTGAATGTTGCAGACCCGTTGACTAAGCCTCTTCCACGAGCAAAACATGATCAGCACCAAGGCTCCATGGGTGTTAGAATCATTACTTTGTAATCTAGATTATTGACTCTAGTGCAAGTGGGAGACTGAAGGAAATATGCCCTAGAGGCAATAATAAAGTTATTATTTATTTCCTTATATCATGATAAATGTTTATTATTCATGCTAGAATTGTATTAACTGGTAACATAATACATGTGTGAATACATAGACAAACAGAGTGTCACTAGTATGCCTCTACTTGACTAGCTCGTTAATCAAAGATGGTTATGTTTCCTAACCATGAACAAAGAGTTGTTGTTTGATTAACGAGATCACATCATTAGTTGAATGATCTGATTGACATGACCCATTCCATTAGCTTAGCACCCGATCGTTTAGTATGTTGCTATTGCTTTCTTCATGACTTATACATGTTCCTATGACTATGAGATTATGCAACTCCCGTTTACCGGAGGAACACTTTGGGTACTACCAAACGTCACACCGTAAATGGGTGATTATAAAGGAGTACTACAGGTGTCTCCAATGGTAGATGTTGGGTTGGCGTATTTCGATATTAGAATTTGTCACTCCGATTGTCGGAGAGGTATCTCTGGGCCCTCTCGGTAATACACATCACATAAGCCTTGCAAGCATTATAACTAAGATGTTAGTTGTGAGATGATGTATTACGGAACGAGTAAAGAGACTTGCCAGTAACGAGATTGAACTAGGTATTGGATACCGACGATCGAATCTCGGGCAAGTAACATACCGATGACAAAGGGAACAACGTATGTTGTTATGCGGTCTGACCGATAAAGATCTTCGTAGAATATGTAGGAGCCAATATGGGCATCCAGGTCCCGCTATTGGTTATTGACCGGAGACGTGTCTCGGTCATGTCTACATTGTTCTCGAACCGTAGGGTCCGCACGCTTAACGTTACGATGACAGTTATTATGAGTTTATGCATTTTGATGTACCGAAGGTTGTTCGGAGTCCCAAATGTGATCACGGACATGATGAGGAGTCTCGAAATGGTCGAGACATAAAGATTGATATATTGGAATCCTATGTTTGGACATCGAAAGTGTTCCGGGTGAAATCGGGATTTTACCGGAATACCGGGAGGGTTACCGGAACCCCCCGGGAGCCAAATGGGCCTACATGGGCCTTAGTGGAAAGGTGAAAGGGGCTGCCATGGAGGGCTGCGCGCCTCCCCCTCCCCTAGTCCTATTAGGACTAGGAGAGGTGGCCGGCCACCTCTCTCTCTCTCTTTCCCCCTTGGAGTCCTAGTTGGAATAGGATTGGAGGGGGGAGTCCTACTCCTGGTAGGAGTAGGACTCCTCCTGCGCCTCCCTCCTTGGCCGGCCAGCCCCTCCCCTTGTATCCTTTATATACGGGGGCAGGGGGCACCTCTAGACACACAAGTTGATCCTTGAGATCGTTCATTAGCCGTGTGCGGTGCCCCTGCCACCAAATTCCACCTCGATCATACCGTCGTAGTGCTTAGGCGAAGCCCTGCGTCGGTAGTACATCAAGATCGTCACCACACCGTCGTGCTGACGGAACTCCTCCCCGAAGCTTTGCTGGATCGGAGCCCGGGGATCGTCATCGAGCTGAACGTGTGCTATGAACTCGGAGGTGCCGGAGTAACGGTGCTTGGATTGGTTGGATCGGGAAGAACACGTACGACTACTTCCTCTACGTTGTGTCAACGCTTCCGTTGCGATCTACAAGGGTACGTAGATCAGACTCTCCCCCTCGTTGCTATGCATCACCATGATCTTGCGTGTGCGTAGGAAATTTTTGAAATTACTATGTTCCCCAACACTTGGTTCCTGACCAAAAGGGTGTCATCATCAGAAAAGAATTTGGTGGCATTCTGGACCTTGCAGCGCGTAGCATGCCTGGAGATCTCAGCCAGTGGATAATGAAGCATTACGACCCGGAGATTTCGCAGATAATCATTCCAGAAAGGGGGAAGATTCCTGTAGATGCTGCAAGTGTCCGTAGGATATGGGGTTTGCCCAACAGGGGCAGGAAGGTGTGCTTCGAGAATCGGCCTCAAATCACAAAGGCAATGTACAGTATTTACAACATCACATCCAAGAACTCCCCAACCCTCACAGAATGGTGCAAGATGATCGTTGACATGGGAGGATCTCATGATGATGATTTTGTCCGTGCTTGGCTAGCTCTTGTTTTTTCATGCTTCCTTGCCCCTTCAACTAGTTTGAGTATTTCCCCAAAGAGCTTCCCGTTGGTCATGGATGTCAATGGAATAACGGAAACCAATATATGCCAGTTTGTTGTTGATCAATTAAAGCTTGCGTTCACTTCGGGGTGTGCCAACAAGAAGGCTGTTTGTTGTTGTGTTTTCCACCTTGTTGTAAGTGCTTCAAGCTGTTTTGTTTTTTCAAGCATCCTTTTGTTTAGTTACCTTCTCCTTTCTTTTTGCAATCATTAGCTAACTTAAACTTTTTGATCTTTCTCCGTGTCTCTATGTAGCTGTTGTACCTAGACTCTCTGGATGTTGATGAGCCAATCCCGAACTTGGTACCAAGGGTCTCAGTTTGGAATTCAGATTTAATCTCCAGAGTTATCAAGAAGGACAGGAAGGCTCCAGGAGAATATGGCCAATTGCGGTAACTGAATTTTTCTGTTTTAGTATACATATCATTGTCATATTGTTTTGAGGAAACACTACCATTTTTTTAGAGTAGGCAATTCACTTTCAAAGAGCAAGCAAGGCAATGTATCTTTTTGGGCAAGCGACATACATATTTTTCAAGTATGCCCAAGTAGTTATCAGACTTAATCGAACTTTCTATCGTTTGCCATGCACACAGTTGGATAATGTTCACAGGAAGGATTTGTTTTGTTCTTGTATTTAATAGTAGCTTCTGTAGTACATTTTTAGCTCTTTTTTCTGTCTGAGCAATTTACATGTTGAAAAGTAGCAAATTTACACAACAACACAAGCAACTTATGTTCTGGAAACTGGCAACTTGCATACTAGTTCCTCATTTTTTGTTGATTACAGTATCAACTAATAGTAGGCAACAGGGGGAAGTGGCATAATGGTTGCAGGAATTTTCAGACTATTAGTAGTACTATTTTCCTTCATTTTTCTCAGGTCTTTTTTGGTATGGGAGTGCCAGAATTGTTGTCACTCATAATTTTTTTAATCTTCTTTTGGCTATAAAACCACTAGCTCAAGACGGAGTTTTCCCGGTGTGCGGATGATAGCTTGTTTGGCAGTATGGACCACATCACCAAATTTGTTGCAGCAAGATTGCCCGAGTCATATGACAAATCAGTAAGTTTATCTAGCACTTGTTTTTTCCTCTCACTGTTGTTCCCCTTTTTATCGCCATTTGTACATTCAACCATTTTTTCAGAATCTTCAATAGGAGATATGTACTTATCATGTTCTCTACCATCCACTTTTATGTTTTACAGAAGCAAAAGAAGCTCACAGAGTTGGTGCACGACATGTGTTCTGTAATTTCACATGCAGTTGGGAAGCTCGTGACTGGGGTTGGGAAGATAGATGATGATGAATGGGGGACAAAGGAGGCAGATCCTACTACTGCGGAGACAAGCAGGTGACAGTCTAACAGAAGGGGCAAGCGAGTACCAGCCAGAAGAGACAGCTTACCAAGTGAGGAGGAGTCGTTTAATTCTGACAGCGACGACAGCGAGGCAGCCGACAGTGAAAGTGAGGGAGATGGCAGGGATGAAGGTAGTGATGAAAGCGACACCGATGGCAGTTCAGACAGCGATGACGGTCATGATGGATCAAGTGGAGTTCAGGGGAAATCAAGTAGCCAGGGAGCACGACAAACGGTTGATCACCACGAGGTGGCAAGTGCTGAGATGGGAGGTAAAGACGGAACTGAGGGGAACGAGGACAATGATGATGATGAAGAAGAAGAGGACGACGAAAAAGAAGATGATGAAGGAAAGGAGGACGATGACGATGAAGAAGGCGATGGGGATGACAAAGACAAGGAAGATGATGGGCAGGGGAAGCAGGATGAAGATGATGAGGATGACAGCGGAGGTGGCAACGGTGGTTCAGGTACCAATGGTGGCTCCGATCGGGACGGGGATCCCGCAGCTGAAAATGCAAGCAGCGATGATGAAGAATGCACGCTGCAATTTCTGATTGAAAAGAAGAGGGACAGAAAGACAAAAGGATTGGATGAGGCAGATAGGATATCTATCAGAGACCTTGTGATGACAGAATTCAAAACTGCTGATTCCCCAAAACCACGCTTCCCTGTTTTTGAAGTGAAAGAAATGTTGGATATTGATGACATATCCATGGCAACCGAAGCGAGGAGGATGTTCAAAGAGTTGTTGAGGGGGGAAGATTTGGATATGGTCTTCACATTCAACCCCAAGCAAATATGCCCAAAGACGACTCGGCAGAAAATAATGAGAGAACTTGGTGCTCTAAATGAACCTACAGAACAGAAGACTGCTCGTCGAAACCAACTATCACCACTCCCGCCATCAAAGAAGATGAAGAAAACTGTTAGTTTTGTATTGGAGCCATTTGTGATGAATTAAACAACAATTCATCCGCAGTCATATCGTGCCGAAAATCCCTGTTACGGCCAAGGGGGAAAGTCAAGGTAGTCAGCCATGAAAAAATCTGGTCCTCCCTAGCAGCAACAACATGCATTTTCTGAAACAAAAGATGCAATCCATGGGAATGCCAAAACACAGGTGGTAAAGAGTACACAATCAAGCTCAGCAGCACCCCCGTGCAGCAAAGTTGGAGATGAGGCAGTACCTACAGGAGTAGATTCAAAGCAGTCGGGTAATTTTCATTCCCAATGTCAAGCAAGTGGATTACATATTCTGGCAACTCAGTCTAAGGAGGAAGCAAGGCCAGCTATTTTTCAGGCAAGTTCTGCAGAGGAAACACTGGACCCCACAAAAGTAAGGCCAGTTCAACTCAAGAAGGGACCCACAGTGCTAGTAAGCACAGGAAACAACAGTAGAACACAACCACTAGGTGACTTAAATGGTCAAGTGCCTCCTCTGTCTCGGGGGAATGTGATGCAGTCAGCCAATGGTATCCAGAGGGCCAAGGGGCAAGATTTCAACGCATCACCCGAGGCTGCTCCATTAAATCATGCAGGACACAAAAAGGAGAAAGAGAACATCCCTCCGGTGTCATGTACGGAGATGAATAGGATACAAGACCTGCCCGAAGCTGTAACCATGGGGAAAAGTCCGGAACAAAAGTTGCTAAGAGCCCTAGGGAAATTGCCTGTCTGCTCAACTGTACTTGCCCAACCTGAGGCCACAAGTGTTCCAGAAGCAGTAGAAGCAACTGGCCAGGGGAACACTTCCCATTTCTCTTATGTGGAGGAGATATACCATGAATTCATGCGTGTTAGTGGGAAGACAACCAATCCACTAGAAATCAATGTTCTAGATGTGAGTGAGCTGTTTGCAAGGTGTGTTGATCCAAACAGCAAGAATGCCCAATCCAACTCCACAAATCACAACTCAGCGAATAAAGATAAACAACATTTTGAGCAAAGGGACACCGAAAGATCAAATGACTTTTTTTAAAGAGTACTTCCCAACACCAAGTTTCGATCTAGGCATAGATGATTTGCACACAAGATCTGCAGACAACACAACACATCAACATGTTGGGTCAAGCACATTTACAGAGCATGAGTTCAAGGAACTCCCAGTACATAACCAGCCAATCATCGATATAACTGATGATGATTATCTGTTGGAGGTTGAAGGCATGGACGAACCGTGTGTTCAAGCAGAAGGAAATGCGTACCAAACACCTGAAAAAAGTTCCAACCAAGGAGAAGTGGGGTCAGGCAGCAAGGTTTACAACAGTAGTAGTTCAGGAGAGATGCATCCACATCAATTCGAGAGAAGGATTATCAAGCCACCTCCTTGCAAGAGGTCACCTTTCATTGACTATAATGAGAAGAAAGTCTACATGTCCAAACCCGAAGCAAATAGATTGTATGCATTAGTTATTTTGCATGGAAGAATTAATGAAGAAGAGTCACCAGATGTGGATACCAGGTATGGCAGTATATCACATTTTCCCCCAGGCAAGGTTTGTCATGTTATCCAGGCAATTCAAACTGTGTTTACAAGCAAGCCATTTATAGAATCAGGCAACTTGGCTTAGTGTGAAATTCTTATTTTTTGAAGTAGTTTATCCTTTTGATATGCCCATGCCCCTATGTGTTTTCGCTGAGTAGATATGGTGGTAGGCAATTCATGGAATGATTTTGTGAGCTGAATGCCTCTTTTTTTCTTCCCATGCAGCGTAAGGGTAATTGAATATGGCAAATACTTTGTCACGGTGAGGGAGCTCGCAAACTCAATGAAGAAAGAAGGTTTTGTCTTGAGCCATGTAGTGGAAGTTGGTATACAGAATATAATGATGAACTTGCCACCAGACTCAAAGAAGCTCGTGATGCCCGTCAGGTTCTCGGTAAGAAAACGCGAAGCAACTAATAGTGTAGTTTTGCGTTTTTTTCTTTTTCTTTTTTTCATAAAAGGTCATGTTCATGTCTGTATTTTTTTACATCAGGTTCAGATGCTAAACATGGAATTGAACGACAAGGAGCTCATTTCCCGTTTCAAGAAGTCGAATCGCTTGGACCGTAAAGACATGGTAAGCTAATGGTTCCTTTACTTTTTACCAATGCATTTTTTATATATGACTTTTCATGCTAAAACTTTTGCTCACACAAATGTAAATATTTCTTAGGGTGGGGGGGGTGGTGTGTTGTGTGGTGGGCTAGTTGACTACACTCATGAAAATTTGCTTCTATGTGCCAAGTTGCTTACATTTTTTGCACAACTTGCCTGTGCATTTTTGGCTGGTTTTGCTTACACAAGTAGATAAGTTGCCTATCCATCTTCTGTTTTTGGCAAATTACTCACACTAGTACAAAACTGGCATGTGCATTTTTGCATCTTCTTAATTGCTTTTTTATGTGGCAAGTTGCTTACATTTTTTGCACAAATTGCCTGTGCATTTTTGGCTGGTTGCTCACACAAGCAGATAATGCATTTTCTGTTTTTGTCAAGTTACTCACACTAGCACAAAACTGGCATGTGCATTGTTTGCTTCTTCAGTCCAGTTTCTAGTATTTGTATTTTTTTCTACTAACCCAATTTTTGTTTTTTCTAACAGATTATGTCCCCAGTGTTAGAGAACATCGACAAGACAAAACCTAAAACAGGCAATCATTACTGGATTTTTAATGTGAACATAAGGGATCAACGTTTTGAAACTCTTGATTCTTGGAGGACGCTCAAAAACAAGTCTTTAGATGTTTGCGCAAGGAAGATGGTTGTAAGTTTTCGGTCTCTATGGGAAGAGCATTACGCCAGTTCCCGCGTCTCGCTGGATGTGTTTGGGCTTACCAACATCGACATTCCAAAACAAAAGAATGAGTAAGCATCCACTTCTTTTTCACATATTAACTATGGTCTTGTTCAGTTTTTTACAAGCGACACAATACTACATAGAGTAAGCATCCAGTTCTTTTTTCAATTTTTTGTTTAGGTTCGACTGTGGTGTTTTTGCTCTGACGATAGCAAACGGTTGGGAGGCAAGGGCTGTTCCAAATTTCATAGCTGAGGACATTCCAAGCATCAGGAAACAATTGACTAACATGTGGGTTGACAACGGCAACAACACTGCTCCATGGAAAACCATACTCAAGTTAGCATAGGTCAGTTTTTTCTCCCCCCACGCGTGCTACATCCATGTAAAATGCATGTGTTGTTTCTTTTTGCTCTTTTGTGAATTTTGGAGTGCCGGGGGAGGAGTTGCCTGTATAACAACTTGGACCCGGCAATTCTATTGCATAAACAGGCAATTTAAGCTTTATTTTGAGGCAAGTTATTCAGAAGAACCCATAAAAGACAAATGAAAGACAAATAGTATGATCATTACATAACCCGGGAATTGTTGCATTTTATAGCATTGCAGAATCTTATGTATGTAAGTTTTCGAATATTATGGGGGGGGGGGGCAAGGGTGTTTGCGGGGCAATTCAAATCACACAACAGGCAACTCAAAACTTATAACCAGGCAACTCAAAACTTATAACCAGGCAAGTCAGCCACAAGAAACCGTATACCATAAATAATAGTTTAGGATGTTCAAACATACAGACCCACAAATAGTTTAACTTGTCAATGCCATTCGACACATCTTTTTCAGCCATCTGGTCACTGTGTGACCATTACACCAATTTGGTCGGGCAGCTTGCACCATTGTGGTTAAAAGAACCACAATAGCTGCACTTGTTCTTTCTTTTCGGATGCAGCTCAAGTGCTGATTGAATTCTTTTTGACTTTGCCCTCCCTTTTGTTGTTGATTTTGGAGGGTCTCTAGGAATTGCAGGGCCAAGTGTGGTAGCAGGTCTTCCAAACTGTGGTTCAACCATCGTAGTACCTTGTGCGGTTGCAACAGCTGCATGTAGAGATGCCATACTGAGCGGCTGGTGCGCATATCCACCAGGAGCTTGCGTAGTAGGAGATGAAATTGCATTGGCATTTTCTTCCTGTGTTGTTGAAGACTCTGGATGATGCCCAATCCAGCCATCTAGCGTTGCTGTTGATGCAGGCAATGGTGCCAGTCCAGGACCAGCCACATAAGTTGTGTTTGCTGCATTAGGCCCCCGCGGTAGTTGTATAGCCACCATAGTCTGTGGCCAAATTGCTGGTCCAGGACCCATAGGAGGTCGCGCAGGCCCTCTTGCTAGTGCCGTATCCATCAAAAGTTGTGGCGCAGCTCCTCTTAGCGCTTGCACAGGCCTTGTCATTGTTGAGCCCCTTGAAAGTTGCGGCGCTGCTCCACTGTTCAGTGGCACATATCCTGACAGTTGCTGTACAGGCCAGCAGCCTTGTGTGGGAGGGCTCATGGGTAGTGGTACAGCCCTTTTTTGCATCGCTGCACCCCTGAATGCTATCTGTTGGTGTCTATCCTCACTCATAGAGTTGCCAGTTAGGTTTGGTGCGTTTTTTCTCCGCATTGCAGAAGTAGGTCGCTGTTGCCTAGGTCCAGAAGAGGTTTGTGCATGTTCATCAGGACGCACCGCAGGGCCACTAGTTGCCTGAGTGTTTCTTGGTGGTGGCGCAGAAGCAGGTCTCTGCTGCCCAGGTCCAGAAGGGGCTTGTGAAGGCCCTCCGGGACGCATCGCAGGGCCACCAGTTGCCTGAGAGTTACTCGGTTGTGGTGCAGAACCATCAGCTGATGGTGGAGGACCACCAGAGAGCCCACTTGTTGGTGCTGCCGGTTTCTTCTTCTTTGACATGTTGAGATTTTTGATTTCATGACGCGCACCACGCATATGTTTCTTTACAATATCCGTCGCAGCATCTGACGCACTAGCAACCCGGGCAAGACTACCAAAATCCATCATCAAATTTGCATGCCTGAGTTCCTTTTTCGATTGTGGTGGCATCTCATCAGGTTGCTCTTCGACAACAGGGGGTGCATTGGGAATTGCCATAGGTGTCCACCTTCTAAGTATGTACTGCGCTGGGATTTCATCAACACCAAGGTGGTTGAAAACTTTCAAGATATGGCAGCAAAGCATGCCATCCCTCTCAATCTTGCAGCAACCACATCTACAGTCTCCAGCACTAGCTTCCACCGTGACAAAATAGCCCCTAGAACCATATTGGGCAACCCACTCTTGATTGGGGTAAACCTCATACAAGTTTTCACCATGTGGTCGCACATTGTACCTTGTAGTCAACTGAAACTCATCACGAAACTTCTCGTACAAGTCCCTAGTATACGAACCTTACGCCTGCTTCTCTATTGGGTAAGATGACCACATTTCAGTCTGTAAATGTCCTGTCATGTAGTCTTTTGAACCCTCCCGGACTAGTATGTGTGTTTGGATTTTCTGATATTGCTTCACAAAGTTCAAAATGGACTTGTGTGGGTTCACATATCGCTTAAGGACAGCGTTGAACCCCTCGCTGCATTGAGTTGACTGCAAGAAAGGGAAGAATTGGTGCTTGAAGTAGCAGGGCACCCATGTCTCTCTGTACTTGTATAGATTCTCGAAGTGGGAGTCAGTCATAGCCTCATACTTCATCATCAGCTCACACCACCTTGCCTCAAATTCTTCCGGCGTCAAGCTGAAGTCAACACAGCTGTTGAAATCTTTGGACAAGCCAGGATTTCGCCCCAGCAATGCTCCAAGCTTTTCTTGTGCTTTTTTCATAATATGCCAGCGGCAACAGCGGTGCACACTTGTAGGAAAGATCTTTTTAATTGACTGTGCCATTGCGATGTCTTGGTCGGTTATGATGTTGGTGGGTGCTACATTATGCATTGCCTCAAGGAAGGTCTGGAATAGCCAATCAAAGCTCGATGCCAACTCTTGCCTAACAAGGCCACAACCCAACATGAACGACTGCCCATGCCTGTTAATCCCAATGAATGGTGCAAAGGGCATGTTGTACATGTTAGTCATATACATTGTGTCAAAGGAGATGCAATCATGATAAGATTCCACGTACGCCTTCCTTGCTGCACCATCGACCCAGAAAATATTCTCAACCCTGTCTTCCTCATCATATTTTATCTTGTAAAAAAATTCTGGATCCTCTCTCTGCTGATCTTTAAAGTAAGCAACTGTCTCTATCATATCCCCTTCTTTTGTATCATCCTTGTTCAAGAGTGTCTTGAGGTTTGTAATGTGTTTAGTGCCATAAGGTACAATGAGTTCTGTCCCATAGAAATCTGACATGATGTGCATCATACGACCCGTTGACATGAAGTCACAATGGTGGTCAATCCTTCTTCTACAAAAAAACAGTGCCAAAAATAGTTTCTTTTCTGTTTTCGGCAAGGCAACTCAAATGCAAAGTTTGGGCAATTCATGAAGCTATACAAGCAACTACAACCATATGCCCCAGGCAACACATGAGCAAAATACACAAAACAAACGAGGGGGGTAACTATGCATTTAGCAAGCAATACAAATTTCAATCATAGGCAAGTTGACCCTATCCAGAAACAAGTACTATTGTACATTTTAGCTACAAAGAGACTAACCACAGGCAAGTTCATATTCAACACCAAATTTGTTTTATAAAAAAACTAGGCAAGTAGGAAACTTTGCATTGAGCAACAAACAGGTAAACATTAGGCAACTCCAGCATCCAGAAACAAATCAGGCATTTTATGTCTTTTTTGTACTGTTGTAAGCAATTTAGTGGCACTATCAAGCAACTAAGGCATTTGTTTGAAGCAAATCAGTGACACAGTTCAAGCAAAAACAGGTACTTGTTGATAGGCTAAGAAACACACAACCAGTAGGCATGTGCAGGTTCTTAAAGTTAGAAGATAGGGGGGAGGTGGGTGTGGTTCAATACCTGTAGTTAAATTGCAGTTATGAAGATGAGTAAGGAAGGCCCTTTCTTCCAACGGGATCCCTTGGTGTGATTGCAAATACTTAGTCAAACATGGCTTGTCAACCAACGGATGGTTGTGCTCGCTAACAAAGTAGATCACTTCCCATCTGCCATCTATTACCTTCACAATGATCTTAGCTTTGCAACCAGTTTGCACACTTTTATCTCTTTTCCGTTTCTTGCTCCTCTTTTTGCCTTTACTATCATCATCAAGAAAGACAATAGCATCATCTTCATTATCATCTTTTTCTTACTCAACAATGTCATCTAGCACGGGAATCTTTTCTGCCCCTCCATCATCAACATCAGGCTTCCGAAACTTGTTGCAAACAAACTGTTGTTTTATCAACTCCCCTGTTTTGAGATCCTTCCTTGAACTATTCATTTTGATTGAAAACCCCATTTGCAAGGAATATGCATTGTAATGCACCTTGGCATCTTCCAAAGTGTCGAACCTCATGCCCACGTAAGGCTCCTTGGGCTGTGACCAAGCTTCATCATCATTTTCAGCACCCAAACCATTACCAACAGTGCCACCGGTATCACCTGCAGCACCTGTGCCATCCAGGGTATGAGCATCACTCCCAGTTGCTATACCTGCAGGTACTTGTGTACTGCCCGGAGCACGGCCCCCATGACTTGACTGCCCATCTACCTCCATTGCTTCTGTAGCAGCACCATCGACTCTTTGGATGATAGGAGGATTAGGTGATTCCGCCACAAATTCTGCATTTCCAGCACCATGTTGTGTACAGTACAATGGATCATCATTATTTTCAGCTGGTTCTTCATTCAGATCAATCATTGTCAACCTGTTTTATTCATTGAGAATATGGGAAAAAGTAAAGCAAGTCATCAGAGGGATGGAAGCAAGTAGCATAGTAAATACAGGCAAGCCAATAGCTCACTCACCAACCAAAGCAATTTTTACGTTGTTGAGGCAAGCTAGTACCACACTAAAATCAGGCAAGCAAACAACACAGCAACGCAAGCGCACTAGATTCACAAGATAGCAGTTGAACATAACCAGGCAATTCAAAGTGCACTATCATGCAACCCAAACCATATAATCAGGCAAGTCAAACTATATATGTCAGGCAATATATTATTTGCAGGATATGCATAGATCTTGCCTGAATGAACCATGTTTGTACATATAAACATAACATAGGCTTTTTGTTTTTTGTGTTTCATAATATATTTTCTTTTTTTGTTTTTCATTAAATGCAGGCAACATTTGATTTTTGGGGAAGCAAGCATACCGCCATAGAAGTGCTACTTTGAAGTGTCTTCAGGATGGAATTCACTCCCAATTCAGAGAGATCAGAGCATGTTTAGTGTTAGGAAAAACTTAAGCTAGAATTATGGGCATGATTGCTCTTTTATATTCAGACTATTTCTGCTTTTAGTACTTATGTTTGTGTGTTAGAAAGAACTTAAGTTGACATTTTTAGGTTTCATCTTTTACAGCAGCAAGTTTGTGTGTCTTTGGATATGCTCAGTATGCTTTTGAAGTAATGTTTCGCAGCTAAGATAGTTGTTGGTATATGGATTTTGTTGTTGGCTTTTTCCTTCTTTTGCAGGATGAAATACTAATAATTTTGCAACTGTATACTGGCAACTTTTCCAACTTTTTTTGGATCATGGTGAAGGATATGATACAACAAAGGTAAATTGTACTACGCAACTGTCTCTTGTTTTTTAGTTGCAATTTCAGTTACATTTATTTCTTCTAGTGTGTTTTCACTATCGTAACCAAGGAATAATGGAAACAAATGTCCAAGAGGAATATTTTTTCTAGTTTCTTCAAGAGTTGCCTCGACATCATTATGCTTTTTTGCTTAATCCTATATTTGTAAATTGCTCCAATAAGCCACATTGATGTCAGTATTCATTGTCTTATAAGTTTCAAAAGTGTTCATGTTTTTGCCATGGCATAAGTTTTCAAAGTTTTGTGCAGACATATACTTAGTTGCCTCATTATAGCACTGTTTTTGCTCAAACAGAATGTTTATTTTTGCACTATTTTAAGCAATTAATAGAACCGGAACACGTCAGAAAGATCATGATCTGTTTGTTTCTCATCCTCTTATAAGTACTGTTTTTTGCTCAGTTGTTTTTCTTGCTCAAGGCATTATATTTTCCTAATTTTTTTGTCAGCATTTACCATCAGCACTTGCCTACAGATTTATAAATGTGTTCATATGCAACAGATTTGGAAATAGATTTTGAAGCCTGGGAAGAAATATGATGCTTAATATCAGACTAAATTTGCCCAAATCACGGGGCTGAAACTTGCCCAAACAGCAGACTAAACATGCTTAACATCACAACTTTTTTACACAATGTTTTGCACATCTGAAGCCTTACAGAAGAGGCAAATCGTGGTGAAAGAGGAGTGGGATCTGGAAGATGAGCCAAATCTGACCTTTTTGTCTTGTTTTTTTTGCCTTTTTGCAGGGCAATCAGGAACCAGGCGCCTAGAGAAGAAACATCAATGGAGCCGCCATTGGTGGGCTGTGAAGGTTTGCTTTTGGATCTGGAAGTGGTGAGGGGAAGGGGCGTGTTGTCCTTCTTTGGTTGGGAGAGAAGAAGATGGGGCTGGGGGTTAGGTGAGGAGAAAGGAGGAAGGAGATGCGCAGGGGTGGGGGAGGGATCGGGCAAAGGGGAGGACCAGGTGTTTTGACCGCTCGATGGGTGGCTGCGGGAATCGGGAGCGGGGGCCAGGTACTTTCCTATCCTGGACAGTGGGGACAGAAAATTACCTTTTCTGGGTGGCTGCCAGGAAACGCTAGAGAGCACCCGGCTGCTCCCTAGACGCGTCCTTGTATTTGTATAGGTTTTTTATAGGAGGAATGTCCGTGTCACGCGGGGTGTACGAGACAGCGATCCTAATAGTTTTTTCATGGATTTTTTCTTACTTATATGGATGACATGGTGGGTAATTGTTTCTAACTTTTAGGACACTTTTAGAATCTTTATTATTAGGGAAAAGATTAGGAAAAGAAAAGATTTTGTCCATACAAATTGTAAAAGCGTATTATGACATAAGAAGAAAGCGTATTGTGACGGTGAACTCGACAAAGTCAATCCATGCTTAATTATTAGGGAGAGATATATAGTGTTTTCTCTATTCTCTAACATGTGCTATTCTTTTGTCATTTAGTTTCATTGAAACAAATAAATGCCTACTATATGTTGATTTTTCTTTTACTTTCTGTTTACAACAATGTGTTTTTCCGGCAAGAGCTTGAAACAAGACCAATATTGAATATAATTTTTGAAATTATTTTTTACAACTAAAACACCAGGCTTCAAACTTGTTTCGTTAAAATTTATTAATTCCATATGAAAAATCAATAATACTTTATTTCGTTTCACATAAATAATCTTGTTACACTGTTTACCAAAGTGTTTGATCGTGTGTTAGCGCGCTTTAAATTGTTCCATATGGGATTTAAAAGTTACTTAGTAAATACGAGTATTTTATATCTAAATTCATCCGTGGGCATTGTGTTTCAGACTGTACCATCATGTTTCACCATGTTTGAAAATTTGAGTTTTAGAACTTGTCAAAATATAATCAAAACTGGTCTCGTTTTGAAGTCTCTGTCATTATAAACACAAATATGCAAATAGATCATAAAATGGACTTCGGTTGAAAATAAAAAATAGATTTAGACTTGGGAATAAAATGAAAAAACATGGGATGATGGAGCATAGCTAGAACAGTAGTGAAAGAAAAGTCTGACAACTATAAGCAGTAGTCATTAATGCACGTGAATCTCCAATCAAATCAATGGCTGCTACATGCATGTGATATACCGTGCATGGTAGACATGCATTTCTCCTGTTTCTGGATGGTTTTCTCTGTGTTCAGGCTGATCACAATAGGGAGGAACTGAGGAGTAACATCACACACTCCAATACAACTTTGCTTATGTGTCACATATTTAATGAAGAGAGAGGTGCTTGTGGTAACTAGCTAAGTTAACATCACACACTCCAAGAAACAATGAGTCTATAACCTAATAAATACATTGTTGCATGACACTACATAGATGTTCCTACCCACTGTGGAGATAGTAACATAGTCTAGGAAAGTGTGTAAGTTACTAGACTATGTTCTTGCCCATTGTGACCAGCCTCAAAGGCAACATCGCTCTCCACGGCGAGGACGAGCATGCGTCTGTCAGTATAAAAGGAAAAATTGCTAATTCAGTTGTCTTCTTGTGATTACGATCATCATCAATCTAATGACTGATTGTTTCTCTTGTACGTATGAGGTGCGGTGACGTAGCGTGCTGCGTTGGTACGAGGCAATGGTAAGGCACTGGTTACCAAGTGGGACGCACAGTAAACCGACGACGCGGCCGCCGGATGCGTCCGGTTTCATTGGTAACAAAAGAAAAGGAGAAAAAAAACTTGGGCTGAGTGGTTTCGGCCTAGGACCATCTTCTCCGTGGTTTCCTTTTGATATTAGTTTTAGCTATACATTGTTTTCCAATGTGTTTTGCAGTAATTTATGGTATATTACTGTGTTTTAAAGCACATTTGTATATCAGCATATCTGATTAGGCAATTTGATGGTTGCTTTATGTTGATGATACTTGAAAATTAATTTACAAAAAGGTAAATTAGTTGTGCATGATGATTCCATGCAGGATATGTTGGACATATCCAAGAGAGACTTTTTGCTGAGTTTGCCATTGATGGTATTAATCATCGAACCTGGTTGATGTAAAGATTAACTTGGCAGCCTGGGTCTCAGTTCCCACATAACCATAGCTGCTCAGGGGCTCCGGCTATAGTCGCTATAGCAAAGTATGTTGCATTGCACTTCACTACACCATGATCTATAAAAATGGAGTATCTGATACTCTGGAGCTCTTTTGAGGAGCAGTATGATCAATATAGGGTGATGATGATGGTTGAAGTGCACAGGAAATGGACGCTTGTCCGGTTCCATGACTTGGAGTCTATGGTAGCATACAACTCTTATGTGCATCAAATCAACTTGTAGTTGAGATTCTGCAATATTGCAGTTCTGGATGTTAATCTCATGGAGATGCTCTCCACTTTCAATCCTTGTATGAGGATTTATATTGAACAATTTCGTCAATTGTGAAGGAAAGTGGATGCGTGATGAGAAGCAGAATAAGAATGGGGCTGAAAAGAGAAAAAGTCATTTTCAAACCAATGACAAGGCTAGCAACTCTAATGGTTGCTATAAGTGTGGTTTTAGAACACGGGTTGCAAGGATATGTGATACTTCCATGCATTTGGTGGATCTGTGCATGCATCAATTGGCCAAGGATAAGAGGCCCATGGGAACAAGTGTGAAGCTTACTTCCCTCGATATAACAATAATTTCCCGGCGGTTGAAAGTTCCCACGCATTCCTTGGAACATGGGCAACCAAGAGCATGCTCAGCAAAATGAAGGTCCACTACTTAGTGTCGATGACATGCTAGTGGACTTCGCTACCAGTGATATACAATGTAGGCATTTCTATATGAGTTCAATCATATCTTAAAAATTGGTTTGTTTCTCTATAGAAGCCTATTGGAATAATCCAATTGAGAAGAAAACGTGTTAGTAGAAACTGTTTGGTAGCGTAGTAATTTCAAAAAAATTCCTACGCACACGCAAGATCATGGTGATGTATAGCAACGAGTGGGAAGAGTATCGTCCACGTACCCTCGTAGACCGTAAGCGGAACCGTTATGAGAACGCGGTTGATGTAGTCGAACATCTTCATGATCCGACCGATCTAAGTACCGAACGCGTGGCACCTTCGAATTGAGCACACGTCCAGCTCGATGATGTCCCACGAACTCCGATCCAGCAGAGCTTCACGGGAGAGTTTCGTCAGCACGACGGCGTGATGACGGTGATGATGTTGCTACCGACGGAGGGCTTCTCCTAAGCACCGCTACGATATGATCGAGGTGGATTGTGGAGGGGGGCACCGCACACGGCTAAGGGATCAATGATCATCTTGTGTGTTCTAGGGTGCCCCCTGCCCCCGTATATAAAGGAGCAAGGGGGAGGCCGGCCGGCCCTGTAGGGCGCGCCAGGAGGAGTCCTCCTCCTAGTAGGAGTAGGACTCCCCTTTCCTACTCCTACTAGGAGGAGGAAAGGAAGGGGGAAGGAGAGAAGGAAGGAGAGGGAGGAAAGGAGGAAAGGGGGGCCGCCCCCCTAGTCCAATGCGGTTTGGGCTAGGGGGTCGCGCGCCCTGCCTCCCCTCTTCCACCACTTGGCCCATTGAGGCCCAATACTTCTTCCTGTATTCCCGTAACTCCTCGGTACTCCAAAAAATACCTGAATCACTCGGAACCTTTCCGATGTCTGAATATAGTCGTCCAATATATCGATCTTTATGTCTCGACCATTTCGAGACTCCTCGTCATAACCCCAATCTCATCCGGGACTCCGAATTACCTTCGGTACATCAAATCACATAAGCTCATAATACCGATCGTCACTGAACGTTAAGCGTGCGAACCCTACGGGTTCGAGAACTATGTAGACATGACCGAGACACGTCTCTGGTCAATAACCAATAACGGAACCTGGATGTTCATATTGGCTCCTACATATTCTACGAAGATCTTTATCGGTCAAACCGCATAACAACATACGTTGTTCCCTTTGTCATCAGTATGTTACTTGCCCCAGATTCGATCGTCGGTATCTCAATACCTAGTTCAATCTCGTTACCGGCAAGTCTCTTTACTCGTTTCCGTAATGCATCATCCCGCAACTAGCTCATTAGTTGCATTGCTTGCAAGGCTTGTGCATTACCGAGAGGGCCCAGAAATACCTCTCCGACAATCGGAGTGACAAATCCTAATCTCGATCTATGCCAACTCAACAAGTACCATCGAAGACACCTGTAGAGCACCTTTATAATCACCCAGTTACTTGTGACGTTTGGTAGCACACAAAGCGTTCCTCCGGTAATAGGGAGTTGCATAATCTCATAGTCATAGGGACATGTATAAGTCATGAAGAAAGCAATAGCAGTAAACTAAAACGATCAAGTGCCAAGCTAATGGAATGGGTCAAGTCAATCACATCATTCTCCTAATGATGTGATCCCGTCTATCAAATGACAACTCATGTCTATGGTTAGGAAACATAACCATCTTTGATCAACGAGCTAGTCAAGTAGAGGCATACTAGTGACACTCTGTTTGTCTATGTATTCACACATGTATTATGTTTCCGGTTAATACAATTCTAGCATGAATAATAAACATTTATCATGAAATAAGGAAATAAATAATAACTTTATTATTGCCTCTAGGGCATATTTCCTTCAGTCTCCCACTTGCACTAGAGTCAATAATCTAGATTACACAGTAATGATTCTAACACCCATGGAGCCTTGGTGTTGATCATGTTTTGCTCGTGAGAGAGGCTTAGTCAATGGGTCTGCAACATTCAGATCCGTATGTATCTTGCAAATCTCTATGTCTCCCACCTGTACTTGATCGCGGATGGAATTGAAGCGTCTCTTGATGTGTTTGGTTCTCTTGTGAAATCTGGATTCCTTTGCCAAGGCAATTGCACCAGTATTGTCACAAAAATATTTTCATTGGACCCGATGCACTAGGTATGACACCTAGATCAGATATGAACTCCTTCATCTAGACTCCTTCATTTGCTGCTTCCGAAGCAGCTACGTACTCCGCTTCACACGTAGATCCCGCCATGACGCTTTGTTTAGAACTGCTCCAACTGGCAGCTCCACCGTTCAATATAAACATGTACACGATTTGTGATTTAGAATCGTCCGGATCAGTGTCAAAGCTTGCATCGACGTAACCATTTACGACGAGGTCTTTGTCACCTCCATAAACGAGAAACATATTGTCGGTGTCAAAACCGACGGATCTCAGGTAGGGGGTCCCGAACTGTGCGTCTAAGCTGGATGGTAACAGGAGGCAGGGGACACAATGTTTTACCTAGGTTCGGGCCCTCATGATGGAGGTAAAACCCTATGTCCTGCTTGACTAATATTGATGATATGGGTAGTACAAGAGTAGATCTACCATGAGATCAGAGAGGCTAAACCCTAGAAGCTAGCCTATGGTATGATTGTCTATTGTCCTACGGACTAAAACCCTCCGGTTTATATAGACACCGGGGAGGGTTAGGGTTACACAAGGTCGGTTACAAAGGAGGAGATATCCATATCCGTATTGCCTAGCTTGCCTTCCACGCCAAGTAGAGTCCTATCCGTTCACGAGACGAAGTCCTCAATCTTGTATCTTCATAGTCTAACAATCCAGCCAAAGGATATAATCCGGCTGTCCGGAGACCCCCTAATCCAGGACTCCCTCAGTAGCCCCCGAACCAGGCTTCAATGACGATGATTCCGGCGTGCAGTATTGTCTTCGGCATTGCAAGGCGGGTTTCTCCTCCGAATACATCATAGAAGAATTTGAATACGAGGATAGTGTCCGACCCTGCAACATAAGTTCCACATACTTCCACAGAGAGAATAATATTCTGCAAATCTAATTTGCTGACTTGTTTTGACAGTATGACGTTATGTCATGGCCCGGTGATTATTCGAACCATTTCCTTTAACTAGCCCCGCACATAACGCGAGGCAGTTTTTCGACACGTCTTGTCAAAGCAGAGATCGTGTCCCCTTATTACGGGATTCTCATCAATACGGGCGTGGGTAACCCAACCGCGCCATCGATTATGTCGCTTGGGGGATAAGCGAGTTTTATGAGGCAAGTGGGGACGCTTAGTTTCGTCCGCCCATATAAAGGGATAAGGATTCACCTTTCTATCCACGCCTTCTTCCTCCTTTGCTCATCCGTTTTTGCACACTCGAGCTCTAGCGCCCAAGTCCGCACTTCCCACCTCAACCTTCTCCAACCATGTCCGAAGCGGGAGGGAGGTGGATGGTCTCCTCCGTCACGGATGGAGACATCAAGAAGCTGAGGAGAGCCAGATACCTGTCCGACGACATCGCTCACCGGCTCCCAGATGAGGGGCAGCTCATCCCCACCCCAGGCCCCATGAGAGGGTAGTGTTCCTCACCCATTTCCTCTGCGGACTGGGATTCCCTCTCGACCCATTCGTTCGGGGGCTCATGTTCTATTACGGCCTGGATTTCCACATGTTGGAAATATGCCCTAGAGGCAATAATAAATTGGTTATTATTATATTTCCTTGTTCATGATAATCATTTATTATCCATGCTAGAATTGTATTGATAGGAAACTCAGATACATGTGTGGATACATAGACAACACCATGTCCCTAGTAAGCCTCTAGTTGACTAGCTCGTTGATCAATAGATGGTTACGGTTTCCTGACCATGGACATTGGATGTCGTTGATGACGGGATCACATCATTAGGAGAATGATGTGATGGACAAGACCCAATCCTAAGCATAGCACTAGATCGTGTAGTTCGTATGCTAAAGCTTTTCTAATGTCAAGTATCATTTCCTTAGACCATGAGATTGTGCAACTCCCGGATACCGTAGAAATGCTTTGGGTGTGCCAAACGTCACAACGTAACTGGGTGGCTATAAAGGTACACTACAGGTATCTCCGAAAGTGTCTGTTGGGTTGGCACGAATCGAGACTGGGATTTGTCACTCCGTGTAAGCGGAGAGGTATCTCTGGGCCCACTCGGTAGGACATCATCATAATGTGCACAATGTGATCAAGGAGTTGATCATGGGATGATGTGTTACAGAACGAGTAAAGAGACTTGCCGGTAACGAGATTGAACAAGGTATCGGGATACCGACGATCGAATCTCGGGCAAGTATCGTACCGATAGACAAAGGGAATTATATACGGGATTGATTAAGTCCTTGACATCGTGGTTCATCCGATGAGATCATCGTGGAACATGTGGGAGCCAACATGGGTATGCAGATCCCGCTGTTGGTTATTGACCGGAGAACGTCTCGGTCATGTCTGCATGTCTCCCGAACCCGTAGGGTCTACACACTTAAGGTTCGATGACGCTAGGGTTATAAAGGAAGTTTGTATGTGGTTACCGAATGTTGTTCGGAGTCCAGGATGAGATCCCGGACGTCACGAGGAGTTCCGAAATGGTCCGGAGGTAAAGATTTATATATGGGAAGTCCTGCTTTGGTCACCGGAAGAGTTTCGGGGTTTATCGGTAACGTACCGGGACCACCGGGAGGGTCCCGGGGGTCCACCAAGTGGGGCCACCAACCCCAGAAGGTTGCGTGTGCCAAGGGTGGTGAGGGACCAGCCCCTAAGTGGGCTGGTGCGCCTCCCACAAGGCCCAAGGGCAGCTAGGAGGAAAAAAAGGAGGAAACCCTAGGCTTAGATGGGCCTTAGGGCCCACCCTAGGGGCGCCACCCCTTCTCCCCCTCTTGGCTGCCACCCTTGTTCCCCATCTAGGGCTGCCGCCCCCCTAGGGGTGGGAACCCTAGAGGGGGCGCAGCCCCTCCCCTTCCCCTATATATATGAGGCCTAGGGGCTGCCCATAACACGCGATTCGATCTCTGCCTGATGGTGCAGCCCTCCCTCTCTTTCTCCTCATATCTCGCAGTGCTTGGTGAAGCCCTGCAGGATTGCCACGCTCCTCCATCACCACCACGCCGTTGTGCTGCTGATGGATGGAGTCTTCCTCAACCTCTCTCTCTCTCCTTGCTGGATCAAGGCGTGGGAGACGTCACCGGGCTGTACTTGTGTTGAACGCGGAGGTGCCGTGCGTTGGGCACTTGGTCATCGGTGATTTGAATCACGAGGAGTACGACTCCATTAACCCCGTTCACTTGAACGCTTCCGCTTAGCGATCTACAAGGGTATGTAGATGCACTCTTCTTCCCTCGTTGCTGGTCTCTCCATAGATAGATCTTGGTGACACGTAGGAAAATTTTGAATTTCTGCTACGTTACCCAACAGTGGCATCATGAGCTAGGTCTATTGCGTAGATTCTATGCACGAGTAGAACAAAAAGTAGTTGTGGGCGTTGATTTTGTTCAATATGCTTGCCGTTACTAGTCTTATCTTGTTTCGACGGTATTGTGGGATGAAGCGGCCCGGACCAACCTTACACGTACTCTTACGTGAGACCGGTTCCACCGACTGACATGCACTAGTTGCATAAGGTGGCTGGCGGGTGTGTGTCTCTCCTACTTTAGTCGGAACGGATTCGATGAAAAGGGTCCTTATGAAGGGTAAATAGCAATTGGCAAATCACGTTGTGGTTTTGCGTAGGTAAGAAACGTTCTTGCTAGAAACCCATAGCAGCCACGTAAAACATGCAAACAACAATTAGAGGACGTCTAACTTGTTTTTGCAGGGTATGCCATGCGATGTGATATGGCCAAAAGGATGTGATGAATGATATATGTGATGTATGAGATTGATCATGTTCTTGTAATAGGAATCACGACTTGCATGTCGATGAATATGACAACCAGCAGGAGCCATAGGAGTTCTCTTTATTTATTTATGACCTGCGTGTCAGCATAAACGTCATGTAAATTACTTTACTTTATTGCTAAAGCATTAGCCATAGTAGTACAAGTAATAGATGACGTGACAACTTCAAGAAGACACGTTGATGGAGATCATGATGATGGAGATCATGGTGTCATGCCGGTGACGATGATAATCATGGAGCCCCGAAGATGGAGATCAAAAGGAGCACTATGATATTGGCCATATCATGTCACTATTTGATTGTATGTGATGTTTATCATGTTTATACATCTTATTTGCTTAGAACGACGGTAGTAAATAAGATGATCCCTCATAAACAATTTCAAGAATGTGTTCCCCCCTAACTGTGCACCGTTGCTACAGTTCGTCGTTTCGAAGCACCACGTGATGATCGGGTGTGATAGATCCTTACGTTCACATACAACGGGTGTAAGACAGTTTTACACATGCAAAACACTTAGGGTTAACTTGACAAGCCTAGCATGTACAGACATGGCCTCGGAACACAGAAGACCGAAAGGTCGAGCATGAGTCGTATAGAAGATACGATCAACATGAAGATGTTCACCGACGTTGACTAGTCCGTCTCACGTGATGATCGGACACGGCCTAGTTGACTCGGATCATGTAATCACTTAGATGACTAGAGGGATGTCTATCTGAGTGGGAGTTCATAAGATGAACTTAATTATCCTGAACATAGTCAAAAGGATTTTGCAAATTATGTCATAGCTCACGCTATAGTTCTACTATTTAGATATGTTCCTAGAGAAAAAATTAGTTGAAAGTTGATAGTAGCAATTATGCGGACTAGGTCCGTAAACTGAGGATTGTCCTCATTGCTTCTTAGAAGGCTTATGTCCTTAATGCACCGCTCAGTGTGCTGAACCTCGAACATCGTCTGTAGATGTTGCGAACATCTGACATACACGTTTTGATAACTACATGATAGTTCAGTTAAACGGTTTAGAGTTGAGGCACCAAAGACAGTTTTGAAACATCGCGAAACATATGAGATGTTTTGAGGGCTGAAATTGGGATTTCAGGCTCGTGCCCACGTCAAGAGGTATAAGATCTCCGATGATTTTCATAGCCTACAAACTAAGGAGAAAAGCTCAATTGTTGAGCTTGTGCTCAGATTGTCTGAGTACAACAATCATTTGAATCGAGTGGGAGTTGATCTTCCAGATGGGATAGTGATGTTTCTCTGAAGTCATTACCACCAAGCTGCTAGAGCTTCGTGATGAACTATAATATATCAGGGACATATATGATGATCCTTGAGATATTCGCGATGTTTGACACCACAAAAGTAGAAATCAAGAAGGAGCATCAATTGTTGATGGTTGGTGAAACCACTAGTTTCAAGAAGGGCAAGGGCAAGAAGGGATGCTTCATGAAACGGCAATTCAGCCACTGCTCTAGTGAACAAACCCAAGGTTGAACCCAAACCCGAGACTAAGTGCTTCTGTAATAAGGGGAACAGCCACTGGAGCAGAATTACCCTAGATACTTGGTAGATAAGAAGGCTGGCAAGGTCGATAGAAGTATATTGGATATACATTATGTTAATGTGTACTTTACTAGTACTCCTAGTAGCACCAGGGTATTAGATACCGGTTCGGTTGCTAAGTGTTAGTAACTCGAAATAAAAGCTGCGGAATAAACGGAGACTAGCTAAAGGTGAGATAACGATATGTGTTGGAAGTGTTTCCAAGGTTGATCAAATATCGTACGCTCCCTCTACCATCGAGATTGGTGTTTGCGTTGAGCATAGACATGATTGGATTATGTCTATCGCAATACGGTTATTCATTTAAGGAGAATAATGGTAACTCTGTTTATTTGAATAATACCTTCAATGGTCTTACACCTAAAATGAATGGTTTATTGAATCTCGATCGTAGTGATACACATGTTCATGACAAAAGATAGTAATGATAGCACCACCTACTTGTGGCACTGCCACGTGTCATATCGGTATAAAACGCATGAGGAAGCTCCATGTTGATGGATCTTTGGGCTTACTCATTTTTGAAAAGTTTGAGACATGCGAACCATGTCTATTGGTGTATATGCATAAAGAAACTCCATGCAAATGGACCATTTGGACTCACTTGATTTTGAATCAGTTGAGACGTGCAAATCATACCACATGGGCAAGATGACTGAAAGCCTCGTTTTCAGTAAAATGGAACTAGAAAGCAACTTGTTGGAAGTAATACATTTTGATGTGTGCAGTCCAATGAGTGCTGAGGCGTGTAGTGGATATCGTTATGTTCTTACTTCACAGATGATTTGAGTAGATGTTGAGTATATTTACTTGATGAATCACGAGTCTGAATTATTGAAAGGTTCAAGTAATTTCAGGGTGAAGTTGAAAGATCGTCGTGACAAGAGGATAAAGTATCTATGATATGAGCATAGAGATGAATATCTGAATTACGAGTTTGGCACAGAATTAAGACATTGTGGAAATTGTTTCACAACAGATACAGCCTGGGACACCATAGTGTGATGGTGTGTCCGAACATCATAACTGCACCCTATTGAATATGATGCATACCATGATGTCTCTTATCGAATTACCACGATAGTTTATGGGTTAGGCATTAGAGACAATCACATTCGCTTTAAATAGGGCACCACGTAATTCCGATGAGATGACAACGTATGAACTATGGTTTAGAGAAACCTAAGCTGTCATTTCTTAAAAGGTTTGGGGCTGCGACGCTTATGTGAAAAAGTTTCAGGCTGATAAGCTCGAACCCAAAGCGGATCAATGCATCTTCATAGGACACCCAAAACAGTTGGTTATACCTCCTGTCTCTGATCCGAAAGCAATAAGGGATTGTTTCTAGAATCTGGTCCTTTTTCGAGGAAAAGTTTCTCTCCAAAGAATTGAGTGGGAGGATGGTGGAAACTTGATGAGGTTATTGAACTGTCTCTTCAACTAGTGTGTGGCAGGGCACAGGAAATTGTTCCTGTGGCACCTACACCAATTGAAGTGGAAGCTTATGATATTGATCACGAGACTTCGGATCAAGTCACTCCCAAACCTCGTAGGATGACAAGGATGCGTACTACTTCTGAGTGGGACGTAATCCTGTCTTGGAAGTCATGTTGCGAGACAACAATGAACCTACGAGCTATGGAGAAGCGATGGTGGGCCTGCATTCCGATAGATGGCTCAAGGCCATAAAATCCGAGAGAGGATCCATGTATGGAAACAAAGTGTAGACTTTGACAGAACAGCTCGATGGTCGTGAGGCTGTTGAGTATAGATGGATTTTAGAAGGAAGACGGACAATGATGGTAAATGTCACCATTAAGAAAGCTCGACTTGTCGTTAAGATGTTTTCGACAAGTTCAAGGAGTTGACTACGATGAGACTTTCTCACTTGTAGCGATGCTAAAAGTCTGTTGGAATTATATTAGTAGTTACTGCACTATTTATGAAATCTTGCAGATAGGATGTCAAAACATTGTTTCCTCGACGATTTATGAGGAAAGGTTGTATGTGATACAGCCGGAAGGTTTTGTCAATCCTGAAATATGCTAATAAGTATGCAAAGCTCCAGCAATCCTTCTAAGGACTGGAGTGAACATCTCGGAGTTGGAATGTATGCTTTGATGAGATGATCAAAGATTTTGGTGTATACAAAGTTTATGAGAAACTTATATTTCCAAAGAAGTGAGTGGGAGCACTATAGAATTTCTGATAAGTATATGTTGTTGACATATTGTTGATCAGAAGTGATGTAGAATTTCTGGAAAGCATATAGGATTATTTGGAAAGTGTTTTTCAATGGAAAGCCTGGATTAAGCTACTTGAACATTGAGCATCAAGATCTATAAGGATAGATCAAAATGCTTAATGGAACTTTCGAAAGAGCACATACCTTGACATGATCTTGAAGGTGTTCAAAATGGATCAGTCAAAGAAGGAGTTCTTGCCTGAGTTGTAAGGTATGAAGTTAAGACTTAAAGCTCGACCACGGCAGAATAGAGAGAAAGGACGAAAGTCGTCCCTTATGCTTAAGACATAGGCTCTACAGTATGCTATGCTATGTACCGCACCTGAAGTGTGCCCTGCCATGAGTCATTCAAGGGGTACAAGAGTGATCCAAGAATGGATCACAGGACAGCGGTCAAAGTTATCCTTAGTAACTAGTGGACTAAGGAAGTTTCTCGGTGATGGAGGTGGTAAAAGAGTTCGTCGTAAAGGGTTACGTCGATGCAAGCTTAACACCTATCCGGATAGCTCTGAGTAGAGATACCGGATACATATAATGGAGCTACAATTTAGAATAGCTCCAAGTAGAATAGTTATTTGGAATAGCTTCAAATAGAGCGTGGTAGCTGCATCTAGGAGATGACATAGAGATTTGTAAAGCACACACGGATCTGAAAGGTTCAGACCCATTGACTAAAACCTCTCTCACAAGCATGACATGATCAAACCCAGAACTCTTTAGGGTGTTAGTCACATGAGGATGTGACCTTGAGTGTTAATCACATATCGATGTGAACTGGATTATTGACTCTAGTGCAAGTGGGACACTGTTGGAAATATGCCCTAGAGGCAATAATAAATTGGTTATTATTATATTTCCTTGTTCATGATAATCGTTTATTATCCATGCTAGAATTGTATTGATAGGAAACTCAGATACATGTGTGGATACATAGACAACACCATGTCCCTAGTAAGCCTCTAGTTGACTAGCTCGTTGATCAATAGATGGTTACGGTTTCCTGACCATGGACATTGGATGTCGTTGATGACGGGATCACATCATTAGGAGAATGATGTGATGGACAAGAGCCAATCCTAAGCATAGCACTAGATCGTGTAGTTCGTATGCTAAAGCTTTTCTAATGTCAAGTATCATTTCCTTAGACCATGAGATTGTGCAACTCCCGGATACCGTCGGAATGCTTTGGGTGTGCCAAACGTCACAACGTAACTGGGTGGCTATAAAGGTACACTACAGGTATCTCCGAAAGTGTCTGTTGGGTTGGCACGAATCGAGACTGGGATTTGTCACTCCGTGTAAGCGGAGAGGTATCTCTGGGCCCACTCGGTAGGACATCATCATAATGTGCACAATGTGATCAAGGAGTTGATTATGGGATGATGTGTTACAGAACGAGTAAAGAGACTTGCCGGTAACGAGATTGAACAAGGTATCGGGATACCGACGATCGAATCTCGGGCAAGTATCGTACCGATAGACAAAGGGAATTGTATACGGGATTGATTAAGTCCTTGACATCGTGGTTCATCCGATGAGATCATCGTGGAACATGTGGGAGCCAACATGGGTATCCAGATCCCGCTGTTGGTTATTGACCGGAGAACGTCTCGGTCATGTCTGCATGTCTCCCGAACCCGTAGGGTCTACACACTTAAGGTTCGATGACGCTAGGGTTATAAAGGAAGTTTGTATGTGGTTACCGAGTGTTGTTCGGAGTCCCGGATGAGATCCCGGACGTCATGAGGAGTTCCGGAATGGTCCTTAGGTAAAGATTTATATATGGGAAGTCCTGTTTTGGTCACCGGAAGAGTTTCGGGGTTTATCAGTAACGTACCAGGACCACCGGGAGGGTCCCGGGGGTCCACCAAGTGGGGCCACCAACCCCAGAAGGTTGCGTGGGCCATGGGTGGTGAGGGACCAGCCCCTAAGTGGGCTGGTGCGCCTCCCACAAGGCCCAAGGGCAGCTAGGAGGAAAAAAGGAGGAAACCCTAGGCTTAGATGGGCCTTAAGGCCCACCCTAGGGGCGCCACCCCTTCTCCCCCTCTTGGCCGCCACCCTTGCTCCCCATCAAGGGCTGCCGCCCCCTAGGGGTGGGAACCCTAGAGGGGGCGCAGCCCCTCCCCTTCCCCTATATATATGAGGCCTAGGGGCTGCCCATAACACGCGATTCGATCTCTGCCTGATGGTGCAGCCCTCCCTCTCTTTCTCCTCATATCTCGCAGTGCTTGGCGAAGCCCTGCAGGATTGCCACGCTCCTCCATCACCACCACGCCATTGTGCTGTTGCTGGATGGAGTCTTCCTCAACCTCTCCCTCTCTCCTTGCTGGATCAAGGCGTGGGAGACGTCACCGGGCTGTACGTGTGTTGAACGCGGAGGTGCCGTGCGTTCGGCACTTGGTCATCGGTGATTTGAATCACGACGAGTACAACTCCATCAACCCCGTTCACTTGAACGCTTCCGCTTAGCGGTCTACACGGGTATGTAGATGCACTCTCCTTCCCTCGTTGCTGGTCTCTCCATAGATAGATCTTGGTGACACGTAGGAAAATTTTGAATTTCTGCTACGTTACCCAACACCACGATCTGGCCCCGAACTTCATCCTCAACATCTCGGCGTTTATCGTTGTGTGCGAGGCCTTCCTCCGCATCAAGCCCCACTTCGGCTTATGGTTGAAGACCTTCAATGTCAAGCCGAAGGTTGTGGGCAGCCGCCAGGCAGAGTGCGGAGGCGCCATGGCGGGCAAGATGCCCAACATAACATGGCTCGAGGGCTCCTTTGTGGAAACCATAAAGGGGTGGCAATCGGGGTTGTTCTACATCACCGAGCCGCGCGACCCTGCATGGGTAGCGGCCCCCGAGTTCCGATCTGGCATCCCCACGCGGCTCACCTCCTAGAAAGAGAAGGGCCTGTCCTGGGGTAGTTCGGGAGAGCTGACCGGACTCCAAACATGCATTTAAAACATGGTGTACAAGAAGCTCAAACTCGTCAACGCGGTCCAGGTCACGCTCCACCGCCGGATCCTCCCATGCCAACAACGGGAGTTCAACTTGTGGGAGTTCGACCTGGCGCAGCACCGAACTCTGAACAAGCTCTTCGACAAAACTCACGAAGATGCCTGGAGGGTGCTGTTCAAAAGCGCCGAGGTCCCCCCTCCCATTACTGAGGATCGCGGATTCAGCGCGAAGCACCAAGCCAGTGCGGTAAGCTGCTTTACCTTTCACAAGATACTTATTTTTTATAGATTGACTCCATGCGGGATCTAAACTCCCGTACATTTGATAGGACTGGCAGGAGACGGACGAACAGATCGACTGTCCGGCTCCTTTGCCCGAAGGCCCAGCAGACGCTCTTCTGGCGAAGATGCTGACTCCGACTGCTTATACGGTGCCGGAGAAGACCAAGAAGGCCAAGGGAACCCGAAAGAGTTCCTGACGCCAGGCGTCATCGGACTCACCATCTGATGACTCTGCGGCGCACTCCTTCCCCGAAGACGAGGAAGAAGAAGAATATGCTCCCCCTCCGGCAGGGGGAGATAAGAAAAGGAAGGCCGCCCCAACTGGGGGGGGGGGCGAAGGGTCCAAGAAGGGAAGGACTCTCCTTCCGGATAGTTCCACCGCCGCCGACGAAGGCGAAGACGAGTGGTTGCCTAGGGCCAAGCCCCTGGGGAGATCGTAAGTATTCGGATACCAGAGTAACTCATAGCATTCCTTTGTCGCACTGCTTTCCCTAACGCCGAACATAATTATGCAGGCCGCCACAAGCCAGTATCGATGTATCATCGGACGGCTCCCTGGGCTCGTCGGACATGGATAGCGATCCAGTCCCGACCGCCACCTCCCCTCATCCTGCCGACGACGCCAAGGTACTATCTCAAGAGGCACCGGATCGAGGGGAGACAGTCCCGGAGGCGCGTCAAGGCGACCTTCCGGACTCCGGGAGCCGAGAGGACGGGGCCCCCGAGAGCTCTGAGTTCGGCCCTCTGCCGAACACCGCGTTGGAACCTCCAATGGTTCCGGGCTCGGGCAGGCGGCCTCCTTCTAAGAGGGGCAAGACGCCTGTGCCAGTGACCTCTGTCCATCCAGAGGCGCTGGACAATCTGCTAGAAGCGCTTCTTAGCACTTCCATCGACAAGGAGCACCGTACTATTATGAGTGCGGTGGTCCAGAAGGTTCAGTCCGCCAAGAGCGGGTTGACTGAAGCCTGTGCCAGCCTTCTAACAGGCTTTGAGGTAAGTGTTTTAAAATGTAGTAGAAATATTATCACATAGACAGTAGCCCCTGATGCTTTGTTCAGTGTTCACAAAGAAAAGCCGAACAGAGGATCAAATAATATCGCAGGAGTCTAATATAAGTATGTCAATATGCATATGCAACCTTCGCTGCTAGCGTCCGCCGCACTGACTGCGGAGGTCGCCGTACTGAAGCAGGACCTCGAGGGGTCCAGGAAAGAGCTCGGCCTTGTCAAGAGGCAGCTCGAGGAGAACAAGGGTAAGTAATACCCTGTATATAGATATGTATATATAAAGGAAGACGTGATTGCAAAATGACAGGATCATTGTATATTCGCCAGGGGCCACAACCGAGGTGGCGACCCTGAAGCAAGCGCTAACCAAGGCCGAAGATAACGCGGCCAAGGAGCGCACCGAGCGAGAGAAGCACGAGGCTCGGGTGGGCGAGGTGCAGCAAGAGCTCCAGGCTCTCGTGGCGAAGCACGAGGCGTTGGAGCTTGACTCAAAGACGCAGGGAGTCTGAGCTTGCCGCGGCCCTCGAGAGCGCAAAAAGTGTCAAGGCCCAAGCCCAAAGGGCCCTCCAGGAGATCGACGCAATGAAGAAGATAGCGGCGGGTAAGGCTTTCTATATGCAAAGAAAGCATGTAAAAGTAAATTACCGATTACTTACCCAAATCCGGAGCTCTCTAGGAGCATTCGCGGATTTGCCCCGCAGCGTGTCCGATGCCGCACAATTTTACCAGGCCGAGGATGGAAGCTCAATGGAGAAGCTGTTCTGGTCTCAGTATGCTGAGGCCGAACACCCGGTGCCAATGAGCGACCAGCTGAAGCAGATGATCGAGCTACATAAGGCAGCCGATGAGGCCATGAAGGGCTTTATAGTCCGGCTGTGGCCTGGCGACGCCCTTCCGAACAGCTTCTTCGGCTTGGTGAGGCGGCTTGTGGATGCCTGCCCGCGGCTGGAGGTCGTCAAGCGATCTGTCTGCATTGAGGGTGCACGCCAGGCTTTCGCCCGTGTGAAATTGCTATGGGTCAAGCTAGACACCGTGAAGCTGATCAAGGAGGGGCCGCCGGAGGGCAAGGAGCACCGCCACCCCGAGATGTACTACGAGGGTGTTCTGCCGGGTGCCCGTCTCATAGCGGACGACTGTTCAAAAGATGTAATATTTGAGTGAGAGTTGCTCGTTTTATCCTGTATTTATGAAAACTTGTTTCATATGCGCTATGCAACGCTTGTTTGAATTTAAAATATTACCTTCTGTTTGGCTATTTATCCAATCTGAGAGATGGCTACTCCTCGGCTTCTGCCCCCATGCCACGAGTGCTGGGGTGTTCGGGATAAACCTGAGCATTCTTGTTCCCATGTTTGGGTCCTTCGAGGGAGGTGCTCAGCAGAGCGAATAAGGCAACCGGACTAATAATGCTTTATCACTCTCACTTAGCCATATAATTCTATAATTTTAAATTTCGGCGAAGCCCCTGGTATTTGGAAGGCTGAATTTGGGGCGCGATACACGCCTTTAAGCGGGACAGGGCCGGCCCCTCGCTCTAAACGGCATAAGTCTTTAGGGACTCGAAAACCTCGCCGAACAGCGACCAGTCTCTCGCCTTATCATGACAGTCAGTTTTAGCTTTCTCTACTGAGGTGCTGAACCCAGCAGAACCGGGGCACAATCGCAGTAGTTCTCCTAGCGCTACCTTAGCCGATAGGGCGGAACATAAGGTACCAAAACATAGGAGCCGGGCAAACCCAACATTTGACCAAAGACATGATTCGGAGCTGATGCATATAATGCTATAAGTTCGGGGTGCCGCACTTGTGAAAGTGTTCGGGCTTTTCACACCGTATTGTGGGGTATGTAAGCCCCTGGTGTATTGGCCGTACCAAAGTGTACGGTTGCAAGGCGTCATTAATGAACACACACACACACACACACACACACACACACACATATATATATATATATATATATATATATATATATATATATATATATATATATATATATATATATATATATATATATAGTAACACTATTTTGATCACAGGATCAGAATAGTTATTCTGATCACAGCGGCCTATATAGGCCCCGACGGGATGCTCCTGAACTCGCCCGAACCGGCAGCCAAAAAAAGGAAAAGACCACCCACGATCCCCTGAACTGCCCAACACACCTTGACTCGATCCCATCGCCGCCCCGCTCCCAATCGGAGACGCCGCCGCCGCCCCGGCCCGCTCCCAAGCGGACACGCCGCCGCCGCACCGCCACCAACCCGCGACGCCGCCCTGCCCTGCCACCAACCCGCGACGCCGCCCTGCCCTGCCACCAACCCGCAACGCCGCCGCACATATTCTCCGGATCCCGGCCAAGGATTGCGCCTCCAGGCCACCGCCAGCACCCTACGGATGCGCCGCCCAGGCTGCGTGATAAAGACCAAACCTCGTGGCGAGATCTGATCTGTTGTTGCAGCCATACCTTTCACGACACTCCACCACCAGCAGTGGCAACCTCTCGCCCGCGCACGCGATGTGCACGAAGTAGAGGGTTTGAACCTTGCGGCCTAGCACGAGAAAACCAATCTTGACGAAGGTACTCACGCGCAAAACAATTTCCACGAAGAGAAATCGCAACACAGAGGTTTTCTAAAGGTCCCTCCAAAACTTGATACGAGTGTCTACCCTGAAAAACACATCGTGTCTATTTCATAAAAAATAACCCCCCCTTTTACATGGACGCACTTGGCTTTATATATAGCCTGCAAAACATCTACGAACATGGTCTCAATGAAAAATAAGCAACCGACTAACAAGTTACGTACGTAACCAGGACAAACTAGCACACGTAATAAAACTCTTCTCTAATTAAACTACCTTTTAAATCTTGATGAATCCTAAACTTACAACTAAATAATATTGAAGGTGGACCCCAGCCCGTGTCCTTTAATGACAAGAAATCACGTACGAATCTCCAACTCTCGACACATTGAGAAACTTCCTTCTTACGTGGAGGTGGCAAAAATAGAAATAAATCCTTGTCATTTATCTGGTTGACCGAACTAAATAAATCACATCTCGCATGCTCCTCTGCATTAACGTAGGTTTCCATCTCTCTATAAATGGACTCCGAATTTTCCTTGCCAAAACGAGCCTGATCAATCTTGCATGCATATCTCTGAGTTAATACATTACCTTGCATGCAAGTAATCCCCTTTCCCTTTGAATCGTGCACTTCCAGGTACATCCCTTCCTTCTCATTGGCACAAAGCAAAGCAACGTCTTGTTTTACTGTAACTGAAAGTAATTCATCATCGCTTGGCACATAGATATCCTTAACCTTTAATCCACTGACACGCGGCATTATTTTGCGATCGTCAACAACACTAAGATTAGTCTTGGCCGTATCACTGCGGATCCGGTGAGATCTGCTGGCCCCTCCCCATTCCACCGCCAGCACCTGGAGCTCCGTCAAACTGGCCCACATCGCCCCAATCAATGGGTCTCTGTTGCGTGCGCTCCTGGTCAGGCACTCCATCAACAAACCAGCCGCCGCTGTGGTGGCGCACCGCCCTTGCTTGGCTGGGCGTCGTGGATCCTGGATGCAGCTCGCTTGCCTCCCCATCCACCTCCTCCCACTAGAGCTCCAACGCATGTCGTTCGTCGCCGCCACATCACGTCGTTTAACTCTGCCATGCCTGGATCACGGATCACGCTATCGCAACCCTACAAGTGCAGCTCCTCGCTCCCGGAAGCAAGCATGGCCGCTAGCACAAACAGTCACAGCATCGCCAACAGAGAAGTTAAAACATCCGTTCATGGATACACATAGAAGGAGGAGGTGAATTACTTCTTGTTCTTTAGAAACTGATGTATTATTCTTCGCTTTGTATTCATCTTGAACTGTTGCGTACGTGCTATCAGAGGAGTGAAAACATAGCAAGGTAGAGCATGTGGCTGTTTGATCAACTATAAATTATTCATGACCATATGCTTGGTCACTAGCCAATAGTGGTCTAGTTATGTTTGGACTTCATACAAAACGGTTTGTCTTATTTCCCTCTCCACTTACAGGTTAAAAAAGATGAGTTTTTGACGGCTCAATTGAAAAATATGCACTTGCACTGGAAATACAGGGGACTGGTGATTTGTGGAACTTGAGTTACAGAGAATTGAGGTACTACTTTGTTTCTTGGATGGTTACTGGAAGCTCAACCTGCATTACATGATATTAAAAAGCAGAAATGATGAAATTGATTTTGTTCGAGCAATTATGCAAAAGCAAACTTTCATTCATGTTCCTAAATGACATACCTTAATTTATCCAATCTTTCTTTGCTAACATCATTACTTTTTCTTCGTGGCACCCCCCAAACGGCGCTGCCCCATCCGCGGCCATGGTTGCAGCTTCCCTAGCAGATGCGGCCAGTGTGCCATTTGCACCGCCGATGCGACCTACGCCATCCACAAGTACTCTGCTCATCCATTCTTTGCGCACAGTCCGTCGGCTCGCTCGCTAGCAGTCCATGTGGGCGGCCATCTCTCCTCGCTGTTATGTTTCTCATCTCGATTGTCGTCAGTCCATTTGCATCGAGGCAATCTTATCACAGCAGATGTGTTTGAGGCTGGCTACATCCTCAACGTCGTGGTCTCCCACCAAGCAGAGCATGCCAGTGCTCCATCCTTCGTGAAGATGTAGCAGGTCGGGCTATGAAGCAAGAGAAGGTCGGACTGCACAGAAGTTGAAGGTCGAGATTTGTGCTCCTCCGGTGGGGATGCAGACCAGCGCCTCATGGAACAAGGGCCTCCTCTGCCTGCTGCCCGTCGAGCCACCTGTGCGCCGCAACATCATTTCACTGCACGCCCACCTTGCGTGCCAAGTAGAAGTTCAGTTTTCCTTGCAAGGTATGTACGCCTCCATGTGCAGATCGCTGCAGAGATGCCGGGATGCTGCGTCCGGCGGCACAATGAGTACAGGGTGCACAAGGCCGAGGACCATGCCGCTGTTGCCAAGCGTGGCCAAGAACCTCCCGAGCTTAGCCTCTCTGAGCTGGTGTGACCATGGTCCGCCTGGTGCCTGAACCCAATGCGAACCTGAAAACTTGAAAACTTCTCTAGCTCGGGTTGCTGCATCAAGTAGCTACCTTTGTATGCATGAGAAGAGACAAATTACAGGAAGGAGAGGGAACAAGGAATAAACGTGTGGTTCTTGTTAATTCTAGGATATAAGATGGAGAGATAAAGATCAAAAGGTGTGGTGTGAAAACATGCACGACTCTGTGTATTAAAAAATACCATTTATTTGGAAAAGAGCACACGGTGGTATTTCTAGTGCTACTTGCATTCTACAGTTTTTTTTATGGACGAGTATTTTACGCGAGTTACTACCAAACCAACTAATCACAAAAAAAGACATTGGGAACAAAAAGAATCCTAAGTTCAAGCACTGTTGTCGAGCGAAATATAGTTCAAAGGACATTTAATAAAAAATTGATAGTTTGGAGACGAGAATTAGGGAAGTTTGAAAAATTAGAACAATACAAAAAAATATAACAAAAAAGTTGAAGTTCATGTATGAAAAGCAGGAGAGGTCGAAAAGCAGTAAAAACTTCAAATAAAACTTCTGTCGGTATGTAACATCAAAATTAAAAAAAAAATGACAGCGAAGTTCGAAATAGTAACATAAACAAGAGATCAAATAGAATGCATGAGATCAAAGTTTTCAAGTGAAAAAGAAAATGTATAAGAAAAGAAAAAAGCTGTGGGGATTCATTGGAAAAAAGGATGAGTTCATTGAATAGAATTCTGGAAGTTCAAAAGTCAAATACTAACGAAAACATTGGAAAATCCAAATCTACTAACGGGAAGTCCAAAACATTTGTTGCGAGAAGTTCAAGTGCTTGGCCCGGGAAAGTTCAAAAATATTCGCGAGAGAGGTCCACCGTGTATTTACATGTGCAAAAATGAACAAAAAATGTTGTTTTGTGAATTAAAATAATTCTCTATATCCATTACAAATTTGAAACAAAAATGCTCTACATTAAAAAGTTCCTCCTATTAAATAACTTTCCAAGGTGTATAAATATTTTTATTCTGAAAATAGTTCCTCCTACATGGAGTGTGTTTCATATACGAAACAAGGAATAAAAAGTCAAAGCCTAAAAAGATATGGAAGTGCAAATATATAAAAAAATATGTCGTTTTTTGTGTTTTAAAATAATTCTCTCAAACCAGAGAGAAGTTCAAAGTGATAACAACCAGAAGTTCACGTACCACATGGTGTGTGTTTCATATAAGAAAAATACAATAAAGTGGAACAGAGTGAAGTTCAAACAGACATGCTGTAGAAGTTCAACTACTTCACGCAGTGTATTTCCGTTCACGATGAACGCAGAAATCATGATCTCGCCATTTTCTAATTTACCTCGAAACGACGGTAATATCATTTGCGTAAGTTCAAGTCCTTGGTCGGAGAAAGTTAAAACAATTATTGTGAGAGACGTTTGTACAAAAGGAATATTATTTGTGTAACACTTATGAATGGATAAGAAAATTACAAACAAAAATACGTCCCAGAAGTTCAACGTGAAAACAGCAGGAAGTTCAACTACTATGCTAAATGAATTTCAGATGAAAAACTTTCAAAATCGTTGCGAGTATGAAAAAATGATCGACACGGGAAAGTTGCGTGTTTATAGCAGCTTTCCATCCGTATATCACCCGCCTAATTCCCGTGAGTGGGATGGGGAGCTACGAGCAGTGGATGAAGATCTACGAGCAAAAAAATCACGTGAAAAACAGAGTGAAGTTCAGGTACACGCACCGAGAAGTTCTGGTTCTTCACGCGGTGCATTTTCGAAGAATCTGTTTCGCGGTAGAGGCAGAACGAATGATCCCGCCGTTTTCGGAATTACTTGAAAACGACTAGGAATCAGAGAAAACCATCAACATGAAAAAGTTTCGCATTTTCCGTAGCTTTTCAACGGTATATTATTTGCCCAATTCCAATAAAGTTTGTAGAAATTACGGCGAAAATACGTTTTTTGCCAATTTTGAAACTGACTTAAAACCGTAAAGAATTGAGAGAAACAATACATACCAAAAAGTTTCGCATTTCTTCAAGCTTTCCAACGCCATATCATTTGCTGCATTCGGGCACAAGGTTAAAAGATTAGCTCGAAAATACAAACTCGGTAGGACTTGGACCATTTTCTAAATTACTCTTAAACCATTCAAAATTAGAAAAAATCTTTCAAGATGACAAAGTAGCACATTTTCATAAGCTTTCCAACTCCATATCATACGCCTCCATTGGATTAGCCGTTTATAAATGACATCAAAAAAACGAACTCAGCTGTTCAGTTTACGAAATTTTACATTTTTTCAAATTACTCTTTAACCATAGGGAATTAGAAAAAACTTTCAACATGTGGAAGGAGCGGTTTTGCAGCAGCTTTCCAACGCCATATTACTTGCCTCATTCCGATAAACGGTTTAGAAATGCGATCGAAATTACGGTTCACGTTTTTTGTGTGAAGAAAAAACGGTTTTCAAAACTGCTCTTCCACCGGTTACATTTTGTGAAAAAATTAACTTGGGTCATTATACTCGTGTCCGTAGCTTTCCAACGGTATATAGCAAGCCCTATTTGGGCAGTGTTGTGGGAAGTTCAACCTAGCACAGGGGGAAGTTCAGGTCGAACAACTCGGGCAGTAAAATCGCAAAAAACGCGAGTTCTTCATGACCCGAGTGCAAAATCCGCCTATGAGAGAGATTCCTATCTAAAACGAGTATTTAGTTGCTAAAAATTGTTTGAAGATCACATGGAACACGACTAACGGAAAAACTCGTGATAGAAGGTACGGTTGCGAAGATAGCCCGAAGGTCGGGTTCGTATAGAGAGAAGTTCAGGCGCGCATACAAACAAAAATACGTCACAGAAGTTCAATGTGAAAACAGCATGAAGTTCAACTACTACGCTGAATGAATTTCAGATGAAAAACTTTTAAAATGGTTACGAGTATGAAAAAATGATCAACACGGGAAAGTTGCGTGTTAACAGCAGCTTTCCGTCGGTATATCACTTGCTCAGTTCCGGTGAGTGGATGGAGAGCTAGGAGCAGTGGATAGAGATATACGAGAGAAAAAAGCATGTGAAAAACAGAGTGAAGTTCACGTGTCGAGAAGTTCACGTTCTTCGCGCGGTGCATTTTCGAAGAATCAGTTTCGCGATAAACGCAGAACGAACGATCTCGCCATTTTCGTAATTACTCGAAAAAGGCTAGGAATCAGAGAAAACCATCAACATAAAAAAGTTTCGCATTTTCCGTAGCATTTCAGCGGTATATTATTTGTACCATTCCGATTACGTATGTAGAAATTATGCCAAAAATACGTTTTTATTCATTTTCCAATTTGACTTAAAACTATAAGGAATTAGGAGAAATAATATATACAAAAAAGTTTCGCATTTGCTCAAGCTTTCCAACGACGTATCATTTCTTGCATTCGGACGTACGGTTAAAAAATTATCTCGAAAATACGAACTCGGTGGAACTTGTACCGTTTTCTGAATTACTTTTAAACCGTTCCGAATTAGAAAAAACTTTTAACATGAAAAAGTAGCGCATTTTCACAAGCTTTCCAATGCCATATCATTTGCCTCAAATGGATTAGCCGTTTAGAAATTACATGAAAAATACAAACTCGGCTGTTCGGTTTGCGAAATTTTACGATTTTCAAAATTATTCTTAATCCATAGGGAATTAGAGAAAACTTTCAACATGTCGAAGGAGCGGTTTTGCAGCAGCTTTCCAACGCCATATTATTTACCTCATTCCGATAAACAGTTTAGAAATGCCATCGAAAATACGATTCACGTTTTTTGTATGAAGAAAAACGGTTTTCAAAACTGCTCTTAAACCGCATACATTTTGCCAAAAATTTAACTTGGATCATGATATTGGTGTCCATAGCTTTCCAACGGTATATCGCAAGCCCCATTTGGACACTTTTTAGCTGAAGTTCAACCCAGTACAGAGGGAAGTTCAGGCGCGTTACTCAGGTAGTTCAAGTTGTGATCAGAATATTATTCTGATCCCGTGATCAGAATAGTGTTTATATATATATATATATATAACAAGAATGCAATAATAGTCGTAATGTCATGCATTGTTTATTCAAAAAATTGCGTTAAAGCAGAGTGATACAGATAGTGTGATAAACAAAGAGTAGGACTATGTCCCTTCCAAGGGCAAGCTGAGGAATGATATTAAATCGAATATTTCACTCGTTAGTGTAATCCGCTTGGGAATTCCGTGGTATGACGTAGATGTCTGCCTCCTTGGTTGCTGCATCATGTGTTCGGAAATAGTGCTGCCGGACAGTGTTTCCAGAGATTAAGGTCCTGAAAAAAAAGAAATAACCAAATGGGAAGCCCCTAGTGCGGTTTAAGCCGCGTCTTGGGGCGTGCCGCAGTTGTGCCCCCCTCCCCACCTGTGCCCATGGTATTTTTAATGCGTAATTATGTAAGCGTGGCACGAGTTTCGCCGTTCGGCTGGGATTGGGGTGGCCGCCGTATTGCTACGCGAGCTCAGATCGCGCCAGGCGGTCTATTTGCCGATTGCTCCGAGCGCGCTTGAAGGTGTCCGAGATTTGAAGCGCCGAACTGGTTGATTCCCTTGAGAGGCTGTTTTGCGCTTCTGCTGCGAGGGCCGCGGTGTGCTCCTCTGTTCGGAGAGAGCGCTCTATGTTTCCATTGACTATAATAACTCCGCGAGGTCCTGGCATCTTGAGCTTGAGGTATGCATAATGTGGTACCGCATTGAATCTAGCAAATGCGGTTCGCCCGAGCAGCGCATGATAACCACTGCGGAACGGGACTATATCGAAGATTAACTCTTTGCTTCGGAAGTTATCCGGGGATCCGAAGACCACTTCCAGTGTAATTGAGCCTGTGCAATTGGCCTCTACACCTGGAATGACGCCTTTAAAGGTCGTTTTTGTTGGTTTGATCCTTGAGGGGTCTATACCCATTTTGCGCACTGTGTCCTGATAAAGCAGGTTCAGGCTGCTGCCGCCATCCACAAGGACTCGAGTGAGGTGAAATCCGTCAATGATTGGGTCTAGGACCAGTGCGGCGAATCCGCCATGACGGATACTAGTGGGGTGGTCCCTGCGATCGAAGGTGATCGGACAGGAGGACCAAGGGTTGAACTTTGGGGCGACTGGCTCCAACGCATATACGTCCCTGAGCGCACGCTTCCGCTCCCTCTTGGGGATGTGGGTTGCGTATATCATGTTCACCGTCCGCACTTGCAGGGGAAACGTCTTCTGTCCTCCGGTGTGCGGCTGCCGGGGCTCCTCCTCGTCATCGCTATGCGGCCCCTTGTCCTTATTTTCGACAATTAACTTGCCGGCCTGCTTGAACACCCAACAATCCCTGTTGCTGTGATTGGCTGGCTTGTCTGGGGTGCCGTGTATTTGACACTAGCGATCGAGTATACTGTCCAAGCTGGACGGACCCGGCGTACTTCGTTTTAATGGCTTTTTCCGCTGACCGGGTTTAGAGCCTTTGAATCCGGCATTGACTGTCGTATCCTTGGTATTTTCGCTGTTAATGTGGTGCTTATGTTTGTTGCGACGTGACCTGCTATTGCCGTCCTTGGTATCAGAGGTACCATGGTTCTTTGATATGTTATTACTGCAAGCCAGCCAGCTGTCTTCTCCCTCACAAAAGCGGGTCATGAGCGTCGTGAGAGCTGCCATAGATTTCGGCTTTTCCTGACCAAGGTGCCGGGCTAGCCACTCGTCTCAGATGTTGTGTTTGAAAGCCGCCAAGGCCTCTGCATCCGGACAGTCGACGATTTGGTTTTTCTTTGTAAGGAGCCGAGTCCAGAATTGCCTGGCCGACTCTTCCGGCTGCTGAATTATGTGGCTCAAGTCATCGCTGTCTGGTGGTCGCACATAAGTGCCCTGAAAGTTGTCAAGGAATGCGGCTTCTAGATCTTCCCAACAGCTAATGGAGTCCGCTGGCAAGCTGTTAAGCCAATGCCGCGCCGGTTCTTTGAGCTTTAGTGGGAGGTATTTGATGGCGTGTAAGTCATCACCGCGGGCCATGTGGATATGGAGGAGGAAATCCTCGATCCATACTGCGGGATCTGTTGTGCCATCGTATGATTCAATGTTTACAGGTTTGAAGCCTTCTAGGAATTGATGATCCATTACTTCGTCTGTGAAGCATAAGGGGTGTGTGGCGCCTCTGTATTGGGCTATATCGCGACGCAGCTCGAATGGGTCTTGCCCACTGTGTTTGGCCCGGCCGGATTTGCTTTTACTTTATCCGGCATGACGTTTATCGTCTCGCAGAGTTGTGCACCCTCGTGATCCGTAGATCGATCTTGCATGCTTTGCTTTGTCCTCCAATATGTCTCGCAGGTCTGGCGTATCTCCCCATGCCTTTTTATTTGAATGGCGTCGGGGTGGAGGCTGAGTTTTTGGCTGGAATGCCTCTCTATCGCGGCCACGAGGTGGCCGATCAGCCGTATCATACGCTTCTTCCTCCAGTCGGGGTAGTAACCTGCACTTTGGGTAATTCTTGGAGGGGCGCTCGAGTTTATATTCCTCGGCCGCGAGGACTTCAGTCCATCTGTCAGCTAGCAGATCTTGATCAGCTTGAAGCTTGTGATGGCCTGGCTTATTAGGGATGATAGACTACTCATATCAATAGGGAATTCCTTCTTTTCTGGGAGCCCATTCGGATAGAACTTTGAAGTTAAGCGTGCTCAGCTTGGAGTAGTGTCAGGATGGGTGACCGATCGGGAAGTTGCTCCCGGGTGCGCACGAGTGAGGAAAAAGTGCACAGAAAAGACTAGTATTGATCTGTGGGGCCAATCTAAATCCCGCGAGGAGTACCGACCACCAGCGGGTGTGTCCAGGGTGTTACAAAGCTGCTGCTGCTTTTCCTTCAGGCTATTTGCCGTGGCCATAAGCCGGCGCTTGAAGCGCTCTAGTTCGACGGGATCGTCTGGTACGGCGAATTCATCGTCGCCGAGGCTTGCCTCGTCTTCGGAGGGGGGCATGTAATTGTCATCCTCCTCCTCTCCGTCTGCTGCTCTCTCAGGAGGGCTGGCTCCTCCATCCTCCTGCTCTAAATCTTGCTGGAGGGGATTGCTGTTGTCTTCGGCACTATCCGGAGTGTTATTATCTCCTGTGCCGGTATCACCACTTTTGCTTTGGCGGGACTTAGAGCGGCGCCGCTGACGTCGGCGCTTGGGTTGCTTCCTGGAGGGGTCATCCTCCATTATCTCGTCGCCATTGCCTTCTTTGGGTGTATCCACCATGTATATGTCATATGACGAGGTGGCTTTCCAGTGCCCTATAGGCGCTGGTTCATGTTCGTCTCCTACATCGTCGTCCATACCGTCAATGTCTTCGGAGTCGAAGTCGAGCATGTTGGTTAAATCATCGACAGTGGCTACGAAGTGGGTGGTGGGTGGGCGTCGAATTTCCTTGTTGTCCGCATCCCAATCCTGTTGGCCATAGTCCGGCCAGGGCTCTCCTGACAAAGAGAGATACTTTAGTGAATTCAGAATGTCGCCGAAAGGCGAGTGCTGAAAGATATCCGCGGCGGTGAATTCCATGATCGGCGCCCAATCAGATTTGATTGGCAGGGGCGCGGACGGTTCAGAATCCGGAAAAGAGTCCGGCACCTTGGAGTCACGGGCTTCGCAGAGGATTAGGCTGGTGTTCGGCTCGGTCGCCATTGAGACTGCAGCCCCTGAGGCGGTGTATAGCCACCCGTCCTTGATTGGCGCAGTTGGCTCCGAGCTAAGGGTCGGAGATGATGCGAGCGCGGCCTCTGGGGTACTGTTCGGCGGCAGAGCTAGGTCATACCCATCGTGACAGTGCAGCGCGCCCAGCTGTGGCTCGAATCCGTCGGAGATCAAGTCTTCGCGGATGTCGGCCGTGTAGTTCAAACTTCCAAATCTGACCTGATGGCCAGGGGTGTAGCTTTCAATATGCTCCAGATGGCCAAGTGAATTAGCCCGCAGTGCAAAGCCGCTAAACACGAAGATCTGTCCGGGGAGAAAGGTCTCACCCAGGATGGCATCGTTGTTGATGATCGTAGGAGCCATCGGGCCTAAAGGTGACGACACAGAGGAACTCTCAATGAAAGCACCAATGTCGGTGTCAAAACCGGCGGATCTCGGGTAGGGGGTCCCGAACTGTGCGTCTAGGCCGGATGGTAACAGGAGGCAGCGGACACAATGTTTTACCCATGTTCGGGCCCTCTTGATGGAGGTAAAACCCTACGTCCTACTTGATTAATATTGATGATATGGGTAGTACAAGAGTAGATCTACCACGAGATCAGAGAGGCTAAACCCTAGAAGCTAGCCTATGGTATGATTGTCTGTTGTCCTACGGACTAAAACCCTCCGGTTTATATAGACACCGGGGAGGGTTAGGGTTACACATGGTCGGTTACAAAGGAGGAGATATCCATATCCGTATTTCCTAGCTTGCCTTCCACGCCAAGTAGAGTCCTATCCGGACACGAGACGAAGTCCTCAATCTTGTATCTTCGTAGTCTAACCATTCGGCCAAAGGATATAATCCGGCTGTCCAGAGACCCCCTAATCTAGGACTCCCTCACATATCCTTAGTCCTTTTCAGGTATTTCAGGATGTTCTTGACCGTTGTCTAGTGATCCACTCCTGGATTACTTTGGTACCTCCCTCCTAAACTAATAGCGAGGCACACATCAGCTCTGGTACACAACATTGCATACATGATAGAGCCTATGGCTGAAGCATAGGGAACATTTTTCAGTTTCTCCCTATCTTCTGCAGTGGTCGGGCATTGAATCTTACTCAACTTCACACCTTGTAACACAGGCAAGAACCCTTTCTTAGCTTGATCCATTTTGAACTTCTTCAAAACTTTAGCAAGTTATGTGCTTTGTGAAAGTCCAATTAAGCATCTTGATCTATCTCTATAGATATTGATGCCCAATATATAAGCAGCTTCACCAAGGTCTTTCATTGAAAAAATCTTATTCAAGTATCCTTTTATGCTATCCAGAAATTTTATATCATTTCCAATCAACAACATGTCATCGACATATAATATTAGAAATGCTACAGATCTCCCACTCACTTTCTTGTAAATACAGACTTCTCCAAAAGTTTGTATAAAACCATATGCTTTGATCACACTATCAAAACATTTATTGCAACTCTGAGAGGCTTGCACTAGTCCATAAATGGATCGCTGGAGCTTGCACACTTTGTTAGCACCCTTTGGATCGACAAAACCTTCTGGTTGCGTCATATACAACTCTTCTTCTAGAAATCCATTCAGGAATGCAGTCTTTACATTCATTTGCCAAATTTCATAATCATAAAATGCGGAAATTGCTAACATGATTCGGACGGACTTAAGCATCACTACGGGTGAGAAGGTCTCATCGTAGTCAACTCCTTGAACTTGTCGAAAACCTTTTGCAACAAGTCGACCTTTGTAGACAGTAACATTACCGTCAGTGTCAGTCTTCTTCTTGAAGATCCATTTATTCTCGATGGCTTGCTGATCATCGGGCAAGTCAACCAAAGTCCACACTTTGTTCTCATACATGGATCCCATCTCAGATTTCATGTCCTCAAGCCATTTTGCGGAATCTGATCTCATCATCGCTTCCTCATAGTTCGTAGGTTCATCATGGTCAAGTAACATGACCTCCAGAATAGGATTACCATACCACTCTGGTGCGGATCTTACTCTGGTTGACCTACGAGGTTCGATAGTAACTTGATTTGAAGTTTCATGATCATCATCATTGGCTTCCTCACTAATTGGTGTAGGTGTCACAGGAACCGGTTTTTGTAATGGACTACTTTCCAATAAGGGAGCAGGTACAATTACCTCATCAAGTTCTACTTTCCTCCCACTCACTTCTTTCGAGAGAAACTCCTTCTCTATAAAGGATCAATTCTTAGCAACAAATGTCTTGCCTTCGGATCTGTGATAGAAGGTGTACCCAATAGTCTCCTTTAGGTATCCTATGAAGACACATTTCTCCGATTTAGGTTCGAGCTTATCAGGTTGAAGCTTTTTCACATAAGCATCGCAGCCCCAAACTTTAAGAAACGACAACTTTGGTTTCTTGCCAAACCATAGTTCATAAGGCGTCGTCTCAACAGATTTAGATGGTGCCCTATTTAACGTGAATGCAACTGTCTCTAAAGCATAACCCCAAAACGATAGCGGTCAATCAGTAAGAGACATCATAGATCGCACCATATCTAGTAAAGTACAATTACAACATTCGGACACACCATTACGCTGTGGTGTTCCGGGTGGCGTGAGTTGCGAAACTATTCCGCATTGTTTCAAATGAAGACCAAACTCGTAACTCAAATATTCTCCTCCACGATCAGACCGCAGAAACTTTATTTTCTTGTTACGATGATTTTCCACTTCACTCTGAAATTCTTTGCACTTTTCAAATGTTTCAGACTTATGTTTCATCGAGTAGATATACCCGTATCTGCTCAAATCATCTGTGAAGGTGAGAAAATAATGATACCCGCAGTGGGCCTCAATATTCATCGGACCACATACATCAGTATGTATGATTTCCAACAAATCTGTTGCTCGCTCCATAGTTCTGGAGAATAGCGTTTTAGTCATCTTGCCCATGAGGCATGGTTCGCAAGTACCAAGTGATTCATAATCAAGTGATTCCAAAAGTCCATCAGAATGGAGTTTCTTCATGCGCTTTACACCAATATGACCTAAACGGCAGTGCTAGAAATAAGTTACACTATCGTTATCAACTCCTCATCTTTTGGCTTCAATATTATGAATATGTGTATCACTACTATCGAGATTCATTAAAAATAGACCACTCTTTAAGGGTGCATGACCATAAAAGATATTACTCATATAAATAGAACAACCATTATTCTCTGATTTAAATGAATAACCATCTCACATCAAACAAGATCCGAATATAATGTTCATGCTTAACGCTGGCACCAAATAACAATTATTCAAGTCTAAAACTAATCCCGAAGGTAGATGTAGAGGTAGCATGCCGACGGCGATCACATCGACTTTGGAACCATTTTCCACGCGCATCGTCACCTCGTCCTTAGCCAATCTTCTCTTAATCTATAGTCCCTGTTTCGAGTTGCAAGTATTAGCAACAGAACTAGTATCAAATACCCAGGTGCTACTGCGAGCTTTAGTAAGGTACACATCAATAATGTGTATATCACATATACCTTTGTTCACCTTGCCATCCTTCTTATCCGCCAAATACTTGGGGCAGTTCCTCTTGGGGATATTACTATTAAGTATAAACCGGCCATGAGGGGCCGGGTTATGCCAACAAGGAGTTAGTCATGTTTGAAGCCCGTGAAGACAAGAGGTATGGTGCTTTACAGAGGAGATCTAACATGAAGGCCCAGGGCCCAAAGGCAGATTAGGGCCCGTAGATATAAACCGCCATATGATATGTAACTTATGTTGTAAGGCAAGGAAAGGTAGAAACTGAGACGTGCACGTTTATGAGCCGTCCTCGGGATTCTGTGAACCGCCGGGCGTTAACCTGTGTATATAAAGGGACGACCCGGCGGCGGTTTAGGGACAACAAACAATAACTCGAGAGCCAGGCAAAGCGGATTCGCTCCCTGGTCATCGAAACCCTAGCAATTCCATCACAATTGGAGTTGGCGTTTACCTTCATCGTAAGGGGCCGAACCAGTATAATTCCTTGCGTCCCTTGTTCTCTTTAACCCCTTTAAGCTAACCCATCGCGATGGCTCAATGACTAAGTCCTTTCACTAGGACATCTGCCGTGACAAAACCACGACAGTTGGTGCCCACCGTGGGGCTATCGCATGATGGTTTTGAGTTCTTGAAGGGCAGCTTCGAAGGACTCAAGGGATACGTTGTGGGCCGGATGACCAAGAGTCGTCGCGGCAAGATCTACATGGACAACCACTACTAGGGAAAACCTTATACAGAGAAATTTAGCAACAGCGCGGGTTAAAAAAGGGCGCTAGTGCTAGATAGCAATAGCGGTTCAAAATAAACCGCGATGCAGATACGATTCTAGCAGTAGCGCGTGTGCCCGTAAAAGCGCTACTACTAATATTCCCATTGCTGGAACGATGGGCTACACATAGCAGCAGCGGCCTTGCAGGAAGCGCGCTACCGCTAGGGCATGAGTAACAGCGCGTTTCCTTGTAACAGCGCTACTGCTAATGGAAATAAAATAAAATGAAAAACAAATAGAAAAGTAAATGAAAATGAAAGAAACAGAAAAAGGAGAAAGAAAAAAAATAAAATGTAAAGCAAAATAAATGAAAAAGCGAAAAAATAGAGAAAGGCTTAGCTGTAGCATGTGTTAGTAAGAGGCGTTGTAGCTAACGCAGCTGCAACGCGTTTTGAGGACCCCGGCTATAGAAACAGAAAAGGAAATAAAAAAAAGAGAAACTTACATATTTATAGCAGTAGCTATAGCGCGTTGTGCGAAACGCGCTACCGCTAGTTTTGACTTAACCAAAAAACCGTTCCCCCCCTCGACCACCACTTGCCCCCAAATCTCTCGACCCACCCCGCCGCCGTCTCCCCGATTCGTCCTCGCCCCACTTCGCCGCCGTCTCCTGCCGACGTCGACGCCCCCGGAGCCACCAGAGCCATGCGCCGTCGACGCCATCGGAGTCGCCCCCCAACGCCACGGAGCCGCGCGGGCTCATCAACGCCACCGGAGCCGCCGTCGACGCCACCGGATCCTCCCTCGCCAGAACTGCCTCCCTCGCCGTCACCGGAGATGCCCCTGCCTCCCTCGCCACCACTGCCTCCCTCGCCACCACCGGAGCCATCCTCTATAAGCCCCCACCCCTCCTCTCTCTCTCATGCATAGGTTAGCTAGTTTAATTATGTTAATTATCTAGGTTAGGGCAAAATTTTAGTTAGGGCTTTGATAGAGAAGTAGTTAGGTTAACTAGTTTAATTAGGTTAATTACCTAGGTTAGTGCAAAAATTGAGTTAGGGCTTTGACAGAGAACTAGTGAGGTTAACTAGTTTGATTAGGTTAATTATCTAGGTTATTTAGGCAAGTTTTATTTTAAAGATGATCCCTTCCTAGACTTTTATTGTTGATTATATCTTTTCATTGAAGTGGTCATGTTGTTTGTGCCCAAGTGGCTTTGTTGTTTCAATGAAGCTGAGTGGCCTATATATATTTCTCGGGAATGTTGATTCATTTTCGTTCCGGCAAATTTCAGGTTCTCGATTTGTCCACTTTTTAGCAAAGGTCATGCCGAAATTTTCCGTGAATTTCGGCATGACTTGTGCTACAAACTAGGACATATCGAGTGCCCGTGTGATTTGCCGTACCAGGAAGGAGTCAACGTTCCTGCAAAACAATAGGCCTTTTTATGTCAGTATTCATTTTATTAGGTCTAGAATTAATTGACTAGATTTAATCATAGAAAACATGGCTAGCAACGATGAAGGACAGGGTTCTGGTGATTGCGACGACGCCTACCGGGCGGCAGACGAATTTTTTAGCCTTACCGATGATCAACCGATGTTATTGCTGGGCCCACTGTTGGCATCGGGGACTGAGACCAACACGCAGACCGGTGCTGAGACTAAGACCGGCGCTCAGACTCAGACAGGCATCAAGACCGGCGCTGCCTCGGGGAGCGGAGCCGATGTAGAACCGAAAGCTAAGAGGCAACGGGTTCCTAACAAACTCAGGACTACTAGAGTGGTGGTCACTGAGGTGGACGACAGTAATTTTGAGCCAACAGCGCCCGAGGAAGCGCGTCGATGCTACGGCAATCAAATAGGCTACATCGTACGGACAACCGCCACCATCAACGATGAGAAACTACAAAAGATAGAAAATATGAGGAGCTCCCCCCTAAAGAAGTTTCAGCAGATATTCTTGTCCCGGGCCGGAATGAGAAGGATTATAAAGATCCAGATGGGGACCCGACAATGAAGAAGATAAACAAACACGCCATGACCAAGTTTAGCGACGCGTTGGCCGCCTGGAAAAATCGAGTGAAAGCAAGGATCATCGACAAGAAGGAACCCTACTCCGAGATTGTAAAGGATAATCCGACAATCACAGAAGAGTAGTTTCAAATATTCAAGGAGGCTTGCGAGGCCGAAGATGCCAAAAAAAGTCTAAGTACATGAAGGGGCTCCAAGAGAGGAACATTGGGAGCCACCACCTCGGAAGCCGTGGTTACGGCGGAAAGAGGTCCAAATGGGCCAAGGAGGACGCGGAAGCCGTGAGTCTGGGCATCCTAGACCCCTTGGCGGATCACCAGAACCTTCACATGTCACCTAGATCCGGCGATGCCCATATTCTCCAATGGGCAAAGGACATAGGAGATATCGAGGATCATTGACTTCGAGCTGAGTTCTATAACATCCAGCGCGAACTTGCCCAAATCATCATGAAGGAGGTCGTCGGAAAAACAGGGATGTTCTACGGAGAAGGACAAATGTCGCGGGAAGACGTCCGAACATGGATAGCCTCTCAGCGTCTCGACCTGAAGCCTTTCACTAGGCTCGGGGACTATCTCCCTGACTTGGATGGATGGAACGACATGTTGGAGTGATTGTCGATATATGACAATGTGTCCGTTTAGTCCATACTTTCTGTATGACAAAACTTTGAGTTATGCACGGTGAAACTTTATTTGTGATGTAATTAAACTGTCCTCCTCCTCGACTAGCGAAAATCACTCTAGTTAGGGAATTTTGGGGTACGATGAACTTTGTTATTTATGCTTATGATATGTTGTTTTTATTTTTGCCAAGTCTGTCTCTTTCTGTTGCTCAACTATATATGTTGCATATCATCGACTCATGTGATGATGCAGGTGCATAGATCATAGATGGCGAAGAATTGCTATGGCAGGAGTATATATACGACAAGTGGCCGGAGTGTCAGGCCCTTCCGGTTTCCGAGCAACAGGCAGTAGTTAGTTTAGAGGTTCACGCTAATGCGAAAGAGGGATACGAACTCATGTTCTCAAAGTGATAGCTCTTCTCGCGTATATCATTGTTTAGATGGATGATGATGTATTTGCATATCATTCGAGACTTGTATTGCTATTTTCGAGATGATGACGAGAGACCACTTTGTGTTGGTTGATGATTATGATGATGACATGATTTGATGAGACTAATTGTATGTATATGCTATGATTACATTTGTATGTGTATGATATGCTAAAGATTATTGTATAAAGCCTATTCAAATACAAAACAAATACAAAACAAATATGCAGGAAAAAACTAATAAATAAACTAGTAGTAGCGAGGGGGGAAATTTAGTAGTAGCGCCGCATTGTCAGTAGCGCGTCCCAGCAAACAGCGCTGCAGGTAATATTAGTAGCGCCCTTTACCAAAGAGCGCTACAGCTATTCATGTATAGCAGTAGCGTGGGACAACCAGCGCTACTGCTATACGTTAGCTGTAGCGCCTTATTAGTAGCGCCGGTGCCCGCGCTACTGAGAGGCCCAAAACCCTCGCTGCTGGTAGGCTTTTCCCCAGTAGTGAACGCAGGCTAGGGCCCCGAGGCCGGCTCGATTGAGTATGGGTACCGGGTCCCCTTTGGCGGAATACACGTTTTCATTGGCAAGATCGGCGAACCGGGCCTTGAGCCGGACATCTGCACCGACATCGTTGAGACGGCTCAGCGTGCAAAACTTGCCCGAGTTCAGCCTGCCGTAAAGTGTGCCTTCGTGGGAGCTATCCGTAGAACGTAATCTGAGGATAGATCGGTATCTAGTGGCGAAACCGTCATTTACTCTGTTGACGAGTCTTCAATCGAAGAGACCAAGTCGCTGTGTCAGCTGCATGATGGCCGGATTAGTGGCGGTTCCAATGGCGACAGTATTTCGGACCTCTCTGATCCGCCGAGCCATGTTGCGATTTTCATGGCCGGTACGCAGGCAGTGCAACATTCTTCTACCGTAGCAGCGATGATTTCCGGTTCAGTAGCTGCAACACCCGCCAGGGTGGGAGGCACTGCGCCAGCGCCGGTTCAGGTTTTGTCTGATTTATTCAACACTTTGGCAACATTGCTAGCAGCTGAGGTTAATCCGGCAGATTAAGATTAGCATAACATGGAAATTGCAAAGGTGAAGGATCAGATAGCTCAAGCTAAGATAGATCTGGCAGCAGAGAACACCAGGATGGCCGCAGAGCAGACCGAGTTAGAGGCACAGGCTTATCGGCTTATGCTGGATCACAGCGCATCAAATGATGTCATGCGGAGAAGGCACCAGTCTCACCTACCTCTGGTTTACGAGGGAAGGAATCTCTTTAACATGCCAGGAGTGGGAACTAGCAACCAGCCAGTGGTAAACCGGGTGGAGGGCACTGATACGTCTCCAACGTATCTATAATTTTTGATTGCTCCATGCTATATTATCTACTGTTTTGGACATTATTGGGATTTATTATCCACTTTTATATTATTTTTGGGACTAACCTATTAACCGGAGGCCCAACCCAGAATTGTTGTTTTTTTGCCTGTTTTAGGGTTTCGACGAAAAGGAATATCAAACGGATTCCAAACGGAATGAAACCATCGGGAACGTGATTTTCTTAACGAACAAGACCCGGGAGACTTGGACCCTACGTCAAGAAAGAAAAGAGGAGGCCACGAGGTAGGGGGGCGCGCATTCCACCCTCGTGGGCCCCCTGTTGCTCCACCGACGTACTCCTTCCTCCTATATATACCTACGTACCCCCAAACGATCAGATACGGAGCCAAAATCCTAATTCTAAACCGTAACTTTCTGTATCCATGAGATCCCATCTTGGGGCCAGTTCCGGAGCTCCGCCGAAGGGGGCATCGATCACGGAGGGCTTCTACATCCACACCATAGCCCCTCCGATGAAGTGTGAGCAGTTTACTATTGGGGAACGTAGCAGAATTTTAAAATTTTCTACGCATCACCAAGATCAATCTATGGAGTCATCTAGCAACAAGAGACAGGAGTGCATCTACATACCCTTGTAGATCATGAGCGGAAGTGTTCAAGGGAACGGGGTTGATGGAGTCGTACTCGACGTGATTCAAATCACCGATGACCAAGTGCCGAACGGACAGCACCTCCGCGTTCAACACACAGGAGTGTCACGGGAGGGAGAGGGAGAGGCCAGGGGCTTGGGTGCGCAGCCCTCCCCCCCCACTATATATAGGGTGCCTTGGGGGGGGGGGGGGGGCGCCGGCCGCAGGAGATCCAATCTCCTAGGGGGGGCGGCGGCCAAGGGGGTGCCTTGCCCCCCAAGGCAAGGGTGGCGCCCCCACCCCTAGGGTTTCTAACCCTAGGCGCAGGGGGAGGCCCAAGGGGGGGCGCACCAGCCCACTAGGGGCTGGTTCCCCTCCCACTTCAGCCCATGGAGCCCTCCGGGATAGGTGGCCCCACCCGGTGGACCCCCGGGACCCTTCCGGTGGTCCCGGTACAATACCGGTGACCCCCGAAACCTTCCCGATGGCCGAAACTGGACTTCCTGTATATAAATCTTTACCTCCGGACCATTTCGGAACTCCTCGTGACGTCCGGGATCTCATCCGGGACTCCGAACAACTTTTGGGTTACCGTGTGCTAATATCTCTACAACGCTAGCGTCACCGAACCTTAAGTGTGCAGACCCTATGGGTTCGGGAGACATGCAGACATGACCGAGAAGCCTCTCCGGTCAATAACCAACAGCGGGATCTGGATACCCATGTTGTCTCCCACATGCTCCACGATGATCTCATCGGATGAACCACGATGTCGAGGATTCAATCAATCCGTATACAATTCCCTTTGTCAATCGGTACGTTACTTTCCCGAGACTCGATCGTCGGTATCCCAATACCTTGTTCAGTCTCGTTACCGGCAAGTCACTTTACTCGTACCGTAATGCATGATCCCGTGATCAACCACTTGATCACATTGAGCTCATTATGATGATGCATTACCGAGTGGGCCCAGAGATACCTCTCCGTCATACGGAGTGACAAATCCCAGTCTCGATTCGTGCCAACCCAACAGACACTTTCGGAGATACCTGTAATGTACCTTTATAGTCACCCAGTTACGTTGTCATGTTTGGCACACCCAAGGCACTCCTACGGTATCCGGGAGTTTCACAATCTCATGGTCTAAGGATATGATACTTGACATTCAGAAAAGCTACAGCAAACGAACTACACGATCTTTGAGCTATGCTTAGGATTGGGTCTTGTCCATCACATCATTCTCCTAATGATGTGATCCCGTTATCAATGACATCCAATGTCCATAGTCAGGAAACCATGACTATCTTTTGATCAACGAGCTAGTCAACTAGAGGCTCACTAGGGACGTGTTGTGGTCTATGTATTTACACATGTATTACGATTTCTGGATAACACAATTATAGCATGAACAATAGACAATTATCATGAACAAAGAAATATAATAATAACCATTTTATTATTGCCTCTAGGGCATATTTCCAACAGTCTCCCACTTGCACTAGAGTCAATATTCTAGTTACATTGTGATGAATCGAACACCCATGCAGTTCTGGTGTTGATCATGTTTTGCTCTAGGGAGAGGTTTAGTCAACGGATCTGCTACATTCAGGTCCGTATGTACTTTACAAATCTCTATGTCTTCATTTTGAACACTTTCACGAATGGAGTTGAAGCGACGCCTGATATGCCTGGTCTTCCTGTGAAACCTGGGCTCCTTGGAAAGGGCAATAGCTCCAGTGTTGTCATAGAAGAGAGTCATGGGGCCCGACGCATTGGGTATGACTCCTAGGTCGGTAATGAAGTCCTTCACCCAGACTGCTTCTTGTGCTGCCTCCGAGGCTACCATGTAGTCTGCTTCACATGTAGATCCCACCACAACGCTTTGCTTGCAACTGCACCAGCTTACTGCCCCACCATTCAAAATATACACGTATCCGGTTTGTGACTTAGAGTCATCCAGATCTGTGTCGAAGCTAGCATCGATGTAACCCCTTACGACGAGCTCTTCGTCACCTCCATACACGAGAAACATGTCCTTAGTCCTTTTCAGGTACTTCAGGATATTCTTGACCGATGTCCAGTGTTCCATGCCGGGATTACTTTGGTACCTTCCTACCAAACTCACGGCAAGGTTTACATCAGGTCTGGTACACAACATAGCATACATGATAGACCCTATGGCCGAGGCATAGGGGACGACACTCATCTTTTCTCTATCTTCTGCCGTGGTCGGGCATTGAGCCGTGCTCAATCTCGTACCTTGCAATAGAGGCAAGAACCCCCTCTTTGACTGTTCCACTTTGAACTTCTTCAATATCTTGTCAAGGTACGTACTTTGTGAAAGACCAATGAGGCGTCTCGATCTATCTCTATAGATCTTGATGCCTAATATATAAGCACTTCTCCAAGGTCCTTCATTGAAAAACACTTTTTCAAGTAGGCCTTTATGCTCTCCAAGAATTCTATATCATTTCCCATCAACAGTATGTCATCCACATACAATATGAGAAATGCTATAGAGCTCCCACTCACTTTCTTGTAAATGCAGGCTTCTCCATAAGTCTACATAAACCCAAATGCTTTGATCATCTCATCAAAACGAATGTTCCAACTCCGAGATGCTTGCACCAGCCCATAAATCGAGCGTTGGAGCTTGCACACCTTGTCAGCATTCTTAGGATTGACAAAACCTTCTGGTTGCATCATATACAATTCTTCCTTAAGGAAACCATTAAGGAATGCCATTTTGACGTCCATTTGCCATATCTCATAATCATAGAATGCGACAATTGCTAACATGATTCGAATGGACTTCAGCTTTGCTACGGGTGAGAATGTCTCATCGTAGTCAACCCCTTGAACTTGTCGATAACCCTTAGCGACAAGCCGAGCTTTATAGATGGTCACATTGCCATCCGCGTCTATCTTCTTCTTAAAGATCCATTTATTTTCTATGGCTCGCCGATCAACGGGCAAGTCAGTCAAAGTCCATACTTTGTTTTCATACATGGATCCTATCTCGGATTTCATGGCTTCCAGCCATTTGTCGAAATCTGGGCCCACCATCGCTTCTTCATAGTTCGAAGGTTCACCGTTGTCTAACAACATGATTTCCAAGACAGGGTTGCCGTACCACTCTGGTGCGGAACGTGTCCATGTGGACCTACGAAGTTCAGTAGCAACTTGATCTGAAGTTTCATGATCATCATCATCAACTTCCTCTCTAGTCAGTGCAGGCACCTCAGGAACATTTTCTTGAGCTGCGCCACTTACCGGTTCAAGTGGTAATACTTCATCAAGCTCTACCTTCCTCCCACTTATTTCTTTCGAGAGAAACTCTTTCCCTAGAAAGGACCCATTCTTGGCAACAAAGATCTTGCCTTCGGATCTAAGGTAGAAGGTATACCCAATAGTTTCTTTAGGGTATCCTATGAAGACGCATTTTTTCGATTTGGGTTCGAGTTTTTCAGGTTGAAGTTTCTTGAGATAAGCATCGCATCCCCAAACTTCTAGAAACGACAGCTCAGGTTTCTTCCAAAACCATAATTCATACGGTGTCGTCTCAACGGATTTTGACGGAGCCCTATTTAAAGTGAATGCGGCAGTCCCTAAAGCATAGCCCCAAAATGATAGCGGTAAATCGGTAAGAGACATCATAGATCGCACCATATCCAATAGAGTGCGATTACGACGTTCAGACACACCATTACGCTGAGGTGTTCCAGGCGGCATGAGTTGTGAAACTATTCCACATTTTCTTAAGTGTGTGCCAAATTCGTGACTCAAGTATTCTCCCCCACGATCTGATCACAAGAACTTGATTTTCCTGTCACTTTGATTCTCAACCTCACTCTAAAATTCCTTGAACTTTTCAAAGGTCTCAGACTTGTGTTTCATTAAGTAGACATACCCATATCTACTCAAGTCATCAGTGAGGGTGAGAACATAACGATAGCCACCGCGAGCCTCAACACTCATTGGACCGCACACATCAGTATGTATGATTTCCAATAAGTTGGTTGCTCGCTCCATTGTTCCTGAGAACGGAGTCTTGGTCATTTTACCCATGAGGCATGGTTCGCACGTGTCAAATGATTCGTAATCAAGAGACTCTAAAAGTCCATCTGCATGGAGCTTCTTCATGCGTTTGACACCTATGTGACCAAGGCGGCAGTGCCACAAGTATGTGGGACTATCATTATCAATCTTACATCTTTTGGTATTCACACTATGAATATGTGTAGCATTACGCTCGAGATTCATTAAGAATAAACCATTTACCATTGGAGCATGCCCATGAAACATATATCTCATATAAATAGAACAACCATTATTCTCGGATTTAAATGAGTAGCCATCTCGTATTAAACGAGATCCTGATACAATGTTCATGCTCAAAGCTGGCACTAAATAACAATTATTGAGGTTTAAAACTAATCCCGTAGGTAAATGTAGAGGTAGCGTGCCGACGGCGATCACATCAACCTTGGAACCATTCCCGACACGCATCATCACCTCGTCCTTCGCCAGTCTCCGTTTATTCCGCAGCTCCTGCTTTGAGTTACAAATGTGAGCAACCGCACCGGTATCAAATACCCAGGAGCTACTATGAGTACTGGTATGGTACACATCATTTACATGTATATCACATATACCTTTCGTGATGCCGGCCTTCTTGTCCGCTAAGTATTTGGGGCAGTTCTGCTTCCAGTGACCACTTCCCTTGCAATAAAAACACTCAGTCTCGGGCTTGGGTCCATTCTTTGGCTTCTTCCTGGTAGCTTGCTTACTGGGCGCGGCAACTCCCTTGCCGTCCTTCATGAAGTTCTTCTTACCCTTGCCTTTCTTGAACTTAGTGGTTTTATTCACCATCAACACTTGATGTTCCTTTTTGACTTCTACCTCTGCTGATTTCAGCATTGAATATACCTCAGGAATGGTCTTTTCCATCCCCTGCATATTGAAGTTCAACACAAAGCTCTTGTAGCTCGGTGGAAGCGACTGAAGGATTCTGTCAATGATCGCGTCATCCGGGAGATTAACTCCCAGCTGAGTCAAGCGGTTATGCAACCCAGACATTTTGAGTATGTGCTCACTGACAGAACTATTTTCCTCCATCTTACAGCTGAAGAACTTGTCGGAGACTTCATATCTCTCGACCCGGGCATGAGCTTGAAAAACCATTTTCAGCTCTTCGAACATCTAATATGCTCCGTGTCTCTCAAAACGCTTTTGGAGCCCCGGTTCTAAGCTGTAAAGCATGCCACACTGAACGAGGGAGTAATCATGAGCACGTGTCTGCCAAGCGTTCATAACGTCTTGGTTCTGTGGGACGGGTGCGTCACCTAGCGGTGCTTCTAGGACATAATCTTTCTTGGCAGCTATGAGGATGATCCTCAGGTTCCGGACCCAGTCCGTATAGTTGCTGCCATCGTCTTTCAGCTTGGTTTTCTCTAGGAACGCGTTGAAGTTGAGGACAACGTGGGCCATTTGATCTACAAGACATATTGTAAAGATTTTAGACTAAGTTCATGATAATTAAGTTCATCTAATCAAATTATTCAATGAACTCCCACTCAGATAGACATCCCTCCAGTCATCTAAGTATAACATGATCCGAGTTAACTAGGCCATGTCCGATCATCACGTGACACGGACTAGTCAACATCGGTGAACATCTTCATGTTGATCGTATCTTCTATACGACTCATGCTCGACCTTTCGGTCTTCTGTGTTTCGAGGCCATGTCTGTACATGCTAGGCTCGTCAAGTCAACCTAAGTGTATTGCGTGTGTAAATCTGGCTTACACCCGTTGTATTTGAACGTTAGAATCTATCACACCCGATCATCACGTGGTGCTTCGAAACAATGAACCTTCGCAACGGTGCACAGTTCACTACTAGAAAAAGGGCTATAGATGGGATTGACAGTAATGGCGCACCTGACAAGGGGTGCGCCATTAGTATATACTAATGGCGCACCAGAATCTGGTACGCCATTAGAGTTGAAACTACTAATGGCGCACCTTGCCCATGGTGCGCCATTAGTATCAAAATTTTTTTTTTGAACTAGTGCGCCTGTCCAAACATACTAATGGCGCATCCAGAGAGGGTGTGCCATTACTAGTTGTAACTAGTAATGGCGCACCTGTGGGATAGTGCGCCACTAATGTTGTTTTTTTATTATATTTTTTATTCCCTTTTTTGCAAAACTACTAATGGCGCACTGTTCCACCGTGCGCCATTACTAGTTCAAACTAGTAATGGCGCACTGGAGGGCAGTGCGCCATTAGTAAATTTTTTTTTGCAAAACTAATAATGGCGCACCACCAGAAGGTGCGCCATTAGTAACCTAGATTACTAATGGCGCATTTGGAGTTGGTGCGCCATTAGTAAGTGGGCAGCAACAAGATATTTTGGGGAGCCTCTCCTACCCACACTCACTTTCTCCCCACTTCATTCTCTCCACCTCCTCCTTGTCTCGGGTGCCTCCTCTTTTTCACCTCATTTCCACCATAGATTCATTCAATTTAAGTGGTTAAATTACCTTGTTTTGATAGGTAAGTAATGGGGGAAGCTATATGTATGTTCGTGGTGTTGCATATGTGTTTGTGTTTGGAGGTGTACCGGTATTTGAAATGCGATAGTTGCCAATATTTTGCCGGAATGTTGATTCATTTCCGTTTCGGCGAGAATTTTGGCATTAAGCATTCTTTTTGGTCCTATTTTTAGGGGAAGTCATGCCAAATTTTTTCTTGGTTCTAAAATATCGTTTTGCTCTACCCCGCAGGCGACCATGGTCCGCATGATGACCGAAGGCATTGTGAATAGGTTTTTGAGGTCCGCGAAGGCCGAGATGCTTCAAAAGAACGAGACGGAGATAAGATGTCCGTGTCGAAGATGCAAGATGAAGAGCCTTATTGCGGACCCGGAATCCGGGTTGGTGCGGGACCACCTGCTCTTGCGTGGTTTCATGGATGGCTATCGGTGGCAAGGTGATGAAGATGACTACGAAGTCGTTCATGGGGGCTGGGCAAGAAATGAGGAAGGGCAGCAAGACAACCACCGCGGCTCGGGCGGGCGAGAAGACGAAGAATCCCCAGGAGATGATCACGACGGTGATGCTGTACACAGTCATCATGTAGAAGATGCAGGACATGATGATGAGGAAGATGCCGGAGCAGACGACGCTGGACCATCGATGGGCTGGGTGCAGGACCCTCATATTCAAGAGCTGCTTCTCAAGCAGACGGATAACGCAAGAGCTGCCGCCCAAGAGAAAGCCAAGATGGATCAACTTGAGTTAGACGCGGTCACTCCATTGTATGAAGGATGCAGGCCCGAGGATACCCGCCTGAAAGTAACGCTCATGGCTCTGGAGATGAAGGTAAAACACAAAATGACCGACGCGTGCTTCGATGAGAACATGTCATTCTGGCACGAACGTCTTCCCAAGGGGAACAAGTGCCCGACCAGTTTGGAGGAGGCGAAGAAAATCGTGTGTCCTCTGGATTTACCGCACGTGAAATACCATGTGTGGATGAACAATTGCATAATTTATCGGGACGAGCACGCGGAGTCTACCATATGTCCGGTGTGCGGCGTCACTCGATACAAGAAGAGGAAGAAAGCTCCTCGAAAAGTGGTGTGGTACTTTCCGATCACTCCTCGTCTGCAGCGGTATTTTGCGGACCCTAAGGTAGCAAAGCTCCTGCGTTGGCACGCGGATAGGGAGGAGAAGAAGCGAGAAGATGACGCAAATGATCCGGAGATAGATAAAAAAGACAAGATGCTAAGTCACCCTAAGGATGCGAGCCAGTGGCAAGCGTTGAACTTCGAACACCCAGAATTTGGGAACGATCCAAGGAACATCGTGCTGGGCGCGAGCACCGATGGAGTCAATCCGTTTGGCAGCCAGAGAAGCACACATAGCACCTGGCCTGTGTTTGTGTGGATGTACAACCTTCCCCCCTGGTTGTGCATGAAGAGGAAGTACATTCACATGAGTATACTAATTGAAGGACCGAAACAACCAGGGAACGACATCAATCTGTATGTGGGGCTGCTAAAAGAGGAGCTTGACACGCTGTGGAAAACTCCAGCCAATACGTGGGACGCCGCAGAGAAAGAATATTTCCCTATGAGAGCCGCGCTGCTCACGACGGTGCACGACTATCTCGGTTACGGATATGTCGCGGGGCAGGTGGTCCACGGATTTTCTGGATGCGCCAGGTGCATGGATGACACAACGTATCGCCAGCTAGATAGAGATCCCAGGTCTTCCAAAACCGTGTTCATGGGACATCGAAGGTGGCTTCGCGACGATGAACCGTGGAGAAAATGCAAGGATCTGTTCGATGGTGAAACCGAACCCCGAGGACGCCCGCGTACGAGGAGCGGCGAGGAAATAGACGAGCTGTTGAAAAATTGGAAAGACTGCCCACTACCGGGAAAGAAGCAAAAGGCGTCAGAGCCGGGAAAAAAGCGAAAGGCGCCAGAGCCACTGCTGAAGGTATGGAAAACGAGGTCTGTTTTCTGGGACTTGCCGTACTGGAAGATCCACCGTGTGCCTCACAGCCTTGATGTCATGCATATCACGAAGAACGTGTGCGAGAGTCTGCTTGGTACCCTTTTCAACATGCCAGAGAGGACCAAAGATGGGCCGAAAGCAAGGGCAGACTTGAAATCAATGGGCATCAGGCAGGAGCTTCACACTATATATGATGATCATGATGATGATGATGATGATGATGATGATGAGGCGAAGCAGGACACGGAAAGTCGTCGCAAAGGCAAGAAGGCCAAGAAGACCGGAAATGACTACCCTCCCGCGTGCTTCACTCGAAGTCAGGAGGAGATCGAGCAGTTTTTCACCTGCCTCGTAGGAGTAAAACTTCCTTACGGTTACGCGGGGAAGATAAGCAGATACCTAGACCCAGCGAAGCAGAAATTCAGCGGGATGAAGTCTCACGACTGTCATGTGCTGATGACGCAGATACTTCTAGTTGCAATCCGTGGGATCATGGACGCGCACGTCCGTGAAACCCTATTTGGCCTATGCAATTTTTTTGACGTCATCTCTCGGAAGTCTGTTGGCGTGAGGCAACTCAGAAGGCTACAGGAAGAGATTGTGGTGATACTATGCGAGCTTAAGATGTACTTCCCGCCCGCATTCTTCGACGTTATGGTGCATCTGCTGGTCCATATCGTGGACGATATCATCCAACTCGGGCCGACGTTCCTGCACAGCATGATGCCGTTCGAAAGGATGAATGGTGTCATCAAAGGATACGTTCGCAACATGTCACATCCAGAGGGAAGCATAGCCAGGGGCTTTCTGACCGAAGAGTGCATCTCCTACTGCACGAATTATCTAGGCATCGAGAACCCCGTTGGTCTGCCCGTGAACAGGCACCTCGGCAGGCTCGCTGGATGGGGTCACCGTGAGGGTCGTCGTGAAATGCATGTCGACTTCGAGGGTCGACTCGCCGACTTTGAAAGAGCAAACCTAGTCGCGCTACAACACATAGACGTGGTCGATCCTTGGGTGGTACAGCACAAAACCTTTATTAAGAAGACGTACAATGACCGAGGCCAACAGAGGACGGACGGAGATATACTCAAAGAGCACAACTCATGTTTCACGCGTTGGTTCAAGCAGAACCTTCTGTCGTACCCTTTACATGAGGATTCTTCCGCAGAAGAACAACTCATATTCGCCTTGTCACAGGGCACCGAGCACAATCTGATGACCTATGAGGCATACGATATCAACGGCTACACATTCTACACCGAGGCCAAGGACATGAAGAGCGATGGTTATCAGAACTCCGGGGTAACGATGGAATCCTACACCGGTAACGACAAGGACAGATACTACGGAAGGATCAAGGAGATCTGGGAGCTGAGCTATGCTGGAGAGAAGGTCCCGATGTTCCGTGTCAGATGGGCCAAGAGCGTCCTAAAAGAAGACCGGTATTTCACCACCATGGTTATACCCGAAGCCAAATCCAAGACCGCGGGCGCAAACGTCACCGCGAAAAATGAGCCATGGGTACTGGCTTCCCAAGTGGACCAATGCTTCTTCATTACCGACCCGTCAAAGCCCAGTCGTGTTGTCATGAGGAGAGGCAAAAGGAAGATCATCGGAATGGATGGAGTAGCCAATGAGCAAGACTTCGACAAGTACGGCGACCCGAGGATCGAACATGACGACGATGATGAAGTAGCAGCATACACCACAAGAAGAAACAGGACCACCCTACCTAAAGGACGTCCGTTCCACAGAAGAACTCCATTTGCGAAAAAGAAGGGCAAGAAGATTGTGAACAGATAGCTAGCTAAGATCGATTGTATTTAAATTGGAGCCTTCATTTCTCGATTGTATTTCATGGGCACTTTTTGAACTATCATGAATATTTTTAAATCTCATGGACACTCGATCTCGATCCCCCTCCATCTCGATCGCTATCCCACCTCGCCAGATCCGGTCCTCCTCGCTGCCGAGCACCCCCCGGTCCACCACCCGCCGCCGCCGGCCCCCCGCACCCTCGATTCCCCTACTCAACCGCCGCCGCTGGCCCCCCGCACCCTCGATTCCCCTACTCAACCGCCGCCGCCGACCCCCCGCACCCCGCGCACCCTCCCCCGCTCCATCGGCATTACTGTTTGATGATATTATTTAAAAAATTATTACTGTATTATAAAAAAAATATTACTGTTATGATTTAAACAAGTTTGAACATATTTAAACACAAATAAGTATCAAACATCATTTTAATGCATAAAAAATTGTGGAGCCTGGGAATCGAACCCAGGACCTCCTGGTGTGAGAACTGGCTGCTGACCAGTTGAGCTAGTAGAGGGGACTTGATGTGGATCAGCTCAGGTGGTAGATAACCTGTTGGCTCGAGCAAAATACTAATGGCGCACCAGGGTGAGGTGCGCCATTAGCATGAATGTACTTATGGCGCACCGAGGGGTGGTGCGCCATTAGTATTGTGCCGCCCCCGCCCATCCATACTTCCTCCCGGCGTAAACCATTCGATCCCCTCTCTCTCCCTCGATCCCCTTCCCCTCTCCTCTCCCGACGCCGCCTCAACACCGCCCCGACGCCGCTGCCCCGCCGCCTCGACGCCGCCCCTTGCCCCGATGCCTCGACGCCGCCCCTTGCCCCTGCGCCCCTTGCCCCGACGCCTCGACGCCGCCCCTTGCCCCTGCGCCCCTGCGCCTCGAAGCCCGACGTCTCCAACCACCGCCTCGACGCAAGCAGAGGGGCTTCTCCTCCCCTTCGACGCCAAGCAAGCAGAGCGGCTCCTCCTCTCCCTCGACGCCAAGCCAGCTGAGCTGCCCCCTCCCCCCTCGGCTGCTTGCTTCTATCCATCCTAACCCTAGGTTGGTTGCATTGCTGCCCCCTCCCTCGTTTGTGATGATTCTATGCTACAAGATCCAATCCAGTCTGACCATGCCTAGCCCCTTCTCCATTGCAGCAGCCCGCCACACTCCTCTCGAGGAGGAGAGGAGAGGAGAAACCCGCACAGCGCCGTCACTTCCCGCACGGCGTCGGCATCGTCTCCTCCCCTCCAAGCTCCATTGAATCCAACCTGCTGCTAAGGTGAGCTGCACCTCATTAGATCTACCTTCCCCTCCTTAATTATGATAGTCAAGTGACTAATTCTGCACAGCAACATGTCACTTCTGTTAAATTTTGATTTCTGAATGTTTTTGATGTGCAAGCATATCTAGATTAGTAGGACTCTAGTCATGCTGGTCGTTGGTGATATCTGCATTCCTACTGTTAGGTTTCCTGTGTTTCTAAATGTGAAAGCATATCTTGACCCCTGGAACTTTGCATGGCTAGTAGATCGACGGTGGTATCCACATACGTATTGACTAGATATGTGTTGACTGTTACTGTAGGATTCTGATATGCAAGTTTTTTTGGATCCATAGAACCCCTGCACAGCTATTTTTTCATGTTTCTGATGCGAACCTTAATTTGCATTGATGCCTTCCCGTTGTCATTTGGATATGGCTTGTTTAGGTTTCTCACATGCAAGTTTATTTGATTCACAGCAGCAGCAACTGTAATTTTTCTGTAACTTTCTCTTCTCTAGTGAGTTGGGTCACCGTGAGTTCCTGTTTGTGATGTGTAATCTTCTCTAGTGACCACTCCATCTGGTGGTGGTCAGCTACTTGTTCAATTTATGCAACTGTAAGAGTACCAAATAGATTACACAAATCATTTTTGATCTGCAAGGTTGTTGTTGCTGTGATGGAGTAACTCTGTAAGATGGAGTACATATTTGGTTTGGTTGATTGCCTGGCATGAGCTAGATGAAATGATCTATTTCTCCTGATGTGAAATGATCCCTTTCTCCTGAAATGTTGATTAATTTCCGTTTCGGTTGAGAATGGGGCACTCCTAGGTCAAGAAAATTAGCAAAGGTCATGCCCAATTTTCTTAACCTAGAAGGTGCCCGATTCACAAATGCACCTCTGAACACTTTGGGTTTTTGGTGAAACTTCAATTGCTTGAAATGACTTTCTTGACTTAGGTTATGACTTGCTAGTATGTGGAGCCATTTTGTGTTTGTTTGTAATACCCAATTTTGGGGTAATTACATTGGTTGCTTGCTTTGAATTCCTATTATATGATTGTTTGTGTGGGTGTGTGTACCAAACTAAAAATCCACTCATGACTTGTTTTTCTTCAGAGTAGAAATTCAAATTTGAGCTCTAGACCTGTCTTCACTTCTGTTTAAAGATTGCCTTTTGAGAGGCTTACCAGAATTATTAAAACTTGTCTATATGGCAATACACGTTCCTAGATCTCCTCTACATAATATTGTGACCATAACCATTTGTATCATGAAGCTTTTTGGCTCACTTGAACAAATTCAAAAATGATGGTATTATGGCATATCCTCAGCATCTCAAGAACTAGGTTACCCCTCAAGAACTAGGTTACCCTGAGAACGTGGACTTGGACCTTAGCAACAACACACTAACAGGTTCTATCCCAAAACACCTAGGCAATATACACAAACATCTCTCAATTGTTCCTTGACAATAACCAACTTTTTGGCGACATTCCTCGAGAATTAGGTTATTTGGTCAACTTAGAGATCTTGTTCCTTGACAATAACCAACTTTTTGACCAAACTTTGTTCCTATTTAGAGAGAAACATGGCCAACAACGATGAGGCCGGGGGTTCGGGCGTCAAGGCATTCTGGGAGCTATCCCAGGAGATGGAGGAACAACCTCACTTGTATGAGGCCGCCGCCTTCCCCACCGATCCTGAGACCACTGATGGTACCGCCGAGGATGACCCCACTGATGCCACCACTGATGGTGCCACCGAGGATGCCACCACTGATGATGGCGGCGCACGCACAGATGGCAGCCAACCGAAGAGGCAACGGAAGGACCGGCGCCCGACCGTGCTCCGCACCCTCAAGGAGGAAGTTACTGAAGTGGACTCCGACAGGAATCCAACGGCGCCCGAACGAATAGTCAAGGGGTACTCGCTTCAGCTCGGGTGCATTCTCCGGAGCACCGTCTCGATCAACACCGAGAACCTCAGGCATCCTAACCACGGGAATTTGCGCAACCTCCTATTCACGAAGGTGCACGAACGATACAAGTTCCCTTCTGAATTTGAAAACACAAGCCTCAAAGGGAATAAAGTGAACAGTACTGCCCTCACGAAGATGAGCACGTCCCTGTCTACTTGGAAAAGCAATGTGAAGAGAATGATCGAGAAAGGTGAGAGTTATGAGAAGATCAAGGAGAAAAATCCTTCGATCACCGAAGATGACTACAACGACTTCAAGATCACTTGCTCGAGCACCCCAAGCTCCGAATCAAGTAAGTGGGGGAAAGAAATGCGGGAGCTGAACTTAGGGGAACACACACTTGGTCCCGGCGGTTACAGAGTGGCGGAGCCTATATGGGACAAGGAGGATGCGTACCGTGCCGAGCAAGGCCTACCGCCCCTCTTTGATAAATACGGTGACAAGCAGACCAGGAACTTTGTCAGGGCCCAGTACAAGAAGGACCCGAAAACAAAGGAGCTTACCACGGATCCGAAGACCAGGGAGCTTGAGCTTGTTCTGGTAAGGAATACACCCCCGCGTAATTAGCTTCATACGGTTGCATTCTAATTAATGAAGCCAAATTTCTAAATGGTTCACATTCCTTCCGCAGGCGACTGAAAGCAGTAGCGCGGGGTCGACTAAGAGCAACCCTTGGGACACCACTCTAAATAGGGCGTTGAATGTAATGAAGAACAAGGATAAGCTCAGTAAGCCGACGTCAGCTGGTCGTGTGGCCGGCAAAGGCTTGTCGACAAAATGGTCGTCATACTATGACACTGGTGGGCGAAAGGAGAAAAAGACCAGCTCAGAAAGGCAGGCGCGCGAGGTTCGAGAACTCAGGGCACAGGTGGCGCGTATTCCAGAGATGGTCCAAGAGCAAGTGGAACAACAACTCGGAAGGACGATGACCGCCATTGTGCCTACCTTGATCCAGGGGATTAGTGCGTGGATTGCGGGCGGCCAACACGGGCCGCCCCCGATTCCTAGCTTCACGTCCAGCAACTCGCAGAACGCGATGGCCGGGCCATTGGTGTCTCCGACAGAGGCGGCATTGGTGTCTCCGACGCCGGCACGAGAGCTTAATGCACTCGGGTGTACGTCGGCTGGCACCTCTGCAGCAAGCGGCCCCTCCGTCAACTGCACGCCCGCCGTTGGCGGTGCCTCGACATTAGCCGAGCTCGACGCCATCATCACGGTAACTAATTAAGCCTCTCTCGGCCGAGGACTTCATCTCCTTGCCTTTGACTGGGCATCCCTGACGCCCTACATGTTTTCGCAAGGCGCCGCCGATGTTCCGTGCACTCTCCTGCACTTCGTGAACAACGAGTTGGTCGATGTCGCCAAGGGCAAAATCATTCAACCGGGCAACCCCTTATTCCACGGTACCTAGATGCCACCCAACTTGTTTAGGGTTCAACTGGTTCGGGTGCTGCCAGGCTGCGACGAGTTGTTACCTCCGATTCGACCCGTCGGGGCCGACGATGATGACGTGATGACCCTCAGCGCCTGCCTGAGCTGGCCCCTGCTTTGGCCGAAGAGCCAGATTCGTTTGGGGGCGGGGCACACCACCCCAAAGACAACACCGCCAGTCGTGCCGGCGCCAAGTCGGCCCCATGGTAAGACCGCCGCAACGGTGCCGGACATCCCTATGCCACTGGATCCAAACATGCATATGGCACAGGATCAGAATGACGACGACGACGATACATTTGCCAACGTCGATCAGTACTTTGCCGATCATGGGTACGGTGGCGACTTCATGGGGCCTCCTTCTCAAGAACCCAACCCAACAAAAGACGTGCGCGATCTAGCTGGTACCGCGGAGAAGCCAAGTTGCAACAGGCGTCGTCTAGCGTTCAGCTCTCAGGAGACGCCTCCAGCTGCCGACTTCACCGAGCCTCAGATAGGTGAGGAGCGAAATATTATCAGCCCCAACACACTCCAGAAGGCGGTCCGTGAGCAGAACTCGGTCCCATTACAGGAGAAGAAGAAGGCACGCAAAAGAAAGACTAACAAGGGTGCGGGCCAGCCGGCACCGAGTACGATCCGTGCTCAGGACGGGCCACCTGCACCTGAGGATATCTCGAGGAGGGTCCATGTGGCGGGTAGGCCGATGCTACCGAGAAATATGCTCGATGCTGCAACCGGTGCTATGCGGAGTCTGCATGACAGTGTTCTTTCTTTGGAGAAGCGGCGTCTCGGATAGAAGGATGTGGCATACCCGGTTTTCGCGGCCAAGGTGCCAGAGGGCAAGGGCTTTGTGGATAACTCCATCGGGGGTATGATCGTCCTATGGTTTGATGACATCCACGCTATGTTGAACCTTCATCCGCTGCACTACACCTTCGTTCGGCTATTTTCGCTGAGTATGGAGATGCGGATCATTCGCGACAAGACCCCGGACATCGTGATAGTCGACCCCTTCTACATGCATGCCAAGATCTTGGGCAGCGCTGGGGACTGGCAAGTCGCGAGTTCTTACCTCGAAGGCGTCATTCTGGCAAACCAAGATAAGGATAACTTCCTCGTGCCTTACTTTCCCGAGTAAGTCCTCCCCTCAACCGCCCCGTAACATATGAATTCTTAGATTTTGATCGTTTTTCTTTTAACATTCCGTGTTTTCTGCAGTGACACACGTTGCACACTCATCCTCCTAAGCCCCAAATATTCCATGGCCACATATTTCGACCCGGACCGTCAGTCGAACGTAGACTACACAAATGTCAAGAAGGTTCTTGATGATGTTCTCCCCGGCTACGTCAAATCTGGAGGCCTATTCGTAAGTACGGCAAGCACGTCTTCTCCCACAATACGACGTTCTGCTGCGTCAAGCAGCCAACTGGCGGTCAGAAGGGTGCCTACTACGCCATCCATCACATGCGGGCGATCGTACGGGACCATCATCAACTTCTGCTACCGAGTAGACTCAAAGATTGGGCCGCGAGCGTGTCGGCAATCCAGGACGCGGACATCAGACAAGAATTCTTTCGCATCCAGTCGGAGTTTGCGGAAATCATCCATCAAGATGTCCTTCGTACCTCGGGGCAGTTCTACCTCAGAAATCAACCGTCCAACAGTGACATCGACACAATCCTACAAATGCAGGCTGACAACGCCCGTTGTTTCATGACTCCCACGATAGACGGCGGCTTCATCCACGCTCCGGTCCCTTGAGTCGAGTCGAAAACAATGATGCTGTGTCTAGTTCTGAAACATCGATTGGCTCATATGTTGTAATTAAACTTTAATGAGATTGTAGTATGTCTCTTTGGTTTCGAGAGTCATTCAACTTAGATGTAATCGATGCTATTAATGTTTTGCTTTTCTCTTCCGATCGTTCTGTTGCATACTTATATGTTGCTTATGTATTGTTTGTGAATTGGTACTAACGTTTCGTTTGGCTACTGCATAGCGATGCCGTGGTATGTCGTGTACAAGGGTAAGGTTCCCGGAGTCTACAACGACTGGGAGGAGTGTCGGAGACAGGTTCACCGATTCAGTGGTAACAGTTACAAAGGGTACACCACTAGGGCCGAGGCCGAATCTAGATACACCCGCTATCTAGCGGGAGAGGAGAGGGAGCGTTGGAGGAACCGGATGAAGACGAGTTTCATTGTGATGATGCTCATCGTGATGACCGCAGCTCTCTTCTATGTGATGGTAGTTTAGATGATCGATATCGACTTGTAATGTGAAGACAAACTCGCGGTCTCGAGACTTGTAATATAATGTTCTATCTTTGTTCGGTCTTTTCAATTCGGAGACTAATATGATGAATTGTATTCAGAGACTAATCGAATCTGTTGTTGATGTGTGATGTCTATATTTTGTCCAATTATACATTTTGTAACCTGTGCAAAAAATAGAAAATTAAAAAACAAAAAAAACCTAATATTCATACTAATGGCGCATGACATCATAGTGCGCCATTAGTGTGCCAAAGGATACTAATGGCGCATCATTAAACAGTGCGCCATTAGTATGCCGAAGTTACTAATGGCGCATACTGTTGCTGTGCGCCATTAGTATGCCGAAGCACCTGGGTATACATGGCCCCCTGGGAGGCATACTAATGGCGCACCGTGGACTATACTAATGGCGCACCGCGTGGTGCGCCATTAGTATACCAGATACTAATGGCACACCAGTGGTGCGCCATTAGTAAAATATACTAATGGCGTGCTACTAATGGCGCACCACAAATGCGCCATTAATGGCCAAATTAGGTGCGCCATTAGTAGGCCTTTTCCTAGTAGTGGTTAGCGGGAACACTTTCTTGAAATTATTACGAGGGATCATCTTATTTAAGCTACCGTCGTTCTAAGCAAATAAGATGTAAAACATGATAAACATCACATGCAATCAAATAGTGACATGATATGGCCAATATCATTTGCTCCTTTGATCTCCATCTTTGGGGCTCCATGATCATCGTTGTCGCCGGCATGACACCATGATCTCCATCATCGTGTCTTCTTGAAGTTGTCACATCAACTATTACTTCTACTACTATGGCTAACGGTTTAGCAATAAAGTAAAGTAATTACATGACGTTTATGTTGACACGCAGGTCATAAATAAATTAAGACAACTCCTATGGCTCCTGCCGGTTGTCATACTCATTGACATGCAAGTCGTGATTCCTATTACAAGAACATGATCAATCTCATACATCACATATATCATTCATCATTCATCACAACCTTTGGCCATATCACATCACAAAACACTTGCTGCAAAAACAAGTTAGACGTCCTCTAATTGTTGTTGCAAGTTTTTATGTGGCTGCTATAGGTTTCTAGCAAGAACTTTTCATACCTACGCCAAAACCACAACGTGAATTGCCAATTTCTATTTACTCTTCATAAGGACCCTGTTCATCAAATCCGATCCGACTAAAGTGGGAGAGATAGACACCCGCCAGCCACCTTATGCAACTAGTGCAAGTCAGTCGGTGGAACCGGTCTCACGTAAGCGTACGTGTAAGGTTGGTCCGGGCTACTTCATCCCACGATGCCGCCGAATCAAGATAAGACTAGTAACGGCAAGCAAATTGACAATATCGATGCCCACAACTACTTTGTGTTCGACTCGTGCATAGTAACTACGCATAGACCTAGCTCATGATGCCACTGTTGGGGAACGTAGCAGAATTTTAAAATTTTCTACGCATCACCAATATCAATCTATGGAGTCATCTAGCAACGAGAGAGAGGAGTGCATCTACATACCCTTGTAGATCACGAGCGGAAGCGTTCAAGAGAACGGGGTTGATGGAGTCATACTCGACGTGATTCAAATCACCAATGACCAAGTGCCGAACGGACAGAGCCTCCGTGTTCAACACACGTATGGTTGGGAAGACGTCTCCTCCAACTTGATCCAGCAAGGGGGAAGGAGAGGTTGATAAAGATCCAGCAGCACGATGGCGTGGTGGTGGAAGCAACGGTAATCTCGGCAGGGCTTCGCCAAGCGCTGGGAGACAGAGGAGTGTCACGGGAGGGAGAGGGAGAGGCCAGGGGCTTGGGTGCGCAGCCCTCCCTCCCCCCCACTATATATAGGGTGCCTAAGGGGGGGGCGCCGGCCCCAGGAGATCCAATCTCCTAGGGGGGCGGCGGCCAAGGGGGTGCCTTGCCCCCCAAGGCAAGGGTGGCGCCCCCACCCCTAGGGTTTCTAACCCTAGGCGCAGGGGGAGGCCCAAGGGGGGCGCACCAGCCTACTAGGGGCTGGTTCCCCTCCCACTTCAGCCCATGGGGCCCTCCGGGATAGGTGGCCCCACCCGGTGGACCCCCGGGACCCTTCCGGTGGTCCCGGAACAATACCGGTGACCCCCGAAACCTTCCCGATGGCCGAAACTGGACTTCCTATATATAAATCTTTACCTCCGGACCATTCCAGAACTCCTCGTGACGTCCGGGATATCATCTGGGACTCCGAACAACTTTCGGGTTACCGTGTGCTAATATCTCTAAAACCCTAGCGTCACCGAACCTTAAGTGTGTAGACCCTACGGGTTCGGGAGACATGCAGACATGACCGAGAAGCCTCTTCGGTCAATAACCAACAGCAGGATCTGGATACCCATGTTGGCTCCCACATGCTCCACGATGATCTCATCGGATGAACCACGATGTCGAGGATTCAATCAATCCGTATACAATTCCCTTTGTCAATCGGTACGTTACTTGCCCGAGACTCGATCATCGGTATCCCAATACCTTATTCACTCTCGTTACCAGCAAGTCACTTTACTCGTACCGTAATGCATGATCCCGTGATCAACCACTTGATCACATTGAGCTCATTATGATTATGCATTACCAAGTGGGCCCAGAGATACCTCTCCGTCATACGGAGTGACAAATCCCAGTCTCGATTCGTGCCAACCCAACAGACACTTTCGGAGATACCTGTAATGTACCTTTATAGTCACCCAGTTACGTTGTGACGTTTAGCACACCCAAGGTACTCCTACGGTATCCGGGAGTTGCACAATCTCATGGTCTAAGGATATGATACTTGACATTCATAAAAGCTACAGCAAACGAACTACACGATCTTTGAGCTATGCTTAGGATTGGGTCTTGTCCATCACATCATTCTCCTAATGATGTGATCCCATTATCAATGACATCCAATGTCCATAGTCAGGAAACCATGACTATCTTTTGATCAACGAGCTAGTCAACTAGAGGCTCACTAGGGACGTGTTGTGTTCTATGTATTCACACATGTATTACGATTTCCGGATAACACAATTATAGCATGAACAATAGACAATTATCATGAACAAAGAAATATAATAATAACCATTTTATTATTGCCTCTAGGGCATATTTCCAACATTTACCTTAGACCAATGGGTCCATAGTAAGTAGCTAGATGGCTTGTTCTCTCCTTTTGGATCTCAATACAATGTTCTCCCCCTCTCTTGTGGAGATCTATTCGATGTAATCTTCTTTTTGCGGTGTGTTTGTTGAGGCCGATGAATTGTGGGTTTATGATCAAAGCTATCTATGAACAATATTTGAAACTTCTTTGAATTCTTTTATGTATGATTGGTTATCTTTGCAAGTCTCTTCGAATTATCAGTTTGGTTTGGCCTACTAGATTGATCTTTCTTGCAATGGGAGAAGTGCTTAGCTTCGGGTTCAATCTTGCGGTGTCCTTTCCCAGTGACAGTGGGGGCAGGAAGGCACGTATTATATTGTTGCCATCGAGGATAACAAGATGGGGTTTTCATCATATTGCATGAGTCTATCCCTCTACATCATGTCATCTTGCTTAAGGCGTTACTCTGTTTTTTACTTAATACTCTAGATGCATGCTGGATAGCGGTCGATGAGTGGAGTAATAGTAGTAGATGCAGGCAGGAGTCGGTCTACTTGTCTCGGACGTGATGCCTATATACATGATCATGCCTAGATATTCTCATAACTATGCTCAATTCTGTCAATTGCTCAACAGGAATTTGTTCACCCACTGTAGAATACTTATGCTCTCGAGAGAAGCCACTATTAAAACCTATGGCCCCCAGGTCAATCTTTATCATATTAATCTCCTACTACTTAGTTATTTCCTTTGCTATTTACTTTGCCTTTCTTTTACTTTGCATCTTTATCACAAAAATACCAAAAATTTTATCTTTATCATATCTATCAGATCTCACTCTCGTAAGTGGCCTTATAGGGATTGACAACCCCTATTTGCGTTCGTTGCGAGGATTTATTTGTTTTGTGCAGGTACGAGGGACTCACGCGTAGCCTCCTACTGGATTGATACCTTGGTTCTCAAAAATGAGGGAAATACTTAGACTACTTTGCTGCATCATCCCTTCCTCTTCGGGGAAAACCAACGCAGTGCTCAAGAGGTAGCAAGAAGGATTTCTGGCGCCATTGCCGGGGAGGTCTTCGCAAAAGTCCACATACCAAGTACCCATCACATACCCTTATCTCCCGGATTACATTATTTGCCATTTGCCTCTCGTTTTCCTCTCCCCCACTTCACCCTTGCCATTTTATTCGCCCTCTCTCTCTCTCTCTCTCTCTCTCTATCCTCCCTCTCTTTCTCTATTTGCCTCTTTTTGCCGCTTGCTTTTTGTTTGCTTGTGTGTTAGTTTGCTTGCTTGTCACGATGGCTCATGATAATACTAAATTGTGTAACTTCACCAATACCAACAACAATCATTTTATTAGAACTCTGATTGCTCCTCTTACTGATGCTGAATCTTGTGAAATTAATACTGCTTTGCTGAATCTTGTCATGAAAGATCCGTTTTCTGGCCTTCCTAGTGAAGATGCAGCTACCCATGTAAATAGCTTCGTTGATTTGTGTGACATGCAAAAGAAGAAAGATGTGGATAATGATATTGTTAAATTGAAGCTATTACCTTTTTCGCTTAGAGATCGTGCTAAAGCTTGGTTTTCGCCTTTGCCTAAAAATAGTATTGATTCATGGAATAAGTGCAAATATGCTTTAGCTCTAAGTATTTTCCTCCCGCTAAGATCATCTCTCTTAGAAACAATATTATGAACTTTAAGCAACTTGATCATGAACATGTTGCACAAGCTTGGGAGAGAATGAAATTAATGATACGTAATTGCCCTACTCATGGTTTAAATTTGTGGATGATTGTTCAAATATTTTATGCTGGATTGAATTTGGCTTCTAGAAATCTTTTAGATTCGGCCGCGCGAGGCACTTTTATGGAAATCACTTTAGGAGAAGCTACTAAACTCCTAGATAATATTATGGTTAATTATTCTCAATGGCATACTAAAAGATCTACTAATAAAAAGGTGCATGCGATAGAAGAAATTAATGTTTTGAGTGGAAAGATAGATGAACTTATGAAATTATTTGCTAATAAGAGTGTTTCTTCTGATCCTAATGATATGCCCTTGTCTACTTTGATTGAGAATAATAATGAATCTATGGATGTGAATTTTGTTGGTAGGAACAATTTTGGTAACAACGCGTATAGAGGAAATTTTAATCCTAGGCCTTATCCTAGTAATCCCTCTAATAATTATGGCAATTCCTAAAACCATTCTTATGGAAATTATAATAATATGCCCTTTGATTTTGAATCTAATATTAAAGAATTTATTACTTCGCAAAAGAATTTAAATGCTATGATTGAAGAAAAATTGCTTAAGATTGATGATTTGTGTAGCGACCCGACCCGAATGGATCAAGTCTGTGTGCTCCGGTGTCATCCCTGGATCAGTAATGCTGACACCACACAGTACTTCGAAGGATTTATTGCAGAGTAGCAATCACACACTTATCACATCGATGTCTCAAAGCGAACTTATTACAATAAATATGGCTTAAGGCCATCTAATATCGATAACAACGGAAGACTTGGAAGATAAATGGGTCCATCAACTCCAACGGCATCACTGAGTATAGAACCACGACCTAAAAGCACCTTACTCATTGTATGAAAAGTCTGCAACATGAAAGTTACAGCCCAAAAACGGGTCAGCACATGGAATATGCTGGCAAGGTAACACATAGAGAGTAATGGAATAAAACAGCTATACTATATGCATATTTGGCTGGTGGAAAGCTCTATGGTTACTATTTTGCGTAAAGCCAGTTTTTCCCTACTGCAAAGGAATAAATTTATTTAGCTATCATGGTAGTTGAACATCGAGAATGGTTGACAGCATTCCGATCCCAATTAAGTGAACAATTAAAACCCAACAATATTAATTAGAAGTAACATGATGAGATTCACATGATATTCAAGTACTAGATACTCAAGATGTCCATAACCGGGGACACGGCTAATCATGATTAGTTTATTACACTCTGCAGAGGTTTGCGCACTTTTCCCCACAAGACTCGATCGCCTCCGTTGGGTTTCTCGCACTACACGGTGTTTGAGAAACGGATGACCGAGACACAGTCTTTCAGAAGCGCTAGCACCTTACGATGGATAGACCGGTACACCTACTTTCCCCTACATCTGCTAGTCTACCCTGTAAGAGTTCGCACGACTTAGTCAACTATGCGAGAGCCCATAATGGCTTGTGGCTGCACATGGAAGTTTCTAGCATGAAAGATCTTATGATCCCTTTGAGCCTGGGTGGCGGTCCAAAAGAAAACAGGCAAGTCCTGATAGACATCAGGTGCCTCAATCCACCCAGATGTGTTTTTAAATTGCCACCTTAGATAAACCATTAAAATTATAAATCTCACATCTGTCATGGATATCACTCACCCAATCCACGTCTACTAGCATAGCATGGCATAATAAGCAAACGTAGAAGTAACTCCCAAAGGTTTCATAATAAACAGGTAATAGGTACTACCTCATCTACTTCCCATCCCAAAATTTAATTAGATCCTAATCATGCAATGTGTGAGGATTGATCTAATGCAATAAAACTGGGTCGTAGAAAAGGTATGATCAAAGTGTTACCTGCCTTGCTGATGATCCGCGAGTCCTAGAGATTCGAAGTAACAGGCGGCGCAATCTGGGTAATCTATCGCAGACAAACAACAAGCATACAATAAGTACTCATCTAATGCACAGGTAAAACTCGAACAAGAGATCGAACCAGAAAGTTCAACTTAAGAACGCCGGTTGCAAAGAAAGAAAGAACTGAACAAAGCAACGGAAAACAAACGGCGGAAGAAAACAACTCGGTTCTAGCAAGTTGAAACTAGGTCAAGTTTTACAGTATCAAAACCTTATTTAAGTTGATTAATCGGAACGGCGGTTTCGAAACGAAACTCCAGGCGCTTGAATCACCTGATTCCGATAAACGAGCGGGGAGAAAAACTAGAACGAAGATCGGATCTGAGATCGTGATCGCAGAATAAATCCGACGAAAAGAAAAAGAAGAACGGTTAAACAAACGGACGTTCGTTAACCGAGAATAACCGGTGATCACGTTCGTTGGGACGAACGGTCCGGCGAACGGTCGCTAAACAACTAAACCGGAAAAGAAAACGAAAACTGAACTTGGGTTTCGAAAAAAAACCGAAACAAAGAACCAAAAGAAAAAGCCGAAATGGTTTATAAGAAAAACCGAACCGGGGAAAAGAAGAGAGGCGCGGCGCGGCTACCTCCGGTGAGGGGCTCCGGCGAGCAGCGGCGTTGCAAGGGCGGCGGCGGCGGCGTAAGGCGGCATAGGCGGCGGCGGCATAGGCAGCGGGGCTCCGCGCGGGCTGGGGAGGCGGCGCGGGGTGGTGTGGGAGGAGAGGGGGGTGTGGGGGTATTTAAAGAGGGGAGGGGGAGAAAACTTGGGGGAGGGGGCAAGAAAAGGTGGCGGAGCGGAGTCCTACTAGGACTCGGCCTGGGGCGGCGGCGCTGGCTGCGCGCGGCGCGCGCGCGTGTGCTGGGAGGCCTGGCCGGCCGGCTGGGCCTTGGCCCAGGCGGGCGCTGCGATTTTTTTTTAAATCGGTTACGCGTGCAGAAAAACACAGAAAAGAAAATCTAAACGAACTCTGAAATTCCCAAAGTAAATTTTCCCCGACTCCTAAAAATGAGTCGAACAAAATGAACTTTTCTCGGGACCTAGACACAACTTTTGAAAACGCGCATTTTTCCCTAATCCAAATAAAATGCAAATAAACACCGGAAAACAAAATTTGATTCATTTATTAGATCTTCATTTTTCCTAGATTTGGGAAAGTAATGTTATTCCCCTCTCTCATATTTGATATTGGGAAAATAATTGAAGATGACATAAATAAATCAAATGATCCATCTTTTCAAAGTTTGAGAAAACTCAAATATGAAAATAACGAAATCTCCAACTCTCTCCGAGGGTCCTTGAGTTGCGTGAAATTTCTAGGATCGACCAAAATGCAAGAAAATATGATATGCATGATGATCTAGTGTATAACATTCCAAATTGAAAATTTGGGATGTTACAAACCTACCCCCCTTAAGATGAATCTCGCCCTCGAGATTCAGGTTGGCTAGAAAATAGGTGAGGGTGGTCCTTGAGCAAATCTTCTTCTCTCTCCCAGGTGGCTTCATCCTCGGAGTGGTGGTTCCACTAAACTTTGCAAAACTTGATAACCTTGCTGCAGGTAACTCTGCTGGCATAATCGAGAATCTTGACTGGTTTCTCCTCATACGTTAAGTCGTCCTTCAACTGAATTGCTTCAAGCGGAACTGTATCTTTTAGCGGTACCTCTGCCATCTCGGCGTGACATTTCTTCAGCTGAGAAACGTGGAATACATCATGAACTCCTGACAGTCCCTCTGGTAATTCCAACTTATACGCGACTTCTCCCATACGTTGCAAGATCTTATACGGTCCAACGAAACGCGGTGCTAATTTTCCCTTAACTCCAAAGCGCTTAACTCCTCGTAGTGGGGATACTCGGAGATACACCCTGTCTCCGGTTTCGTAAACTGTCTCCTTGCGTTTAGAATCTGCGTAGCTCTTCTGCCTGGACTGGGCTACCTTGAGCCTATCGCGAATCAATTTCACCTTCTGTTCAGACTCTTTAATCAAATCGGGTCCAAACAACTGACGGTCTCCAACTTCGTCCCATGACAATGGTGTCCTGCACCTCCTTCCGTATAAAGCTTCGAAAGGTGCCATCTTCAAACTGGTTTGGTAACTGTTGTTATAAGAAAACTCCGCATACGGCAAGTTGTCGTCCCAACTAGATCCATAATCTAGTGCACAAGGTTTCAGCATATGTTCCAAAATCTGATTTACTCTCTCGGCCTGTCCATCTGTCTGTAGATGAAAAGCGGTGCTGAACTCTAGCCTGGTTCCCAAAGTTTCATGTAACTGATTCCAAAACTTTGAGGTAAATTGGGTTCCTCTGTCTGATACAATACTCCTCGGAATTCCATGCAAACAAATGATCCTAGTCATGTATATCTTTGCCAACTTAGCACTGGTGTAAGTGGTCTTGACTGGAATGAAATGTGCTACCTTCGTCAAACGATCCACTACTACCCATATCGAGTCATATCCTGCTTTCGTCCTGGGTAGTCCTGTGATAAAATCCATGCCTATCTTATCCCACTTCCATTCGAGTATCGGCAATGGTTGTAACAATCCGGCTGGCTTCTGATGCTCTGCCTTTACTCTATGACATACGTCACAAACTGCTACATAGGCTGCAATATCCTTCTTCATTCCGGTCTACCAGAATGTTTCCTTTAAATCCAAATACATCTTGGTATTTCCTGGGTGAATTGAATAGGGTGAATCATGTGCCTCTTGTAGAATCAACTTCCTGATCTCCGGGTCATTTTGCACATAAACACGGTCCTCAAACCATAGGGTATCGTGCTCATCCTCACAAAATCCCTTTCCTTTTCCTTTTCTTAGTTTCTCCTTTATAGAAGCAATCTCCTTATCAGATTTCTGAGCCTCTCTAATTTTATCCATCAATGTTGACTGAATCTCCAATGCTGCTACATAGCCTTTCGGAACTATCTCTAAACTTAGTCCACAAAGGTTTTCTAATAACTCCTTGGGTATTTCCTTCGTTATTAACGTATTGACATGGCTCTTACGGCTCAATGCGTCAGCTACCACATTAGCTTTTCCGAGATGGTAATGCAATCTCATATCATAATCCTTGATGAGTTCCAACCATCTCCTTTGTCTGAGGTTCAACTCCTTCCGCGTGAAAATGTACTTCAAATTGTTGTGATCCGTGTACACCTCACAATGATTTCCAATGAGGAAATGTCTCCATGTCTTCAATGCATGCACTACGGCTGCTAACTCCAAATCATGTGTGGTGTAATTCAACTCATGAGGCTTCAGTTGTCGTGAAGCATACGAAACAACTCTCCCTTCCTGCATAAGCACTGCTCCAAGTCCTCGACGTGAAGCGTCGCAATATACCTCATAATCCTTGGTCTAATCTGGCAAGATCAACACTGGTGAGGTAACCAACCGTTTCTTCAACTCCTGGAAACTACCCTCACACTCCTTAGTCCAATTGAACTTGGTATCCTTCTTCAACAACTCCGTCATAGGCTTCGCAATCTTTGAAAAGTTCTCAATAAATCTTCGGTAGTATCCTGCGAGTCCAAGAAAACTCCGAATCTCTCCAACTGTCGTTGGTGCTTCCCATTCGGTTACGGTCTCGACCTTTGTGGGGTCAACTGCTATCCCTTCTCCGGATATAACGTGTCCGAGGAATCCAACTTCCTTTAACCAAAACTCACATTTGCCAAATTTGGCATATAACTGATGTTCCCTTAGTTTCTCCAAAACCAAACACAAATGTTCTTTATGTTCTTCTTCATTCTTTGAATAAACCAGGATATCATCAATGAACACTATGACGAACTTATCCAAAAACTCCATAAACACCTTGTTCATCAGGTTCATAAAATAGGCAGGCGCGTTAGTCAATCCAAATGACATAACGGTATACTCATACAGTCCATATCTTGTGGTGAATGTTGTCTTAGGTATGTCCTGCTCTCGAATCTTCAACTGGTGGTACCCTGATCGCAAATCGATCTTGGACAACACTTTAGCTCCTTGCAAACGATCAAACAGATCATTAATCATTGGTAGTGGGTACTTGTTCTTGATGGTTACTTCGTTCAATCCACGGTAATCAACAACCATCCGTAATGATCCATCCTTCTTCTCCACTAGAAGTACGGGTGATCGCCAAGGCGAAGAACTTGGGCGTATGTAACCTTTCTCCAATAACTCCTTAATCTGATTCTTAATTTCTACCAAATCCTTTGCTGGCATCCGGTATGGTCTCTTTGATATTGGGCCTGTACCTGGCAATAACTCAATCAAAAACTCAATGTCTCTATCCGGTGGCATGCCTGGCAACTCTTCTGGAAATACACCAGGAAAATCCTTTACCACTGGTACTTCTTCCTGCACAACTCCTGTTAGGAAATTTACTTGTGTCCTATTTGGCACATGCCGGGATACATACTTGATCCTTCTTCCTTCTGGCGTTGTGAGAAAAATTGTCTTACTGGCGCAATCGATGTTTCCTCCATACATCGACAGCCAATCCATACCGAGAATTACATCCAGACCCTGGGATTCCAGAATAATTAAATCTGTTGGGAAAACATGCCTTCCTATGCTTAATGGCACTTGAAAACATCCTTGTCTGGCCATGTACTCTGCTCCTGGCGAGCTTACTAGCATAGGAGTTTTAAAGATCCTAGTGGGCAGGCTATATTTTTCCACAAATCCCCTCGATATGTATGAATGTGATGCACCAGTATCGAAAAGAACGAGTGCGGTAAATGACTTAACCAAAAACTTACCCATTACTACATCAGGCTGATCTTCAATCTCCTCCACGTTAACATGGTTCACCTGTCCCCTATTGAAAGGGTTCGGCTTCTTCCCTGAGCTTCCATTGCCATTTCCATTCTGGCCTTCAGGACATTCATTGGCATAATGTCCGGTCTTGGAACACTTGAAACAGGTGACTTGACTCAAATCTCTCTTGGCTGGGGTTGATGGGGTGGTATGGTTCTGGCCGTTGCTTCCTCGATTCGCATTACCATTATTGTGGCCATTATGGTTGTGCGAACTACCTCCTCCATGGGTATGCTGAAACTGAAATCCCGATTTAGGGGTAAAACGGGGCTTCTACTGGGCTCCAGAGTTATACTTCCCCTGTCCATACTTCCTCTTGCGGTTTTCAATCTGTTGTTGCTTCCCTTCAATCCTGATGGCACGATCTACCAACTCCTGGTAGTTGTTGAAACTTGCTACCATCAACTGCATGCTTAACTCATCATTCAATCCTTCCAGAAACTTCTCCTGCTTAGTTGCATCCGTAGCAACGTCATCTGGGGCATAACGTGCTAACTTGCTGAAGTCGTCAACATACTGGCCAACTATCCTTCCTCCTTAGCGTAAGTTGCGAAACTCACGCTTCTTCATGGCCATAGATCCTGCTGAAACATGGGCAGTGCGGAAGGCTTGTTGAAACTGATCCCATGTGACAGTGTCAACTGGGAAGGTGGCTATGAAATTCTCCCACCATGCTGCCGCGGGTCCGTCAAGCTGATGTGCGGCAAACTTCACTTTCTCACCATCTGTGCATCCTGCAGTGGTCAACTCCCTTCCTATCTTGCGGAGCCAATCGTCTGCTACTATCGGCTCGGTGCTAGTAGAAAACACCGGTGGATTCATCCTAAGGAAACGGGCTAGGTGGTCAACAGGTGGCGGTGGTGGTGGTGGGTTGTTGTTGTTGTTGTTCTGCTGATTCTGAACTAACATCTGCATCAATTGATTCTGCTGCTGGATCAACTGAGTGAGCTCTGGTGGAAATCCATTGTCACATCTAGGAGGCATCTGAGGGTTTTAGAAAAGATGAGATTTAAGAATAGACTGAGGTCTAAAGAGAAAACACTACCCCAATGCACATGAGCAAATGCACACAAATATCACTTCATTCAATCAAACAAGGGCATACAAACGGTCTAGATCTATCGAAAAAGTGCTCGAACTATAGTGTATACATGGGGAAGATACTACTAATATTTGGTGGTCATCTAGAAATTTGAACCGGTGGAAGACTCCATGATGTCCGCACCAGCTTCGTCTTCAAAGTCGGGTTCACTTGGATCCGAATCGGTATCTTCGAGAATGATGTAGTTTTCCGGACATGCGACGTACATGTCTTCCTTCCTGGATGCTAACTCCCTCTTGAGTTCTTCAATCTCTTGCTTAAGATCACCGTTGTGTCTTGCTAGAGCTACGATCTCGTCCATGTAGTCCTTGCGTGTGGCCTTCAGTTCTCCTTCTAGCTCGATGATCCTTGCCTTTGCATTCTTCAACTCTATCATATCATTGCACATCTGGTTCTCGTGGTGTCGGATGTGCTGGTTTAACTCCTGGATGAAAGCTGCAATGGATCTATCCTTCTTGGTGCTGACTAATTCCCATTGTTCATCTCGGCGTCCGCAAATCTGGTAGATAGTGTCCTTGAGGTCTTCTTGATAAACTTCTCCAATGCGTCCTATGGTGATATGGGCTGCCATGCTCTTCCCAGACTCCAGGTTGGTGCATTGAAAACACTATCTATGGGCTTCGTGATTGGCGCGAATGTCCTTCCCGGAACGTGAGCTTGAATCTTCCAGTGCTCCTCTTCAGGTAGAGTGGCGTTTAAAGTTCCCGTGAAACTTGGTAGTCCCATGTTCAGGTACTTGGTGACTTCCTTCAAGTGAAATCCAAAAGGTGTGCCTTCATCCGGTTGAGCGTACTTGATCTTCGCGTCCTTCATCCTAAAAGAGTAGAAAAGATGAGGAGTTTGAAAATGAGGCGAGAGTAGTGATCTATGGCTTTAACTTAGTGGTCGTGTCCTACAGTCAACGTGTGCTCTGATACCATCTCTGTAGCGACCCGACCTGAATGGATCAAGTCTCTGTGCTCCGGTGTCATCCCTGGATCAGTAATGCTGACACCACACAGTACTTCGAAGGATTTATAGCAGAGTAGAAATCACACACTTATTACATCGATGTCTCAAAGAGAACTTATTACAATAAATATGGCTTAAGGCCATCTAATATCGATAACAGCGGAAGACTTGGAAGATAAATGGGTCCATCAAATCCAACGGCATCACTGAGTATAGAACCACGACCTAAAAGCACCTTACTTGTCGTCTGAAAAGTCTGCAACATGAAAGTTATAGCCCGAAAATGGGTCAGCACATGGAATATGCTGGCAAGGTAACACATAGAGAGTAATGGAATAAAACAGCTATACTATATGCATATTTGGCTGGTGGAAAGCTCTATGGTTACTGTTTTGCGTAAAGCCAGTTTTTCCCTACTGCAAAGGAATAAATTTATTTAACTATCATGGTAGTTGAACATCGAGAATGGTTGACAGCATTCCGATCCCAATTAAGTGAACAATTAAAACCCAACAATATTAATTAGAAGTAACATGATGAGATTCACATGATATTCAATTGCTAGATACTCAAGATGTCCATAACCGGGGACACGGCTAAACATGATTAGTTTATTACACTCTGCAGAGGTTTGCACACTTTTCCCCACAAGACTCGATCGCCTCCGTTGGGTTTCTCGCACTACACGGTGTTTGAGAAACGGATGACCGAGACACAGTCTTTCAGAAGCGCTAGCACCTTACGATGGATAGATCGGTACACCTACTTTCCCCTACATCTACTAGTCTACCCTGTAAGAGTTCGCACAACTTAGTCAACTATGCCAGAGCCCATAATGGCTTGTGGCTGCACACGGAAGTTTCTAGCATGAAAGATCTAATGATCCCTTTGAGCCTGGGTGGCGGTCCAAAAGAAAACAGGCAAGTCCTGATAGACATCAGGTGCCTCAATCTACCAAGATGTGTGTTTAAGTTGCCACCTTAGATAAACCATTAAAATTATCAATCTCACATCTGTCATGGATATCACTCAACCAATCCACGTCTACTAGCATAGCATGGCATAATAAGCAAACGTAGAAGTAACTCCCAAAGGTTTCATAATAAACAGGTAATAGGTACTACCTCATCTACTTCCCATCCCAAAATTTAATTAGATCCTAATCATGCAATGTGTGAGGATTGATCTAATGCAATAAAACTGGGTCGTAGAAAAGGTATGATCAAAGTGGTACTTGCCTTGCTGATGATCCGCGAGTCCTAGAGATTCGAAGTAACAGGCAGCGCAATCCGGGTAATCTATCGCAGACAAACAACAAGCATACAATAAGTACTCATCTAATGCACAGGTAAAACTCGAACAAGAGATTGAACCAGAAAGTTCAACTTAAGAAGGCCGGTTGCAAAGAAAGAAAGAACCAAACAAAGCAACGGAAAACAAACAGCGGAAGAAAACAACTCGGTTCTAGCAAGTTGAAACTAGGTCAAGTTTTACAGTAGCAAAACCTTATTTAAGTTGATTAATCGGAACGGCGGTTTCGAAACGAAACTCCAGGTGCTTGAATCACCTGATTCCGATAAACGAGCGGGGAGAAAAACTAGAAGGAAGATCGGATCTGAGATCGCGATCACGGAATAAATCCGACGAAAAGAAAAAGAAGAACAGTTAAACGAATGGACGTTCGTTAGGACGAACGGTCCAGCGAACGGTCGCTAAACAACTAAACCGAAAATAAAACGAAAACCGAACTAGGGTTTTGGAAAAAAACCGAAACCAAGAACCAAAAGAAAAAGCCGGAACGGTTTATAAGAAAAACCGAACCGGGGAAAAGAAGAGAGACGCGGCGCGGCTACCTCCGGTGAGGGGCTCCGGCGAGCGGCGGCGTTGCAAGGGCGGTGGCGGTGCTAGGGCGGCGGCGGCGGCGTAAGGCGGCGGCGGCGGCGTAAGGCGGCGGCGACGGCGGCGTAGGCGGCGGGGCTACGCGCGGGGTGGGGAGGCGGCGCGGGGTGGTGTGGGAGGAGAGGGGGGTGTGGGGGTATTTAAAGAGGGGAGGGGGCAAGAAAAGGTGGCGGAGCGGAGTCCTACTAGGACTCGGCCTGGGGCGGCGGCGCTGGCTGCGCGCGGCGCGCGCGTGTGTGCGGGGAGGCCTGGCCGGCCGGCTGGGCCTTGGCCCAGGCCGGCGCTGCGGAATTTTTTTTTAAATCGGTTACGCGTGCAGAAAAACACAGAAAAGAAAATCTAATCGAACTCCAAAATTCCCAAAATAAATTTTCCCCGACTCCTAAAAATGAGTCGAACAAAATGAACTTTTCTTGGGACCTAGATGCAAATTTTGAACACGCGCATTTTTCCCTAATCCAAATAAAATGCAAATAAACACCGGAAAACAAAATTTGATTCATTTATTAGATCTTCATTTTTCCTAGATTTGGGAAAGTCATGTTATTCCCCTCTCTCATATTTGATATTGGGAAAATAATTGAAGATGAAATAAATAAATCAAATCATCCATCTTTTCAAAGTTTGAGAAAACTCAAATATGAAAATAACGAAATCTCCAACTCTCTCCGAGGGTCCTTGAGTTGCGTGAAATTTCTAGGATCGACCAAAATGCAAGAAAATATGATATGCATGATGATCTAGTGTATAACATTCCAAATTGAAAATTTGGGATGTTACAATTTGGCTAGGAACGTTGATAGAATTTCTATTGATGTTGATTCTTTGAAACTTAGATCTATTCCACCTAAGCATGATATCAATGAGTCTCTGAAAGCCATGAAAATTTCCATTGATGAGTGCAAAGAAAGAACCGCTAGGATGCATGCTAAGAAAGATGCCTTTATAAGAGCGTATTATTCTAGTTCCTATGAAAATAAAGATGAAGATCTAAAAGTTACTGATGTGTTCCCTATTAAATCTTTGTTTTGCAATATGAATCTTGATAATGATGGGTGTCGAGGGTGACTGATCCCCACGGACACCTATGGGACCACGGCGGACCGGGGCCCCTTTCGGTTCGGCAGGGGGGCGGAGAGTGCACGAAGAGCAGATCGAGGCGAATGCACGAGCGACGCGGGTAGTTTACCCAGGTTCGGGCCGCACGGATGTGTAAAACCCTACTCCTGCTTTGATTTGTATTGTGTTCTTTCTCGGGAGCGATGAATGCTACAGTACGCTCAAGTGGCTAGCGAGACCGAGCGTGAGAATGATCCTCCCCCCTCCCCCCTGTTGCGCATGGGCCTCCTTTTATATGTCAAAGGGGTCACCGACAGGTGGCAACAGAGATGAGGGTAAAAAGGTAAAAGAAGTGGTGGTTGGCGCCACCGCTTACTACAATTGTATCATACCTAACCCTGATGGCAGGGGACAGAGGCGTTAAATGCATGTCTGCGTCGCCTAGACGGCACAGAAAGGGACCGTCAGGGGCGCCACCATTTGCCACGATGGCTATCTTGTCAGCGCCTGCTTGCCACCGCATGCCCCTGGCTGCACAGCCTCCCGCCACGTACGCTAGGAACGGTCCCAGAGCGACACGTTGGTTGGTGAGTTGGAGCGCGGGCTGCGGAGTAGTAGCTTGCCGCGGCAGGCGCCTTGCCGCGGATGTGGTCTTGTCGCGTCCGGGAGCTTGTCGCTCACCGGGTCTTGCCAGGACGCGCAGCGCGTCGCAGCAAGCTTCTCGAGATGCCTTGGTTGGTCTTCCCGGCAAGCTCCTCTTGCCAGGGTCTTTGTGCCTCAAGTGGCCTTCCCGGCAAGCTCCTCTTGCCGGGGCCTTGCGCCTTGGCTTGAATACTTTGTCCTTGAATGGCTCCAAAGGAACCACGGAGGACCTTGGCGGTCACTCGGCAGGCCTTGCCGTGGGGTGCTGCGACTTCCCGTGCACAAGTTCGGGATACTAAGGTACCCCTACTTTAGTACACCGACAGGAGCCCTCGGGCCTGGGCCATACACAGTGCCGAGCGCTGTTGGCCCAGGCCCAAAACAGTGCACGGGCACGCGCGGCCTGGGTCACGCCGTATCTGACTCCGCATGCACCGCGCCCTCCCCGAGTGGCACGCGTCGAACGCGGCGTCGGGCGTGACATGGGCGGTGTGCGCAGGGCTAAGCCCCGCGTGCATGCGTCACGTCGTGTTAGAGGGGACGGTTCGCGCCCCCCCCCCATAAACGGAGGGAGGCGTGGAGGCGTGGTTCATTTACTGGACGGGGCCGATGCGTGGTTTTTTGAGGTGTCCACTCCCCACGATCACGGGGTGGGGAGAGGTCGCCGCATCCGTCGCCTCGGTTCTGCACACCTGCCACGTGGCCCCCATGCGCTTGGGGTCGCGGACGGTGGAGGCGGGAAACTGGGTCGTCGCGGGTCGAGGCAGCGGGTCGGCCCCAGCTCCCTGCTCTTCCCGTGTCTTGATTCGCTGAGCGGGGTGGCCGAGCCCCCACCTCGCTACTTTATAAAGAGCGGGAGGGGAGGACGGAAGCCCGCATTCTCTCATCTCCTCCTTCCTTCAGCTTCTTCTCCCCTTTCTCTCATTCGCCATGGAGAAAGGGAACCCTGGTCCTTCATCGGTGGCGGCGAGGGTCGCCGCCAGATAGCGCATCCCTCCCTCTCCAGCACCCGTTGTGGCAGAGCCAGCTGTAAGGGGAAGAGGGAGGGGGCGAGGTCGTGGACGAGGTCGAGGACGAGGTCGTGGTGCTCAGGGAAGAGGTGGACGGGGCGGCGCGCCGGCTTCGCCTTCGCCGGCGGTTCCTCTTCCCACGGCGGTCCATATTGGGGACGACCCTTGCGAGTTCCTCGTCAGGCTGCGCCGGGCGCCTCGTCGTCGCCTCCGGCTCCCAGCTCCGTTTGCGAGCGCGATGGAGTTGGATCCGCCCGAGACACTGAGACTGCACATGAGGGGCTGTGGGTTGAACGGCACGCGAGTCCGCATTGAATTCCCAGCCCCTAATGTGATGTATCTTGGTCGAGGGTGGAAGACGTTCGCCCGTATCCACAGCCTGATGGAGGGGTTCACCCTCCATTTTAAGTTGATGGAGGGCGATCTCCTCTCCGTCAAGGTCTTCGGGTGCTTCGGCACTCGGGCAAAGTGCTGCGTGGATAGCTCCTCCGATAGGGAAGGCTCTTGCTCGAGCGAGAGTGACGAGGAGGAGAGCGACAGCGACGACGAGGGTAGCGGGCGGCAGGACGACGGGTCCGACTAGGTGTCGGGCGCCGCTCCGTGCGGCATCGGCGACCCCATCATCCGTGTCGCCGGCTCCTTGAACTCTCCGGGGTCGTCTCCTTGGGCGGCTCGCGTAGGGAGGCTGCAGAAGAGGAAGAGGGCTGGCGGCAAGGCCGTCAAGTCGGAGTACGAGGGCGTGGTGCCCTTGACAGCGTGCTGACGTCCTGCCGCCTCGTCTTCGAGCCCCGCTTCCGGCGCCGCCATCACCGTCCAGCCTTCGGACGGCCCCCGGGATGTTCTCTTGGTGTCTTCTGGCACCCATAGCTCGCCTAGGCGCCCCTTTTGCCCTTTTCGCCTCCTTGACCTACCTCCTGAAGAGAGGGACAAGAAAGGGTTTACGGGCATCTTATCTTTTTAATTTGTAAGCCTTCGGGCCTTAGTTGCATTTAAAACTTGTAATCCTCTCTTTCATGTTTTTCATCCTCTATGGACTGTACCTGAGTGGAATGTTTTTTAATGAAAAGGGGATGCTTGCCGGGTCATTTGTCTCGCGGGTAGAACCCACGTCAAGGAGAAAATCCTTGGTATCTTTCAGATAGACACTTCTTCTCCCGGCAACAGGCCCTGCCGTCCTCCCACGTCGCTCGACCTTTCTCATGCTTTTGACGGAGGCAGGGACGAGGCGGGTGCGGGCCCCTCGTTTCATCCCTTTGCTGCCGCGACTACGACCAAACTTGGCCCCAGGAACGAGCCCCCGGGGCCTAGAGTTAAGGGAGCACGGTAGTTTTCAGGAAGAAACGAGGTTTCGTATTCCCCAGTCCATAAGAGAATGCATGATGAGGGATGAAAGACTTATATGAGATTGCAGCCCCCGACAACTCTGGCTTACCGTGGGTGAATCTTGGTACTTGCAGCCCCCGGCAACACTGGCTTGCCGGGGTCCAGATGTCGGTACGTCCTTCTTCTCCTTTTCGTCCTCAAGCGGTCCGGCCAGGATATGCGAGCCCTACGAACCAAGGGAAACGAAAGAAAGGCAAAGGGACGCACACTCGACCTCTAAGCTAGGGGTTAGCCGCTGTTAAGCACTATCAACCCTAACCAAGGACGAGACTCGATCTAGCATGCATGCTATAACTCAGGGCGCCAACGCTTCATTTACTTGTGCTCAGGGTCTGCGCCTGACTTTGTACAAAGGATTACATGCAACAGCGGCAAGACTTGTACAATAGGGTGGTTGCCGGACAGGGTCCGACAACCGCGCCTTACGGGTAAAACTTACGAAGATGCTCAATATTCCAGGAGTTGCTCACCGGAATGCCATCTTCGGTCTCAAGGCGGACAGCGCCAGGCCTAGTGACTCGTTCCAACTGGTAAGGGCCTTCCCACTTCGGCGTCAACTTGTTGGAATTCTTGGCAGACTGAACGAGCCGAAGAACAAGGTCGCCTTCCTTGAAGCTTCTGGCTTTAACTTTGCGGCTATGGTAGCGGCGCAAAGCTTGATGGTAACGAGCAGCTCGTACAGCAGCCTGAAGACGATCTTCCTCAAGGAGCAGTGCGTCATCTTCACGCAGCTGCTCTTGCTCAAGCTCATCATAAGCGAGCACTCAAGGTGACCCGTATACGAGTTCCGTGGGGATAACTGCTTCTGCTCCATAGACTAGAGCAAAGGGTGTTTAGCCAGTGGCTCGATTTGGCGTCGTCCTGATCGACCAAAGAGCCACTGGCAGCTCCTCGATCCAGTTTCTTCCGCACTTGTGCAGCCTGTCGAAAGTTCTGGTCTTGAGCCCGCGCAGCACTTCAGCATTTGCCCTCTCCGCTTGACCGTTGCTTCTCGGGTGAGCAACAGAAGCGAAGCAGACCTTGGCGCCAAGATCTTGGACGTAGTGCATGAAGGTGCGGCTCGTAAATTGTGTACCGTTGTCGGTGATTATCCTGTTAGGGATTCCGAAATGGCAAGCAATCGACTTGAAGAACTTGACTACTGACTGTGCTGTCACCTTCCTCGCTGGTACCACTTCTGGCCACTTTGTGAACTTGTCGATTTCAACGTACAAGTACTCAAAGCCCCCGACAGCTCGGGGAAAGGGGCGGAGGATGTCGAGCCCCCAGACCGAAAAAGGCTAGGATAAAGGGATCATCTGGAGAGCTTGAGCTGGCTGGTGTATCTGCTTGGAATGGAACTGGCACGCTTCACACTTGGTTACTTGTGCAGTTGCATCCTGGAGGGCTGTCGGCCAGAAGAAGCCTTGCCGGAATGCTTTGCCGACAAGAGCTCTTGCGCCAATGTGGTGACCACATATGCCTCCATCTATCTCTGCCAACAGCTTCTGTCCATCTTCCTAGGGAATACACTTCAATTTCACACCGTTGAGTCTTCTTCTGCACAGTGTGTTATCGACAAACTGGTACATACTAGAATGCCGGGCTACTCTTTTCGCTTCTTCTTTTTCTTCGGGAAGCTCTCCTGTCTAAAGGAAATGGATAATCTGCTGCGCCCATGTTGGAGTCTGTGGCTCGACAACAAGGACTAAAGGCAATTCTGCTGCTGCGGGAACATCCGCTTCTACGGCGAGAACCTGCGGCTCAGCCGGAGCTTGACGTTCCCCGGCAAGCTTGCCGGAGCAAAACTTGTCGGGAGCGTCTGCTTCAACGGAACAAACCCTAGGGTTTGCCGGAGCAGACTGCTCCTCAGCACTCTTGGTGTCGATCTTGGGGACCTTCTTGGCGGCGACTTCAGGAAGCTCTGACGGAAAATAGTCGCCAGAAACCAACTTCCTCTTCTTGCTCTGTCCAGTTGGTGGCATTACGGATGGCTGAGTCAGCTTGAGCACAAAAATCCCTGGTTCCACAGGTAATTTAAGTGCCGCGCACTTTGACAGGCCATCGGCAATGTCATTTTGAGCTCTTGGGATATGCTCCATTTGCAGGCCGTCAAAGTGCTCTTCTAGCTTTCTCACTTCGTCAACGTGAGCATCCATTAAAGGACTCTGGTAATTCTTGTTCACTTGGCGGACGACAAGCTGCGAGTCACCCTTGACAATAAGCTTCTTAATCCCAAGTTCTGCAGCGATTCTGAGACCGGCAAGCAAACCTTCATACTCCGCAGTATTGTTTGTCGCTTGCTCCTTGGGAAAGTGCATCTGGACTATGTACTTGAGGTGCTCTCCGGTGGGCGCAACAAGCAGCATGCCAGCACCGGCGCCTTGCAACGAGAAGGCACCGTCAAAGTACATGAGCCACTCCTTGCTTGTTTCCTTGGCGGGGATGCTCGTCTCCGGAATTTCTTCATCTGGAGTTGGCGTCCATTCTGCTATGAACTCTACCAATGCTCTGCTTTGGATCGTTGATGTACTCTCAAATTTGAGGCCAAAGCTTGACAGTTCCAGTGCCCACTCGACAATCCTGCCTGTTGCTTCTGGATTTTGTAATATCCTCTTCAGTGGAAAGCGAGTGACAACTGTGATCTCATGTTCTTGGAAGTAATGGCGCAGCTTTCTCGAGGCCATGAGAAGGCCGAAAAGCAACTTCTGCACACCAGAGTACCTTGATCTAGCCCCCTGCAAAAGGGAACTGACAAAATAAACTGGGCGCTGCACCATCTTCTTCTGTATCTCCTCTTGCATCTGCGCAGATCCTTGCTTGTCGGGACCAGAGCATGTCGGGGAAGCCCCCTGCTTGTCGCTGGATGTGCTTGGCGCGGTTGCTGGCTCGTCATCTGCTTCCCTCTCCGCTACTAATGCAGCACTAACCACTTGATTGGTTGCCGCTATGTCCAGCAGCAACTTTTCTTGTGGTTTAGGTGCGACAAGTGTTGGAGTGGAGGACATGTATCTGTTCAAGTCTTGCAGCGCAGCCTCCGCTTCCGGAGTCCATTTCATTGGACCTGCCTTTTTCAAAATTTTGAAAAACGGCAGGGCGCGCTCAGCAGACCGAGAGATAAACCTGCTGAGAGGAGCCATGCAGCCGGCAAGCTTCCGTACATCCTTGACGCGCTTTGGTGCTTCGATCTGCTCAATGGCCTTGATCTTGTCGGGATTGGCTTCGATTCCCTGCTGAGACATAAAGAACCCGAGAAGCTTGCCGGAAGGGACTCCAAACACACACTTCTCGGGGTTGAGCTTGAGCTTGATCTTGCGCAGATTTGCAAAAGTATCTTCTAAATCTTGGATCAGAGTTGCCCTGTCCTTGCTTTTGACCACTATATCATCCATGTAGGCTTCTACATTTCTATGTATCTGTGGCTTTAAAGCGACATGGACTACTCTTGCAAATGTTGAACCAGCATTCTTTAAACCGAAAGGCATCCGTACGAAACAGTACGTGCCACATGGAGTAATGAATGCGGTTTTCTCCTCATCCTCTTCTGCCATGAAGATCTGATGATATCCTGAATATGCGTCAAGGAATGAAAGCAAATCACATCCGGCTGTGGAGTCAGCAATCTGGTCAATGCGCGGCAAGGGAAATGGATCTTTGGGAGAAGCTTTATTAACATCAGTGAAGTCAATACAAAGCCTCCATTTTCCATTTGCCTTGCGCACTACAACAAGATTGGCCAGCCACGTGGGATGGAGCACTCCTCTGACAAGGCCTGCTGCTTCCAATTTCTTGATTTCTTCTGCTATGAATTCTTGGCGCTCCACTGCCTATTTCCTGACCTTCTGCTTGACGGGCCGCGCATGAGGACAAACGGCAAGATGGTGCTCAATTACTTTCCTGGGAACACCGGGGATATCAGACGGTTGCCATGCAAACACGTCGACATTCGCCCGCAGGAAAGCAACGAGCGCGCTTTCCTATTTAGGGTCTAGTGTGGCACTGATGGTGAAGGTACCACCAGTGCCGTCCTCCTTGGAGGACACTTTCTTGGTATGTGGTGGAGCTGCCATTGCCTTCTTACACTTGCCGGTGGAGCTCGATGGTGCGTCCTCGACGGCAGCGCAGCACTCCGAGGAGGTGCGCTTGCCGGAGTTGGCATCAGAGCTCTTGCCAGACCTGGTCTTCTTCTTCCCCCCGGTAGCTTCAGCGGCAAGTGTCTTGCGATCTGTTGCAGCTGCTGCTTCCCGGTAGATCTTGTCGGCGCAGATAAGGGCATCCTTGTTGTCGCCAGGGACAGAGATGATGCTTATCGGGCCTGGCATCTTGAGCATGTTGTATGCATAGTGAGAGGCTGCCATGAACTTGGCGAGTGCTGGACGGCCAAGTATCCCATTGTAAGGCAATGGGAAATCGGCAACGTCAAAAGTGACCCTCTCCGTTCTAAAATTCAGCTCGCTGCCAAATGTCACCGGCAACGTGACCTTCCCTTTCGGCTTGCTCCTTCCCGGGTTAATCCCTTGTAATGTACCGGTCTCTTCGAGCTCGCTGTCCGGGATCTGGTGTTTCTGGAGCACAGCGGAGGAGATCAGATTTAAGCCGGCCCCGCCGTCGACTAGCATCTTAGTGACTCTAAGGTTGCGGATTGTTGGCGAAACCAACAACGGCAAGCACCCGACCGCAGTTGTTTGATCAGGGTGGTCCTCAATGTCAAAGATGATAGGCGTGTTGGACCATTTCAGAAGCTTACGTGATTCGACAGGTGGCTCTGCCGCATTAACTTCCCACAGCCACTGTTTGAGTTGGCGGTGGGAAGTATGCAGAGAAGCACCGCCGTCAACACACAAGACTTCTGTAGCCTTCTGAAACTCCTGCTCACTGTTATCAACATCATCCATGTCTTCGTCGTTGTCTTCGTCTTCATCCTTGTCGCGGCCGCGGGGAGGTCTGTCTCCTTGCCGCTGCTTGGCCTTGCCGCTGCGTTCTCCTCGGCCAGCGCATTTCTTGCCGGCTTCTCCACCGCCTCCTTGGGCTCTCTCCTTGTCGCGCCGCTCGTACTCAGCTTTTTGTTGCTGGACAAGCTGCTCGACCTTCTTGTAGCTCTGGAGGTCATGGCCCTTGGTGCGGTGGATCTTGCAGTACTGCTTGTCGGAGCCGTCCTGCTTGTCGGTGGCCGCCACAGTTTGGCAGTTGGTGCATGCGGCAACCTCCTTGCCGGAGCTGCCAACTTTGGCTTCCTTGGCGCCACCATCATTGCCGGACTGCTCAACGACTAGTACCCCCTTGCCTTTCTTCTTCCTGTTGCGCCTCCGGTTTTTCTTTGCCGGGCGGCATCCTCACTGTCAGATCCCCCCGTTCCAGTATTCTCTCCGGGGAGTTTCCTCCCTTCTTCAGCGCGTGCACACTTGTCGGCCAGGACATACAGCTTGCTGACGTCTCTGATCCTGCTCATCGCCATCTCCTCCCGCATCCTGCGATTACGCACGTTCTGATGGAACGCGCTCATAACCGCGACAGGGTGGATGTCTGGGATGTTCCGCTGTACACGGCTAAATCTCTGGATATCCTTGTGCAGGGGCTCTCCTTCCTTCTGGTCAAGCAGGTGGAGGTCACTTTCTTGGCCATGTGGTTTGTGGCCGCCCGTAAAGGCACCGACAAACTGATGGCACAAGTCCGCCCAAGAGGATATGGAGTTGTCTGGCAAGTGCATGAGCCAGGACCTGACTTCGGGCTTGAGCACCAGCGGGAAGTAGTTGGCAAGGACCTTGTCGTCTCGCCCCCCAGCAACTTGCACCGCAATGGTGTAGATGCTGAGGAACTCTGATGGGTGCGACTTGCCGTCATACTTCTCCGGTACGTCTGGCTTGAAATGCTTCTGGCTGGGCCACTGGACTTGCCGCAGCTCACGGGTAAACGCAGGACAACCTACTGCGTACGACAAGTCGCCTGGTTCTCCGGGCGCATGCATGTCAACAGAGGGCCTAGCGCGTAGGTCTGATTGACGCCGCGCTTCTCTTTGGCGCTCGATGCGTGTTCGAGCGTCTTCTTGCTGTCTCTCATAAAGAACTTGGCACTGGTCGCGACGAGCTCGCGGATCTGATGACGCAGTGGAGTCGCTGTCGTGGTGGATCCGACGAGTCAGCGATCTTGGCCTTCGGGGCGGAGAGTGCACAGTGGTTGCACCCTCGCCGGTCTTGTCGCCACCGGCTCGCGCCTGGCTGACTTGCCACGGCAGCGATGCGCTCGGCTGCCGTGAGTTGTCACCATTGGCGAACCCGGTGAGGCTCTGGATAGTGGCCCTCCAATCATTGATCTTCTCTGGCGCTGGAGGGTAATCTAGGAGCAGTTGGGCCCGTGCCAACGCTTCCGCCGGAGTGGCGGGCGGTGGCAGCAAACGGTGCGAGGAGCGAGATATGCTCGGACTTCTAACTACATTAGAGGGAGCAGTATCTCCTCCAAGCGACCGTGCCACGCTCGCGCCAGCATGTTGGCGTGCGTGCTAGTCTTGAGCACTCCGGGATCCGCCAGCTTGATCTTGGCCCAGCAAACGTATGGTACCGTGAGTACCATGACGCTGCTGGTCCCGTGCTTCCTGGGATGGGCGCGGTGCGTGTACGGACGCCGAGGTCTTGGAGTGGGCCCGGTCATTGTGGGAGCCGACCGCGCCGCCGATGTGCGGCCCAGTCTTGTCCTTGCACCTGGCAGCACCATGAGCCTCCTCGTCGGTGCCCGTTCTTCCGCCGGCGCCCACTCCACCAGCCGTTCGCTCTGGCGATGGTGGGCTCGGCGCAGACAGAGCAGCTGCCTCCGAAATCTTCTTCTTCGGCGGCATGTTGATGAAGATGACGAAGATTCGGCTTGTGCGAACGTCGGATCAGGTTCACACAGCCTTGACGCACCCCCTACCTGGTGCGCCAAAGGTGTCGGGGGTGACTGATCCCCACGGACACCTATGGGACCACGGCGGACCGGGGCCCCTTTCGGTTCGGCAGGGGGGCGGAGAGTGCACGAAGAGCAGATCGAGGCGAACGCACGAGCGACGCGGGCAGTTTACCCAGGTTCGGACCGCACAGATGTGTAAAACCCTACTCCTGCTTTGATTTGTATTGTGTTCTTGCTCGGGAACGATGAATGCTACAGTACGCTCAAGTGGCTAGCGAGACCGAGCGTGAGAATGATCCTCCCCCCTCCCCCCTATTGCACATGGGCCTCCTTTTATATGTCAAAGGGGTCACCGACAGGTGGCAATAGAGATGAGGGAAAAAAGGTAAAAGAAGTGGTGGTTGGCGCCACCGCTTACTAAAGTTGTATCATACCTAACCCTGACGGCAGGGGACAAAGGCATTAAATGCCTGTCTGCGTCGCCTAGACGGCGCAGAAAGGGACCGTCAAGGGCGCCACCGTTTGCCACGATGGCTATCTTGTCAGCGCCTGCTTGCCACCGCGTGCCCCTGGCTGCACAGCCTCCCGCCATGTACACCAGGAACGGTCCCAGAGCGACACGTTGGTGGGTGAGTTGGAGCGCGGGCTACGGAGTAGTAGCTTGCCGCGGCAGGTGCCTTGCCGCGGATGTGGTCTTGTCGCGTCCGGGAGCTTGTCGCTCACCAGGTCTTGCCGGGACGCGCAGCGCGTCGCAGTAAGCTTCTCGAGATGCCTTGGTTGGTCTTCCCGGCAAGCTCCTCTTGCCGGGGTCTTTGTGCCTCGAGTGGCCTTCCCGGCAAGCTCCTCTTGCCGGGGCCTTGCGCCTTGGCTTGAATACTTTGTCCTTGAATGGCTCCAAAGGAACCACGGAGGGCCTTGGCGGTCACCCAGCAAGCCTTGCCGCGGGGTGCTGCAGCTGCCCGTGCATAAGTTCGGGATACTAAGGTACCCCTACTTTAGTACACCGACAATGGGACTGAATATGATCCACCTTTACCTAGACGGCGTTCTAAGAATTTGGAATTTGTTGATCTTGATGCTAAATTTGATAAAAGTGGGATTGAAGAAATTAAAACCCTAGATGTTGCTAAACTCACTATTATGGATTTCAAGGAATTTAACTATGAAAATTGCTCTTTGATTGATTGTATTTCCTTGTTACAATCCGTGCTAAATTCTCCTCATGCTTATAGTCAAAATAAAGCGTTTACTAAACATATCGTTGATGCCTTGATGCAATCTTATGAAGAAAAACTTGAACTGGAAGTTTCTATCCCTAGAAAACTTTATGATGAGTGGGAACCAACTATTAATATTAAAATTAAAGATCATGAATGCTATGCTTTATGTGATTTGGGTGCTAGTGTTTCCACGATTCCAAAGACTTTGTGTGATTTGTTAGGTTTTCGTGATTTTGATGATTGCTCTCTAAACTTGCACTTGCGGATTCCACTATTAAGAAACCTATGGGAAGAATTAATGATGTTCTTATTGTTGCAAATAGTAATTATGTCCCCGTAGATTTTATTGTTCTTGACATAGATTGCAATCCTTCATGTCCTATTATTCTTGGTAGACCTTTCCTTAGAACGATTGGTGCAATTATTGATATGAAGGAAGGAAATATTAGATTCCAATTTCCATTAAGGAAAGGCATCGAACAGTTTCCTAGAAAGAAAATTAAATTACCTTATGAATCTATTATGAGAGCCACTTATGGATTGCGTACCAAAGATGGCAATACCTAGATCTATTCTTGCTTGTTATGTCTAGCTAGGGACGTTAAACGATAGCGCTTGTGGGAGGCAACCCAATGTCACGACCGGTTTTCCAATAAAAATATTTATTGAGAAACCAATCTTTGAGTCTAGTATGAGAGAAAATCCTCCTCACTGGTAGACAAATACTTGATACAATAAGCCAGTAGCATAGAATATATTACAAGGTTGAGCTAGGGCTGCTCAACGAATTATTACAAGCGCGCCAGTAATTATACATAATGGCGGATATAACACAATGGAGTGGTGGCATACTACTGACTCGAGGATATAGTGGTGGAGGAACAACACAATGGGGAGTGTGGTAACACGACTCTCAAACTGGCATCTCATCGAGTGTAGAGGTGAGGCTCGATAAGTTTATTCGGGTTGCGGAAGCGGGTATAAAACTGTGACCAAGACCAGGGTCGCACGAGACTGACTGGGATTCCTCTAGGCGTCGGACTCGCTATCGAACTCTTCATCCATGAGATCGCCTTCGTTAGCATCTGGCCAAATCAACAAGCCAGTGAGTACTTTGAAAGTACTCGCAAGACAGTTCGGACTTAAGATATAACAAATGCATGCATGAATGCGTCATGAATAATCTTCCCAATGCACACTGAAAATATTTGCACAATGAAGTAAGCACGAGGGAAACGGCGGTAGTCCGCCTGAAATCCCAACAGAATATAAATGAGAACTGATCGGGTGTCTGAAGCGACGCCTCGAAGGGTGAACAAATAATAACAGAAAAATTATGCCACAGTCGGACGTATGAGGGACATCATAGAAAGGGCTTTAAAAGAAATGCCACAGTCGAACGTCTGAGCGACATCACAGAAAGGGCTTTAAAAAAATGCCATAGTCGGACGTCTGAGCGACATCACAGAAAGGGCTTTAAAAGAAATGCCACAGTCAGACGTCTGAGCGACATCACAGAAAGGGCTTTAAAAGAAATGCCACAGTCGGACGTCTGAGCGACATCACAGAAAGGGCTTTAAAATAAATGCCACACTCGGACGTCTGAGCGACATCACAGAAAGGGCTTTAAAAGAAATGCCACAGTCAGACGTCTGAGCGACATCACAGAAAGGGCTTTAAAAGAAATGCCACAGTCGGACGTCTGAGCGACATCACAGAAAGGGCTTTAAAAGAAATTCCACAGTCGGACGTCTGAGCGACATCACAGAAAGGGCTTTAAAAGAAATGCCACAGTCGGACGTCTAAGCGACATCACAGAAAGGGCTTTAAAAGAAATGCCATAGTCAGACGTCTAAGCGACATCACAGAAAGGGCTTTATTCACAAGTAGATAATACTCATAATAAATATTCAATCCATGATAATAAACAGGTTAGTCCATCCACAGGAATAACATTTTAGCCGGGCTTAGCTCTCATGGGATTCACCGGAGTCTCTGTCATCAAACTGATACTGTTAGGCCAAGATGATACGAAATTGGACATGGAATAGATGATTCAAGGAATGTATGACTCTGCAGAGTTTGTACAAAAAATTTCCCACAGCCAACGGATTTCCGTAGTCCCGAGGGACTAGTTCCGTTTATGGTTTTTCGGAAGAAAACACAGCTAACTAGTACACACCCATCCTACCTCTCGATGCCAGGACTCACCCTAGACATCGTCCAAGAAAAACTTTTGAGACGGGGAGATCACAATCTCGAATAGCATGGGATCAAATTTATATACGCGCGCTCTAAGGGGTGCCCCCCTCTCGGTCCCAACCGGAAACACCCATGCCCCCTGACCGGATGACTAGCTTTAATCCAGGGCCATGGAACCATCATCCCGGCCTCTACTTTTGGTGTGTACCAGGAAAGCGGTTTGCAACTTACTAAGCCATATTCCTTGCGGAAAACATGTGGTAGTACATGGAAGGAAATGGGAGGAACTGGACCGGTACGGCTCGTCCCTGAAGTCATATAGTCTGGCATAAGACTGACATGCTACAACACTGTCATCTTACCCATCCTCATGCCAACACATGGCCTTTCATACTCACATCCATCCACTTATGGATCATCGAACTCACTTATCTCAACAAAAAAACAACGTTCATCGGTATGCTCATCAACATGCCATGAAACTAACTAAATGCAAAACATGCCAAGACACTCATCATATCAAAAGTTCAAACATGCTTGCCTGGTTCAGAGTAGTCGGAGCCTAGCTCGGTGAAGTTCGCGGCTCCGTCACCTCCTTCGGTATCTACGGTATAAAGAAAATATATGCGCTATCGTAAATACCAAGAGGTGCACAGAAAGTATTCCAAATATTTTTCAAATAAATATGATAAAAAACTAGACAAAAATCTGAAGAGGGCAGAAAAAGAATCACTCAAAAATTCCTTTCTGTTAAAAAGTTATAAGGGTTTTAATCCAAGGACTTATCTGTAATGAAACAGAAAGTTTCCAGGGGCTAGTTTATAAAAACAGAAAGCGCTTCGGCAGAAACTACGCCAGCCCAGAGGGAAGGCGCATTTGGCAGAAGGCGTTTTCAGAAAACGTTTCGCTTAGACAGAATAGAGAGGCTGACAGCGGGTCTCGCCTGTCAGGTTTAAACTTTCAAACGGGGCGGCAGATTTCGCCGGTGCCCGAGAGCCGCGGTTGTCGCCGGCGGCGATCCACGGCGAGGCAGGGTGATCGGAGATTACCAACGTGCTCACTGTGTCCTTCCGCAACGGTGGGTGGTGGTATTGGTCGCCGGTGAGCACCGCGTCGACGGCGGTCTTGACTCCGGTGGACGGTGGTTCGGGCGTTGATGGATCTCGCCGAGGAGGGCTGCAAGGATCAAATTGAGGTGGGGGTTAGAGCACTAGGTGTAAGAGAAGGCTACGGACGAGGTTTGGGCGCCGGAGATGGCCTCACTGAAGTGAATCGAGGTGGAGGCCGAGGTGGGGCGAGGCGGCCGGAGTTGGGGGAGGAGACCTCCTCGAGGTCCTCCTGGTGGTTTGGCAGGGTCCTAGAGAGGTGTAGTGAAGGTGTGGGTCTCGTGAGCGAGCTCGGGGTCCTTTTTATAGGCGATCCGAGGCGGTGCCCGTGAACGGGGATCTCCGGTGAAGGTTACGGCGGCACAGAGCTTGGTCGGGAAGGTTTAGGGAGTTGGGCGTCATCACGGAGTTCCACCGGTTCCATTTAGGTGCTAAGCGAGCTTGGATGGGGTGTTAAGGGCGAGCTCGACGGAACGGGGCGACGCGGGCCCGTCGGCGGCAGGGAGCACGTTCCGTGCTTGCCGGGCCGCGGTGAGGGTGCCACGGGCGTGCGCTGGCATGCATGAGGCCACGCGGAGGGCCAGGAAGCTTTGGGCGGCGCCAAAACGGCGTTCTGCCGTGGTGTGCCTTCTGTCGGCCGCCACGGGAGGTCCCGACGCCGCAGAAGACGCCGACGAGGGCGGGCCAGCGCGCCACCGACGCCAGGAAAGCTCCAAGCACGCGTGTGAAGCATCCGGACAAGAGGGAGGGGCTGCGAGCATAGAGCCAAAGGCACTGTGAGCATGTGCGTGTAACTCTGAAGAAAACGACACTGTAAAAACTGAATTTACTGAACTTTGCAAAGAACAGTGCATCTCAGGTGTTCGACAGAATGTTTTTGGCATCTAGGGATTTTTCCTTGAGCTGAAACTTGGTGGAGTGGCCTCTCATTGCTCCAGTAGGCTGCCTGAATTTTGGTGGAATTTTTGGAGAAGTGTAGATATGAATTTCACCAAATTTGGCAAATCTGGTCCAAACTTGCAGTGAGTGAAATTTGAAATATTTGAAAAGAAGAAGAGTGGATCAAGATGGTTCTAGGTTGTGGGTACTAAAGACAATCCAGGGAAGTTGGTTTGGGATAAAAACTCAAAGGCAAAGTGATACTTGCTTTGAAAATCACTTAAGCTCAAATAAATGGCAGAAATGTTTTTGGGGGATAAAATAATTGAAATAAAATCCAAAACTTGTTTGGACTTGTTGAGACAGAGAATTTAGATTGTTCAAAGATGGAGGAATGGATTTTGAGAAGATTTACCATAGGAGACGTGGTAAAACCATGGGTGTTTTCAAAAAGAAAGAAGTCCCAAAAATTCTTAGGGTTTCTCTTTTTTTTTTTGAAAATAAATAAGTTTGAGAGGGAAATAACCAGAAGAAAAGCTTCCAAAATTTTAACACCAAAATTAAAAGGAAAGGAAATCCTTGCCAAAGGTGAAAGGAAGTTTTTAAGAGGAAGGATTTTCTGAAAGAGAAATTTTTTTAAAGGCCCTCCTTTAGAATCCAATAAAGTTTTTGATGAAAATCAAATCAAAATTTTTTGGAGTGTCACAACACCTACCCCCTTAGGAAAAATCTCGTCCCCGAGATTTCAGCTGATCCTTAAATAAGTGTGGATGCTCTGTCCGAAGAAAATCCTCTCTTTCCCAAGTAGCTTCACTGTTGGTGTGATTGCTCCACTGTACTCTGAAGAATTTGGTGGTCTTATGTCGGGTTCTCCTTTCAGACTCCTCTATTATTCTTACGGGACGTTCCCGATAAGTGAGGTCTGGCTGTACGTCAATGCTCTCATGGGATACTTGTTTCTCTGGGTTGCTCACGCACTTCCTCAATTGCGAGACGTGGAACACGTCGTGGACATCGGTAATTCCTTGGGTAAGTCTAGCTTGTAGGCTACATTGCCTCTTCACGCCATTATATAGAATGGTCCAATGAATCTTGGTGCTAGCTTCCCTTTAATCTTGAATCGTTGCAATCCTCTCATAGGAGATACTTTCAGGTATACGAACTCACCGAGCTCGAAGCTGACCCTACGATGTTTCTGATCATAATAACTCTTCTGCCGACTTTGAGCGGTCTTAAGTCGGTCTCTGATTAGCTTGACTTTTTCCTCAGCTTCTCTGAGCATGTCCGGTCCGAAGATGCAGCTGTCTTCGGTCTCTGACCAATTCAACGGGGTACGACATCTCCGTCCATATAAAGCCTCAAATGGTGCCATTTGCAGGCTGGCCTGGTAGTTATTGTTGTATGCGAATTCAGCGTATGGCAGGCTTTCTTCCCAAGTGGTTCCATATGTGAAGACACATGCTCTCAGCATGTCTTCTAAAATCTGGTTTACTCGTTCCATTTGTCCATCGGTCTGTGGGTGATATGCGGTACTGAAGGCTAGTTGAGTTCCCAGAGCCTGTCGTAAATGCTCCCAAAATCTTGAGACGAACTGAGTGCCTCTGTCGGATATTATTGTCTTCGGGACTCCATGCAGACAATCTATGCGGGTGAGATAAATCCTGGCAAGCCGCTGAGTGTTGTAGGTTGTATTTACTGGAATGAAATGTGCCACCTTGGTTAACCTGTCAGTGATGACCCAGATGGCGTCATTCCCATGCTGTGACCGAGGTAGCCCAACAATAAAATCCACTCCTATTACATCCCATTTCCACTCAGGTATTTTGTTTGGTTGCAGTAGTCCGGCCGGTCTCTGATGCTCAGCTTTTATGCGTTGACACGAGTCGCAACGTGTAATGAAGGTGGCTATGTCCCTCTTCATACCGTGCCACCAAAATCTTTCCTGAATATCTTTATACATCTTGGTCCCACTAGGGTGGATCAAGTACGGGGCGGTATGGGCTTCAGCTAGGATTTGCTGTTTAAGGTCTTCTATGTTTGGCACGCAGAGTCTTTCTCCGTACCATAATATTCCTCCATTGTCTATGACAAACTCCGAGGCCTTGCCCATACTCACCTTTCTTTTGATGCCTTCAATGCTGGGGTGACCGGGCTGAGCTCTTTTAATTTCCTCCACAAGGTCGGGTAGTATTTCCAAGTTTGATATGGTGCCTTCTGCGACCATTAACAAATTGAGCCTGGCAAATTCTTGTTGGAATTCGGGCCTCAAGCCTTGCAGATTGCTTTCGTCGGAGTTGGGGTTCCGACTAAGAGCATCGGCCACTACATTTGCCTTTCCTGGATGGTAATGGATACCAACATCATAATCCTTTACCAATTCCAACCAGTGTCTCTGTCGTAAATTTAGTTCTGGCTGCGTGAAAATATATTTGAGACTTTTGTGATCTGTATATATTTCACATCGGTTCCCAAGTAAGAAATGCCTCCATTCTTTGAGGGCATGAATGACCGCTGCCATTTCTAAGTCATGAGTGGGATAATTTTCCTCATGCTTGCGAAGTTGCCTTGAAGCATAGGCAACAACCTTGCCTTCTTGCATCAACACACATCCGAGACCCTTTTTGGACGCGTCACAAAATACTTCAAAATTCTTGTGTATGTCTGGGACAATTAATACTGGTGCTGTTGTTAATTTTCGCTTTAGCTCTTGGAAACTCTTTTCGCAGGCTTCTGTCCATTCAAACTTCTTGTCTTTCTTGAGTAACTGCGTTATAGGCTTGGCTATGGTGGAAAATCCTTCAATAAATCTGCGGTAATATCCTGCCATTCTGAAGAAACTACGTATATCTGTTACGCTGGCTGGTGACTTCCAGCCAAGTATGGCCTTGACTTTCTCGGGGTCCACTGCGATACCGTCTTGGGTTAGCACGTGGCCTAGAAAGCCTACTTGTCTTAGCCAAAATTCGCACTTGCTGAACTTGGCATACAATTGGTGTTTCCTGAGTTCTCCTAGCACAATGCTGAGATGATCTACGTACTCTTCTGGTGTTCTGGAGTATACCAGAATATCGTCGATGAATACCACGACGAACTTGTCCATATATTTCATAAATACTTTGTTCATGAGGTGAACAAAATATGCAGGGGCATTCGTTAACCCAAATGGCATTACTGTGAATTCATACAGTCCATATCTGGAAGTGAAGGCTGTTTTGGGGATATCTTCCGTTCACACCTTTAATTGATGGTATCCTGACCTTAAGTCAATTTTTGAAAATACCTTGGCCTGAGCGAGTTGATCAAACAAATCGTTTATCCTTGGCATCGGGTATTTGTTCTTAATTGTGACCATGTTAAGTGCTCGATAGTCAATACACAATCTCAGTGTTCCATCCTTCTTTTTGGCAAATAAAATTGGTGATCCCCAAGGTGAGGAGCTGGCTCGAATATATCCTTTGTCCAGTAATTCTTTTATTTGCTTCTTCAATTCAACCAACTCGGATGGTGCCATTCTGTATGGTTTCTTGTATATGGGGGTGGTTCCTGGTGCGAGCTCAATGCAGAATTCTATCTCTCGGTCTGGTGGCATGTCTGGTAGCTCTTCAGGGAATACGTCTGGAAATTCACACACTACTGGAACCTTGTTTAGCTCAGAAATGTCCACCTTATTCAATCTCGGTTGCCGGGGTATTTTTCCTTCCTTGGCTGATACTTTTATTGTCTTCCCTTGGTGGTGTGTGAGAATTGCAGTCCTGTTGAAACAGTCGATAAACCCCTTGTTGGTGGTCAGCCAATCCATCCCTAGGATGACATCCAGTCCTTTATTTTCCAACACAATAAGATTTGCGTGAAACTCCAATCCTTCGAACTCAATGACCACATTCTGACAGTAATTCTGAGTAACTTGCTGAATCCCAGGGGACTTGATGATCATGGATTTCTCCAAAGGAAGCATCGAAAAAAAATTGCGAAGCAAAACTTTTCGAAATGAAAGAGTGAGAAGCTCCAGAATCAAACAAAACCGTTGCAGGTATTGTGTTGACAGGAAACGTACCGAGTATGATATCCGGAGCATTTTGTGCCTCCTCTTTGGTTACATGGTTCAGATGACCCTTCCTGTGGTTGTTGTTGGGATTGAAATTGTTTCGCTTGGGCGCTGAATTATTGCCGCCGTTGTTCGGCCTTGGGGTTGAGTTCCTTGGCTTGGGGCACTGTTTGGCATAGTGCCCTTCTTCTCCACAAGCGTAACAAGTAACACCGGGGCGATATGTGAACTCCTTGTCCCTTGCATGAAAATTCTGGATTGGGCGTGAGACGTTGGATGAGGATTTGTGCGTCCCACCCTTTTTGAAATCTGTCTTGCTTCGTTGATTGCGAGCAAGGTTAGTCTGGTCCCTTTTTCGCTTGCGGATATCTTCCAGACTGCGTCTCTCATTCTCCAAAGTAATGGCTTTGTCCACCAGTGTTTTAAAATCAGGAAAAGTGTGCACGACCAGTTGGCATTTAAGCACGGGCGCCAGACCGTCAAGGAATTTCTCCATCTTCTTGCTTTCAGTCATACGCTCTTCATTGGCGTAGCGGGATAATAGTGTAAATTGACTGTTGTAATCTGCCACTGTCAAGTTCCTTTGTTTGAGGTCGTCGAACTCTCTCTTCTTGATTTTCATAATACTCTTAGGAATGTGTGCACCGCGGAAACCTTCCTTGAAATCATCCCAGGTTATGTCACCTTCGTTTGGATGCATATGCAGAAAATTCTCCCACCAAGATGCGGCTGCTCCTGTAAGATAGTGTGGAGCATACAATACCTTCTCGGGATCTGAATATTTTGCAATAATTAATTTCCTCTCCATATCTCTAAGCCAGTCCTCGGCTTCAAGAGGCTTGTCAGTATGTGAAAATGTTTGGGGACGCGTCTTCTATAGCTCGGATAACTTGGAATGCTGCGGATACTGCCCATGGTAATTTCCCATGTTGATGACTTGGTTCATCATTTCACGATGTTGTTGCTGACTCTGTTCATAAAGGCAGCACATTTGAGAAAGTGCCGTTTCACTGCCCTGTTGGCTCGACTGCCCTTGCGTGAAATTGTTGCCTGGTTGAGTGTCCAAATTTTCCTCTGGCGGAGTAGGCATGGAGCGTGTCCAAGGACGAGACATTTTTCACTCTGGGGATATATTTTATAAAACTCATAAGAAATATGAAGATGGTCGTCAAAAACAACTCAAAAAAAGAAAATGCACAAGGATGGCAATAAATTTAAAAGTCAAAGATCACTTAAGAAAACAAATTAATTTGCGCACGGAGAAGGACTGCTCATTACATATCTTACACGCGGGCGATAATTATACAGTACATCACTCAGGATATGCGTACATAATCCTGACATGTTATTTAGGCTAGTTCACTCCTCCTGTCCTACATGATGCGCAAACAAGCTACTCCTCACAACACATCTTACAAAGTGGTACATTGCATGACGGGCAAGCGCACTCAGCCGGAAATGTTGATGATCTCCTTGGCCCTGCCGAGGGTGAGGCGTAGTGAGGCTGGGGATTCGACCTCCTCGTCACTAATAGGCTCCAGACGAGAAGAGCCACGTCGGGTAGATGGAACTGGTGCCAGGGGTGGAGCAACACGAATGGGAGTGGGCACAACGGGTGGTGCAGTTTGCGCTGGAGTGGGCGCAAAGGCCTGGTTGATCCTTCCGGTGGTAGGCAGGTGACGAGTAGGTGCATGCGATGCTGAAGACGAGACAAAAGTCAGTGGCGGTGCAGTGAGCAGGAGCTCCCTCCTGTTGGCGGCACAGCCATGGACTGAGTCCATGCGGGCAGCCACGAAGTCGTCCACCAAGTTGTCGAAGGCTGCCTCCAGAGCCCGGAGATACTCAATAAGCATCTCAAAAGCCTCGTCTCGTTCTCCTCTGGGGCAGGAGAATGCGTAGTGGCAGGTGTAGGGCACATGGCATGGAAGATAACGGTAGCGACGAGTCTTCATCGCGGGAAGGACATCCCTGAGGCGAGCTATCGCCTCACGGGCTGCCATCTGCATAGCATGCCTCTCCGTAGGCATGGCTCTTCCCACAAACAGGTAGTGGCGTAGCTCACCACGCCCTCCCTTGAACTGCACCGTGGCCTGGTGCATGGTCAGACCGTCGTTGACTTTGTGCTGTCGGAGTGTGAAGACTGGGCGCACGGATGGCCCCATCGCGACCTGAACGATGAAGGAGAGAAGCTTGACGAACCCGTCGGGCACGTTGGCGAAGGTCTGAGACTCGCAGTCGTTGTCGGCCATCTACAAAAGTAGGCAAAAATCCTGAATGGTCAGATCATAAATTTATGCTGACTGTCAGAAAATGACTACCATTGCAAAAAAATAAATTAGCTCTATTACGCTAATAACCGATTAGCGATCGCACCTAGTGGCTTCCTAGAGTAAGCCTGGCTCTGGTACCAAGCTTGTCACGACCGGTTTTCCAATAAAAATATTTATTGAGAAACCAATCTTTGAGTCCAGTATGAGAGAAAATCCTCTTCACTAGTAGACAAATACTTGATACAATAAGCCAGTAGCATAGTATATATTACAGGGTTGAGCTAGGGCTGCTCAACGAATTATTACAAGCGCGCCAGTAATTATACATAATGGCGGATATAACACAATGGAGTGGTGGCATACTACTGACTCAAGGATATAGTGGTGGAGGAACAACACAATGGGGAGTGTGGTAACACGACTCTCAAACTGGCATCTCATCGAGCATCGAGGTGAGGCTCGATAAATTTATTCGGGTTGCGGAAGCGGGTATAAAACTGTGACCAAGACCAGGGTCGCACGAGACTGACTGGGATTCCTCTAGGCGTAGGACTCGCTATCGAACTCTTCATCCATGAGATCGCCTTCGTCAGCATCTGGCCAAATCAACAAGCCAGTGAGTACTTTGAAAGTACTCGCAAGACAGTTCAGACGTAAGATATAACAAATGCATGCATGAATGCGTCATGAATAATCTTCCCAATGCACACTGAAAATATTTGCACAACGAAGTAAGCACGAGGGAAACGGCGGTAGTCCGCCTGAAATCCCAACAGAATATAAATGAGAACCGATCGGGTGTCTGAAGCGACGCCTTGAAGGGTGAACAAATAATAACAGAAAAATTATGCCACAGTCGGACGTCTGAGCGACATCACAGAAAGGGCTTTAAAAGAAATGCCATAGTCGGACGTCTGAGCGACATCACAGAAAGGGCTTTAAAAGAAATGCCATAGTCGGACGTCTGAGCGACATCACAGAAAGGGCTTTAAAAGAAATGCCACAGTCGGACGTCTGAGCGACATCACAGAAAGGGCTTTAAAATAAATGCCACAGTCGGACGTCTGAGTGACATCACAGAAAGGGCTTTAAAAGAAATGCCACAGTCGGACGTCTGAGCGACATCACAGAAAGGGCTTTAAAAGAAATGCCACAGTCGGACGTCTAAGCGACATCACAGAAAGGGCATTAAAAGAAATGCCACAGTCGGACGTCTAAGCGACATCACAGAAAGGGCTTTATTCACAAGTAGATAATACTCATAATAAATATTCAATCCATGATAATAAACAGGTTAGTCCATCCACAGGAATAACATTTTAGCCGGGCTTAGCTCTCATGGGATTCACCGGAGTCTCTGTCATCAAACTGATACTGTTAGGCCAAGATGATACGAAATTGGACATGGAATAGATGATTCAAGGAATGTATGACTCTGCAGAGTTTGTACAAAAAATTTCCCACAGCCAACGGATTTCCGTAGTCCCGAGGGACTAGTTCCGTTTACGGTTTTTCAGAAGAAAACACAGCTAACCAGTACACACCCATCCTACATCTCGATGCCAGGACTCACCCTAGACATCGTCCAAGAAAAACTTTTGAGACGGGGAGATCACAATCTCGAATAGCATGGGATCAAATTTATATACGCGCGCTCTAAGGGGTGCCCCCCTCTCGGTCCCAACCGGAAACACCCATGCCCCCTGACCGGATGACTGGCTTTAATCCAGGGCCATGGAACCATCATCCCGGCCTCTCCTTTTGGTGTGTACCCGGAAAGCAGTTTGCAACTTACTAAGCCATATTCCTTGCGGAAAACATGTGGTAGTACATGGAAGGAAATGGGAGGAACTGGACCGGTACGGTTCGTCCCTGAAGTCATATAGTCTGTCATAAGACTGACATGCTACAACACTGTCATCTTACCCATCCTCATGCCAACACATGGCCTTTCATACTCACATCCATCCACTTATGGATCATCGAACTCACTTATCTCAACAAAAAAACAACGTTCATCGGTATGCTCATCAACATGCCATGAAACTAACTAAATGCAAAACATGCCAAGACACTCATCATATCAAAAGTTCAAACATGCTTGCCTGGTTCAGAGTAGTCGGAGCCTAGCTCGGTGAAGTTCGCGGCTCCGTCACCTCCTTCGGTATCTACGGTATAAAGAAAATATATGCGCTATCGTAAATACCAAGAGGTGCACAGAAAGTATTCCAAATATTTTTCAAATAAATATGATAAAAAACTAGACAAAAATCTGAAGAGGACAGACAAAGAATCACTCAAAAATTCCTTTCTGTTAAAAAGTTATAAGGGTTTTAATCCAAGGACTTATTTGTAATGAAACAGAAAGTTTCCAGGGGCTAGTTTATAAAAACAGAAAGCGCTTCGGCAGAAACTACGCCAGCCCAGAGGGAAGGCGCATTTGGCAGAAGGCGTTTTCAGAAAACGTTTCGCTTAGACAGAATAGAGAGGCTGACAGCGGGTCCCGCCTGTCAGGTTTAAACTTTCAAACGGGGCGGCAGATTTCGCCGGTGCCCGAGAGCCGCGGTGGTCGCCGGCGGCGATCCACGGCGAGGCAGGGTGATCGGAGATTACCAATGTGCTCACCGTGTCCTTCCGCAACGGTGGGTGGTGGTGTTGGTCGCCGGTGAGCACCGCGTCGACGGCGGTCTTGACTCCGGCAGACGGTGGTTCGGGCGTTGATGGATCTCGCCGAGGAGGGCTGCAAGGATCAAATTGAGGTGGGGGTTAGAGCACTAGGTGTAAGAGAAGGCTACGGACGAGGTTTGGGCGCCAGAGATGGCCTCACCGAAGTGAATCGAGGTGGAGGCCGAGGTGGGGCAAGGCGGCCGGAGTTGGGGGAGGAGACCTCCTCGAGGTCCTCCTGGTGGTTTGGCAGGGTCCTGGAGAGGTGTAGTGAAGGTGTGGGTCTCGTGAGCGAGCTCGGTGTCCTTTTTATAGGCGATCCGAGGCGGTGGCCGTGAACGGGGATCTCCGGTGAAGGTTACGGCGGCGCAGAGCTTGGTCGGGAAGGTTTAGGGAGTTGGGCGTCATAACGGAGTTCCACCGATTCCATTAAGGTGCTAAGCGAGCTTGGATGGGGTGTTAAGGGCGAGCTCGACGGAACGGGGCGGCGCGGGCCCGTCGGTGGCAGGGAGCACGTTCCGTGCTTGCCGGGCCGCGGTGAGGGTGCCACGGGCGTGCGCTGGCATGCATGAGGCCACGCGGAGGGCCAGGAAGCTTTGGGCGGCGCCAAAACGGCGTTCTGCCGTGGTGTGCCTTCTGTCGGCCGCCACGGGAGGTCCCGACGCCGCAGAAGACGCCGGCGAGGGCGGGCCAGCGCGCCACCGACGCTAGGAAAGCTCCAAGCACGCATGTGAAGCATCCGGACAAGAGGGAGGGGCTGCGAGCATAGAGCCAAAGGCACTGTGAGCATGTGCCCGTAACTCTGAAGAAAACGACACTGTAAAAACTGAATTTACTGAACTTTGAAAAGAACAGTGCAGCTCAGGTGTTCGACAGAATGTTTTTGGCATCTAGGGATTTTTCCTTGAGCTGAAACTTGGTGGAGTGGCCTCTCATTGCGCCAGTAGGCTGCCTGAATTTTGGTGGAATTTTTGGAGAAGTGTAGATATGAATTTCACCAAATTTGGCAAATCTGGTCCAAACTTGCAGTGAGTGAAATTTGAAATATTTGAAAAGAAGAAGAGTGGATCAAGATGGTTCTAGGTTGTGGGTACTAAAGACAATCCAGGGAAGTTGGTTTGGGATAAAAACTCAAAGGCAAAGTGATACTTGCTTTGAAAATCACTTAAGCTCAAATAAATGGCAGAAATGTTTTTGGGGGATAAAATAATTGAAATAAAATCCAAAACTTGTTTGGACTTGTTGAGACAGAGAATTTAGATTGTTCAAAGATGGACGAATGGATTTTGAGAAGATTTACCATAGGAGACATGGTAAAACCATGGGTGTTTTCAAAAAGAAAGAAGTCCCAAAAATTCCTAGGGTTTCTCTTTTTTTTTGAAAATAAATAAGTTTGAGAGGGAAATAACCAGAAGAAAAGCTTCCAAAATTTTAACACCAAAATAAAAAGGAAAGGAAATCCTTGCCAAAGGTGAAAGGAAGTTTTTAAGAGGAAGGATTTTCTGAAAGAGAAATTTTTTTAAAGGCCCTCCTTTAGAATCCAATAAAGTTTTTGATGAAAATCAAATCAAAAATTTTTGGAGTGTCACACCCAATTTTATTTTTATTCCTTGCTTTTTGATCCTGTTTATTAATAAATAATTTATCTAGCCTCTGTTTTGTTTGTGTTTAATTAGTGTTTGTGCCAAGTAGAACCGTTGGGAAGACTTGGGGAAAGTCTTGTTGAACTTTCTATAAAAACAGAAACTTTAGCGCTCACGAGAACTGCTGTCATTTTTATTTGGAAAGTGCTATTTAGTTAATTCATTTTGCATATGATTAATAGATAAATTCCTCACGTCTAGCAATTTATTTTAGAATTTTTTGTGCTGCATATCTTGCGCTAGCTACAGATTACTACAGACTGTTCTTTTTTTGAGAGATTCTGTTTTTCGTGTGTTGTTTGCTTATTTTGATGAATCTACGGCTAGTAAAATAGTTTATAAACCATATAGAAGTTGGAATACAGTAGGTATAACATCAATATAAATAAATAATTAGTTCATTACAGTACCTTGAAGTGGTCTTTTATTTTCTTTCGCTAACGGAGCTCACGAGATTTTCTACTTCAAGTTTTGTGTTGTGAAGTTTTCAAGTTTTGGGTAAAGATTTGATGGATTATGGAACAAGGAGGGGCAAGAGCCTAAGCTTGGGGATGCCCATGGCACCCCCAAGATAATATAAGGACACCTAAAAGCCAAAGCTTGGGGATGCCCCGGAAGGCATCCCCTCTTTTCGTCTACTTCTATCGGTAACTTTACTTGGAGCTATATTTTTATTTTCCACATGATATGTGTTTTGCTTGGAGCATCTCATATGATTTGAGTCTTTGCTTGTTAGTTTAGCACAATCATCCTTGCTGACAGACCTTCTGAGAGAGACGTACATGATTTGGAATTTGTTAGAATACTCTATGTGCTTCGCTTATATCTTTTGAGCTATATAATTTTGCTCTAGTACTTCACTTATATCTTTTAGAGCACGGTGGTGGATTTGTTTTATAGAAACTATTGATCTCTCATGCTTCACTTAGATTATTTTGAGAGTCTTAATAGCATTGTAATTTGCTTAAAATCCTAATATGCTAGGTATTCAAAGTTAGTAAAAATTTCTTAAGAGTGTTTTGAATACTAAGAGAAGTTTGACGCTTGATGATTGTTTTGAGGTATGGAGGTAATAATATCAAAGTCGTACTAGTTGAGTAGTTGTGAAATTGAGAAATACTTGTGTTGAATTTTGGAAGTCCCGTAGCATGCACGTATGGTAAACGTCATGCAACAAATTTGAAACATGAGGTGTTATTTGATTGTCTTCCTTATGAGTGGCGGTCGGGGACGAGCGATGCTCTTTTCCTACCAATCTATCCCCCAAGGAGCATGCGCGTAGTATCGAGGTTTTTGATGACATGTAGATTTTTGAAATAAGTATGTGAGTTCTTTATGACTAATGTTGAGTCCATGGATTATACGCACTCTCACCCTTCCATCATCCTTGCTAGCCTCTTCGGTACCGTGCATTGCCCTTTCTCACATTGAGAGTTGGCACAAATTTCGCCGGTGCATCCAAACCCCGTGATATGATACGCTCTTTCACACATAAACCTCCTTATATCTTCCTCAAAACAGCCACCATACCTACCTATTATGGCATTTCCATAGCCATTCCGAGATATATTGCCATGCAACTTTCCATCATTATGTTCATCATGACACATTCATTATTGTCATATTGCTTAGCATGATCATGTAGTTGACATAGTATTTGTGGCAAAGCCACCATTCATAATTCTCTCATACATGTCACTCTTGGTCCATTGCATATCCCGGTACACCGCCGAAGGCATTCATATAGAGTCATCTTTTGTTCTAGTATCGAGTTGTAATCTTTGAGTTGTAAATAATTAGAAGTGTGATGATCATCATTTTCTAGAGCATTGTCTCAAGTGAGGAATTATAAAAAAGAGAAAGGCCATAAAAAAAGAAGGCCCAAAAAAAGAGAAAGGCCATAAGAAAAGAGAAGGCCCAAAAAATGAGAGAAAAAGAGAGAAGGGACAATGTTACTATCCTTTGCCACACTTGTGCTTCAAAGTAGCACCTTAATCTTCATATTAGAGAGTCTGTTGTTTTGTCACTTTCATATACTAGTGGGAATTTTTCATTATAGAACTTGGCTTGTATATTCCAACAATGGGCCTCCTCAAGTGCCCTAGGTCTTCGTGAGCAAGCAAGTTGGATGCACACCCACTAGTTTCTTTTGTTGAGCTTTCATACATTTATAGCTCTAGTGCATCCGTTGCATGGCAATCCCTACTCCTTGCATTAACATCAATCGGTGGGCATCTCCATAGCCCATTTATTAGCCTCGTTGTTGTGAGACTTTCTCCGTTTTTGCCTTCTCCACATAACCCCCCTCATTATATTCTATTCCACCCATAGTGCTATGTCCATGGCTCGCGCTCATATATTGCGTGAAAGTTTATAGGTTTGAGATTACTAAAGTATGAAACAATTGCTTGGTTTGTCATCGGGGTTGTGCATGATGAGAGCATTCTTGTGTGACGAAAATGAAACATGACTAAACCATATGATTTTGTAGGGATGAACTTTCTTTGGCCATGTTATTTTGAGAAGACATAATTGCTAGTTAGTATGCTTGAAGTATTATTATTTTAATGTCAATATGAACTTTTGTCTTGAATCTTTTGGATCTGAATATTAATACCACAATAAAGAAGAATTACATTAAAATTATGCCACGTAGCACTCCGCATCAAAAATTTTGTTTTTATCATTTAGCTACTCGAGGACGAGCAGGAATTAAGCTTGGGGATGCTTGATACGTCTCCAACGTATCTATAATTTTTGATTGCTCCATGCTATATTATCTACTGTTTTGGACATTATTGGGCTTTATTATCCACTTTTATATTATTTTTGGGACTAACCTATTAACCGGAGGCCCAGCCTAGAATTGTTGTTTTTTGCCTGTTTTAGGGTTTCGAAGAAAAGGAATATCAAACAGAGTCCAAACGGAATGAAACCTTCGGGAATGTTATTTTATCAACGAACAAGACCCGGGAGACTTGGACCCTACGTCAAGAAAGAAAAGAGGAGGCCACAAGGTAGGGGGCGCGCCTACCCCCCCAGGCACGCCCTCCACCCTCGTGGGCCCCCTGTTGCTCCACCGACGTACTTCTTCCTCCTATATATACCCACGTACCCCCAAACGATGAGATACGGAGCCAAAACCCTAATTCCACTGCCGTAACTTTCTGTATCCATGAGATCCCATCTTGGGGCCTGTTCCGGTGCTCCGCTGGAGGGGGCATCGATCACGGAGGGCTTCTACATCAACACCATAGCCTCTCTGATGAAGTGTGAGTAGTTTACTTTAGACCTACGGGTCCATATAGTTAGTAGCTAGATGACTTCTTCTCTCTTTTTGGATCTCAATACAATGTTCTCCCCCTCTCTTGTGGAGATCTATTCGATGTAATCTTCTTTTTGCGGTGTGTTTGTTGAGACCGATGAATTGTGGGTTTATGATCAAGTCTATCTATGAACAATATTCGAATCTTCTCTGAATTCTTTTATGTATGATTGGTTATCTTTGCAAGTCTCTTTAAATTATCAGTTTGGTTTGGCCTACTAGATTGATCTTTCTTGCAATGGCAGAAGTGCTTAGCTTTGGGTTCAATCTTGCGGTATCCTTTCCCAGTGACAGTAGGGGCAGCAAGGCACGTATTGTATTGTTGCCATCGAGGATAACAAGATGGGGTTTTCATCATATTGCATGAGTCTATCCCTCTGCATCATGTCATCTTGCTTAAGGCGTTACTCTGTTTTTAACTTAATACTCTAGGTGCATGCTGGATAGCGGTCGATGAGTGGAGTAATAGTAGTAGATGCAGGCAGGAGTCGGTCTACTTGTCTCGGATATGATGCCTATATACATGATCATGCCTAGATATTCTCATAACTATGCTCCATTCTGTCAATTTCTCAACAGGAATTTGTTCACCCACCGTAGAATACTTATGCTCTCGAGAGAAGCCACTAGTTAAACCTATGGCCCCCGGGTCAATCTTTATCATATTAATCTCCTACTACTTAGTTATTTCCTTTGCTATTTACTTTGCCTTTATTTTACTTTGCATATTTATCACAAAAATACCAAAAAATTTATCTTTATCATATCTATCAGATCTCACTCTCGTAAGTGGCCTTATAGGGATTGACAACCCCTATTTGCGTTGGTTGCGAGGATTTATTTGTTTTGTGCAGGTACGAGGGACTCGCGCGTAGCCTCCTACTGGATTGATACCTTGGTTCTCAAAAAATGTGGGAAATACTTACGCTACTTTGCTACATCATCCCTTCCTCTTCGGGGAAAACCAACGCAACGCTCAAGAGGTAGCAAGCACCTGGAACGGGGGCGCCGGTTCAGCCGCGCGCGATGGATCCGCCTCGTTAGAACAATATCCTATCACAGCACGTCTCAACGCCTCCGGGTCATTACTCTAACCCGTTGGATAACAGCGTCGCCGCCGCTTCATGATTGGCAGCTCTCCCGATCGAAGGCGAGTCCCCAGTAGTAGTTGAAATACGACGGGATAGAGAGCTCCTTCAGACGGCTCTGACCTAACAGCAGGCTTATTCGCACAGTCGTGAGAGGATTCATTCCACCCCCGCCCAAGTCGGAGCTACAACAGGCATATTGATGAACTGGCTGTATCAAGCAGTGCACGAAACCGTAACCCGCCGCGAGGGCATAACCCAGCGGGTGGCAGTGCTAATGCCCAGGATGTGGTGGATCATGGCCGAGCACGTCGAGAAGCCGTCTTAGCAGCACAATACGTGGCTCGTCAGCTTACTCCGGTTCGTCCGACCACTTCAGCGGAACCAGGTGTGGTTTTCAGTTATTTGGAGGTGCCGTGTCTCACCCCGACCTTGCGTAACATGCGGCTGCCGAAGGACTTCAAGGGTCCTCGTAAGGTGCCCAATTACACTGCCGATTTACCACTTGAATCATGGGTCGAGGGCTATGAGATGGCAATGGAGATGCTGGACGTGGATGATGCGGCATGTGCCAAGTACTTCACCATGATGCTGGAAGGAACAACACGTACTTAGCTGAAAAGTTTACCAGCTAACTCTGTTGGGTCATGGGCTGAGCTAAAAAGCCGGTTTATCAAGAATTTCAAAGATGCGTGCAAGCAGCCCATGTCAATTGTGGACTTAGCCGCCTATGTTCAAGAGGAAGGGGGGTCTACAACCCATTGGGTAAAGTGAGCCTCAACTATTTTGCATTCATTAGACCGCATCAATGCTGATACAGCAGTCTTGACGTTGGAAGGCAATTGCCGGTTTACGCCATTGAAACTGAAGTTGGGAAGGCTCAAGCGTCACTACGATGACATGGCAATGCTTATGGCAGCTCTGGTTAAGTATGCCGATTCAGACAATACCAAGGACCCCGAGTCTGAGGATGAAAAGCCGGGGAAGGGAAAGAAGAATGGCGGTGGCAAGGGGCAGTAGCATAACCCAACGGGTCATGGGAACAACGGTAAGCGCAAGGCGGATAATAGCTTGGACTTTGTGGCTAACACCAATACCCAGGATAATTGTCAGCGCCGCAAGGGTAAACCACCCCAGCGGGGTGGAGGATCAGGTCCCAATCTTGAGCGCCTGTTAAATGAACCTTGCCCAAAGCACGGGTCGAACGAAAGGCCATCTACGCACCTTTGGAAGGATTGCTTCATTATGCGGGAGTTCAAAAATTCAAATCTCTTTCAATACGACCATGGACCGCCCGACGGTTCAGGAGGCGGTTTTCATGGGCCGGGTTATGGTGGAGGCAGCTCTGGTGCAGGATTTCAAGGCAATCAAACCGGACATGGCAATCAAGAGAGTCAGGGTAACCAGGGCAGTTATAATCATCAGGGGAGTTAGCAGCAGCAACAATCGGGTTAACAGAGTAATCCGAAGCAGTTGAATAGTGGGCAGTACCATGTTTTCACCACTAGTTCATGTAAGCGTGATCAGAAGCTTCATAAAAGGGCAGTAAACTCCGTTGAACCGGCAGTGCCCCGTTATCTGCATTGGTCTGAACAACCCATTTTGTGGAGTCGAGAGGATCATCCACCCCGGGTTGATAATTCGGGTCACCTGGCATTAGTGGTGGCACCTCAGGTTGGGGGGTACAAGTTCACCAAGGTACTCATGGATGGAGGGAGCAGTATCAACATCCTTTATTATGAAACCTTCCGTCGCATCGGGTTGACAGATAAAAATCTTAAACCGTCAAACACCGTTTTTCATGGTGTGGTGCCTGGCAAATTGGCGTACCCAGTTTGTAAGATAGCTCTAGAAGTTGCTTTTGGAGATGATCATGATGCAAGATCAGAAACATTGACTTTTGAAGTGGTGAAAATCAAGAGCCCATATCATGCCTTGTTCGGACGGCCGGCTTATGCTAAATTCATGGCAAGTCCCTGTTATGTTTATCTGCACCTTAAGATGCCGGGTCATAAGGGGACCATCACAGTACACGGGAGCCGGAAGATTGCTTTAGAATGTGAAGAAGGTGATGCGGCTTATGCTGAATCGGTCTGTGCAACAAAGGAGTTGAAGTTCTACAAAGACAATGTTGATCCGGCAGATATGACTTCTCTGAAAAAGCCAACTACAGAGCATGATCCGGCCTTGAAGTTTAAATCGGCTGAGGAGACTAAACTGGTTGACTTTGTTCCTGGCGATTCATCCAGGCAGTTCAGCATAAGCGCTAACATGGATCTGAAATAGGAAAGCGTGCTCATCGAGTTCATCCGTGAGAACCGAGACATCTTTGCATGGAAACCTTCTGATATGCCAGGTGTACCGAGGGAACTCGCTGAGCACACTCTTAATATAGATCCTAAGTTTAAACCGGTGAGGCAGTTTCTCCACCGCTTCAATGAAGAAAGGCGCAAGGCTATCAATGACGAGGTAGCCCGGCTTTTGGCAGCAGAGTTTATTGTGGAGGCCTTTCACCCTGAGTGGCTAGCTAATCCGGTGATGGTACTTAAGAAGAACGGCACTTGGCGTATGTGTGTGGAGTACACAGATTTGGACAAGGCCTGTCCAGTTGATCCCTTTGCTCTCCCTCGTATTAATCAAATAATTGATGCTACGGCGGGTTGTGACCGTTTGTGTTTTCTGGACGCTTATTCTGGTTATCATCATATCAAAATGGTAGTTAAGGACCAAGAGAAGACAGCTTTCATAACTCCCATTGAAGCCTTCTGCTATGTATCTATTTGGGCTCAAGAGTGCCCAGGCGACTTATCAGCGTTGTGTACAGAATTGTCTTCATAATCAGATTGGGCGCAATGTTCATGCTTATGTGGATGATATTTTGGTGAAGTACAGAAAGGAGGAAACATTGATATATGACTTGAAGGAGACTTTTGATAACCTCCGGGTTTATAAGATGATGCTTAATCCGGCCAAATGTGTCTTTGGTGTACCGGCAGGCAAGCTCTTGGGTATTCTGGTGTCTAACAGGGGCATTGAAGCTAATCCGGAGAAGATCACAGCTATTACGTCTCTGACTAAACCGGCGTGTATTAACGATGTTCACCTGCTGGCGGGTCGTATTGCAACATTGAGCCGGTTTATCAGCCGTTTGGGAGAAATGGCAATCCCTCTGTATCAGATGATGAAGAAGACAGACCATTTCGTCTGGAGTGATGCTACCACTAAAGCCTTTGAGAGTATAAAGCGGCAGTTAGCTGAACCGCCTACCATTGTTGCTCCTGTTGATAAAGAGCCCTTGTTGCTATATGTGGCTGCTAATGCCCGGGCTGTTAGTGTGGTTATTATTGTGGAGCGCAAGGAGGCCGGAAAGGAGTATCCGGTTCAACGGCCGGTTTATTACATCAGTGGGGTGCTTATTGAGTCCAAGCAGAGGTATCCACATTGGCAGAAGCTGGTGTATGGGGTTTTCATGGCAAGCCAGAAGCTCAAGCATTATTTTCAGGGTCATCCTATCACGATGGTCAGTTATGCCCCCTTGGGGGATATCATCCAAAACAGGGAAGCAACTGGCCCGGTCGCCAAGTGGGCTATTGAGCTTGGGCCTCACGGGTTAAAATATATACCTCGTACAGCAATCAAGTCCCAAGCACTTGTGGATTTCATCAATGACTAGACAGAGTTGCAGGCACCGGAGGAAAAGCCAGATAACACTTATTGGACTATTCATTTTGATGGGTCCAGACAATTGGAGGGCTCGGGGGCTGCAGTCATATTAACTTCCCCACGAGGTGATAAGTTTTTGTTATGTTCTCCGTTTAATGTTCCCTTGCACTCACAATGCAGCTGAATATGAGGCCTTGCTCCATGGTCTTCGGATGGCTAAGGAGATGAATTTAAGCTGGGTTAAGTGTTTTGGTGATTCGGACATGGTAGCTCAATAGGTGTCTGGCACTTGGAATTCCAAGGATCCACTCATGGCAGTGTATCGACAAGAGGTATACATAGTGGCGGGTCATTTCAAGGGTTATCAGGTTGACCATATAGACCGGTGAAAGAATGAAGCGGCGGACGCTTTAAGTCGCTTACGCTCTCAACGTAAATCGGTGCCGCCCAATGTCTTTTTGGATGTGCTACATAATCCGTCGGTCAAGTTACCTACAGAGGAGGATTTGGCTGTTCCTGACCTGGAGGCTCAGTTAGTGGCAGCTCTTCATGTTATCCCGGATTGGACGGTCCCATACTTGGCGTATATGAACCGGGGAGAGTTACCGGAGGATGAAACTTTGGTCCAATAGATAATCCGGCGATCCAACTCAATGACCATTATCAATGGGGAGTTGCAACATTGCAGCGTAACAGGGGCGTTTCAGCGTTGTGTGTCTCCTTAGGAAGGCTGTGAGATTTTGTGTGAGATCCACGAAGGAGATTGTGGTCACCACGCTGGTTCAAAATCCTTGGTAGCTAAGGCCTTTCGGCACGGCTTCTATTGGTTGACGGCTCATGCTGACATTGAGGATTTAGTAAAGTGGTGTGATGGTTGTCAGAAGTTTGCACGCCGCGCTCATGTTCTGGCTTAAGAATTAAGGATGATTCCAATCACTTGTCCGTCTGCAACTTGGGGGTTGGATATGGTTGGGCCCTTTTAAGAGGTCCAAGGATAAGAAGACCCACCTTTTGGTGGCGGTTGATAAGTTCACCATGTGGGTGGAGGCAGAGCCAGTCAGTAAGTGTGATGCAGCTACGGCGGTTCAATTCATCAAAAAGGTGATATTCCGTTTTGGTTTTCCACACAGCATCATAACCGATAATGGTAATAATCTGTCCAAAGGTGCTATGGAAGAATTTTGTCAACGTGAGCACATCCGGCTTGACGTGTCATCAGTGGCTCACCCCCAATCTAATGGTAAAGCAGAGAGAGCCAATCAAGAAATTTTGAGAGGCATCAAGCCCCGGCTTATGGTTCCTTTAAAGCGGACGCCGGGTTGTTGGGTGGAGGAGTTACCTTCTGTGTTATGGAGTTTCAATACCACACCGAACAGATCTACGGGTTACACGCCTTTCTTCATGGTTTACGGAGCAGATGTGGTTATCCCTAGTGACATCCGTCATGACTCGCCCCGTGTGGCGGCTTATGTTGAAGCTGATAATGAGAAAACACGTCAGGATTCACTGGACCTATTAGATGAGGAGCGTGATATTGCAGCGGCTCGTTCGGCGATTTACTAGCAAGACCTGCGACATTATCACAGCTGCTGGGTTAAAACCAGAACTTTTCAAGAAGGTGATCTGGTGCTCCGGCTCATCCAGGATCAGACTGATATGGACAAGTTGTCGCCACCTTGGGAAGAACCTTTTGTGGTCAGCAAAAATCTGCCCAACGGATCATACTACCTTATCGATGTTCGAGAGCACAAATACTCACGTAAATTGGAGGAGGAGACCCAGCAGCGTGGAATATAGCTCATCTTCATCCTTACTATACTTGAGCTACAGGCTCTTCTTATGTACATATTTATGACAATGTATATATTATGATCAATATAATAAACTGGAGCCTTAGCTAAAGCGGGGTCTCTGTTGTTTTTATTACATCATGTGTGATTACATGGGGGCTTCTGTTTATAAAGTGGAGTTCTATTTCCCATTGATCCGGTTTATAAGGCCACATATATCAAAGGAAATCACTTGGGCGCTTGGTCATATTCGAACCATAGCTACACCTCTTGATTGGCATAAGGGCTTGGTTGTATTTGAACCATAGCTACACCTCTTGATCGGCTTAAAGGCCAATAGGAAATCATGTGGGGGCCAAAGAGAGTGTTGCAACAACACAACTCAAACATAGGCACCCACCGAGCACAGCTCAAATGTTGCTTGGGGGCTCTTTGCTTCTCAAAGAACAAAGAGCTTACACCCTTGCAATAGGCTATCAAGCCAGGCTTGGAAGCCAGGTGTATTCACCTAAAACCCCAGGTTATCCTGACTTTTTAAGTAAGCCACTCCGTCCAGGTAATCCTGGTATGACCCGCCGAATGTTTGACAAGTCAATCTCATAGACCCTGAACTTGTCAAAGTTAAAACGATGATTGGTTAATGTGAGGTCCATCTTAAAAGGCTTCGAAAAATGGTTTAACTCAGTGGCCCGCAGCCCATGAAAAGCCTTGATTTAGGGCCTGGCAGCCCATGAAAAGCCTTGCATGTTCTTTTTGTGCTTTTATTTGACAAGTTTTTTCTCCTTTGGTGAGATTTTTAATATCTTAGGATAAACCGGCGTTTATTGACCCGGGTTGGCTTTCAACGATAAGTTGTTATTACATGAACAATTATAAACGGGGTTTATTGACCCGGTCTGGTTTTGATTACAAGTCGCCAGCATTATATATAGATACACCGGTGTTTATTATAACCCAGTACGGTTTTATCATAAACTGGCAAAACATGGGAGGAGTTATCAATACCCAAGATTGGGGTTATAGCCCTAAATATACAAAAGTTGGCCAACCAACAGTGTGATTCAATATCACAGGTATCATCTCTTTCATCTTTGATTATTTTCAAAGTATAGCCTTGGTTATAAACCCCGGCTATATATTTGGGCATCATGACCCGTCCAGCGGTAAACCGCCAGGACACTTTCAAACTTCTTGTATGCAGGAACATTTTGCATAACACCGATACAGATTATGAATATAATATATCCTAAAGCAGGATGGATTAACAGTATCAGGCAACATAAATAGGCGCGATGGCATAGCAGACCAAGTATTTTGAACTAGCCTATTACAAGGCACTTTAATGCCCACAAATAATAATTGTTTTCAACAAGTGTGGCAGTACGCAGAAAGCTAAACCGGCCTCCGGATCATGACTCGTCACCAGGTTGACTTGAAGGCTGTGGGTCGTATTGCGCTGGTCCATCCTCCTCCTCCTCTCTACCCAGTGGCTGGAAGTCAATGGTTGCCCAATCGAACCCAGTTAAGGCTTGGAAAACAGCTTCATCACTTATAAGGTTGGAGGGGTCAACATCAGGGGCATAGGTGTGCTTACGGATTGGCAGAATAAGATCCTCTACATCATGTGTTGGCGCAGGATATCTTTTATGATCAGAATCATAAATCGGCTGATGGTGAGAGAGATCTGTTTCCTCGGCCAATTTGCTCGCTAACAGGCGCATTTCCCTTGTCAACCTTCGAAGATCGTCGTTGTTAAACTCTGAACTGTCCTCCTTTACGTCAAGGTAGCCGCTGCCTATATCCAACGTTTCAAGATCTGGTATCCATGCCTTAGCCCGGATTAGCGCAGTCAGCGCACCTGACCTTGCAGCTGATCTTTTTAGTTCGTCCAACTGGGCAGGTGATACGTCTCCAACGTATCTATAATTTTTGATTGTTCCATGCTATTATATTACCAACCTTGGATGTTTTATATGCATTTATATGTTATTTTATATGATTTTTGGGACTAACCTATTAACCTAGAGCCCAGTGCCAGTTTCTATTTTTTCCTTGTTTTAGAGCATCGCAGAAAAGGAAAATCAAACGGAGTCCAATTGACCTAGAGCTTCACGGAACTTATTTTTTGACTAGAAGAAGCCCACAGAGTATCGGAGATGGACCAGAAGAGTCCCGGGCTGCCCACGATGGTGGGGGGTGTGCCCACCCCCCTGGGCGCGCCCCTGCCTCGTGGATAGCCCGGAGATCCACCGACATACTTCTTCCTCCTATATATATCCATATACCCACAAAACTTCGGGGACAAGAATAAATCGGGAGTTCCGCCGCCAGAAGCCTCTGTGGCCACCGAAAACCAATCTAGACCCGTTCTAGCACCCTGCCGAAGGGGGGACCCCTCACCGGTGGCCATCTTCATCATCCCGGCACCCTCCATGACGAGGAGGGAGTAGTCCACCCTCAGGGCTAAGGGTATGTACCAGTAGCTATGTGTTTGATCTCTCTCTCTCTCTCTCTCTCTCGTGTTCTTGAGGTGGTACAATCTTGATGTATCGCGAGCTTTGCTATTATAGTTGGAACTTACGATGTTTCTACCCCTCTACTCTCTTGTAATGGATTGAGTTTTCCTTCTAAGTTATCTTATCGGATTGAGTCTTTAAGGATTTGAGAACACTTGATGTACGTCTTGCATGTGCTTATCTGTGGTGACAATGGGATATCACGTGATCCACTTGATATATGTTTTGTTGATCAACTTGCGAGTTCCGTGAATTCGTGAACTTATGCATAGGTGTTGGCACACATTGTTGTCTTGACTCTCCGGTTGAAACTTTGGGGCACTCTTTGAAGTTCTTTGTGTTAGTTGAATAGATGAATCTGAGATTGTGTGATGCATATCGTATAATCATACCCACGGATACTTGAGGTGACATTGGAGTATCTAGGTCACATTAGGGTTTTGGTTGATTTGTGTCTTAATGTGTTATTCTAGTACGAACTCTATGATAGGTCGAATGAAAAGAATAGCTTTGTGTTATTTTACTATGGACTCTTCAATAGATCGATCAGAAAGAATAAGTTTGAGGTGGTTTCGTACCCTACAATAATCTCTTCGTTTGTTTTCCGCTATTAGTGACTTTGGAGTGTCTCTTTGTTGCATGTTGAAGGATAGTTATGTGATCCAATTATGTTTTTATTGTTGAGAGAACATGCACTAGTAAAAGTATGAACCCCAGGCCTTGTTTCCACGCATTGCAATACCATTTGTGCTCACTTTTATCATGAGTTACCTTGCTGTTTTTATATTTTCAGATTACAAAAACCTTTATATATTATCCATATTGCACTTGTATCACCATCTCTTCGCCGAACTAGTGCACCTATACAATTTACCAATGTATTGGGTGTGTTGGGGACACAAAAGATTCTTTGTTACTTGGTTTTAGGGTTGCTTGAGAGAGACGATCTTCATCCTACGCCTCCCACGGATTGATAAACTTTAGGTCATCCGCTTGAGGGAAATTTGCTACTGTCCTACAAACCTCTGCACTTGGAGGCCCAACAATGTCTAAAAGAAGAACGTTGTGTAGTAGACATCAAGCTCTTTTCTGGTGCCGTTGCCAGGGAGGTTAGCGCTTGAAGGTATATCTTTAGATCTTGCAATCGAATATTTTTGTTTCTTGTTTTAGCACTAGTTTAGTTTATAAAAGAAAACTACAAAAAAATATGGAATTGAGTTTGCCTCATACGCTTCATCTTTTTAATATCTTTAGTGAGTATGATGGAAAGGAAAATTGTGCCAAAGTGTTAGAGGAAGAATGCACTAAAATGTTTGGCACTAAATCTTTGAATGATGAGCATGATAGCGACGTTATTAGTATGAACTCTTTGAATATCCATAGTACTAATGATGATTGCACTAGTCATGATGAGAATGTCTCTTATAAGCATGTCGATTTTTGTGGGGTGCATAGAGTTTGCAAGTACACACCAATTATGGAAGATAGATTTTGCAAGAGGCATAAGTACTTAGAAACTAAATGGTTGCAAGAAAGGCTAGATTTTTGTGCTGAAAATTTAAATTTTCTTAGCCGTACTTGTTAACTTTGCAATGAACGCGGTAATTTAACCATCCGATGTAAATTGTTTCATGATCTCATCGTTTCCAAATTTTGTGATGACTTGATTTACCTTGAACATCATAATGAACTTAGTTTGCGTATGGTTTATGAAGAAATGAAACGTATAACTAACTATCTTCCAGTATTTGCCCGTGATAAACTTCTTGATTTTGATCTAGAGGAAATTTATCTGTATTGTGCGATGAATTGTATTGAAAATCCTTATATTGCCAATTACATAAAGAAAAGAAAAGAAAAGAAATAGAAGATGAAGAGAATACTAATGAAAGGGAAGAGACTTACCAATATCCTCCTATTATTTCTTATGATGAATTAGGTAACGAGGAGGAGCCTTCTATTCAACCAATCTCATTAATAAGGAGCTCCAAAAACAGGGTTGAACCCACACATGATGTGAAGAAGAAAAGAAAAGACGGGGAAGCAAAGGTAAAAAGGTATCCCTCCCAAATGATATTGCTCCTATTACTCCTTGTGATGATGATAATTGCTATACTATTGGTGCTATCCATACTATTAATGATGAGAGTGATTATGCTTATGATATGAAAAGGCCCAAGATTGGGGATGCTATGTTCGATGAAGATGATGTTTTTGAGAATATATTTGCTGCAATTAATGTTTGTCCCAAGCTTGGGGATGCTGCGTTTAATGAAGATAATATTTTTAGTCTCCCAAGTTTTGATATGCAAATTTATAATGATGATAGCATGCCTCCTACTTATGATCATTATATTGATGAAAGTGGGTTTGGAAGAGTGTCAACTTTAGCAAGTAATGATGCCACTATTTTGGAGGATGTTGAATCTTATTGTGATAATTATGAAAGTGGATTTGGAGAGGTCATGACTTTATTTAGTAATGATTCTACTATCTTGGAAGGGGTTTCAATTGATTATGATGAGAACAAATTTGCTACTTATGATGATTATTGTGATGACACGTATGCTATAAAAAGTAGTGATGATTATATTTATAAAAGTTGTCATGATTATGATTACCCCTTTTCTTAATATTACTCTTTTAATGTGGAAACAATTTATAGTATTCAAGTCCCTTATGATACTCACACTATTCGGAATGAGAAGAATTTTGCTTATGTGGAGAGTAGTAAATTTTCTATGCTTGTAGATCATGAAAAGAATGCTCTATGTGATGGTTATATTGTTGAATTCATTCATGATGCTACTGAAAGTTGTTATGAGGGAGATCAAACACATAGCTACTGGTACATACCCTCTCTATGTGCTTAAAATCTTGAAGTTATGCTTGTTTTGCTTTCCTATGCAAGTTGATTCTTGTTCCCACAATTTGTTTGCTCACAAAATCCCTATGCATAGGAAGTGGGTTAGACTTAAATGTGCTAGTCATATTCTTCATGATGCTCTCTTTATGTTTCAATTCTTATCCTTTATGTGAGCATCATTGAAATCATCATGCCTAGCTAGGGGTGTTATACGATAGCGCTTGTTGGGAGGCAACCCAATTTTATTTTTGCACCTTGCTTTTTGTTCCTGTTTAGTAATAAATTAATCATCTGTCCTCTTTTATGATTGTGTTTTTTATGTTCTAATTAGTGTTTGTGCCAAGTAAAGCCTTTAGGATCTTCTTGGGTAATTAGTGTTCTTGCTGTAAAAAACAAAAAGTATGCGCTCACGATAATAATTTTAATTTTTTACCAGAGAGCGATAAAATACCAATTCCACTTGCAGTAGATTAACAAACAAATTTCCTAGGAATTCCTAATTTTTCAGTATTTTTGGAGTTATGTAAGTATTCTAATCCTACAGATTAGTACAGAGTGTTCTGTTTTTGACAGATTCTATTTTCTATGCGTTGTTTGCTTATTTTGATAAATCTATGAGTAGTATCGCAGGGTCTGAACCATAGAGAAGTTGGAATAAAGTAGATAGGACACCAATATGAATTTATAATGAGTTAACAACAGTACCTAAGTGGTGATTTATTTTCTTATACTAACGGAGCTCACAAGATTTTCTGTTTAAGTTTTGTGTTGTGAAGTTTTCAAGTTTTGGGTAAAGATTTGATGGAGTATGGAACAAGGAGTAGCAATAGCCTAAGCTTGGGGATGCCCGTGGCACCACAAGATAATCTAAGGACACCAAAAAGCCAAATCTTGGGGATGCCCCAGAAGGCATCCCCTCTTTTGTCCTCATCCATTGGTAACTTTACTTGGAGCTATATTTTTATTCACCGCATGATATGTGTTTTGCTTGGAGCGTCATTTTATTTTCTTTTGTTTTGCTTGTTGTTTGAATAAAATACCAAGATCTCAAATTCTTAAATGTTGGAGAGTCTTCACATAGTTGCATGATTATTCGACTACTCATTGATCTTCAGTTATATCTTTCGGAGTAGTTTGTCATTTGCTCTAGTGCTTCACTTATATCCTTTCAGAGCACGATGGTAGTTTTATTTTGAAGAAATAGATGAACTCTCATGCGTCACTTATATTATTTTGAGAGTCCTAAACAGCATGGTAATTTGCTTTGGTTATGAATTTAGTCCTAATATGATGGGCATCCAAGAAGGATATAACAAAACCTTTCATATAAAGTTTATTGAATACTATGAGAAGTTTGATGCTTGATAATTGTTTTGAGATATGAAGATGGTGATATTAGAGTCATGCTAGTTGAGTAGTTGTGAATTTGAGAGATACTCGTGTTGAAGTTTGTGATTCCCGTAGCATGCACGTATGGTGAACCGTTATGTGATGAAGTCGAGGCATGATTTATTTATTGATTGTCTTCCTTATGAGTGGCGGTCGGGGACGAGCGATGGTCTTTTCCTACCAATCTATCCCCCTAGGAGCATGCGCGTAGTACTTTGTTTTGATAACTAATAGATTTTTGCAATAAGTATGTGAGTTCTTTATGACTAATGTTGAGTCCATGGATTATACGCACTCTCGCCCTTCCAACATTGGTAGCCTCTCTAGTATCGCGCAACTTTCACCGGTACCTTAAACCCACCATATACCTTCCACAAAACAGCCACCATACCTACCTATCATAGCATTTCCATATCCATTCCGAGATATATTACCATGCAACTTACCACCGTTCCATTTATTATGGCACGCTCCATCATTGTCATATTGGTGTGCCTGATCATGTAGTTGACATTGTATTTGTGGCAAAGCGACCATTCATAATTCTTTCATACAGGTCACTCATGAGTCATTGCACATCCCGGTACACCGCCGGAGGCATTCACATAGAGTCATATTTTGTTCTAAGTATTGAGTTGTAAGTAAATAAAAGTGTGATGATCATCATTTTTAGAGTATTATCCCAAGTAAGGAAAGGATCATGGAGACTATAAAAAAGAGAGGCCATAAAAAACGAGAAAAGGCCTAAATAAAAAATGAGAGAAAAAGAGAGAAGGGCAATGCTACTAACCTTTTACCACACTTGTGCTTCAAAGTAGCACCATGATCTTCATGATAGAGAGCCTCTTATATTTTCACTTTCATACACTAGTGGGAATCTTTCATTATAGAACTTGGCTTGTATATTCCAATGATGGGCTTGCTCAAAATGCCCTAGGTCTTTGTGAGCAAGCAAGTTGGATGCGCACCCACTAGTTTCTTTTGTTGAGCTTTCATACACTTATAGTTGTAGTGCATCCGTTGCATGGCAATGCCGACTCACTCACATTGATATCTATTGATGGGCATCTCCATAGCCCATTGATACGCCTAGTTGATGTGAGACTATCTTTTCTTTTTTGTGTTCTGCACAACAACCATTCTATTCCACCTATAGTGCTATGTCCATGGCTCAGGCTCATGTATTGCGTGAAGATCAAAAAAGTTTGAGAACATCAAAAGTATGAAACAATTGCTTGGCTTGTCATCGGGGTTGTGCATGATTTAAATATTTTGTGTGATGAAGATAGAGCATAGCCAGACTATATGATTTTGTAGGGATAGCTTTCTTTGGCCATGTTATTTCGAGAAGACATGATTGCTTTGTTAGTATGCTTGAAGTATTATTGTTTTCATGTCAATATTAAACTTTTGTCTTGAATCTTATGGATCCGAATATTCTTGCCACAATAAACAAGATTACATGGATAAAAATGTTAGGTAGCATTCCACATCAACAATTTTGTTTTTATCATTTACCTACTCGAGGACGAGCAAGAATTAAGCTTGGGGATGCTGATACGTCTCTAACGTATCTATAATTTTTGATTGTTCCATGCTACTATATTATCAACCTTGGATGTTTTATATGCATTTATATGCTATTTATATGAATTTTGGGACTAACCTATTAGCCTAGAGCCCAGTGCCAGTTTCTGTTTTTCCTTGTTTTAGAGTATCGCAGAAAAGGAAAATCAAACGGAGTCCAATTGACCTGGAACTTCACAGAACTTATTTTTGGACCAGAAGAAGCCCACGGAGTATCAAAGATGGACCAGAAGAGTCCCGGGCTGCCCACGAGGGTGGGGGGGAGCCCACCCCCTGGGCGCGCCCCCTGCCTCGTGGACAGCCCGGAGATCCACCGACGTACTTCTTCCTCCTATATATATATCCATATACCCTAAAAACTTCGGGGACGAGAATAGATCGGGAGTTCCGCTGCCAGAAGCCTCCATAGCCACCGAAAACCAATCTAGACCCGTTCCGGCACCCTGCCAGAGGGGGGACCCCTCACCGATGGCCATCTTCATCATCCCGGCGCTCTCCATGACCAGGAGGGAGTAGTCCACCCTCGGCGCTGAGGGTATGTACCAGTAGCTATGTGTTTGATCTCTCTCTCTCTCTCTCGTGTTCTTAAGGTTGTATGATCTTGATGTATCATGAGCTTTGCTATTATAGTTGGATCTTATGATGTTTCTCCCCTTCTACTCTCTTGTAATGGATTGAGTTTTCCCTTTGAAGTTATCTTATAGGATTGAGTCTTTAAGGATTTGAGAACACTTGATGTACGTCTTCCATGTGCTTATCTGTGCTGACAATGGGATATCATGTGATCCACTTGATGTATGTTTTGGTGATCAACTTACGAGTTCCGTGACCTCGTGAACTTATGCATAGGGGTTGGCACACGTTTTCGTATTGACTCTCTGGTAGAAACTTTGGGGCACTCTTTGAAGTTCTTTGTGTTGGTTGAATAGATGAATCTGAGATTGTGTGATGCATATCGTATAATCATTCCCACGGATACTTGAGGTGACATTGGAGTATCTAGGTGACATTAGGGTTTTGGTTGATTTGTGTCTTAAGGTGTTACTCTAGTACAAACTCTATGATAGATCGAACGGAAAGAATAGCTTTGTGTTATTTTACTACGGACTCTTCAATAGATCGATCAGAAAGAATAACTTTGAAGTGGTTTCATACCCTACAATAATCTCTTCGTTTGTTCTCCGCTATTAGTGACTTTGGAGTGACTCTTTGTTGCATGTTGAAGGATAGTTATGTGATCCAATTATGTTATTATTGTTGAGAGAACTTGCACTAGTGAAAGTACGAACCCCAGGCCTTGTTTCCACGCATTGCAATACCATTTGTGCTCACTTTTATCATTAGTTACCTTGCTGTTTTTATATTTTCAGATTACAAAAACCTTTATCTACTATCCATATTGCACTTGTATTACCATCTCTTCGCCAAACTAGTGCACCTATACAATTTACCATTGTATTGGGTGTGTTGGGGACACAAGAGACTCTTTGTTATTTGGTTGTAGGGTTGCTTGAGAGAGATGATGACCCACAAGTATAGGGGATCTATCGTAGTCCTTTCGATAAGTAAGAGTGTCGAACCCAACAAGGAGCAGAAGGAAATGATAAGCGGTTTCCAGCAAGGTATTCTCTGCAAGTACTGAAATAAGTGGTAACAGATAGTTTTGTGATAGGATAAATTGTAACGAGCAACAAGTAACAAAAGTAAATAAAGTGCACCAAGGTGGCCCAATCCCTTTTGTAGCAAAGGACAAGCCTGGACAAACTCTTATATAGAGAAAAGCGTTCCCGAGGACACATGGGAATATCATCAAGCTAGTTTTCATCACGCTCATATGATTCGCGTTCGGTACTTCGATAATTTGGTATGTGGGTGGACCGGTGCTTGGGTACTATCCTTACATGGACAAGCCTCCCACTTATGATTAACCTCTATTGCAAGCATCCGCAACTACAACAAAAGTATTAAGGTAAACCTAACCATAACATGAAACATATGGATCCAAATCAGCCCCTTACGAAGCAACGCATAAACTAGGGTTTAAGCTTCTGTCACTCTAGCAACCCATCATCTACTTATTACTTCCCAATGCCTTCCTCTAGGCCCAAATAATGGTGAAGTGTCATGTAGTCGACGTTCACATAACACCACTAGAGGAGAGACAACATACATCTCATCAAAATATCGAACGAATACCAAATTCACATGACTACTAATAGCAAGACTTCTCCCATGTCCTCAGGAACAAACGTAACTACTCACAAAGCATATTCATGTTCAAAATCAGAGCGGTATTAATATGCATATAGGATCTGAACATATGATCTTCCACCAATTAAACCAACTGGCATCAACTACAAGGAGTAATTAATACTACTAGCAACCTACTAGCACCAATCCCGGACTTGGAGACAAGAATTGGATACAAGAGATGAACTAGGGTTTTTAGAGGAGATGGTGCTGATGAAGATGTTGATCGAGATTGCCCTCTCCCGATGAGAGGAGCGTTGATGATGACGATGGCGATGAATTCCCCCTCCGGGAGGGATGTTTCCTTGGTAGAACAGCTCTGTCGGAGCCCTAGATTGGATCCACCAAGGTTCCGCCTCGTGGCGGCGGAGTTTCGTCCGAGAAGATGGCTTCTTATGTTTTTCCCATTGAAAGACTTTATATAGCAGAAGATGGCCACCGGAGGGCCCACGAGGTAGGGGGCACGCCCAGGGGGGTAGGGCGCGCCCCCACCCTTGTGGGCAGGCTGTGGCCCCCTGGTGAATCTCTTCCGCTGAGTATTTTTTATATATTCTGAAAACGTCTTCCATGAAGTTTCAGGACTTTTGGAGCTGTGCAGAATAGGTCTCTAATATTTGCTCCTTTTCCAGCCCAGAATCCCAAGTGCCAACCTTGTAAAATAAGAGAGAATAGGCATAAGTACTGTGACATAATGTGTAATAACATCCCATAATGCAATAAATATCGATATAAAAGCATGATGCAAAATGGACGTATCAACTCCCCCAAGATTAGACCTCGCTTGTCCTCAAGCGAAAGCCGAAATCGAAAAATATGTCCACATGTTTAGAGATAGAGGTGTCGATAAAAAAATATGGACATGAGGGAATCATGATCATTCTTAGAACAATAACTTATATAATTATTTTCATATGATTTCTTATGCTAAAGTAATAATTCAATCACAATTTCAAGTATGAATCATAAACTTCATTGAAAACTAACAAGCTGTAATCTCAGTCATTAGAGCAATTGCAATTTATCATAACATAGGAAAGAGTCAACATAAGAGCTTTTCAGCAAGTCCACATACTCAACTATCATATAGTCTTTCACAATTGCTGACACTCACGCAATACTTATGGGTATGGAGTTTTAATCGAACACAGAGAAAGATATAGGGGCTTATAGTTTTGCCTCCCAACGTTTTACCTCAAGGGTAATGTCAACGGTAATAGTTCATGAAAAATCACATCCAATTAGCCATATATACTAGGACCTTTCCAACATACTGTGCTTGCCAAAGGATAAAATGTAAAAAGGAAGGGTGAAGATCACCATGACTCTTATGCAATGTAGGAGATAAAAGTAAAAGATAAGCCCTTCGCAGAGGGAAGCAGAGGTTGTCATGTGCTTTTATGGCTAGATGCACAAAATCTAAATGCGAAAGAATGTCACTTTATATTGCCACTTGTGATATGGACCTTTATTATGCAGTTTGTCGCTTTTATTTCTTCCATATCACACGATCGTATAAAGTTTATTTTCTCCCACACTAATAAGTCATACATATTTAGAGAACAATTTTTATTGCTTGCACCGATGACAACTTACTTAGAGGATCTTACTCAATCCATAGGTAGGTATGGTGGACTCTCATGGAAAAACTAGTTTACGGGTATTTGGAAGCACAAGTAGTATCTCTACTTGGTGTGATGAATTTGGCTAGCACGAGGTGGAAAGGCAAGCTCAACCATGTTGGATGATCCATGACAATATAATTTATTTCAGATGTAAGAAAACATAACCCATTACGTTGTCTTCCTTGTCCAACGTAAACTCTTTAGCATGTCATATTTTAATGAGTGCTCACAATCATAAAAGATGTCCAAGATAATATATCTATATGTGAAGACCTATCTTTCTTTATTACTTCCTATTAATTGGAACGATGACCAAAACTATGTTTGTCAACTGTCAACAACGTTTATTCATCATACTTTTTCTATGTGAGCTGATTACTCTCCATAAGACTCACATGATCTCTTTGTTTCTTTTTATTTCTTTCTCTTTTCTTTTAGTCCCTTAGGATCATGGCAAAATAATCAAGCCCTTGACTCAACACTAATCTTTATTATATAGCTCACGGACTCGATTACATAGAAGGATTATAAAGCAAAACTCACGACTAGATTGTACTAAGAACTTTTATTCTACTAGATCAAGATATTACCAAAAGGATCGAACTAAGGAAAACGGTAAAGATAAAAGTGAAGGTGATACGATACCGGGGCACTCCCCCAAGCTTGGCAGTTGCCAAGGGGGGTGCCCATACCAGATTACTCAATTCTTCTTTGTTGGTGGAGATGGTGGTGATTTTGCTGATGGCGTAGGTTTCTTCCTTGACTGACGCTTGAGGACAGAATTTTTGTCCCTTAGGTCCTCGATCTCCTACTCCAGTCTCAGTATCTGACTGCATAGTTCTTGTTTGTTTTCTTGCAAGAGGCGAAAAGGGATAAACTCGATCTTAGGTCTCTTTACTCTATCAGGGAGGCTTGACTTTTTAAACTCCACATGCATGTCCCCAGGTTGAGGTAGTGGGACTTCATCTTCATCTGAGCTCGTCTCCTCCTTTCCCTTAGGTTCATAGTCCTCTTCTTCTTCCGTAGTCCAACCACAATGCTCCACATCCCCATAGACTTTAGGGCCTGCAAGGTAATCAGCCACATAGCTCTCTCCTTCCGAATCCTAGGACGACACGTTGCTCAAATCTGCAGTAGGACAGCTTGAAACAAAGAAAGTATATTTTTGCGTGATACGGGAGTCAAAACCTCCAGGAAATTATATAATGAATTTTTACCGACCAAAATACGTATTGTGTAAGAAAACGGAGTCCGGAGAGCACAGGAGGTGCCCACGATGTAGGGCGGTGCGCCCTCCACCCTCGGGGAGCCCTCGTGTCCTTCCTGGACTGCTACTTATTTTTCTAAATATTACAAAACGGAGAAATATTGCCTTAAAAACTGTTTTGGAGTCGGTTTACTTACCGTACCACATACCTATTTCTTTTCGGAGTCTGAAACGTTCTGGAAAGTGTCCCTTATGTATTCCTCTGGGGTTACGGTTTCAATAACATTAGTTTCAACATTTATGGGATTACCTGAGATATAATGTTTGATTCTTTGACCGTTCACCACCTTCGGATTTGTGCCTTCGAAGTTGTTGACTTTTATGGCACCGGAACGATAGACCTCCTCGATAACGTAAGGACCTTCCCATTTAGAGAGAAGTTTTCCTGCAAAGAATCTTAAACGAGAGTTGTATAGCAATACATAATCACCTACATTAAACTCACGCCTTTTGTATTCTTTTGTCATGCCATCTTTTAACTTCTTCTTTAAACAACTTGGCATTTTCATAGGCTTGGGTTCTCCATTCATCAAGTGAGCTAATATCAAATAACCTCTTCTCACCGGCAAGTTTAAAATCATAATTGAGTTCTTTAATGGCCCAATATGCCTTGTGTTCTAGTTCGAGAGGTAAGTGACATGCTTTTCCATAAACCATTTTATACAGAGACATACCCATAGGATTTTTGTATGCAGTTCTATAGGCCCATAATGCATCATCAAGTTTCTTAGACCAATTCTTTCTGGATCTATTAACAGTCTTTTGCAAAATTAATTTGAGCTCTCTATTACTCAATTCTACTTGACAGTAGACTGTGGGTGATAAGGAGATGCAATTCTATGGTTAACATCATATTTACCAAGCATTTTACGGAAAGCACCATGAATAAAATGTGAACCACCATGAGTCATTAAATATCTAGTGACTCCAAATCTTGGAAAAAATAACTTCTTTAAGCATTTTAATAGAAGTGTTATGATTATCACTTGGAATAGCTTCTACCCACTTAGTAACGTAATCAACAACAACTAAAATATGTGTATATCCATTAGAGGAAGGAAAGGGTCCCATATAGTCAAAGCCCCAAACATCAAATGGTTCAATTACGAGTGAATAGTTCATAGGCATTTCTTGACGTCTAGTAATATTACCAATTCTTTGACATTCATCACAAGATAAGACAAACTTACGGGCATCCTTGAAGAGAGTCGGCCAATAAAAACCAGATTGCAATACCTTATGTGCAGTTCTATCTCCAGCATGGTGTCCTCCATAAGCTTCGGAGTGACACTTGCGTAGGATCTGTTCCTGTTCATGCTCAGGTACACAACGTCTAATAACACAATCTACTCCTTCTTTATAAAGATGTGGATCATCCCAAAAGTAATGTCTCAAATCATAGAAGAACTTTTTCTTTTGCTGGTATGTGAAACTAGGTGGTATAAACTTAGCAACAATGTAATTAGCATAATCTGCATACCATGAGCAGTATGAGAAGCATTTATGACATTTAATTGCTCTTCAGGAAGGCTATCATCAATAGGTAGTGGGTCATCAAGCACATTTTCTAACCTAGACATGTTGTCTGCAACGGGGTTCTCAGCTCCCTTTCTATCAACAATATGTAAGTCAAATTCTTGTAGCAAGAGAACCCATCTAATAAGTCTAGGTTTAGCATCTTTCTTTTCCATGAGATATTTAATAGAAGCATGATCAGTGTGAATAGTTACTTTAGAATCAACAATATAAGGTCTGAACTTATCACAAGCAAATACAAGTGCTAAGAATTCTTTTTCAGTAGTAGCATAATTTCTTTGAGCATTGTCTAGGGTTTTATTAGCATATTGAATAACATTTAATTTCTTATCAACTCTTTGCCCTAGAACAACACCTACATCATAATCACTAGCATCAGACATAATTTCAAAGGGTAAATTCCAATCAGGTGGCTGAACAATAGGTGCAGAGATCAATGCTTTCTTAAGTATTTCAAATGCTTCTACACAATCATCTTCAAAAACAAATGGTATATCTTTTTGTAATAAATTAGTCAGAGGCCGAGAAATTTTTGAGAAGTCCTTAATGAACCTCCTATAAAATCCGGCATGACCAAGGAAACTTCTTATACCTTTGATGTCCTTGGGACTTGGCATCTTCTCAATAGCATCAACCTTGGCTTTATTAACCTCAATACCTCTTTCAGAAACTTTGTGCCCCAAGACAATACCTTCATTAACCATAAAGTGGCACTTTTCCCAATTCAAGACAAGATTAGTTTCTTCACATCTCTGCAAAACTCAATCAAGATTGCTCAAGCAATCATCAAAAGAAGATCCATAGACGGAGAAATCGTCCATGAGAACCTCACAAATCTTTTCACAGAAGTCAGAGAATATAGCCATCATGCATCTTTGAAAGGTAGCAGGTGCATTACATAAACCAAAAGGCATACGTCTATAAGAAAAAGTACCAAAAGGGCATGTAAAAGTAGTCTTTGATTGATCTTTGGCTGGCACAGGTATTTGAGAGAAACCAGAATAACCATCTAGGAAGCAAAAATGTGTATGTTTGGATAATCTTTGTAGCATTTGATCGATAAAAGGTAAGGGGTAATGATCCTTTTTAGTGGCCTTATTTAATTTACAGAAATCAATTACCATCCTATAACCTGTAATAATTCTTTGAGGAATCAATTCATCTTTATCATTCGGAATGATAGTAATACCTCCCTTCTTAGGGACACAATGGACATGACTTACCCACTGACTATCAACAACGGGATAGATTATACCTGCCTTATGGAGCTTTAGTATTTCCTTTCTTACCACTTCTTTCATTTTAGGATTCAGCCGGCGTTGATGATCACGAACTGGTTTAGCATCTTCTTCCAAATTAATTTTATGTTGACATAAAGTGAGACTAATGCCCTTAAGATCATCAAGGGTATACCCAATAGCAGCATGGTGCTTCTTTAGAGTTTTCAATAATCTCTCTTCCTCATGCTCTGAAAGGTTAGCACTAATAATAATAGGATATATCCTTTTCTCATCAAGATAAGCATATTTGAGAGTATCAGGTAACGGTTTAAGATCAAACACGGGATCACCCTTGGGTGGAGGAGGATCCCCTAGGATTTCAACAGGTAAATTGTTTTTCAGAATAGGTTCCTGTTTAAAGAATACTTCATCTATTTCCCTTCTTTCATTCATAAACATATCATTTTCATGGTCTAGCAAATATTGTTCTAAAGGATCACTAGGAGGTACGGCAATAGAAGCAAGACCAATAATTTCATCCTTACTAGGTGATTCTTCTTCATGGTGTTGTCTACTAAATTTAGAAAAATTAAATTCATGAGCCATATCATCTAAACCGATAGTAACAACATCCCTTTTGCAATCTATGGTAGCATTAACAGTGTTCAAGAAGGGTCTACCAAATATAATGGGTCAAAAGCTATCTTGTGGGGAACCAAGAACAAGAAAATCAGCAGGATATTTAGTTTTCCCACACAAGACTTCAACATCTCTCACAATTCCCATTGGTGAAATAGTGTTTCTATTGGCAAGTTTAATTGTGACATCAATATCTTCTATCTCAGCAGGTGCAATATCATGCATAATTTCTTTGTATATGGAATAAGGTATTGCACTAGCACTAGCACCCATATCACATAAGCCATGGTAACAATGATCTCCTATTTTAACACAAATAACAGGCATGCCTACCACAGGTCTGTTTTTATCTTTAGCACAAGGTTTAGCAATTCTAGCAGTTTCATCAAGGAAATGAATAACATGCCCGTCAATATTATCAGTCAAGAGATCTTTACAATAGCAATATCAGGTTCAAGTTTAATTTGCTCATGAGGTGTATAAGTTTTAATATTGCTTTTACGAACCACAGTTGAAGCTTTAGCAAGATCCTTTATCCTAATAGGGAAAGGTGGTTTCTCAACATAAGTAGTAGGAATAATAGGATCATTATAAGTGACAAACTTTTCTTCAACTTTAATAGGTGTAGCTACTTTTACTTCTATGGGAGGATGATATTTAAACCACTTCTCCTTGGGGAGATCAACATAAGTAGAAAAAGATTCACAGAAAGAAGCTACTATATCAGAGTCAAGTCCATATTTAGTGCTAAATTTACGGAAAACATCGGTATCCATAAAAGATTTAACACAATCAAACTTAGGTGGCATATGTGACTCCTTACCTTCGTCGAGGTCCCAATCTTCAGAGTTGCGTTTAGTTCTTTCCAATAAATCCCATTTGAATTCAATAGTCTTCATCATAAAAGAGCCAGCACAAGAAGTATCAAGCATGGTGCGATTGTTATCAGAAAGCCGAGCATAAAATTTTTGAATAATCATTTCTCTTGAGAGCTCATGATTGGGGAATTAATATAACATTGATTTAAGCCTCCCCAAGCTTGAGAAATGCTTTCTCCTTCGTGAGGCCAAAAATTACGTATATATATATAATTGCGATCACGATGAAGAAGATGCATAGGGTAAAACTTCTGATGAAATTCCAATTTCAATCGTTTGTAATTCCAAGACCCCATATAATCACATAGCCTATACCATGTCGATGCATCTCCCTTCAAAGATAATGGGAAGACCTTCTTAACAACATCTCCGGGTACACCTGCAAGCTTAAATAATCCATAAACTTCATCCACATATATCAGATGCTCATTGGGATGCTTTGTTCCATCTCCTAAAAAGGGATTAGCTAGGAGTTTTTCTATCATGAAGGAATTTCAAAGCAGACATTTTCATTTTCAGTAGGTTCATTAGGTTGAGGAGCAACTCTTTACTCTACTAGTCGGGGTGAAGATACCCCAAACAAGCCCCTCATAGGATTACTTTCCATAGTAACAAGTGACAGTAAATTTCAGCACACTGTATAAATCATTCCTTACCAAATTCCGCCTACCAAAGACGCTTCACTCCCCGGCAACGAAGCCAAAAAAGAGTCTTGATGACCCACAAGTATAGGGGTTCTATCATAGTCCTTTCGATAAGTAAGAGTGTCGAACCCAGCGAGGAGCAGAAGGAAATGATAAGCGGTTTCCAGCAAGGTATTCTCTGCAAGTACTGAAATAAGTGGTAACAGATATTTTTGTGATAGGATAAATTGTAACGAGCAACAAGTAAAAAAAGTAAATAAAGTGTAGCAAGGTGGCCCAATACCTTTTGTAGCAAAGGACACGCCTGGACAAACTCTTATATAGAGAAAAGCGCTCCCGAGGACACATGGGAATATCATCAAGCTAGTTTTCATCACGCTCATATGATTCGCGTTCGGTACTTTGATAATTTGGTATGTGGGTGGACCGGTGCTTGGGTACTGTCCTTACTTGGACAAGCCTCCCACTTATGATTAACCTCTATTGCAAGCATCCGCAACTACAACAAAAGTATTAAGGTAAACCTAACCATAACATGAAACATATGGATCCAAATCAGCCCCTTACGAAGCAACGCATAAACTAGGGTTTAAGCTGTTGTCAATCTACAACCCATCATCTACTTATTACTTCCCAATGCCTTCCTCTAGGCCCAAATAATGGTGAAGTGTGATGTAGTCGACCTTCACATAACACCACTAGAGGAGAGACAACATACATCTCATCAAAATATCGAACGAATACCAAATTCACATGCCTACTAATAGCAAGACTTCTCCCATGTCCTCAGGAACAAACATAACTACTCACAAAGCATATTCATGTTCATAGTCAGAGGGGTATTAATATGCATATAGGATCTGAACGTATGATCTTCCACTAATTAAACCAACTAGCATCAACTACAAGGAGTAATTAACACTACTAGCAACCTACTAGCACCAATCCCGGACATGGAGACAAGAATTGGATACAAGAGATGAACTACGGTTTTGAGAGGAGATGGTGCTGATGAAGATGTTGATGGAGATTGGCCTCTCCCGATGAGAGGAGCGTTGGTGATGACGATGGCGATGATTTCCTCCTCCGGGAGGGAAGTTTCCCCGGCAGAACAGCTCTGCCGGAGCCCTAGATTGGATCCGCCAAGGTTCCGCCTCGTGGCGGTGGAGTTTCGTCCGAGAAGATGGCTTCTTATTTTTTTCCCATCGAAAGACTTCATATAGCAGAAGATGGCCACCGGAGGGCCACCAGGGGGCCCACGAGGTAGGGTTCACACCCAGGAGGTAGGGCGCGCCCCCCACCCTCGTGGGCAGGGTGTGGCCCCCCTGGTGAATCTCTTCCGCTGAGTATTTTTTATTTATTTCGAAAATGTCTTCCGTGAAGTTTCAGGACTATTGGAGCTGTGCAGAATAGGTCTCTAATATTTGCTCCTTTTCCAGCCCAGAATCCCAGCTGCTGGGATTCTCTCTCTTTATGGAAACTTTGTAAAATAAGAGAGAATAGGCATAAGTATTGTGACATAATGTGTAATAACAGCCCATAAAGCAATAAATGTCGATATAAAAGCATGATGTAAAATGGACGTATCAAGAGACCATCTTCATCCTACGCCTCCCACGGATTGATAAACCTTAGGTCATCCGCTTGAGGGAAATTTTCTACTGTCCTACAAACCTCTGCACTTGGAGGCCCAACAACGTCTACAAGAAGAAGGTTGTGCAGTAGACATCAAGCTCTTTTCTGGCGCCGTTGCCGGGGAGGTTAGCGCTTGAAGGTATATCTTTAGATCTTGCAATCGATTCTTTTTGTGTCTTGTTTTTGCACTAGTTTAGTTTATAAAAGAAAACTACAAAAAAATATGGAATTAAGTTGGCCTCATACGCTTCATATTTTTAATATCTTTCGTGAGTATGATGGAAAGGAAAATTGTGCCAAAGTGTTAGAATAAGAATGCATTAAAATGTTTGGCACTAAATCTTTGAACGATGAGCATGATTGCAATGTTATTAGTATGAACTCTTTGAATATCCATAGTACTAATGATGATTGCACTAGTCATGATGAGAATGTCTCTTATAAGCATGTCGATTTTTGGGGAGTGCATAGATTTTTGCAAGCACACCAATTAGGGAAGGTAGATTTTGCAAGAGGCATAAGTACTTCGAAACTAAATGGTTGCAATAAAGGCTAGATGTTTGTGCTGAAAATTTAAATTTTCTTAGCCTTACTTGTGAACTTTGCAATGAACATGGTCATTTAACCATTCGATGGAAATTGTTTCATGATCTAATCGTTTCCAAAAATTGTGATGACTTGATTTCCCTTGCACATCATAATGAACTTAGTTTTCTTATGGGTTATGAAGAAATGAAATGTATAACTAACTATCTTCCAGTATTTTCCCGTGATAAACTTCTTGATTTTGATCTAGAGGAAATTTACATGTATTCTGCGGTGAATTGTATTGAAAATCCTTGTATTGCCAATTACATAAAGAAAAGAAAATAAATAGAAGATGAAGAGAATACTAATGAAAGGGAAGAGACTTACCAATATCCTCCTATTATTTCTTATGATGAATCAGGTAACGAGGAGGAGCCTTCTATTCAACTAATCTCATTAATAAGGAGCTCCAAAAAGAGGGTTGAACCCACACATGATGTGAAGAAGAAAAAAGAAAAGATGGAGAAGCAAAGGTAAAAAGGTATCTCTCCCAAATGATGTTGCTCCTATTACTCCTTGTGATGATGATAATTGCTATACTATTGGTGCTATCCATACTATTAATGATGAGAGAGATTATGCTTATGATATGAAAAGGCCCAAGATTGGGGATACTATGTATGATGAAGATGATGTTTTTGAGAATATATTTGCTGCAATTAATGTTTGTCCCAAGCTTGGGGATGCTACATTTAACGAAGATGATATTTTTTGTCTCCCAAGTTTTGATATGCAAATTTATAATGATGATAGTATGCCTCCTACTTATGATGATTATATTGATGAAAGTGTGTTTGGAAGAGTGTCAACTTTAGGAAGTAATGATCCCACTATTTTGGAGGATGTTGAATCTTATTGTGATAATTATGAAAGTGGATTTGGAGAGGTCATGACTTTATTTAGTAATGATTCTACTATCTTGGAAGAGGTTTCAATTGATTATGATGAGAAAAAAGTTGCTACTTATGATGATTATTGTGATGACACGTATGCTATAAAAAGTAGTGATGATTATATTTATAAAAGTTGTCATGATTATGATTACCCCTTTTCTGAATATTACTCTTTTAATGTGGAAACAATTTATAGTATTCAAGTCCCTTATGATACTCCCACTATTCCGAATGAGAAGAATTCTGCTTATGTGGAGAGTAGTAAATTTTCTATGCTTGTAGATAATGAAAAGAATGCTCTATGCGATGGTTATATTGTTGAATTCATTCATGATGCTACTGAAAATTATTATGAGGGATGAATATATGCCTGTAGGAATTGCAATAATATCAAGTTTCCTCTCTATGTGCTTAAAATCTTGAAGTTATGCTTGTTTTGCTTTCCTATGCAAGTTGATTCTTGTTCCCACAAGTTGTTTGCTCACAAAATCCCTATGCATATGAAGTGGGTCAGACTTAAATGTGCTAGTCATATTCTTCATGATGCTCTCTTTATGTTTCAATTCTTATCCTTTATGTGAGCATCATTGAAATCATCATGCCTAGCTAGGGGCGTTAAACGATAGCGCTTGTTGGGAGGCAACCCAATTTTATTTTTGCTCCTTGTTTTTTTTTCCTTCTTAGTAATAAATTGATCATCTAGCCTCTGTTATTATTGTGTTTTTTTATGTTTTAATTAGTGTTTGTGCCAAGTAAAGCCTTTAGGATCTTCTTGGGTGATTCTTATTTGATCTTGCTGTAAAACACAGAAAGTATGCGCTCACGAGAATAATTTTAATTTTTTACCAGAGAGCGATGAAATACCAATTCCACTTGAAGTAAATTAATAAAAAGTTGCCTAGGACTTCCTAATTTGTCAAGATTTTTGGAGTTACAGAAGTATTCGAATCCTATAGATTACTACAGACAGTTCTGTTTTTGACAGATTCTGTTTTCTATGCGTTGTTTGCTTATTTTGATGAATCTATGAGTAGTATCAGAGGGTATGAACCATATAGATGTTGGAATACAGTATATATTACACCAATATGTATTTAGAATGAGTTCACAACAGTACCTAAGTGGTGATTTATATTCTTGTACTAACGGAGCTCACGAGATTTTCTATTTAAGTTTTGTGTTGTGAAGTTTTCGAGTTTTGGGTAAAGCTTTGATGGAGTATGGAACAAGGAGTGGCAAGAGCCTAAGATTGGGGATGCCCATGGCACCCCAAGATAATCTAAGGACACCAAAAAGCCAAAGCTTGGGGATGCCCCGAAAGGCATCCCCTCTTTCGTCCTCATCCATCGGTAACTTTACTTGGAGCTATATGTTTATTGACCACATGATATGTGTTTTGCTTCGAGCGTCATTTTACTTTATTTTGTTTTGCTTGTTGTTTGAATAAAATACCAAGACCTGAAATTCTTAAATGTTGGAGAGTCTTCACATAGTTGCATGATTATTTGACTACTCATTGATCTTCACTTATATCTTTCGGAGTAGTTTGTCATTTGCTCTACTGCTTCACTTATGTCCTTTCAGAGCACGATGGTGGTTTTATTTTGAAGAAATAGATGAACTCTCATGTGTCACTTATATTATTTTGAGAGTCCTAAACAGCATGGTAATTTGCTTTGGTTATGAATTTAGTCCTAATATGATGGGCATCCAAGAGGGATATAATAAAAACATTCATATAAAGTGTATTGAATACTACGAGAAGTTTGATGCTTGATAATTATTTTGAGATATGAAGATGGTGATATTAGAGTCATGCTAGTCGAGTAGTTGTGAATTTGAGAGATACTTGTGTTGAAGTTTGTGATTCCCGTAGCATGCACGTATGGTGAACCGTTATGCGATGAAGTCGGAGCATGATTTATTTATTGATTGTCTTCCTTATGAGTGGCGGTCGGGGACGAGCGATGTTCTTTTCCTACCAATCTATCCCCCTAGGATCATGCGCGTAGTACTTTGTTTCGATAACTAAAAGATTTTTGCAATAAGTATGTGAGTTCTTTATGACTAATGTTGAGTCCATGGATTATACGCACTCTCACCCTTCCACCATTGCTAGCCTCTCTAGTATCGCGCAACTTTCCCCGGTACCTTAAACCCACCATATACCTTCCTCAAAACAGCCACCATACCTACCTATCATGGCATTTCCGTAGCCATTCCGAGATATATTGCCATGCAACTTACTACCATTCCATTTATTATGACACGATCCATCATTGTCATATTGATGTGCATGATCATGTAGTTGGCATTGTATTTGTGGCAAAGCCACCATTCATAATTCTTTCATACATGTCACTCATGAGTCATTGCACATCCCGGTACACCGCCGGAGGCATTCACATAGAGTCATATTTTGTTCTATGTATTGAGTTGTAATTGTTGAGTTGTAAGTAAATAAAAGTGTGATGATCATCATTTTTAGAGCATTGTCCCAAGTAAGGACAGGATGATGGAGACTATGATTCCCCCACAAGTCGGGATGAGACTCCGGACTAAAAAAAGATAAAAGGCCTAAATAAAAAAATGAGAGAAAAAGAGAGAAGGGGCAATGCTACTATCCTTTTACCACACTTGTGCTTCAAAGTAGCACCATGATCTTCATGATAGAGAGCCTCTTATATTCTCACTTTCATATACTAGTGGGAATCTTTCATTATAGAACTTGGCTTTTATATTCCAATGATGGGCTTCCTCAAAATGCCCTAGGTCTTCGTGAGCAAGAAAGTTGGATGCACACCCACTAGTTTCTTTTGTTGAGCTTTCATACACTTATAGCTCTAGTGCATCCGTTGCATGGCAATCCCGACTCACTCACATTGATATCTATTGATGGGCATCTCCATAGCCTGTTGATACACCTAGTTGATGTGAGACTATCTTCTCCTTTTTGTCTTCACCACAACCACCATTCTATTCCACCTATAGTACTATGTCCATGGCTCACGCGCATGTATTGCGTGAAGATAGAAAAAGTTTGAGAACATCAAAAGTATGAAACAATTGCTTGGCTTGTCATCGGGGTTGTGCATGATTTAAATATTTTGTGTGATGAAGATAGAGCATAGCCAGACTATATGATTTTGTAGGGATAGCTTTATTTGGCCATGTTATTTCATGAAGACATGATTGCTTTGTTAGTATGCTTGAAGTATTATTGTTTTCATGTCAATATTAAACTTTTGTCTTGAATCTTATGGATCTGAATATTCTTGCCACAATAAACAAGATTACATGTATAAATATGTTAGGTAGCATTCCACATCAAAAATTCTGTTTTTATCATTTACCTACTCGAGGACGACCAGGAATTAAGCTTGGGTATGATGATACGTCTCCAACGTATCTATAATTTTTTATTGTTCCATGCTATTATATTATCAACCTTGGATGTTTTATATGCGTTTATATGCTATTTTATATGATTTTTGGGACTAACCTATTAACCTAGAGCCCAGTGTTAGTTTCTGTTTTTTCCTTGTTTTAGAGTATCGCATAAAAGGAAAATCAAACGCAGTCCAATTGACGTGGAACTTCACGGAACTTATTTTTGGACCAGAAGAAGCCCATGGAATATCGGAGATGGACGAGAAGAGTCCCGGGCTGCCCACGAGGGTGGGGGGCGCCCACCCCCCTGGGCACGCCCCCTGCCTCGTGGACAGCCCGGAGATCCACCGACGTACTTCTTCCTCCTATATATATCCATATACCCTAAAAACTTCGGGGACAAGAATAGATCGGGTGTTCCACTGCCAGAAGCCTCCATAGCCACCGAAAACCAATTTAGACCTGTTCCGGCACCCTGCCGAAGGGGGGACACCTCACCAGTGGCCATCTTCATCATCCCGATGCTCTCCATGACGAGAAGGGAGTAGTCCACCCTCGGGGCCGAGGGTATGTACCAGTAGCTATGTGTTTGATCTCTCTCTCTCTCTCTCTCTCTCTCTCTCTCGTGTTCTTGAGGTGGTACGATCTTGATGTATCATGAGCTTTGCTATTATAGTTGGATCTTATGATGTTTCTCCCCCTCTACTCTCTTGTAATGGATTGAGTTTTCCCTTTGAAGTTATCTTATCGGATTGAGTCTTTAATGATTTGAGAACACTTGATGTACGTCTTGCATGTGCTTATCTGTGGTGACAATGGGATATCACGTGATCCACTTGATGTATGTTTTGGTGATTAACTTGCGAGTTTCATGACCTTGTGAACTTATGCATAGGGGTTGGCACACGTTTTCGTATTGACTCTTCGGTAGAAACTTTGGGGCACTCTTTGAAGTTCTTTGTGTTGGTTGAATAGATGAATCTGGGATTGTGTGATGCATATCATATAATCATACCCACGGATACTTGAGGTGACATTGGAGTATCTATGTGACATTAGGGTTTTGGTTGATTTGTGTCTTAAGGTGTTATTCTAGTACGAACTCTATGATAGATCGAGCGGAAAGAATAGCTTCATGTTATTTTACTACAAAATCTTGAATAGATCGATCAAAAAGATAACTTTGAGGTGGTTTCGTACCCTACAATAATCTCTTCGTTTGTTCTCCGCTATTAGTGACTTTGGAGTGACTCTTTGGTGCATGTTGAAGGATAGTTATGTGATCCAATTATGTTATTATTGTTGAGAGAACTTGCACTAGTGAAAGTATGAACCCTAGGCCTTGTTTCCATGCATTGCAATACCGTTTGTGCTTACTTTTATCATTACTTACCTTGCTCTTTTTATATTTTCAGATTACAAAAACCTTTATCTACTATCCACATTGCACTTGTATCACCATCTCTTCGCCGAACTAGTGCACCTATACAATTTACCATTGTATTGGGTGTGTTGGGGACACAAGAGACTCTTTGTTATTTGGTTGCAGTGTTGCTTGAGAGTGACCATCTTCATCCTACGCCTCCCATGGATTGATAAACCTTAGGTCATCCGCTTGAGGGAAATTTTCTACTGTCCTACAAACCTCTGCACTTGGAGGCCCAACAACGTCTACAAGAAGAAGATTGTGTAGTAGACATCAGCATGCAGCATTGACAGCTTCTCAATGGTTTCCTTTATCAAGGTTGGAGGCGGTTTGTTATGAGCAGCGGTGCAAATGGCCCATTGGGCTCCGGAATATAAGTGCTCTATCAAAGTATAGGCAGCCATGTCAGAGCCTAGATGGGTAATGCGAGTTCCTGTGTCATTGCAAGCATTAGTAAACCTATAAACTGATGAGATAATGTATATTGAAAAACTTCAGATGAGGATACTTACCAAACACAGCAGAGGTCATGGCATTTATCTGCCGCTTTAAGCGGGTCTGCTCTTCGGCCACCGGTTTAAGGGTTGCTTATGCGTCTTCAGCTCTCTTTTGCAGTGCGGTTTTCTCTATGCCCCAATCTGCTCGTTCCTTCTTTAGAGTTACCTTCAGCTTCTCCATAGCTGCTAAGGCACTGGTCAGTTCCTCTTTGCCTTTGGAGGTTTCTGCTTGCTGGGATTTGATATTTTCTTGAAGGTCAGTGGTTTGGTTTTCCTTTTTGTTCAGCTCAGCCTATAAGAGAAAGACATATTATGAGGTAACAATGAATATTGGAAGTACCAAGCACATAACAAGTTATACACTTGGCACTTGGGGGCTAGTGCCTATTTGCTTGATTATCAGAATTTTTTTACAAGTCCCAAGCACAATACAAGTATTATTCTTGACACTTGGGGGCTAATGTATGTTTGCTCAAAGTAACATTGGTTAAAGTCCCGGTTCAGCATGGAAAGATAAACCGGCCCTTGGGGACTACACATGCGAAAGTTACATGATTACAATGTTAAAGCACCGGTTCATCTTAAAAGGATCAACCGACCCTTAGAGGCTAATCATGCAAAATTGAGAGATTGCAAAGTCCCGGTTTAGATTGGCATCATAAATCGGCCCTTGGGGGCTATTAGAGTTGGTACAGGAAATTGGACATAAGAGAGAAACAGTTATGTAGTTACCTCATATTGCTCCTTCATCAGATTCACTAAACCGACTTCGTAGTCATGGTTTGTGTACAGACGGTTTAAAAACCAGAATGAAGTTCTTGGGCATTGAGATGGGCGTAGCTTGACAAGTCTGTGCTCCACTTGTCTTTGCCCATAGCAAAAAGTTCTTCCTTGGCACTATCCTTGATAACGCAACAGGATTGCCAGGGGTGGTGTGGCCAACACCAGTAATCATAATGTCATCTTCCTTGTCACCAGCAGCCTTGACTGGAGTTGACGAATTATCAGTTGCCTTAGCCGGACTGGATGGTTTATCATCAGTGCGGACCGGGCTTGTCGGTTTATCAGCAGTGCGGACCGGGCTTGCATCAACTTCTACTTGTTCACCAACAAAGTCATGATCTTGAGGCGGCAGATCATCAAACATGGTGTCAGCATTTGTTCCTTCCGATTCTGGAGTTCTTTCCGGTTCAATAACCACATGGTCATCAGATGGTGTATCTATCGAAGCTTTCTTGCTGGGTATGGCCTTGGCTCTGAAAGAAAAAGATATAAAGGTCAGTATAACACGCGAGTATAAAGCATCAAAATATTAAATTTAAAGTGTTTACCCAGGAACAGTCTTAAGAGGAGGGAGTTGTGTGGCCGTTGATTCGCCAGATGATGAATGAGGCGTTCCCTAATAATTTGAATTGGATGGATTAATAGGTTGTCAAAAATAACCTGCCTTGGGATAAGAAGTATCAGAAGTGTGTGAGACCTCAGATCGACGTTTCCGAACCGGAGTGTTCGGTAAACCGACTGATGTAACTACTTGGCTGCTGTGCCGGGTTGCGCGGCAAGCTTCGTGTTGCTGCTTCTTCAAAAGAAAGTGTGGGTCCAAGTAAGCTAGGGGGTGAGAAAATCTTACTTTTCGGATTGCTTGATGTATTTTTTGTGTTGGCAGAGGATCTGAACCGGAGGAAAGGATAATTACCTCTGCGTCATCGGCTTGGGTGCCTTCAGCGTCATCCTGATAATAATCGTTGTCAATGAGGTGTATGAAAAACAAACCAAGAGAGTCAAGTTCTACCTCTGAGGCCGGATTATTAAGATTATCATCGAGGTTCAACCTGGTGGACTCAGCTGCCTTCTTCTTGGAAGGTTTCTTGACAACCTTCGTCTTAGGTCGAGGGGTCTTGGCCGGTTTATCTTGAGGTTTTTTCTTCCAAAATGGGTCGTCACCCTATTAAAAGATTGATAGAGGATATAAAAGATTACACAATTAAGAATATCAAGTATAAGCAGGAATGAGGCAATTCTTATAGCTGGCGGTTTATTCAAGGTATAGAAGGGACTTAACCCGGTCTTGCTGCAGACAGCCTCCGATTCATTCAGTATTTTCTTAACAGACTCAGTAACTTCAAAGTCTATTAGCTGAATATCAATATGTCGTTGAGGATCTTTTGAGTCCCCTGTGTACTCACACATTAAATCGGGGCGATGGCTTAACGGTAAAATAGTCCAAGATATCCAACAACGAACAAAGTCAACTCCTGTCAAACCGTTAGCCACGAAAGCTCTGAGCTTGGCGAGTTGGGGTGCATATGTGGCCCATTTCTTGGCAGTCAACCGTTGTGGAAATGGATGTGTGTGTTGGTAAGCCGATGAGCACGATAACCCGGCAGAGGGTTCTCATCTTCAGGGGAAGTATCCTTACAGTAGAACCAAGTCTGCTTCCAATCCTTAGGATGACTATGAAGTTTGGCGTGAGGGAAGCTGACGTCCTTCCTTTTCTGAATGGAGACGCCGCCAAGTTCAATGTTGGGCCTGTCTACAAATTCAGTATGACGGTTCAAATAGAAAAAATCACGAAACAATTCAACGGTTGGCTCTTCTTGCAAATAGGCCTCACAAAACACTTGAAAGTCGCAAATATTAGACACAGAGTTGGGTCCAATATCTTAAGGGCAGATCTGGAAGCTCGCAAGCACATCACGAAAAAACTAGGATCCGGGCGGTTTAAAACCACGGCTCATGTGATGAACAAATACCACTACCTCACCGTCCTTAGGGGTAGGAGGATTTTCTGGACCGGGAATGCGCCGGTGGATTTCGGTTCGTTTTGGTAAAGCGCCAGTTTTGACGCATCCATCTAGCAGCTCTTCAGTGACCCGGGAAGGGACCCAGTTACAAGCATAAAATTATTTGGCCATTTCAAATGAAGAGCTAGAAAAAGATTGATGCCAGTTTAAGGCTCATGGTTGGCAAGCATAAAGCATAGCAGGTTAAGGAAAAGGTATTCAAGCATGCAAAATCGTTCAAACCGGAGGTTGATGCTATTATAAATGGTAAAACGATTGGCGGTTTACAAGGGGACTAATGGCATATGACAGATTATTTTCTAAAGGATAAAGCGCCTACGCAGATAATGAAAGTACAGATCTGAAGCAAAGATGACTAAGTGAGGAAAAACAAGTTTCACAGATCGATATGATAATTTCAGATCTGCAGCGTATCACTAAATCGAAACATATTCAGACTCAAAATACAGGTGTCTAAGCAGTTCGTCAGGTCCAGATGAGTTTTTCTATATGGAAGAAGATATTCTAAGGATGAAAAGGGGGATTACAACCACGACTGCGCAAGAAGGTGTCGGAATATGAGTTCGCTGCTTATACTATGGAGATGAATAGAGAAGAACATCCGTGAGTTTTAATGAACACTTATGACCCACAAGTATAGGGGATCGCAACAGTTTTCGAGGGTAGAGTATTCAACCGAAATTTATTGATTCGACATAAGGGGAGCCAAAGAATATTCGCAAGTATTAGCAGCTGAGTTGTCAATTCAACCACACATGGAAACTTAATATCTTCAGCAAAGTATTTAGTAGCAAAGTAATATGATAGTAGTGGTAACGGTAGCAAAAGGTAACGGTAACAAAAGTAATATTTTTGGTGTTTTGTAGTGATGATAACAATAGCAACGGAAAAGTAAATAAGCGAAGAACAATATATGGAAAGCTCGTAGGCAATGGATCAGTGATAGAGAATTATGCCGGATGTGATCAATCATGTAACAGTCATAACATAGGGTGACACAGAAGTAGCTCCAATTCATCAATGTAATGTAGGCATGTATTCTGAATATAGTCATACGTGCTTATGGAAAAGAACTTGCATGACATATTTTGTCCTACCCTCCCGTAGTAGCGCGGTCCTAGTGGAAGCTAAAGGATATTAAGAACTCCTTTTAATAGAGTACCGGAGCAAAGCATTAACACATAGTGAATATATGAACTCCTCAAACTACGATCATCACCGGGAGTGGTCCCGATTATTGTCGCTTCGGGGTTGCCGGATCATAACACATAATAGGTGACTATAGACTTGCATGATAGGATCAAGAACTCACATATATTCATGAAAACATAATAGGTACAGATCTGAAATCATGGCACTCGGGCCCTTGTGACAAGCATTAAGCATAGCAAAATCATAGCAACATCAATCACAGAACATAGTGGATACTAGGGATCAAACCCAAACAAAACTAACTCGATTAAATGATAAATCTCATCCAACCCATCACCGTCTAGCAAGCCTACGATGGAATTACTCACGCACAGAGGTGAGCATCATGAAATTGGTGATGGAGGATGGTTGATGATGACGATGGCGACGGATTCCCCTCTCCAGAGCCCCGAACGGACTCCAGATCAGCCCTCCCAAGAGAGTTTAGGGCTTGGCGGCGGCTTCGTATCGTAAAACACCATGAATCCTTCTTCTTTATTTTCTCTCTCCGAACACGGATATATGGAGTTAGAGTTGAGGTCGGTGGAGCTCCAAGGGGCCCACGAGGCAGGGGGGCGCGCCCCCACCCTAGTGGCTAGGGTGTGGGCCCCTGGCCTTGATTCTTTGCCAGTATTTTTTATTGTTTCCAAGAATAATCTCCATGGAGTTTCAGGTCATTCCGAGAACTTTTGTTTCTGCACATAAATAACACCATGGCAATTCTGCTGACAACAGCGTCAGTTCGAGTTAGTTCCATTCAAATCATGCAAGTTAGAGTCCAAAACAAGGGCAAAAGTGTTTGGAAAAGTTGATACGATAGAGACGTATCAACTCCCCCAAGCTTAAACATTTTCTTGTCCTCAAGCAACTCAGTTGACAAACTGCAAGTGATAAAGAAAAACTATTACAAACTCTGTTTTCTCTTGTTATTGTAAATATGTAAAGCCAGCATTCAAGTTTTCAGCTAATATTATGAACTAACCATATTCACAATAACTCTTAGGTCTCATGTTTACTCATATCAATGGCATAATCAACTAGCGGGCAATAATAATAAATCTCGGATGACAACACTTTCTCAAAACAATCATAATATGATATAACAAGATGGTATCTCACGCTAGCCCTTTCCGAGTTCGGAAAACATAAATGCAGAGCACCTTTAAAGATCAAGGACCGACTAGACATTATAATTCATGGTAAAAGAGATCCAGTCAAGTACTAACAGCAATGAATGCAAATGACAGCGGTGCTCTCCAACTAGTGCTTTTTAGTAAGAGGATGATGACTCAACATAAAATTAAATAGATAGGCCCTTCGTAGAGGGAAGCAGGGATTTGTAGGGGTGCCAGAGCTCGATTTTGAAATACAGGTGAATAATATTTTGAGCGGTATACTTTCATTGTGAACATAATAACCAAGAGATGGCGATATCTTCCATGCTACACACATTATAGGTGGTTCCCAAACAAAATGATAAAGTTTATACTACCCCTCCACCAACAAGCATCAATCCATGGCTTGCTCGACACAACGAGTGCCTCCAACTAAGAACAGTCCCAGGGGAGTTTTGTTTGCAATTATTTTGATTTGATTTGCATAAAGCATGGAACTGGGCAACCCAGTGACCAGCCATTTTCTCATGAGTGAGGAGCAGAGTCCACTCCTCTTGAGAATAACCCGCCTAACATGGAAGATACGGATTGCCCTAGTTGATACATGAGCTATTCGAGCATACAAAACAGAATGTTTATTTGAAGGTTTAGAGTTTGGCACATACAAATTTACTTGGAATGGCGGGTAGATACCTTATATAGGAACGTATGGTGGACTCATATGGAAGAACTTTGGGGTTTATAGGATTGGATATGCAAGCATTATTCCCGCTTAGTATAGGTGAAGGCTAGAAAAAGACTAGGAAGCGACCAGCTAGAGAGCGACAACAGTCATGAACATGCATTAAAATTAATCAACACTGAATGCAAACATGAGTAGGATATAATGCACCATGAACATAAATATCGTAGAGGCTATGTTGATTTTGTTTCAACTACATGCGTGAACATGTGCCAAGTCAAGCCACTCGAATAGTTCAAAAGAGGATGCCACCCTATCATACCACATCACAACCATTTTAATAGCATGTTGGCACGCAAGGTAAACCATTATAAGCTCCTAGCTAGTTAAGCATGTCATAAGCAACTATAATCTCTAATTGTCATTGCAAGCATGTTTATTCATAATAGGCTGAATCAGGAACGATGAACTAATCATATTTACAAAAACAAGAGAGGTTGAGTTCATACCAGCTTCTCCCATCTCAATCAGTCCATCATATATCGTCATAATTGCCTTTCACTTGTACGAACGAATGATGTGAATAATAACAGTGCACGTGCATTGGACTAAGCTGGAATCTGCAAGCATTCAATAAATAAGAGAAGACAAGGCAATATGGGCTCTTTTGTCAGATCAACAATAATGCATATAGGAGTCACTTCAACAATTTAATCATGGTCTTCTCCTACCGACCCCCAAAGAAAAGAAAAGAAATAAAACTATTTACATGGGAAAGCTCCCAACAAGCAAAAGAAGAACAAGAAATCTTTTGGGGTTTTCTTTTTAATTACTACTACAAGCATAGAAATTAAAGCTAGCTAAAAGCTACAACTATTTTTTTTGGTTTTTCTTAAGGTTTATCAAACACACAAGAAGAAAGCATAAAAAGGAAATAAACTAGTATGGATGATACAATGAAAAAGTATGAGCACCGACAACTAGCAATGAGTGTGTGAACATGAATGTAATGTCGGTGAGAAATAGGTACTCCCCCAAGCTTAGGCTTTTGGCCTAAGTTGGTCTATGGCCACGGCTAGCCTGGCGGATATCCAAAGTAATAGTTGGGGTCGTACTGCGAAGAAGCCTCGGATTGCCACTGGTTGGCAATCACCTCCGGGTCCCACTGATAATCAAACTGTCGTGGGGGATCAAATTGTGATTCCGGCTCTGGCTCTATAGTTGCTGTAGGGTTCCGGTAGGCATGAATGGCCTCCAACAGAACAAGGTACTTGCCTATAGATAAATCAAACAAGGAAGGAGCAGGCAAGGTAATAATCTCAGGTTGATTTTTACCAAATATTAATTTTTACTTAAGCGCCTTTTCCCTATTTTTAACAATAAAATCATGTGCTACCATACTCTTATAATCTAAATAAACTGGTGGCAGCAATTTTTCTTCCTTTTCATAATGCCTAATAGGTATGTTAAAATGTGCAGCTAGGCGCGAGGCGAATATGTCTCCAAAGACGGGGCCCTTAGTACGGTTAAGATTTAACCGCTTTGCAATAATAGCACCAATGCTGAATGTATCATCATGAAATAAGGCATGGCACAAAATAACAATATCAGGGGCACTCAGGTTTCCAAAGTTTCCGCGCCCAATTAAGCATCTACTAGCAAATATAGCAAAGTAAGGTAGAACAGGAAAGTGTATGCTAATAATTCGTGCGTCGGAAACCTTCCTCGTTTCCCCTACCGTAATGGTATCAATAAACTCATCCACATCATCACGATGTGGTTCCTCTATGATGCTCTCAAAAGGGATCAAACAAACCCGACAAAAATCACGAAGTGACATCTCCTTATGGTCATCATATAAATAAGATTCCACCGTAGGTGGTGAGCTCCTAGCATGGAAATGAAAGTTTTGTACAAAGATATTGGTGAGTAAGAGGTACTGTTCGCGTTGTTCATGGAGGAAGGCGGTGAGGCCTGCATTCTCAGCCAATTCATAGAAATCATCATAAATCCCGGATGCTCTCAAGAAATCATCACAAGGCCATTCACACGGCCGGACCTCCGCGGTGCTAGGGAGATTATACTTGTGTCTCTTATCCTCCTCACTTTGCTTATCCTTTGAGTACGGCTCGATGAGCCCCTCAAAAATCTCTTCATTATTTTCTGAAAAAATCTGAAATTTTTAGTAACTTCAAATAAAAGTAAACCAAACTCAACAAAATTGATAGCAACTACTCCTACAAATGCCTAGAGCCTATATCATGCAATAGAACTACTTGGAACCATATAAATTTGACATGCAAGCTCAAGAACATGGTCACCTAGGCAGCACAAATTTTCAATGAATAAAGCACTAGAACAAAAACTAAATGGACCAATGGAGGATTCAAATACCAAGGAACAATCCCCCAAAGCAGTTTTGTGAGAGGTGCTTTGAGCAAGTAGATCGAAAATCACAGCGAAATGAGCTAGAACTCGTGCTTGAGCTGGATGGTGATTTTTTTGGGAGGAAGAAGAAGCGTGTGGGTGCAGGAATAAGTGGAGGGGAGCCACCATGGGCCCACGAGGCAGGGGGCGCGCCTAGGGGGGTGGGCGCGCCGTGGACCCTCGTGGCCAGGTGCTTGCTCCCCTGCTGTGTTCTCAGTGCCAGATATTCTCAAATATTCCAGAAAAAAAAATTTTAAATTTTAGGGCATTTGGAGAACTTTTATTTTCGGGGAATTTTTATATTGCACGAATAATTTAGAAAACAAACAAAAATTACTATTTTTTCTTTATTTAATATAAATAACAGAAAGTAAAAAGAGAGTAGAGAGAGTTGTGTTTTCTAAATTCCTCCATCTCATGCTCATCAAAAGGAATCCACTAACAAGGTTGATCAGGTCTTGTTAACAAACTCATTCCGAATAACATGGAACCGGAGAATTTTCGAATAACACTAGGTTACCTCAACGGGGATATGCACATCCCCAACAACAAGAATATCATATTTCTTCTTGACAGTAGGAAGAGGAAATTCAAAACCTCCAAAAATAATCGATGGAATTTTTCCAATAGAATTGATACTGTGGACTTGAGGTTGTTTCCTCGAAAAGTGTATCGTATGCTCATTACCATTAACATGAAAAGTGACATTGCCCTTGTTGCAATCAATAACAGCCCCTGCAGTATTCAAAAAGGGTCTTCCAAGAATAATAGACATACTATCATCCTCGGGAATATCAAGAATAACAAAGTCCGTTAAAATAGTAACGTTTGCAACCACAACAGGCACATCCTCACAAATACCGAGAGGTATAGTAGTTGATTTATCAGCCATTTGCAAAGATATTTCAGTAGGTGTCAACTTATTCAAATCAAGTCTACGATATAAAGAGAGAGGCATAACACTAACACCGGCTCCAAGATCACATAAAGCAGTTTTAACATAGTTTCTTTTAATGGAGCATGGTATAGTTGGTACTCCGGGATCTCCTAGTTTCTTAGGTATTCCACCTTTAAAAGTATAATTAGCAAGCATGGTGGAAATTTCAGCTGTTGGTATCTTTCTCTTATTAGTAACAATATCTTTCATGTACTTAGCATAAGGATTCATTTTAAGAATATCAGTCAAACGCATATGCAAAAAGATAGGTCTAATCATTTCAGAAAAGTGCTCAAAATCCTCATCATCCTTTTTCTTGGATGGCTTAGGAGGAAAAGGCATGGGTTTCTGAACCCAAGGCTCTATTTCCTTACTGTGTTTTCTAGCAACAAAGTCTTTCTTATCATAACGTTGATTCTTTGATTTTGGGTTATCAAGATCAACAAAAGGTTCAATTTCTATATCATTATCATTACTAGGTTGAGCATCAACATGAACATCATCGTTACCATTATCACTAGTTTCATGTTCATTACCAGATTGTGTTTCAGCATCAGAAATAGAGATATCATTGGGATTCTCAGTTGTGTCAATAACGGGTTCACTAGAAGCATGCAAAGTTCTATCATTTTTCTTTTTCTTCCTTTTAGAAGGACTAGGTGCATCTATATTATTTCTCTAAGAATCTTGCTCAATTCTCTTAGGGTGGCTTTCAGGATACAAAGGTTCCTGAGTCATTTTACCACCTCTAGTCATAACTCTAACAACATTATCATTTTTCCTACTATTTAATTCACTGAGCAAATCATTCTGAGCTTTAAGTACTTGTTCTACTTGAGTGGTAACCATAGAAGCATGTTTACTAATGAGTTTAAGTTAACCTTTAACTCTAGATATAAAATCACCCAAGTGTTCAATCATATAAGCATTTTGTTTCAATTGTCTGCCAAAATAAGCATTGAAGTCTTCTTGCTTAACCATAAAGTTATCAAACTCATCCAAACATTGGCTAGCAAACTTAGTACGAGGGATTTCATCTTTATCATATCTATAGAGAGAATTTACCTTTAGTACCTGTGTTGGGTTATCAAGACCATGTGTTTCTTCAATAGGCGGTAAATTAAGACCATGTATTTCTTCAATAGGAGGTAAATTCTTAACATCTTCATCTTTAATACCCTTTTCTTTAATAGATTTCTTTGCCTCTTGCATATCCTCAGGACTGAGAAATAGAACACCTCTTTTCTTCGGAGTTGGTTTAGGAATAGCCTCAGAAGTTGGCTCAGGAGCGGGCTCAGGAAGTGTCCAATTATTGTCATTTTTCAATATATTATTCAATAGAATTTCAGCTTCATCCAGTGTTCTTTCCCTGAAAACAGAACCAACACAACTATCAAGGTAATCTTTCGAAGTATCGGTTAGTCTATTATAAAAGATATCAAGTATTTCATTTTTCCTAAGAGGGTGATAAGCAAAGCATTAAGCAATTGGAGAAGCCTCCCCCAAGTTTGTGGGAGACTCTCTTCTTCAATTTGCACAAAATTATATATACCCCTTAAGGCAGCTTGTTTCTTATGAGCAGGGAAATATTTAGCAGAGAAGTAATAAATCATATCCTAGGGACTACACACATAACCAGGATCAAGAGAATTAAACCATATCTTAGCATCACCCTTTAATGAGAACGGAAATATTTGAAGGATATAAAAGTAGCGAGTTCTGTCATCATTAGTGAACAGGGTGGCTATACCATTTAATTTAGTAAGATGTGCCACAACAGTTTCAGATTCATAACCATAAAAAGGATCAGATTCAACCAAAGTAATTATATCAGGATCAATAGAGAATTCATAATCCTTATCAGTAACAAAGATAGGTGAAGTAGCATAAGCAGGATCATATTTCATTCTAGCATTCAGAGTTTTTTGTTTAAGCTTAGCTAATAATTTCTTAAGATCACTTTTATCATAGCAAGCAAGAAAGTCTCTCTTAGTTTCTTCAGCCATAACATAGCCCTCAGGCACAATAGGCAATTCATATTTATTTGGAGAGCCTTCATCATCACTTTCGTTAATATTATCAGTTCCAATAATTTCATTCTCTCTAGCCCTAGCAAGTTGTTCATAAAGAAATTCACCAAGTGGCACAGTAGTATCAAGCATAGAAGTAGTTTCATCATAAGTATCATGCATAGCAGAAGTGGCATCATCAATAATATGCGACATATCAGAATTAATAGCAGAAGCAGGTTTAGGTGTTGCAAGCTTACTCAAAACAGAAGGTGAATCAAGTGCAGAGCTTGATGGCAGTTGCTTACCTCCCCTCGTAGTTGAGGGATAAATTTTTGTGTTCGCGTCTTTCAAGTTCTTCATAGTGACCAGCAGATATAAATCCCAAGTGACTCAAAGAATAGAGCTATGCTCCCTGGCAATGGCGCCAGAAAATAGTCTTGATGACCCCCAAGTATAGGGGATCGCAACAGTTTTCGAGGGTAGATTATTCAACCCAAATTTATTAATTCGACACAAGGGGAGCCAAAGAATATTCTCAAGTATTAGCAGTTGAGTTCTCAATTCAACCACACCTGGAAACTTAATATCTGCAGCAAAGTATTTAGTAGCAAAGTAATATGATAATAGTGGTAACGGTAGCAAAAGGTAACGGTAACAAAAGTAATATTGTTTGTGTTTTGTAGTGATGATAAAAATAGCAACGGAAAAGTAAATAAGCGAAGAACAATATATGGAAAGCTCGTAGGCAATGGATCGGTGATAGAGAATTATGCCGGATGTGATCGATCATGTAACACTCATAACCGAGGGTGACACAGAACTAGCTCCAATTCATCAACGTAATATAGTACCAGACCAAAGCATTAACACATAGTGAATACATGAACTCCTCAAACTATGGTCATCACCGGGAGTGGTCCCGATTATTGTCACTTTGGGGTTGCCGGATCATAACACATAATAGGTGACTATAGACTTGCAAGATAGGATCAAGAACTCACATATATTCATGAAAACATAATAGGTTCAGATCTGAAATCATGGCACTCGGGCCCTAGTGACAAGCATTAAGCATAGCAAAGTCATAGCAACATCAATCTCAGAACATACTGGATACTAGGGATCAAACCCTAACAAAACTAACTCGATTAAATGATAAATCTCATGCAACCCATCACCGTCCAGCAAGCCTACGATGGAATTACTCACGCACGGCGGTGAGCATCATGAAATTGGTGATGGAGGATGGTTGATGATGACGATGGCGATGGATTCCCCTCTCCGGAGCCCCGAACGGACTCCGGATCAGCCCTCCCGAGAGAGTTTAGGGCTTGGCGGCGGCTCCGTATCATAAAACGTGATGAATCCTTCTTCTTTATTTTTTTTCTCCCCGAACACGAATATATGGAGTTGGAGTTGAGGTCAATTGAGCTCCAGGGGGCCCACGTGGTAGGGGGGGCGCCCCCACCGTCGTGGCTAGGGTGTGGGCCCCCTGGCCTTGATTCTTTGCCAGTAGTTTTTATTATTTCCAAAAATAATCTCCATGGAGTTTCAGGTCATTCTGAGAACTTTTGTTTCTACACATAAATAACACCATGGCAATTCTGCTGAAAACTGTGTCAGTCCAGGTTAGTTCCATTCAAATCATGCAAGTTGGAGTCCAAAATAAGGGCAAAAGTGTTTGGAAAAGTAGATATGATGGAGACATATCAAACACCGAAACCGTAATGGGGAATCTAGAGCAAGAGAAAGGGAAAACTTACGGTTGCTGATGGAGCAGTGAAGGCATGCCGCGTTTCTCTGGTACGTTCAGGTTGATGCATCGGCCGTGTCGGGGGTGCTAATCCCACGGACACCTATGGGACCACGGCGGACCGGGCCCCTTTTTGGTTCGGCAGGGGGGCGGAGAGAGCACGAAGAGCAGATCGAGGCGAAGCGCACGAGCGACACGATAAGTTTACCCAGGTTCGGGCTGCATGGATGCGTAAAACCCTACTCCTGCTTTGATTTCTATTGTGTTCTTGCTCGGGAGCGCTGATTGCTACAGTACGCACCAGCAGCTAGCGAGACCGAGCGTGAGAATGATCGTCCCCCCTCTCTACGTTGCTCATGGGCCTCCTTTTATATGTTAAAGGGGTCACCGACAGGTGGCAACATAGATGAGGGTAAAAATGGAAAAGACGTGGCTGTTGGCACCACCGCCTACTACAGTTGTATCATACCTAACCCTGACGGCAGGGGACAAAGGCATTAAATGCATGTCTACGTCGCCTACACGGTGCAGAAAGGGACCGCCAGGGACGCCAACGCTTGCCACGATGGCGATCTTGTCAGCGCCGCTTGCCACCGTGTACCTCTGGCTGCACAGCCTTCCGCCACGTACGCCTGGAAGGGTCCCAGAGCGACACATTGGTGGATGTGTTGGAGCGCAGGTACAGAGTGGGGGCTTGCCGTGGCAAGTGCCTTGCCGCGTTTGTTGTCTTGTCGCGTCTCGGAGTTTGTCGCTCACCGGGCCTTGGTTGGCCTTCCCGGCAAGCCCCTCTGGCCGGAGTCTTGTCTCCTTCCCGGCAAGCTCTTCTTGCCGGGGCCTTGGATACTTTGTTCTTGAATGGCTCCAAAGGAACCACGGAGGATCTTGGCGGTCGCCTGGCAAGCCTTGCCGCGGGACGCTGCGACTGCCCGTGCACAAGTTCGGGATACTAAGGTACCCCTACTTTAGTACACCGACAGGAGCCCCCGGGCCTGGGCCATACACGATGCCGACCGCTATTGGGCCAGGCCCAAAACAGGGCACGGGCACGTGCGGCCTAGGTTACGCCGTATCTCACTCCGCATCCACCGCGCCCTCCCCGCACGGCACGCGTCGAACGCGGCGTCGTGGGAGAGATCGTGGGCGGTTTCTTTATTAGGAAAGGCGGAACGTCCGCCCACTCCCCCTTTATAAACAAGGAGAAGCAGGGGTAGTGCGCCCACTCGCCCCCTTTCCACTCCAATCTCAGAAGCCTCCTCCCCGCCTCTGTCTTCTCAAAGCAGCAAGAGAGCAGCGCCCTGCCCCCCCCCCCCATTGCCACCAGCACCACCAACGCCGTCGACCTCCTCCACCACCTCCGCCATGGCTCTGAAAGCCGACAAGGGAAAGGCCGTGAAGTCGACCGAGGCGCAGCGACTCGCGGCGCTGCGGAAGGAGCGGGCCATCTTCCCCCCCCCCCCCCCAAGCTTGCCGCGAAGGAGTTGAGGGAGTACTACTACCTCTTCTGGTCGACGGAGACGCGAGCACATCCGAGCACCAAGGTACTTCCGGCCACTGCTCACAAAATGGCTCCGCAAGGATATCCCTTCTTTGCCGTGTTCATCTACTGCGGGCTCTGCCCGCCTTTCTCTGAATTCTTTTGCAACATCATGAACACCTATGGCCTCTGCCTCCTTGACTTTACCCCCAACGCCGTTCTGACCATGGCAGTTTTCGCACACCTTTGCGAAAACTTTGTCGGAGTCCACCAAAATGTAGCTCTTTTCCGCCATTTCTTCATGCCCCGAGTAGAGAGAGGAGAGCCTCTATCTGGCGGAATCACCTGGATCTCAAGGGCCGGCAAGAAAGACTCGTATCTGGAGGGCGAGTTCCGCAGCAAGTGGGAGGAGTGGAGAGCGGACTGGTGTTGGATTGTTGAGGAGAACCCGCAGCCATTCACCGCCCGGTGCCAAGTAGCAGCAGCACGCGGCAGCTACTGGAGCGACGTGGCCCCAGAAGACAGCAGGCTGAGGATTGCCGTCACCAGGATCCAACGCCTCAGGCTTGCCGGACTCATAGTAGGCGCCGTTGGTGCAAATTTCCTTCGCCGCCGCATCGCTCCTCTGCAGGAACGGAGGAGGCCCGCCTGGGAGTTTAAGAACGCGGTAGATATCATGAGGCTGCGCCCGGGGCTCAACTACAACTTCACTGTCTTGGAGCTCAACGCAATGCTGCAGGAGCTCTTCAAGTACGATCCTGATCACCCAGAAGTCTTTAGGTTGCCGCAGGGCATCGTCCCGCTGTGCAACAATTCTGCGCTTGACCGCATCCGGGCAATGATGCCGGTGTGCGACTCGCACGGACTTGTGGCAACTTGGCAAGAGCCTGCAGACGAGGTCGTGCAGGAATTCTTCGACAACTTGGTAGAAGTGTCGATCCGCCTCGACGAGAAGGATGGCCTCACTCGCGACACTACTGATGCGGAGTTGAAGCGCATCGCCTCCAGGCTGGAAGAGGCAGCGGCAGCCGCAGCGGCAGGCGAGTTCGGATTCACCATGGAGGAAGCAGAGGTAGCAGAGGCGGCAAACAGTGCCGAGCGAGAGGAGCTTGCCGGCAAGAAGGAGCTCGCCAGCAAGAAGGACGTTGCCGGGCAAGGTGAGACTGCCGGCAAGAAAGAGCTTGCTGGGCGTGACGCCGAGCCGAGCGAGCCCGCCGAGGATACGAGCGGCTCATTGGAGATCGACTCCTCCTCTTCCTCATCTTCAGATAGCTCGCCGCAAGCAGAGCCTCCATCTCCACCAAGAAGACGTCTTCGCAAGGCCGGGGATGTGGCGAGGCGGCAGGCGAGTCGACAGTCGCCGCGCCGCGCGACACGCTCTACCGCAGCAAGCACTGTTGCCGCGGGAGCGCCTCACGCTGCCGCTGCAACTGGAGCAGGGTCTTCCCGGACCACTGCTTCTGTTCCCGCCAAGCAGCCAAGGGATCCTACTCCTCCACCTTCCCGCGCCAGACGCGAGCCAACTTTGACTTCTCCGCGTTCAGCTCCGACGAGGAAGAAGAATAAGAGTAAGTTTTTCTTGTTGTATTTGTAGTTCTTCAATCCTTGCTGTTTTTGTCTTGCATCTCACTTGCTTCTCTCTGAACTTCTTCCTTTTCAGGACTCTGGCCCAGAGGGCAGCAAAGAGAGCCAAGGCCCCGGTGATTGTCATTGAGGACGAACCCACCGCGTCAGCAGGGGACGTTCCCGAGACAATCTTGCCGGACCCGACGACTGTTCTCCAGGGCAGCCCCCAGCGTAAGTATCTTGTTTGCTTCCCGCTGTTGGGCGCACATGGAGATTTTTGCTTTGCTGATATATGTTTGTTGACTTGTGCAGGAGTAGAGCAGCCCCATCAGGAGAGCCCAGAGGCCGCCCCCGAAGCGCCAAGGAAGAGTCCTCCGGCAAGGGAGAGGTCCCCAGCAAGGGAGAGCCCTCCGGCAAGGGAGGAGCCCCCGTCAAGGGACGGTTCTCCGGCAAGGGATAGCACCAGCGGCCCCCCGGCGGCGGAGACCACGACCGCTGAGCCTGGCACTGGTAAGCCTCTTGCTTCAAAACTTCCCTTGGGTTCTTCTTCTTGTTGATCTTCTTTTTTGGATATTTGCTTGAATCTTCTCCCCTTTCCGGCTGTCAGATCCATCTGCTGCAGAGCCGATGGAGACCGAAGTTGCCGCCGACGACGCCGTTGCCGCCGAGGAAGCAGCTGGCGCCGATGAGCCCGCCCTCGAAGAGGCCGCCAGGGCTGCCGCCGCAGAAGCAGGCGGGGAGTCTGGCGATCGTACTGATGACCCGGAGGCCGCAGGAGCGCCAGGCGCTGCACCGACCGCCGACCCCTCCGCTGCTGCCACCGCGCCAGGCTCCGAAGATCCCTAGCCTGGCGTCTACTTGATGGCCGGCGACGACATGTTCATCAACCTCCCCTGGGCGTCAAGCTCCAGGGCGCCGGTCGAGAGAGAGGTCTTTGATGGAGAAGTGCTTGCTTCCGCCGGGCTGGCGCTGGTCGACGCGCCAAGCAGCAGCAGCGGCGAGCCTGAGGAGGAGCGGCTGCTGCGGAAGCTTGTTTCACTCTACCGCGCCCGGCAAGCCAAGCTGGAGTCCCGCGAGGCGCTTGTCGCGAAGGCGGGAGAGGATATCTAGAAGCGCGTGGAGGAGCTCCAGGGCGCCAATCAGGAAGCTCTCCAATCCTTGGCAGTGGAGCGGGCGCGGCTTGCCGAGGAGCGGGAGGCCTTCCTTCTCGAGAGGGCCGAAGCCGAAGAGCAGCAGCGGCTTGCCGCTGAGAAGTTGGCGGTGCAAGAAGGCGAGCTGGTGCAGCGGAAGGTCCACCTCGACAGCCACGAGGAGGAGCTTGCCGCGCGCGAGCGAACAGTTGGCGGAGCCCTCAAACAAGCAGAAGACGCTGCCGCAGCTGCCGAGGCCGCCAAGAAGGAGCTGGAGGCGAAAGTGGTGCAGCTGGAGGCGGATCTCAAGGCGGGCGGCGACGAGCTTGCCGCGCTCAAGCTTGAGCGCGAGAAGGACGCCGTCAGCTACTCGGAGCTGCAGACCTGCCTCGCCGAGAAGGGCCAAGAGCTTGACGCCACCAAGGACTCCAATGCAGACCTTGAGTTGAAGCTGATCGCTTTGACCAAGACGCTGGACAGCGCCAAGGAGCAGGAGACGGCCCTGAAGGAGGAAGTCAAGGCCGGCAAGGCACTGCTGGCGAGCGCCACTACCGCCCAGAGCACCTTCCAGGAGAATGTGGAGCACTGGACGGAAGAGCTCGTGGATGTTGCCGCCGACATCGACAAGGAGCTGGCGCAGCTGGGAATGGAGGATCTCGGGTACTCCTCCGACGAGAACCTCCAACCCAGCGCCAAGGTCACTTCATTCTTCAAGGGTGTGGCGACGGCACTCCGGCGACTCCGGGAAGGGATCCCGAAGCAGCTTGCCGACGAGTCACGCAAGATCTGCACAGGAGCTCTTCAGAAGGTGCTGATGAAGGTGGCTTTCCGCAATCCGGGCCTCAACCTCACCAACGTCCTCAGGTCCTTGCCGCCAGATGCTGATCTGGAGGCGCTCAAGACCCTTGTCGCACCCATTGTGGACAGGGTCAGCGGGATCAAGAGGGTCGAGGGCGACCGCGTAGACTAGGCCGCCCATTTCCTTCTCTCCTTGTCGCTGCTAGTCATGTCATGAGAACAATTTATTCGGGCCGCGACAAGCTATTCTGTAATATAACTTTATCCTGTGCAATGATTGCAATGTTATTTCCTTTACTTGATTCCTTCCTTTGTATGTTTTTACCCTACGCTTTTTAGGGAACTTGCCGGCGCAGGCACCTTTGCCGCGAGCGCTGAGTGCGGAACGTCAGCAGCCTGCTGGCGGTGCCGCAGCCGACAAGAAACCTTGTCGCAGCTAGTCGCAGCTCACTTAAGTCATTGAGCGGACTCGAAACAACAGTAAGGGCGCAACTAGCTACGAGTTGGTTCCTCCGCGCATAGGTTTTCCATACAAAGTACAGTCGTTCAAGGAAGATAACTTAAAAATTAAAAAATATCTAATTCCTCAAACTTTGGCAACTTATCTTTTCTGTTGCTTGCTTCCCGGCAAGGCGAAACCTTCTTGAATGACGCCTGGTCCATATTATTATCTCCGCCCTTCCACCCGGCAAACTTGTGGGCGAGGGACCCTTCCTTTCCTTGAGAGAAAAGAGAGAGGAGAAAATAAAGTTATGGAGCCTTGTGGCTCGTTGTTGCTTGCCGGTGGTAAGTGCTGCACAAAATGTCAGATAATATATGCAAATAATAAAAAAGCATGAAATCGACAAAGTGTGCAGAGCACATGATCTTTATGCACGGGGTTTGCGCCCGGCTTTGTACAAAGGATTACATGCAACAGCGGCAAGACTTGTACAGAAGGTGGCAGCCTGAAGACGGTCTTCCTCAAGGAGCAGCGCGTCGTCTTGTTGCAGCCGCTCTTGCTCAAGCTCATCGTAAGCGAGCACTCGAGGCGACCCATATACGAGTTCCGTGGGGACAACTGCCTCTGCTCCATAGACTAGAGCGAAAGGTGTCTGGCCAGTGGCTCGATTTGGCGTCGTCCTGATCGACCAAAGAACCACCGGTAGCTCCTTGATCCAGTTTCTTCCGCACTTGTGCAGCCTGTTGAAAGTTCTAGTCTTGAGCCCGCGCAGCACTTCAGCATTTGCCCTCTCCGCTTGATCGTTGCTTCTCGGGTGAGCAACAGAAGTGAAGCAGACCTTGGCGCCAAGATCTTGGACATACTGCATGAAGGTGCGGCTCGTAAATTGTGTACCGTTGTCGGTAATTATCCTGTTAGGGATCCCGAAACGGCAAACAATCAACCTGAAGAACTTGACTGCTGACTATGCTGTCACCTTCCTCACTGGTTCCACTTCCGGCCACTTTGTGAACTTGTCGATTGCAACGTACAAGTACTCAAAGCCCACGACTGCTCGGGGAAAGGGGCCGAGGATGTCGAGCCCCCAGACCGAAAATGGCTAGGATAAAGGGATCGTCTGGAGAGCTTGAGCTGGCTGATGTATCTGCTTTGAATGGAACTGGCCCGCTTCATACTTGGTTACTTGTGCAGTTGCATCCTGGAGGGCTGTCGGCCAGAAGAAGCCTTGCCGGAATGCTTTGCCGACAAGTGCTCTTGCGCCAATGTGGTGACCACATATGCCTCCATGTATCTCTGCCAACAGCTTTTGTCCATCTTCTCGGGGAATACACTTCAATTTCACACCGCTGAGTCTTCTTCTGCACAGTGTGTTATCGACAAACTAGTACATACTAGACTGCCGGGCTACTCTTTCCGCTTCTTCTTGCTCTTCGGGAAGTTCTCCTGTCTGAAGGAAACGGACAATCTGTTGTGCCCATGCTGGAGCTTGTGGCTCGACAACAAGGAATAAAGGCATATCTGCTGCTGCGGGAATGTCTGCTTCTATGGCAAGGGCCCGCGACTCTGCCGGAGCTTGACGTTCCCCGGCAAGCTTGCCGGAGTAAAACTTGTCGGGAGCGTCTGCTTCAACGGAACAAACCCTAGGGCTGCCGGAGCAGACTGCTCCTCAGCACTCTTGGTGTTGATCTTGGGGACCTTCTTGGCGGCGGCTTCGGGAAGCTCTGCCGGAAAATAGTCACCAGAAATCAACTTCCTCTTTTTGCTCTGTCCAGTTGACGGCGTTACGGACGGTTGAGTCAGCTTGAGCACAAAGATCCCTGGTTCCACAGGTAACTTAAGTGCGGTGCACTTTGACAGGCCATCGGCAATGTCATTCTGAGCTCTTGGAACATGCTCCATTTGAAGGCCGTCAAAAGTGCTCTTCTAGCTTTCTCACTTCGTCAACGTAGGCCTCCATCAACGGACTGTGATAACTCTTGTTCACTTGGCGGACGACAAGCTGCTAGTCACCCCTGACAATGAGCTTCTTGATCCTAAGGTCTGCCGCGATCCTGAGACCGGCAAGCAAGCCTTCATACTCTGCAGTATTGTTCGTCACTTTCTCTTTGGGAAAGTGCATCTGGACTACATACTTGAGGTGCTCTCCGGTGGGTGCGACAAGCAGCACGCCAGCACCGGTGCCTTGCAGCGAGAAGGCACCGTCAAAGTACATGAGCCACACTTTGCTTGTTTCCTTGACGGGGATGCTCATCTCTGGAATTTCTTCATCTGGTGTTGGCGTCCACTCTGCTATGAATTCTGCCAATGCTCTGCTTTGGATAGTTGAAGTACTCTCAAATTTGAGGCCAAAGCTTGACAGTTCTAGTGCCCACTCGACAATCCTGCCTGTTGCCTCTGGATTCTGCAGTATCCTCTTCAGCGGAAAGCGAGTGACAACTATGATCTCATGTGCTTGGAAGTAATGGCGCAGCTTTCTCGAGGCCATGAGAAGGCTGAAAAGCAATTTCTGCACACCAGAGTACCTTGACCTAACCCCCTGCAGAAGGGAACTGACAAATTAAACTGGGCGCTGCACCATTCTCTTCATGCTCTCTCCGCCCCCCTGCGCAGATCCATCTTTGTCGGGACCAGAGCTTGTCGGGGAAGCCCCCTGCTTGTCACTGGATGCGCTCGCCGTGGTCGCTGGCTCATCATCCGCCTCCCTCTCCGCCACTAACGCAGCACTAACCACTTGATTAGTTGCCGCTATATACAGCAGCAACTTCTCTTGTGGTTTAGGTGCGACAAGTGTTGGAGTGGAGGACAGGTATCTCTTCAAGTCCTACAGCGCAGCCTCCGCTTCCGGAGTCCATTTCATTGGACCTGCCATTTTCAAAATTTTGAAAAACGGCAGGGCGCGCTCAGCAGACCGAAAGATAAACCTGCTGAGAGCAGCCACGCAACCGGCAAGTTTTCGTACATCCTTGACGCGCTTCGGTGCTTCGATCTGCTCAATGGCCTTGATCTTGTTGGGATTGGCTTCAATTCCCCGCTGAGATACAAAGTACCCGAGAAGCTTGCCGGAGGGGACTCCAAACACACACTTCTCGGGGTTAAGCTTGAGGTTGATCTTGCGCAGATTTGCAAAGGTCTCGTCTAAATCTTGAACTAGAGTTGCCCTGTCCTTGCTCTTGACCACTATGTCATCCATGTAGGCTTCCACATTTCTGTGTATTTGCGGCTTCAGAGCGACATGGACTACTCTTGCAAATGTTGAACCAACATTCTTTAAACCGAAAGGCATCCGTATGAAACAGTACGTGCCACATGGAGTAATGAATGCAGTTTTCTCCTCATCCTCTTCTGCCATGAAGATTTGATGGTATCCTGAGTATGCGTCAAGAAATGAAAGCAAATCACATCCGGCCGTGGAGTCGACAATCTGGTCAATGCGTGGCAAGGGAAATGGGTCTTTGGAACAAGCTTTATTAACATCAGTAAAGTCAATACAAAGCCTCCATTTCCCGTTTGCCTTGCGCACGACTACAGGATTGGCCAACCACGTGGGATGGAGCACTCCTCTAACAAGGCCTGTTGCTTCCAATTTCTTGATTTCTTCTGCTATGAATTATTGGCGCTCCACTGCTTGCTTCCTGACCTTCTACTTGACGGGCCGCGCATGAGGACAAACGGCAAGATGGTGCTCAATTACTTTCCTGGGAACACCGGGGATGTCAGACGGTTGCCATGCAAACACGTCGACATTCGCCCTCAGGAAAGAAATGAGCGCGCTTTCCTATTTGGGGTCGAGAGTGGCACTGATGGTGAAAGTACCACCAGTGTCGTCCTCCTTGGCGGATATTTTCTTGGTCTGTGGCGGAGCTGCCATTGCCTTCTTACACTTGCCGGTGGAGCTCCATGGTGCGTCCTCGACGGTAGCGCAGCACTCCGAAGAGGTGCGCTTGCCGGAGTGGGCATCAGAGCTCTTGCCGGACTTGGTCTTCTTCTTCCCCCGGGGAGCTTCAGCGGCAAGTGTCTTGCGATCTGTTGCGGCTGCTGCTTCCCGGTAGATCTTGTCGGCGCAGATAAGGGCATCCTTCTAGTCGCCAGGGACAAAGATGACGCTTATCGGGCCTGGCATCTTGAGCATGTTGTATGCATAGTGAGAGGCTGCCATGAACTTGGCGAGCGCTGGACGGCCAAGTATCCCATTGTAAGGCAATGGAAAATCGGCAACGTCAAAAGTGACCCTCTTAGTTCTGAAGTTCAGCTCGCTGCCAAATGTTACCGGTAACGTGACCTTCCCTTTCGGCTTGCTCCTTCCCGGGTTAATTCCTTGGAATGTGCCGGTCTCTTCGAGCTCGCTGTCAGGGATCTGGAGTTTCTGGAGCACAGCGGAGGAGATCAGATTCAAGCCGGCCCCGCCGTCAACTAGCATCTTAGTGACCTTGAGGTTGCGGATTGTTGGTGAAACCAACAACGGCAAGCACCCGACCGCAGTTGTGCGATCAGGGTGGTCCTCAATGTCAAAGATGATAGGCGTGCTGGACCATTTCAGAAGTTTGCGCGATTCGACAGGTGGTTCTGCCACATTGACTTCCCGCGCCCACTGTTTGAGTTGGCGGTGGGAAGTATGCAGAGAAGCACCGCCGTCAACGCACAAGACTTCTGTGGCTTTCTAGAACTCCTGCTCACTGGTCTCGACATCATACATGTCTTCATCGTCGTCTTCGTCTTCATCCTTGTCGCGGCCGCGGGGAGGTCTGTCTCCTTGCCGCTGCTTGGCCTTGCCGCGGTGTCCTCCCCAGCCAGCGCGCTTCTTGCCGGCTTCCCCACCGCCTCCTTGGGCCCTCTCCTTGTCGCGCCGCTCGTACTCAGCTTTCTGTTGCTGGACAAGCTGCTCGACCTTCTTGCAGCTCTGGAGGTCATGGCCCTTGGTGCGATGGATCTTGCAGTATTGCTTGTCGGAGCCGTCCTGCTTGTCGGCGGCCGCCACAGCCTGACAGTTGGTGCATGCGGCAATCTCCTTGCCGGAGCTACCAACTTTGGCTTTCTTGGCGCAACCGTCATTGCCGGACTGCTCAACGACTAGCACCTCTTTGCCTTTCTTCTTCCTGTTATTGCGCCGCCGGTTTTTCTTTGCCGGGGCAGCATCTTCGTTGTCAGATCCTCCTGCTCCAGCATTCTCTCCGGGGAGTTTCCTCCCTTCTTCAGCGCGTGCACACTTGTCGGCCAGGGCATATAGCTCACTGACGTCTCTGATCCTAGTCATCGCCATCTCCACCCGCATCCTGCGGTTACGCACGTTCTGATGGAACGCGCTGATGACCGCGGCAGGGTGGATATCTGGGATGTTGCGCTGTACACGGCTGAATCTCTGAATGTACTTGCGCAGGGGCTCTCCTTCCTTCTGGGCCAGCAGATGAAGGTCACTCTCTTGGCCATGAGGTTTGTGGCCGCCTGTAAAGGCGCCGACAAACTGATGGCATAGGTCTGCCCAAGAGGATATGGAGTTGTCCGGCAAGTGCATGAGCCAGGACCTGACTTCGGGCTTGAGCACCAGCGGGAAGTAGTTGGCAAGGACCTTGTCGTCTCGCCCCCCGGCAGCTTGCACCGCGATGGTGTAGATGCTGAGGAACTCCGACGGGTGCGACTTGCCGTCGTACTTCTCTGGTACGTCTGGCTTGAAGTTCTTCTGGCTGGGCCACTGGACTTGCCGCAGCTCACGGGTAAACGCAGGGCAACCTACCGCGTACGGCAAGTCGCCTGGTTCCCCTGGCGCATGCATGTGGACAGAGGGCCCAGCGCGCAGGTCTGATCGACGTCGCGCTTCTCTTCGGCGCTCGATGCGGGTACGAGCGTCTTCTTGCTGTCGTTCGTAAAGAACTTAGCGTTGATCGCGACGAGCTCGTGGATCAGATGACGCGGTGGAGACGCTGTCATGGTGGATCTGGTGAGTTGGCGATCTTGGTCTTCGAGGCGGAGAGTGCACAATGGTTGCACCCTCCCCGGTCTTGTCGCCACCGGCTCGCGCCTGACTGACTTGCTGCGGCTGCGATGTGCTCGGCTGCCGTGGGTTGTCGCCGTTGGCGAAGCCGATGAGACTCTGGATAGTGGCCCTCCAGTCGTCGATCTTGTCCAGCGCTGGATGGTAGTCTAGGAGCAGTTGAGCTCGCGCCAAAGCTTCTGCCGGAGTGGCGTGCGGCGGCGGCGAACGGTGCGAGGAACGGGATATGCTCGGACTTCTAACTACGTTAGAAGGAGCAGTATCTCGTCCAAGCGACCGTGCCACGCTTGCGCCAGCATGTTGGCGTGCATGCTGGTCTTGAGCACTCTGGGATCCACCAGCTTGATCTTGGCCCAGCAAACGTATGGTACCGTGAGTACCATGACGCTGCTGGTCCCGCGCCTCCTGGGATGGGTGCGGTGCGTGTACGGACGCCGAGGTCTTGGAGTGCGCTCGGTCGTTGTGGGAGCCGACTGCGCCGCCGATGTGCAGCGCGGTTTTGTCCTTGGACCTGGCAGCACCGTGTGCTCCCTCGTCGACGCCCGTTCTTCCGCCGGCGTCTACCCCACCAGCGTTTGCTCTGGCGATGGTGGGTTCGGCGCGGACGGAGCAGCCGCCTCTGAAGCCTTCTTCTTCGGCGGCATGTCGATGAAGACGATGAAGATTTGGCTCGTGCGAACGCTGGATCAGGTTCACACAACCTCGACGCACCCCTACCTGGCGCGCCAAAGATGTCGGGGGTGCTAATCCCACGGACACCTATGGGACCACGGCGGACCGGGCCCCTTTTTGGTTCGACAGGGGGGCGGAGAGAGCACGAAGAGCAGATCGAGGGGAAGCGCACGAGCGACACGATCAGTTTACCCAGGTTCGGGCCGCACGGATGCGTAAAACCCTACTCCTGCTTTGATTTGTATTGTGTTCTTGCTCGGGAGCGCTGATTGCTACAGTACGCACCAGCAGCTAGCGAGACCGAGCATGAGAATGATCGTCCCCCCTCTCTACGTTGCTCATGGGCCTCCTTTTATATGTTAAAGGGGTCACCGACAGGTGGCAACATAGATGAGGGTAAAAATGGAAAAGATGTGGCTGTTGGCACCACCGCCTACTACAGTTGTATCATACCTAACCCTGATGGCAGGGGACAAAGGCATTAAATGCCTGTCTACGTCGCCTAGACGGTGCAGAAAGGGACCGCCAGGGACGCCAATGCTTGCCACGATGGCGATCTTGTCAGCGCCGCTTGCCACCGTGTACCTCTGGCTGCACAGCCTTCTGCCACGTACGCCTGGAAGGGTCCCAGAGCGACACGTTGGTGGATGTGCTGGAGCGCAGGTACAGAGTGGGGGCTTGCCGCAGCAAGAGCCATGCCGCGTTTGTTGTCTTGTCGCGTCCGGGAGTTTGTCGCTCACCGGGCCTTGGTTGGCCTTCCCGGCAAGCTCCTCTTACCAGAGTCTTGTCTCCTTCCCGGCAAGCTCTTCTTGCCGGGGCCTTGGATACTTTGTTCTTGAATGGCTCCAAAGGAACCACGTAGGATCTTGGCGATCGCCCGGCAAGCCTTGCCGCGGGACGCTGCGACTGCCCGTGCACAAGTTCGGGATACTAAGGTACCCCTACTTTAGTACAACGATAGGCCGGATGAAGACGAGGGCGGAGCTCGACGACGACGGCTGCGCTTGAGGGTTAGGTCGGCGCGAGGAAGAAGAACCAAGGAGGCAAGAGGGGGTGAATGAAAAGGAGCCCCGGTCTTATTTATAAGGAGAAGGGATAGGTGAAAGGCGCGAAAATCAAGGAGCCCAAAAGTTGGATATATGACAGAGGTGTCGCCTCGATTGTCGGAGGCTCATTAATGAAGGTGAGATATATCAAATTTTTAATAAACAGGTGACGTCATGGCGGTTTATTACGAACCTGGAAGATGAAGTCATGGCGGTTTACAATATCTATGCGAAGGTGCAGAAGGAGGAATTTTTCTAAAGTGTTGAAGATTGACATGAACGAGTTCAAATCAATCTGGGGACTAATGTTGGGGATATTACTATTAAGTATAAACCGTCCATGAGGGGCCGGGTTATGCCCACAAGGAGTTAGTCATGTTTGAAGCCCATGAAGACAAGAGGTATGGCGCTTTACAGAGGAGATCTAACATGAAGGCCCAGGGCCCAAAGGCGGATTAGGGCCCGTAGATATAAACCGCCATATGATATGTAACTTATGTTGTAAGGCAAGGAAAGGTAGAAACCGAGCTGGGCACATTTATGAGCTGGCCTCGGGATTCTGTAAACCGCCGGTTGTTAATCTGTGTATATAAAGGGACGACCCGGCGATGGTTTAGGGACAACAAACAATAACTCGAGAGCCAGGCAAAGCGGATTCGCTCCCTGGTCATCGAAACCCTAGCAATTCCATCACAAATGGAGTAGGCTTTTACCTTCATTGTAAGGGGCCGAAGCAGTATAATTCCATGCGTCCCTTGTCTGCTTTAACCCCTTTAAGCTAACCCGTCGCGATGGCTCCACGACTAAGTCCTTTCACTAGGACATCTGCCGTGACAAAACCACGACAGTTCCGCTTCCAGTGACCAGTCCCTTTGCAGTAGAAGCACTCAGTCTCAGGCTTAGGTCCATACTTGGGTTTCTTCTCTTGAGCAGCAACTTGTTTGCCGTTCTTCTTGAAGTTCCCTTTATTTTTCCCTTTACCCCTTTTCTTGAAACTGGTGGTCTTGTTGACCATCAACACTTGATGCTCCTTCTTGATTTCTACCTCCACATCTTTTAGCATTGCGAAGAGCTCGGGAATCGTCTTATCCATCCCTTGCATATTATAGTTCATCATGAAGTTCTTGTAGCTTGGTGGCAGTGATTGAAGAACTCTGTCAATGACACTATCAACAGGAAGATTAACTCCCAGTTGAGTCAAGTGGTTATGGTACCCAGACATTTTGAGTATATGTTCACTGACAGAACTATTCTCCTCCATCTTGCAGCTATAGAACTTATTGGAGACTTCATATCTCTCAATCCGGGCATTTGCTTGAAATCTTAACTTCAACTCCTGGAACATCTCATATGCTCCATGACGTTCAAAATATCATTGAAGTCCCGGTTCTAAGCCGTAAAGCATGGCACACTAAACTATCGAGTAGTCATCAGCTTTGCTCTGCCAGACGTTCATAACATCTGGCGTTGCTCCTGCAGCGGGTTTGGCAGCTAGCGGTGCTTCCAGGATGTAATTCTTCTATGCAGCAATGAGGATAATCCCCAAGTTACGGACCCAGTCCGTGTAATTTCTACCATCATCTTTCAACTTTGCTTTCTCAAGGAATGCATTAAAATTTAACGGAACAACAACACGGGCCATCTATCTACAATAACATAGATAAGCAAAATACTATCGGGTACTAAGTTCATGATAAATTTAAAGTTCAATTAATCATATTTAAGAACTCCCACTTAGATAAACATCCGTCTGATCATCTAAGTGATCATGTGATCCATATCAACTAAACCATGACCTATCATCACATGAAATGGAGTAGTTTTCAGTGGTGAACATCACTATGTTGATCATATCTACTATATGATTCATGCTCGACCTTTCGGTCTCAATGTTCCGAGGCCATATCTGCATAAGATAGGCTCATCAAGTTTAACCCGAGTATTTCTGCATGTGCAAAACTGGCTTGCACCCATTGTATGTGAACGTAGAGCTTATCACACCCGATCATCACTTGGTGTCTTGGCACGACGAACTTTGGCAACGATGCATACTCAAGGAGAACACTTGTACTTTTAAATTTAGTGAGAGATCATATTATAATGCCACCGACAATCAAGCAGAATAAGATGCATAAAGGATAAACATCACATGCAATCAATATAAGTGATATGATATGGCCATCATCATCTTGTGCCTTTGATCTCTATCTCAAAAGCACCGTCATGATCACCATCATCACCGGCGTGACACCTTTGAAGGAAATATGCCCTAGAGGCAATAATAAAGTTATTATTTATTTCCTTATTTCATGATAAATGTTTATTATTCATGCTAGAATTGTATTAACCAGAAACATAATACATGTGTGAATACATAGACAAACAAAGTGTCACTAGTATGCCTCAACTTGACTAGCTCGTTAATCAAAGATGGTTATGTTTCCTAACCATGGACAAAGAGTTGTCATTCGATTAACGGGATCACATCATTAGTTGAATGATCTAATTGACATGACCCATTCCACTAGCTTAGCACCCGATCGTTTAGTATATTGCTATTGCTTTCTTCATGACTTATACATGTTCCTATGACTATGAGATTATGTAACTCCCGTGTGCCGGAGGAACACTTTGTGTGCTAACAAACGTCACAACGTAACTGGGTGATTATAAAGGAGCTCTACAGGTGTCTCCAAAGGTACATGTTGGGTTGGCGTATTTCGAGATTAGGATTTGTCACTCCAATTGTCGGAGAGGTATCTCTCGGCCCTCTCGGTAATGCACATCACTTAAGCCTTGCAAGCATTGCAGCTAATGAGTTAGTTGCGGGATGATGTATTACGGAACGAGTAAAGAGACTTGCCGGTAACGAGATTGAACTAGGTATTGGATACCGATGATCGAATCTCGGGCAAGTAACATACCGATGACAAAGGGAACAACGTATGTTGTTATGCGGTATGACCGATAAAGATCTTCGTAGAATATGTAGGAGCCAATATGGGCATCCAGGTCCCGCTATTGGTTATTGGCCGGAGATTTGTCTCAGTCATGTCTACATTGTTCTCGAACCGTAGGGTCCGCACGCTTAACGTTACGATGACAGTTATTATGAGTTTATGCATTTTGATGTACCGAAATTAGTTCGGAGTCCCGGATGTGATCACGGACATGATGAGGAGTCTCGAAATGGTCGAGACATAAAGATTGATATATTGGACGGCTATATTCGGACACCAGAAGTGTTTCGTGTGATTTCGGAGAAAACTGGAGAGCCGGAGGGTTACCGGAACCCTACCGGGGAAGTAATGGGCCTTATTGGGCCTTAGGGGAGAGAGAGGGCTGCGGCCTAGGAGGTGGCGCCCCCCCCCCCCCCCAAGGGGAGTCCGAATTGGACTAGGGAGGGGGGGCACGGCCCCTCTTTCCCTCTCCCCCTCCCTCTCTTTCCTTCCCCCTTAGGTTTCCTAATTGGATTAGGAAAGGGGAGTCCTACTCCCACTAGGAGGAGGACTCCCCCTCCCCTTGGTGCGCCACATAGGGTCGGCCGGCCTCCCCCTTGCTCCTTTATATACGGGGGCAGGGGGCACCCTAGAACACACAAGTTGATCCACGTGATCGTTCCTTAGCCGTGTGCGGTGCCCCCTGCCACCATATTCCACCTCGATCATATCATTGTAGTGCTTAGGCGAAGCCCTATGTCGGTAGAACATCATCATCGTCACCACGCCGTTGTGCTGACGGAACTCATCCCCGAAGATTTGCTGGATCGGAGCCCGGGGAGCGTCATCGAGCTGTACGTGTGCTAAGAACTCGGAGGTGCCGGAGTAACGGTGCTTGGATCGGTGGGATCGGGAAGACGTACGACTACTTCCTCTATGTTGTGTCAACGCTTCCGAAGTCGGTCTGCGTGGGTACGTAGACAACACTCTCCCCTCTCGTTGTTGTGCATCACCATGATCTTGCGTGTGCGTAGGAAAATTTTGAAATTACTACGTTCCCCAACAGTGGCATCCGAGCCTAGGTTTTATGGTTTGATGTTATATGCACGAGTAGAACACAAGTGAGTTGTGGGCGATATAAGTCATACTGCCTACCAGCATGTCATACTTTGGTTCGGCGGTATTGTTGTATGAAGCGGCCCGGACCGACATTACGCGTACGCTTACGCGAGACCGGTTCTCCCGACGTGCTCTGCACAAAGGTGGCTTGCGGGTGACTGTTTCTCCAACGTTAGTTGAACCAAGTGTGGCTACGCCCGGTCCTTGCAAAGGTTAAAACGGAGTCTATTTGACAAACTATCGTTGTGGTTTTGATGCGTAGGTGAGATTGGTTCTTACATAAGCCCGTAGCAGCCACGTAAAACATGCAACAACAAAGTAGAGGACGTCTAACTTGTTTTTGCAGGGCATGTTGTGATGTGATATGGCCAAGACATGATGCTAAATTATATTGTATGAGATGATCATGTTTTGTAAACGAGTTATCGACAATTGGCAGGAGCCATATGGTTGTCGCTTTATTGTATGCAATGCAATCGCGATGTAATGCTTTACTTTATCACTAAGCGGTAGCGATAGTCGTGGAAGCATAAGATTGGCGAGACGAAAACGATGCTACGATGGAGATCAAGGTTTCGCGCCGGTGACAATGGTGATCATGACGGTGCTTCGGAGATGGAGATCACAAGCACAAGATGATGATGGCCATATCATATCACTTATATTGATTGCATGTGATGTTTATCTTTTTATGCATCTTATCTTGCTTTGATTGACGGTAGAATTATAAGATGATCTCTCACTAAATTATCAAGAAGTGTTCTCCCTGAGTATGCACCGTTGCGAAAGTTCGTCGTGCCCAGACATCACGTGATGATCGGGTGTGATAAGCTCTACGTCCATCTACAACGGGTGCAAGCCAGTTTTGCACACGCAGAATACTCAGGTTAAACTTGACGAGCCTAGCATATGCAGATATGGCCTCGGAACACGGAGACCGAAAGGTTGAGCGTGAATCATATAGTAGATATGATCAACATAATGATGTTCACCATTGAAAACTAATCCATTTCACGTGATGATCGGTTATGGTTTAGTTGATTTGGATCACGTGATCACTTAGAGGATTAGAGGGATGACTATCTAAGTGGGAGTTCTTAAGTAATATGATTAATTGAACTTAAATTTATCATGAACTTAGTCCTGGTAGTATTAGCATATCTATGTTGTAGATCAATAGCTCGCGTTGTTGCTTCCCTATGTTTGTTTTTATATGTTAATAGAGAAAAACTATGTTGAAAGATGTTAGTAGCAATGATGCGGATTGGATCCGTGATCTGAGGTTTATCGTCATTGCTGCACAGAGGAATTATGTCCTTGATGCACCGCTAGGTGACAGACCTATTGCAGGAGCAGATGCTGACGTTATGAACATTTGGCTAGCTAAATATGATGACTACTTGATAGTTTAGTGCACCATGCTTAACGGCTTAGAATCGGGACTTCAAAGACGTTTTGAACGTCATGGACCATATGAGATGTTCCAGGAGTTGAAGTTAATATTTCAAGCAAATACCCGAGTTGAGAGATATGAAGTCTCCAACAAGTTCTATAGCTAAAAGATGGAGGAGAATCGCTCAACTAGTGAGCATGTGCTCAGATTGTCTGGGTACTACAATCGCTTGAATCAAGTGGGAGTTAATCTTCCAGATAAGATAGTGATTGACAGAATTCTCTAGTCACCATCACCAAGTTAATAGAACTTTGTGATGAACTATAGTATGCAAGGGATGACGAAAACGACTCCCGAGCTTTTCATGATGATGAAATCGATGAAGGTAGAAATCAAGAAAGAGCATCAAGTGTTGATGGTTGACAAGATCACTAGTTTCAAAAAAAAAGGGCAAAAGGAAAAAGGGGAACTTCAAGAAGAACAGCAAGCAAGTTGCTGCTCAAGTGAAGAAGCCCATGTCTGGTCCTAAGCCTAAGACTAAGTGCTTCTACTGCAAAGGGACTGGTCACTGGAAGCGGAACCACCCCAAGTGATTGGCAGATAAGAAGGATGGCAAAGTGAACATAAGTATATTTGATATACATGTTATTTATGTGTACTTTACTAGTGTTTATAGCAACCCCTCAGTATTTGATGCTAGTTCAGTTGCTGATTAGTAACTCGAAACGGGAGTTGCAGAATAAATAGAGACTAGTTAAGGGTGAAGTGATGATATGTGTTGGAAGTAGTTCCAAGATTGATATGATCATCATCGCACACTCCCTATAATTTCGGGATTAGTGTTGAACCTAAATAAGTGTTATTTGGTGTTTGCGTTGAGCATGAATATGATTTGATCATGTTTATTGTAATACGATTATTCATTTAAGTAAAAGAATAAATTGTTGTTCTGCTTACGTGAATAAAATCTTATATGGTTACACACCCAATGAAAATAGTTCGTTGGATCTCGATCGTAGTGATACACATAATCATAATATTGAAACCAAAAGATGCAAAGTTAATAATGATAGTGCAACTTATTTGTGGCACTGCCATTTTAGGTCATATTGGTGTAAAGCGCATGAAGAAACTCCATGCTGATGGGCTTTTGGAATCACTTGATTATGAATCAGTTGATGCTTGCGAACCATGCCTCATGGGCAAGATGACTAAGACTCTGTTCTTCGGAACAATGGAGCGAGCAACAGATTTGTTGGAAATCATACATACTGATGTATGTGGTCCGATGAATATTGAAGCTCGCGACAGGTATCATTATTTTCTGATCTTCATAGATGATTTGAGCAGATATGAGTATATCTACTTGATGAAACATAAGTCTGAAACATTTGAAAAGTTCAAAGAATTTCAGAGTGAGGTGAAAAATCATCGTAACAAGAAAATAAAGTTTCTACGATTTGATCGTAGAGAAGAGTATTTGAGTTATGAGTTTCGCCTTCAGTTAAAAACAATGTGAAATAGTTTCACAAATTCATGCCACCTAGAACACTACAGCATTATGGTGTGTCCGAACGTCATAACCGTACTTTATTGGATATAGTGCAATCTATGATGTTTCTTACCGGTTTACCATTATCGTTTTGGGATTATGCATTAAAGACAGCTGCATTCACGTTTAAAAGGGCACCATCTAAGTCCGTTCAGACGACACAATCTGAACTGTGGTTTAGCAAGAAACCAAAGTTGTCGTTTCTTAAAGTTTGGGATTGTAATGCTTATATGAAAAGGTTTCATCCTGATAAGCTCAAAACCAAATCGGAGAAATATGTCTTCATAGGATACCCAAAGGAAACTGTTGGGTACATCTTCTATCACAGATCCGAAGGCAAGACATTCGTTGCTGAGAATGGATACTTTCTAGAGAAGGAGTTTCTCTCGAAAAAGTGAGTGGGAGGAAAGTAGAAAACTTGATAAGGTAATTGTACCTTCTCCCTTATTGGAAAGTAGTTCATCACAAAAACTGTTCTTGTGACTACTACACCAATTAGTGAGGAAGCTAATGATGATGATCAAGTAACTTCAGATCAAGTTACTACCGAATCTTGTAGGTAAACCAGAGTGAGATCCGCACCAGAGTGGTATAGTAATCCTGTTCTAGAAGTCATGTTACTAGACCATGATGAACTTGCGAACTATGAGGAAGCGATGATGAGCCCAGATTCCGCGAAATGGTTTGAGGCCATGAAATCCGAGATACGATCCATGTATGAGAACAAAGTTTGGACTTTGGTTGACTTGCCCGATGATCGGCAAGCAATTGAGAATAAATGGATCTTTAAGAGGAAGACGGACACTGATAGTAGTGTTACTATCTACAAAGCGAGAATTGTCGCAAAAGGTTTTCGACAAGTTCAAGGTGTTGACTACGATGAGAGTTTCTCACTCGTATCGATGCTTGAGTCTGTCCGAATCATGTTAGTAATTTCCGCATTTTATGAAATCTGGCAAATGGATAAACAAAACTGCATTCCTTAATGGATTTATTAAAGAAGAGTTGTATATGATGCAACCAGAAGGTTTTGTCAATCTGAAAGGTGCTAACAAAATGTGCAAGCTCCAACGATCCATCTGTGGACTGGTGCAAGCATCTCGGAGTTGGAATATACGCTTTGATGAGTTGATCAAAGCATATAGTTTTATACAGACTTGCGGTGAAGCCTGTATTTACAAGAAAGTGAGTGGGAGCACTACAACATTTCTGATAAGTATATGTGAAAGACATATTGTTGATCGGAAATAATGTAGAATTATTCTGTAAAGCATAAAGGAGTGTTTTTAAGGAGTTTTTCAAAGAAAGACTTTGGTGAAGCTGCTTACATATTGAGCTTCAAGATCTATAGAGATAGATCAAGACGCTTGATAAGTTTTTTCGATGAGTACATACCTTGACAAGATTTCGAAGTAGTTCAAAATGGATCAAGCAAAGAAAGGGTTCTTGCCTGTGTTACAAGGTGTGAAGTTGAGTAAGACTCAAAGCCCGACCACGGCAGAAGATAGAAAGAGAATAAAAGTCATTCCCTATGCCTCAGTCATAGGTTCTATAAAGTATGCCATGCTGTGTACCAGATCTATTGTATACCATAGACTGTGTTAAAAGAGGGAGTACAATAATGATCTAGGAGTAGATCAATGGACATCGGTCAAAATTATCCTTACTGGAATAAGGATATGTTTCTCGATTACGTAGGTGACAAAAGGTTCGTCGTAAAGGGTTACGTCGATGCAAGTTTTGACACTGATCCAGATGACTCTAAATCTCAATCTGGATACATATTGAAAGTGGGAGCAATTAGATAGAGTAGCTCCATGCAGAGCATTGTTGACATACAAATTTGCAAAATACATGCGGATCTGAATGTGTCAGACCCGTTGACTAAACTTCTCTCACAAGAAAAACATGATCACACCTTAGTACTCTTTGGGTGTTAATCACATAAGCGATGTGAACTAGATTACTGAATCTAGTAAACCCTTTGGGTGTTGGTCACATGGCGATGTGAACTATGGGTGTTAATCACATGATGATGTGAACAATCGATGTTAATCACATGGTGATGTGATCTAGATTATTGACTCTAGTGCAAGTGGGAGACTGAAGGAAATATGCCCTAGAGGCAATAATAAAGTTATTATTTAGTTCCTTATTTCATGATAAATGTTTATTATTCATGCTAGAATTGTATTAACCGGAAACATAATACATGTGTGAATACATAGACAAACAAAGTGTCACTAGTATGCCTCTACTTGACTAGCTCGTTAATCAAAGATGGTTATGTTCCCTAACCATGGACAAAGAGTTGTCATTTGATTAACGGGATCACATCATTAGTTGAATGATCTGATTGACATGACCCATTCCACTAGCTTAGCACCCGATCGTTTAGTATATTGCTATTGCTTTCTTCATGACTTATACATGTTCCTATGACTATGAGATTATGTAACTCCCGTGTGCCGGAGGAACACTTTGTGTGCTACCAAACGTCACAACGTAACTGGGTGATTATAAAGGAGCTCTACAGGTGTCTCCAAAGGTACATGTTGGGTTGGCGTATTTTGAGATTTGGATTTGTCACTCCGATTGTCGGAGAGGTATCTCTGCGCCCTCTCGGTAACGCACATCACTTAAGCGTTGCAAGCATTGCAGCTAATGAGTTAGTTGCGGGATGATGTATTATGGAACGAGTAAAGAGACTTGCCGGTAACGAGATTGAACTAGGTATTGGATACCGACGATCGAATCTCGGGCAAGTAACATACCGATGACAAGTGAACAACGTATGTTGTTATGCGGTCTGACCGATAAAGATCTTCGTAGAATATGTAGGAGCCAATATGGGCAGCCAGGTCCCGCTATTGGTTATTGGCCGAAGATTTGTCTTAGTCATGTCTACATTGTTCTCGAACCGTAGGGTCCGCACGCTTAACGTTACGATGACAGTTATTATGAGTTTATGCATTTTGATGTACCGAAGTTAGTTCGGAGTCCCGGATGTGATCACGGACATGACAAGGAGTCTCGAAATGGTTGAGACATAAAGATTGATATATTGGACGGCTATATTCGGACACCGGAAGTGTTTCGAGTGATTTCGGAGAAAATCGGAGAGCCGGAGGGTTACCGGAACCCTACCGGGGAAGTAATGGGCCTTATTGGGCCTTAGGGGAGAGAGAGGGCTGCTGCCTAGGAGGTGGCGCCCCCCCCCCCAAGGGGAGTCAGAATTGGACTAGGGAGGGGGGGCGCGCCCCTCTTTCCCTCTCCCTCTCCCTCTCTTTCCGTCCCCTTAGATTTCCTAATTGGATTAGGAAAGGGGAGTCCTACTCCCACTAGGAGGAGGACTCCCCCTCCCCTTGGCGCGCCACATAGGGCCGGCCGTCTTCCCCCTTGCTCCTTTATATACGGGGGCAGGGGCACCCTAGAACACACAAGTTGATCCACGTGATCGTTCCTTAGCCATGTGCGGTGCCCCCTGCCACCATATTCCACCTCGATCATATCGTTGTAGTGCTTAGGCGAAGCCCTGCGTCGGTAGAACATCATCATCGTCACCACGCCGTTGTGCTGAGGGAACTCATCCCCGAAGCTTTGCTGGATCGGTGCCCGGGGAGCGTCATCGAGCTGTACGTGTGCTAAGAACTCGGAGGTGCCGGAGTAACGGTGCTTGGATCGGTCGGATCGGGAAGACGTACGACTACTTCCTCTACGTTGTGTCAACGCTTCCGCAGTCGGTCTGCGTGGGTACGTAGACAACACTCTCCCCTCTCGTTGCTGTGCATCACCATGATCTTGCATGTGCATAGGAAAATTTTGAAATTACTACGTTCCCCAACAACCTTGATCTCCATCGAAGCATCGTTTTCATCACGCCAACTATTGCCTCCATGACTATCGCTACCGCTTAGTGATAAAGTAAAGCAATTACACGACGATTGAATTTCATATAATAAAGCGACAACCATATGGCTCCTGCTAGTTGCTGATAACTGTGTTACAAAACATGATCATCTCATACAATAAAATTTAGCATCATGTCTTGACCATATCACATCACAACATGCCCTGCAAAAACAAGTTAGACGTCCTCTACTTTGTTGTTGCAAGTTTTACGTGGCTGCTACGGGCTGAGCAAGAACCGTTCTTACCTACGCATCAAAACCACAATGATATTTTGTCAAGTTATTGATGTTTTAACCTTCAACAAGGACCGGACATAGTCACACTCGGTTCAACTAAAGTTGGAGAAACTGACACCCGCCAGCCACCTGTGTGCGAAGCACGTCGGTAGAACCAGTCTCGCATAAGTGTATGTGTAATGTCGGTCTGGGCCGCTTCATCCAACAATATGTTGGTAAGAAGTATGACTTGTATCACCCACAACTCACTTGTGTTCTACTCATGCATATAACACCTACGCATAAACCTGGCTCTGATACCACTGTTTGGGAACGTAGTAATTTCAAAAAAATTCCTACGCACACGCAAGATCATGGTGATGCATAGACCGTAAGCGGAAGCGTTATGAGAACGCGGTTGATGTATTCAAACGTCTTCAAGATCCGACCAATCCAAGTACCGAACGCACGGCACCTCTGAGTTCAGCACACGTTCAGCTCGATGACGTCCCACGAACTCCGATCCAGCAAAGCTTCACGGGAGAATTTCGTCAGCACGGCGGCGTGATGACGGTGATGATGTTGCTACCAACGCAGGGCTTCTCCTAAGCACCTCTATGATATGATCGAGGTGGCTTATGGTGGAGGGGGGCACCGCACACGGCTAAGGGATCAATGATCAACTTGTGTGTTCTAGGGTGCCCCCTGCCCCCATATATAAAGGAGCTAGGGGGGAGGCCGGCCGGTCCTGTAGGGTGCGCCAGGAGGAGGAGTCCTCCTCCTAGTAGTTCCTACTCCTACTAGGAGGAGGAAAGGAAGGGGGAAGGGGAGAAGGAAGGAGAGGGTGGAAAGGAGGAAAGGGGGGCTGGACCCCTAGTCCAATTCGGTTTGGGCTAGGGGGGCCGCGCGCCCAGCCTCCTCTCTTCCACCACTTGGCCCATTGATGCCCAATACTTCTTCCTGTATTCCCGTAACTCCCCGGTACTCCGAAAAATACCCGAATCACTCGGAACCTTTCCGATGTCCGAATATAGTCGTCCAATATATCGATCTTTATGTCTCAACCATTTCGGGACTCCTCGCCATAACCCCGATCTCATCCGGGACTCCGAACTACCTTCGGTACATCAAATCACATAAACTCATAATACCGATCGTCATCGAACGTTAAGCGTGCGGACCCTACGGGTTCGAGAACTATGTAGACATGACCGAGACACGTCTCTGGTCAATAACCAATAGCGGAACCTGGATGTTCATATTGGCTCCTCCATATTCTACGAAGATCTTTATCGGTCAAACCGCATAACAACATACGATGTTCCCTTTGTCATCGGTATGTTACTTGCCCAAGATTCGATCGTCGGTATCTCAATACCTAGTTCAATCTCGTTACCGGCAAGTCTCTTTACTCATTTCCATAATGCATCATTCCGCAACTAACTCATTAGTTGCACTGCTTGCAAGGCTTATAGTGAAGTGCATTACCGAGAGGTCCCAGAGATACCTCACCGACCATTGGAGTGACAAATCCTAATCTCGATCTATGCCAACTCAACAAGTACCATCGGAGACACCTGTAGAGCACCTTTATAATCACCCAGGTACGTTGTGACGTTTGGTAGCACACAAAGTGTTCCTCCGGTAATCAGGAGTTGCATAATCTCATAGTCATAGGAACATGTATAAGTCATGAAAAAGCAATAGCAGTAAACTAAAACGATCAAGTGCTAAGCTAACAGAATGGGTCAAGTCAATCACATCATTCTCCTAATGACAACTCATGTCTATGGTTAGGAAACATAACCATCTTTGATCAATGAGCACTAGTAGAAAAAGGGTCTAATGTGAAACTCATTAGTCTCGGTTTGTAATTGAATCGACACTAATGTGATCATTAGTACCGGTTCCAACGGCTAGGCGGGCGGCGCTCATTAGTACCGGTTCGTGGCGAACCTTTAGTACTGGTTCGTGCCACGAACCGGTACTAAAGAGGTGGTGGCCTTTAGTACGGGGTGGTGGCTCCAACCGGTACTAAAGGGGGGGTCTTTAGTACCGGTTGGAGCCACCACCTTTAGTACCGGTTGGTGGCTCCAACCGGTACTAAAGACCCCTCCTTTAGTACCAGTTGCAGCCACCAACCGATACTAAAGGTGGTGCGCTGCCACCCGCAGTGCACAATGTTTAGTCCCACCTCGCTAGTTGAGAGGAGCTCGCACCGGTTTATAAGCCCCGGCGCGGCTACCGTGTCGAGCTCCTCTCTAAGCAGGCCTTTGTGGGCGTATTGCAAGTCTTCTGCCCTGTGGGGCCTACTGGGTCATATGGGCCTGCATCCTGGCCCAACTAGAGATTGGGTTTCTAGTCGTATGCAGGCCGTGTCGGCCCAGTAGGCGGGCTATTTTTGCTTTATTTCAAAAAAAATCCTTACCAACCGGGACTAAAGGTCCCCCAGACCACGGTGCACCTCGTGCCACGTGGTGGGCCTTTGGTCCCGGTTCGTGTTGAACCGGGACTAAAGGGGGGGGACCTTTAGTCCCCACTCTTTAGTGCCGGTTCCAGAACCGGTACTAAAGGTCCTTACGAACTGGTACTAAAAGTCATTTTTCTACTAGTGGAGCTAGTCAAGTAGAGGCATACTAGTGATACTCTGTTTGTCTATGTATTCACACATGTGTTATGTTTGCGGTTAATACAATTCTAGCATGAATAATAAACATTTATCATGCAATAAGGAAATAAATAATAACTTTATTATTGCCTCTAGGGCATATTTCCTTCAGAAACTGGGTCTACTAACATGATGCTAAGGGAGATTAAGTATTTCCAGACTCTTGAGAAGAGTAGTGTAAACATCATGAGAATTGTTGGTCGTGATGGGGTAATTGTTGGTTTTGGTCAAGCCATAATTGCACTCCCTAGGGGTACTATATGATAATCATGAATGAATTCATGCATCAAGATTCTACTCATACCTTGCTGAGTTATAAGGATATCCACAATTGTTTCTATGTTGAAACTCGTACAGTGAGTGAGGTTGGAAAGACTACTCATGACTCAACAAAAAGGATTTGAATGAAATCCTAGAGTAAAGGTCTTCTTTATCATTTGGATTAATATACTATACATACATTAAACTTAATATGCATTTGGCGTACAAGATATTTTTCTAGAATCATGATAAGTTCAAGATATGGCATGGTTGCCTGGGTCTCCCTGGTATTGGGATGATAAGAAATTATTGATGGTTCTACTACACATAATCTAATGGTGTGAATTTTCCAGATTCATTGGACTATGTATGCACGATTCGTGTAGACTGGAAAATTAAATCATAAGGCCATCATATCTAAACATAAAGGATGGGCCAGTTGATTTCCTTGTACAGGAGATGCATGTGATCCAATTCAACCATTATATGGAATATTGAGATATTTCATACTACTTTTGGATGCATCGGCGATATGGTCCAATGTGTGTCTTACTTCTATAAGAAACCATGCTTTTACAAAGCTTATTGCACAAATCATTAATTTGAGAGCAAATCATCCTGAGAACGGGATAAAATCCATCCTAATGGATAATGCTGTGAAATCTAGTTCGTGAGCATTTGATGATTACTGCCTAGATTGAGGGATAACTATGGAGCATATTGGTACTTTGTGTACATATACCCAGATTGATTTTGCGGAATCACTTGTCAAGAGGATAAGTTGATGGCAAGATTGCTCCTACAGAATTGTAATCTCCCAACATCTAGTTGGGGACATTGCAGTTTTATGTACTGCATATACAAATTCGACGAACTGCATATTATATGGTCTCCCCGTTGCAGTTAATTAGTACGTGGAAATGAGTACGTATTTCCCATCTGCGATTATTCGGTTGTGTTGGATACATGCCGAGTTCATCACCGCAGCGTACATATACGGGCCCTCATAGAGAAATGGGGATCTATGTGAGGTACAATTCTCCATCAATCATAAAGTACCTTATGTCCTTAGAAGGGGACTTATTTATGGCCTGGTACACTGGTTGTATTTTTATGAGGACATTTTTTCCGACATTAGGGGGAGATAATAACCATATTGAATGCCAGGAAAATAGAATGAGATGTGAATAGACATATAGTCCTTAGGTCCACATATGAATTTGTATGAATTGGACGTTCAGAAGATTACCAATTTGCAAAGTATCGCAAATAATCTGTCAGTTGCATTTACTATGTATATAGGTGTCACAAAGTAAAATATTCCATAGTGAATGTGTCGGAGAGAGTGGATGTGACCCATAGGTCCACTCGGCCACCGATGAGGGGGAGGAATCTGGACACAAGAAGACAAGGCTTCATGGAAGCGTCCAAGGGGAATGAGGAATCCTCAAACAGTAAATACAGGTCAACTTCATGTTGATATTCAACCAAGGGTTGAAGGACACCTGAAGGATGTTGGACACATCTAGGACCCAGCACGAGTGTGCACACAATTTTTTGTGCTGGGACATCGGAAGACCTTGGCCCAACTGTTGTGGGAAATCACAAAGAGTCAAAAGGTAATGATGAAATCTCCACTATGGATATGGATTCAGGAGAATCGTATAATAAATACTACATTATGTCGACATTTATTTATCCTCATGAATTGCAAAAGACCTTGGATTGGATCTAAAACCTAAGTCCATGCATGGCTGAGTGTCTAAAATGCTCTAGTTGATCCAAAGGAAGGAAGCAATAGAAGATGCACTCGCTCTCAAGAAGAGGGGGTATTGACCTGATCAGTAATACCCACTCCTCTGGATTTGTTCCCTGGCGGAGCAAATGGGTTTTTGTTCATGTGAGGAACGAGAATAATGAGGTGGTGAGACATGAAGCGAGGCTTGTAGCACAGGGGTTCACGCAGAGGCCCGTCATTGTTTAAGATGACACATAATCTCCTGTTATGAGTGGAATAATGTTTCGATATTTAATATCACTGGCATTGAATAATGAATTTGTATATCCAACTGATGGACGATGTGACTTCATAGTTTTGCGAGTCACTTGATTTGAATATATATATGATAGTTCCTAAGGGAATGAAGATTTCGAATTAATCGCAACATGTGTTGCGTAAAGCTTCATACGTCATTTTATGACTTGAAGTAGTCGGCAAGGATGTGGTATAACCGACTGAGTGAGTTCCTTGGTTAGAAAGCTTACTCAAACAATGATGGCTGCTCATGTATGTTCATCAAGAAATCCAAAGAAGGATTTGTACAAATTGTGTGTATGTTGATGTTTTGAATATCACTGGTACTACACAAGAAATACATGAGACAAGCAAATCATCTTATGATGGAGTTTAAGATGAAAGATTTGGTTGAGACCAAACTTTGCTTGAGTTTGGAACTTGAGTGTATTCCATTGGGAATACTTGCTAATCAGTCTACATTTGTCCGAAAGATTGTTGAAAAGTTCAACATGGATAAATCATATCCATTAAACAACTATGGTGTGTCAGATATCTTGAGTAATAGAGATAAATACCCATTTGTACCTAACGACGGTGATGAAGAGATAGTGGAACCGAGACTCCCTATCATCGTGCAATTGGATCACTAATGTATCTAGAGAGCTGCACTAGGCCTGGTATATCATTTGCAGTATTCTTATCGGCTAGATGCAATACATCTCCAATGGTAGGGCATTGGGTTGGCGTGAAGAATATTTTTGCATATCTTCTGGACACCAAAATCTTGGTTTGTTTTATGATAAAAATCAAGATATGACCATGGTTGGATATCATGATGCTGGGCATGTATCATACCCCCATAATCCCATATCACAGACTGGTTTTGTCTTCTCGAATGGAGCTACAGTCTTTCAAGAAGACAACTTTAGTGGTTGCATCCACTAATCATTCTGAAATCATTGATTTGTAGGAAGCATCACATGAATATATGTGACTTCAAAGAATGATGAACTTTGTTGAAAGTTCAAGTGGGATTGGTTGGTAGGAACCACCCACCATTATCTATGAACATAATGTTGTTTGTATTACACAGATGCAGACAAGTTATAAGTAGGAATTACAAAGTGTATTGCTCTGAAAGAATTTTCTTCCCCATAAGTTAAAAGGAGGTGGGAAGATAAATATTTTGCAAACAAAGTCCAGTGATAATCTCGATCATCATGTTAATGGAACTGGTAGAAGATGACTTTATGTTTTGCAAGATTCAGGGAGAGTGTACTCCCATATGATAACCTGTTCAAGATCTTTGGATCTTTGATATTGCACTCTTTTCCCTTTATGAGTTTTTCCTACATGGTTTCTCATATAAGGTTTTTAATGAGGCAATTTTTACCTAATATTAAAAGACGAAGGCTTTCATAGTTCTCTATAAGTCATCCTTTTATATCAGTTGATTTTGTGTTAATCATAAAGATTGACGGCTAGGATTTAAAAGTAGTTCTATTATATCTCCCTACGTACGTTTCTGTCCACGTGTGTCGACAGGCCTTCTTTTGCATAGCATCACTGGGTCTCTTCCAACACACCCTCCTGGGCCTTCATCCGCGCTTGTTTTTTTCAGAGTCTACTGGGCCACGCAAGTGCACTTGAGATCGCTTAGGAGAGGAGGTAAATAATAGATGCCGTTGTTATGCTTTTGTGCTAGACGAACATAGCAGCCAGGATTTAGTGCCACCTCGCCCTTTTAGATCTAATCAGACCAGTTCATATACGTGTGCATAATTTACAATTTCGTGGAAGCTGGCTGCCGGATGGATTCATATGGAAGAGAAAGACCAGATTATATGCATTGGTTGCTATATATGTGGGGGTAATTAAATTGGATTCATCATGATATGCATGCATGATTGAAGAGGCTATATGGATTCATGAGAGACGTGATCGCACCGAGAGAATGGAATTGAACAAATTCATAAACTTGAGATCCCTCCGCTGCCTCTCTCTGCCTTCTCGAGGTCGACCCAAGGCTCCCTTTGAGGGGGGAGGAGGTCCATGCTCCTGCTGCTGAGCCTTAGCACACAGGCAACCGAGACGAAGGCCACCGTGCAGATCCTGGCGTGTTCTGTTCTGCGCCGGCGCAGCCGTGGAACGACGACTAAGTACACCGGCCAGGGCTGATGCGTTGATGGAAGTATAAGAGAAGAAAACACATGGAGAAAGGCAGCGGCTCATGTCTGTAGAACAGTGGAGGCAAGGCATGTTCATGTGGCCGGCACTGCCAGGGAACGAACACCATGCTCGATGAGTTCAAAGCGGATGAGATTGACCTGGAGTTGCACTATTCTGTCCGGCCAGTAGCTGGTACTAAATTTTTTCTCTCCCTAGATCCAGTCCTTCCACATTCCCTTCCTTCCTATTTCTTGTTGTAGGACAATGCACTTCAAGTGTTCGTGAAAATATTATTGCCAAGGCTTCAACTATAAAAAAAGATTTTTCTGTACGAACATATACCATTAATTAAGACTTAACTGCTAATCAATTTTAAAAAATTAATCTAAGCTTCTTCATGGGAAATAACTAATGACTGTTATGCATGATCATATTTTTTCGCCGATTATTAATTTATTATTGCCATGGCTTCAATTTCAAGACAAGATAGAACCAGTAGTGCTTGTTCTACGTATATACGCATGTTGATCATTTGGTGTAGGTGTTGTTACCTAATAGTTCTTTCTTTCATGATATTAACTACCATATTGTTTTCTTGAAGGTGTCATATATTTGCTTTTTTGGTTGAGATTCATTTTCTCTCTATTATTTATAATCAAGAATGCTAAAATCCTTCCGACTGTCAGTTTGCGTCAGATCTGCATGACGCCGGAGTGGTCGGATTTCGATCGCACGGCGGATTTCATCATCCAGCCCGCAAAAATACATACCTCTGGTAGGATTCGAACCGTGGGCACTTCGAACGACTACATGGTAAACGACCAGCCCGCTAATACTTCGTTGCTGCAAGTTTTGAACCAAGTGTACTATTTGACCAGCTATACTAAATGCGAGAGATAAAGGAAAGAAAAAGTGGATGCTAGTGGGATTTGAGCCTGTGACTTACTAGATGACTTACTAGGATCTCAACCAGGCTGACTAAATTCCTTTGGTGACTAGGTGTAGGTAACTTACTTCTTGTATATCATTTTTAATATGAAATTGAGGAAAACATCAGACTAGTTGTTTTATTGACCCGTCTGGTTTTAAAATAGCTATACGACATCAGACTAGTTGTTTTATTGACGGTATGGAAAATAGCTTTTCGGCTTTCTTTTCTTTTGTTGAGCTTCTCTACTCTATCATTACGTACATATTACTTGCGGAAATATGCATATATACAAACAATTTTATTGGTAATTTGTCCCAAGAAAAATCAAGTTGTTGAAAATATGCTTGGGTAACTTCTATGTAAATATCACGGTATTTTTACGCACCGCGATCCTGTTAATTTACGTGGAAATACTACAGTAACTTTGACCCGGAAAGAAAAGTTGTTTTGCAACATACACTCTTAACTTCTATGGAAATAATACGATAATTTATAAATCGTAGACCTAATAGTTTACGTACAAACATAATGATTGCTTCGATCCTGGAAAAATGGTAGAAACAATATATCCGGCAACTTATGTGTAAATAACATAGAATGTCGTGCAGTCCCATAAGTCTCACCTCATCGAACGAAAAGGCGGCTAGGATTTCTACCTCCCGTTGGCAGCACCGTCGATCTACCACGTCTGCGGTGGCCTTATCGCCATGGGTGCGCGGTGGATCCCGGCGCTTGCCGGCGGGAGGGCTCTGTTTTTTTGTGCTTTAACTTTTGTTAAGGTTTGTGTCCAGCTCAGTAAGACAAGACGGCAGTAGCTTCTTGAAGTTATCGGGCTAGATGTACTATAGTTATCAACATGGTTATTTTGAAATTATGGGGCTAGATGTACTATAGTTACCAGCATGATTATTTTGTAGTTATCGGGCTAGATGTACTATAGTTTCTAATATGGTTACTATGCAGTTATCGGGCGAGATGTACTATAGTTATCAACATGGTTCATTTTTGTAGTTATCTGGTTGCATGTGGTATAATACACACCTGGTAGCTTATGCAAATTAACATGATAATTTACACATCACAGACCTGATAACTCATGCACAAACACCATGATAACTTTGACCCAAGAGAAAAAATGTTAAAGACACCCCCCTCCCCCCCCCAATACCTTCTGCGTAAATAGCATGATAATTTACACATCACAGATCTGTTAACTCACGCACAAACACCATGATAACTTTGACCCGGAAGAAAAAGTTGTTAAAGACATCACTACAGGAATCAGCTACTTTGCCGTCAGCCATGGCGGACGGCAAAGGCATGGATGGCTGACGGCAAAGGTCTTTGCCGTCCGCCGCGGACGGCAAAAGGTGACGGCAAAGTAAGGTTCGGCAAAGAGGTACTTTGCCGTCTGCTTCGGGCCGCTGACGGCAAAGGAGCCTTTGCCATCAGCAGCGGACGACAAAGAGTGCAGACGGCAATAAGTGCGCTGTTACTCCGTTAGGTGGCTAACGGCAGGCCTTTGCCGTCCGCCGCTGACGGCAAACATCGGAAGGCCTTTGCCGTCCGCCGTGTGATGTCAGCCGACGTCACTACATGGCAGGCCTTTGCCGTCCGCCGCTGTAGGCAAAGGTTTTGCTCTTTGCCGTTCACCGCGGACTGCAAAGCCTTTGCCATCAGCCACTATAGGCAAACTGACCAAATTGGTCAGCCTCCCAGGAAGCACAGCTGTCTGCCACGTGGCCTCTTTGCTATCCGCTGCTGATGGCAAAGAGCTCTTTGCCGTCGGTGGCAGACGGCAAAGAGCCTGCATATTGGCTCTTTTTCGGGTTTTTTGAATCCAACAATTTTCAGAGCAAATATATATGACATATATAGATATATTTCCATATCAGATATCCAGCACATAAGTTTCATATCACATATCACATATCACATAAGTTTAATCCATACACATTGTTCATACATAAGCAAGTTCCATCCATATACATATTACAATGCAAAGTTTCATCAAGATAGGAAGTTCCATCATAGCAAGCTAGATACAATGCAAAGTTTCATGAAAGGAAAAGCAAGCACTCCATCATAGCAAGCTAGGTTCCATGAAGTGAATGGAATCTGCAAAATGGTAAATAAGAAAGTTAGAAATAGGTGACTAGAACAAGAAGAAGACTAGAACCAGAAGTATATGTCATTTATGAGCTAACTTAGTTGAAATGGATCATATATGAGCTAACTAAGTTGAAATGGATTGTTTATGAGCTAACTTAGTTGAAATGGATCATTTATGAGCTAACTTAGTTGAAATGGGTCATTTATGAGCTAACTAAGGTGAAGGGCATCGTTTTTGAGCTAACTAAGGTGAAATGAATAGTTTTTGAGCTAACTAAGGTGAAATGGATCATTTATGAGCTAACTTAGGTGAAATGGATCATTTATGAGCTAACTTACTTGAAATGGGTCGTTTATGAGCTAACTAAGGTGAAATGGATCTTTTTGAGCTAACTAAGGTGAAATGAATTGTTTTTGAGCTAACTTAGGTGAAATGGATCATTTATGAGCTAACTTAGTTGAAATGAATCATTTATGAGCTAACTAAGGTCAAATGGATTGTTTTTGAGCTAACTAAGGTGAAATGGATCGTTTTTTAGCTAACTTAGGTGAAATGGATCATTTATGAGCTAACTTAGGTGAAATGGATCATTTATGAGCTAACTAAGGCGTTTTTGAGCTAACTAAGGTGAAATGGATATTTTTTGAGCAAACTTAGGTGAAATGGATCATTTAAGAGCTAATTTAGGTGAAATGGATCGTTTTTAGCTAACTTAGGTGAAATGGATCATTTATGAGCTAACTAAGGTGTTTTTGAGCTAACTAAGGTGAAATGGATCTTTTTTTAGCAAACTTAGGTGAAATGGATCATTTAAGAGCTAATTTAGGTGAAATGGATCGTTTTTAGCTAACTTAGGTGAAATGGATCGTTTAGGAGCTACTGTAGGTAAATTGAGTCATTTTAGAGCTAACTTGGATAAACTGGATCATTAATAAGCTAACCTAGGTAAGATGGGTCATTTTGGAGCTAACCTAGGTGAAATGGGTCATTTTGGAAATAACGTCGGTGAAATGGGTCATTTTAAAGCTAACATAGGTAAAATGGATCATTTAGGAGCTAATCTACGTAAAATGGGTCATTTTAGAGCTAACTTGGATAAATTGGACCACTTATAAGTGAACTAAGGTAAAATGAGTCATTTTAGAGCTTAGGTAAAATGGATTGTTTATGAGCTAACTAAGTTAATTATGCAATTTTTGACATAAGTAAGCTAAGTACATATCGTTTTAGAGCTAACTTAGGTAGAATGGATGATTTATGAGGTCAGTAAGCTTATTAAGTCGTTTTGGAGGAAAAGAAGCTAACTCTAGGTCATTATGGTAAGCATATTGGAGGAAATAAAGCTAAGTCTAGGTCTTTATGCATTTGTTAAGCAAAACACTAGAGAAACTAACCGTGATCACGGAGGTGTAGGACCGGGCTGGCTCGCGCCGGTAGCTGGAGAAGGAGCGGGCTGGCTCTCGCCGGTAGCTGGAGAAGGATCGTGCGATGCGTTTCTGGAGTTAAGCTGCACCAAAGATCATTTCCAATGTCTCGTTAGCATTATGACACTCAAATGTTAAGACTAGCAAGTAATATCCATTCAAATTAAACTCACCGTGCTCCTAGGAGCAATCACTGGCATCGGTGGAGCGGTCTGACCGGACTTCTCACATACAGACTGCACATTTGGTTTTCACAACAGAGTCATACTAGTTAGTAATGAGACTCAAATGTTAAGACTAGCAAGTAATCTGCAGAAGAAACTTACCACAAGGAGCTCGTACATGGCCCTTGCCTGCATGTCATTCCGTGCCCTCTCCTCCTCCAACATCTTTGTCGTCCTCTCCTCCAACTCCCGCTGCCTCTCCGCCGCCTCCGCTAGAAGTTTCTCCGTTCTATCTCTCTCACTCTGTATAGCAGCCTGCAACACCACTCACATGACCATTTGTAATCATTGATGGAAGCGCACACAATGTAATGGAGAAAGATAGCTGAGTACGTATAACTAACCTTGAAGGCGAGTTGGACTGGCCGTTCACGAGGCCTTATCTCAGGAGGGGAGCTCGACTAGTGCGCCTTGATCTATGGAAGAGTGCTAGGACAACGGATAAGTCCATCTCCCATGGCTATGGATCCATGGGACCTCCCGCCACCAGATATCATCAGCAGCTCTGTATCAATGGGACCCTGGCTCTGGTTAAAGTCCTCCCCTTTCCTTGCCTTCCCCTGATCTCTATATTGCACGAGCTTGTCATGGGCGGAGATGTTGGTGAAGTTCTTTGGATCGTCGAGGTCAGACGCAGAGAATGCCTTGACTTTCTTGTAAGGGCCAGTGTGGGCCATGGCATACAGGTCGTACACCTCTGGCACCTTATCCGCCTTATTGTAGCGTGCCTGAAAGAGAGAAACAAAGTAAATTAGTAATTAAAGGGCTAAAGCTAGCATGATGAATGAATTGCATGAATCATGAAGCAAACCACATACCCAGTTCCGCCCGTACTCAAATAAGTTGGAGCTACCTTGGTGGTGTGGCACACCTTCCATTTGGGCACGTTTGTCCTTGGCCTCTTTGTGGGTGGCCAGCCATTCTTCTGAGCACCACGCATTGACCAACACCTCCCAACAATCCATCCGATCCGCACACCATCTAGGAGGGGACTAAGTTAGCAAATAGAAACATGAGCGCTAAGGCTATGAATTACTAAATGATGGAAGTAAGTACAAGGCCTTAAGAATTACCTTCATGTACTTCTCCTTACTCAAGAACTTGTCGCGGCACTCCTGCTTGGGCTTCTTGATACCACGCCCGGCGTAGTAGTCTCGAACAGCCTGCACCCGAACCTCATGCCGTAAGTTCTGAAGTAGGCGCTTGCACTCCTTGTGGATAACATGATCCGCCTCCTCCTCGTATCCCTCCTCACACCTGTAGAATGTCTGCAATCAAATGAGACAATATTGATTAGTACAATTAATAACTAGCTAGTTGAAGATTTTTAATTGTGTAAAGGAGCAATTACCCAAAACTTTCTGATCACGACGTCTGCCCTCGTCTTGCACAAGACACTGCCGATAATCTCACCCGGCGGGGCCGGGGCAGCCAAGTAGTGCTCCCAAGTCAATCCAACCTCTGGAAGCCGACCCTCACCAGGCAACGTGACAAACCCCGGGAAGTTTTGCCGAATCAGAACTCCAAGGACGGAGTTGGGCCGGCGGACACTTTCATGGTGGTCCCAACCCCTGCAGCATGACAAGGCCAACACATCAGTTATTTGAAGAAACGTGAATGCAAAAGGTACAAAAAGATTAAATGCACTTACCTCTCCCCATCAGGGAAAATCAACCACCTCTGCTCGCGGGTCGCCGGCACGGACGGGAGCCGTGTAGCACCACGCTGGTAGACGTTGCCCCCCTCCTCCCCCTCCTCATCAGTCGGCTCCCCGCCATCATCAGCATGGCCACTCGGCTCCCCGCTATCCTCAGGCTGACCCAACCAGGTACCCCATCCAGACGTGTGCTCCTCCGGGGTCTCGTGGGCCCATGTCTCGTGGGCCGAAGGCCCGTCAACCCGAGGCTCGTGGGCCGAAGACTCCTGGACCGGAGGCTCGTGGACCGGAGTCCGTGCAGCCTCCTCCTCAGACGAGTCCACCCTAGCAGTCACGTGCTCGGGTGAAACAGCTGGGGGCGGTGGCGAGGAAGGCGCCGTAAGAGTCACCCTACCTCCTCTCCCGCGACCACGTGCTCCACCTCCTCTCTTCTTCTTACCTCGTCCCCTGCTGGGCACCGCGGTCGACGAAGAAGGGCCCGGCGGTGTCGCCATACTGTCCAGCAACGCTCGGCGGAGAGGTGTGTGTGGAATGGAAGACCTCGCACCACGCGACAAAGAAGGGGCCTCGGCGTGCTCCCGACCAGCGCCCACCATCTTTCAACACCTGCCATGACAAAGAATAAACGAAATTAGTACAATATAAAAAAAAGTACCGACATGAATAATAATATGTATATCACTTAAGTGTATCATCATCAAGTACAACATATAAAAATTGAATACCTGACACTACTAATAATCTCGATCAGTATCATCAATAAATGCATAATCATCATCATCACTATAATCAATGATGGGCTCATAGGGTTCATTGGCATCAACATGTACAAGGCCACCTTGACGTAATCGGTCAAGCATTGACAGGTCATCCGCAGCAGTAACCTCTTCTTGTTCTGGCTCTTCTTGTTCCTCCTCTGGGGTGATGTAGGATTCAATGTCGCTGTCTACTTCAATGTTTTGGGGTGAAGTATAGCAGTTCTTGAAACGCTTTTTGGAAAGACGTGTCTCTTGGAAGAATTCTCCTTCATATGTGTCTGGGTTAATGTGAGGTTCATAATCCTCTTCCTTTGGGGGAGAAAGTCTAGCACGTTGCGGCACTTCATAAACGACATCCCAACCTTTCAGGTTTGGATTAGTTTGGCAGGCCCACGGTAGATAGAATACTTGGGTCGCCTGTTGAGCCATAATATAGACATCAGGAACATCTAAATGAGTGCTTTGGTTGATTTCAACTAGCCCTATATGTTCATGAGTCCTTCTAGTCTCCTTCGGCTGAAACCAATAACATTTGAAGACTACGACATTCGGTGGGTTTTCACCATAGAACAGAAGTTCATAAATTGCTTCAACTCTCCCATAATACTCGGTACCTCCTTCACCGATAGCAGATACACAACAATTTGTAGACTTTCGGTCGGCCATAGATAGCTCTTTGCCATAGGTACGAAAGCGATACCCGTTGATGTCGTACTTGTCAAATGAACGGACCTTATAGTCAAAACCATTAGCGACTTGTCTCAATTCGGCGTCCATAGACTCTGAATTAGCATACAAGTTTAATATGAAAGGATTGTTGCATTATGCACAAATTAGCGAATGAAATGAAATTGTCTAATAGAAATTACCGTTTGTTTGAACCAAGACATGAAACCAGGATAGCCACCTCCTTGCTTTGCGAGAAGCTCATACTCTTCGACGGAATCCTTTTGGATCTCCGCTCCATACGAGAATATGGCGACGTATGGACTGTATGACATATCCAGGAATAAGAGTAGTTCAAAGGAAATAGAAGTTGCGAAACAATGTACCGAGAACTTACTCGATGTACGGCCGCACTTCTATCAGGTTGTTGAAGATATACAACGAAATGGTCCGCCATTCTTCATTATCCAAAGATACCGGATGTGAAACACTAGCTGGTGCGAGATTCCCTTTGAATAGGCTGAGGTTGGATCCACCCTTTTTAGGCTCGTCAGCATTGTACCGAGGCTTCGGATTATGCAAATGACGATTTTTGGCTTCGTAGTGCGCTGTTACGAAGTTTGCCGCCTCCTCTGTGATGAATGCCTCAGCCATCGATGCTTCAATTCTACGTTTATTTTTACATTTTTCTCGAAGCGTCTTCTGCATCCTCTCAGTTGGGTAGCACCAACGATTTTGCACGGGCCCCCCCAATCTTGCCTCGGTCGGGAGATGCAAAATCAAATGCTGCATTGGATTAAAGAAGCCCGGTGGAAAGATCTTCTCTAACTTGCAGATCAACTCCGGCGCCAACTCTTCCATTTCTTCTAGCACGCCAGGCGATAGTTCTTTCGCACAAAGAACACGGAAGAAATAGCTGAGTTCTGCCAGTACTAGCCAGTCATCCTTAGGGATGAAGCCACGCAACATCACCGGCATTACCCGCTCAATCCATATGTGCCAAGCATGACTCTTGACACCAAATATCTTCAGTTTATAAAATTCGCTCCCCTCTTTAGATTTGCTGCATACCCATCGGGGAACATCAACTGATGTTGCACCCACAAGAGAATTTCCCTCATAGCTGGCCTTCCAAGATTGAACCATGCCTTTGGCTTCGTCCAGTTCTGCTTTCCTTTCAGTTCTTTCATGTTTTGTAACGGCCTATCACATAGCGCCTCCAGATCGACTCTAGCCTTAGTATTATCCTTTGACTTCCCATCTATGCCGAACAATGTACCAAAAAGTGCCTCGGCGATATTCTTCTCAGTGTGCATCACGTCGATGTTGTGTGGGCAAAGGAGGTCTTTGAAGTAAGGCAGATCCCATAAGCATGTTTTGTGAGTCCACGCGTGCTTAGTATTATACCCCTTGAAGTACCCTGGACATTGTGGATCTGGCTTGAGAGCGTTTAACTGATCCAGGGTCTGTTGGCCTGTCAATGCAGGTGGTGCAGAGTTTTTGACAACTCTACCCCTGATGAAGTTCTTCTTGTCTTTCCTGAACTTATGGCGAGGATGCAGGAACTGTCTATGCATGTCGAAGCAAGAAAACTTGCGACCGGCCTGCAGCCAACGAAACTCAAGAGCTCCCTTGCATGTGGGGCACGGGAACCTTCCATGCACACACCAGCCAACGAATAGCGCATACGCCGGCAAGTCATGCATCGAGTACATGTACTAGACACGCATTATGAAGTTCCGTTTGCTAAAGGCGTCGTATGTCTTGAACCCATTATTCCAGAATTCTTGCAATTCGTCCTTAAGCGGCTGCATGTACACATTCATATTTTTGCCCGGATAGTTGGGTCCTGGAATTATCAACGTTACGAAAATGTTCTTTCTTTGCATAATCTGTCCGGGGGGGAGATTGAGTGGAAAGACAAATACGGGCCAACAACTGTATTGGGCTGCCGTCAAACCAAACACACTGAACCCATCCGTGCTGATGCCGACTCGAGGATGCCTCGGATCTGCCGCTTTGTCAACATGTAATTCATCAAACTTTTTCCACGCAACACCATCCGATGTGTGTACCATCATCAGATTCCCATCTGCATCTAGTTCGGTTCTTTTGCCTGTTTTGTGCCATGTCATCTGTCTGGCCGTCTCTTCGACCATGAAAAGACGTTGAAGTCTTGGTATGATTGGCATGTACCGAAGAACACTAACGGGGATTTTGGTCTGTGTCTTCTCACCCATACCGTTGTCTACCACAATATACCTGGAAGACTTGCAAATGGGACAATAGTTCAAGTCCGCATAGTCAAGCCTAAATAAGGCACATCCTTTCTCACAGGCATGTATCTTCTCATAGGGCATCTTCAGTGCACGGAGGATTTTGTCCGACTGGTACAGGTTTGCAGGCATTACATGGCCTTTGGGTAGAAAGCGTCCAAATACTGTCATAATTGCGTCATAGCATTCTCTGCCCAAGTTGAACTGAGCCTTCAGAGCCATTACTTGTGAGATGGCATCCAACTGACAAAGCTCAGTGTGCTCGTGGAGCGGACGTTTCGAATACTCCAACATTTCATTGAAGGCCTTTGCAGATTCCTCCATCTCCTCGTCCGAATCCCGAGCATCATCATAGCCTTGCACCATGTTTTCCATCCCAGTACCATGCTCGTCGGCGCGACGACGATCCACCTCAGCTCGGTCACGTTGGGCAGACTCACCATGAAATGTCCACACCGTATAATCGGGCGTAAAACCACTCTTCTGTAGGTGTTTGCCCATTTCAGCCTCTGTCTTCTTTTCCCAATTGCCGCACCGGAAACAGGGGCACCAGGTTTTATTTTGGCCATTTGCAAATGCGGCTTGCACAAACCCCTTAGTTTTTGTGAACCATTCAGCTCTCCATTTGTTCTGACCAGTGTGACCGGTATACATCCACGCACGGTCACTCATCTTGACTTTCAGAGCTACTGGACACACAACAATTATATATGTAATTCACCATGTATATATTCATCAGTTGATCTACTTTGTCAATTTTATTACGTCCATGCAACCTACACTCTAATAGGTAATGATAGGTCCTAATCCCACCCGTGTATGTGTAGATTGGGTTCATTTTCCCATCCTATGCTCCGGATCCGACGCAAAATTTCGGCAGCACCTCCCCGCTGTTCTCCTGATACACGTCTCTGCAATAAACAGAGATGATGTGTACCCGGAGAACAACAGGGGAGGCACTGATGAAATATATGCGTCGGATCTGGAGCAAAGCATATGGGAAAATGAACACAATCTACACATACTCGGGCTGTCCATGGATAACGTTGGACAATTCGAAAGAATCAAGGTTATAAATATGCAAATGCATGCATATTTATAACTATGACGCTTTCGAACGGGAGACACATATTGGTTACGCATACTGATGATTCAAGACACATATATAGCTAGCTATCAAGTTTCATCTAAATAGATCAAATAATTAATGGGGGAGGAGGACTTGTCATTTGGGCTCACCCACGAACGAAGGGGCAGAGCTCGTCAAACGCACGGCGAGGTTGTCCAACACCAAACCTTGCAGCGATGAAACAACTGCACATTTAAAACTACACGATCAACACAATTATATATGATGTTTTTCATAACAAAATCGAAAAATATATGACCTAACTAATAATTCACAAATATATGACCCCGTCGGCCTCTGGAAGGCCAAAGAACACCTTTTCGGGAGGTGTCGGTGGTCGGGGTGTCCTGTCGGTGTCGGGGTGTCGTGTCGAGGTCGGGGTGCTGTTTCGGGGTCGGGGTGTCGTATCGATGTCGGGGTAGTGCCGTGTCGGTGTCGAGGTGTTGTTTCGGGGTCGGGGTCTGGTGTCGAGGTCAGGGTGTCGGGTCAGGCTCGGGGTCGGGGTGTCGGGTCAGGCTCGGGGGGCGGGGTGTCGGGGTCGGCGTGTCGGGGTCGGGGTCGGGGTCGTGGTCGGGGTCTCGGGGTCGGGGTCTCGGGGTCGGGGTCGGGGTCTCGGGGTCGGGGTGTCGTGTCGGGGTGCCGGGTCGGGGTCTGGGTACCGTGTCGGGTCGGTTTTTTTTTCCTTTTCTTCTTCTTCCTCTTCTTCCTTTTCTTCCTTTTTTTCCTTCTTCTTCTTCTTCTTCTTCTTCCTCCTTTCCTTTTTCCTCTTCTTCATCTCCTCCTCTCCTCTTTTTTCTTCTTCTTCTTCCTCTTCTTCTTTTTCCTTCTCCTCCTCCTCTTCTTCTTCTTCTCCTCTCCTCTTTTTCTCTTCTTCTTCTTTCCTAAAACTAAACTAAACCTAAACCTAAAACTAAAAAAACAGAAAAAGGAAAAAACTAAATCTAAACCTAAAACTAAACTAAAACTAAACCTATAAACCTAAAACTAATCCTAAAACTAAAACTAAATCTAAACTAAACATAAACCTAAAACTAAAAAAACAGAAAAAGAAAAAAAAGGAAGCAGAGACTCACCTGGGTGGAGGAGGGGGGCGGTGCGGCCTGGGGCGGCAGAGGAGGGTGGCGGGGCGGCGGCGCCGGGCTCGGCCGGGGCGGCGGGGCACGGAGGCGCCGGGGCGTGGCGGCGCCCAGACGGCAGGGCGGCGGCGGCGTGGTGGGGCGACGGGGCGGGGGGCGCTGGGGCGGCGGCGGGGCGGTGCGACGGGGCGGTGGCGAGAGTAACTGGTGGGAGAGAAAGGGAGAGAGAGGGGGGTGTAGGGCGCAGCCGTTAACGTTACGTGGGGCCCTCCCTCTTTGCCGTCCGCCACCCTTTGCCGGCCGCCTTCTTGCTCGGCAAAGAGGGGGGCCGTTAGTTCTTTTTTTTTTGCAGCTCGTTAGTGGGGCCCCTCCCTCTTTGCCGTCCGCTAGCCGACGGCAAAGAACTGGCTGATGGCAAATTTGGTCTTTGCCATCAGCCAGTTCTTTGCCGTCTGCTTTTTGGAAGCTGATGGCAAAGAGCTTCTTTGCCGTCTGCTAGCGGACGGCAAAGAACTGGCAGATGGCAAAGTAGCTGATTCCAGTAGTGCATCCCCGATGGCTTCAGCATAAATAGCATGATAATTTAGACACCACAAACCCGATAATTCATGCGCAAACACCATGATAACTTTACTGGGGGTGGGGGGTGTTAACTTACATATAAATACCACGGTAAGTTTGATCCTGGGGTGGTTGGAGGGGAGGAAGTTGTTTGAAAACATACCCCCCCCCCTCCCGATAACTCATGTTGTTGAAAATGTACCACGGTAACTCATGTGTAAGTAGCATGATACTAGACAATCTTCATACCTGATAACTTACTTAGCCCAACCGTAACTATTGGCATGAGAAAAAGTCGTCAGAATATATCAACATGGGATCTAGTTTTAAAGGTTTCGCCGTCGGGAATGATTTTTTGGTTGGACCCATGGTTGATCTATTAAACATTTTGAAGTTTCAAAATAAGGAAAATGTAAGATGCCATCAAAGCATTTTCTCTCTAATGCATGGATGCATGTGCATGTAAAGATAAGGTTGGAGGAACCATTTTTATGTCTTGGTAGTTTCTGTGTAATCAACATGATAACTTATGCTCAATTGACGTGATAACTTGTGTAGCACACGTGGTAACTTTTTACCTGAAAAAAAAGTCGTCGGAACATGCCAACATGAGATCTAGTTTTGAAGGTCTCATCGCGATGAATCTTTTATGTGAAAACAGTTTTTTTAATCGGAACGATGATTTGAGCTACAAAACATTTTAAAGTTTAAAAATAAAAAGAATTTTTTACTGACATCATGAAATTTATTAGTAGTTTGCATGCATGTGACAAACTTCCCGTACGTGTGGGACTGCATGCGCGTTTCATAAACAATGTGTGATCAGTTGGGTTATGATCGTCCGGATATATTGCTTAAGTTCAGACTAGTCGGAAGTTAGTCCACTCCATTTATAATTAAGGTACAATCTGTAAGAGTTTGCACAATACAAGATTTTTTTTTCTTTTTTAATGTGGTACCGGTGCAACCTTCGTGAGGATTGATTTGTTGGTACTGCAAAATCAAAGTCCCCAGATTAGAAGCGATTGGTGAGGAAGATGTTTATGTGCAGCCTCAACCTTTGTTCTCTTCTCAGCTGTATGGACGACAATGTCTAACACTCTTACTTGATGGTGTCATGTGGGGAGATGAGAGCAAAAAAAGAGATGGCGGGAATCACCAGATTAGAAGTCAACTGCCATCTCCCCTCTTTCCCCACACCCATATCTCCGTCATTGTTTCCATACCCGGCGCTAAGGCTGGTCACAATGGGCAAGAACATAGTCTAGTAACTTACACACTTTCCTAGACTATGTTACTACCTCCACAGTGGGTAGAAACATCTATGTAGTGTCATGCAATAATGTATTTATTAGGTTATAGACTCATTGTTTTTTGGAATGTGTGATGTTACGATAACTTAGCTAGTTACCACAAGCACCTCTCTCTTTATTAAATATGTGACACATACACAAAGTTGTATTGGAGTGTGTGATGTTACGCCTAAGTTCCTCCCCATTGTGACCAGCCTAAGGGTAACTGGAGGAGGACGTGTGGTCCTAAAGAAGGAGGATCTTTGTGAAACACACCTGGTTTCGTCGGACACAGACGCTGCTCCGCGGCCCAGTACCTGAACCAGACCAACGATGATTCACGATAACTCATGATTTCTCCACAAACCACGACAACATACAGTAAGTGTACATTTTTAAATTTTTTACTTCATAATGTACAGTAAATGTGTAATGTTTTTAGGTTGTTATTCTAAAAGGTTGTGACGTCAGCTGACGCCACAACCAAGATGTAGAAACACCACTGATGGCAAGGAGCGCTGGTGCCTGCACCAAGTTTATATGTGACAGAGCTGGTCCCCACCATCCCTACAAGTCCATGAAATTACAAGTCCTTGTAGGAAGGGACTCGCAAAAGCGACATGCTATAGTGTGATGATCCTTTAAAATTGATCATGTTCATCATGAATAGGCAACGGGATAACCACCAGCAATCACTTATGGTTAATTAAGTATATTATGTATATTATGTATATCTCATATTTTTCCTAAAGGGTGTTTGGAGGAGCTTTTTCAAGATGATGATTCTACATAATCAATGCAGAGATTAGGGGGAGTGTTAGGGAATAATTAATTATGGTTAATTAAAGGATAATCTCCTTATCTTTGTAAACCGGCGGGCAGTTAAAGTCTGCCACCGTCGCGTCTCTTGTCCCGTCTCCTCTGACCGACGCGTCCCTTGGATGCAACCCCTCGGAGGATATATATTGTACAATCATCATCGATAGAAAGAGCGATTGATTCATTCTAGCAATTGTTTCTTCAGACCATGTACGTGTGATGGGTAACCACCAGCAATCACGACGAGACAGGAACGCCGCGTCTTAATTTGCCGTATGTGGCCACCCGGCCTAGGAAAAAGTTCATTTTAAACTGTTAACTTGTAGGAGTTCGGCAAAACGAATCCTTGTCGAATCCGATCGATTATATCATAAACTATGCAATCCTGGTTTAAATTAAACTTTCGGATCGTTTGGATGGCCAGGATTGGGGCATGACGCACACCTGCTCCATGCTTGGCCGGCCCGCTTTAGTTATTTTCCGTTAATAAACAAAAATTCGCAAGGGGCGCTACACCCTTCTCCCTGCTGGCCCGGCCCGCTTTATTTTCTTGGTTTAAAAACTAAAAGTAAGCGCACGGTGTGGCTCCACCGCGAGACCTCGTGCTGTAGCTGTTTGATCGAAGCAACAACCACCAGGGATACGACATCCATTGTGTTCACTTGCTCCTTTTTTCTCCTTGTCTTCTTTCCTTTTTCTGTCCTTTTCTTTTCTTTTTATTTTTCAGTTTCCTTTTTTTATTAAATTCCTTTTTTAATATTTACGAACTGTTTTCCAAATTTGCATATTGTTTTCAAATCTGGAATTTTTTTAGCGTGTTTTTTTTGAGGGACTTGACAGTGGGAGAGAACTCCCACTATATATTTTCATATATCTATATAAATGGGGTGTTTACATAGACATACCACACACACACATCCATCTCCACTCTTGGTGAAGCCACCAGGGGTGGGACAACTAGGCCATGATCACTACTTGTACACCTGTCTCTAAGTGTTCAAGGGTGGAAGAAAAAAGTACAGGACGGCTCAGCTAAGTGTGCCACAATATGAAAGCAGAGCAGCTCTACGCGTACCCTTAACCTTATGCTGCAGAAGCCCCAAATCTTCTTTGAATCGGTGGTACCAAGATGCAATGCTTGGGGTTACACTTCTGAAGTGTTTATTGTTTCTTTCCTTCCACAAACTCCAGGCAGCCGTCAAGAATACCTCAATGAAAAAAGGATTGGGCCAGGTGGGTTGTGTGGTTTAATTGCTTGAATTATTTTAAACTATATAAAAACCGGTGGCCATCTTAGTAGGAAATGGAAAATGGCTGTAGACTATACCGATCTATGTTGCATCAACGGTTAGAACAATTCGGGTTATGTGGCTTCATGAGAAGATAGGAAAATCACCTAGTGGGGTGTCCCTATTTAGATATAGAAGATAGGCCGCCTTGCATGATTCAAAAGGTATTGCGGGCCAAGATAAATAATAATGGCCCTCATGGCCTTTGAGAAGAACTTGGTGAATGTTATTAAAGTAGAAAATTAATTTCTGCTAAAATAAGATACTCCCCACCATTTCTAAATATAAGTCTTTTACAATATGAACTACATACGGAGCAAAATAAATGAATATACACTATAAAATGTGTCTATATACATCTGTATGTAGCGGAAATCCCTTTTGGAGCTCGGCCTCAAGTGGGGCCTCCAAATTCAAATTTGAAATTACATCAAAATTCATATTTTTACATTTCAAAAAGTTTTGAAAAAATACAGATATAAAGGAAGGCATAACACACATGTGTGTAAATTTTCAGCTCAAAATACGTTGAAATGAGGCTGTGTAAAACAGACAAATCTAGGGCTGTTTAACACATGATACTATTCATTCTCCCAGGCCATGAATTTGTCTTTTTTGTACAGCTCGCAACTCAAGGTATTTCATCATGAATTTTTTCACACATGTGAGTTACATCCTTACATACACGCATATTTTTTTCAGAATTTTTTGAACCATAAAAGTCTGAATTTGAATTTTTCAAAAATAAAGGCCTTCATGGAGCTCGGCCTCCAAAACGCCTTTCTGTGTATGTAGTCTATATTTAAACGAAAATGGCCTTTGGTGGCCGAGCACCCTTTCTGAGTATGACACTACCGTATTTTTACGGTATTTATAGGAGAGTCGGCTGCACAGCCCCGTATTTGCTATCAAATAAATCATGCGGGCTCACGAACTCTAGCAGGCACATGAGTGCAGCACAGCTGCATGTCGCGGTCACGTGCTGCATGGCACGGATTTGACTCCGTCAACATGTCCGCTTGGCAGACGGGCAGGGAGCTGTTTGGGTTGGACGTTGAGGATCCTGCCGTTGCCTTGGCCTCATGGGCTACTTATAGGTACTTATAGGAGTTGGCTCTACATCGTTGCCGCACCCAGCTCAAACAAAATCGACATGGCTTTATCTTCATTCTTAGTTCGTTGCAGGGAAAGGCGACAACACCCGCGGCTCATCATGTGCCCGGACTACGGCAAGGTTCAGGCGGAGACCGCTCATCCTAAATGGTACACCAATCAAAGCAACACAGCTTGAAGCGAAAAGGATCAAACAAGTGATTTTCACACCAAACACACATTGTCTCCAAGCAATTCTCCGACAACAAATAATACTACAGATATAGAGATTCACTAATATGTGAAGTACTCATTAGCAGTCTGACATCCACATAGGCACGGTTACATGAAACTGTCATGTTTCAAGCATAGAAAACAAATAAAATCAACCATAAAAATCAGCCTTGGGCGTGTTGGTGCAGGTGTTCCTTCTGTGGCCTTTCAGGCTGCACCTGGAGCAGCGAGGTGACTTCCTTGGCGCCTTTGGAAGACCGCCCCCCCCCCCCCCCCCCCCCCCCCCCTGCTGCGGACATGTTGTGCTCTTGTGCCCCTGGGCCCGGCAGATCGAACAAAACCTACTCCTCTTAGCTGGCTGTTCGTATGGTGCTTTGTCGCAGCTTGTCGTAGGGCGCCCCGCTGGTCTCTTCTTTGATGGCGCCCCAAAGCTATCTGAACATTGCGAGGCACTTTGCACCTGTTTTTTGTTGGATCGAAATGTTGCTTCTCTGCTGTAGCTGAACCTGCAGAATCACCTGCCACCTCTCTGTCAGATAAATCTGTGCCATCGCATACAACAGCTACCGACTCCGGCAATGTTTTCACATTTCTTAGTTGCTCTATCTATCTATGTGCCAGTGCGATTTCCAGTGCAGCTTCTCCGTACAGTTAACTGAGAGTGCATGGTTGTGCTCTGCTTTGTGCTCACATATGTACCATCCTGTATCATCAGACCTAAGAATCCGCATCAACGCGGGGCATCCACACCTCGTCGAGCGGCTATTCGATTGAAATGGCTTGCCCTGCGGTGTTTTTCCATAACATATGAGAACATAATAGGAAAAAATTAGGTGCGAGGAAACAATTTCTCTTCTTTGAATTAATGAATCATCCTCACCGCACACGCGCACACAAACTCCTGCATATATTTTTTCCGATGGACGTTCAACCTGCTTTTGGCATACCTGACGCAAAACCAGTCTCACAGGAGTATAAGTTGTAAAACTCATATGCTTCTACAACTGTGTCAAAGCTAGTCCCGCCGGGTTAACAACAGGGTGCCAACCTTGTTGTTTGCATAAGCTTGCATTGAAGCATCGAGGGCAGGGACCTGCTTGGGTTGGCATCCCTCTCTTCTGGCGTGTTGCCATTCCTAACACTGCATTTTCCCCAAAATTGGTGTTAAATGTAATTCCCACTGGTACAGACCGATATAAGCAAAGCACTTCTGAAAAAATAATGTTGATCTATTGATACAGAAATAATAAATATGATCTAGCAGCATTTTTTTCGCTCGACACCTGATTGTAAAATTATGGTTCCAAGCTAGCATGAATGTTGTAACAGGGGAAAAGGAGAATTATTCATCCATGGGGGTGTAAACTCTTTGCACGTGTGTGTTTTTGTTACAGGCGACTACAGGAAGCTACAATCTCTGGTCTAACAGCAAAGGTGAGTACAGGAAGCTACAATCTATGGTCTAACAACAAAGGAATGACAAATGAGTGTGTGTTTTTTTACCGTCGAGTCCAACATGAGATCTTTGTTTTGTTGACGATGACATCCTTTGCGTCTCCCTCATCTCCCACTCCCACAGATTCAGTTGCAGTATTCTGAGCCGCCATATCGTTTGAGTCACCAACGACCTCACTTCCATCGTCGCGGCATGAGCCAACATTTGTGTCAGCACCCCGGAACTGCTCTTTGCCGCTACTGCCGTCCATCGGTTTAGAAGACATCACATCAGAGGAGCGCCCGCGAGCTTCATGGATGGAAGCAACCATAGACTCAACAACATCGATTCCGCCACCCAAAATATCACCGCATGAGCCCTAGGAACCAATCTGTGGCACATACAAAAGTTTCATCTAGTCAGATCTATCTAACATCAGGGAGAAGAAGAACTAAAGAACGAACCGCGGCGAAATCAATGAGCAGAACACCAACCAAAGAAAGATCCCCTTTTGGAGTGAGCAACGACAAGAGAAATATGGACGCCAAATCGGTTCTTACCCTGATTCTGCTTCCTCAAAAAACTCGAGGCCATCCATGGCGAATCGCCGAGCCGCATAGCTTTTTTTTCCACGGTCAATGGGAAGGGGATGAATGAACTTTTTTTTTTTAGACGAGGGGATGAATGAACTGACCAGGAAAGAAACATCACCGCTTCCAGGGTTAAGCTAGCTGGAGCGCCAGATGGGCCCGGAATTAATGTCGCACCAGCCCATAACTGCCACCAGTTATATGTGCTATTTTTAAAACCAGGCCTAGCAAGGACAAGAGGTGCCTGCACCGGAGGCCCACGTACAACGCTAGCACACCAGTCCACGGCACGCATGTATTTCAATCTGACAGCTATCGTATACCTCCAATTAAAAAGCCATGCACATATCGCAGCGCTATACTCCATGGCGGGAGATTGCGGCCTGCAGGGTGCTCGGCCACCAAAACGCCACACTCATATTTAAATCTCTAAAAAAGACTTATATTTAGGACCGGAGAGAGTACATATTTAATTGCACCTCAACGAATGTAAAGATTTGTTTTTTGGAGGGAAGTAAAATTTTATTTTGTTACTACGATTTGAAAAATTAATGAGCATATATATATATCTTATATTTATCTAATTTATATGACAATATTTTTAGTAGGAGTATATTTCCTATTAAATTTGGTGAGTACTGAATACACATTTATTGTATACCAAATATTTATAGATTTATCTTTATATATAGCCTGCATCTTTTGATGCTTTCACACAAATATATCAGCACAACTTTAGTTGTCAGCCTGAGCTAGAGCACCAACAATGGCAAAGCACACTACCCTCCTCCTCGTGGCAATAGTAGCCATCCTTCTCACTGCCACCGCCGCCACCCTAGCCAACACCCCCGCCCCTGCAGCCAAGCCTACAGCGTATGAAATGCTAGGGCGATATGGCTTCCCACCGGGCATCCTCCCGCAGGGAGTGCATGACTACGAGCTCCGACCAAACGGTTCCTTTGAGGTACACTTCTCCGATGAATGCAAACTTCGTATTGACGGCCAGTACGACATCCACTACAGCACTCGAGTTGCCGGGAACATAAAAAATGACATGATCAGCGGCCTTGAAGGCATTAAGGTGAAGGTCTTTTTTGCATGGATCAGCATACAGGATGTCGGCCGTGATGGCAATGAGCTTAGGCTGCACGCCGGGATCATATCCAAGTCATTCTCGCTTGACGTTTTCTCCTCTAGCCCTAAGTGTAACTGAGTCTCGATTGCAAGATCGACACAAGTGTCGCCACCCGAGTCCGCCTCTTCGACAACGTCGCTTGACATTTCCTTCTTTCTTCATGGCATTGATGGTGCACGTTGCTGCTTGATTTGCAATCCCGTGCCATCTTACCAATTTTTGTACTCCCATTGTTTTATGGGATGAGACCGAATGGTATAAAGAAGTTCCTTTTGTTCGTGATTGCAAAACTCATTTGTGAGATTTCAATTAACATGGTGTTTGACGGTGAATCCGTTATCTGATCAGAGAAAGCATAATGGTATTTTGGCAGAAAAATAAATTTTCACTTAATTAGCTGTCTACATCATCTTAGATACATCTGAATTTTTGTGGATCTTGAAGATAGCTTACCACATTTCCCATGTGGTATCTTTTTTTGCAAGGAAACGTTCGATCTATTAATCATGTCATATTAGCATTGGAGCGAACCAAAGGTACGCCGCAGTCATCGCCCCTCCCTCACTGGAGTCTGGCCAAACATGTTGTATTAGATAGTCAAGAAGACATCGGGCTAAGGCCCCACATGTTCAACGCACCAGAACAGCAAACATCGCCGACGAAGAGAAGTATAGATTGAAAGGATCCAACATGAAGACACATAAATGAAGATAAACAAAGGCTGGATCTAAACGTATCCACCAAACAATAGCACCAACTGAATCTCGTGAGATTTGCCGGAGACACACCTCCAGAGACCCTATTATAGTGTGGTAATATGTTGGTGCTAGTGTTTTTCACAAGAATATATATTGCCGGAGTTTGGGGATTAATTTTTTCTATAAAAAATGGTGTGGTAATGGCCTGATTCAATTTCATTCCTAAATATGTTGGTCAATTGGCAAGCAGTACATTTGTCCTCATGGGCTGGTGGGGCAGCCATGATTGTTCTAGAATGTCCGCCATAGCTTGCATGCCTCAAAGAAATGAGCTGATTAAATTTAACTCCTCTTAAACAATTACATGCAATTCAGAGCCGTGTGAAGCAGGGTAAATCTTATTCCGCTCGTAAGGCTGGTTGTGTCAACCTAAACACGCATTTCCCGTGATTACACTAGTAGAAAAAGGACCTAATGTGAGACACATTAGTCCCGGTTTGATTTTGATCCGGTACTAATGGTACCATTAATGCCTGTTAGAACGGCTATGCATTAATGTCGGATCGTGTTGAACCTTTAGTACCGGTTCATGCCACGAATCGGTAATAAACGGGTGGTGGCAGGCTGGCGTCAGTCCGGGGCCCCACGATCACCTTTAGTACCGGTTTGTGGCACAAACCGGTACTAAAGGGCTATCCTTTAGTATCGGTTTGTGCCACGAACCGGGACTAAAGGGGTCTGACCTATAGTCCCGGTTGAAGACACAAACCGGGACTATAGGGCAATTTTCAAATTCTACCCCCCTGTATCGCCATTTTAGTTTTGAAAAAATCAAAAAAAATGATAAAAACTTCAAAAAATAAAATCCTTCGAGAGGTAGTTATATTACTACATCTACTAGTTAGGAAAAATTTGAAAACTTAAATTTTGACATGTTTTGCAAAAAGTGTAGGGTAAATGTAAAAACGGCTATAACTTTTGCACACGATGTCGGAAAAAACGTATAATATATCAAAAAATTTAGCACGAAAATCCGCATCCGATTTTGACTGCCTACGGCCTGTTTGCAATTTTTTAGAATCCTCAAATTCCAAAAGGAAAAAAAGATATGCTCAAATTTTAGTTTTTTTAATTTTGGTTAAATCTGGTCAACTACTTATTAAGAAGTATTAATGTTACTACATAATTAGTCAAGAATATTAGTGTTACTAAATAATTATGTCAATTTTTTGAATTTGGGTCAAATCTGGTCAAACTATGGTCAAATTGTGGTCAAACTTATTCAAGAAATATTAGTGTTACTAAATAATTACTGTTTTTTAGAATAATAGTTTCAAACTCAAACGGTGAAATGTGTGACCTAATGCTCAAGCTAAACTGCTGAGGGTTAATAGGATTGACAGCTTACATTTGTCAGGAAAACAACAAGTGCAGACTTGGAAAGTAGGGGGAATAGAACTCTGAAGTTAAGCATGCTCAGGCTGGGGGGAGTGAGAGGATGGGTGACTGGTTGGGAAGTTAGACGATTTGGAATGAATGATCCACACTTAGAGCTCTTAAGAGGGGTGATTGAAGACTAAATCATGAAATAATTCAGAAAATCAAAAATTGAAAAAAAATCATTTTTTTTCAAAATTTTCAAAAAAAAGTTCAAAAAAACCTAAGGTCCCCCAGACCACGACGCGAGCTCACGCCATGTGGTGGGCCTTTAGTAGCGGTTCGTGCCGAACCGGTACTAAGGGGGGGGGGGGGCTTTACAAACCGGTTTTAAAGCTCCGTTTTCTACTAGTGTTATATGGGATGGCCCACTCGAGACACTGTGTTCTTTCATGCTTCTTAAGTTACTAATGTCCTGGTTTATTTTGGATGTTCTGTTCTTCTTCTTTGTTTTTCTCTACCAGTTTTCTTTTGAAATTTTATTTTATTTTTATTTCATTTTTTCTTATCAACTTTCCTTTTTATATTTTTGATTCAAACACATTTTAAATTATTGATTTCTTACATTATAAAGTATATTAAAATGCTTGAACTAAAATTGGATACTTTTTTTAGTCCATGAAAATTTATTAGATTTCATAATTTATTTAAAAATCATAAATAATTTTAAGTTTGTTTAATATTTTTAAATTTGTTAATATTTTGTATATTGGCGATCATTTTTCAAATCCCTTTATTTCTAAAAATGTAAACACCTTTTGGAATTTAAAATCCTTGAACATTTTAAATTTCTGAAATATTTCAAAATTACTGAAAATTTTCTGTGTATTGTTTTAAAACTGAGGAACAGCTTATAAAATATCGTCACCAGTTGTAAAAAATTAACGCAGTTGCAGGAAGAAAAATATAACTGAAAAGACATTCAACCCATCGCTAGGATAGAACAAAATTGACCAAACAAACAACCCAAACTCGATAGAGTGGTTTGTGGTCCGGTTCACAATGCCAACATGAGTTTGTGTTTGGTCAAATCCCTATGTGCGGGACAGGATGTCTCGTGAAGAGTTTGACATCTGGCACAAGTACGGACCTATGGCAGTGCAAATGTGCAATACTATTTGCCACGTGTACGTGACTTCATGTACGATTTCGTGACCATTTTCAACGTCTTAGTTTCAAGGTTCTGCTTCCCCTTTGAACTCCTTTGCTAGCGGGGACAACTATAATGCAAGATGTTTCCTAACAAAATAAAATGTAATGCTTTTAGATATTAGTGTAAAAAAGGTGCCTATATAGAAAAGTGGGACATGAGAAGAAACAATGGCAAAGATCTGGCAGGTGAGATCATCTCATACCTCTAGCAAAGTCTGGTCATATGTATTCCGATCGCCATAATAACCGCTTGTTTTGTCTTTGAGGACAACATTTAGGTTTTGTTGCCTTGGCCTCCAAACTTCTTGAAGACCGCATCAAATCAAGCCCGCGAGCCTATACATTTGTGGGCTGGGGCGCTGATATAGAGCAGGCACCAAACCCAACCGCTCATGCAGGGGGAAACTTTGATATTGTTTTTGACCTCCCGCATCGAATCCTACCAATGATGCGGTCGTCCGTATGTTTACCTCTTTGACTCCTACCAATAGCACAACCACTTTTGCATTGGGAAGAGCATTCATTAATAACCAATCACTACTAAGAAAATGCTTATACACAGTAGCATAGTAGTAGCACTATAAAATAGTAACCATTGTTGTTATTTAGCTGTAGCGTTTTTCCTGGCAGGCGCTACTAGTAACTCTGTAGTAGTAGCGCTGGGACGCAAAAACACGCTACTGCTATGTGGGACCAGACGAGGCCACCGACGGTCGGTGTAGTTGTAGCGCTGAACAGAAACAAACGCTACTACTAACAGTTTAGTAGTAGCGCTTGATTTTACTGCGCCGCTACTGCTAATGGGCCCCACTTAGTAGTAGCGCTTTTCCTGGAGAGCGCTACTACTAAGTCCCATAGCAGCAACGCTTTTTGCTAAGCAGCGCTATTGCTAGTTGCAGCTGGTGCCACCTTTCCACCCCTCCCCTCCTCTCCCCCACTTTGCCCTCTCTCCCCCTCCTTTCCCTTCTCCACTCTCCACTCTTCACCACTACAAGGGAAAACCTTATACACAGAATCTTAGCACCAGCGCGGCACAAAAAGAGGCGCTACTGCTAATTAGCAGTAGCGAAGTTAAGAAAAGCACGCTACTGATGTAAACTTAGTAGTAGCGTGTGATGTCTAAATCACGTTGCTACAAAAATCTAACGACGGTACCCAACAACCTAAGTTTACCAGCAGCGCGGTGTCATGATGCGCGCTACTGCTAATGCAATAGTAGTGGCGCGCGTTTTAGTCACGTCGCTGCTGCTAATCTTGAATTGTCCACATGGTTGGCCCGTTTAGCAGTAGCGCGTGTGACGAAAGGGCGCTGCTGCTACGCTCTTAGCCGTAGCGTGTTTTTCCTCTCGCGCTACTGCTAAGTCGCAGGACCCCACCACCTTTTTCCACCCACCCACCCACCCATCCTCCCCTCCTCCATCCTCCCTTTCCCCTACCTCCCATCCTCCGCCTCCCACTCTTCTTATTCCTCAATACTTCTCCCTCCATTACTCTCCCTCTTCTACCTATCTTTCTCTCTCTTCATTACTCCTAGCTAACTAACACCACCTCCATTAATGCATCTCCTTTCCCTTTTCCTTCCCCCTGCACTAGTTGAAGTTGTCTCCTCCCAAATTAGCTAGTTAGGTAGATGTAGCATTTAGTCAAGTGACCTATTTGCCCCCTAACTAGATCTATCTTTGTCAAGAAGAGCTTTGTGCACTTTTGATCTCCCTACATCATCATCTCTACCGTGTGCTCGATCCCGAGATAGAGGTGATTAAAATTTCATGCTTTTGCAAAATGGAAATATGTGTATGTGTGCGTGATAAGATAATTGGGCAATATGATGGAAATTGTGTGTGTGGCATGAGTTGACGCCAAATTGTGCTTTTGAGTTGCCTATGTTTTGCCGAAATGTTGATTTATTTCCGTTTCGACGAATGCCGGGCAAAATCTAGATCTATATATGTCCTATTTTTAGGGAAGGTCAAGCGGAATTTTTGTATGACTTTGATGCATGCACGCATTTTTATAACCAATTTGTTTATTATTACCGTGCAGACGTTCATGATGGTCAGTGGAACGATGGTGGGCAGGTGGTTGCGGTCGGCGGTGCAGGACATCAAAGATGGTTTGGCTCGACCCCTATGACGATGGTCGTGTCAAAGCACACCTGCTCATGACTGGTTTCATGGATGGCTATACTCGATGGATAATTGAAGATGAGGATGACGATGTTGAGGACGCCGACGGGGCAGGCAATGATGACACGGGGCAAGACAAAGAGATGATCAACAATGGTGGCGGGGAAGAGGCCGAACATGGCGGCAGAGAAGGGGCCGACATGGCGGAGGAGAAGGGGTCGGACATGGCGGCGGAGAGAACGACATGGACTCCACACAGCAGAGTTCGTCGGTACTAAGTTCAATCGCGCAGGACCCTCATGTTCAAGCACTCCTTCGCAAGGAGACAACTACCGAGAGAGCTGCTTCTAGAGAGGAGGCTAAGATGGAGCAACTGGTGGAAGACTCGAACACTCCATTGTATGATGGTTGCAATCCTGAGGTGACCCGCTTGAGTTTCACGCTCCAACTCCTGAAGACGAAGGCTAAAAACAAATGGACGGACACTAGCCTCGATGAGCATCTCAAGTACCTAAAGGATGTTCTTCCCGCGGGGAATCTATGTCCTACTAGTGTTGATGAGGCCAAGAAGATCGTGTGCCCTCTTGATCTGCCGCATGTTAGATACCATGCATGCATCAACGATTGCGTAATTTATCGGAAGGAGCACACAGAAAAAACAAGCTGTCCGATGTGCAATGCTTCTCGATACAAGAAGGCCGGGAAGAAATGACCCCAGAAAGTTGTATTTAGTAGATCCCAAGGAAGCAGAGCTAATGCGCTGGCACGTGGAGAGGAAGAAGCCCGATGATCGAGATGATCCGAAGTTGAGACACGTCAAGGATGGAAGCCAGTGGAGAGAGTTGAACAGCTTCTATCGGTATTTTGAATGTGATGCAAGGAACATCATGCTCGGCGCATGTACCGATGCCATGAATCCGTTTGGCAACCAGAACACCAACCATAGCACATGGCCCGTGTTTGTATGGATTTACAACCTCCCCTGGTTGTGCAAGAAGTCAAAGTACATTCACATGAGCATGCTTATTCAAGGGCCGAAACAACCAGGAAATAATATTAATTTGTATCTGGGGCTACTTCAAGAGGAGTTACACATGTTATGGAAAACACCAACCAAGACATGGGACACCAGCAAAGGCGAGTATTTCTACATGAGAGCTGCGCTGATCACGACGGTGCACGACTATCTCGGTTACGGATATGTCGCAGGCCAGGTGTGCCATGGATATTGCGGATGCACGCGGTGCATGGATGATACGACGTCTTAGCAGCTAACGTCAAGGAAAGATGGCGGTCTGGGAAAATCGTGTACATGGGGCATTGAAGATGGCTCGAACCAGACGACCTGTGGAGAAACCGTGGAGATCTATTCAATGGTCACATTGAGCATCGAGGATCTCCACGTAAGCGGAGCGGTGCCGAAATCGATGATCTATTGAAAAACTAGAAGGAGTGCCCCGCGCCAGGAAAGACGATGAAAAAGGCGCTGGAGCCGCTGCTGAAGGTAAGATGAGGTCTGTGTTCTGGAACTTGGAGTACTGGCACAAACTCGATACACCTCATTTCCTTGATCAAATGCATATCTGTAAGAATGTCCTTGACAGGTTGCTCGCAACACTAATGAACATGCCGGATAAGACCAAGGATGGGCCGAAGGCAAGAAAAGACTTGCAAGATTTGAAAATCAGGGAAGATCTGCACATGCCGCCCCGTAAAAAGTCAGACGAGACAGAGACGGTGACAGAGGCACGTGAGAAGAAGGGCAAGAAAATAAAGAAAGAGGATTATTGCCCCCTGCTTGCTTCACCTGAAGTCAGGCTGAGATCGGTCAATTCTTTAAGTGCCTTACCAGAGTCAAAGTTAGTTTCGGTTACTGTGGCAAGATAAGCAGATATCTAGACACGGACAAGAAAAGGTTTAGCGGGATGAAGTCCGATGACTGTCATGTGATGATGACGTAGATACTACCTATTGCACTTAGAGGGATAATGGACAAGCACGTCCGTGACACGCTTATTGGTCTCTGCAACTTTTTTGACGTCATCTCTCAAAAGTCGGTCAGTCTGAAGCAGCTCCTAAGGCTACAGGAAGAGATCATTGTGATACTGAATGAGCTTGAGATGTACATCTCGCCCGCGTTCTTTGACGTGATGGTGCATCTGTGTGTCCATATTGTGGACGACATAATAGACCCGGGGCCGTCATTTCTGCACAACATGATGCCGTTTGAGAGGATGAATGGGATCATCAAAGGATTCGTTCGTAACATGTCCCGTCCGGATGGAAGCATTGTCCAGGGCTATCTGGCACAAGAGTGCATCTCTTTCTGCGAGAATTTTCTATATGGCATAGACCTGCCACCCGGTGTTAGTGTTGGTTTGCCCGTTTACAAGCATGATGGGAGGCTCGAAGGAGAAGGTCACTCCAACGATCACAGGGAACTGCACGTGGCATACTCAGATCGACGCAGCGACTTTGAGAGAGCAAACTTGGTAGTTCTACAACACCTAGACGAGGTAGATCCTTTCGTGGCACTGCACAAAGAACTTATCGCAAAGAAGTATCATGACCGGGGGGTATGTAGGACGGACGCCGAAGTTACTAGAGAGCACAACTCCACTTTCCTGCATTGGTTCAAAGAGCATATTATTGCTAATCCCCCCGAAGGAGGGTCTAAGGACGGATTGCTCATATACGCCTTAGCACATGGCCCCTCGCCCAACCTCGTAACCTATCAGGCATACGATATCAACGGATACACGTTCTACACGGAGGCCAAAGATATGGACAGTGATGATCAGAACTCAGGGGTGACGATGGAATGCATGACCGGCAGCGACAACGGCGCAACTGAAAGATTTTACTGAAGGGTCGAGGAGATCTGGGAGCTTGACTACTCTGGACTGCACAACACGACGATGTTCCGTGTCAGATGGGCTAAGAATGTCGAAAGAGAAAACCAGAATTTCACTACCATGACTATACACGATGCCAAGAGCGCTACCGTGAACTCTATCGCAAAAACGAGCCATGGGTACACGCTAAGCATGTGACACAATGCTTCTTCATAACCGACCCGCGCAATCCCAGCCGTGTTGTCGTCAGGAGAGGCAAAAGGAACATCATTGGAATGGATGGAGTCGCCAATGAGGAAGACTACGATCAGTACGGCAATCCAATGAGGGAAGATGACAATGATGATGTATATGTCAAAAGAAGAATAAGTACTACATTACCTAAGAAAAATCGTACTCCATGGAAAAGGCAAAGTCACAATGAGGGGCTCAATTATTCTTCAACGAACAAGAAGGGAAAGAAGCTGACTCAAAAACAAAAAGGCCAACGTTGAGGAACCGTATGTTATCGGTCAAATGATGTAATATGTATGTTCCTATTTTGTATACACACTTAGCCATTATTATGCATGGGTCGAATGATGTAATATATATGTTCCTATTTTGTATACATATTTAACCGTCAAATGGTGCAATATATATCGCCTCCCTTTGTTCACTGCTCTTAGAAAAAAAGAAAAGAAAAATGAGAGAAAATAAAGGAAAAGAAAATAGAGGAAACAAACAGGAAAACTATTATATATAGGTACGGGTTATAGTAGCAACGCTTTTGTGACAAAAGAGCTACAGCTAGTCAAGATAGCAGTAGCGGTTACTACACGAAAGCGCTATAGCTACCTGAAGTAGCTATAGCGCGTTTTGCCTAAACGCGCTACTGCTATGCCCACTTAACCCCCAAAATCCCCGCTCCTCCCTTCACCCCGCCTCTTTTCCCCGAAATCCCCATGCTCTCCTCCCCGTCGCGCCTCTGCACTCGCCCCCGACCGACCCTGGCGCCGGCTCCGGCCCCGGCCCCTGACCCCGACCCGACCCCGGCCCCGACCGACCCCGACCGACCCCGACCCCGACCCCATCCCCGGCGCTCGACCCCGACCCCTCCCAACCTCGGCTGTCGTCAGGCCTGCACCCTCTGTAAGTCCCCCACCGCTCCTCCTCTCTCTGGTAGCTAGGTTTTTTGGTTAATTTACCTAGGTTTTAGTTAGGGCAGATGGTTAATTAGGTTATATATTTAGTTAGGGCAGATGTTGGACATGTGATGTTTTGGACATGTCACATTTGGAATTTGGAATTGTCATTTGTACATGATGATTATGTGCAGGGTAAATGATCCGAGTGGCCTATGTTACGCCGGAATGTTGATTCATTTCCATTCCGGTGAATTTCAGGCGCTCGATATGTCCATTTTTTTAGAAAAGGTCATGCCAAAATTTTCCATCAATTTTGGCATGATTTGTGCTAGATAGATTTATTTTTATGTCATTTCTCATTTTTTTTCATAGTTTTACAATTAAATGAGGAGACTTAATCATAGGAAACATGTCGAACAACGAAGAAACTGGGCCTTCTGACCAAGATGCAGACGAGATGGATTATGAGTGTGAACAAGAGTACCTCGACTATTTGACTGCTAAGACGAGATTGTTGCAAAGTCAGGGTTTGCAGGTCGGCTTCGATGATGGTACTGACGCCGACATCGACACCGATGGCGCCCGCGCCGATGGCGGCGTCGAGGCCGATGGTGGCGCCGAGACCGACGGGGAAGTTATTGGCGCCGATGCCGCTACCGAAAAGAAGAAGAAGAAGAAGCAGAGGATACGAAAACCTAACAAAATAGGGATTGGACGACTGGTGATCACAAAGATGGCACCTGGCAAGTGTCGGTGTCAAAACCGGCGGATCTCGGGTAGGGGGTTCCGAGCTGTGCGTCTAGGCCGGATGGTAACAGGAGGCAGGGGACACGATGTTTTACCCAGGTTCGGGCCCTCTTGATGGAGGTAAAACCCTACGTCCTGCTTGATTAATATTGATGATATGGGTAGTACAAGAGTAGATCTACCACGAGATCAGAGAGGCTAAACCCTAGAAGCTAGCCTATGGTATGATTGTTGTCCTACGGACTAAAAGCCTTTGGTTTATATAGACACCGGAGAGGGTTAGGGTTACACAAGGTCGGTTACAAAGGAGGAGATATCCATACACGCCTTGGGTAACTCTTGGAGGGGCGCTCGAGTTTATATTCCTCGGCCACGAGGACTTCAGTCCATTTGTCAGCCAGCAGATCTTGATCAGCTTGAAGCTGTTGCTGCTTTTTCTTCAGGTTATTTGCCGTGGCCATAAGCCAGCGCTTGAAGCGCTCTTGTTCGACGGGATCCTCTTGGATGGCGAATTCATCGTCGCCGAGGCTTGCCTCGTATTCGGAGGGGGGGGGATGTAATTTTCATCCTCCTCCTCTCCATCGGCCGCTCTCTCAGGAGAGCTGGCTCCTTCATCCTCCTGCTCTAAATCTTGCTGGAGGGGATTGTTGTTGTCTTCGGCACTATCCGGAGTATTATTATCTCCTGTGCCGGTATCACCACTTTTGCTTTGGCGGGACTTAGAGCGGTGCTGCTGACGTCGGCGCTTGGTTGCTTCTTGGAGGGGTCATACTCCATTATCTCATCGCCATTGCCTTCGTTGGGTGTATCTACCATGTATATGTCATATGACGAGGTGGCTTTCCAATGCCCTATAGGTGCCGGTTCATGTTCGTCTCCTACATCGTCGTCCATACCGTCGATGTCTTCGGAGTCGAAGTCAAGCATGTCGGTTAAATCGTCGATAGTGGCTACGAAGTGGGTGGTGGGTGGGCGTCGAATTTCTTCGTCGTCCGCATCCCAATCCTGTTGGCCATAACCCAGCCGGGGCTCTCCTGACAAAGAGAGAGACCTTAGTGAATTCAGAATGTCGCCGAAGGGCGAGTGCTGAAAGATATTCGTGGCGGTTAATTCCATGATCGGCGCCCAATCGATTTCGATTGGCAGGGGTGCGGATGGTTCGGAGTCCGGAAAAGAGTCCGGCACCTTGGAGTCACGGGCTGCGCAGAGGTTTAGGCTGGTGTTCGGCTCGATCGCCGTTGACACCGCAGCCCCTGAGGCGGTGTCTAACCACCCATCCTCAACAGGCGCAGTTGGCTCCGAGCTAATGGTCGGAGCTGATGCGGGCACAGCCTCTGGGGTACTGTTCAGCGGCAGAGCTAGGTCATACCCATCGCGACAGTGCGGCGCGCCCGACTGTGGCTCGAATCCGTTGAAGATCAAGTCTCCGCGGATATCAGCCGTGTAGTTCAAACTTCCAAATCTGACCCGATGGCCAGGGGCGTAGCTTTCAATCTGCTCCAGATGGCCAAGCGAATTAGCCTGCAGTGCAAAGCCGCTGAATACGAAGATCTGTCCGGGCAGGAAAGTCTCACCCTGGACAGCATCGCTATCGATGATAGTAGGAGCCATCATGCCTAACGGCGACACAGAGGAACTCTCAATGAAAGCACCAATGTCGGTGTCAAAACCGGCGGATCTCGGGTAGGGGGTCCCGAACTGTGCGTCTAGGCCGGATGGTAACAGGAGGCAGGGGACACAATGTTTTACCCAGGTTCGGGTCCTCTTGATGGAGGTAAAACCATACGTCCTGCTTGATTAATATTGATGATATGGGTAGTACAAGAGTAGATCTACCACGAGATCAGAGAAGCTAAACCCTAGAAGCTAGCCTATGGTATGATTATTGTCCTACGGACTAAAAGCCTTCGGTTTATATAGACACCGGAGAGGGTTGGGGTTACACAAGGTCGGTTAAAAAGGAGGAGATATCCATACACGTATTGCCTAGCTTGCCTTCCACGCCAAGTAGAGTCCCATCCGGACACGAGACGAAGTCTTCAATCTTGTATCTTCATAGTCTAACAGTCCGGCCAATGGAGATAGTCCGGCTGTCTGGAGACCCCCTAATCCAGGACTCCCTCAGTAGCCCCTGAACCAGGCTTCAATGACGATGCGTCCGGCGCGCAGTATTGTCTTCGGCATTGCAAGGCGGGTTCCTTCTTCGAATACATTAGAAGAATTTGAATACGAGGATAGTGTCCGACCCTGCAAAATAAGTTCCACATTCCACCCCAGAGAGAATAATATTTTCGCAGATCTAATTTGCTGGCTTGTTTTGGCAGCATGACGTTATGTCATGGCCCGGTGATTATTCAAACCGTTTCTTTTAACCAGCCCCGCACATAACGCGAGGCAGTTTTTTCGACACGTCTTGTAAAAGCAAAGATCGTGTCCCCTTATTACGGGATTCTCATCAATACGGGCGTGGGCAACCCAACCGCGCCATCAATTGCGGCGCTTGGGGGATAAGCGATTTTGACCAGGCAAGTGGGGACGCTTAGTTTCGTCCGCCCATATAAAGGGATAAGGATTCACCTTTCTATCCACGCCTTCTTCCTCCTTTGCTCATCCGTTTCTGCACACTCGAGCTCTAGCGCCCAAGTCCACACTTCCACCTCAACCTTCTCCAACCATGTCCGGAGCGGGAGGCAAGTGGATGGTATCCTCTGTCACGGAGGGAGACATCAAGAAACTGAGGAGAGCCGGATACCTGCCCGACGACATCGCGCACCGGCTCCCAGATGAGGGGCAGCTCATCCCCACCCCCAGGCCCCATGAGAGGGTAGTATTCCTCACTCATTTCCTTCACGGACTGGGATTCCCTCTCCATCCATTCGTCCGGGGGCTCATGTTCTATTATGGCCTGGATTTCCATGATCTGGCCCCGAACTTCGTCCTCAACATCTCGGCGTTTATCGTCGTGTGCGAGGCCTTCCTCCACATCAAGCCACACTTCCGCTTATGGCTGAAGACCTTCGATGTCAAGCCATAAATGGGTGCGGAGGCTCCATGGTGGGCAAGATGCCCAACATAACATGGCTCGAGGGCTCCTTTGTGGAAACCATAAATGGGTGGCAATCGGGGTGGTTCTATATCACCGAGCCGTGCGACCCTGCATGGGCAGCGGCCCCCAAGTTCCGATCTGGTATCCCCACGCGGCTCACCTCCTGGAAAGAGAAGGGCCTGTCCTGGGGTAATTCGAAAGAGCTGACCGGACTCCAAACATGTATTCAAAACATGGTGGACAAGAAGCTCAAGCTTGTCAACATAGTCCAAGTTATGCTCATCCGCTGGATACTCCCGTGCCAACAACGGGAGTTCAACTTGTGGGACTTTAATCCGGCGCAGCACCGAACTCTAAACAGGCTCTTCGACATGGCTCATGAAGACGCCTAGATGGTGCTGTTCAAAAGTGCCGAGGTCCCCCCTATTACTGAGGACCGCGGATTCAGCACGAAGCGCCAAGCCAGTGCGGTAAGTTGCTTTACCTTTCACATGATACTTATTTTATATAGATTGACTCTGTGCGGGATCTAAACTCCCGTACCTTTGACAGGACTGGCAGAAGATGGCCGGACAGATCGACTGTCTGGCTCCTTTGCCCGAAGGCCCCACAGACGCTCTTCTGGCGAAGATGTTGACTCCGGTCCCTTATAAGGTGCCGGAGAAGACCAAGAAGGCCAAGGCAACCCGAAAGAGTTCCCGACGCCAGGCGTCGTCGGACTCACCGTCCGATGACTCTGTGGCGCACTCTTCTCCCGAAGACGAGGAAGAAGAAGAAGATGCTCCCCCACCGACTGGGGGAGACAACAAAAGGAAGGACGCCCCAATTGGGGAGGCCGGAGGGTCCAAGAAGGGAAGGACTCTCCTTCCGGACAGTTCCACCGCCGGCGACGAAGGCGAAGACGAGTGGTTGCCCAGGGTCAAGCCCCCGGGGAGATCGTAAGTATTCAGATACCAGAGTAACTCATAGGATTCATTTGTCGCACTGCTTTCCCTAATCGCCGAACATAATTATGCAGGCCGCCCCGAGCCAATATCGAGGTATCATCGGAGGGCTCCCTGGGCTCATCGGACATGGATAGCGATCCAGTCCCGACCACCACCTCCCCTCATCCTGCCGACGACACCGAGGTGTTGTTTCAAGAGGCACCGGATCGAGGGGAGACAGTCCCGGAGGCGCCTCAAGGCGATCTTCCGGACTCCGGGAGCCGAGGGGACGGGGCCCCTGAGAGCTCTGAGTTCGGCCCTCGGCCGAACACCGCACCAGACCCTCCAGCGGTTCTGGGCTCGGGCAGGCGGCCTCATTCTAAGAGGGTCAAGACGCCTGTGCCGGTGACCTCTGTCCATCCAGAGGCGCCGGACAATCTGCTGGAAGCGCTTCGCAGCGCTTCCATCGACGAGGAGCACCGCACTGTCATGAGTGTGGTGATCCAGAAGGTTCAGTATGCCAAGAGCGGATTGACTGAAGACTGTGCCAGCCTTCTAACAGGCTTCGAGGTAAGTGTTTTAAAATGTAGTAGAAATATTACCGCATAGACAGTAGCCCCTGATGCTTTGTTCGGTGTTCACAAAGAAAGGCCGAACAGGGGATCAAACAATATCGCAGGAGTCTAATATAAGTATGTCAATATGCATATGCAGGCTTCGCTGCTGGCGTCCGCCGCACTGACTGCGGAGGTCGCCGTACTGAAGCAGGACCTCGAGGGGTCCAGGAAATAGCTCGGCCTTGCTAAGAGGCAGCTCGAGGAGAACAAGGGTAAGTAGTACCCCATCTATAGATATGTATATATGAAAAAGGACGCGATTGCAAAATGATAGGATCATCGTATGTTTGCCAGGGGCCACGACCGAGGTGGCAACCCTAAAGCAAGCACTAACCAAGGCTGAAGTTAAAGCGGCCAAGGAGCGCACCGAGCGAGAGAAGAACGAGGCTCGGGTGGGTGAGGTGCAGCAAGAGCTCCAAGCTCTCGTGACGAAGCATGAGGCATTGGAGTTTGACTTGAAGACACGAGAGTCTGAGCTTGTCGCGACCCTTGAGAGTGTAAAGAGTGCCAAGGCCGAGGCCCAGAAGGCCCTCCAAGAGATCAACGCGATGAAGAAGATAGCGGCGGGTAAGGTTTTCTATATGCAAAGCAAGCATGTAAAAGTAAATTACCGATTACTTACCCAGATCCGGAGCTCTTCAGGAGCATTCGCAGATTTGTCCCGCAGTGTTGTGTCCGATGTCGCACAATTTTACCAGGCCGAGGACGGAAGCTCGATAGAGAAGTTGTTCTGGTCTCAGTATGCTGAGGCCAAACATCCGGTGCCAATGAGCGACCAGCTGAAGCAGATGGTCGAGCTACATAAGGCGGCCGATCAGGCCATGAAGAGCTTTATAGTCCAGCTGTGGCCTGGCGACGCCCTTCCGAACAGCTTCTTCGGCCTGGTGAGGCGGCTTGTGGATGCCTGCCCACGGCTGGAGGTTGTCAAATGATCTGTCTGCATTGAAGGTGCACGCCGGGCTTTCGCCTGTGTGAAATTGCAGTGGGTCAAGCTAGACGTCGTGAAGTTGATCAAGGAGGGGCTGCCAGAGGGTAAGGAGCACCACCACCCCGAGATGTACTACGAGGGTGTTCTGCCGGGTGCCCATCTCATCACGGACGAGTGTCCAAAAGATGTAATATTTGAGTAAACTTGCTCGTTTTATCCTGTATTTATGAAAACTTGTTTCATATGCGCTATGCAACGCTTGTTTGAATTTAAAATATTACCTTATGTTTGGCTGTTTATCCAATCTGAGAGATGGCTAGTCCTCGGCTTCTGCCCCCATGCCACGAGTGCTGGGGTGTTCGGGATAAACCTGAGCACTCTTGTTCCCATATTTGGGTCCTTCGAGGGAGGTGCTCAGCACAACGAACAAGGCAACCGGACTAATAATGCTTTATCACTCTCACTTAGCCATAGAATTCTATAATTTTAAATTTCGGCGAAGCCCCTGGTATTCGGAAGGCCAAATTCGGGGCGCGATACACGCCTGTAAGCCGGATAGGGCCGGCCCCTCTCCCTAAGCGGCATAAGTCTTTAGGGACTCGAAAAACCTCGCCGAACAGCGACTAGTCTCTCGCCTTATCATGACAGTCAGTTTTAGCTTTCTCTACTGAGGTGCTAAGGTCGGCAGAACCGGGGCACAATCACAGTAGTTCTGCTAGCGCTACCTTAGCCGATAGAGCGGAACGTAAGGTACCAAAACATAGGAGCCGGGCAAACCCAACACTTGACCAAAGACATGATTCGGAGCTGATGCATATAATGCTATAAGTTCGGGGTGCCGCACTTGTGAAAGTGTTCGGACTTTTCACACCACATTGTGGGGTACACAAGCCCCTGTTGTATTGGCCATACAAGAGTGTACGGTTGCAAGGCGTCATTAATGAACACACACACAATATATATATATATATATAACAAGAATGCAATAATAGTCGTAATGTCATGCATTGTTTATTAAAAAATTGCGTTAAAGCAGAGTGATAGAGATAGTGCGATAAGCAAAGAGTAGGACTATGTCCCTTCCAAGGGCAAGCTGAGGAATGATATTGAATTGAATATTTCACTCGTTACTGTAATCAACCTGGGAATTCCGTGGTGTAACGTAGCTGTCTCCCTCCTTGGTTGCTGCATCATGTGTTCGGCAATAGTGCTGCCGGACAGTGTTTCCAGAGATTAAGGTCCTGAAAGAAAAGGAAAAATAACCAAACGGGAAGCCCCTAGTGCGGTTTAGGCCGCGTTTTTGGGTGTGCCGCAGTTGTGCCCCCCCTCCCCACATGTGCCCATGGTATTTTTAATGCGTAATTATGTACGCGCGACATGAATATCGCCGTTGGGCTGGGATTGGGGTGGCCGCCATATTGCTACGCGAGTTCAGATTGCGCCAGGCGGTCTATTTGCCGATTGCCTCGAGCGCGCTTGAAGGTGTCCGGTCTTTGATGCGCCGAACTGGTTGATTGCCTTGAGAGGCTGCTTTGCGCTTCTGCTGCGAGGGCCACGGTGTGCTCCTCTGTTTGGAGAGAGCGCTCTGTGTTTCCATTGACTGTAATAACTCCGCGAGGTCCTGGCATCTTGAGCTTGAGATATGCATAATGCGGTACCGCATTGAATCTAGCAAATGCGGTTCGCCCGAGCAGTGCGTGATAACCACTGCGGAACGGGACTATATCGAAGATTAACTCTTTGCTTCAGAAGTTATCCGGGGATCCGAATACGACTTCCAGTGTAATTGAGCCTGTGCGATGGGCCTCTACACCTGGAATGACGCCCTTAAAGGTCGTTTTTGTGGGTTTGATCCTTGAGGGGTCTATACCCATTTTGCGCACTGTGTCCTGATAAAGCAGGTTGAGGCTGCTGCCGCCGTCCATAAGGACTCGAGGGAGGTGAAATCCATCAATGATTGGGTCTAGGACCAGTGTGGCGAATCATCCATGACGGATACTAGTGGGATGGTCCATGCGATCGAAGGTGATCGGACAGGAGGACCAAGGGTTGAATTTTGGGGCGACTGGCTCAAGCGCATATACGTCCCTGAGCGCACGCTTTCGCTCCCTCTTGGGGATGTGGGTTGCGTATATCATATTCACCATCCGCACTTGTGGGGGAAACCTCTTCTGTCCTCCAGTGTGCGGCTGTCGGGGCTCCTCCTCGTCATCGCTATGCGGCCCCTTGTCCTTGTTTTTGGCAATTAACTTGACGGCCTGCTTGAACACCCAACACTCCCTGTTGCTGTGATTGGCTGGCTTGTCTAGGGTGCCGTGTATTTGACATGAGCGATCGAGTATATGGTCCAAGCTGGACGGGCCCGGCGTACTTTGTTTGAATGGCTTTTTCCGCTGACCGGGTTTAGAGCCTTTGAATCCTGCATTGGCTGTTGTATCCTTAGTATTTTCGCTGTTAATGCAGCGCTTATGCTTGTTGCGACGTGACCTGCTATTGTCGTCCTTGGTATCTGAGGTACCATGGTTCTTTGATTTGTTATTACTGCGAGCCAGCCAGCTGTCTTCTCCCGCACAAAAGTGGGTCATGAGCGTCGTGAGAGCTGCCATAGATTTTGACTTTTGCTGACCAAGGTGCCGGGCTAGCCACTCGTCTCGGATGTTGTCCTTGAAAGCCGCTAAGGCCTCCGCATCCGGACAATCGATGATTTGATTTTTCTTTGTAAGAAACCGAGTCCAGAATTGTCTGGCCGACTCTTCCGGCTGCTGAATTATGTGGCTCAAGTCATCAGCGTCTGGTGGTCGCACATAGGTGCCCTGAAAGTTGTCGAGGAATGCGGCTTCCAGATCTTCCCAACAGCTAATGGAGTCTGCTGGCAAGCAGTTAGGCCAATGCAGCGCTGTTCCTTTGAGGTTTAGTGGGAGGTATTTGATGGCGTGTAAGTCATCACCGCGGGCCATGTGGATGTGGAGGAGGAAGTCCTCAGTCCATACTGCGGGATCTGTTGTGCCGTCGTATGATTCAATGCTTACATGTTTGAAACCTCCTGGGAATTGATGTTCCATTACTTCGTCTGTGAAGCATAAGGTGTGTGCGGCGCCTCTGTATTGGGCTATATCTCGACGCAACTCGAATGGGTCTTGCCCGCTGTGTTCGGCCCGGCCGGATTTGCTTTTACTGTATCCGGGATGACGTTTGTCATATCGCAGAGTGGTGCGCCATAGTGATCCGTAGATCAATCTTGAATGCTTTGCCTTGTCCTCCAATATGCCTCACAGGTCTGGCGTATCTCCCCATGCCTTTTTATTTGAATGGCGTTGGGGTGGAGGCTGAGCTTTTGGCTGGAATGCCTCTCTATCGTGGCCACGAGGTGCCGATCAGCCGTATCATACGCTTCTTCCTCCAGTCGGGGTAGTAACCTGCGCCTCGGGTAACTCTTGGATGGACGCTCGAGTTTATATTCCTCGGCCGCGAGGACATCAGTCCATTGGTCAGCCAACAGATCTTGATCAGCTTGAAGCTGTTGCTACTTTTTCTTCAAGCTATTTGCCGTGGCCATAAGCCGGCGCTTGAAGCGCTCTTGTTCGACGGGATCCTCTGGGACGGCGAATTCATCGTCGCCGAGGCTTGCCTCGCATTTGGAGGGGGGGATGTAATTGTCATCCTCCTCCTCTCCATCTGCCGCTCTCTCAGGAGAGTTGGCTCCTTCATCCCCCTGCTCTAAATCTTGCTGGAGGGGATTGTTGTTGTCTTCGGCACTATCCGGAGTATTATTATCTCCTATGCCGGTATCACCACTTTTGCTTTCGCGGGACTTAGAGCGGCGCTGCTGACGTCGGCGCTTGGGTTGCTTCTTGGAGGGGTCATCCTCCGTTATCTCGTCGCCATTGCCTTCATTGGGTGTATCTACCATGTATATGTCATATGACGAGGTGGCTTTCCAGTGCCCTATAGGTGCTCGTTCATTTTCGTCTCCTACATCGTCGTCCATACCGTCGATGTCTTCGGAGTCGAAGTCAAGCATGTCGGTTAAATCGTCGACAGTGGCTACGAAGTGGGTGGTGGGTGGGCGTCGAATTTCTTCGTCGTACGCATCCCAATCCTGTTGGCCATAACCCGGCCGGGGCTCTCCTGACAAAGAGAGAGACCTTAGTGAATTCAGAATGTCGCCGAAGGGCGAGTGCTGAAAGATATCCACAGCGGTTAATTCCATGATCGGCGCCCAATCGATTTCGATTGGCAGGGGCGCGGATGGTTCGGAGTCCGGAAAAGAGTCCGGCACCTTGGAGTCACGGGCTGCGCAGAGGTTTAGGCTGGTGTTCGGCTCGATCGCCGTTGAGACCGCAGCCCCTGAGGCGGTGTCTAACCACCCATCCTCAACAGGCGCAGTTGGCTCCGAGCTAATGGTCGGAGCTGATGCGGGCGTAGCCTCTGGGGTACTGTTCGGCGGTAGAGCTAGGTCATACCCATCGCGACAGTGCGGCGCGCCCGGCTGTGCCTCGAATCCGTTGAAGATCAAGTCTCCGCGGATATCGGCCGTGTAGTTCAAACTTCCAAATCTGACCCGATGGCCAGGGGCGTAGCTTTCAATCTGCTCCAAATGGCCAAGCGAATTAGCCCGCAGTGCAAAGCCGCCGAATACGAAGATCTATCCGGGGAGGAAAGTCTCACCCTGGACAACATCGCTATCGATGATAGTAGGAGCCATCATGCCTAGCGGCGACGACACAGAGGGACTCTCAATGAAAGCACCAATGTCGGTGTCAAAACTGGCGGATCTCGGGTAGGGGGTCCTGAACTGTGCGTCTAGGCCGGATGGTAACAGGAGGCAGGGGACACGATGTTTTACCCAGGTTTGGGTCCTCTTGATGGAGGTAAAACCATACGTCCCACTTGATTAATATTGATGATATGGGTAGTACAAGAGTAGATCTACCACGGGATCAGAGAGGCTAAACCCTAGAAGCTAGCCTATGGTATGATTGTTGTCCTACGGACTAAAAGCCTTCGGTTTATATAGACACCGGAGAGGGTTGGGGTTACACAAGGTTGGTTACAAAGGAGGAGATATCCATACACATATTGCCTAGCTTGCCTTCCACGCCAAGTAGAGTCCCATCCGGACACAAGACGAAGTCTTCAATCTTGTATCTTCATAGTCTAACAGTCCGGCCAATGGAGATAGTCCGGCTGTCCGGAGACCCCCTAATCTAGGACTCCCTCAGCAAGTTTGAGCCATTAGAGCCGGAAGAACCTCGCAAGTGCTATGGGAACCAAGTAGGATGCATCCTACGGGAATGCGCGAGCATCAACAACGATGACTTAAGGAGTAAAGAACATTTGATGCAGTTGTTCCTGACGAAGTTGCATAAGAGATTCAAATTCCCCGACCGGGATGATAACATAGAACAACCATGGGATGATTCGAAGATGAAAAAGATTAACAATCATGCCATGGGCATGTTCAGCAATGATTTGGCCTCTTGGAAAGGGAGGGTGAAACGAGCTATTGAGGCTGAGGAACCCCTGTCCAAGATTCTGGAGGAAAATGCGACACTTACGAAAGAGGAGTTCGAAAAGTTCAGGGACACTTGCGCTACCAAGGCAGCCAAGGCTAAGGCTGCGAAATTCAAGAGCCTTTGGCAAAGGAACACGGGGAAGCATCACCTCGGAAGCCGTGGCTACCTCAGTAAAAGGCCCATACGGGATAAGGAGGACGTGGAACGTGAAGCCGTGGGTATCCCAGACCCCTTCGCGAAGTTCACCAACCCCTTGGAGCATGACTTCATCAGGTCCTGCTACATGTGGGACAAGGAAAAGAAGGTTTTTTGCATGGACACACGAGGAAATTGATTAGACTACTGGTAATTATTCTTTTACCACCTTACATTTAGCTCCAGATCAAGTCAACTACACATTCCAAAATGGTTCACACTCCTTCTGCAGGAGAAGCAACACCAGCTTGCAGCCGAAAGCCCTACTTCGCTGATGAGGCCCAACTGGGACACCCCTCTCAACCGGGCCTTGAATGAACTTAAGGGACTCCCTTTGGGCCAGCGGCCGCAATATGGTCGTGTGCACGGCGCTGGAGACGGCGCCATGTGGAAGGTGTTTTACAATGAGGGCCCGGAGGCCAAGAAGTAGAAAAAGAAGTTTAGTCATTAGGACATCAACAAGAAGGTGAAGCTTACGTTCGAGAAAGAAGCAGCTGAGGATGCGCAAAAACAGCCGAGGAGAAAAATGAGTTGCTACAGCAGGCACTCAATGCAGTTGTAACTGCCTGCAGAAATGATTTCGCTACTAACTTGGTTCCAACTATCATCAACTGGACGAAGGAAAATCCAGACAAGACGATACATTATATCCCGTTGTCCAGTTTCGTCGGGAGCAACTCCGTGAACAACATCACCACCGCACCATCACTTGCTCACGCAACCGGGCCTCCTCTCGCAGTTGCTCCCGCTCATAGCAGCCCATGCTCAGTCTTTGGCGCGCTAGTAGGGCCTTTGTCTTTGGCTGAGCTCGATGCCCTCATGGTAAGTACATGTCACACCAGCATATATATATATATATATATACAATATTCCATTTTCGTTGCCTTTTGGATGTTTTATGCCACAGACACATGTTTGCAGGCCGAAGAAACCCCGTGCACCATACTCTACTTGATCAAAGGCCAGAAGGTGGATGTGGGAAAGGGGATGATAATGAACCCCTTGCAACCCACGTTCCACAACCAGCCGATCCCCGCTGGGCACTTCAAGGTTAACTTGTCCAGTGTGAAATCGGGCCACGAGGATTTGCCTCCTCCAGTACAGCATGTGGGAGAGGACGATGAGACCCCGCCGCGGATTGGAAGCTGCAAGGGTTGGGTGCTGCTATGGCCAAAGAATCTTATTCATCTGGAGCCGGCCGAGAGCACACCAATAACCACACATCAACAAGCATGTGCGGAGACCATCACCCTGCCTACGCAATTACCTGCTCATGTACCGCCGGGTGAGAGCGGCGGAAGATGTGATGAAGGGGGTGCAATAGTATTGGCTGATGTAATCGGTCCTGTAGAACAGAGAATGGATGATGAGACGGAGGTCGACCCAATGGGTTTCCTCAATACAAACGCGTACGAGTGTGACTTAGATATGATGAGTCAACCATATGACGAATCAGGCTATCAACATGCTAATGAGGATATGGATTACCTGCCCGGGCAGGAAGGTCGTAGCAGGGATTGCAAAAAGTCTTTATTCATGAAATCCTCACATGACATGCCTGAAGATGCCGCCTCAGCATAGGCTCAACTAGCCGGGGGTCGTACAGTGCTTTGCCCGGGAACACTGTGGCAAGAGTTAAGGAAGGGTCTAGAAGGTGTGCCCAAGAAAAAGGATAGGAAGTAATCAGGGAAGATAGCTGCCTCCAAACAAGCCAGAGCACATAGCAGCCAGACGATGGATTCTGAAGAGTGTGTACCCGTGAAAGGTGCGGCTATGTTCCATCTCACGGGCAAGCCAATGCTACCACCGAAACTGCTGGAGGCACTATCAGGGTATCTCAGGAGACTGCACGACCATGTGCTGTCGACTGAGAAAAGCCTACTAGCCTCGAAGTATCCAGGATATCCGACATACGCGGCTCGTGTGCCTGAGGGGAAGTGCTACATCGACACACGGCTCGCGAAGGTGTTCTTCCTGCGGTTTGACCATATCTTTGATATGTTTCTGACAAGGCGGCTCGATTTTACAATCGTCCGCCTTTTTGCGCTACATATGAGCTCCGCATGAAGAGACAAGAAGTCTCGCATATCTGTGTGGCCGATCCGTACTACATGCACGAGTCTTTCTTGGGTCTCGGCGATGATGATGATATGTGTCGGTTGAACTTTGTATACTTTCTGTAGCGATGAAACTTTGTGATGTCCATAGTCCCTATCGAACCTGCGTAATGCTACTTTGTTAGTTTTGGTACGATGACTTGTGTAACTCTAGTTATTAATTAGTTTGCATACTGTATGTTGCATCTAGTTGCTAGCCCTTTCTTTTTCGTGTTGCTCTAGTATATTTTGTTGCATATGATTGTACATCCTCTTCATGAAGTTGCATCTCTAATAGGTACCTAGTTTCTTGATGGCGAGATGGCAGTGCTATGTTGTGTACAAAGGGAAGGTTCTAGGGGTGTACAACAAGTGGCCTGAGTGTCAGGCGCATGTGAATGGGGTCTTAGTAGCCAGCCATAAAGGCTTCAAAACCAGGCAAGAAGCCAAAGCTAGTTACTTGAGGTTCACGCTAGCGCGAGACAGGACTCATAACCGCCGCCTCATGTACTGCATAGTTCCGCTCTCACTCATAGTGATAGCTCTTCTCGCGTATACCATTGTTTAGATGGATGACGTTGTAGTTGCAAATATTTGAGACTTGCATGTATCGCTATTTTCGAGATGATTATGATGAGACTATTTGTATGTATATGCTATGATTACATTTGTGGTCACGCAGTCATTTGTATGTGTATGATGATGACATTTGTATGTGGTCAAGATTCTTTTATAAACCCTGTTCAGATGCAAAACAAATATGTAGAAAAAACAAAAACTAATAAAATTAGCAGTAGCGAGTGGAGAAAAGTTAGCAGCAGCGTGCCACTAGCAGTAGCGCGGCCTAATAAAGTGCACTGGAGCTATTAGCAGTAGCGTGCTTGCTTGCTACCCGCTACTGCTACACTTGTACAACAGTAGCACGGGTGCACAAGCGCTGCTACTACAGGTTAGTTGTAGCGCCGTATCAGTAGCGCGGTACCCCGCGCTACTGCTATAGCTAAAACCCGCGCTGCTGCTACAGGTTAGCTATAGCGTCGTATCAGTAGCGCGGTACCCCGCGCTACTGCTATAGCTAAAACCCGCGCTGCTGCTACAGGTTAGCTGTAGCGCCGTATCAGTAGCGCGGTACCCCGCGCTACTGCTATAGCTAAAGCCCGCGCTGCTGCTAGGGTTTTCCCTAGTAGTGCACCACTGTTGCTATTCTTCTCTCTTCCTCCTACCTTTCTTCTCTCCTCATTAATGGCACCCTCCTCCATAAATGGCCTCTCTCTTTCTCCTGCACCTCTCTTCTCTCCCCACTAATGCCCCCCTCCGCCATAACCCCTCTCCATTAGTTAGCTAGCTACATTCACCTCTCCTCCCCAACAACTAGATTTAGCAAGCTATTTAGTCATCCACACGCGCTCTCTCGATCGTTCTCTCTCATCATCTAATTAGCCTCATGCTCTTGGTGTCTCTCGGGAGATATATAGGTGATTAAAAAGTTGTTCATTTCAAGAATGGGAATATGTGCGTGAATGAGAGTACGTGTGTTTGGGATATAAATTGTCATGCCCTCGAGTTGCTTATGTTTTGCCAAAATCTCGATTTATTTCCGTTCGGTGAATTTCGAGCAAACACAATATATGTCCTATTCTTAGGCAAGGTCATGCCAAAATTTTATATATGACTTTGAGGCATGCATATTTATTTTATAACCCTTTTGCTTGTTATACCGTGCAGTCGGTCATGAAGGTGAGTGGATGTAAGGTGGAGTGGTACATGCAATCCGCAGTGATGGACATGTATGCAAATAATCGGACTAGGATTAGATGTCCGTGTGCAAGATGCAAGGAAGGAGTCCTTTTGGACCCTTTTGATCGTGGCACTTTGAAGGCGCACCTGCTGATGAATGGTTTCATGGATGGCTATACTCAGTGGATAAGTGAAGAATAAGATGATGAGGACGTACACATGGCAGGGAATAACGACATGGATGAAGAGATGACCGATCAACACGAAGACGATGGCGTCGGACATGGCGGCGGGGAAGAGTCCGGAAATGACGGCAGCGGAGAAGAATCCAGACACGTCGAAGAAGATTCCGGACATGGAGAAGAAGAGGCGGCGGTCATGCCGCAGTCTTCGACACTACTAAGTGCAGTCATGCAGGACCCTCATGTTTGAGACCTCCTTCGTAAGAGTGCGACTAGCGAGAGAGCTGCTTCTAGAGAGGAGGCCAAGCTGGCGCAACTTGAAGTAGACTCGAGGACTCCATTGTATGACGGTTGCGATCCCGAGGTGACCCGCTTGAGTTTCACGCTCGAACTTCTAAAGACGAAGGCCAAAGACAAATGGACAGACAAAAGCCTCGATGAGCATTTGAAGTATCTACATAATAAAGTTGTTCCCGCAGGGAACCTGTGTCTTACTAGTGTCGAGGAGGCCAAGAAAATCGTTTGCCCTTTTGATTTGCCGCACATTAGGTACCACGCATGCACCAACAATTACATCATTTATCGGGTGGAGCATGCGGAAAAAACCAGCTATCCAGTGTGCAATGCTTCTCGATACAAGAAGGCAGGAATGAAAGCTCCTCAAAAAGTTGTATGGTACTTTCCGATCACTCCCCATCTGCAGAGGTATTTCATAGATCCTAAGGAAGCAAAGCTCATGCGTTGGCACGCGGAGAGGAAGAAGCCCTACTATGGAGATGATCCGAGGTTGAGACACCTCGTAGATGGTAGCCAGTGGAGAGCATTCAACACCGTATATGGATTTGCTGCAGAAGATCCAAGGAACATCGTGCTTGGTGCGAGTACCGATGGCATGAATCTGTTTGGGAACCAGACACCAACCACAGCACGTGGCTCGTGTTCGTATGGATGTACAACCTCCCCCCATGGAAGTGCATGAAGACAAAGTCCATACACATGGGCATGTTGATTCAAGGGCCGAAACAACCGGGAAATAGTATTAACCTATATATGGGGCTTCTGCAAGAGGATCTAGACACGTTATGGAAAACACTGGCATGGACTTGGGACGCCATTAAAGGAGAGTATTTCCATATGAGAGTCGCGCTGATGACGACGGTGCTTGACTATTTCGGTTATGGGTACACCTCAGGCTAGGTGTGCCACAGGTACCATGGAGGCACGAGGTGCATGGATGATACAACGTCTCAGCAACTTACGTAAACGAAAGATGGCGGGTCCGGGAAAATTGTGTACATGTGGCATCATAGATGGCTCGAGAAGGATGACCCATGGAGAAAGCGTGGTGATCTACTCAATGGGTTGGCTCAGCTTTGATGACCTCCACGTAAGAGGAGCGGTGCCAAAATCGACGAGCTGTTGAGAAACTAGGAACAATGCCCTGCGCCGGGAAAGATCAAAAAGGCACCGGAGCCGCTACTGAAGGTATGGAAAATGAGGTCCATTTTCTAGGACTTGAAGTACTGGCCCAATCACGACATGCCTCATTGCCTTAATCAAATGCATATCACGAAGAATGTCCTCGAGAGCTTGCTTGGCACACTGATGAACATGCCGGAGAAGACCAAGGATGGGCCGAAGGCAAGGAAAGACTTGGAAGATTTGAAGATCAGGAAAGATCTCCACCGTAAAAAGTTGATGGAGGAGACGGAGACGGAGATGGAGGAGGGGGAAAGGGGCAGAAAAGTCAACAAGAAGGAGGAGAATTATTGGCCCCCATCTTGCTTCACCTTAAGTGTGAAGGAGATTGATCAATTCATCAAGTGCCTTATGGGAATCAAAGTTAGTTCCGGTTACTGTGGGAAGATAAGCAGATTTCTAGACCCCAAGAAGAAAAGGTTCTGTGGGATGAAGTCTCATGACTGTCATGTGATGATGATGCAGATACTCCCGGTTGCCATTAGAGGGATAATGGAGAAGCACGTCTGTGACACGCTTACTGGTCTCTGCAACTTCTTCGACGTTATCTCTCAAAATTCCAAGTGTGAAGCAGCTCTGAAGGCTACAGGAAGAGATCGTTGTCATACTATGTGAGCTTGAGATGTACTTCCCGTCTGCGTTCTTTGACGTCATGGTGCATCTATGTGTCCACATCATGGACGACATCATCGACCTCGGGCCGACATTCCTTCACAGCATGATGTCGCTCGAGAGGATGAATGGGGTCATCAGAGGATTCGTTCATAACGTGTCCCGTTCTAAAGGGAGCATCGTACATGGGTATCTGACGCATGAGTACATCTCCTTTTGCGAGAATTATATAAGCATCGGAGACCCTGTTGTTGATTTTCCCATCAAGAAGCATGATTGAAAGCTCGAAAGAGATGGTCACAACAACGGCCGGAGGGAATTGCACATGGACTACTCGGATCGACGGAACGACTTTGACATGGCTAACTTAGTAGTGCTACAACACCTAGATGTGGTAGATGATTATGTCGCACGACACAAAGAAAGAATCGCAAAGAAGTACCGTGATAAGGGGATGCTCAAGACGGACGACGAAGTTACTGTAGAGCACAACACCACTTTCTTGTGTTGGTTCAAAGAGAAAGATCTTGAAAATCCCCCTGAAGAGGGCAGTTCAGACGGATTGCTCATACATGCCTTAGCACATGGCCCCGTGCCCAAGCTCGCGGCCTATCAGTCCTACGATAACAATGGGTCGTTCTACACGGAGGCCAAAGACATGGATAGTGATTACAATTCAATGCGTGACCGATGCCAACGGCACAACTAAAAGATTCTACGGAAGAGTCAAAGAGATCTGGGAGCTTGACTATGCTGGATTGCACGATGCGACGATGTTACATGTCAGATGGGTGCTACCTCTTGAGCATGCGTTGGTTTTCCCTTGAAGAGGAAAGGCTGATGCAGCAAAGTAGCATAAGTATTTCCCTTAGTTTTTGAGAACCAAGGTATCAATCCAGTAGGAGACTACACGCAAGTCGCCTAGTACCCGCACAAACAATCAAGAACCTTGCAACCAACGCGAGAAAGGGGTTGTCAATCCCTTCACGGCCACTTGCAAAAGTGAGATCTGATAGAGATAATAATATAAATATTTTTGGTATTTTTGTTGTATAGATTGTAAAATAAAGATTGCAAAAATAGTAAACTAGAATTATAGATCGGAAACTTATATGATGTAAAGTAGACCCGGGGCCATAGGTTTCACTAGTGGATTCTCTCATGATAGCAAGTATTACAGTGGGTGAACAAATTATTGCCGAGCAATTGGTAGAAAAGCGCATAGTTATGAGAATATATAGGCATGATTATGAAATATAGGCATCACGTCCGTGTTAAGTAGACTGAAACGATTATGCATATACTACTACTACTCCACACATCGACCGCTATCTAGCATGCATCTAGAGTATTAAGTTCATAAGAACAGAGTAACGCATTAGGCAAGATGACATGATGTAGAGGGTTAACTCAAGCAATATGATATGTACCCCATCTTTTTATCCTCGATGGCAACAATACAATACGTGCCTTGCTGCCCCTACTGTCACTGGGAAAGGACACCGCAAGATTGAACCCAAAGCTAAGCACTTCTCCCATTGCAAGAATGATCAATCTAGTATGCCAAACAAAAATGATAATTCAAAGAGACTTGCAAAGATATCAAATCATGCATATAAGAATAGATCTCCAAGAACATTGAGGAGAACTTTGTATTGAGAACCAAAGAGAGAGAAGAAGCCATCTAGCTAATAACTATGGACCCGAAGGACTGTGGTAACCTACTCACACATCATCGCAGAGGCTATGTTGTTGATGTAGAAGCCCTCCGTGATCGAATCCCCCTCCGTCAGATCGCCGGAAAAGGCTCGAAGATGGGATCTCACGGGTACAGAAGGCCACGGTGGTGGAAAAGTGGTTTCGTGGCTCTCCTGTATGTTTTTAGGGTACCTGGGTATATATAGGAGAAAGAAGTACATCGGTGGAGCTCCATGGGGGCCATGAGGGTGGGGGCGAGCCTACCCCCCTGGGCGCACCCCCTGCCTTGTGGAAGCTTCGCGGACTTCCAGACTTGTACTCCAAGTCTCATGGGTTGCGTTTGTTCCAAGAAAGATCCTCGTGAAGGTTTCATTCCGTTTAGATTCCGTTAGATATTCCTTTTCTGCGAAACACTGAAATGGGCAAAACAGCAATTTGCACTGGGCCTTGGTTAATAGGTTAGTCCCAAAAATAATATAAAAGTGCATATTAAAGCCCATTAAACATCCAAAACAGATAATATAATAGGATGGAACAATCAAAAATTATAGATACGTTGGAGACGTATCAATGGGCCAAGGAGGTTGATAACCCACAAGTATAGGGGACCGCAATAGTTTTCGAGGGTAGAGTGAGGGAGTCCTAGATTAGGGGGTCTCCGGACAGCCGGACTATATCCTTTGGCCGGACTATTGGACTATGAAGATACAAGATTGAAGACTTCGTCCCGTGTCCGGATGGGACTTTCCTTGGCGTGGAAGGCAAGCTTGGCAATATGGATATGTAGATCTCCTCCCATTGTAACCGACCTTGTGTAACCCTAACCCTTTCCGGTGTCTATATAAACCGGAGGGTTTTAGTCCGTAGGACACAACAACCACGACATACAATCATACCATAGGCTAGCTTCTAGGGTTTAGCCTCTCTGATCTCGTGGTAGATCTACTCTTGCACTACCCATATCATCAATATTAATCAAGCAGGACGTAGGCTTTTACCTCCATCAAGAGGGCCCAAACCAGGGTAAAACATTGTGTTCCCTGCCTCCTGTTACCATCCGGCCTAGACGCACAGTTCAGGACCCCCTACCCGAGATCTGTCGGTTTTGACACCGACATTGGTGCTTTCATTAAGAGTTCCTCTGTGTCGTCACCTTTAGGCCCAATGGCTCCTCCGATCATCAACAACGATGCGGTCCAGGGTGAGACCTTTCTCCCCGGACAGATCTTCATGTTCGGCAGCTTTGCACTGCAGGCTAATTTGGTTGGCCATCTGGAGCAGATTGAAAGCTACGCCCCTGGCCATCAGGTCAGATTTGGAAGTTTGAACTACATGGCCGACATCCGCGGAGACTTGATCTTCGACGGATTCGAGCCATTGCCGGGCGCGCCACACTGTCACGATGGGTATGACCTAGCTCTACCGCCAAACAGTACCCTAGAGGCCGCGCCCGCATCAGCTCCGACCCTTAGCTCGGAGCCAACTGCGCCAATCAAGGACGGGTGGCTAGACACCGCCTCGGGGGGCGCAGTCTCGACGGTGATCGAGCCGAATGCCAGCCTCATCCTCTGCGAAGCCTGTGACTCCAAGGTGCCAGACTCTTTTCCGGACTCCGAACCTTCCGCACCCCTGCCAATCGAATCTGATTGGGCGCCGATCATGGAATTCACCACCGTGGATATCTTTCAGCACTCACCCTTCGGCGACATTCTGAATTCACTAAGGTCTATCTCTTTGTCAGGAGAGACCTGGCCGGACTATGGCCAACAGGATTGGGATGCGGACGACGAAGAAATTCGACGCCCACCCACCACCCACTTCGTAGCCACTATCGATGATTTAACCGACATGCTCGACTTCGACTCTGAAGACATCGACGGTATGGACGACGATGTAGGAGACGAACATGAACCAGCGCCTATAGGGCATTGGAAAGCCACCTCGTCATATGACATATACATGGTGGATACACCCAAAGAAGGCAATGGCGACGAGATAGCGGAGGATGACCCCTCCAAGAAGCAACCCAAGCGCCGACGTCAGCAGCGCAGCTCTAAGTCCCGCCAAAGCAAAAGTGGTGATACCGGCACAGGAGATAATAATACTCCCGATAGTGCCGAAGACAACAACAATCCCCTCCAGTAAGATTTAGAACTGGAGAATGGAGTAGCGAGCCCTCCTGAGAGAGCGGCAGATGGAGAAGAGGAGGATGATAATTACATTCCCCCCTCCGAAGACGACGCAAGCCTCGGCAACGATGAATTCGCTGTGCTAGAGGATCCCGTTGAACAAGAGCGCTTCAAATGCCGGCTTATAGCCATGGCAAATAGCCTTAAGAAAAAGCAGCAGCAGCTTCAAGCTAATCAGGATCTGCTAGCTGGCAGATGGACTGAAGTCCTCGCGGCCGAGGAATATAAACTCGAGCGCCCCTCCAAGAGTTACCCAAAGTGCAGGTTGCTACCTCGACTGGAGGAAGAAGCGTATGATACGGCTGATCGGCCACCTCGTGGCCGTGATAGAGAGGCATTCCAGCCAAAAACTCAGCCTCCACCCCGCTGCCATGCAAATAAAAAGGCATGGGGAGATACGCCAGACCTGCGATACATATTGGAGAACAAAGCAAAGCATGCAAGATCGATCTACGGATCACGAGGGCGCGCCACCATGCGAGACGATAAACGTCATGCCGGATATAGAAAAAGTAAATCCGGCCAGGCCGAACACAGCGGGCAAGACCCATTCGAGCTGCGTCACGATATAGCCCAATACAGAGGCGCCGCACACCCTTTATGCTTCACAGACGAAGTAATGGATCATCAAATCCCAGAAGGTTTCAAACCTATAAATATTGAATCATATGACGGCACTACAGATCCTGCGATATGGATCGAGCATTTCCTCCTTCACATCCACATGGCCCACGGTGATGACTTACACGCCATCAAATACCTCCCACTAAAGCTCAAAGGACCTGCGCGGCATTGGCTTAACAGCTTGCCAACAGACTCCATTAGCTATTGGGAAGATCTGGAAGCCGCATTCCTCGACAACTTTCAGGGAACTTATGTCCGACCACTAGATGCCGATGACTTGAGCCACATAATTCAGTAGCCAGAAGAATCGGCCAGGCAATTCTGGACTCGGTTCCTAACAAAGAAAAATCAAATTGTCGACTGTCCGGAAGTAGAGGCCCTAGCGGCTTTCAAACACAACATCCGCGACGAAAGGCTAGCCCGGCACCTTGGTCAGGAAAAGCCGAAATCTATGGCAGCCCTCACGACACTCATGACCCGCTTTTGCGCGGGAGAAGACAGCTGGCTGGCTCATAGTAATAACATATCAAAGAAGAATGGTACTTCGGATACCAAGGACGACAATAGCAGGTCACGTCGCAACAAACATAAGCGCTGCATTAACAGCAATAATAACGAGGATACAACAGTCAATGCCGGATTCAAAGGCTCTGAACCCGGTCAGCGGAAAAAGCCATTCAACCAAAGTACGCCGGGACTGTCCAGCTTGGACCGTATACTCAATCGCGCGTGTCAAATACACGGCACCCCAGAAAAGCCAACCAATCACACCAACAGGGATTGTTGGGTGTTCAAGCAGGCCGTCAAGTTAATTGCCGAAAATAAGGAAATGGGGCCACATAGCGATGACGAGGAGGAGCCCCGGCAGCCACACACCGGAGGACAGAAGAGGTTTCCCCCGCAAGTGCGGATGGTGAACATGATATACGCAACCCACATCCCCAAGAGGGAGCGGAAGCGTGCGCTCAGGGACGTATATGCGTTGGATCCAGTCGCCCCAAAGTTCAACCCGTGGTCCTCCTATCCGATCACTTTCAATCGCAGGGACCATCCCACTAGTATCCGTCATGGCGGATTCGCCGCACTGGTTCTGGACCCAATCATTGATGGATTTCACCTCACTCGAGTCCTTATAGATGGCGGCAGCAGCCTGAACTTGCTTTATCAGGACACAGTGCGCAAAATGGGTATAGACCCCACAAGGATCAAACCCACGAAAACGACCTTCAAGGGTATCATTCCAGGCATAGAGGCCCATTGCACAGGCTCAATTACACTAGAAGTGGTCTTCGGATCCCCGGATAACTTCCAAAGCGAAGAGTTAATCTTCGATATAGTCCCGTTCCGCAGTGGCTATCATGCACTGCTCGAGCGAACCGCATTTGCGAGATTCAATGCGGTACCGCATTATGCATACCTCAAGCTCAAGAGGCCAGGACCTCGCGGGGTTATTACAGTCAATGGAAACACAGAGCGCTCTCTCCGAACAGAGGAGCACACTGCGGCCCTCGCAGCAGAAGCGCAAAACAACATCTCAAGGCAATCCACCAGTTTGGCATTTCAAAACCCAGACACCTTCAAGCGCGCTCGGAGCAATCGGCAAATAGACCACCTGGCGCGATCTGAGCTCGCGTAGCAATGCAGCCCCCACCCCAGTCCTAGCCAAATGGCGAAGTTCGTGCCACGTGTACATAATTACGCATTAAAAATACCATGGGCACAGGTGGGGAGGGGGGCACACTGCGGCACGCCCCAAGACGCGGCTTAAACCACACTAGGGGCTTCCCGTTTGGTTATTTTTCTCTTTTTTTAGGACCTTAATCTCTGGAAACCCTGTCCGGCAGCACTATCGCCGAACACATGATGCAGCAACCAAGGAGGCAGCAAGCTACATCACACCACGGAATTCCCAGGTGGATTACAATAACGAGCGAAATATTTGATTTAATACTATTCCTCAGCTTGCCCTTGGAAGGGACATAGTCCCACTCTTCGCTTATCGCACTATCTTTATCATTCTGCTTTAACGCACCTTTTTGAATAAACAATGCTTAGCTTCAGCTTATTATTGCATTCTCTATTCATTTCTTTTTCAATACATATGTTCAGTTATGACATTTAGCACCCGTACACTTTGGTACGACCAATACACCATGGGACCCCACAATACGGTGTGAAAAGTCCGAACACTTTCACAAGTGCGGCACCCCGAACTTATAGCATTATATGCATCAGCTCCAAATCATGTCTTTGGTCAAATGTTGGGTTTTCCCGGCTCCTATGTTTTGGTACCTTACGTTCCGCTCTATCGGCTAAGGTAGCACTAGGAGAACTACTGCGATTGTGCCCCGGTTTTGCTGGGTTCAGCACCTCAGTAGAGAAAGCTAAAACTGACTGTCATGATAAGGCGAGAGACTGGTCGCTGTTCGGCGAGGTTTTCGAGTCCCTAAAGACTTATGCCGCTTAGAGCGAGGGGCCAGCCCTGTCCGGCTTAAAGGCGTGTATCGCGCCCCGAATTCGGCCTTCCGAATACCAGGGGCTTCACCGAAATTTAAAATTATAGAATTCTATGGCTAAGTGAGAGTGATAAAGCATTATTAGTCTGGTTGCCTTGTTCGCTGTGCTGAGCACCTCCCTCGAAGGACCCAAACATGGGAACAAGAGTGCTCAGGTTTATCCTGAACACCCCAGCACTCACGGCATGGGGGTAGAAGCCGAGGACTAGCCATCTCTCAGATTGGATAAACAGCCAAACACAAGGCAATATTTTAAATTCAAACAAGTCTTGCATAGCGCATATGAAACAAGTTTTCATAAATACAGGATAAAACGAGCAAGTCTCACTCAAATATTACATCTTTTGAACACTCGTCCGCTATGAGACGGGCACCCGGCAGAACACCCTCGTAGTACATATCGGGGTGGCGGTGCTCCTTGCCCTCCGGCGGCCCCTCCTTGATCAGCTTCAGGGCGTCTAGCTTGACCCACTGCAATTTGACACGGGCGAAAGCCCGACGTGCACCTTCAATGCAGACAGACCGCTTGACGACCTCCAGCCGTGGGCAGGCATCCACAAGCTGCCTCACCAGGCCGAAGAAGCTGTTCTGAAGGGCGTCGCCAGGCCACAGCCGGACTATAAAGCCCTTCATGGCCTGATCAGTCGCCTTATGTAGCTCGACCATGTGCTTCAGCTGGTCGCTCATTGGCACCGGGTGTTCGGCCTCAGTATACTGAGACCAGAACAGCTTCTCCGTTGAGCTTCCATCCTCGGCCTGGTAAAATTCTGCGGCATCGGACACACTGCAGAGCATATCTGCGAGCTCCTGGAGAGCTCCGAATCCGGGTAAGTAATCGGTAATTTACTTTTACATGCTTGCTCTGCATATAGAATGCCTTACCCGCCGTTATCTTCTCCATTGCGTCGATCTCCTGGAGGGCCTTTTGGTCTTCGGCCTTGGCACTTTTTGCGCCCTCGAGGGCCACGGCAAGCTCAGACTCTCGCGTCTTCAAGTCAAGCTCCAACGCCTCGTGTTTCGTCACGAGAGCCTGGAGCTCTTGCTGCACCTCGCCCACCCGAGCCTCTTGTTTTCCCCGCTCGGTGCGCTCCTTGGCCGCTTTATCTTCGGCCTTGGTTAGCGCTTGCTTCAGGGTCGCCACCTCGGTCGTGGCCCCTGGCAAATATACGATGATCCTGTCATTTTGCAACCACGTCTTCTTTTACATATACATATCTATAGGCAGGGTATTTGAGGGAGTCCTGGATTAGGGGGTGTTCGGATAGCCGGACTATACCTTCAGCCGGACTCCTGGGCTATGAAGATACAAGATTGAAGACTTCGTCCCATGTCCGGAAGGGACTTTCCTTGGCATGGAAGGCAAGCTTGGCGATACGGATATGTAGATATCCTACCATTGTAACCAAGTTTGTGTAACCCTAACCCTCTCCGGTATCTATATAAACTGGAGGGTTTTAGTCCGTAGGACAACATACACAAGAACAATCATACCATAGGCTAGCTTCTAGGGTTTAGCCTCTTCGATCTCGTGGTAGATCTACTCTTGTACTGCCCATATCATCAATATTAATCAAGAAGGACGTAGGGTTTTACCTCCATCGAGAGGGCCCGAACCTGGGTAAAACTTCGTGTCCCTTGCCTCCTATTACCATCCGGCCTAGACGCACAGTTCGGGACCCCCTACCCGAGATCCGCCAGTTTTGACACCGACATTGGTGCTTTCATTGAGAGTTCGTCTGTGTCGCCGCCGTCAGGCTCGATGGCTCCTATGATCATCAATAGCGGTGCAGTCCAGGGTGAGACTTTCCTCCCCAGACAGATCTTCGTCTTCGGCGGCTTCGCACTGCGGGCCAATTTATTTGGCCATCTGGAGCAGATCGAAAGCTACGCCCCTGGCCGTCAGGTCAGATTTGGAAGTTTAAACTACACGGCTGACATCCGCGGGGACTTGATCTTCGATGGATTCGAGCCACTGCCGAGCCCGCCGCACTGTCCCAACGAGCATGATTTAGCTCTGCCGCCGAACAGTGCCCTGGAGGCCGCACCCGCATCGGCTTCGACCCTTAATTCGGAGCCAACTGTGCCGACCTAGGATGGGCGGTTGGACACCACCTCGGGGGCTGCGATCCCAACGACAATTGAGACGAACACCAGCCCCGCACTCCACGAGAATCATGACTCCAAGGAGCCCGACTCCTCTCCGGACTCTGAACCCTCCGCGCCCCTGCCGATCGAATCCGATTGGGCGCCGATCATCGAGTTTACTACCGCGGACATCTTTTAGCACTCGCCTTTCGGTGATATTCTGAAGACACTGGAGTCTCTCTCTTTATCAGGAGAGCCCTGGCCGGACTATGGTCAGCAAGGTTGGGGTACGGACGATGAAGAAATTCAAAGCCCACCCACCACCCACTTTGTAGCCACTATCGACGATTTAACCGACATGCTCGACTTCGATTCCGAAGACATCGACGGTATGGACGCCGATGAAGGAGACGATGAAGAACCAGCACCTATCATGCCCTGGAAAGCCACCTCGTCATATGACATATACATGGTGGACACCCCAAAAGAAGGAGATGGCGATGGAGTAGCGGAGGATGACCCCTCCAAGAAACAGCCTAAGCGTCGGCGTCAGCGGCGCCGCTCAAAATTCCGCCAAAACAAATACGGTGATTCCACCACGTTAGATAATAATACTCCGGAAAGTGCTGGAGAAAACCCCCTCCAGCAAGATTTAGCACAGGAGGATGGAGAAACCAGCCCTCATGAGAGAGCGGCAGACAGAGATGTCAAGGACGATAATTATATGCCTCCCTCCAAAGACAAGGCAAGCCTGGACGACGACGAATTCGTCGTGCCAGAGGATCCCGTCGAGCAAGAGCGTTTTCAACGCAGGCTTATGGCCACGGCAAGAAGCCTCAAGAAAAAACAGCAACAGCTTAGAGCTGATCAAGATTTGCTAGTCGACAGATGGACTGAAGTCCTTGCGTCCGAAGAGCATAAACTCGAACGCCCCTCCAAGAGCTACCCAAAGCGCAGGTTGCTACCCCGATTAGAGGAGGAAGCACTTAAACCTACATCACCTGCACTCGATACGGCCGATCGGCCACCTCGTGGCTGCGACAGAGAGGCCTCTCGGCCCTCCACTCAAGCCGCACCCCGTACCAAGGCACGGGAAAATGCGCCGGACTTGCGAGATATGTTGGAGGACAAGGCAAGGTAAACAAGATTGATCTACGGATCGCGTGGGTGCCCCACGACTCGAGACGGTAACCGTCACGCCGGCCACAAATTCGGCAGGGCCGAACACAGTAGACAAAGCTCATTGGAGCTATGTCAGGACATAGCCCAGTACAGAGGCGCCGCACACCCACTATGATTCACAGACGAAGTAATGGATCATCAAATCCCTGAGGGTTTCAAACCCATAAACATCGAATCATATGATGGCACAACAGATCCTGCGGTATGGATCGAGGATTATCTCCTTCATATCCACATGGCCCGCGGCGATGATTTCCACGCCATCAAATACCTCCCACTCAAGCTTAAAGGACCAGCTCGGCATTGGCTTAACAGCTTGCCAACAGGATCAATCAGTTGTTGGGAGGACCTGGAAGCCGCATTCCTCGACAATTTCTAGGGCACTTATGTGCGACCCCCAGACGCCGATGACCTAAGTCACGTAATTCAGCAGCCAGATGAATCGGCCAGGCAATTCTGGACACGGTTCCTAACAAAGAAAAATCAAATAGTCGACTGTCCGGACGCCGAGGCCCTAGCAGCCTTCAAGCACAATATCCATGATGAGTGGCATGCCCGACACCTTCGACAGGAAAAGCCGAAATCTATGGCAGCACTCACGACACTCATGACCCACTTTTGCGCGGGAAAAGACAGCTGGCTTGCTCGTAGCAACAATATGACCAAGAACCCTGGTAATTCGGATACCAGGGACAGTAGTGGCAGGTTGCGTCGCAACAAGCAGAAGCGCCGCATTAACCGCGACAATGATGAGGATACGGCAGTTAATGCCAGATTCAGAGGATTTAAATCCGGTCAGCGGAAAAAGCCATTCAAAAGGAATCCTAGGGGCCCGTCTAGTTTGGACCGAATACTCGACCGCTTGTGCCAGATACATGGCGGCCAATCACACCAACAGGGATTGTTGGGTGTTCAAGCAGGCAGGCAAGTTAAATGCTGAAAATGAAGACAAGGGGCTACATAGCGACGACGACGAGGAGCCCCGGCCGCCGAACAACAGTGGACAGAAGGGTTTTCCCCCACAAGTGCGGACGGTGAACATGATATACGCAACCCACGTCCCCAAAAGGGAGCGGAAGTGCGCGTTAAGGGACGTATACGCGGTAGAGCCAGTCGCCCCAAAGTTCAACCCATGGTCCTCCTGCCTGATCACCTTTGATCGAAGGGACCATCCCACTAGCATCCGTCATGGCGGATTCGCCGCATTGGTTCTAGACCCAATTATTGACGGATTTCATCTCACTAGAGCCCTTATGGACGGCGGCAGCACCCTGAACCTGCTTTACCAGGATACAGTGCGGAAAATGGGCATAGATGCCTCGAGGATTAAGCCCACCAAAACGACCTTTAAAGGTGTAATACCAGGTGTAGAGGCCAACTGTACAGGCTCGGTCACACTTCAAGTGGTCTTCGGATCTCCGGATAATTTCCGAAGCGAGGAGTTAATCTTCTACATAGTCCCATTCCGCAGTGGCTATCACGCACTGCTCGGGCGAACCGCATTCGCCAAGTTCAATGCGGTACCGCACTACGCATACCTTAAGCTCAAAATGCCAGGCCCTCGAGGAGTAATTACGGTCAATGGAAACACCGAACGCTCCCTCCGAACGGAGGAGCACACGGAGGCCCTTGCAGCAGAAGTACAAAGGAGCCTCTCCAGGCAGTTCTCCAGTCCGGCCATTAAACGACCGAACACCGACAAGCGCGCCCGGAGTAACCTACAACAAGACCGCCTGGCACGATCCGAGCAGGCATAGCAATGCGGCCCCCACCCTAGACCTCGCAAAAAGGCGATGCCAGTGCTTCGCATACATAACTACGCTCTAGAAATACCATGGGTACAGGGGGAGGGGCACCATCGTAGCACGCCCGAAACACGGCTTAAACCACACCAGGGGCTGCCGATTTTTTAATTTTCTCTTACTTTCAGGACTCCATTCTTCGGAAGGCCTGTTCGGCAGTTCAATTACCGCACAAACGATGCAAAAACCAGGGAAGCAGACAAGCCACGCCGCATTACGGAACTCCCAGGTGGTCTCTATCACGAGCAGTATACCTGTTTCGCATACTATTCTGCAGCTTGCCCCTGGAACGGACATGTTCAATAGTCCAACCTTTTGCTTATCGCATTATTTGTATTGTTCTGCTTCGATTGCAGCCCTCTTTAATAAACAATGCTTAGCTTTTGTCTATTTTTGCATTACCTTTTTTATGTCCCTTAACGACATGTTGCACCCGTACACTTTGGTACGGACGAAATACGCCAGGGGCTTCAGTACCCCTCAACATGGTGTGAGAAGCCTGAACACTTTAACAAGTGCCGCACCCCGAACTTATAGCATTATATGCATCGGCTCCGAATCATGTCTTGGGTCAATAGTTGGGTTTGCCCGGCTCCAATGTTTTGGTGCCTTACGTTCCGCTATATCGGCTAAGTAGCACTAGGAGAACCACTGCGATTGTGCCCCAGTTGAGCTGGGTCGAGCACCTCAGTGGAGAAAGCTAAAACTGACTATCATGATGAAGCGAGAGCTGGTCGCTGTTCAAGAGGTTTTTCGAGTCCCTAAAGACGTATGCCGCTTAGAGCGAGGAGCCGGCTCTGTCCGGCCAAGGCGTGGATAGCGCCCCAAACTCAGTCTTCCGAATACCAGGGGCTTCACCGAAATTTAAAATTATAGAATTCTATGGCTAAGTGAGAGTGTTCACGCATTATAGTCTGATTGCCTTGTTCATTGGGCTGAGCGCCTCCCTCGAAGGACCCAAACATGGGAAAAGAGTGCTCAGGTTTATCCCCGAACACCCCAGCACTAGCGGCACGGGGGCAGAAGCCAACGACTCGCCATCTCTCAGAATTGATAAACAGCCACACAGAAGGTAATATTTTAAATTCCAACAGCATTGCTTAGCGCATATGAACAAGTTTTCACCGCACAGGACAAAACGAGCAAGTTTCACTCAAAAATTAAATCCCTAGAACATTCATCCGCCACAAGGCAGGCACCCTTCAGAACATCCTTATAATAATTCTCAGGCTTGCGATGCTCTTTCCCCGGCGGTGGCCCGTCCTTCACAAGCTTCTTAGCATCCAGCTTGCCCCAGTGCACCATAGCACGGGCAAGGGCCCTACGGGCACCTTCAATGCAGACGGAGCGCTTGATGACTTGGAGCCTTGGACATGCGTCCACTAGCCGCCGCACCAGCCCGAAATAGCTCCCAGGCAAAGCCTCTCCAGGCCACAGCCAAACTATGAGGCCCTTCATGGCCTGTTCGGCCGCCTTGTGGAGCTCGATCAGTTGCTTCAGCTGGTCGCTCAGGGGAACGGGGTGTCTGGCCTCAGCATATTGAGACCAGAACACCTTCTCTGTCGAGCTTCCCTCCTCGGCTCGATAGAATGCGGCGGCATCGGACACACTCCGGGGAAGATAGATCTGCGAATGCTCCTGGAGAGCTCCGAATTCAGGTAAGTAACAAGTAACTCACGTTTATGTGTTTGCTTTGCATAAAGAATGCCTTACCCGCTGCTATCTTCTTCACCTCATCCAACTCCTGGAGGGTCTTCTGGGATTCGGCCTTGGCAGACTTGGCATTTTCAATAGCCACCGCGAGCTCGGACGCTCGCGTCTTTGAGTCAAGCTCCAAACTCTCATGTTTTTCCATGAGAACCTGGAGCTCATGCCGCACCTTGCCAACCTCGGCCTCATACTTCTCCCGCTCGGTGCGCTCCATGGCCGCCCTCTTCTCGGTCTCGACCAGCGCTTGCTTAAGGGTCGCCACCTCAGACGTGGCCCCTACAATAGCCATGATAATCCTGTCATTTTTTGCAATTGCACCTTTTTATATATATTTAAACAAGGTATTTCTTACCTTCATTGTCCTCGAGCTGCTTCTTGGCACGCCCGAGCTCTTGCTCGGACCGATCGAGGTTCTGTTTTAGCATGTCCACTTCCGCAGTCAGTGCGGCGAACGCAAGCGGAGAAGCCTGGATACGCATATTGACTCCTTTTTGTTAGACTCCTGCGAATTTTATTTGATCCTCTATTCGGCTTTTCTTCCCGAATGCCACACAGAGCATCAGGGGCTACTGTCTATGCGGTAATATTATTTACACATTCTTTACTTACCTCAAAGCCTGTTAAAAGGCTAGTACAAGCTTCAGTCAGTCCGCTCTTGGCGGACTGAACCTTCTTGACCACCGCACTCATAATGGTGCGGTGCTCCTCGTCGATGGAGGCGCCTTGGAGCGCCTCCAACAGATTGTCCGGCGCCTCCGGTTGGATGGTGTCACCAGCACGGTAGGCTTGCTCCTCTTGGAAGGAGGTCCCCTGCCGGACTCTGGAACCTTTGAAGGTTCCGGAGCACTGTTCGGCCTAGAGCCGGACTTGGAGCCCTGGGGGGTTTCATCCCCTTTACTCCTGGAGTCCGGGAGGTCGCCTCGCGGCGCCTCCAGGACCACCTCCTCCTGGAGTGGAACCTGTGGGGACAACACTTCTGTGTCGTCCGTAGGGCGAGGGGAGGAAGCCGTCGGAAGCGAGTTCACATCCGACGAGTCCAGTGAGCCGCTCGACGACGCGTCGAGCCGGTCTTTGGGTGGGTTGCATAAACATATTCGACATAAGGGAAAGCTGTGCAATAAATGAATACTATGAATTACTCTGGTATCTGCATACTTATGATTTACCCAGGGGCTTGGCCCTAGGCGTCCACTCCTCTCCACCGTCGTCGGCGTCGGTGGAGTAGTCCGGAGCTAGGGTTTTCCCCTTCTTGGACCCTTCGGCCTCCCCAGCTGGGGCGGCCTTCCTTTTCTTCTCTCCTCCCGCTGGAGGGGGAGAGGTCTCTTCTTCTTCCTCCTCGTCTTCACGGGAGGAATGCGCCTCAGAACCGTCGGATGATGGATCCATCACCTCCTGGCGCCGGGCACTCTTTTGAGTCCCCGTGGCCTTTTTCGCGGCCTTCTTCTCTGGCACCATATAGGGTGCCGGAACCAGTAGCTTCGCCAAGTGAGCATCCGCTGGGCCTTCGGGCAAGGGAGCCGGACAGTCGATCTGTCCGGACTTCGCCTTCCAACTCTATCAAAGGTAAGGGAGCTTAGGTCCCACATTGAGTTAAACTATGGAAAACTAATACCCTGTAAAAGGTACAAACAACTTACCGCGCTGGCGTGACGCTGCGCGCTGAATCCACGATCCTCGGTGGCGGATGCGGGAGCCTCGGCGCCCTTGAAAAGCACCTTCCAGGCATCTTCGTACGTCGTGTCAAAGAGCCTGCTCAGAGTTCGGTGCTGCGCCGGGTTGAACTCCCACAGATTGAAGGCCCGTTGTTGACACGAGAGGATCAGGCAGATGAGCATAACCTGGACTACATTGACAAGCTTGAGCTGCTTGTCCACCAGGGTTTGGATGCATGTTTGCAGTCCAGTCACCTCTCCTTTGTTGCCCCACGACAGGCCCGTCTCTTTCCAGGACGTGAGCTGCGTTGGGGGTTCGGACCGGAACTCGGGGGCTGCGACCCACTCAGGGTCGCACGGCTCGGTGATGTAAAACCACCCCGATTGCCACCCCTTCAGGGTCTCCACAAAGGAGCCCTCGAGCCATAAGACGCTGGGCATCTTTCCCACCATGGCGCCTCCGCACTCCGCCTGGTTGCCGTGCACCACCTTCGGCTTGACATTGAAAGTCTTGAGCCAAAGGCCGAAATGGGGGCGGATGCAGAGGAAAGCCTCGCACACGACGATAAACGCCGAGATGTTGAGGATGAAGTTTGGGGCCAGATCATGGAAATCCATGCCGTAGTAGAACATGAGTCCCCGGACAAATGGGTGGATCAGAAAGCCCAGTCCGCGGAGGAAGTGGGGAAGGAACACTACCCTCTCATGGGGCCTTGGGGTGGGGAGGAGCTGCCCCTTTTCAGGAAGCCGGTACGCGATGTCGTTAGACAAGTATCCGGCCTTCCTTAGTTTTTTGATGTGTCCCTCCATGACGGAGGAGACCATCCATGTGCCTCCTGCTCCGGACATGGCTGGAGAAGGTTGAGGTGGGGAGTGCGGACTTGGGCGCTGGAGCTCGAGTGCACGAGAATGGATAAGCAAGGGAGGAATAAGGCGTAGGTGAAAAGGTGGATCATTATCCCCTTATATGGGTGGACGCAACTACGTGTCCCCACCAGCCTGGTAAAACCCGCTTATCTCCAAGCGCCGTAATCAATGGCGCGGTTGGGTTACCCACGCCCGTATTGATGGGAATCCCGGAATAAGGGGACATGATCTCTGCTTTAACAAGACGTGCCATGGAAACCGCCTCGCATGATGCGCTGAGGTGTGACAATAAAACGACTTGGATAAAGGCTTGGCCGTGGTGTGTCGCACTACGGAATACGTCAGCAGATTAGATTTGTGTAAATATTATTCTCTTTATGGCAATATGTGGAAACTTGCTTTGCAGAGCCGGACACTATCTTTGTGTTCAAAATCTTCTATGAAGTACTTGGAGGAGGAACCCGCCTTGCAATGCCGAAGACAATCTGCGCGCTGGACTCGTCGTCATTGAAGCTTGGTTCAGGGGCTACTGAGGGAGTCCTGGATTAGGGGGTGTTCGGATAGCCGGACTATACCTTCATCCGGACTCCTGGGCTATGAAGATACAAGATTGAAGACTTTGTCCCGTGTCCAGAAGGGACTTTCCTTGGCGTGGAAGGCAAGCTTGGCGATACAGATATGTAGATCTCCTACCATTGTAACCGACTTTGTGTAACCCTAACCCTGTCCGGTGTCTATATAAATCGGAGGGTTTTAGTCCGTAGGACAACATACACAACAACAATCATACCATAGGCTAGCGTCTAGGGTTTAGCCTCTCCGATCTCGTGGTAGATCTACTCGTGTACTACCCATATCATCAATATTAATCAAGCAGGACATAGGGTTTTACCTCCGTCGAGAGGGCCCGAACCTGGGTAAAACTTCGTGTCCCTTGCCTCCTGTTACCATCCGGCCTAGATGCACAGTTCGGGACCCCCTACCCGAGATCCGCTGATTTTGACACCGACAGTATTACTTACCCTTCTTCTCCTCGAGCTGCCTCTTGGCAAGGCCGAGCTGTTTCTTGGACCCCTCGAGGTCCTGCTTCAGTACGGCGACTTCCGCAGTCAGTGCGGCGGACGCCAGCAGCAAGGCTTGCATACGCATATTGACATACTTATAATAGACTCCTGCGATATTATTTGATCCTCTGTTCGGCTTTTCTTTGTGAACACCGAACAAAGCATCAGGGGCTACTGTCTATGCGGCAATATTTTTCCTATATTTTAAAACACTTACCTCAAAGCCTGTTAGAAGGCTGGCACAGGCTTCAGTCAATCTGCTCATGGCGGACTGAACCTTCTGGACTACCGCACTCATAACAGTACGGTGCTCCTCGTCGATGGAAGCGCTGCGAAGCGCTTCCAGCATATCGTCCGGCGCCCCTGGATGGACAGAGGTCACCGGCACAGCCGTCTTGCCCCTCTTAGAAGGAGGCCGCCTGCCCGAGCCCGGAACCACTGGAGGTTCCGGTGCGGTGTCTGGCTGAGGGCCGAACTCGGAGCTCTCAGGGGCCCCGTCCCCTCGGCTCCCGGAGTCCGGATGGTCGCCTTGAGGCGCCTCCGGGACTGTCTCCCCTCGACCCGGTGCCTCTTGAGATAGCACCTCGGCATCATCAGCAGGATGAGGGGAGGTGGCGGTCGGAACTAGATTGCTATCCATGTCCGACGAGCCCAGGGAGCCGTCCGATGATACATCGATACTGGCTCATGGCGGCCTGCATAATTATGTTCGGTGTTAGGGAAAGTAGTGCGACAAAGGAATGCTATGAGTTACTCTGGTATCCGAATAGTTACGATCTCCCCAGGGGCTTGGACCTGGGCAACCGCTCGTCTTCGCCTTCATCGGCGGCGGTGGAATTCTCCGAAAGGAGTGTCCTTCCCTTCTTGGACCCTTCGGCCCCCCCAGTTGGGGCGGCCTTCCTTTTCTTATCTCCCCCAGCTGGAGGGGGAGCACCTTCTTCTTCTTCCTTGTCCTCGGGGGAGGAGTGTGCCGCAGAGTTATCAGACGATGAGTCCGATAACACCTGGCGCCAGGAACTCTTTCGGGTTCCCTTGGCCTTCTTGGTCTTCTCCGGCACCTTGTAAGGAGCCGGAGTCAGCATCTTCGTCAGGAGAGCGCCCGCAGTGTCTTCGGGCAAAGGGGCCGGATAGTTAATCTGCCCCGACGTCTCCACCCAGTCCTGTCAAAGGCATGGAGATTAGACCCCGCATATAATTAAGCTAGGGGAAATAAACGTCCTACGAGATGTATTGAACTCAATGAACACGCTAGGCGCTTTGCGCTTAGTCCGTGGTCCTCGGCGAGAGAAGGAGGGACCTCGGTGCCCTTGAACAGCACCTTCCAGACGTCCTTGTGCGTCGTATCAAAGAGCTTGCTCAGAGTCTGGTGCCGGGCCGGGTCGACCTCCCGCAAGTTAAAATCCCGTTGTTGACACGGGAGGATCTGGCGGATGAGCATAACCTGGACTATGTTGACAAGTTTGAGCCTCTTGTTCACCATGTTTTGAATACATGTTTGGAGTCCGGTCATCTCTCCCAAACTACCCCAGGACAGGCCCTTCTCTTTCCAGGAGGTGAGCCGCATGGGGATGCCAGATCGGAACTCGGGGGCCACTGCCCATGCAGGGTCACGCGGTTCGGTGATGTAGAACCACCCCGATTGCCACCCCTTTATGTTTTCCACAAAGGAGCCCTCGAGCCATGTAACGTTGGGCATCTTGCCCACCATGGCGCCTCCGCACTCCGCCTGGCGACCGCCCACAACCTTTGGCTTGACAACGAAGGGGCTTGATGCGGAGGAAGGCCTCGCACACAACGATAAACGCCGAGATGTTGAGGATGAAGTTCGGGGCCAAATCGTGGAAATCCAGGCCGTAATAGAACATGAGCCCACGGACGAATGGGTGGATAGGGAATCCCAGTCTGCGGAGGAAATGGGTGAGGAACACTACCCTCTCATGTGGCCTGGGGGTGGGGATGAGCTGCCCCTCATCTGGGAGCCGGTGCGCGATGTCGTCGGGCAGGTATCTGGCTCTCCTCAGCTTCTTGATGTCTCCATCCGTGACGGAGGAGACCATCCACCTACCTCCCACTCCGGACATGGTTGGAGAAGGTTGAGGTGGGAAGTGCAGACTTGGGTGCTAGAGCTCGAGTGTACGAAAACGGATGAGCAAAGGAGGAAGAAGGCGTGGATGGAAAGGTGAATCCTTATCCCTTTATATGGGCGGACGAAACTAAGCGTCCCCACTAGCCTGGTAAAACTCGCTTATCCCCCAAGCGCCGTAATCGATGGCGTGGTTGTGTTACTCACACACGTATTGATGAGAATCCCGTAATAAGGGGACACGATCTGTCCTTTGACAACACGCGTCAAAAAACTGCCTCGCGTTATGTGCGGGGCTAGTTAAAGGAAACGGTTTGAATAATCACCGGGCCATGACATAACGTCATGCTGTCAAAACAAGTCAGCAAATTAGATTTGCAAAAATATTATTCTCTCTACGGTGGTATGTGGAACTTATTTTGCAGGGTCTGACACTATCCTTGTATTCAAATTCTAACGTGGTGTATTCGGAGGAGGAACCCGCCTTGCAATGCTGAAGACAATACTGCGCGCCGGACTAATCACCATTGAAGCCTGGTTCAGGGGCTACTGAGGGAATTCCTGGATTAGGGGGTCTCCGGACAGCCGGACTATATCCTTTGGCCAGACTGTTGGACTATGAAGATACAAGATTGAAGACTTCGTCCCGTGTCCGGATGGGACTTTCCTTGGCGTGGAAGGCAAGCTTGGAAATATGGATATGTTGATCTCCTCCCATTGTAACCGACCTTGTGTAAACCTTACCCTCTCCGGTGTCTATATAAACCGGAGGGTTTTAGTCCGTAGGACACAACAACCACAACATACAATCATACCATAGGCTAGCTTCTAGGGTTTAGCCTCTCTGATCTCGTGGTAGATCTACTCTTGTACTACCCATATCATCAATACTAATCAAGCAGGACGTAGGGTTTTACCTCCATCAAGAGGGCCTGAACCTGGGTAAAACATTGTGTTCCCTGCCTCCTGTTACCATCTAGCCTAGACGCACAGTTCGGGACCCCCTACCCGAGATCCGCCGGTTTTGACACCGACATAGAGTATTCAACCCAAATTTATAGATTCGACACAAGGGGAGCCAAAGAATATTTTAAGGTATTAACAGCTGAGTTGTCAATTCAACCACACCTGGAGATTAATTATCTGCAGCAAAGTGATCAGTAGCAAAGTAGTATGATAGTTTGGATAGTAGTGACAGCAGCAATAGTAACAGTAAGAGTGATAGCATTAATTTTGTAGCAAGTGTAACAGTGATGATAGTAGTAGTAACTTAGCAGAAACAATATGGAAAAGTTTGTAGGCATTGGATTGGTGACTTGTTGGATGATATTCATCATGATATAGTTATAACCTAGGGCGATACGGCACTAGCTCCAGTTCATCGATATAATGTAGGCATGTATCCTGTCAGTAGTCATACGTGCTCTATTAAAAGAACTTGCATGACATCTTTTTTCCTACCCTCCCATGGCAGTGATACGTCCATTTTGCATCATGCTTTTATATCAATATTTATCGCATTATGGACTGTTATTTCACTTTATGTCACAATAATTATGGCTATTCTCTCTTATTTTACAAGGTTTACATAAGGAGGGAGAATGCTGGCAGCTGGAATTCTGGGCTGGAAAAGGAGCAAATATTAGAGACCTATTCTGCTCAACTCAAAAAGTCCTGAAACTCCACGGAACATCTTAAAACAAATAAAGAAAAATCCTCGCCAAAGAAGAAGGCCAGGGGGCCCACACCCTGCTCACGAGGGTGGGGGCGGGCCTCCCCTAGGGCACGCCCCCTACCTCGTGGGCCCCCTGGTGGCTCTCCGACGTCCATCCTCCCCTATATGAGGTCTTTCAATGAGAAAAAAATAAGAAAGAACTTTTCGGGATGAGACTCCGCCGCCACGAGGCGGAACCTTGGCGGATCCAATCTAGAGCTCCGGCAGAGCTGTTCTATCGGGGATACTTCCCTCCGGGAGGGGGAAATCATCACCATCGTCATCACCAATGCTCCTCTCATCGGGAGAGGGCAATATCCATCAACATCTTCACCAGCACCATCTCATCTCCAAACCCTAGTTCATCTCTTGTATCCAATTCTTGTCTCAACGTCCGGGATTGGTGCTAGTAGGTTGCTACAAGTGTTGATTACTCCATGTAGTTGATGCTAGTTGGTTTATTTGGTGGAAGATCATATGTTCAAATCCTATATGCATATTATTACCCCTCTGATTATGAACATGAATATGCTTTGTGAGTAATTACGTTTGTTCCCGAGGACAAAGGAGAGGTCTTGCTATTAGTAGTCATGTGAATTTGGTATTCATTTGATATTTTGATAAGATGTATGTTGTCTAGCCTCTAGTGATGTTATGTGAACGTCGACTACATAACACTTCACCATTATTTGGGCCTAGAGGAAGGCATTGGGAAGTAATAAGTAGATGATGGGTTGCTAGAGTGACAGAAGCTTAAACCCTAGTTTATGCGTTGCTTCGTAAGGGGCTTATTTGGATCCACATGTTTCATGCTATGGTTAGGTTTACCTTAATACTTTTGTTGTAGTTGTGGATGCTTGCAATAGAGGTTAATCATAAGTCGGATGCTTGTTCAAGTAAGAACAACACCCAAGCACCGGTCCACCCACATATCAAAGTATCAAAGTATCAAACTCGAATCATATGAATGTGATGAAAACTAGGTTGACGATATTCCCATGTGTCCTCGGGAGCGCTTTTCCTATTATAAAAGTTTGTTCCGGCTTGTCCTTTGCTACAAAAGGATTGGTCCACCTTGCTGCACTTTATTTACTTTTGTTACTTGTTGCTCGTTACAATTTATCCTATCATAAAACTATCTGTTACTACTTATTTCAGTACTTGCAGAGAATACCTTGCTGAAAACCGCTTATCAATTCCTTCTGCTCCTCGTTGGGTTCGACACTCTTACTTATCGAAAGGACTAAGATAGATCCCCTATACTTGTGGGTCATCAAGACTCTTTTCTGGCGCCGTTGTCAGGGAGTGTAGCGCCTTTGGTAGGTGGAATTTGGTAAGGATAAATTTATATAGTGTGCTGAAATTTACTGTATCTTCACCCCGTCCAGTAGAGCAAAGAGTTGCTCCTCAACCTACTGAACCTATTGAAAATTAAACTCCTTTTGAATTTCCTTCGGGTATGATAGAAAAACTGCTAGCTAACCCTTTTACAGGAGATGGAACAAAGCATCCTGATGAGCACTTAATATATGTGGATGAATTTTGTGGATTATTTAAGCTTGCAGGTATACCCGATGATGTTGCTAAGAAGAAGGTCTTCCCTTTATCTTTGAAGGGCGACGCATTGATATGGTATAGGCTATGTGATGATATGAGATCATGGGACTATAGAAGATTGAAGCTGGAATTTCATCGAAAGTATTACCCTATGCATCTTGTTCATCGTGATCACAATTATATATATAATTTCTGGCCTCACGAAGGAGAAAGCATCGCTCAAGCTTGGGGAGGCTTAAATCAATGTTATATTCATGCCCCAATCATGAGCTCTCAAGAGAAATGATTATTCAAAATTTATATGCTCGGCTTTCTGATAATAATCGCACCATGCTCGATACTTCTTGTGCTGGCTCTTTTATGATGAAGACTACTGAATTCAGATGGAATTTATTGGATAGAATTAAATGCAACTCTGAAGATTGGGACCTCGACGAAGGTAAGGAGTTGGGTATGACACCTAAGTTTGCTTGTGTTAAATATTTTATGGACACCGATATTTTCCGTAAGTTTAGCACTAAATATGCACTTGACTCTGAGATAGTAGCTTCTTTCTGTGAATCTTTTGCTACTTATGTTGATCTCCCTAAGGAGAAGTGGTTTAAATATCATCCTCCCATAGAAGTAAAAGTAGCTGCACCTATTAAAGTTGAAGAAAATACTATCACTTATAATGATCCTATTGTTCCTACTTCTTATGTTGAGAAACCACCTTTCCCTGTTAGAATAAAGGATCATGCTAAACCTTCAACTGTTGTTTGTAAAAGCAATATTAGAACTTATACACCTCCTGAGGAAGTTAAAGTAGAACCTAATATTACTATTGTTAAAGATCTCTTGTCTGAAAATATTGATGGGCATGTTATTCAGTTCAAAGGTGAAACTGCTAGAATTGCTAAACCTTGTGATAAAGATAAACATAGACCTGTGGTAGGCGTGCCTGTTATTTCTGTTAAAATAGGAGATCATTGTTATCATGGCTTATGTGATATGAATGCTAGTGCTAGTGTTATATCGCATACTTTATACGACGAAATTAAGAATGAAATTGCACCTGCTGAGTTAGAAGGTATTGATGTCACAATTAAACTTGCCAATAGAGATACTATTTCACCAATTGGAATTGTTAGAGATGTTGAAGTCTTGTGTGGGAAAACTAAATATCCTGCTGATTTTCTTATTCTTACTTCTCCGCAAGATAGCTTTTGTTCCATTATATTTGGTAGACCCTTCTTAAACACTGTTAATGCTACCATAGATTGCACAAAGAATGTTGTTACTGTTGGCTTGGATGATATGGTTCATGAGTTTAATTTCTCTAAATTTAGTAAACAACATCCTGAGGAAGAATTACCTAGTAAGGATGAAATTATTGGTCTTGCTTCTATTTTTTTTGAATATGTACTGCAAGGCAATAGCCTCACAACTCTTTATTGAAAACAACAAAGTAACAAAGTCCTGTTACAAGTCCATACAAGTAAAGAAAAGAAGAAGACAGAAATACTTACAAACTTACAACCCTAGCAGGGTAAAAGAAAAGACTAACTAAGGGAGGCTAGAGATCCAAGTTAGAAGGCTATCCTTGTATTTACATTTTATCCTATGAGAAAGAAGGATTATGTCATGGATAAAGTTGTGCCTCCAGACTCTGAAAGAAGGTGTATCATTCCTGAAAACCTTGCCATTCCTCAAGATCCAAATGTTCCAAGCTGCTGTAAAGACCACTTCAGAGAAGAAAGAATGCCCAAAATCCTTCCTAGCCTTTACTGCCAAGTTGTATGTTGTCATCCCAGGCTGTGGGTCCCATAGAATCTGCAAGTAGTTCCAGACTCTAACGCTAAAATTACAAGAGAAGAACAAATGTGCACAATCTTCATGGATCAGATATGGACATAGGACACAAGTATGATCTTCCACATGCCAATGCCTCCTGAGTAGCATGTCTCTTGTGTTTAAACGATCCCTCAGCAGTAACCATCCAAACATTTTGATTTTCAATGTACATGAAGATTTCCAAATCAATTGGAAGATTGGATCTACAACAATATGTTGATGCTCATACACATAGAAGGATTTGGGTATGAAACAACCCTTATGAAAAGGCCAAATCCATGTGTCATGAGTTGCAGAGCAAGAATAAGCATTTGTCAGCTGTTGAAGACATTCAAACTCAGCAAAGGCTTGTGTAGAGAGGGGCAAATGCAAATTTGACAAAAACTCCTGGGAAAGCACATCAGACACTGAAAGATGCTCATCAATAACAAAGGAGAAGAGCCTGGGAAATTTTTCACTGAGGCAGGAACCCTTAAGCTCAACCACCCATCTGTCAGACCAAAAGAGAATGGACCTGCCATCACCCAACATTGGAGTAGCCAGCTGACAATATTTGTTAGCCAATTTAAACACATCACGCCACCAAAAGGATCCACAGAGTGTGGTAGTATGAGGGACAGAGTTGGCATAGTATGCATTCCAAATAAGGCCAACCTAGGGGATGTCATGATGATTATAAAACTTGTGCAAGAACTTCATAAGCAAGGCCTCATTTTGCACCTTGAGGTTGAGCACACCAAGACCCCCTTTGTTTTTTGGTAAGCATACCAAGTCCCAAGCAGCCAGGGATTGTCTTGGGGTATCAGAGTTCCCTCTCCATAGGCATTGTCTCTGAATCCTTTCAATTTGTTTCAGAATTCCAGGTGGGATGACAAGTGTGCACAGGAAATATATGGGCATTGATGTTAAAACAGACAGGAGCAACTGCAACCTGCTACCTTGATTCAGAAAGCATGAAGTGGCAGACAATCTTCTTTCAATCCTATGCACAAGAGGCATGAGGTCTTGGATTGTGGGCCTTGTAGTCCCCATGGGCAGACCCAAGTAGGTAAAAGGCATGGCTCCTACACTGCATCCAAGAACTGAGGCCAACCTGTTAGCTTCATCAGATGACATGTTCATAGGCACCATAAGGGATTTTGCAAAATTCACAGATAATCCTACTGTGGCAGCAAAAACATCAAGCATGTCTTTAAGAGCAAGCAGTTGGTGATGAATAGCAGGCAACACAATTAGTGTATCATCAGCATACTGAACTATGGGATAATCCTGGCTGTTAGAAGGGATTGGCAAAGTCAGAATTCCTTTACTGCACATGTCATTCACAACAGGCTGAAGTAGGTCAGCAGCAAGGACAAAAAGAAGAGGTGACATTGGGTCTCCTTGCCTAACTCCCCTCTTACATTTAAAATGGTTGCCAGGGACACCATTAAGAAGCACAGAAGAAGAACCAAAAGACAAAATAGTTTGCATCCAGGAAATCAATTTGTCATTAAAACCCTTGTATCTTAAGATTCTAAGAATGGCATCATGCTCAATAGTGTCAAAGGCTTTAGTAAAATCCAATTTCAGCAAGACTATTGGTCTCTTTGAAGCATTACACTGGTGGATGTACTCAAAGCACCAAGCTAGACAATCTTGAATAGACCTAGATTTAATAAATCCATATTGGTTTTTATGAATACAAGAAAGAATAACTTTCTGCAACCTGTTGGCCAGAAGTTTAGTGAGGAATTTCAAACAGGTATTTGTCAAAGATATTTGCCTGTAATCATTCAAACCCTCAGGTGAAAGCTTTTTTGGAATCAAGGTTATGAGGGAACTGTTGATACACTCCAAATCAAGGTGCCCCTCAGAAAACTCTTTGACCAGTTGATGAAAGTCATCTTTAATTATGTGCCAACACTTCTTAAGAAAAAGGCCAGTGAAACCATCTGGCCTAGGTGCTCTGTCAGGAGGCATTTCCTTAATAACACAATCAATTTCTTGCTCGGAAAAGGGCTTGGTCAATTCATCATGTCCTTGAACCTTCTTGATAATATTTGGCATGTCAAAACCCATTTGTGTATTATTTGTGCATCCCATCCTCTGCTTAAACTCCTGCAAAAATAGTCCAGCAATTGATGCATGATCAGAGGTCACTTGCCCATCATCAGAAGTTATACTAGAAAGAGAGTTATTCCTGTATCTCTCAGTGGTCATGGCATGGAAAATTTTGGTGTTTTCCTCTCCCACTTTAATGTTTCTAATAGTACATCTCTGCTTCCAGTAGATAAATTGCAACCTTAGAGTTTCCTCCAAATGCAACTTTACAATTTTCCTAAAAATTTCCTCAGGCCCAGACAAAGGACTTAACTCCTCAAGACCATCCAGACAAAGAATTACTTTATTGCAGTTGGAGATTAGAGCCTTGACTGTAGAAAGACTAATGTGCCACTGTTTGAGTGCCTACCTGAGAGCTTTGAACTTTGCAAATATTATAGCAGTAGAAGATCTCTTATGAGCTGGCCTACTCCAAGATTCACTGACACAATCAAGGAAACCAGGCAAATTAGTCCAGTAATTTTCAAATCTAAAAACTTTGGCCTTGGGAATAGAGGTTTTGATTTGCACCACACATGGCACATGATCTGAAGCAGTTCTAGCCAGAGGTAGGACCATAGTGTTAGGATAAGAACATGTCCATGAAGGAGTTGTAAAAAACATGTATACTTTCTGCCCTTGAGAGGTAATTCAATTAAGCCGAGGTGCCCAATAACCTCATTAAATATAAACATGTCATTAATATCACCACCTGGTTTATTCCTATTTTCCATCGAGCGCATGAAATTGAAATCACCCAGTAACAGCCAGTTAGCATCATCAGGGATAATTATATCATGCAACCAATTAATAAAATTATCTCTAGCTGGGTATTGAAAGGGTCCATAGACTGAAACTAGAGTCCAGGTTTGGGAGTTATGAACAGACGTGAACTCCACCACAATACCAAAGCTATTGGACTCAATTAGTTTTCCAGCGAACAAAGCAGTATTCCATACGACTAACAACCCACCCGAAGCTCCAGACGAAGGCACATGGATAAACTGATCAAAACGTCGTGGACAACACTTATGAATGAAACGCTGATCAACGATCTCACATTTTGTTTCTTGGAGGCAAGCAATGGAACAGGCACTTTCATCGATTTTCTGACGAACTGCACGCTTTCTGTCATCTGAATTCAGACCTCGCACATTCCAGCAAAGAACTTTCCAATCTCTAACATCATACTGATTCATTACAGACCATAATAAAGTAACAGCAAAAGACTGCCACATAATGACAGTACCAGTTCAGCCAAGGGATAGCATAAAAGTTCAGATGAAGCCTAAAACATAAGAGCAGATAAATGGTTTTCACAAGGGTTAACAATAAACCCCACCATTTGAAACGATCAGCTATCATTGGAACTAGAAGAAGCAGAAGGCTTGCAAGAAGAAGCCTCAAGCTTCTCCTTAGTGAGCTTCTCAGGTCCAATGCCGAGACGAAGGCCAACCTGCTGCAGCACATTGATTGGCGTGGGCCGAGGCACAGCAAGTTGATCTGCATCTTGAGGAGGAGCCCGCGGTAGCTGACCATCCACAGTAACCTTGTGCTTCTTCTGAGGCTTTGCTGCAGGTTTCTTCAGAGGGGACTTGGCTGGAGTAGAATGCCTGAAGCCATCACGTAGGGCCGAGAGCCTGGCACTGCGCCTGACCTCAGACTCAACAATCACAGACTTTGGTTTACGAGCATGAGCTCGACGCTGACTTGGAGCAACAGAGAAGTTGAAAGCAGACATCTCAACAGCAGACAAAGCTGGATCATCCATGCCACAATCCTCAGCAACAGTGTCAAAACAAAGAGCACGAGCAACAGGAGGCTTCCTTGGAACATTCACCGTCCGACGAACAGGTGAAGGATGAAAAACCAGCTTGTTCTTCATAGCAGAGTAAGAGAAAGATACTTCCCAAGAGCGTTTAGACAGTAAAACTGGTTTAAAAGGACCGAAGAACTGCAACCCTCGAGGAATGTGTATTATATCAAAGACTGGCATCATACGCTGAAAAGATCTTGTCCATTGCATTACCGGAGGAAGCTCAGGTCTGAAAACTGTTAGTACTTGACCAATAACAACAGGAGGCTGGATCAGAGGAGGCACATAGGCTGCCACAACACCTTGCTGATCATTGACGGATCCCTCAGCAGAATCAACAGGCCCCGAGTTCTCCAAGACCACTGACTCTTGAGAAGCAGGTTGTGCTTCATCGTCATGAATCTCCTCAATAATGACATTGTCATGGTGGTTATGAGGCTGCGGATCATCATTGTGAGCATGAGGGGCCTCATTCCAACCCAGCTCTGAAAACTCAGGCATGACAAACTTAACATCATCAAAAGGCATGTTCTCGGGCAGTGGATGAGGGTTTCCATTGAAAGGCATCGGATCCTCATCAGCTGGCATAATGTCAGCACATTCTGCAGAGAGAACATAGATAGGTGCTGTCCAAGAAAGACGTGTAGCTCGAAAGTCTGCATACTCACGATAGACTACATCTCTAGGCACTTGCTGAGGGCTTGGGAAAGAAACATAAACCAGAGTCCTGACCAGCCGCTAATCATCTTGATGCCAGATATGAAAGCGACCAAAAGTGCTAACTGCCTCAGAAATATGATGTGTGGTGCGGTAATCCTAAGGAACACCTAACATCATAATCCAGCCCCTACGAAAACCCTGAATAGCTCTGTGATTGATGCCTTGATCATGAGGAACGAACCGAACAAAGTGACCATTGCCAAGATCATACGAAGGATGATTTATAATGGCATGCCTAGATGCAGGAGATCGAAACTCAAACAAACGAACACCCTCAATCCATTGCTAATCACTAAGAACGTCATGGTGAAGCTGAGCCATCACAAAATCACTAACCAGTTGCCGGAAGTGATGAATCTGTCCAAGTGGTGGCGGAGGCTCAACAAAGCCAATGGCGAACTGCTCATGGCGATGCTCCGGCGCAATGGCTGGAGAGTAGAACGTCCGAGGCACGCGGGTTGGTCCTCCATCGATGATCTCGAACCCCGGCGGAAGGAACTCGAGGGGATCCAGGGGAAAATTTGCCATGTCTTGCTCTGGTGGAGGTGGAGCAGGCTGGTGGTGCACGGGAAGAGGTGAAGACATGATGGGACTCGTCAACACCAGTGCGTGGGTCGTCTCTATACTCGAGGAGTCCCTAGGCGAGGGAGTAGGAGGCTGACTCATGGCGGGCATGGGAATCAACGGTGGAGATTTTTCTGGATTTTGTTTCGTTTGTTTAACTGTCCAAACATAACCATTATCCTCTGCCCAATTAATGCAATCCCGACGACGATGTCCATAACGTGAGCAAGCCAGGCAGATAGGGCAAGAGACCGACAAGTGGCCCTGCTGGTGACATTTGGAGCAAGTTAGAACACGGTCCACCATGTCATTGACCATCTCATCAAACAAATCAGCAGCTTCCTGAGTAGATGGCATATCCATTGGCTGGGTGGTGGGCTGTAGCCCGTCATGGAGGACTGGCCCAACATGGGAAGCAGGAGAATCGAGGGCGGAGGTAACCAAACTAACAGCCTCAGGTGGATCGCAAGGCAAGTGAGAAATCTCAGCCGGAAAATCAGACCGTTGGATCCGCGGCGAGCCAACAGAACGAAAAACAATCGGTGGAGAAGCAACAGTCCACTGGAGATTCGCCGACGGCAAGGGTCAAATGATTAGACGCTCATTTGCCGAGACTACATATCCAGCATCAGAAACTGTATCAATACAAGATTGAGTGGCCGGATATCTATAACCCTTGCATGCATCATAATTGTGGAATGTTGCAAAAGAAAGTTTCTTTTGCACAGAACCAGAAGATCTAAAACAGGACTTAGATGGTGGTTTATGCATAGCGAGCATCCCAAGCGCCGCCCGTCTCTTAGATGGACTAACTAAGATCCATTCCGCATCACTTTGTAACTTCCATAGTTTAAACTCACGAACCCAATTTGGTCCTCCACGGCCCCAAATATTAAAATAACATTTGAATTGCGGGCAAGCAAAAGATCGAAGATCAACATTATAGAAACCAACTTGCTTCGAGGAAATGTTGAAGGAATAAACCTTGTCACGTAAGCATGAGACACCCAACTCGATCACAGATCCGCCAACAGCAGCCTCCAGAGCCGCCGCCACAGAATGATCATCAAGCCTGAAAACATGACGGCTAAGGGACACCACCAACGTGAAGTGGCCTGTGTCCTCCGTAGGGTGGACCGAAAAACTAGTAGATCTGAAAACTTTATCCGCAAACTCCAAACTCTTGGAGAAGTCCAAGCCAAGGGTTGATCCCGATGAGAAAACCATGACCCCTGGGTGAGGGGGAGACGCCGGAGAGTTTGGTAGGGAAGGATTAGGGTTTTAGTGGTGGTGGGAGGAGATCACTGGAGGTGGGGTGGGAGGTGGGAGACGCCATGGCCCCCATACTGACAGTGTTTCGGGTCTTGCTTCTATTGCCGTACCTCCTAGTGATCCTTTAGAACATTATTTGCTAAACCATGAAAATGATATGTTCATGAATGAAAGAAGGGAAATATATGAAGTATTCTTTAAACAGGAACCTATTCTGCAACATAATTTGCCTGTTGAAATTTTAGGGGATCCTCCTCCACCCAAGGGTGATCCCATGTTTGAGCTTAAATATGCTTATCTTGATTAAAAGAAGATATATCCTGTTATTATTAGTGCTAACCTTTCAGAGCATGAAGAAGAAAGATTATTGAAAACTCTGAAGAAGCATCGTGCTGCTATTGGATATACTCTTGATGATCTTAAGGGCATTAGTCCCACTCTATGTCAACACAAAATAAATTTGGAAGCAGATGCCAAACCAGTTCGTGATCCTCAACGACGTCTGAATCCTAAAATGAAGAAGTAGTAAGAAAAGAAATACTAAAGCTTCTGGAGGCAGGTATAATCTATCCCGTTGCTGATAGTGAGTGGGTAAGTCCTGTCCATTGTGTCCCTAAGAAGGGACGTATTACTGTTGTTGCTAATGATAAATATGAATTGATCCCAAAAAGAATTATCACAGGTTATAGGATGGTAATTGATTTCCGCAAATTAAATAAAGCTACTAAGAAAGATCATTACCCCTTACCTTTTATTGATCAAATGCTAGAAAGGTTATCCAAACATACACATTATTGCTTTCTAGATGGTTATTCTGGTTTCTCTCAAATACTGTGTCGGCTAGAGATCAATCAAAGACTACTTTTACATGCCATTTTGGTACTTTTGCTTATAGACGTATGCCTTTTGGTTTATGTAATGCACCTGCCACCTTTCTATTGGGGAACGTAGTAATTTCAAAAAAATTCCTACGCACACGCAAGATCATGGTGATGCACAGCAATGGGAGGGGAGAGTATTGTCTACGTACCCACATAGACCGACTGCAGAAGCGTTGACACAATGTAGAGGAAGTAGTCGTACGTCTTCCCGATCCGACCGATCCAAGCACCGTTACTCCGGCACCTCCGAGTTCTTAGCACACGTACAGCTCGATGACGATCCCCGGGCTCCGATCCAGCAAAGCGTCGGGGAAGAGTTCCGTCAGCACGACGGCGTGGTGACGATCTTTATGTTCTACCGACATAGGGCTTCGCCTAAGCACTACAATGATATGATCGAGGTGGAATATGGTGGCAGGGGGCACCGCACACGGCTAAGGAACGATCTCAATGATCAACTTGTGTGTCTAGAGGTGCCCCCTGCCTCCGTATATAAAGGAGCCAAGGGGGAGGGGGCCGCCGGCCAGGAGGAGGGCGCAGGAGGAGTCCTACTCCTACCGGGAGTAGGACTCCCCCCAATCCTAGTTGGACTAGGATTCCCCGAGGGGGAAAGAGGGAGAGGGGGCCGGTCAGCTCTCCTAGTCCTAATAGGACTAGGGGAGGGGGAGGCGCGCAGCCACCTTGGGCTGCCCCTTTCTCCTTTCCACTAAAGCCCATTAAGGCCCATATGGCTCCCGGGGGGTTCCGGTGACCTCCCGGTACTCCGGTAAAATCCCGATTTCACCCGGAACACTTCCGATATCCAAATATAGGCTTCCAATATATCAATCTTTATGTCTTGACCATTTCGAGACTCCTCGTCATGTCCGTGATCACATCCGGGACTCCGAACTAACTTTAGTACATCAAAATGCATAAACTCATAATAACTGTCATCGTAACGTTAAGCGTGCGGACCCTACGGTTCGAGAACAATGTAGACATGACTGAGACACATCTCCGGTCAATAACCAATAGCGGGACCTGGATGCCCATATTGGCTCCTACATATTCTACGAAGATCTTTATCGGTCAGACCGCATAACAACATATGTTGTTCCCTTTGTCATCGGTATGTTACTTGCCCGAGACTCGATCGTCGGTATCCAATACCTAGTTCAATCTCGTTACCGGCAAGTCTCTTTACTCGTTCCGTAAAACATCATCTCGCAACTAACTCATTAGTCTCAATGCTTGCAAGGCTTAGGTGATGTGCATTACCGAGAGGGCCCAGAGATACCTCTCCGACAATCGGAGTGACAAATCCTAATCTCGAAATACGCCAACCCAACATCTACCTTTGGAGACACCTGTCGAGCTCCTTTATAATCACCCAGTTACGTTGTGACGTTTGGTAGCACACAAAGTGTTCCTCCGGTAAACGGGAGTTGCATAATCTCATAGTCATAGGAACATGTATAAGTCATGAAGAAAGCAATAGCAACATACTAAACGATCGGGTGCTAAGCTAATGAAATGGGTCATGTCAATCAGATCATTCAACTAATGATGTGACCTCGTTAATCAAATAACAACACCTTGTTCATGGTTAGGAAACATAACCATCTTTGATTAACGAGCTAGTCAAGTAGAGGCATACTAGTGACACTAAGTTTGTCTATGTATTCACACATGTATTATGTTTCCGGTTAATACAATTCTAGCATGAATAATAAACATTTATCATGATATAAGGAAATAAATAATAACTTTATTATTGCCTCTAGGGCATATTTCCTTTAGTCTCCCACTTGCACTAGAGTCAATAATCTAGATTATACAGTAATGATTCTAACACCCATGGAGCCTTGGTGATGATCATGTTTTGCTCGTGGAAGAGGCTTAGTCAACGGGTCTGCAACATTCAGATCCGTATGTATCTTGCAAAACTCTATGTCTCCCACCTGGACTAGATCCCGGATGGAATTGAAGCGTCTCTTGATGTGCTTGGTCCTCTTGTGAAATCTGGATTCCTTTGCCAAGGCAATTGCACCAGTATTGTCACAAAAGATTTTCATTGGACCCGATGCACTAGGTATGACACCTAGATCAGATATGAACTCCTTCATCCAGACTCCTTCATTCGCTGCTTCCGAAGCAGCTATGTACTCCGCTTCACATGTAGATCCCGCTACGATGCTTTGTTTAGAACTGCACCAACTGACAGCTCCACCGTTTAATGTAAACACGTATCTGGTTTCTGATTTAGAATCGTCCGGATCAGTGTCAAAGCTTGCATGAACGTAACCTTTTACGGTGAGCTCTTTGTCACCTCCATATACGAGAAACATATCCTTAGTCCTTTTCAGGTATTTCAAGATGTTCTTGACCGCTGTCCAGTGATCCACTCCTGGATTACTTTGGTACCTCCCTGCTAAACTTATAGCAAGGCACACATCAGGTCTGGTACACAGCATTGCATACATGATAGAGCCTATGGCTGAAGCATAGGGAACATCTTTCATTTTCTCTCTATCTTCTGCAGTGGTCGCGCATTGAGTCTGACTCAACTTCACACCTTGTAACACAGGCAAGAACCCTTTCTTTGCTTGATCCATTTTGAACTTCTTCAAAATCTTGTCAAGGTATGTGCTTTGTGAAAGTCCAATTAAGCGTCTTGATCTATCTCTATAGATCTTTATGCCTAATATGTAAGCAGCTTCACTGAGGTCTTTCATTGAAAAACTCTTATTCAAGTATCCCTTTATGCTATCCAGAAATTCTATATCATTTCCAATCAGCAATATGTCATCCACATATAATATCAGAAATGCTACAGAGCTCCCACTCACTTTCTTGTAAATACAGGCTTCTCCGAAAGTCTGTATAAAACCAAATGCTTTGATCACACTATCAAAGCGTTTATTCCAACTCTGAGAGGCTTGCACCAGTCCATAAATGGAACGCTGGAGCTTGCACACTTTGTTAGCTCCCTTTGGATCAACAAAACCTTCCGGTTGCATCATATACAACTCTTCTTCCAGAAATCCATTCAGGAATGTAGTTTTGACATCCATCTGCCAAATTTCATAATCATAAAACGCGGCAATTGCTAACATGATTCGGACAGTCTTAAGCATTGCTACGGGTGAGAAGGTCTCATCGTAGTCAACCCCTTGAACTTGTCGAAAACCTTTTGCGACAAGTCGAGCTTTATAGATAGTAACATTACCGTCAGCGTCAGTCTTTTTCTTGAAGATCCATTTATTCTCAATTGCTTGCCGATCATCGGGCAAGTCAACCAAAGTCCATACTTTGTTCTCATACATGGATCCCATCTCAGATTTCATGGCTTGAAGCCACTTTGCGGAATCTGGGCTCACCATCGCTTCTTCATAGTTCGTAGGTTCATCATGATCTAGTAGCATGACTTCTAGAACTGGATTACCGTACCACTCTGGCGCGGATCTTACTCTGGTTGATCTACGAGGTTCAGTAGTATCTTGTTCTGAAGTTTCATGATCATTATCATTAACTTCCTCACTTATTGGTGTAGGTGTCGCAGAAACAGTTTTCTGTGATGTACTACTTTCCAACAAGGGAGCAGGTACAGTTACCTCGTCAAGTTCTACTTTCCTCCCACTCACTTCTTTCGAGAGAAACTCCTTCTCAAGAAAGTTTCCGAATTTAGCAACAAAAGTCTTGCCTTCGGATCTGTGATAGAAGGTGTATCCAATAGTTTCCTTTGGATATCCTATGAAGACACATTTCTCCGATTTGGGTTCGAGCTTATCAAGTTGAAGCTTTTTCACATAAGCATCGCAGCCCCAAACTTTCAGAAACGACAACTTTGGTTTCTTGCCAAACCATAGTTCATAAGGCGTCGTCTCAGCGGATTTTGATGGTGCCCTATTTAACATGAATGCGGCTGTCTCTAGAGCGTATCCCCAAAACGATAGCGGTAAATCAGTAAGAGACATCATAGATCGCACCATATATAGTAAAGTACGATTACAATGTTCGGACACACCATTACGCTGTGGTGTTCCGGGTGGTGTGAGTTGCGAAACTATTCCACAATTTTTCAAATGTACACAAAACTCGTAACTCAAATATTCTCCTCCACGATCGGATCGTAGAAACTTTATTTTCTTATTACGATGATTTTCAACTTCACTCTAAAATTCTTTGAACTTTTCAAACGTTTCAGACTTATGTTTCATTAAGTAGATATACCCATATCTGCTTAAGTCATCTGTGAAGGTGAGAAAATAATGATATCCGCCACGAGCCTCAACATTCATCGGACCACATACATCTATATGTATGATTTCCAACAAATCTGTTGCTCTCTCCGTAGTACCGGAGAACGGTGTTTTAGTCATCTTGCCCATGAGGCACGGTTCGCAAGTACCAAGTGATTCATAACCAAGTGGTTCCAAAAGTCCATCAGTATGGAGTTTCTTCATGCGCTTTACACCGATATGACCTAAACGGCAGTGCCACAAATAAGTTGCACCATCATTATCAACTCTGCATCTTTTGGCTTCAACATTATGAATATGTGTGTCACTACTATCGAGATTCAATAAGAATAGACCACTCTTCAAGGGTGCATGACCATAAAAGATATTACTCATATAAATAGAACAACCATTATTCTCTGATTTAAATGAATAACCGTCTCGCATTAAACAAGATCCAGATATAATGTTCATGCTCAACGCTGGCACCAAATAACAATTATTTAGGTCTAATATTAATCCCGAAGGTAGATGTAGAGGTAGCGTGCCGACCGCGATCACATCGACTTTGGAACCGTTTCCCACGCGCATCGTCACCTCGTCCTTAGCCAATCTTCGCTTAATCTGTAGTCCCTGTTTCGAGTTGCAAATATTAGCAACAGAACCAGTATCAAATATCCAGGTGCTACTGCGAGCATTAGTAAGGTACACATCAATAACATGTATATCACATATACCTTTGTTCACCTTGCCATCCATCTTATCCGCCAAATACTTGGGGCAGTTCCGCTTCCAGTGACCAGTCTGCTTGCAGTAGAAGCACTCAGTTTCAGGCTTAGGTCAAGACTTGGGTTTCTTCTCTTGAGCAGCAACTTGCTTGCTGTTCTTCTTGAAGTTCCCCTTCTTCTTCCCTTTGCCCTTTTTCTTGAAACTAGTGGTCTTGTTGACCATCAACACTTGATGCTCCTTTTTGATTTCTACCTCCGCAGCTTTCAGCATTGCGAAGAGCTCGGGAATAGTCTTGTTCATCCCTTGCATATTATAGTTCATCACGAAGCTCTTGTAGCTTGGTGGCAGTGATTGGAGAATTCTGTCAATGACGCAATCATCTGGAAGATTAACTCCCATCTGAATCAAGTGATTATTATACCCAGACATTTTGAGTATATGCTCACTGACAGAACTGTTCTCCTCCATCTTGCAGCTATAGAACTTATTGGAGACTTCATATCTCTCAATCCGAGCATTTACTTGAAATATTAACTTCAACTCCTGAAACATCTCATATGCTCCATGACGTTCAAAACGTCGTTGAAGTCCCGATTCTAAGACGTAAAGCATGGCACACTAAACTATCAAGTAGTCATCCGCTTTGCTCTGCCAGATGTTCATAACATCTGGTGTTGCTCCAGCAGCAGGCCTAGCACCCAGCGGTGCTTCCAGGACGTAATTCTTCTGAGCAGCAATGAGGATAATCCTCAAGTTACGGACCCAGTCCGTGTAATTGCTACCATCATCTTTCAACTTTGCTTTCTCAAGGAACGCATTAAAATTCAACGGAACAACAACACGAGCCATCTATCTACAATCAAACATAAACAAGCAAGATACTATCAGGTACTAAGTTCATGACAAGTTTAAGTTCAATTAATCAAATTGCTTAAGAACTCCCACTTAGATAGACATCCCTCTAATCCTCTAAGTGATCACGTGATCCAAATCAAATAAACCATGTCCGATCATCACGTTAGATGGAGTAGTTTCATTGGTGAACATCACTATGTTGATCATATCTACTATATGATTCACGCTCGACCTTTCGGTCTCCGTGTTCTGAGGCCATATCTGTATATGCTTGGCTCGTCAAGTATAACCTGAGTATTCCGCGTGTGCAACTGTTTTGCACCCGTTGTATTTGAACGTAGAGCCTATCACACCCGATCATCACGTGGTGTCTCAGCACGAAGAACTTTCGTAACGGTGCATACTCAGGGAGAACACTTCTTGATAATTTAGTGAGAGATCATCTTATAATGCTACCGTCAATCAAAGCAAGATAAGATGCATAAAAGATAAACATCACATGCAATCAATATAAGTGATATGATATGGCCATCATCATCTTGTGCCTGTGATCTCCATCTCCGAAGCACCGTCATGATCACCATCGTCACCGGCGCGACACCTTGATCTCCATCGTAGCATCGTTGTCGTCTCCCCAATCTTATGCTTCCACGACTATCGCTACCGCTTAGTGATAAAGTAAAGCATTACATCGCGATTGCATTGCATACAATAAAGCGACAACCATATGGCTCCTGCCAGTTGCTGATAACTCGGTTACAAAACATAATCATCTCATACAATAAAATTTAGCATCATGTCTTGACCATATCACATCACAACATGCCCTGCAAAAACAAGTTAGACGTCCTCTACTTTGTTGTTGCAAGTTTTACGTGGCTGCTACGGGCTTAAACAAGAACCAATCTCACCTACGCATCAAAACCACAACGATAGTTTGTCAAATAGACTCCATTTTAACCTTCGCAAGGACCGGGCGTAGCCACACTCGGTTCAACTAAAGTTGGAGAGACAGTCGCCCGCAAGCCACCTGTGTGCAAAGCACGTCGGGGGAACCGGTCTCGCGTAAGCGTACGCGTAATGTTGGTCCCGGTCATCTCGTCCAACAATACCGTCGAACCAAAGTATGACATGCTGGTAGGCAGTATGACTTATATCGCCCACAACTCACTTGTGTTCTACTCGTGCAAATAACATCAAACCGTAAAACCTAGGCTCGGATGCCACTGTTGGGGAACGTAGTAATTTCAAAAAAATTCCTACGCACACGCAAGATCATGGTGATGCACAGCAACGAGAGGGGAGAGTATTGTCTACGTACCCACGTAGACCGACTGCGGAAGCGTTGACACAATGTAGAGGAAGTAGTCGTACGTCTTCCCGATCCGACCGATCCAAGCACCGTTACTCCGGCACCTCCGAGTTCTTAGCACACGTACAGCTCGATGACGATCCCCGGGCTCCAATCCAGCAAAGCGTCGGGGAAGAGTTCCGTCAGCACGATGGCATGGTGACGATCTTTATGTTCTACCGACGCAGGGCTTCGCCTAAGCACTACAACGATATGATCAAGGTGGAATATGGTGGCAGGGGGCACCACACACGGCTAAGGAACGATCTCAATGATCAACTTGTGTGTCTAGAGGTGCCCCCTGCCTCCATATATAAAGGAGCCAAGGGGGAGGGGGCCACCGGCCAGGAGGAGGGCGCAGGAGGAGTCCTACTCCTACCGGGAGTAGGACTCCCCCCCAATCCTAGTTGGACTAGGATTCCCCGAGGGGGAAAGAGAGAGAGAGGGGGGCCGGCCACCTCTCCTAGTCCTAATAGGACTAGGGGAGGGGGGAGGGGCGCGGCCACCTTGGGCTGCCCCTTTCTCCTTTCCACTAAAGCCCATTAAGGCCCATATGGCTCCCGGGGGGTTCCGGTAACCTCCCGGTACTCCGGTAAAATCCTGATTTCACCCGGAACACTTCCGATATCCAAATATAGGCTTCCAATATATCAATCTTTATGTCTCGAACATTTCGAGACTCCTCGTCATGTCCGTGATCACATCCGGGACTCCGAACTAACTTCGGTACATCAAAATGCATAAACTCATAACAACTGTCATCGTAACGTTAAGCGTGCGGACCCTACGGTTCGAGAACAGTGTAGACATGACTGAGACACATCTCCGGTCAATAACCAATAGCGGGACCTGGATGCCCATATTGGCTCCTACATATTCTACGAAGATCTTTATCGGTCAGACCGCATAACAACATACGTTGTTCCCTTTGTCATCGGTATGTTACTTGCTCGAGATTCGATCGTCGGTATCCAATACCTAGTTCAATCTCGTTACCGGCAAGTCTCTTTACTCGTTCCGTAATACATCATCTCGCAACTAACTCATTAGTCTCAATGCTTGCAAGGCTTATGTGATGTGCATTACCGAGAGGGCCCAGAGATACCTCTCCGACAATCGGAGTGATAAATCCTAATCTTGAAATACGCCAACCCAACATCTACCTTTGGAGACACCCGTAGAGCTCCTTTATAATCACCCAGTTATGTTGTGACATTTGGTAGCACACAAAGTGTTCCTCCGGTAAACGGGAGTTGCATAATCTCATAGTCACAGGAACATGTATAAGTCATGAAGAAAGCAATAGCAACATACTAAATGATCGGGTGCTAAGCTAATGAAATGGGTCATGTCAATCAGATCATTCAACTAATGATGTGACCTCATTAATCAAATAAAAACACCTTGTTCATGGTTAGGAAACATAACCATCTTTGATTAACGAGCTAGTCAAGTAGAGGCATACTAGTGACACTAAGTTTGTCTATGTATTCACACATGTATTATGTTTCCGGTTAATACAATTCTAGCATGAATAATAAACATTTATCAGGATATAAGGAAATAAATAATAACTTTATTATTGCCTCTAGGGCATATTTCCTTCACTTTCGAGGATGCATGATGGTTATATTCTCTGACTTTTGTGAAATGATTTGTGAGGTTTTCATGGACGACTTTTCCGTCTATGGTTCCTCTTTTGATGATTGCTTGAGCAATATTGATCGAGTTTTGTAGAGATGTGAAGAAACTAATCTTGTCTTGAATTGGGAAAAGTGCCACTTTATGGTTAATGAAGGTATTGTCTTGGGGCACAAAGTTTCTGAAAGAGGTATTGAAGTTGATAAAGCCAAGGTTGATGCTATTGAAAAGATGCCATGCCCCAAGGACATCAAAGGTATAAGAAGTTTCCTTGGTCACGCCGGATTTTACAGGAGGTTCATTAAGGACTTCTCAAAAATTTCTCGGCCTCTGACTAATTTATTGCAAAAAGATATACCATTTGTATTTGATGATGATTGTGTAGAAGCATTTGAAATACTTAAGAAAGCATTAGTCTCTACACCTGTTGTTCAGCCACCTGATTGGAACCTACCCTTTGAAATTATGTGTGCTGCTAGTGATTATGCTATAGGTGTTGTTCTAGGGCAAAGAGTTGATAAGAAATTAAATGTTATTCATTATTCTAGTAAGACTCTAGACAATGCTCAAAGAAATTATGCTACTACTGAAAAAGAGCTTTTAGCAGTTGTATTTGCCTGTGATAAGTTCAGATCTTATATTATTGATTCTAAAGTAACTATTCAAACTGATCATGCTGCTATTAAATATCTTATGGAAAAAAGATGCTAAACCTAGACTTATTAGATGGGTTCTCTTGCTACAAGAATTTGATTTGCATATTGTTGATAGAAAGGGAGCTGAGAACCCCGTTGCAGACAAGTTGTGTAGGTTAGAAAATATTCTTGATGACCCACTACCTATTAATGATAGCTTTCTTGATGAACAATTAAATTGTTGCTAAGTTTATACCACCTAGCTTCACATACTAGCAAAAGAAAAAGTTTTTCTATGATTTAAGACATTACTTTTGGGATGACCCACATCTTTATAAAGAAGGGGTAGATGGTGTTATTAGATGTTGTGTACCTGAGCATGAACAGGAACAGATCCTACGCAAGTGTCATTCCGAGTCTTCTGGAGGACACCACGCTGGAGATAGAACTACACATAAGGTATTGCAGTCTGGTTTTTATTGGCCTACTCTCTTCAAGGATGCCCGTAAGTTTGTCTTATCTTGTGATGAATGTCAAAGAATTGTTAATATTAGTAGACGTCAAGAAATGCCTATGAATTATTCTCTTGTTATTGAACCGTTTGATGTTTGGGGCTTTGATTATATGGGACCTTTTCCTGCCTCTAATGGATACACACATATTTTAGTTGTTGTTGATTATGTTACTAAGTAGGTAGAAGCTATTCCAACTAGTAGTGCTGATCATAACACTTCTATTAAAATGCTTAAGGAAGTTATTTTCCCGAGGTTTGGAGTCCCTAGATATTTAATGACTGATGGTGGTTCACACTTTATTCATGGTGCCTTCCGTAAAATGCTTGCTAAATATGATGTTAATCATAGAATTGCATCTCCTTATCACCCTCAGTCTAGTGGTCAAGTAGAGTTGAGCAATAGAGAGCTCAAATTAATTTTGCAAAAGACTGTTAATAGGTCTAGAAAGAATTGGTCTAAGAAACTTGATGATGCATTATGGGCTTATAGAACTGCATACAAAAATCCTATGAGTATGTCTCCGTATAAAATGGTTTATGGAAAAGCATGTCACTTACCTCTCGAACTAGAACATGAGGAATAATGGGCTATTAAAGAGCTTAACTATGATTTTAAACTTGCCGGTGAGAATAGGTTATTTGATATTAGCTCACTTGATGAATGGAGAGCCCAAGCTTATGAAAATGCCAAGTTGTTTAAAGAAAATGTTAAAAGATGGCATGACAAAAGGATACAAAAGCGTGAGTTTAATATAGGTGATTATGTATTGCTATACAACTCTCGTTTAAGATTTTTTGCAAGAAAACTTCTCTCTAAATGGGAAGGCCCCTCTGTTATCAAAGAGGTCTATTGTTCCGGGGCCATAAAGATCAACAACTTTGAGGGCACAAATCTGAAGGTGGTAAACGGTCAAAGAATTAAACATTATATCTCAGGTAATCCCATAAATGTGGAAACCAATATTATTGAAACCGTAACCCCGGAGGAATACATAAGGGACGCTTTCCGGAACGATTCAGACTCCGAAAAGGAATAGGTATGTGGTACGGTAAGTAAGCCAACTCCAAAACAATTTTAAGGCAATATTTCTCCGTTCTGGAATATTTAGAAAAATAGAAAAATAAGTAGCAGTCCCGGAAGGACACGAGGGCCCCACGAGGGTGGTGGGCGCGCCCTACCCCCTGGGCGCGCCCCCCTACCTCGTGAGCACCTCGTGTGCCTTCGAGACTCCGTTTTGTTGCACGTTACGTATTTTGGTCAGTAAAAAATCATTATATATTCTCCCGAAGGTTCTGACTCCCGTATCACACAATTATTCTCTGTTCTTGTTTCGAGCTGTTTTTCTGACAGATCTAGATTATCATGACGTCCCCAAGCGCTTCCAAGGACAGGTTCTTCAAGAAGGTCATCAACCCTTACCTCGCGGAGGTGCTGTGACACCCTCAAACCATTGAAATGCGTGATGGGTTGTTGCACATCCGCGATGTTGAGGGACCAAAGGGAACCGGAAGCGTGGAGACGAGGCTCGAAGCAATGGAGCAACAAGTTTTCAAGTGCCAGGGGATGGTGGAGCGTGGAAACGCTAGCCACATGATGCTCGCGGAGTTCACCAACAACTACAAGCCGGATGCCAAGAACACCAAGGAGGCCATCTTCAAGCTATATGAGAAGATCGAGCACCTCCAAGCCCAAATCTATGACCTGCAAAACCAAAACTGTGAGTATGAATATAGATTCAAAAGAATGATTTTGGCTGCAGATTCGAGGATTCCGGAGACTCGATCATCCTTCTATGATGGTGAACCGCCTTGGAAGATGGATGACAAGCCCGAATCATCAACAACACCTCCACCTTCTTCACCAACCAAGGAGATATAATCACATGGGTATGGGCACTCCCCTTGGCAACTGCCAAGCTTGGGGGAGGTGCCCCGGTATCGTATCACAATCACAACTCCTATCTTTACCGTTTTTCTTAGTTGGATCCTATTAGTAGTATCTTGATCTAGTAGAATAAAGTTTATGGCATTATCTAGTTTTGAGTTTGCTTTATGATCTCTCTATGTAATCGAGCCCATGAGCTATATATAATAAAGATTAGTGTTGAGTCAAGGGCTTGATTATTTTGCCATGATCTTGGGTGAATAAAAGAAAAGAGAAAAAGAATAAAAAGAAACAAAAAGTTCATATTGATCTTATTGAGAGTAATGACTTCACAAAGAAAGAGTGTGATGATTAAAAGTTGTTGGGAGTTGGCAAGCATAGCTTTAGTCATTGTTGCAATTAATATGAAGTAATAAGGAAAGAGAGGTTTTCACATATAGATATATTATCATTGACGTCTTTTATGATTGGGAGCACTCATTAAAATATGACATGCTAAAGAGTTGATGTTGGACAAGACAACGTAATGAGTTATGTCTTTCTTATATCTGAGATAAAGTATGTTGTCATGGACCCTCTAACTTGTTGAGCTTGCCTTTCCCCCTCATGCCAGCCAAATTCTCAGCACCAAGTAGAAATACTACTTGTGCTTCCAAATACCCTTAAACCAGTTTTGCCATGAGAGTCCACCATATCTACCTATGGATTGAGTAAGATCCTTCAAGTAAGTTGTCATCGGTGCAAAGCAATAAAAATTGCTCTAAATATGTATGATTAATTGGTGTGGGAGATATAAGCTTTATACGATCTTGTGATGTGGAAGTAATAAAAGCGACGGACTACATAATAAAGGTTCATATCACAAGGGGCAATATAAAGTGACATTCTTTCGCATTGAGATTTTGTGCATCCAACCATAAAAGCGCATGGCAACCTCTGCTTCCCTCTGCGAAGGGCCTATCTTTTATTATTATCTTCTACCTTATGCAAGAGTCATGGTGATCTTCACCTTTTCTTTTTCATTTTATCCTTTGGCAAGCTCAGCATGTTGGAAAGAACATGATATATATATATATATATATATATATATATATATATATATATCTAATTGGATGTAGGGGAGCATGAACCATTATTGTTGACATTACCCTTGAGGTAAAAGGTTGTGGGGCAAAACTATAAGCCCCTATTTTTCTCTATGTCCGATTAAAATTCCGTAACCAAAAGTATTGCGTGAGTGTTAGCAATTATGGAGGACTAAATGATAGTTGAATATGTGGACTTGCTTTTTAGCTCTAACATAGACTCTTTCCGATGTTATGATAAATTGCAATTGCTTCAATGACTGAGATTATAGTTTGTCGGAGCCCAATAAGGTTTATGATTTATACTTTTGCATTGTGAATAGATCATCACTTGAACATAAGTAATCATATGAAAAAATCTATATATGTTGTTGTTATGAGAATAATCATGAAGCCTTCATGTCCGTATTTTATTTTTATCGACGCCTCTACCTCTAAACATGAGGGCATATTTATTATTATCGGCTTTTCGCTTGAGGACAATCGAGGTCTGAGCTTGGGGGAGTTGATACGTCCATTTTGCATCATGCTTTTATATCGATATTTATCGCATTATGGACTGTTATTTCACTTTATGTCACAGTACTTATGGCTATTCTCTCTTATTTAACAAGGTTTACATAAGGAGGGAGAATGCCGACAGCTGGAATTCTGGGCTGGAAAAGGAGCAAATATTAGAGACCTATTATGCGCAACTCTAAAAGTCCTGAAACTCCACGGAACATCTTAAAACAAATAAAGAAAAATCCTCGCCAAAGATGAAGGCCAGGGGGCCCACACCCTACTCACGAGGGTGGGGGGCGCCCCCCCTAGGGCGCACACCCTACCTCGTGGGCCCCCGGGTGGCTCTCCGACGTCCATCTTCCCCTATATGAGGTCTTTCGATGAGAAAAAATAAGAAGGAACTTTTCGGGATGAGACTCCGCTGCCACGAGGCGGAACCTTGGAAGATCCAATCTAGAGCTCCGGCAGAGCTATTCTGCCGGGGATACTTCCCACCGGCAGGGGGAAATCATCACCATCATCATCACCAACGCTCCTCTCATCGGGAGAGGGCAATCTCCATCAACATCTTCACCAGCACCATCTCATCTCCAAACCCTAGTTCATCTCTTGTATCCAATTCTTGTCTCAAAGTTCGGGATTGGTGCTAGTAGGTTGCTAGTAGTGTTGATTACTCCTAGTAGTTGATGCTAGTTGGTTTATTTGGTGGAAGATCATATGTTCAGATTCTATATGCATATTATTACCCGTCTGATTATGAACATGAATATGCTGGGTGAGTAATTACGTTTGTTCCCGAGGACAAGGGAGAAGTCTTGCTATTAGTAGTCATGTGAATTTGGTATTCGTTTGATATTTTGATAAGATGTATGTTGTCTAGCCTCTAGTGCTGTTATGTGAACGTCGACTACATAACACTTCACCATTATTTGGGCCTAGAGGAAGGTGATGTCTACTACACAACCTTCTTCTTGTAGACGTTGTTGGGCCTCCAAGTGCAGAGGTTTGTAGGACAGTAGCAAATTTCCCTCAAGTGGATGACCTAAGGTTTATCAATCCGTGGGAGCCGTAGGATGAAGATGATCTCTCTCAGGCAACCCTGCAACCAAATAACAAAGAGTCTCTTGTGTCCCCAACACACCCAATACAATGGTAAATTGTATAGGTGCACTAGTTTGGCGAAGAGATGGTGAAACAAGTGGTATATGGATAGTAGATAAAGGTATTTGTAATCTGAAATAATAAAAACAGCAAGGTAACGAATGATAAAAGTGAGCGTAAACGGTATTGCAATGCTAGGAAACAAGGCCTAGGGTTCATACTTTCACTAGTGTAAGTCCTCTCAACAATAATAACATAATTGGATCATATAACTATCCCTCAACATGCAACAAAGAGTCACTCCAAAGTCACTAATAGCGGAGAACGTACGAAGAGATTATGGTAGGGTACGGAACCACCTCAAAGTAATTCTTTCCAATCAATCCGTTGGGCTATTCCTATAAGTGTCACAAACAGCGATAGAGTTCGTACTAGAATAACACCTTAAGACAGAAATCAACCAAAACCCTAATGTCACCTAGATACTCCAATGTCACCTCAAGTATCCGTGGGTATGATTATACGATATGCATCACACAATCTCAGATTCATCTTTTCAACCAACACAAAGGACCTCAAAGAGTGCCCCAAAGTTCTACCGGAGAATCACGACGAAAACGTGTGCCAACCCCTATGCATAGGTTCATGGGCGGAACCCGCAAGTTGATCACCAAAACATACATCAAGTGAATCATGTGGTATCCCATTGTCACCACAGATACGCACGGCAAGACATACATCAAGTGTTCTCAAATCTTTAAAGACTCAATCCGATAAGATTACTTCAAAGGGGAAACTCAATTCATTACAAGAGAGAAGAGGGGGAGGAGAAACATAAGATCCAATTATAATAGCAAAGCTCGCGATACATCAAGATCGTATCATCTCAAGAACATGAGAGAGATCAAACACATAGCTACTGGTACATACCCTCAGCCCCGAGGGAGAACTACTCCCTCCTCATCATGGAGAGCACTGGGATGATGAAGATGGCCACCGGAGAAGGATTGCCCCCTCCGGCAGGGTGCCGGAACGGGTCTAGATTGGCTTTCGGTGGCTACGGAGGCTTCTGGTGGTGGAACTCCCGATCTATTGTGCTCACCGATGTTTTTAGGGTATATGGAGATGTATAGGCGGAAGAAGTACGTCAGTGGAGCTCTGAGGGGCCCATGAGGCAGGGGGCGCGCCCAGGGGGGCGCGCCCTCCACCCTCGTGACCTCCCCGGAAACTTCTTGGAGTAGGGTCCAAGTCTCCTGGATCATGTTCGGTGAGAAGATCACGTTCCCGAAGGTTTCATTCCGTTTGCACTCTGTTTGATATTCGGTTTCCTCGAAACACTGAAATAGGCAAAAAACAGCAATTCTGGGCTGGGTCTCCGGTTAATAGGTTAGTCCAAAAAAGAATATAAAAGTGGAAAATAAAGCCCAATATAGTCCAAAACAGTAGATAAAGTAGCATGGAGCAATCAAAAATTATAGATACGTTGGAGACGTATCAGAAGGCATTGGGAAGTAATAAGTAGATGATGGGTTGCTAGAGTGACAGAAGCTTAAACCCTCACTACTAGGGAAAAGGCTAGCAGGAGCGCGGGTTTTAGGCCTATCAGCAGCGCGGGTGCCCGCGCTACCAATAAGGCGCTACATCTAACTCTTAGTAGTAGCGCTGCCTGTACCCGTGCTACCACTATTGACTATAGCAGCAACGCTTTTCAGGAACGCGCTGCTATTACTTAGCTGTGGCGATTCCCCGGTCCAGCGCTACTGTTATATCTTTCGCCATTTCCCCATTCCAGCTTCGATAAACTGCAATTTCCAGATACTAGGTACTACTAGATATCAATTTCATAAAGCATTATAGGTACTAGGTAGTACTCCCTCGGTTCAAAATTACTCGTCGTGGTTTTAGTTCAAATTTGAACTCAAACCACGACGAGTAATTTGGAACCGAGGGAGTACTAGATAACAATTTCACATATACTCAACATGCATCCTCAAGTAGTACAAGGTGACATCGACGACAATCATCATATTTAGTTCTAGATGATATCGACGATGATCATCATATGTAGTTCTACATGATATCGACGACGATCATCATATGTAGTTCTAGATGATATAGCCACACACACGTATGTAGTTCTAGATGATATCAACGACGATCATCATCCTCAAGCCTGGGCGGTGGGTGTTCCTGATAGTAATTAGGATGGCCTGTCCAGCATGAAGATTCTTGCCAACGAGGAATCTCTTCCACCCAACCGAGTTCAAGTGTGTGCGACCGTCTGTGCCCATGCGGTAAGTCATGTGGTGACGGAGCCCCTTGCGGTAAGGCGTAGTCCAACTGAGCCTTCTTCATCAGTCTCGATACCACAACTCACAAATAGGTTCATTGGCAATCTTTGAATAAGAAAAACCTATCAATTAATAAATAGCCTCACACATACTCTTGCAAATATATTTCTATTAAGTCTAGATTTCTACACTATCAAAAGACACAGTACTATGCATTTGTACTAATTAATCATGAATTCTACTAATAAGTATATATATGGATTATCTACACTATTAATAGTTCCTTGGATTCTACACTAATAAGCATGTGATCAGACTCTACACTAAAGTATATCATCGACTAGATTCCACAAAGCATATCATTGGACTCTACACTAAGCATATCATCGGATTCACTAAGCATATAATCGGATAATTTGCATTTGTAAGTATAACAATAAAGCATATATATATATATATATATATATCATCAAATTACTACATGCAGTACGTATAACATACCATTTCATGCCGATCGACCATGGTACTTGTCAGGCGGGTCACGAATGGCACCCCGACAAAGTCATCACGTGGCGGAATTATGTCCCATGGGTTGCACACGTCCTCCTCGCTCAGCCTCATTCTTTGAGCTATGATGGCTTCATGAAGTGGGTTCTCATCATCTTCATTGAGTGCGTCCTCATTATCTTCATCATCTTCGTCATCTTCGTCATCTTCATCATCTTCCACCAGGTTGATATAAATGACGACCAGCTTGGGTATTTCTGCTCTGAAGGAGAATCTGATCAACTCACCACCAGTAAGACGCATGCGAGCGAGGAAACGGGCCCATCCATCTCCTCCAATCTGCGACATATTGCGTCCTTTCTCGACCTCCATAGTGTACGGCCCCCAGGAGCCTCAAATGTCACAGTGTCTCCTGCCAGCTTGTTCAATTTCAACCTCACATTGCATGGGACGATCTGTGTAAGAAAAGCAAAATGACACAATGCAGTAATGCCAACACTAAAAATAAAATAGTTGTTACATTTCATCTAATTTCTTACCGCCGCATGACGAAAACTCGGATGGAAGTAGATGCCGAACAGCTTGCCAGTTGCAAGGCTGCTGGCACACCTTGACTTGCACAGTCGACATAGTGGTGCTGGTCGTGGCGCCATTTTCCTAAAGCAATATGAGCAAAGGATTAACGATTCACTTCACAGGAAACAAGTGGCAAATTTAACTAAATTGGCACCTACATTTTGCCAAAAAATAACTTATTACAAAAAAACTAAATCGAGCATACTAAATCAACTAAATCAACTAGCATACTAAATCCACTAGCATACTAAATCAACTAAATCAAAATGTTCTAAATCAACTAGCCTACTAAATCAACTAAATCAACTAGCCTACTAAATAAACTAAATCAAAATGTTCTAAAACAACTAAATCAACTAGCCTACTAAATCAACTGAATCATATCAACTAAATCAAAATGTTACATATGAAAGCCTACTAAATCAAAATGTATCAGGGAGGAGGGACAAGGAGGGGCGACTCGAGGAGGGAGAAGATAGTAGGACGGAGGAGGAAGGCGGAGCGAGGAGGGGCCGGCCGGCGGCGAGTGGAGGGAGGACGGATCGAGGAGGAAGGCGGAGCGAGGAGGGGGCGGCGAGTGGAGGGAGGACGGAGGAGGAGGCTGGTACCGAGTCCAGCGAGGAGGATGAGGCGACAGCGGCGCAAATCGGGGGAGGGGCGACGGGGGAGGACCGGCGGCGCGGGGGGTGAGGAGGAGACCGTGAGTGTGTGTGAGTGTGATCTGTGGATAAGGCTAGTGAGTGGGGGAGATGGAATGGAATAGCAGTAGCAGGCTATAGGTAAACGCGCTACTGCTAAACTACCTATCAGTAGCGCCTTTTGGCCTGAACGCGCTACTGCTATGTGTCAGTATGTAAAAATAGACATAGACATAAAAAATATGCTGCTGCTACGTTACGCTGAATGCGCTGAATGCTCATTGATTTTTGTAGTTAATTTAGCAGCAGCGATTATTGCCTGAATGCGCTGCTGCTACGTTACGTAGCAGTAGCGTTGTTTATTTTAACGCGCTGCTGCTATAACTGGCCTCACGGCGGCGTCGTGGGAATTTTAGCAGTAGCGCTTCTTGGAGTGCACGTGCTACTGATAAACTTGTTTCAGCAGCGAGTTTCCATGGCCCGCGCTACTGCTACTTAGCAGCAGCGCCTGATTTTAAAGCGCGCTGCTGGTAAGATTCTGTGTATAGGCTTTTCCCTAGTAGTGCCTAGTTTATGCGTTGCTTCGTAAGGGGCTGATTTGGATCCACATGTTTCATGCCATGGTTAGGTTTACCTTAATACTTTTGTTGTAGTTGCAGATGCTTGCAATAGAGGTTAATCATAAGTGGGATGCTTGTTCAAGTAAGAACAGCACCCAAGCACCGGTCCACCCACATATCAAATTATCAAAGTATCGAGCGCGAATCATATGAACATGATGAAAACTAGCTTGACGATATTCCCATGTGTCCTCGGGAGCGCTTTTCCTATTATAAGGGTTTGTTCCGGCTTGTCCTTTGCTACAAAAGGATTGGGCCACCTTGCTGCACTTTATTTACTTGTGTTACTTGTTGCTCGTTATAATTTATCCTATCACAAAACTATCTGTTACTACTTATTTCAGTACTTGCAGAGAATACCTTGCTGAAAACCACTTATCATTTCCTTCTGCTCCTCGTTGGCTTCGACAATCTTACTTATCGAAAGGACTACGATAGATCCCCTATACTTGTGGGTCATCAGGCAGCGGGGGCCATATTGGAAACTAAGGGATATTAAGGCCTCCTTTTAATAGAGAACCGAAACAAAGCATTAACACATAGTGAATACATGAACTTCTCAAACTACAGTCATCACCGAGAGTGGGTCCGGTTGTTGTCACTTCGGGGTTGCCGGATCATAACACGTAGTAGGTGACTATAACTTGCAAGATCGGATCTAGAACATGGATATAATGATAAATTCATAAACGGTTCAGATCTGAAATATGGCACCCAGGCTCAAAGTGACAAGCATTAAGCATGGCAAAGTCATAGCAACATTAATCTAAGAACATAGTGGATACTAGGGATCAGGCCCTAACAAAACTAACTCGATTACATGATGAATCTCATCCAACTCCTCACCGACCGGCGAGCCTACGAAGGAATTACTCACTCCCAGTGGGGAGCATCATGGAATCGGAGATGGAGAAGGGTTGGTGATGACGAAGAATGAATGTCCCCCTCTCCGGAGCCCCAAACGAACTCCAGATCTGCCCTCCCGAAGAAGAACAGGGCTTGGCGGCGGCTCCATCTTGTGGATTGCGATAATTCTTTCTCCCTGATTTATTTCTAGAAATATGTGATTTATAGTATCAGGGGGTCGTCAGCGGAGCCACCAGGTGGGTACAACCCACCTGGGTGCGCTAGGAGAAGGAGGTGTGCCCTGGTGGGTTGTGCCCACCCAAGGGCCCCTCTCTGGTGGGTCTTGGCTCCAGTAATTCTTATTATTGATATAAAAATTCTCAAAAAATTTGGTTCCATTCCGAGAACTTCTATTTCTGCACAAAAACAACACCATGGTAGTTCTGCTGAAAACACCGTCAGTCTGGGGTTAGTTTCATTCAAATTATGCAAATTAGAGTCCAAAACAAGAGGAAAAGCGTCTGAAAAATAGATATGTTGGAGACATATCAACTCCCCCAAGCTTAAACCTTTGCTTGTCCTCCAGCAATTCAGTTGATAAACTAAAAGTGAGAAAGAAAAACTTTTACGAACTCTTTTGCTCTTGTTTGCATAAATAAGCTTAAACAACACCCAGGTTTTCAGCCAACACTATAATTAACCATGTAATCAATAACACTTAAAGATTATAATGATTCATATCAATGACATAATCAGCTAGCGAGCAATAATATGATATCTCAAATGGCAACACGTTGTCAAAACAACCATGATATAATATGACAATAGTGGTATCTCGCTAACCCTTTCTGAGACCGCAAAACATAAATGCAGAGCACCTCCAAAGTTCAACCAGCGGCTAAACATTGTAATTCATGGTAGAAAAGATCCAGTCATGATGCACCCAACATTAGCTACACACAATGCATAAATCATGACCGATGTGCTCTACTCAGTTTCTGGCGCTTGTTTTAGAGGGTGATGACACAACATAAAAGTAAATAGAAAGTCCCTTCGCAGAGGGAAGCAGTGATTTGAAGAGGTGCCAGAGCTCAGTTTTTAAAACAAAGATAAATGAAATTTTGAGACATGCACCCTTCTCATTCACTTCACGACCATCAGTTATCAAGATCTTCCATGCTAAGCACGCTAGTGGTGGTTCCCAAGCGGTAAAATTAAAGGTTTTGACTCCATTGGGAGTTTTTGTTTAATTATTTCAGAGATGAACTCTTTTTTGTGTTTGCAGTTTGGGACTGGGCATCCCTATTACCGCCCATTTTCTCGTGCGATGGCGAGTGAATAAACACTCGACCTAAGAAAAACCCGCTTAGCACTGAAGATATCGACCACCTCCCGTCGTTCCATGAACGATCCAGGCACACAAAACGGATAATTTTTTTAGAAGTTTTTAGAGGTGCCACATGCAAATTTACTTAGGATGGCAGGGTAATACCGTATAAAGGTAGGTATGGTGGACTCATCTGGAATAACTTTGGGTTCAAGGTTTTTGATGTACAAGCAGAGTCCCCACTTAGTACAGGCGAAGGCTAGCAATTTAGATTGAGAAGCGGCCAGCTGGAGAGCAACAACGATCATAACTATGCATTATGCATAAGTAAGATTGGACACTAGCATGAGTAAGATATGAACACCATGAACATAAATATTATAGAGGCTATGTTGGTTTTGATTCAACTACATGCATGAACATGTACCAAGTCAAGCCACTTGAACATTCAGAGGAGGATACCATATCATCATACTACATCACAATCATTTTAACGCTATGTTGATATCCAAGATAAATCATTATTAACTCCTAGCTACTTATGCATGGCATGAGAAACTATAATCTCTAACTGTCATTGCATAGATGTTTAATCATAACGGGCTGAATCATGGACGCTAGGTTAAAAAAATTTACACAGACAAGACAAGTCGAGTTCATACCAGTTTCTCTTCACCACGGCCAGTTCATCGAATCTCATCATTATTGCCTTTCACTTGCATGAACGAATGATATGAAAATAATAATAGTGCAAGAGTGCCATAGGCTAAGCTGGAATCTGCAAGCATTTTATTCAACGAGACAAGACAAGGTAAAATGGGCTCTTTATTAGTTCAACAATTATTCATATGAGAGCCACTCAACATTTTCATCGTGGTCTTGTCCTTGGTACAACTCGAATAAAAGAAAAGAATTTCAGAGAAACACACTAAAAGAACCGAGTTTTTGGTTTTCTTTAGCAAGCAAATAAAAGGGAAAAGCAAACACGAGAAAAACTATTTACACGGGAAAGCTCCCAACAAGAAAAAGAAGAATAAGGAAATCTTTTTGGATTTTCTTTTTAGTACTACTACTAAGCATGCATAGAAAGTAAATTTACTACAACTAATTTTTTTGGTTTTTCTGAAGTTTTTCAAACACACAAGAAGAAAGCAAGAAAATAAATCTAAGCATGGATGATACAATGAAAAAGTGTGAACACCAATAAATGAAATAAGTAGACATGAATGTAAAGTCGGTGGAAACACGTACTCCCCCAAGCTTAGGCTTTTGGCCTAACTTGGTACTGAATCAGTAGCCTAGATAATAGTTGGCGTGGTAGCTCACGGAGGCTCTCGGTGCGGATGCCTCAGCACACTATGCCGCCACCACTGCTGCGTTATGAGCTCGGGCCTCGCTCTCAAGGACAAAGTATATTTCCTTGCTGTGATAATTAAAGAGAGCATGCACAGGCAAATCTATGTCCACAACATGTGATTGGTTAAACAACAAATTATAAGTGAAGTTATCAGCCCTTCCCTTGAGAATTTTATGATCTTTCAAAGCATCAAAGTCTAAATACCGAGTGTGTAGGATAGGATCAAAGGGCAAAGGTGAGACACCCAGCCCTCGTGCTAGACGTGTGGCATAAATTCCACCATAGAACAAGCCACTTTTAGCATTGTGCTAAAGTCTGCATGCAATAATCGCTCCAAGGTTATAATTCCTTTCACAAGTGAGAGCAGTGTGAAGGCGGCTCAAGTCCGACGCACAAAGTATGCTACAGTCTTGCTTGCCTACTATGCATTTCCCGTTAAATAATGCAAAATACTGAATTGCATGAAAATGAATGCTCTTTATTCTTCCTTGTCTTACTCCCCTATTTTCACCATAGAAAAGGCTAGTCAAGAAAGACTCATACTCAACCGTTGGTGGCTCATCAAGTGAACCCCAAAATGGCAGTTTGCAATGGTAGGCAAAATTCTCCAGTGGGATAGTATAAGGATTGTCATAAAGCATAAACGACACCCTAGACTCACGTGGAAAATATTTAAATCCCTTGACAAATGATTCAGTGAGAAGTTGGTGTTGTGCACACTTATCTGATAGGTAGGGACAGAAGGCGGCATTGTGAACATATTTCTCAAATTCCTCTTTAATGCCCACATGCACCATATATTCATCGCTAGGCAATAAACATATCTTGGTGGCGGCATCTCGTGTGGAAGTTTCACTCGGTTCAACATAAGACCGACGAGTAGAACTGTCACTAGAAGATGCCGTCGAGGATCGTCTCCTCGAAGAAGTCCTTCCAAATAGGTTCATCATGTTCGCGTACAATTTTCTGAAAATAAAAAAAATGAGTGACAAAAATTTGTCAAGAAAACTTTGTAAGATTAATAGCAACTACTCATAGGGATACATAGAGGCCATAGCAAGCATTCAAAATACTTAGAACACTAAGAATTCAACATGCAAGCACATCTACAGCAACACCAAGAGTAGCTAATTATTCGAAGTATAAGCAACAAAAACAAAAACTAATTGGACAAAAGGTGGAGTCACATACTAAGCAACAATCCCCCGAAACAGTTTCTGAAAGGGATCTTGGAGCAAAGAGATCGAAATCCGTGGGTTTGAGGTCAAGAACACGGGAAAGAGAGCAATGGGAATTTTTTTCTGGAGGTAAGTGATGATGTGGTATGAAGATGTAAGTGAGGGGGGCCACGTGGGGACCACAACCCAGCAGGGCGCACCTGGGGGTGCTGGCGTGCCCAGGTGGGTTGTGCCCACTTGGTGCACCTCCCTCTGATGTTATTTGCACCAAAAATTCTCAAATATTCAGAAAAATTTGTATTAAATTTTTAGGACATTCTGAGAACTTTTATTTTTGGGTCATTTTTTATTGCATGGGAAATTTAGAAAACAGACAAAACATGGCATTTTATTTTATTTAACTAATAAAAACAGAAAATAAAAATTAGGGACAGAAGGTAGTGTTTACTAAATTCATCAACTTCATACCGTTCAAAAATGATCCATTAATAAGGTTGATCAAGTCTTATTAACAACCACTTTTGATTAGCATGAAACCGAAGAACTTCATAAATCACTAAGTTACCTCAATGGGGATTTGCATTTCCCCCAAAATAATTATTTCATATTTCTTTTTGACAGTAGGTAGAGGTATTTGAAAACTTCCAATAGTGATTGTCGGAGATTTTGCAATAACATTAATACCATACACTTGGAATTGTTTCTTCGGAAAGTGCACCGTATGCTCATTACCATTAATATGAAAAGTGACCTTGCTTTTATTGCAATCAATAACAGCCCCTATAGTATTCAAGAAGGGTCTACCAAGGAAAATCGACATGTTGTCGTCCTCGGGCATCTCAAGTATAACAAAGTCAGTCAAAATAGTAACATTAGCAACAGCAACGGGCACATCCTCACAGATACCGATAAGTATGGCAGTTGATTTGTCAGCCATTTGTAAAGATATTTCAGTAGGCGTGAGTTTATTCAAATCAAGTGTTTTATATAAAGAGAAAGGCATAACACTAACACCAGCTCCTAAATCACACAAAGCAGTTTTCACATAATTCTTTTTGATAGAGCAAGTTATAGTTGGTATTCCCGGATCTCCAAGTCTTTTAGGTACTCCATCTTTAAATGTATAATTAGCAAGCATAGTGGAGATTTCAGCTTCCGGTATTTTTCTCTTGTTAGTGATGATGTCGTTCATATACTTTGCATAAGGAGGCATTTTCATGATATCAGTCAAGCGGGTACGCAAAAAGACTGGCCTCAACATTTCAGCAAAGCATTCAAATTCTTCATCATCATACTTTTTAGTTGACTGGGTGGAAAAGGCATAGGTTTTTGTATTCACGGTTTTCTTTCTTTACCATGTTTTCTAGCAACAAAGTCTCTTTTATCATACCTTTTATTCTTAGCTTGTGGGTTATCAAGATCAACAGGTGGTTCTACCTCCACATTATTATTTGGTTCTTTATCATTGGTTGGTTGAGAATCTTCATGAACCTCATCATTATCTTTTTCATTATCATTAGGTGAGTGCTCATTACCAGATTGAGTTTCAGCATCACAGATAGAAATTTCATTATCATTATCAGGACGTTTCTCTATTTCAGGTTCAGTAGAGGCATGCAAAGTCCTATCATTTTTCTTTTTCTTTTTCTTTTTAGAAGGACTAGGTGCACTAGTGTTAGCTCTTTGTGAATCTTGTTCAATTCTTTTAGGGTGTCCCTCGGGATAAAGTGGTTCCTGAGTCATTTTACCTCCTCTAGTTGCAACTCTAACAGCAAAGTCATGCATATTATGATTCATTTCATCAAGCAATACTCTTTGTGATTTAGCAACTTGTTCTAATTGAGTTTGTACCATAGAAGCATGCTTTCCAACACCTCTAACATCATTTGATATTCTAAATAACAAGTTACTCAAGCGAGCAATCATATCAGAATTATATTTCAATTGTTTCATAACATTTGCATTGAAGTGATCTTGTTTTCTAATGTAGTTTTCAAACTCATAAAGGCATTGACAAGGATGCATATTGTGAGGATTATCATTATCATTAAACTTCATAAGAGATTTTACCTCTACCACCTTAGGTAGTGGTGGTGTATTAAGCCCATGTATTTCTTCAATAGGAGGTAAATTTTTAACATACTCAGCTTTAATACCTTTTTCCTTCATAGATTTATTTGCCTCTTACATATCATCGGGGTTGAGATATAATATACCCATCTTCTTCGGAGTGGGTTTAGGTGGTGGTTCAGGAATAGTCCAATCATCATAATTTTTCAATATGTTATTCAATAATTCTTCAGCTTGAGCAATAGTTCGTTCCCTGAAAACACAACCAGCACAACTATCTAGGAAGTTCCTAGAAGCATCGGTTAGTCCATTATAGAAGATATCAAGTATTTCATTTTTCTTAAGAGGATGATCAGGCAAAGCATTAAGTAACTAGCAAAGTATCCCCCATGCTTGTGGGAGACTCACTTCTTTAGTTTGCACAAAGTTAAATATTTCCTATAAGGCAGCTTGTTTCATATGAGCAGGAAAATATTTTTCAGAGAAGTAATAAGTCACATCCTGGGGACTACGCACACAACCAGGAGCAAGAGTATTGTACCAAGCTTTAGCATCACCCTTTAATGAGAAAGGAAATAAATTGAGAATAAAGTAATAGTGAGCTTTCTCATCATGAGTAAAAAGGGTGGCTATGTCATTCATCTTAGTAAGATGTGGCACAACAGTTTCAGTTTCATCATCATGGAAATGATCAGATTCAACCAGAGTAATTAACTCTAGGTCGACAGAGAATTCATAATCCTTATCATCAAAGATAGGTGAAGTAGCAAACTTAGGATCGCACTTCATTCTAGCATTCAGAGATTTTTCTTCATACTTGTGTAATAATTTCTCTAGATCATCCCTATCATTGCAAGCGAGAATATCTCTAGTTGTTTCTTCACTCATAACATAACATTCCGGTACGTTAGGCAATTCTTATCTAGGAAGGCTAGTTCTAGCAGGTGTTTCAGGAGATTTAGTTTCAAGCTCATCATCAGACTCAACAACGTCATGTTGTATAACTCTAGCAATTTGTTTATCAAGAAATTCACCAAGTGGCACATCATCATTATCAAGCAAGATACTAAAATCATCATAAGCATCATTCATAGTAGAAGTAGCATGATCAATAACTTGCAACATATCAGAATTAATAGCATGTGGTGGTGTTGCAAGTTTACTTATAACAGAAGGTGAATCTAAAGCAGAACTGGATGGAGTTCCTTACCTCCCCTCGTCTTTCAGGGAAATATCTTAGTCTTAGCATCCTTCAGATTCTTCATAGTGATAATATGATAATAATCCCAAGTGACTCAACAAATATAGCTATGCTCCCCGGCAACTGCGCTAGAAGAAAGGTCTTGATAACCCACAAGTATAGGGGATCACAACCGTTTTCAAGGGTAGAGTATTCAACCCAAATTTATAAATTCGACACAAGGAGCCAAAGAATATTTGAAGGTATTAGCAGCTGAGTTGTCAATTCAACCACAACTAGAGATTAATTATCTGTAGCAAAGTGATCAGTAGAAAAGTAGTTTGATAGTTTTGATAGTAGTGACAACAGCAATAGTAACAATAACAGTGATAGCAGTAATTTTGTAGCAAGTGTAACAGTGATGAGAGCAGTAGCAACTTAGCAGAAACAATATGGAAAAGTTCGTAGGCATTGGATCCGTGACTTGTTGGATGATATTCATCATGAGACAGTTATAAACTAGGGCGATACGACACTAGCTCCAGTTCATCGATATAATGTAGGCATGTATTCCGTAAATAGTCATACGTGCTTTATTAAAAGAACTTGCATGACATGTTTTGTCCTACCCTCCCATGGCAGCAGGGTCCATATTGGAAACTAAGGGATATTAAGGCCTCCTTTTAATAGAGAACCGGAACAAAGCATTAACACATAGTGAATACATGAACTCCTCAAACTATGGCCATCACCGGGAGTGGGCCCGGTTGTTGTCACTCTGAGGTTGCCGGATCATAACACGTAGTAGGTGAGTATAACTTGCAGGATCGGATCTAGAACATAGATATAATGATAAATTCATAAACGATTCATATCTGACATCATGGCACCCGGGCCTAAAGTGACAAGCATTAAGCATCGCAAAGTCATAGCAACATCAATCTATGAACATAGTGGATACTAGGGATCAGGCCCTAACAAAACTAACTAGATTACATGATGAATCTCATCCAACTCCTCACTGACCAGCGAGCCTACGAAGGAAATACTCACTCTCAGTGGAGAGCATCATGGAATTGGCGATGGAGAAGGGTTGGTGATGACGAAGAACGAAGATCCCCCTCTCCGGATCCCCCTCTCAAGAACAGGGCTTGGCGGCGGCTCCGTCTCGTGGATTGCGATAATTCTTTCTCCCTGAATTTTTTTCCGGAAATATGTGATTTTGTAGTATCAAGGGGGTCGTCAGCAGGGCCACCAGGTGGGTGCAACCCACCTGGGCGCGCCAGGAGAGGGGGCGCACCCTGGTGGGTTGTGCCCACCCAGGGGCCCCTCTCTGGTGGTTCTTGGCTCCAGTAATTCTTATTATTGATATAAAAAATCCTCAAAAAGTTTTGTTCCATTCCGAGAACTTTTATTTCTGCACAAAAACAACACCATGGTAGTTTTGTTGAAAACAGCGTCAGTCCGGGGTTAGTTTCATTCAAATCATGCAAATTAGAGTCCAAAACAAGAGGAGAATTGTGAGAAAAGGTAGATACGTTGGAGACGTATCAGACGTCGTAAGAGAAAACAAGTATTTCACCACCATGTCTATACCCGACGTGAAGAGCACTCTCGTGAACGTTAACATCGTCGCCAAAAATGAGCCATGGGTACACGCTAAGCACGTGACACAATGCTTCTTCATAACCGACCCGGGCAATCCCAGCCGTGTTGTCGTGAGGAGATTCAAAAGGAGCATCGTCGGAATGGATGGAGTCGCCAATGAGGAAGACTACGACCAATACGGCAACCCGATGAGGGAAGATGATGATGACGATGAAGCATACGTGAAAAGAAGAATCAAGACTACATTACCTAAGAAAGATCGTACTCCATGGCTCCGGAAAAGTCACAAGGAGGGGCTCAATTACTTGGCAACAAATAACAAAGGGAAGAAGCTCAATGTGAAACGTCGTCGATGTAGCTGATTAGAAACCTATATATGTATCTATTTTGTGTACGCACTTAAGTAACCGTTATCGGTCAACTTATATGTTACCACCACATGCATGGTTCCGGTGATATTCGTGTAGTGGGGGAGAGGGAGACGCCGTCGTCGGGAGAAAAACAAAAAAAGAACAAAAACAAAAGGGAGAAAGCAGTACAAAAGAAAAAAAGGAAAGTAAACAGAAAAGAAAAGGAAAATAATAAAAGAAAAGAAAACTAAAAACTAGAAAAGGAAAAGAATAAAAAGAAAAGAATAAAAATTGGAACAGTTAGCAGTAGCGCTCGATCCTAAACAAGTGCTACTCCTATGTGCCATTAGTAGTAGTGCTGCATTACCACCTAGCGCTATAGCTAAGTTAGCTATAGAGCTGGATCCTAACCCAGCGCTACTACTATTTTGAGTTAACCACCGGGAGGGCTCAAATTTTGCCAAGTCCCAACCCCACTCTCCCCAACCTCTTCCCCCACTCTGTCGCCGCCGCCATCGCCCTGCCCGCCCTCGCGTCGTCTGTCGTCCCCGACCGCCGCCCGTCGCCCCTGGCCGCCGTCGACCTCGTCGCCCGCCCTCGACCTCACTGGTGTCTCCCCTGCCCACCCTCAACCACAAGGCCGCCCCCACCTCTCCCCTACCTGCGTGCCCTTGACCTCGTCGTCGCCGCCGTCGCCCGAGCCCAAGCTCCTTCGTCGTAAGCCTCTCCACTCCCCTGCCCTCCTCTCCCTCTCCTCTCCCCTGCCCTCCTCTCTCTGTGTTTAGGGAAAATTTAGCAAATTTTAGGGCAAGTTAGCAAATTTAGCAAAAAAATAGCGAAGTTAGCAAATTTAGCAAAGTTATCAACTTTTCTTAGCAAATTAGGGCAGTATCTGATTAACAATTTTTTTTTTGTTTTTTAGCAAGTTAGAAAATTTTTGTAGCAAGTTAACGAAAATTTAGGTATAAAAAAGTAGCAAAAAATTTAAAAAACAATAGCAAAGTTTAAAAAACAGTAGCAATTTAAAAAAACAGTAGCAAAAAATTAGGTATAAAAACAGTAGCAAATTTAGCCAAATTTTGAGCAAGTTAGCAAAAACAGTGGAGAGAGAGACAGAGCAAGTTTGTGCTAGGAGTTAGCTATGTATGAACCCTAGGAGCAAGTTTGAGCAAGTTTGTAGCTATTTTTGTCATTTTTGTGTATTTAAGTACAAGCATGCTTTTGCTTGAATGATATATGTCAGTGATGTTATATGTTGGTTTTTTGCAATGTTGGTTGAATGTCGAAAAATATCCGAGTGGCCTATGTTTTGCCGGAATGTTGATTCATTTCCGTTCCAGCAAATTTCAGGCGGTCCATATGTTAACTTTTAGAAAATGTCATGCCGAAAATTTCCGTGATTTTCGGCATGACTTGTGCTAGAAACTAGGACATATGGAGTACCCGGGATTTGCCGGAAGTGGAATGAATCAACACTCCGACCAAATATAGGCCCCTTTTTTCTCTTCATTATATCTTTTGTTTCAATTATTGAATAGGAAACATGTCTACCGACACCGAAGTCGTGGGTGGTTCTGCTCGCCTCGCAAACCCCATCGAGGCAGCAAATCACTATTTCAATTACCTGGACGAATACTATATGGGGTTGCATGGTGGCGGCAGTGGCACCAACCCCGACCCCAGCACTGGCACCGGCACCGGCATCACCGCCGAGACTGGCAATGATGCTGTCGTAGCCGGTAAAGCAATGAAGAAGAAGAGGACACGAAGACCAAACGAGCTTGGCATCAGAAAAATTCTGGTCACGGAGATGCACCCCAAGAAGTTAGAGCCAACGATGCAGGCGGAAGTGCGCTCGTGCTGGGGCAATCAAGTTGGATGCACCCTCAGGGAAACTGCCAACATCAACGACGAGAGGTTGAAGCTCATACCACATATGGAGCACATGCTCCTAAAGAATTTGCACAATAGGTTCTCGTTCCCCGGCTAGGACGAAGTCAAATATAAATATCCGTGGAAAGCCGTCGCCATGACAAAGATAAACGACAAGGCGATGGTGACGTTCACCAATGACTTGTCCGCCTAGAAAGTTTGGGTGAAAAAAGCGATTGTGAAGAATGAACCGTGGTCCAAGATTCATGTTGATAATCCGTCAATAACGGAAGATCACTATGCAAAATTCAAGGAGAATTGCGGTAAAGAAAGTGTCAAGGCAAAGTCAGAGAAAATGAAGGCGCTCCCGGCCAGGAACACGCCTCCCCACCGCCTCGGAAGCCGTGGTTACAAGGGCAAGAGGCACATATGGACCAAGGAGGATGCTGAACGAGAAATTCACGAAATCCCAGACCCCTTGGCGGAGTTCACCGACCCGTTGGAGCATGACTGGATCATGGCCCAGTACAAGTGGGACAAAGTCAAAAAGATCTTTTACACAGACCCGGACATGAGGGAGGTCATGAGACTTCTGGTAATTGTTATATTACCACATTATCATATTAGCTTCCAATCAATTCGACTACAAGTTTTGTCACATTAGTAAACCATCCACGTTCCTTTTGCAGAAAGAGCAGCACCAAAAGGTAGCTGAGGGAGTCCTGGATTAGGGGGTGTTCGGATAGCCGGACTATACCTTCAGCCGGACTCCTGGACTATGAAGATACAAGATTGAAGACTTCGTCCCGTGTCCGGGAGGGACTTTCCTTGGCGTGGAAGGCAAGCTTGGCGATACGGATATGCAGATCTCCTACCATTGTAACCGACTCTATGTAACCCTAACCCTACCCGGTGTCTATATAAACCGGAGGGTTTTAGTCCGTAGGACAACATACACATCAACAATCATACCATAGGCTAGCTTCTAGGGTTTAGCCTCCTCGATCTCGTGGTAGATCTACTCTTGTACTACCCATATCATCAATATTAATCAAGCAGGACGTAGGGTTTTACCTCCATCGAGAGGGCCCGAACCTGGGTAAAACTTCGTGTCCCTTGTCTCCTGTTACCATCCGGCCTAGACGCACAGTTCGGGACCCCATACCCGAGATCCGCCGGTTTTGACACCGACATTGGTGCTTTCATTGAGAGTTCCTCTGTGTCGTCGCCGTCAGGCTCGATGGCTCCTACGATCATCAATAGCGCTGCAGTCCAGGGTGAGACCTTCCTCCCCGGATAGATCTTCGGCTTCGGCGGCCTCGCACTGCAGGCCAATTCACTTGGCCATCTGGAGTAGATCGAAAGCTACGCCCCTGACCGTCAGGTCAGATTTGTAAGTTTAAACTACACGGCTGACATCCGCGGGGACTTGATCTTCGACGGATTCGAGCCACTGCCGAGCGCGCTGCACTGTCACGATGAGCATGATCTAGCTCTGCCGCCGAATGGTGCCCTGGAGGCCGCACCCGCATCGGCTCTGACCCTTAGTTCGGAGCCAACTGCACCGATCAAGGATGGGCGGTTGGACGCCACCCCGGGGGCTGCGACCCCAATGGCGATTGAGCCGAACACCAGCCCCGTACTCTGCGAGACTCGTGACTCCAAGGAGCCGGACTCCTTTCCGGACTCCGTACCCTCCACGCCCCGCCAATCGAATCCGATTGGGCGTCGATTATGGAGTTCACTGCCGCGGACATCTTTCAGCACTCGCCTTTGGGCGATATCCTGAAGTCAGTGAAGTCTCTCTCTTTATCAGGAGAGCCCTGGCCGGACTATGGTCAGCGAGATTGGTATGCGAACGGTGAAGAAATTCAAAGCCCACCCACCACCCACTTTGTAGCCACTGTCGACGATTTAACCGACATGCTCGACTTCGACTCCGAAGACATCGACGGTATGGACGCCGATGAAGGAGACGATGAAGAACCAGCACCTATTGGGCCCTGGAACGCCACCTCGTCATATGACGTATACATGGTGGACGCACCAAAAGATGACGACAAAGAGTGGAAGGACGCACCGAAGGCTTGTTCCCTCGAAAAGTAGTCAAAGCGGCGACGCAAGCGCCGCCCCAAATCCCGCCTCGACAGAAATAGCGATCACACAGACCCAGCGCTGGAGCAGGGCGAACCGCTGCCGGACAACGGCAATCCGGATAATCAAACCGAACAAACAAATCCTATCAAGGATAATGGTCAGGACGACATAACGCTGAACAGACACCTGGAGCAACAGACTGCCCGTAAAAGGCTTGTTGCCACCGCGAGGAGCCTGAAAAAGCAGAAGCAAAGGCTCAAGGCCGCGCAAGACACACTCCAATTCAGATGGAGTAAAATACTCAGCACTGCAGCGAGGTACGGCGACAATCGCCCCTTCAAGAGCTACCCGAAGCGGAAGCTGCTACCCGAATTCGATGAGGAGGCCTCAAAACCCCCACAACCAAATATCGAAGCAGCCACCTGGTCGGATAGACGACCCCTCTACCAATACAGAGCGGCATACAACGCCGCTCACCATACAACACGCAACCAATGTGAGGGCTCGCACCCAAAGGACGGTGTAACAAGATCCATCTATGGACCACGCAAGCGCGCCCCAGCATACAACGCAATACAACAAACATCTGAACAACGCAGTACACCCAGCTACAGGGGTGCCGCACACCCCCTATGTTTCATCGATGAGGTGCTGGACCATGAATTTCCAGAAGGATTCAAGCCTGTAAACATAGAGGCATACGACGGAACAACAGACCCTGGGGTCTGGATTGAGGACTACATCCTTCATATCCATATGGCTCGAGGAGATGATCTCCATGCCATCAAGTACCTACCCCTCAAGCTCAAAGGGCCAGCTCATCATTGGCTCAAAGGACTCCCCGAAAGCTCCATCAGAAGTTGGGAAGAGCTCGAAGACGCCTTTCGGGTAAATTTTCAAGGGACTTATGTCCGACCTCCGGATGCGGACGATTTGAGTCATATAACTCAACAGCCCGGAGAGTCAGCCTGAAAGCTTTGGAACAGGTTTCTTACTAAAAAGAACCAGATTGTCGACTGTCCGGACGCCGAAGCCTTAGCAGCTTTCAAGCATAGCGTCTGTGACGAATGGCTCGCCAGACACCTCGGCCAAAATAAGCCGAGAACGATGGCCGCATTAACAAACCTCATGACCCACTTTTGCATGGGGGAGGACAGCTGGCTAGCCAGATGCAGCACCAGCGACCCCAGTACATCTGAAGTTAGAGATGGAAATGGGAAATCACGGCGCAACAGCAATAACAAACGTCGGAATAAAGAAGACAGCACGAAGGGCACGGCAGTAAATGCCGGATTCAAAAGCTCTCGGCCAGGTCAAAAGCCGCCTAAAGGCACCAGGGATGAACTGTCCGGCCTCAACAAAATTCTGGACCAAGTATGTCAGATCCATAGTACCCCTGGTAAACCTGCTAATCATACCCACAGAGAATGTTGGGTCTTCAAGCAGTCCGTCAAGCTCAACGCCGTACATAAGGGGGAGGATACACCAAGTGAAGACGAGGACGAGCCTCCCAAGCAAGACACGGCGAAACAAAAGAAATTTCCACCAGAAGTCAAAACAGTAAACGTGTTACACATAATCAAGGGAAAAAACAATACGGCACTCCCAGGAAAGTATACCCAAGTGACTATCACTACGAAGTCCTGCCACTGGTCATCTCAACCGATCACATTCGACCATCGTGATTACTCAGCAAGTATCCAACACGCAGGATGGGCTGCCCTGGTATTAGACCCAGTAATCGGCGGATATCACTTCACAAGGGTCTTGATGGACGGCGGCAGTAGCCTAAACCTAATATATCAGGATACAATCCACAGGATGGGGTTAGACCCAACACAAATTCGCCATAGCAATACTACCTTTAAAGGAGTAACGCCAGGCCCAGGGGCTCGTTGTACGGGCTCCCTCTTACTACAAGTTATATTCGGCTCCCCCGATAACTTCCGTCACGAGCATTTAACTTTCCACATCGCTCCATTTCAAAGTGGCTATCAAGCACTGCTCGGAAGCGAAGCTTTTGCTCGCTTTAATGCAATACCGTACTATGCCTCCCTCACACTCAAGATGCCTGGTCCACGTGGCATCATTATAGTGCACGGACATATCAAGCGATCTCTGCGCGCCGAAGAGAGTGAGGCTGCCTTGGCCGCCGCACACTAAAGGCGCCCAGACAAACGAAAGCATCCAATAGGTCGTCAAGACCTCAGATACAACTAATCAAGTCCGGTGCCGCTATTTATACAGAAATAAGTGGTCACACCCCTATTTGTCAATACAAGGCGCTCAACGCGCGCAGACAAGTGGCAATTTCTTATCATCTTGAATTACACGTGGTTTCTTTAAAAACTATCTTTTTGCACGACAACTTTTTCACTTAACTTCCACTCTTTTATAGACGATCATCATGCTACACCCGTCCAGAATACGGCACAACGGAGACACAGGCGCAGACGTGCAGCAGGGACCCATTCCAAGGATTCTTTTTAGATTAAGACCCTCCGTAAACCTTTTTTACTGTCTCTTGTTGATACATATCCACCGTTGAGAAGGATGCTGACGTCTTGGCATGTGGCCATGCCAGAACAATGCACGTACCTGGACACAAGCAGCTTCTTACAAAGGCCATTATTTAGGCCCGGTTTATACCACAAAGACCGAATACCTTAGGGAGTGTTCGGCGTCGCGAGTTTGGCCCTATATGCATCAGCTCCGAATCATTGTCTTTGGTCAAATGTTGGGTTTGCCCGGCTCCTATGTTTTGGTGCCTTACGTTCCGCTTTACCGGCCAAGGTAGCACCAGGAGAACTACTGCGATTGTGCCCTGGTTCATCCGGACGAGCACCTGAGTAGAGAAAGCCGAAAACTGACTGTCATGATATAGCGTGAGACTGGTCAACCACTCGATGACCTGTGGGAATGTTAGAATTCCTCCGCCTTAACGAAGGGCCGTTTTCTGGCCAGGCATGTACGCACCCAGGAACCGGGAGAGTGCGGAGCCACCAGGGGCTATCTAGTAGCCCCACTGTCAAACTCCTATGGCTAAGTGAAAGTGCTAAAGCATTATAGTTCGGTTGCCTCGCTCGCTCTGCTATCACCTCATTAATAGGACCAAGACGTTGGGTTAAGTGTGAACGCGTGTTTTTGTGAGCACCTCCACATTATATGCGTGGGGGCTTAAGCCAACGACTGCAATCTTTCAGGTTATACACATGTATACATTAACGGCCGCCCAGGAGGCATCATATTACTTTCAGGCCAAAGTATAAAAATAGCCTTATAAAAATTTATAAAAGCATTTCGCTTACAATGAGATTACATATCACTCAAACATAATATTTTTTGAGCACTGGGTCTCTATCAAACGGGCACCCTCAAGAACTTCTTCAAAATAGTGCTCAGCAGCCTTTCGACCTATAGCCGAATCCCGCGTTGCAACATTGGTAGCATCCATCTCCGCCCAGTATGCCTTAACACGGGCAAAGGCCATCCGTGCGCCCTCTATGCACGCCGACCTCTTCATCGCATTAATGCACGGCACCACGTCAAGGAACTGCTGCACCAAGCTGAAATAGCTGTTCGGTTTTGACCTTCCCGGCCACAGCTGATCCACAACAAACCTCATAGAGAGTCCGGACAACCTGTTTAGTTCGTCCCATTCGGCTAATCGGTCAGTCAATGAAAGTGGACGCTCGGGAGAATGAAATTGTCTCCAAAACAACTGGTCTACTCCATGGTCTGTCTGACCCTGGAAGTACTTGGCCGCATCGACAGTGCTCGCCGCCAAATCCATATACACATCCTCCAAACTCCACCGCCGATCCAAAGGGGCATACCGTGGATCTCCGAATTTCCTCTGCAACATAAAGGATTTCCCAGCTACAATATCCCCGGCTTCCCGCAGCTCCTCCTTCTTTGCCCTCATAGCAGAGCGGAGATCCTTTTTCGTCGCAGCAGCCTTCTCAAGGTCCGATGCCTTCGCTTGGTTTTCCTTTTTGAGAACCCGGCAACAGTCGGCGGTGGCTTTTAATTCCACAGCCATCTTGGCCATCTAGTCTTGGGTCTCGCCATGCGCGGCCTTCTCGGCTTGCAACTCTTTGGCCGCCTTCACAGCAGCCGCATTACCTAACCTCGCTTGTTCCTTGGCTCGGGCAAGTTCTGCCCGCAAGGCTTCAACAGTGGCAGCTCCATCTGCAGTCACAATATATTTAAAATACTGGCATCATGCTGCTCTTTCTATGTGGCGTTTACCAGATATTGACTCTTACCCTGTGCCTCATCAAGCCTTTTGTTAACAAGCTCGATGTCAGTGTCTGCCGCATCCAACTGCTGTTCTAAATGGGAAAACTCGCTAGTCCGGCTAGCCACCGGAGCTTCCATCACCTGCACATAGAGGCAGTCTGGTTATTACCTGGGAATATGATCCTCTGTTCGTCGTTGTTTCCAACGACAACCAGAGTCTCAGGGGCTACTATCTACACAGGGCACACCTAGCATGTGCAGGACTATCATACATTCTTTTACGTACCTCAAAGCCTGTCAGTAGACTCATAAAAGCTTCACGCAATCCGCTTTTGGCGGACGATATTCTCTCCATCACCGTATTCATCAGCACACAGTGTTCATCTGAGATGGCCGCTCGCCCCACCAACTCCCTCAGAACATCCGATCGCACACTAGACGGTGCCGGACTCTTTTGTCTGCTCTCTTCGGGAGCCGGACATTGGGAGCTTCGGGGGTCAACGGGATTATCTTCTGGCCTCACCGGACTCGGAGAGGCCCTCCGCGACGACACTTTAGGGTCGCCCGCTTCCGGAGTGGAGGAGTCCGAAGGAGGCGTTTCGCTCTCCATCATCTCTGGAAGAAGATCCCCCAAAGATGAGCTCATTTGAGAGGGGCTAAGGCCCGAACTGCAAAAATATATGCGGTTGTTATCTTCTCAGAAGAAAAAGATGGCATATCTGTACTATCAAAGGTGTTTCGGGTCACTTATGACTCGTGGGAGCATTGATCCCCCCACGGACTTTGTGCGGCAACAACGCCCCCAAGGTGGGACCCTCTGTGGGAGATTTCTTCTCCCGTTTGGAAGCTTCGGCTTCCGAATCCCCGGGCGCAGTCCTTTTTCTCTTCTGGTCGCCTTCCCTCATGGAGACGCTCACTCCCTCGGCTAGAATGGGCAGCGTTGGGGGCCCGCGTCCACCCGCATTATCCTCCACAGTATCTTCCTTCAAGGGCTCCGGGCAAGGTGCGGTCTGGAGCATCTTTTCCAATACCGGATTTTCCAAACCCTCAGGGAGGGGGGCCGAACACCGAATCAACTTCGCCTTTGTTAGCCAGTCCTGGTCAAAAGGCAAACTCTCAGAGATAACTTCGTAACAAAGTAGAGAAAGTATGTTCGGCTGGAAGATGCCTTACCTGTTCGGCGGTGCGGTTGCTACTCAGGCCCACGTCCTCGGTGATTTCCGGACACTCCGTCTGAGGTCCGAAGAATGATTTGTACATCTCCTCGTGCGTTAGGCCGAGAAAATTTTGAATGGCATGCGGTCCCTCGGGATTGAACTCCCACAGACAAAGAGGCCGGTGTTTGCAAGGCTGGACTTGATGAACCAGCATAACCTGTATCACCGCAACCAAACTGAAATCTCCATTGAAGAGATCTCGAACGCGACCTTGCAGTATAGGCACGTCCTTGGCTGGCCCCTAGCTCAGGCCTCTGCTGATCCATGACATCAGTTGTGGTGGGGGGGCCGAGCGGAAAACAGGGGGGCCGCCCACTTGGCACTTCTAGGAGCCGTGATGTAGAACCACTCATGTTGCCACAATTCAGACACCTCTAGGATGGAACCTTTGGGCCACGGAGCTCCCGCCATCTTGCGTATTGAGGCACCTCCACACGCTGCATGCTCCCCCTCGTCCAACTTCGGCTTCACTTCGAAGGTCTTGAGCCATAGGCCAAAGTGAGGGGTAACCCGGAGGAAGGCCTCGCACACGATAATAAATGTCGTGATATGAAGAAAGGAGTCCGGAGCTAGATCATGAAAATCTAGCCCGTAGTAAAACATAAAACCCCTGACGAAAGGATCCAGGGCAAGGCCTAGGCCTCGGAGGAAGTGGGAGACGAACACGACGTTCTCGTTGGGTTCGGGGGTGGGCACGGCCTGCCCTCGGGGAGGCAGGCGATGCAAAATCTGGGCGGTCAGATATCTGGCCTCCCTCAACTTCTTGATGTCTTCTTCCGTGACGGAGGAAGGCATCCATCGGCCTTGAAGGCTAGATCCGGACATGACTAGAGGTTCAGAGCACCTGACCTGAACTTCGGGCATATGAGCTTGAGGTAGGGGAAGGATTCGATTGAGCACGGGAGGGAAAAATAAAAGCCTTGTCCCCTTTATAAAGAGGGTGAATATCAAGCGTCCTCTCCGTGTCCGCTTGGACTTGCCTATAATCTAGGAGTCCTAGAAGAGGTTGGGTTACCCACGCCCGTATTGATGAGAATCCCGGAATAAGGGGACACGATCTCTGCTTTAACAAGACGTGCCAAGGAAACCGCCTCGCATAGCACGCTGAGATGGGACAGTAAAACGGTTCAAATGAAAGCTTGGCTGTGGTGTGATGTCACACTATGGAATACGTCAGCAGATTAGATTTGTGTGAATATTATTCTCTCTATGGCAATATGTGGAAACTTATTTTGCTGAGCCGGACACTATCTTCATGTTCAAAATCTTCTATGAAGTACTTGGAGGAGGAACCCGCCTTGCAATGTCGAAGACAATATGCGCGCCGGACTCGTCGTCATTGAAGCCTGGTTCAGGGGCTACTGAGGGAGTCCTGGATTAGGGGGTGTTCGGATAGCCGGACTATACCTTCAGCCGGACTTCTGAACTATGAAGATACAAGATTGAAGACTTCGTCCTGTGTCCGGGAGGGACTTTCCTTGGCGTGGAAGGCAAGCTTGGCGATACGGATATGCAGATCTCCTACCATTGTAACCGACTCTATGTAACCCTAACCCTACCCGGTGTCTATATAAACCGGAGGGTTTTAGTCCGTAGGACAACATACACATCAACAATCATACCATAGGCTAGCTTCTAGGGTTTAGCCTCCTCGATCTCGTGGTAGATCTACTCTTGTACTACCCATATCATCAATATTAATCAAGCAGGACGTAGGGTTTTACCTCCATCGAGAGGGCCCGAACCTGGGTAAAACTTCGTGTCCCTTGTCTCCTGTTACCATCCAGCCTAGATGCACAGTTCAGGACCCTCTACCCTAGATCCGCCGGCTTTGACACCGACAGCAGCCGAAAGCAATGAGTCGTCACAGTTGTTGGCGAGGCCCAAGTGGGACACCCCATTCAACCGGGCCCTGTACATACTGAAAAAGGTCCCAGTGGACAAGCTGCCGTCCTATGGATGTGTGCATGGCGTCGGAGATGGCGCCTCGTGGAAGACGTGCTACCACGAGGAGCCAGAGGAAACAAGGAAGAGACGGTTGGTCGTCACTCAGCAGAGCATCGACGAGAAGGTCGCAATTGCGGTCAATAAGATCAAAGCTGAGACCAAACAAGAGTTGCTCGGGGTAGTCAATGCAGCGGTCACTAATGTGGTGGTCAGCTTGATTCCTGCAATTTTCGATTGGTCGAAGAGCAATCCAAATGCATGGCCAGAGGAATTTCCCTTCCCATCTTTGTCGGGAGCAATTCGGCGAACACCACAGCACCAACACCTGCCCAAGCAACCGCACAAGGTCCCGTTCCTGTTCATAGCAGCCCGACCTCCATCTCTGGCATGCTCGGCGGGCCTTCATCGCTGGCTGAGCTCGATGCCCTCACGGTAATTACGTGTCATACCCTTTTCACCAGCATATCTATAGTCTTCCGTTTCAGTTGCCTTTCGGATGTTTGACGTCGCAAACATGTCTCCTTCGTAGGCCGACGACACCTCGTGCACCCTACTCTACAATCATGAAGCCGAAGGACCGCATGTTCCACAACCGAGAGATGCCCGATGGCATCTTCAAGGTTAACGTGGCCAGTGTCTTAGCAGGCTTCGAGGATTTGCCTCCTCCGGTACCAGTCAATGACGAACAGGCCCCTAAGATGATTGGCGCATACAAGAGCTGGTTCTTACCTTGGCCGAAGTCTCTTCTTCGTCTCGAGGCGCCCAGTATCATGCCAATGCCACCTTCTCAAGAAGGTATGAACACCACCCCACCTACCAAATTACCTGCACCAGTCGTGGCGGGTGATAGCGTACGACATGAGGGAGTGCCTCCATTAGTGCCAGATCATGTCGCGCCACTGTCGAAGAAGCAAATGTTGATGATGACATGGAGGATGATGATGATGACCTAGACAAGTATTTCAATACCACCTATGATGATGGAGGGTTGATGTCTTAGGACAATGAAGACTTAGGCTATGAGCGTGGAGATGATGACTTGATGATGTCTGATTTGTCGGAGCCAGAACGTCCTAAGGCAGAATGCAAAATGTCTCTCTTCAAGCGATCCTTGCAGGAGATGCCTCCAGATGCCGCCTGTACCTAGCAACCCCCCGAGGGTCGTCCACTGATTAGCCCGGCGACACTGGGGGTGGTGGTTAGGGAAGGTATGGTGGGCTCACTACTGCCACCCGCCAAGAAGCAAAGGAGGACCGGACAAGAAAGGCCCTAAAGGCGCCATAGCTGCTTGAAGCAGCCAGCCGCCTCTGAAGCCCCGGTTGGTAGATAGAATGCCTGTCGAAGGTGCGTTGCCTTTCCATGTCGCCGGCGAACCGATCCTACCCACCAAAGCGCTAGAGCACATACTGAACAATGATCTAAGGATACTCCATGATGTGTTAGCCAGAGAGAAAAGCCTTCTGATCGCGGAAAAACCAGGATACCCGCTTTACGCGGCTAAGGTGCCGGCTAGGAAGTTGTACATCGAGAACTGGCCCGCGAATCAGTTCATCATGCGATTTTACTACATCTACGACATGTTCCACATGACCAAGCTGGATTTCCAGTTCATCCGCTTGTATGCGTTGTATCTCAACTACTTCATCGGGATGGAGAACATAAAATATATTTGTGTCGCGGACCCGTACTATATGCGTGAGAGCTTATTAGCAGTTTGCAAACAGCACCATGACTATGCGAGCAAGTACCTCGGCGAATTCATGATCGCTAATAAGGACAAGGAAGTGACTCTCTTGCCTTACCATCCCACGTAATTCATCCGCACATATCCTTTCGTAAGTGTTAATCATTCCTTTGTAAGCATGGAGGCTAATTTGAGGTGTACTTAATTTGCATAGTGGGGGGTGCTACCACTTGAGCACTTGCGCTGGTTTTCCCTTGAAGAGGAAAGGGTGGTGCAGCAAAGTAGCGTAAGTATTTCCCTAAGTTTTTGAGAACCAAGGTATCAATCCAGTAGGAGGCAAAGTGCGAGTCCCTCGCACCTGCACAAAACAAATAAATCCTCACAACCAACGCGATAAGGGGTTGTCAATCTCCCTACACGGTCACTTACGAGAGTGAGATCTGATAGATATGATAAGATAATATTTTTCGTATTTTTGTGATAAAGATGCAAAGTAAAATAAAAGCAATGAAAATAACTAAGTACTGGAAGATTAATATGATGAAGATAGACCCGGGGGCCATAGGTTTCACTAGTGGCTTCTCTCAAGAGCATGGGTATTTTATGGTGGGTGAACAAATTACTGTTGAGCAATTGACAGAATTGAGCATAGTTATGAGAATATCTAGGTATGATCATGTATATAGGCATCACGTCCAAGACAAATAGACCGACTCCTGCCTACATCTACTACTATTACTCCACACATCAACCGCTATCCAGCATGCATCTAGAGTATTAAGTTCATAAGAACAGAGTAACGACTTAAGCAAGATGACATGATGTAGAGGGATAAATTCATGCAATATGATAAACACCCCATCTTGTTATCCTCGATGGCAACAATACAATACGTGCCTTGCTGCCCCTACTGTCGCTGGGAAAGGACACCGCAGGATTGAACCCAAAGCTAAGCACTTCTCCCATTGCAAGAAAGATCAATCTAGTAGGCCAAACCAAACTGATAATTCGAAGAGACTTGCAAAGATAACCAATCATACATAAAAGAATTCAGAGAAGATTCAAATATTTTTCACAGATAAACTTGATCATAAACCCACAATTCATCGGTCTCAACAAACACACCGCAAAAGAAGATTACATCGAATAGATCTCCACAAGAGAGGGGGGAACTTTGTATTGAGATCCAAAAAGAGAGAAGAAGCCATCTAGCTAATAACTATGGACCCCGAAGGTCTGAGGTAAACTACTCACACTTCATCAGAGAGGCTATGGTGTTGAGTAGAATCCCTCCGTGATCGATGCCCCCTCCAGCGGAGCTCCGGAACAGGCCCCAAGATTGGATCTCGTGGATACAGAAAGTTACGACGGTGGAATTAGGGTTTTGGCTTCGTATCTGATCGTTTGGGGGTACGTAGGTATATATAGGAGGAAGAAGTACGTCGGTGGAGCAACATGGGCCCCACGAGGGTGGAGGGCGCGCCTGGGGGGTAGGCGCGCCCCCTACCTCGTGGCCTCCCTGTTGGTTGCTTGACGTAGGGTCCAAGTCTCGTGGATCATGTTCGGTGAGAAAATCGCGTTCCTGAAGGATTCATTCCGTGTGGACTCCGTTTGATATTCCTTTTCTTCGAAACCCTAAAGTAGGCAAAAAAACGGCAATTCTGGGCTGGGCCTCCGGTTAATAGGTTAGTCCCAAAAATAATATAAAAGTGTATAATAAAGCCCAATAATGTCCAAAATAGTAGATAATATAGCATGGAGCAATCAAAAATTATAGATACGTTGGAGACGTATCAGGGGGCGCCGTCCTCATCGTTCTGTCCCCGGAATACTCCCATTCTATGTGCTTGGACTCATCGAAGAACCTCAGGAAAAAGGATTACAAGCACATAAAGAGTGTTCTCGATAATGCCCTGTTAATCTTCAGCCTGTCTAGTGGATATATCAAGGTGAAAAAGTACAAGAATTGCGGACTGGCTTTCGGTCATAAGACCGACTTTTGCTGCATCCAGTAACCGCACACCAGTATGGCTGATGGATTCTACCTCATGCATCACCTGCTCGAGTACAGAAGGGATAATCAATGCCTTCACATGTCACCTACTACCAACGATGCCGAGATTGTCAGCTGGGCCACAAGCATAGGAAGGACAGCGGATCATCGAATCAGAGCTGAGTTTTATCACGTACAGTGTGAACTTGCCCAAGTGATCATGAAGCAGGTCCTCGAACCAATAGGGATGTTCTACCATGGACCAATCACGCGAGAAGATGTCCAAGCACTGCACTCGCTCAACATCTGGACCTGAGGCCTTTCAAGAAGCTCGGGTGCTTCCTCCCTGACTATGAAGATCGGACCGCCGACATGGAGGACTGATTGTCGATGACAATGTGTCAGTACTGTCTTTCTATGGCAAACCTTCAAATTTATGCACGGCGAAACTATGTGATGTAACTAAACTATGGTCCTGAACTAGCGTAGATCGCTCTAGTTAATTAGTTTGGGTATGAGGAACTTTGTCATTTATGTTTACTATTGGTTGCTTGTATTTTGCTAATTATGCCTCTTTGTTTTCTTAAGTACATTATGTTGCATATTATCGTTCAATTCATCAACTCATGATGCAGGTACATAGATCAGAGATGGCGAAGAACTACTATGCCGTGTACGTTGGGAGGGTTCCAGGAGTCTACGGCCACTGGCCAGCCGCTCAGGCCCAGGTGCATAGGTACCCAGGTGCTAGCCACAGAGGGTTCGACACTAGAGCCTAAGCGGAGAGTAGTTACTTGAGGTGGACACTCCAACATGAGCAGGGGCGGGACTGTCGGTACTACATAGTCGCGCTCTTGCTCATGCTGATCACTCTTCTCTTCTACATCATGGTTTAGATAGAGATGATGAAACTTGTGTGTGTGCCATGACCATGCAGTTGCACTTATTCGAGACGTGACATGATCACACTTGTGTATCGCTATTTTTGAGATGTGATGATATTTGTGCTGAATGATGATGATGTGAGAATAGTGTATGTTTAGTATGATGTGATGAAACTATTGTATAGAGCCTGTATAAATACATCACAAACACATAGAGGGGGTGCAAATCTACGAAAGCAAGAGTATTAGCAGTAGCCCTGGAAAGCACCTACTAGAAGCGCTAGCTTAGCAGCAGCGCTTCATCTGAACAAGCGCTACAAATAGTTATCAGTAGCGTTGTTCGGGGAAGCGCTACTGCTAACAATACTTACCAGTAGCGTTGTCTGTACCAGCGCTGGTAGCAGTAGCGCTGGACCCAGCGCTACTGCTATGCATATTTCAAGTGCTACTACTAGGGTTTTCCCTAGTAGTGAATGACGCGTGTTACACCCATTTCCCACCCACCGCCCTCAATTTCACCCAGTTTCCTGCCGGAGCATGCCCTTTCATGGGTAGATAAAGCAATACACCCCCTCAGGGTGCCACTAGTCACCCATTTTGGTCGTCGCCACCACATCTTTTACTCACTTGTCCACCTTTTACTCAATTTTCAACCTTACATGTCTTCGGCCAACATGATTCGATGTTGGAAACAAGATTGATGGTGGATGGGCCAAAAAAATCGACATCCTTTTCAGGCAGCTCCAAGATCTTACTTGATATCGAGATCCAAAGATCTGGCATCTGCTACTCCTGGATCTGGCAAGGTGCCAAACCAGAGAAGATCATCCCTCCTCAGCAATCTAGGGTGTACTCCATCTTGTTGAATCTTATTACCCGGACTAGAGAGAAGGCCTCGGCCTGGCCGAGGTGACCACTTGAGTTGGAGACAAGGGTGACGCCGCAGAAGACGAACAATTGGCCCTGCACGAAGATTGCAGCGGAACCGATCTGACCATTCATCTGCACTCCCCACATGCCACGACATTCACCTAGCAGGACCTACAAGGGCCACCACTGTCAGAGCTAAATCTGGCAGACTCCTCGGTAGGGTATCCTTAGTATGGTATTTGTCAAGATGGTAACAGAAATAAGGGTTTTTACAAGTTCAGGCTCTCACATTGGACATAATACCCTACATCCTTCTTTTGTTTTATTGCATTGGGGTATATACAAAGTACAAAGTATCGAGAGATTGTCAGTTGATCTACGAGAAACCCAACCCTCGGCATATATAGCATACCTAGAGTCCTCGGGTTTCCACAACTAGGTCGGCTACGTCTAAGGAGGTACAACTCCCCAAGACTTTGTCTTCTTGTCTTGTATATCAAGCCTTTGAGGAATCGCCAAGTATATCGTCATGGCCTGCCCAAAGTGGCCCAGGATGGAACCGACAAAGCGGTACTCAGACAAGCCCACCAGACCGGGAACTGATGCCATCAGAGGCCCCTTAGACAGGACATCGTCACTCAGTAGTGCATGTTACTAGTTTGATATGGAATTACTCTATCAACTTGGATATATTTTTCAAGTATATACCAGCATCTTGGATGTAATGTTTATTTACTAATAATGCATGGGTGAATATACATAATTATTATGAGGATAGGATTCTCCATCCCTCACGGCATGGGTAGTCGTCTCATCTAGCCTACCTACATAATGGTGTTAAGTGTTGATTATAGAATATGCTATAAAAAAACTACATCAGTTATTATAGGTTGATATGATCTCTGTTACTTTGTTCCTCCAATTATTTTGAAGATGAAAATCATATGTGAGCCCTCTTTTTTCCTTGTAAATTCACTTAGCAGACTTTATTAAGCTAAAAAGATATGTGTTTTGTGCAAAGCTATTTGGGTGAGTTTTATTTTTGAATAGTGGTAGTTTATTGATGGATATTTTTTTAATTTCGAATTTTGGTGTTAATCTATCTGATAAAAAATAGTTTCACCAGTGTACACGTTGGGTGTCATGCGCTATACATTGCCGGTAGTCGGTAGAGGCCACATGCCAAGTTTTCCTAGGGAATAGGTCGCCTTGCAAGATTCAAAAGGTATTTGCGCGCCAAGATAAATAATAATTGCCATTATGGCCTTTGAGAAGAACTTGGTGAATGTTATTAAAGTAGAAACTCGATTTCTGCTAAAATATGATACATATTCAATTCCACCTCAATGAATGTAAAGATCTTCTTGGAGGGAATTAAATGTTTATGTTGTTACTACGATTTGAAAAATTAATGACCATATAGGGTCGCGCTATTTGTCACCCTGGGTGAGGAATAGTTATTCTTCACCCCCCTCTATTTTATCATCAATGCACCGTAATTTTACGTTCCGTAAATTTTATCTTATTTCCGACGTAAAAACAGACTGTAAGAAAATATATAATCATCGTAAAAAATATTTTATGTTATGTAAAATTACAAACGTAAAAACATAGTGTAAAATACACATATGTGTGTGTGTATGGTATGTATGTATATATATATTTGTGTGTGTATGTGTGTATATATGTGTACCGTTACTGGGGTGTGTGTGTGTGTATATGTGTGTAAATATATGCTATACTAAGCGTGATTGTAGAATAGCTTATTCTACACGCCAGTAACGATACATACAAAATGTAGTAATGCAATATATAAAATATAGTGATTTTTCTAAAAATGTAGTAAAATACAAACTTGGATAGTAAAACTAATATTTTTAAAATTAATATAGATTTATCTCTATATATAGTCTGCATCTTTCGATGCTTTCGCAAAAATATATCGGCAAAGCTTTAGTTGTTAACCTGAGCTAGAGCACCAACAATGGCGAGGCATACTACCCTCCTCCTCGTGGCAATAGTAGCCATACTCGTCACTGCCACGGCTGCCACCCTGGTCAAGGCCCCAGCCCCCGCAGACAAGCCGATGGCGTACGAAATGCTAGGGCGATATGGCTTCCCACCGGGCATCCTCCCGGAGGGAGTGCATGACTACGAACTCCGACCGGACGGCTCCTTTGAGGTACACTTCTCCGATGAATGCAAATTATGTATCGACAGCTAGTACGACGTCCACTACAGCACTCGGGTCACCGGGAACATAAAAAATGACACGATCAGCGGCCTCAAAGGCATTGAGGTGAAGGTCTTTATTGCGTGGGTCAGCATAAAGGAGGTCGGCCGCGATGGGGATGAGCTTAGGCTGCACGCCGGGATGATATCCAAGTCATTCCCGGTCGACGCTTTCTCCTCTAGCCCGAAGTGTAACTGAGGCTCGACTGCAAGATCGACACAAGTGTCGCCACCCGAGTCTTCCTCTTCGATCACGTTGCTTAATGTTTCCTTCTTTCTTCGTAGGATTGATGATGCATGCGGCTGTCACTGCTTGTTTTGCAACCCCATGCCATTTTGCCAATTCATGTACTCCCATTGTTGTATGGGTTGAGACCAAGTGATATTAAATGGTGCCTTCTGTTCGTGATTGCAAAATTCATTTGTGAGATTTCAATTAGCGAGGTGCTGGATGGTGAATGCGTTATCTGATCAAAGAAGGTATAATCGTATTGTGGCACAAATGGAAACTGTCACTTAATTAGCTCTCGGCATCATCTTAGATATAATTGGAATTTATTTCGATCTTGAAGATAGCTTTACCGCATTTCCCATGTGGTATCTTTTTTGCGATAAAACTTTTAATCTATTAGTGCTGCCATGTCAGCATTGGAGTGAGCCAAAGGGGCGCCGTCGTCATCGTCCCTTCCTCATCGGAGTCAGGCCAAACATGTTTTATTAGACAGTCAGAAAGTCATGGTGTCAATGCCCCATAGGATCAATGCACCAGAATAGTAAACATCGCCTATGAAAAGAACTATAGATCGAAAGGATCCAACATAAAGACACACGAACGAATATGAACACAGACTGGATCCATGCAGATCCACCAAACACTAGCACCGATTGAAACTCATGAGATCTACCAGAAACACACCACCACATGCCCTTCGATGATGCTAGATGCATCTGCCAAAATGGGCGCTAGGCAGGGACAAACTTATTCCACTTTAGAGTGACACCGTCATGGTCTTTCTGAGCAACACACAAACCCTAAGCAAACTCACAAAAACACCAGATGGGGCAAGATCCCTCCCGCCGGCAAGGGCCAGGGTCCACCACTCCTTCATAAAGATATTGATAGATACTTGCATATAGAAATTGACAAACACATGTTGGTGTGTGACCTTGAAAAAATAAACATAGAATATTCTACACACTCCCTCTATTTTAAATTAATGAAAAATGTAAATTCATCCTAATTGAAAAAAAAATGACCAAAAATTGTATCATCATCTACAACATGAAATTCTAAATATATGTATGTACTGCATATATTTGATGGTGCATATTTTAGCACATGTTTCTGTAGATTTTGTCAAAAGTTTAACTTGGAATATATCTAGATCTTTAATTAATTTGAAATTGGGTAAGTAATATTTAATGCTTGCATGCAGTGGCGGAGTTTTGGGATTTTTTTTCTTTAGAAGACTGTGGTAATGGGCTGATTCAATTTCATACCTAAATATGTTGGCCAATTGGCAAGCGGTACATTTGTTCTTATTGGCTGGTGGGGCAGGTGGGCAGCCAAGACTGTTCTAGAATGTCTGCCACAGCTTGCATGCCTCAAAAAAATGAGTTGATGAAATTTAATTCCTCTAGAAAAATTAAATGCAATTGTGAGCCGTGTGAAGAGAGGTAAATATTTCGCATGTAAGGCTGGGTGTGTCAACCTAAACACGCATTTCCCGTTATTACATGGGCCAGCCCACTCGAGACACTGTATTGTTTCCTGCTTCCGTTGTTACGGATGTCTTGGTTTATTTGGGCTTTTCTGTTCTTCTTTCTTTCTCTCTTGCATTTTTATTTTGAATTTTTTTCTGTTTATTTTAGTTTTTTCTTAAAAACTTTCTTTTTTCGGTTTTTATTCGTGAATACCTTTTAAATTTTAAATGCTTCAACTAAAATTGGAAATTTTGTTTCTAGTTCATGAACATTAGTTTTAATAAATTATTTAAATTCATGAACTATTTTAAATTACCTAAATTTTGAAATTTTCAATTATTTTCATATTGGTGAGCTTTGTTGAAATACCTTTTCATTAAAAAAATGTGAACATTTTAAAAAAATTAACATGTTAAATTTCTGTAATATTTAACAATTATTGAACACTTTTGTGCATTGTTTTTAAAACTCAAGAACATTGTAAAAAATATTGTCACCATTTGTAAACATTAATGTAGTTGCAAGAAGAAAAAACCAACTGGAAAAATTGTTCAGCCCATCGCTAGCATATAATAAAACTGACCGAACAAACAACCCAAAGTACGTAGAGTGGTAAATGGTCTGGTTCACAACGCCAACATGATTTTCTGTTTGGTCAACGACCCGATCCCTATGTGCGGAACGTGACGTCTCGGGAAATGTTTGACATGTGGCACAACTGAGGATCCATGGTAGTGCAACACTATTTGGCACCTGTACGTGACTACATGTACGATTTTGTGACCATTTTGCATCGTCTTAGTTTCAAAGTTCTACTTCCCCTTTGAACTCCTTTACTAGCAGGGACAACTATAATGTATGCAGTTTCACAAAAAAAATTATAATGATTGTACTCCCTTCATTCTGAAATACTTGTCGCAGGTATAGATGTATCTAGATATATTTTAGTTCTAGATACATCCATTTCTGCAACGAGTAATTTGGAACGAAGGGAGTAGATATTAGTGTAAACAAAGGAGCCTACTCAGAAAAGGGGGACATGAGAAAAAATAATGGCAAAGAACTGGCGGTCTTAAGCGAATAATCGCGAGTAGACATGCGGGCACGCGCGTCTGGTATCCACACCGCATGTCCTCGCGTGACTCGTGCAGTTTGAATACGCGTGAGCCGTATAAGGATTTTAACCACTCGTATAACCACTCGGTGTTGCCGTGTATTTTGCACCTGACACGCACAGTAAATGGCATGCAAGGCAGGGGAGGGGCATTGAACCGAGCCCTCACGCATTAAACCAGCGAGCTGCCAACCCTCACGCATCCTTGACTTTCAGCATCCGTTGTAGCTCCAGAATTTGTATGGCCACGCAAAAATTTCACACTACCACTTTGTCACTTTACTTGTTTATGAAGATTACTAAACCTGAAATTGTACTGTTGTGCGGAATGTTTTTTCCATGTACCATGCGGTATAATTTGTTTATTATAATAAGTGTTTTGGTATTTGTAGTATGAAGATTACCAAACAAAAAAATCAGTTATTCCCAACTGAACTTATCATCTTAAAGTTACTAAAAACATTTTAGTACTATTTGTGGAGCTTCTTTTAGAAACAAAATGGAAATGGAGATGTAGACTCTCTCTCTCTCTCTCTCTCTCTCTCTCTCTCTCTCTCTCTCTCTCTCTCGTTCCATGCATGAAAGGGGAAGTCTCCATTCTACCAATGGCTCAGTGTCTCACAGCAGTTCACCAGCTCCTCTAGCACCTCTAGCACACAGATATGGAAGATCTGAATGCAGCTGTATTGTGTTTCTTTAGCAAAATTCCTAATCTCGAGCTGCCATGTGTGATAGTTTACATGTGACGACTACGGGAGAGAGGGACGCATGAGACTGAGAGTGATAGGTGGAAATGTGACACAGTTGCCTGCGACGCATTTGTTAGCACTAAAGTGTCCTGGCCCATTATAATGTATTCATTTTGGTATCTGTTATATATCCATGATGTATATATCTCGTATTTATTAAATGCTATATTAATCACAGATCTCAAAGGCAAAACTAATGGTCCAGATATGATCCTCGCGCGGAACCATGTCCCAAAAATCCGCGTCGTTGAGGCCTTATACAATGCTAGGTGTTTAGAAAAATAAACCGGATTTTTTTAAGCACCAGTGCCTATTTCTACAGGAGAGACGCCTAATTAAGCGTCTACCCTGTAGAAATAAGCACCGGTGCTTAAGAAAAACTTGATTTATTTCCTCAAGCACCTTGCATTCTACAGGGCCTAATGAGATCATCTGATAGCTCTAGCAAAATCAAGTCATATGTACGCCGATCACAATACTAACCGTTGTTTTTTGTTCGAGGCCCAAAATTAAGTCTTGTAGAATTGCCATAACGACCTTGGCCTCCATACTTCTTGCAGGCCACTTCAAATTGAGCATGCGAGTCTATAAATTTGTTGACTGAAGGGGTTCTGATATGGAGCGGGCACCAAACCAAATCGCTCGCGAAGGAGTGAAGTTTGATGCCATCTTCTTCCTTCTGTATCCAGTCCTGCCAATGATGCAGTCATTCGTACGTCTGCCACCTTGACTCCTGGCAATAACACAACAACTTTTGCACTAAGAAGAGCACCCATTAATGACAAATGATGTATGTCGCACCCATTTACCAACCATGACCGGCAATTCTAACCCCGTTTCCTCTCGAAGCATTCCCTTTTGCGAGTATATAAACCGGCCCACCCCCTCAGGGTGCCACTACTCACCCATCTTTGTCGTCGACGCCACAACCACCCATATCTGCCATGTCGGGGAAGTGGAGCCCTCCTACAGGATCTTTCCCCTGCGAGACCGAAGAGGACCGTGCCGAGAGAAAGTTTTGTGAGAGGTCCTGGTCGTGGTCTGAGTGGGTCAAGGAGGATTGGCTCGATCAAGCTGAATCAACCCTTGGGATGGAGCGCTTCCCCGCCGCCACCGCTACCTTGCGTTCATGACACTACGGCCTTGGTAGAATGGGAAGCCGCACTCGCAGGGATACAATGTTGTAGCTTAGTCCCGCAACAATGACACACATGTGTGATGTGTCCATAGACCGCCTGACTGCGGAAGTGGAAGAACACGAAGACCTCATCTCTGATGTCACTTCCAAATAGACGAAGAGGCCGCCCTAGATATTTATGATTCAATAAAGTAGTTGTATTTGGATTTTGTTATTTGAAATCATGCTCGTAAGAATTGTGGAAATCAAGTTCAAAACAAGCTTGAATTTCAATCAATTGTTGTTGATGAGATGCGGAAGAAAAAGTTCTTATTAGCCCATGACAAATGTGTACCACCAGCAACAAAATTTGGAAGGCTTTGTTTAGAGCATCTACAGCCGGGCCTCTCATACTTGTCTCAAACACCCAGACAAGCCGTCCGGTCACTGACCGGTCAAAAAAAAAAATTGACCCAACCAAGACCTCTCAAACCACGGACAAATATAGGGCGGATATGGGGCGGCCCGGGCATGCCCGGTGCGCCGGCCTGACAGGCCCGGCACACCACCGACCCCACAGTTGTCCCACAAAAAACCCCAATCCGGGCACCTTGCTCCAAACCCTAGCTCACCCTCTCTTGCTCCGTCCACTCCTCTCCCTCTCCGATTCCGATCCCATCCACTACGATGACCAGCTCCGGTAGCGACTCCGGCTTCGAGCTCGACTACAAGGATGAGATGGCCCTCTACATTGCACTGGAGCGGTCCAAGGTGGATACAGGTGGCAGCTCTGGATCTGGAGCGTCACCGCAGCTCCCGCCCCAGCACAGTGCGGACGCCGGAGCTGGACCCTCCCAGCCCGCGCACAGCAACGCCAGGATAGGGCAGTCCGCACAGCCCCTGCGCTGTCTCCTACCCCCGTCGGCCGCTCCTCCACGTGGCCAGCGGTAGGTGCTTGTGGCCGCGCCGTCGGCCGCACGCGCACTCCGAAATCAAAGATGTGCACCGCACGCCACGAGGGAGTGCACGGGAGGGACGCAGCAGAGCAGTCCACACACCGTCGCCGTGGGATGGAGGCGAACCCTGATGAGGACGTTCGTCTCGTCGCATGGGTGTACCGCCGGTCCCTCGCGACGGCGGAGATGGATGCTCTCCACCTCCGACAGAAGAACGCCAAGGTGCTCTAGCTTGCTATTAAGCAGTCGAAGCGCGAGACGAAGGAGGCAGCGGGGGAAAAGGCTCGGGTCGCCAGGTGGAAGCGGGAGCAGGACAGGGTGGTCCGTCGGATGTAGGGGCTCATCGTCTGCTCCGACTCCGACGACGGCGACAGCTGTACCTCCTCGTCGGACGACCAAGACCCTCCACCAGCCGCGGACGACTACAACTGCGCCGGCAACCGGAAGGGCAAAGTCCATGCGAGGAAGTGGTGACCCCCCCCTCCTTAATGTTTATATCGTTTTTAGTTGTAGAAGTTTAAGAACTTGTCCGATGACGAACTATGATCTTTTTAGTGTGGCGGATTTTGTTAATGTCCGTTTGCAGTCGAGCTTGTGTTCCTTTGCAGCCGATCATGTGTGTAGTATAGATATATGGCGGCGGATATGAGATACGCGGATGGAGAGTGGAAAAAATGAGGCGTGCCTGGTCAGCCCGCGGACGCGCCCGTCCGCCGGCGTTTGAGGGGCCGGATTTGCCCATCGCAGCTGTAGATGCTCTTATAGTGGTTCCGAGTTCGCACGTGAACTCTGAAGCCTTCAGAATTTATAGCGATCACATCCATAATGATTTTGGTGATTCAAAATATGACGCATCTGCTAGAGTTGCTCTAAGCTAGCCAAGAAGAAACCAAAAGTATTCAACCAGGCTCGGAAGTAGGCTCCAACTTGTGATTCTTTTAGCCCACATCATTAAAGGTAGGATGGAGATAACTGAAATACAAAAGTTGGAAAATCTATAATATTAATTGATATGGCACATCACGAATGTTAGCTCAAAATGATGGATATGGGAAATGGATAATGAGCCGAAAATGAAAGAAAGTGAAATCTCTCCAATACTTCAAACCAACATGATTGTTCTGGATACATCCATGTTTATTCACTTTCTTTCATTTTCGACCACCTCTTTTCATGTGTAACATAGGTTGCCCATAACACCGGGGGCGACGTTTTTTTTTTGTTGGTTTAGAGAGTGCATACGTGCATGTTTATTCATCACATGATGGCACTGGTTTAGAGATCGATTGGACATAGACTGCTAAACAGAAAATATTTGAAAATAATGTCATGTGTCTCCTTTTTTTCTGCTGCAGAAAATTTGGTTGTTCTGATGTCTGGTTCACAAAAGCTATTGTTTAAGGTATGCCGTACTCTCGAAAAAAAATAAAAGGCGTCCACGCCGGCGCAACGCGCGGCTCCAATCGGCCTCGAACACGCCCTCGGAGGGCGGACGCGATGCCACAGAGGATGTTGTCGCCAATAAGGAGTTCCGCTCGGACTGTGATGGGTCACTTTGTGGGTCGACGACACTGGGTCGTCGTGATGGACGGTGCCGCTGCCCGACGAGACACCGCCGAGCCGAATGTCCTGCCACGAACCGAAGCACAGGGAAGGCGAGGTGCACAAGTTTTGCTAGCCACGAACTTTCATAAAACATGATATTGTTTTGCTATTTCACAAAAGTGTTTTTGACGGTTGCGCTAATTTCAAAACTTATTTCACTCGTTTAAAAAGAACTAATTTCACTGATTCTAAAACAGATATTTCACTCATTTTCAAATGAAGAATTTATGCTAATCAAAAGTGAAATCAGTTGTGTCAAATGAGTGAAAATTATTTCACTTATTTTAGAAAACTGATTTCACTCATTTGATACAATTGATTTCACTAATTTGACACACTGATTTCAGTCGTTTCAACTAAAAGAAAAACATGTTTCATAAAACTAACTTCACTATTTTTGAATAACTCATTTTAATTGTTTCCAAAAACTGATTTCACTCAATTAAAAAATTATCAATTCAAAAAAAATCATCTCGGTTCATAAAACAGATTTCGCTCGTTTCAAAAATTATATTTCACTCACTCAAACAATCATTTAACTCAGCACAAATATCAGTTTCAAACATTTAAAAAACCTATTTCACTTCTTTCGGAAAAAATTTGAAATGTATTTCACTCAGCACAAATATCAGTTTCAAACATTGAAAAGGATGTTTCACACCAAAAAAATATATTTCATTTTTTCAAATAGCTTATTTCACTCATTTCACAAAACACATTTCAGTCGGGCAATTGAAATATTATATTTCACTTGTTCCAAAAAACTGATTGCACTCATTAAAAAATAGATTTCACTAGTTTCAGAAAAACACATTACAGTCACTCCTTTGGAGAAACAGTTTAACAAGCTGGAATATGAAACTCACAAAGAAAACTATATTCAGAAAAGTGGTTTCAATCATATCAATAACTGATATCAAATTTTCGAAAATTGTAATTTGAAATTAGTGAAATTAATATTTTGATATGATTGAAATAATAAAAATTAACCCTCCAAAAAAAGAAATAGTAAACTAGTTTAAATATATTCAAGATTGGTCTTATTCTAAAGATATTATGCTCAGGAATTTGAGTATTTGGAATTTTTAAATAATAGAACATTACTGTAAAAAATATTGGCCTTCTAAAAATGTAAACAAAAATAAAATGCATGGATTTGTTTGAGAGAGAGAGAGAGAGGAGAGATGCCCCATGCATGCGTACATCTCACCGTAAAAAGTACTGCATTTCCTGCCATGGGACCTATTGATCTGACATAGATTTAACTATATACAAAAGATTACCTGACACAATATATGATTATACATATGAGTGGGCCCTACTTAGACACAGATCATAAAGCAGTTGAACGGTGGATGCTATACCGGTACATCCCGGCTCCGGTAAAAAGGTGTTTGCGAGGAAGGCCCCCACGCCATGGAGGTCGTAGTCGACATCGGTGACATCGAACGGTCGGAGGCTGACTTTGTCCGCGCTCTCCGATGTTCTGGTTTGCTGGATCTCAGGTTCTCTTGCATATTTGCGTAAGTCCATAGTCTCCAGCTCTCTTTTCACTCCTCGCTTCCATCCATGGGCACCACCAGATTTCGGGCCTCTAGTCTGTGTTTTTCAATTGCGCCAGGGATCCGCGTTGCAACTGCTATTGGCAAATCTCCAGTCTCGGCTGATTGGTGCAGTCCTTCAGTTTGTGCTCGTGCCAGAATCGTGGTGTTTCGACGGCTGCTACCGGCAAAATCTCCAGTGCCGACTAATTAGTGCAGCCCACGGTGTGTCTAGCTTCCTGGAGGTTCAAGCGCTTACAGCAGTACCATTAGATTAATTTATATGATAATCCCCATGGTTTTGTAGGTTCATACGCAAGGTGTCGCAGTTGGTAGATCTGTGGATATGTCAACGTTCAGTGACTATGATAAACTCATAGTTGAGTTAGACAAGATGCTAGAGTTTGACAGTGAATTAATGTCTTCAGACTGAGGCAGATTGTGTATAGTGATAATTAGGGTGACATGATGCTGGTGGGAGCTGATCCGTGGGAGTAAGCCATCTACCTTGGTGCTTGCTTTGATATGTATCAAGCAAAAATCCCATTCCTGTTAATTACTACTTCCTTTGTAAACTTCTATAGGACGTTTTAGCTTACACTATATTGTGAGCAGAGAATTCTACAGCATAGTGAGGATTTTCATTTACACCAAGAAGAAGATCCAGGAGATGAGACGTAGAAGGAAATCTGGCAAGACCAACGTCGACAATGGTGGCACTTTCATGTATAATTCTATTCCCTTCAAATCGCAGTGTGCATTCTTGACTGACAGTTTGGCTATATGTTTCCCTGAAGAAAAGGACTATACGATTGTGTGAATCGAGTTGCTGGTCATTGCTGTAGATTAAAATTTCTTACATCAAGATTCTTTGCCTGATGCTAGAGAAAAAATATATGTACTGTAACACGATTCGTGACCAAATATGTCTCTCTCATTGTAATAAATTTACTCTGCTATACTTCATTATCAATTTTAATGGCATATATAATTACATTTTGTTTCAAAGCTAGATCATATTTCTTTTCTCAATGCAGGACACCTGAGTTGGATTGGGCTCATGCGACATTGACTGAGAAGATTGTGTACCTCACATATTGCATGAGACCTACTGATGCCACCTGCTGTTGCCACGTCAATTTCATATAGACTGACAAGCTTATCATGCATAACAGGTAGATGTTGAAAAAGCAATGACAGAAAACAGCACCTTTGCTACTCAAGCTCATAGAAGACTTATTTTAATGACTAGCTTGATTCAGTGTCTCCTTCCTGTTCTGCCAACAAGGCTTCTTGCACTAAAAGTAACTGATTCCGTGAAACCATTGTGTACGGCATTTGTAAACAGGTGCTTAGTGGTATGTTTAACCCACCTCATGTATATCTTTTGTCAGTGACACTAATGACTTCTTGCAAAGTGAAGACAACCATATTTTGGTTTTAATGTTCCCTATATAACATACCAGCCACCTCCTATACTTTTTGGTGCATTGGGGGTGGGTTATGCAGAAATCTAGCGGAAGAAATCTTAGTTCAGTCAGAGTTCTATATCCCTGCCATAAATAACAATTTATTTCTCCTGGTTTCTATGAAGCGTTAGCATAACTCCCATCTTGCATTGACCATGTAAATCTTCAGCTCGTGATTTTTGTCTAGGCCACTGACTGAAACAAACACCTCTAGAAAGGATGACCATAAAACTTATTCAAGGTTCTGGAGACCTTTGACACAATATGAAATTTCTGTTACAAATCCAAGCAATTTTTTTTAGAAATGAAGGAGGATCTCCGACCTCTGCATCTGGACGATGCATGCAACCACTTTATTAATTATGCGCATAAGACCTTACAAAGTCATACAACAGTAAGACTAAAGCCACCGTCTAGCAGTACTGCCGTCTAGGCAACATCTGTCGCTACTCCTATCCAGTTGATGTAGGGATGCTGATAATCTGGGCCTAATACCAAACAGACCTCGCAGCCAAACCTAACATCTAAGACTTAAGGTCCAACCAGGACCCCTGCCGGGTATGAGTCACCCACCAGTCCGGTGCATTCCTCAACCAGGACGCCTGCCGGGTATGAGGCCGCCGCAGCCACCTGCCACCAATCAATTTTTAGTGTTGTACTGCTGCATCTACCTTGCCCCGTCTAGCTGCCATCGACGCCATCACGACGCCAGACAACACCACCATCCTACGCTCGTCCATCATCACACGCCCACCGGCGAGACCTCGTTGCTCCATGTCACTGAGACCCGCCGTTGTCGACGTGCCAGATGCCACGCCGCTCCTCCGACGCGAAACACCACCTGCTGCCACTGGTCCCATCCCCTCCGCATGCAGTTCCTCAAACCGAGCACCCAAACGCCCTAGGCGGCGCCTCCAAGAAGAGCACGACACACCCAGTGCCGCCGCTGCCGAATCTAAGGAGATTTAGGGTTTTCACCAAGCAATACCTCTACATAATCCTAAGTCCCAAAATTGCATTTTATGTAGGTTATTACTATTAAAAAATTGATGTTTTTACGCCCACCCTCATGTGTTTCAGAATTGGAGAAGTCACCCACTCACTGCAGAGACTTACGGCGAGGCCGGATGGGCCGTGGCCTGCCCAGGCACTGAAGCAAAAAATGTTATATATGAAGCCCATCCAACAACAATGGTTTGATAGCACATTTTGCAGTCTCTGCCTACCTTGTTTTATGGTAGCTCTGCCACTGCACCCACTTTCCAAGATTTTGCGACGGAGCTACACGACATTAAGCGGTGGTACATGCTCCATCATTCTATAAGGTTGAGCAAATACACGAGAGTACATGTGGGAGACAATTCGGGTTGTAACAGGCATCGCTGCAGTTTAACCATCTGGAAGCATGCCGGAGATTCTTCCATGCAAGTTTGGCGCTGAAACGTATCCGGTGTCGCTTACTAAGTAGTTGCTCGCCTGCCCCTAAGAAAATGCTGAATTACTCGGTAACTTGAGGAGGATACATAGCCATTCTGATGACTACGAGACTCACGATTACATGATTAGAATAGCATATAGTCTATCCGAATTCGGACTGAGAATAGACTACCCTGCAAAAAATGAGATATCGGACTGAGATTGATAGGACCTGAACAGTTTGTGGAGTCTGAGCTTTATTGGTAGTCTATTGCCTGCGCGCTGCAGGCAATACCTTTTCTTTTATAGTATCAAAATTTTGGATTATTGTTTATATAAAGCATTTTCATGCATTATTCAATATATTAATGCATTCTTTTATATGATAATATTATTTGATTTTAGTGAGCTAGGAACATGGAAAGAATTATTTGTTCTCCTGTTGTGACGCACAAAAAATGCTGACGCTGTAAAGGTTCTTGAGCAGAGGTATTAGCAGTTGGATGCTCCGTGCTCCCACTTCGGTTAACTGCTTGCTATTGGATGGAATACTGTAAGATTGAGAGGGAATTACAGTGAAAGATGAAGATAAGGTCTCTTTTACTAGGTGAGTAATAACTATACAGGGAATATCACCATTTTTTTCATATTTCTAAGCACATACTCCCTCTGTAAAGTAATATAAGATCTTTTAGATTAGCAATGATCACTAATTAAAAGATCTTATATTAGTTTACGGAGGGATTATTTATTTAATTTGTCTCCATTGCCATGCATGAAATCTTTCGATAGTGCATATAATAAGTGTAGATGAGACGGGGGTGGTATTCACCATCATCCCAAGTTTGTGAAATTAAGTCGGTGCAGGCAGAAACTCGCGCAGTGGAATGCTAGAGGGTGATGACCAAGCTCATCACCTTGAGATTGATCATGTTCTCCGTCTCCGTGAATAGGTGGCCCTACTGATCAACATCAACGAAGAGGGCACGTGGCAACATGGATGGCTCACTAGCAGTGTGAATTTGTTTCTTCCATTGCTCACTAGCAGTGTGGATTTGTTTTTCCCGTCGCAACGCACGGGCATTTTTGCTAGTAATTATTATGAGGATAGGATTCTCCATCCCTCGACGCATGGGTGGTCGTCCGATTTGGCCTACCTACAGAATGGTTTTGAGTGTTGATTATAGAATATGCTATCAAAAACTACATCAATTATTATAGGTTGATATGGTCTCTATTAATTTGTTCCTCCAATTATTTTGTAGTTGAAAATCGTTTGTGCGCCCTCTATTTTCCTTGTAAAATCACTTAACAGACTTTATTAAGCTAAAAAGATTTGTGTTCTATTCAAAGCAATTTGGGTGAGTTTTATTTTTGAATTGTGGTAGTTTATTGATGGATATTTTTAAATTTAGAATTTAGGTGTTGATCTATCTGTTAAAAAGTAGCTTGACATTGCCGGTAGAGGTGTTGAGTGTCGCCTTGAATGGTTTAAAAGGTATTGCGGGCCGAGATAAATAATAATGGACCTCGGGGCCTTTGAGATGAACTTGGTGAATGTTATCAAAGTAGAAAATTAATTTCCGCTAAAATAAGAGACATATTTAATTCCACCTCAATGAATGTACAGTAAAGATTATTTTTTGAGGGAATTAAATGTTTATTTTGCTGCTACGATTTGAAAAATTAATGAGCATATATATCTTATATTTATCTAATTTACATGAGAATATTTTTAGTAGGGGTATATTTCCAATTAACTTTGGTGAGTACTGAATACACATTTATTGTATACCAAATATTTATAAATTTATCTCTCTATATATAGCCTGCATCTTTTTGTGCTGACACACAAATATATTTGCAAAGCTTTAGTTGTCAGCCTGAGCTAGAGCACCAACAATGGCGAAGCACACTACCCTCCTCCTCGTGGCAATAGTAGACATCCTTCTCACTGCCACTGCCGCCACCCTGGCCAAGGCCCTAGCCCCCGCGGCCAAGCCGACGGCGTACGAAATGCTAGGGCGATAAGGCTTCCCACAGGGCATCCTCCCGCAGGGAGTGCATGACTACGAGCTCCGATCGGACGGCTCCTTTGAGGTACACTTCTCCGATGAATGCAAATTGCGTGTCGACGGCCAGTACGACATCCACTACAGCACTCGGGTCACCGGGAGCATAAAAAATGACACGATCAGCACTCTTGAAGGCATTAAGGTGAAGGTCTTTGTTGCGTGGGTCAGCATAAAGGAGGTTGGCCGTGATGGGGATGAGCTTAGGCTGCACGCCGGGATGATATCCAAGTCATTCCCGGTAGATGTTTTCTCCTCTAGCCCTAAGTGTAACTGAGGCTCGACTGCAAGATCGACACAAGTGTCGCCATCCCAGTCTGCCTCTTCGATCACGTCGCTTGATGTTTCCTTCTTTCTTCGTAGGATTGATTATGCACGTTGGTGCTTGTTTTGCAACCCCTTACCATCTTACCAATTCATGTACTCCCATTTTAGTAGTATGGGCTGAGATTGAATGATATAAAAAAGTGCCTTTTGTTCATGATTGCAAAATTTATTTGTGAGATTTCAGTTAACGAGGTGTTGGACGGTGAATGCGTTATCTGATCAGAGAAGGCATAATGGTATTGTGGCACAAAAGGAAACTTTCACTTAATTAGCTCTCAACGTCGTCTTAGATATAATTAGAATTTTTTTATCTTAAAGATAGCTTACCACATTTCCCATCTGGTATCTTCTTTTGCGAGGAAACTTTTGATCATTTAATCAAGCCACGTCAGCATTGGAGCGAGCCAAAGATGCGCCTCGTCATCGCCCCTCCCTCACCGGAGTCAGGCCAAACTTGTTGTATTAGATAGTCGGAAAGTCGTCGTGCTAAGGCCCCACAAAATCAGTGCACTAGGACAGTAAAGGTTGCCTATCAAGAAAAATATAGATCGAAAGGATCCAACATGAAGACACACGACAAAGATGAACACAGACTGGATCCGTGCAGATCCACCAAACACTAGCACCGGCCGAATCTCATGAGATCTGCCACACACCACCATATGCCCTTCGATGACGCTAGATACATCACCAAGACGGGCGCTAGGCGGGGTGAACCTTATTCCATCTTTAGAGTGATACCATCGCATGGTCTTCATGAGCAAGACACAAACCCTACACAAACTCACAAAAACACCTAATGGAGGCAAGATCCCTCCCGCCGGCAAGGGCCAGGGTCCACCACTCCTTCATAAAGATATTGATAGATACTTGCATATAGATATTGACAAACACATGTTGGTGTGCTACCTTGAAAAAATAAATGTAGCAATGTAATATTCTACACACTCCCTCTATTTTAAATTAATTAAAATTTTAAATTCGTCCTAATTGAAAAAAATGACCAAAATTTTTATCAACATCTACAACATGAATTTCTAAATATATGTACATACTGTATATATTTGATGGTGTATATTTTAGCACAAGTTTCTGTAGACTTTGTAAAAAGTTTAACTTGGAATATATCTAGATCTTTAATTAATTTGAAATTGGGTAAGTAATATTTAATGGTTACGTGCAGTGGTGGAGCTTGGCGAATTTTTTTTCTTTAAAAATCGGTGTGGTAATGGCTGGTGGGTCAGCCAAGATTTTTCTAGAATGTCCGCCACAGCTTGCATGCCTCAAAGAAATAAGTTGATTAAATTTAATTCCTCTAAAAAAATTAAATGCAATTGAGAGCCGTGTGAAGAGGGGTAAATATTCCGCGTGTAAGGCTGGGTGTGTCAACCTAAACACGCATGTTACTAAAAAAACCTAAAAACGCATTTCCCGTGATTATATGGGCTATGCCACTCGAGACACTGTATTGTTTCCTGCTTCTGTTGTTACGAATATCCTGATTTACTTGGGCTTTTCCGTTCTTCTTTCTTTTTCTCTTGCATTTCATTTTTGAATTTTTCTGTTTATTTTAATTTTTATTAGAAACTTTACCTTTTCTATTTTTTTTCGTCAGCACCTTTTAAATTTTAAATGCTTCAACTAAAATTGGAGATTTTCTTTTTAGTTCATTAACATTAGTTTTTATTTGAAAAATCCTGAACTAATTTAAATTGAAACGTTTTGAAATTTGCAATTATTTTCTTATTTGCAAGCTTTTGCGAAATTGATTTTCATTACAAAAAGAAATGTGAACTTTTTAAAAATTCTTTAACATGTTAAATTTCTGTAATATTTTAGAATATTTTACAATTATTGAACATTTGTGTTCATTTTTTTAAAACTCAAGAACATTGTATAAAATATCGTCACCATTTATAAAAATTAATGTAGTTGCAAGAAGAAAAAAACAACTGAAAAACTGTTCAGCCCATCGCTAGCATATAATAAAACTGCCGAACAAACAACCAAAAGTACGTACACTAGTAGAAAACGGAGCTTTAAAACCGGTTTATAAGGGGCCTTTAGTGCCGGTTCCATAACCGGCACTAATTGGTGGGCACTAAAGCCCCCGCCTTTAGTACCGGTTCGGCACGAACCGGCACTAAAGTGCCACCATGTGCCGTGAGCTTGCGCCCTGCTATGGGGTTACCAACCGGTACTGAAGGTTTCTTTTTGAATTTTTTTTTAAATTTTGGAAATTTTTTTGATTATTTTTTTCGATTTTAATTTTTTTTGAATTATTTGGTGATTTAGTCTCTAATCACCTCTCTTAACTGCTCAAGTGTGGATCACTCATTCCAAATCATCTAATTTCCCGATCGGTCACCCATCCCTCTCACTACTCCAGCCCAAGCACGCTTAACTTATGGATTCTATTCTCCTTCGTTTCCAAGTCTGCACTTGTTGTTTTCCTCACAATAGTAAGATGTCAATCCTATTAACCCTTAGGAGTTTAGCTTGAGTATGAAGTTACACATTTCACTGTTTGACTTTCAAACTATTATTTAAAAAACAGTAATTATTTAGTAACACTAATATTTCTTAAATAAGTTTGACCATAGTTTGACCACAGTTTGACCATAGTTTGACCACAGTTTGACCAAAATTGACCAAAATTCAAAAAATTGAAATAATTATTTAGTAACACTAATATTCTTGAATAATTATGTAGTAACCTTAATACTTCTTGAATAAGTAGTTTGACCAGATTTAACAAATTTTTTTTTAAAAAACTGAAATTTGACCATATCTTTTTTTCCTTTTGGAATTTGAGGATTCTAAAAAATTGCAAACAGGCCGTAGGCCGTCTCCATCGGATGCGGATTTTCATGCTGAATTTTTTGATATATTATACATTTTTCCCGACATCGTATGCAAAAGTTATAGCCGTTTTACATTTTCCCTACACTTTTTGCAAAACAACTCCAAATTTAAGTTTTCAAATTTTCCTAACTAGTAGATGTAGTAATATAACTACCTCTCGAAGGATTTTATTTTTTGAAGTTTTTATCATTTTCTTTTGATTTTTTCAGAACTAAAATGGCGACGGGGGGGGGGGGGGGGGGGGTAGAGTTTGAAAATTGCCCTATAGTGCCGGTTTGTGTTACAAACCGGTACTATAGGTCAGACCCCTTTACTACCGGTTCGTGGCACAAACCGGTACTAAAGGTTAACCCTTTAGTACCGGTTTGTGCCACGAACCGGTACTAAAGGTGATCGTGGGGCCCCGGCCTGACGCCAGCCTGCCATCACCCCTTTATTACCGGTTCGTGGCAGGAACCGGTACTAAAGGTTCAACACGAACCGACATTAATGCAAAACCGAACCGGCACTAATGGTACCATTAGTGCCGGCTCAAATTCAAACCGGCACTAATGTGCTTCACGTTTAACCCTTTTTCTACTAGTGGTAGAATGGTAAATGGTCCGGTTCACAACGCCAACCTAATTTTGTTTTTGGTCAACGACCCGATCCCTATGTGCGGAACATGAAGTCTTGTGAAATGTTTGATATCTGGCACAACTAAGGACCTATGGTAGTGCAACACTATTTGGCACCTGTACGTGACTACATGTACGATTTTGTGACCATTTTCATTGTCTTAGTTTCAAAGTTCTACTTCCCCGTTGAACTCCTTTACTAGCGGCCGTAGCAGGGACAACTATAATGTATGCACTTTCACAACCAAATAGAATATAATGCTTGTAGATATTAGTGTAAACAAAGGAGCCTACTCAGAAAAGGAGGACATGAGAAGAAATAATGGCAAAGAACTGGCGGTCTTAATGAGATCATCTCATAGCTCTACCAAAGTCAAGTCATATGTACGCCGATCACCATACTAACCGTAGTTTTTTGTTCGAGGCCCAAAATTAGGTCTTGTAGAGTCGCCATAACGACCTTGGCCTCCATACTTCTTGCAGGCAGCTTCAAATCGATCATGCGAGCCTATAAATTTGTAGGCCGGATGGAGTGGGCACCAAACAAAATCGCTCGCGAAGGAGTGAAGTTTGATGCCATCTTCTTCCTTCTATATACAGTCCTGCCAATGATGCAGTCATCCGTACATCCGCCACCTTGACTCCTGGCAATAGCGCAACCACTTTTGCACTGAGAAGAGCACCCATTAATGACAAATGACGTGTGTCGCACCCGTTTACCTATCACGACCGTCAATTCTAACCACGTTTCCCGTCGAAGCATTCTCTTTTGCAGGTATATAAACCGGCCCGCCTCCTCGGGGCGCCACTACTCACCCATCTTTGTTGTCGGCACCACAACCACCCACATCTGCCATGTCGGGGCAGTGGAGCCCTCCTATCCCCCTGCGAGACAAAAGAGGACCGTGCCGAGAGAAATTCTGTGAAAGGGCCTCATCGTGGTCTAAGTGGGTCAAGGAGGATTGGCTCGATCAGGCTGAATCAACCCTTGGGATGTCGCACTTCCCCGCCACCCAGCACTACCTTGCCTTCATGTCAACTACCGCCTTGGCAGCGTTGTAGCTTAGTCCCGCAATGAAGACACACATGTGCTCATAGACCTGCTGACTGCGGAAGTGGAAGAACTCGAAGAATCTCGTCTCTGAGGTCACTTCCAAATATAGGAAGAGGCCGCACTAGATATTTATGATTCAATAAATTAATTATATTTTGATTTCGTTAGCTGAAATTGTGCTAGTAAGCATTGTGGAAATCAAGTTCAAAACCAGCTTGAGTTTTCATCAATTTTTGTTGATGAGATGGGGAAGAAAAAGTTCTTATTAACCCATGAAAAATGGGTCCCACCAGCAACAAATTTTGGAAGGCTTTGTTTAGAGCATCTACAGCCGGGCCTCTCATACCCGTCTCAAACGCCCGGGCAGGTCATCCGGTCACTGAATGGTCAAAAAAGTCGACCCAGCCGGACCTCTCAAACCACGGACAAACGCCTAGGCTGGTTGGTGAAGGAAATATGCCCTAGAGGCAATAATAAAGTTATTATTTATTTCCTTATATCATGATAAATGTTTATTATTCATGCTAGAATTGTATTAACCGGAAACATAATACATGTGTGAATACATAGACAAACAGATTGTCACTAGTATGCCTCTACTTGACTAGCTCGTTGATCAAAGATGGTTATGTTCCCTAACCATAGACATGAGTTGTCATTTGATTAACGGGGTCACATCATTAGGAGCACGATATGATTGACATGACCCATTCCGTTAGCTTAGCACCTGATCGTTTAGTATGTTGCTATTGCTTTCTTCTTAACTTATACATGTTCCTATGACTATGAGATTATGCAACTCCCGTTTACCGGAGGAACACTTTGTGTGCTATCAAACGTCACAACGTAACTGGGTGATTATAAAGGTGCCCTATAGGTGTTTCCGAAGGTACTTGTTGGGTTGGCATATTTCGAGATTAGGATTTGTCACTCCGATTGTCGGAGAGGTATCTCTGGGCCCTCTCGGTAATGCACATCACTTAAGCCTTGCAAGCATTGCAACTAATGAGTTAGTTGCGGGATGATGTATTACGGAACGAGTAAAGAGACTTGCTGGTAACGATATTGAACTAGGTATTGAGATAGCAATGATCGAATCTCGGGCAAGTAACATACCGATGACAAAGGGAACAACGTATGTTGTCATGCGGTTTGACCGATAAAGATCTTCATAGAATATGTGGGAGCCCATATGAACATCCAGGTTCCGCTACTGGTTATTGACCGGAGACATGTCTCGGTCATGTCTACATAGTTCTCGAACCCGTAGAGTCCGCACGCTTAAAGTTTCGATGCCGGTTATATTATGAGTTTATATGTTTTGATGTATCGAAGGTTGTTCGGAGTCCCGGATGTGATCCCGGACATGACGAGGAGTCTCGAAATGGTCGAGACATGAAGATTGATATATTGGAAGCCTATGTTTGGATATCGGAAGTGGTCCGGGTGAAATCGGGATTTTACCGGAGTACCGGGAGGTTACCGGAACCCCCCGGGGACTTAATGGGCCTTAGTGGGCCTAGGTGGAAGACAGGAGAGGCGGCTAGGGCTGGGCTGCCGCGCCCCTCCCCCTAGTCCGAATAGGACAAGGAGAGGGGGGCGGCGCCCCCCCCTTCCTTCTTCTCCTCCACTCCTTCCCCCTCCCAAGTCCTAATCCAACTAGGAAAGGGGGGGGGGGGAGTCCTACTTCCGGTGGGAGTAGGACTCCTCCTGGAGCGCCTCCTCCCTGGCCGGCCGCACCCCCCCTTGCTCCTTTATATACAGGGGCAGAGGGGCACCCCATAGACACAACAATTGATCGTTTGATCGTTTAGCCGTGTGCGGTTCCCCCCCTCCACCATAGTCCACCTCGATATTGCTGTAGCGGTGCTTAAGCGAAGCCCTGCGTCGGTAGAAGATCAACATCATCACCACGCCGTCGTGTTGATGAAACTCTCCCTCAACACTCGGCTGGATCGGAGTACGAGGGACGTCATCGGGCTGCACGTGTGCTGAACTCGGAGGTGTCGTACGTTCGGTACTTGATCGGTCGGATCGTGAAGACGTACGACTACATCAACCGTGTTGTGCTAACGCTTCCGTTTTCGGTCTACGAGGGTACGTGGACAAAACTCTCCCCTCTTGTTGCTGTGCATCACCATGATCTTGCGTGTGTGTAGGATTTTTTTTTTAATTACTACGTTCCCCAACAGTGGCATCCGAGCCTGCTTTTATGCGTAGATGTCATATGCACAAGTAGAACACAAGTGAGTTGTGGGCGATATAAGTCATACTACTTACCAGCATGTCAAACTTTGGTTCGGTGGTATTGTTGGATGAAGCGGCCCGAACCGACATTACGCGTACGCTTACGCGAGACTGGTTCTACCGATGTGCTTTGCACACAGGTGGCTGGTGGGTGTCAGTTTCTCCAACTTTAGTTGAACCGAGTGTGGCTACGCCTGGTCCTTGCGAAGGTTAAAAAAACACCAACTTGACAAACTATCGTTGTGGTTTTGATGTGTAGGTAAGAACGGTTCTTGCTAAGCCTGTAGCAGCCACGTAAAACTTGCAACAACAAACTAGAGGACGTCTAACTTGTTTTTGCAGGGCGTGTTGTGATGTGATATGGTCAAGACACGATGCTAAATTTTATTATATGAGATGATCAAGTTTTGTAACCGAGTTATCGGCAACTGGCAGGAGCCATATGGTTGTCGCTTTATTGTATGCAATGGAATCGCCCTGTAATGCTTTACTTTATCGCTAAGCGGTAGCGATAGTCATGGAAGCATAAGATTGGCGAGACGACAAAACGATGCTACGATGAAGATCAAGGTGTCGCGCCGGTGACGATGGTGATCATGACGGTGCTTCAGAGATGGAGATCACAAGCACAAGATAATGATGGCCATACCATATCACTTATATTGATTGCATGTGATGTTTATCTTCTATGAATCTTATCTTACTTTGATTAACGGTAGCATTATAAGATGATCTCTCACTAAATTTCAAGATAAAAACTGTTCTCCCTAAGTATGCACCGTTGCCAAAGTTCGTCGTGCCCAGACACCACGTGATGGTCGGGTGTGATAAGCTCTACGTCCATGTACAACGGGTGCAAGCCAGTTTTGCACACACAGAATACTCAGGTTAAACTTGACGAGCCTAGCATATGCAGATATGGCCTTGGAACACTAAGACCGAAAGGTCGAGCGTGAATCATATAGTAGATATGATCAACATAGTGATGTTCACCATTGAAAACTACTCCATTTCACATGATGATCGGCTATGGTTTAGTTGATTTGGATCACGTGATCACTTAGAAGATTAGAGGGATGTCTTTCTAAGTGGGAGTTCTTAAGTAATATGATTAATTGGACTTAAATTTATCATGAACTTAGTACCTGATATTATCTTGCTTGTCTATGTTTGATTGTAGATAGATGGCCCGTGCTGTTGTTCCGTTGAATTTTAATGCGTTGCTTGAGAAAGCAAATTTGAAAGATGATGGTTGCAATTACACGGACTGGGTCCGTAACTTGAGGATTATCCTCATTGCTGCTCAAAAGAATTATGTCCTAGAAGCACCGCTGAGTGCCAGGCCTGCTGCTGATGCAACTGACGACGTTAAGAATGTCTGGCAGAGCAAAGTTGATGACTACTCGATAGTTCAGTGTGACATGCTTTACGGCTTAGAACCGGGACTTCAACAATGTTTTGAACGTCATGGAGCATATGAGATGTTCCAAGAATTGAAATTAATATTTCAAGCAAATGCCCGGATTGAGAGATATGAAGTCTCCAATAAATTCAATAGCTGCAAGATGGAGGAGAATAGTTCGATCAGTGAACATATACTCAGAATGTCTGGGTGCCATAATCACTTGACTCAGCTGGGAGTTAATCTTCCGGTTGATAGTGTCATTGACAGAGTTCTACAATCACTGCCACCAAGATACAAGAGCTACGTGATGAACTATAATATGCAAGGGATGGATAAGACAATTCCCGAGCTCTTCGTAATGCTAAAGGTTGCGGAAGTAGAAATCAAAAAGGAGCATCAAGTGTTGATGGTCAGTAAGACCACCAGTTTCAAGAAGGGCAAAGGGAAGAAGAAGGGGAACTTCAAGAAGAAGAACAAGCAAGTTGCTGCTCAGGAGAAGAAACCCAAGTCTGGACCTAAGCCTGAGACTGAGTGCTTCTACTGCAAGCAGACTGGTCACTGGAAGCGGAACTACCCCAAGTATTTGGCGGATAAGAAGGATGGCAAGGTGAACAAAGGTATATGTGATATACATGTTATTGATGTGTACCTTACTAGAGCTCGAAGTAGCACCTGGGTATTTGATACAGGTTCTGTTGCTAATATTTGCAACTCGAAACAGGGACTACGGATTAAGCGAACACTGGCAAAGGACGAGGTGACGATGCGTGTGGGAAATGGTTCCAAAGTCCATGTGATCGTAGTCGGCACGCTACCTCTACATCTACCTTCGGGATTAGTATTTGACCTAAATAATTGGTATTTGGTGCCAGCGTTGAGCATGAACATCATATCTGGATCTTGTTTAATGTCATGCGGTTATTCATTTAAATCAGAGAATGATGGTTGTTCTATTTATATGAGTAATATCTTTTATGGTCATGCACCCTTGAAGAGTGGTCTATTTTTGATGAATCTCGATAGTAGTGATACACATATTCATAATGTTGAAGCCAAAAGATGCACACTTGATAATGATAGTGCAACTTATTTGTGGCACTGCCGTTTAGGTCATATCGGTGTAAAGCGCATGAAGAAACTCCATACTGATGGACTTTTGGAACCACTTGATTATGAATCACTTGGTACTTGCGAACCGTGCCTCATGGGCAAGATGACTAAAATGCCATTCTCCGGAACTATGGAGAGAGCAACAGATTTGTTGGAAATCATACATACAGATGTATGTGGTCCGATGAATGTTGAGGCTCATGGCGGATATCGTTATTTTCTCACCTTCACAGATGATTTAAGCAGATATGGGTATATCTACTTGATGAAGCATAAGTCTGAAACATTTGAAAAGTTCAAAGAATTTCAGAGTGAAGTTGAAAATCATCGTAATAAGAAAATAAAGTTTCTACGATTTGATCGTGGAGGAGAATATTTGAGTTACGAGTTTGTTCTACATTTGAAACAATGTGGAATAATTTCGCAACTCACGCCACCCGGAACACCATAGGGTAATGGTGTGTCCGAACGTCGTAATCGTACTTTACTAGATATGGTGCGATCTATGATGTCTCTTACAGATTTACCGCTATCATTTTGGGGATATGCTTTAGAGACGGCCGCATTCACGTTAAATAGGGCACCATCGAAATCCGTTGAGACGATGCCTTATGAACTGTGGTTTGGCAAGAAACCAAAGTTGTCGTTTCTGAAAGTTTGGGGCTGCGATGCTTATGTGAAAAAGCTTCAACCTGATAAGCTCGAACCCAAATCGGAGACATGTGTCTTCATAGGATACCCAAAGGAGACTGTTGGTTACACCTTCTATAATAGATCCGAAGGCAAGACATTTGTTGCTAAGAATGGTCCTTTCTAGAGAAGGAGTTTCTCTCGAAAGAAGTGAGTGGGAGGAAGGTGGAACTTGATGAGGTAATTGTACCTGCTCCTCTATTGGAACGTAGTTCATCACAGAAACCAATTTCTGTGATGCCTACACTAACTAGTGAGGAAGTTAATGATGATGATCATGGAACTTCAGATCAAGTTACTACTGAACCTCGTAGATCAATCAGAGTAAGATCCGCACCAGAGTGGTACGGTAATCCTGTTCTGCAAGTCATGCTACTAGATCATGATGAACCTACGAACTATGAAGAAGTGATGGTGAGCCCAGATTCCGCAAAATGGCTTGAGGCCATGAAATCTGAGATGGGATCCATGCATGAGAACAAAGTGTGGACTTTGGTTGGCATGCCCGATGATCGGCAAGCAATTGAGAATAAATGGATCTTCAAGAAGAAGACTGACGCTGACGGTAATGGAACTTCAGATCAAGTTACTACTAAACCTCGTAGATCAATCAGAGTAAGATCCGCACCAGAGTGGTACGGTAATCCTGTTCTGCAAGTCATGCTACTAGATCATGATGAACCTACGAACTATGAAGAAGTGATGGTGAGCCCAGATTCCGCAAAATGGCTTGAGGCCATGAAATCTGAGATGGGATCCATGCATGAGAACAAAGTGTGGACTTTGGTTGGCATGCCCGATGATCGGCAAGCAATTGAGAATAAATGGATCTTCAAGAAGAAGACTGACGCTGACGGTAATGTTACTGTCTACAAAGCTCGACTTGTTGCGAAAGGTTTTTGACAAGTTCAAGGGATTGACTACGATGATACCTTCTCACCCGTAGCGATGCTTAAGTCTGTCCTAATCATGTTAGCAATTGCCGCATTTTATGATTATGAAATTTGGCAAATGGATGTCAAAACTGCATTCTTGAATGGATTTCTGGAAGAAGAGTTGTATATGATGCAACCGGAAGGTTTTGTCGATCCAAAGGGAGCTAACAAAGTGTGCAAGCTCCAGCGATCCATTTATGGACTGGTGCAAGCCTCTCGGAGTTGGAATAAACGCTTTGATAGTGTGATCAAAGCATTTGGTTTTATACAGACTTTTGGAGAAGCCTGTATTTACAAGAAAGTGAGTGGGAGCTGTGTAGCATTTCTAATATTATATGTGGATGACATATTGTTGATTGGAAATGATATAGAATTTCTGGATAGCATAATGGGATACTTGAATAAGAGTTTTTCAATGAAAGATCTCGGTGAAGCTGCTTACATATTGGGCATCAAGATCTATAGAGATAGATCAATACGCATAATTGGACTTTCACAAAGCACATACCTTGACAAAGTTTTGAAGAAGTTCAAAATGGATCAAGCAAAGAAAGGGTTCTTGCCTGTGTTACAAGGTGTGAAGTTGAGTAAGACTCAATGCCCGACCACTGCAGAAGATAGAGAGAAAATGAAGATGTTCCCTATGCTTCAGCCATAGGCTCTATCATGTATGCAATGCTATGTACCAGACCTGATGTGTGCCTTGCTATAAGTCTAGCAGGGAGGTACCAAAGTAATCCAGGAGTGGATCACTGGACAGCGGTCAAGAACATCCTGAAATACCTGAAAAGGACTAAGGATATGTTTGTCGTTTATGGAGGTGAAAAAGAGCTCATCGTAAATGGTTACGTTGATGCAAGCTTTGACACTGATCTGGACGATTCTAAATCGCAAACCAGATACGTGTTTACATTGAACGGTGGAGCTGTCAGTTGGTGCAGTTCTAAACAAAGTGTTGTGGCGGGATCTACATGTGAAGCGGAGTACATAGCTGCTTCAGAAGCATCAAATGAAGGAGTCTGGATGAAGGAGTTCATATCCGATCTAGGTGTCATACCTGGTGCATCGGATCCAATGAAAATCTTTTGTGACAATACTGGAGCAATTGCCTTGGCGAAGGAATCCAGATTTCAACAGAGAACCAAGCACATCAAGAGACGCTTCAATTTCATCCGGGATTTAGTCCAGGTGGGAGACATAGAAATTTGCAAGATACATACGGATATGAATCTTGCAGACCCGTTGATTAAGCCTCTTCCACGAGCAAAACATGATCAGCACCAAGGCTCAATGGGTGTTAGAATCATTATTGTGTAATCTAGATTATTGACTCTAGTGCAAGTGGGAGACTGAAGGAAATATGCCCTAAAGGAAATAATAAAGTTATTATTTATTTCCTTATATCATGATAAATGTTTATTATTCATGCTAGAATTGTATTAACCGGAAACACAATACATGTGTGAATACCTAGACAAACAGATTGTCACTAGTATGCCTCTACTTGACTAGCTCGTTGATCAAAGATGGTTATGTTCCCTAACCATAGACATGAATTGTCATTTGATTAACGGGGTCGCATCGTTAGGAGAATGCTATGATTGACATGACCCATTCCGTTAGCTTAGCACCTGATTGTTTAGTATGTTGCTATTGCTTTCTTCATGACTTATACATGTTCCTATGACTATGAGATTATGCAACTCCCATTTACCGGAGGAACACTTTGTGTGCTACCAAACGTCACAACGTAACTGGGTGATTATAAAGGTGCTCTACAGGTGTCTCCGAAGGTACTTGTTGGGTTGGCATATTTCGAGATTAGGATTTGTTACTCCGATTGTCGGAGAGGTATCTCTGGGCCCTCTCGGTAATGCACATCACTTAAGCCTTGCAAGCATTGCAACTAATGAGTTAGTTGCAGGATGATGTATTACGGAACGAGTAAAGATACTTGCCAGTAACGAGATTGAACTAGGTATTGAGATACCGATGATCGAATCTCGGGCAAGTAACATACCGATGACAAAGGGAACAACGTATGTTGTTATGCAGTTTAACCGATAAAGATCTTCGTAGAATATGTGGGAGCCAATATGAACATCCAGGTTCCGCTACTGGTTATTGACCGGAGACATGTCTCGGTCATGTCTACATAGTTCTCGAACCTGTAGGATCCGCACGCTCAAAGTTTCTATGACGGTTATATTATGAGTTTATATGTTTTGATGTACCGTAGGTTGTTAGGAGTCCCGGATGTGATCCCGGACATGACGAGGAGTTTCGAAATGGTCGAGACATGAAGATTTATATATTGGAATCCTATGTTTGGATATCGGAAGTGTTCCGGGTGAAATTGGGATTTTACCAGAGTACCGGGACGTTACCGGAACCCCCCGGGGACTTAATGGGCTTTAGTGGGCCTAGGTGGAAGAGAGGAGAGGCGGCTAGGGCTGGTCCGCGCGCCCCTCCCCCCCAGTCCGAATAGGACAAGGAGAGGAGGGCGGCGCCCCCCTTCCTTCTTCTCCTCCACTCCTTCCCCCCTCCCAAGTCCTAATCCAACTAGGAAAGGGGGGGTCCTACTCCCGGTGGGAGTAGGACTCCTCCTGGCGCGCCTCCTCCCTGGCCGGCCACACCCCCCCTTGCTCCTTTATATACAGGGGAAGGGGGCACCCCATAGACACAACAATTGATCGTTTGATCTTTTAGCCGTGTGCGGTGCCCCGCTCCACCATAGTCCACCTCGATATTGATGTAGCGGTGCTTAAGCGAAGCCCTGCGTCGGTAGAACATCAACATCGTCACCACGCCGTCGTGCTGACAAAACTCTCCCTCAACACTCGGATGGATCGGAGTTCGAGGGACGTCATCGGGCTGAACGTGTGCTGAACTCGGAGGTGCCGTACGTTCGGTACTTGATCGGTCGGATCGTGAAGACGTACGACTACATCAACCGCGTTGTGCTAACGCTTCCGCTTTCGGTCTACGAGGGTACGTGGACAACACTCTCCCCTCTCGTTGATGTGCATCACAATGATCTTGCGTGTGCGTAGGAATTTTTTTGAAATTACTACGTTCCCCAACAGTTGGCACCCCTCATATCTGATACGTCTCCAATGTATATATAATTTTTGATTGTTCCATGCTATTATATTATCAATCTTGGATGTTTTATATGCATTTATATGCTATTTTGTATGATTTTTGGGACTAACCTATTATCCTAGAGCCCAGTGCCAGTTTCTATTTTTCCTTGTTTTTGAGTTTTATAGAAAAGGAATACCAAACGGAGTCCAATTGACATGCCAATTTTTGATGATTTTTTATGGACCAAAAGAAGCCCCTGAAGTAAAATAGTTGGGCCAGAAGAGTCCCGGGCCGTCCACGAAGTTGGGGTGCGCCCTACCCCCTCCCCCCCGGGGCGCGTCCCCCTATCTCGTGGACGACTCAGAGACCCCCTTGGCATGAGTCCGACGCCAAAAATTCCTATAAATACAAAAACCTCCAGAAAATAACCTAGATCAGGAGTTCCGCCGCCGTAAGCCTCTGTAGCCACCGAAAACCAATCTAGACCCGTTTCGGCACCCTACCGGAGGGGGGAATCCCTCTCCGATGGCCATCTTCATCATCCCGGCGCTCTCGATGATGACGAGAGTAGTTAACCCTCAGGGCTGAGGTTATGTACCAGTAGCTACGTGTTTGATCTCTCTCTCTCGTGTTCTTCATTTGGCACGATCTTGATGTATCGCGAGCTTTGCTATTATAGTTGGATCTTATGATGTTTCTCCCCCTCTACTCTCTTGTAATGGATTGAGTTTTCCCTTTGAAGTTATCTTATCATATTGAGTCTTTAAGGATTTGAGAACACTTGATATATGTCTTGCATGTGCTTATCTGTGGTGACAATGGGATCTTTACGTGAACCACTTGATGTATGTTTCGGTGATCAACTTGCGAGTTCCGTGACCTCGTGAACTTATGCATAGGGGTTGGCACACATTTTCGTCTTGACTCTCCGGTAGAAACTTTGGGGCACTCTTTGAAGTTCTTTGTGTTGGTTGAATAGATGAATCTGAGATTGTGTGATGCATATCGTATAATCATACCCACGGATACTTGAGGTGATATTGGAGTATCTAGGTGACATTAGGGTTTTGGTTGATTTGTGTCTTAAGGTGTTATTCTAGTACGAACTCTAGGATAGATTGAACGGAAAGAATAGCTTCGTGTTATTTTACTACGAATTCTTGATTAGATCAATCAGAGAGGATAACTTTGAGGTGGTTTCGTACCCTACAATAATCTCTTCATTTGTTCTCCGCTATTACTGACTTTGGAGTGACTCTTTGTTGCATGTTGAGGGATAGTTATCTGATCCAATTATGTTATTATTGTTGAGAGAACTTGCACTATTGAAAGTATGAACCCTAGGCCTTGTTTCAACGCATTGCAATACCATCTTCGCTCACTTTTATCATTAGTTACCTTGCTGTTTTTATATTTCCAGATTACAAAAACCTATATCTACCATCCATATTGCACTTGTATCACCATCTCTTTGCCGAACTAGTGCACCTATACAATTTACCATTGTATTGGATGTGTTGGGGACACAATAGACTCTTTGTTATTTGGTTGCAGGGTTATTTGAGAGAGACCATCTTCATCGTACGCCTCCCACGGATTGATAAACCTTAGGTCATCCACTTGAGGGAAATTTGCTATTGTCCTACAAACCTCTGCACTTGGAGGCCCAACAACGTCTACAAGAAGAAGGTTGTGTAGTAGACATCAAGCTCTTTTCTGGCGCCGTTGCCGGGGAGGTTAGAGCTTGAAGGTATATCTTTAGATCTTGCAATCGAATCTTTTTGTTTCTTGTTTTATCACTAGTTTAGTCTATAAAAGAAAACTAAAAATGGAATTGAGGTTGCCTCATATGCTTCATCTTTTTAATATTTTTCGTGAAAATGATGGAAAGGAAAATTATGCTCAAGTGCTAGAAGAATAATGCATTAGAATGTTTGGCACTAAATCTTTGTATCATGAGCATGATTGCAATGTTGTTAGTATGAATTCCTTGAATATCCATGATGCTAATGACATGCAAAGCCACAAGCTTGGGGATGCTATGTTTGATGAAGATGATATTGTTAGTCCCCCAAGTTTTGATGAGAATATTTATTTTGATGATAGCATGCCTCCTATTTATGATGATTATATTGATGAAAGTGGGTTTGGAAGAGTGTCAACTTTAGGAAGTAATGATCCCACTATTTTGGAGGGTGTTGAATCTTATTGTGATAATTATGAAAGTGGATTTGGAGAGGTCATGACTTTATTTAGTGATGAATCCACTATTTCATAAAAGGTTCCAATTGATTATGAGAACAAAGTTCCTATCTGTGATGATTATTGTGATGACATGTATGCTATAAAGAATAATGATATCCATGAAACTTGTCATCATGATTTTAACTTTCAATTGGATTATGCCTCACATGATAGTTATTTTGTTGAGTTTTCTCCCACTATTATGAATGAGAAGAATTTTGCTTGTGTGGAGAGTAGTAGATTTTCTATGCTTGAGGATCATGAAAATAATGCTTTATGTGCTGGTTATATTGTTGAATTAATTCATGATGCCACTGAAAATTATGATGAGAGAGGAACATATGCTTCTACGTATCTCAATAATATCAAGTTTCCTCTCTATGTGCTTAAAATCCTGAAGTTATGCTTGTTTTGCTTTCCTATGCTAGTTGATTCTTGTTCCCACAAGTTGTTTGCTCACAAAATCCCTATGCATAGGAAGTGGGTTAGACTTAAATGTGCTAGTCATATTTTTCATTATGCTCTCTTTATGTTTCAATTCTTATCTTTTATGTGAGCGTCATTGAAATCATCATGCCTAGCTAGGGGCGTTAAACGATAGCGCTTGCTGGGAGACAACCCAACAGTTTTACCTACTGTTTTTGTGTGTTCACATGATTAAGCTACTTTAGTAATCATGTTTTATAGATTTTGTTTGAATAAAGTGCCAAGTAAGACCTTTGGGATGGCTTACGATGATAGTTGATTTGATCCTGCTGAAAAACAGAAAATTTTGCGCCCAGGAGGTTAGTTTTCATTTTTAACAGAAGCGCGATAAAATACTGATTCGTTTTGCAGAGGATTAATAAACAAATTGCCTAGGACTTCCTAATTTCTCAGGATTTTTGGAGTTACATAAGTATTCGAATCGTCCAGATTGCTACAGACTGTTCTGTTTTTGACAGATTCTGTTTTATATGTGTTGTTTGCTTATTTTGATGAATCTATGAGTAGTACCGGAGGGTATGAACCATAGAGAAGTTGGAATATAGTATATATTACACCAATATGATTTTAGAATGATTTCACAACAATACCTAAGTGGTGATTTATTTTCTTATACTAACGGAGCTTACTAGTTCTCCGTTAAGTTTTGTGTTGTGAAGTTTTCAAGTTTTGGGTAAAGATTCAATGGACTATGGAATAAGGAGTGGCATGAGCCTGACCTTGGGTATGCCCAAGGAACCCCAAGGTAATATTAAAGGACAACCAAGAGCCTAAGCTTGGGGATGCCTCGGATGGCATCCCCTCTTTCGTCTTCGTTCATCGGTAACTTTACTTGAGGCTATATTTTTATTCACCACATGATATGTGTTTTGCTTCGATCATCATTTTATTTTATTTTTTGCTTGCTGTTTGAATAATATACCAAGATCTGAAATTCTTAAATATTATAGATTCTTCACATAGTTTCATAATTATTCGAGTACTCATTGATCTTCACTTATATCTTTTGGAGTAGTTTGTCGTTTGCTCTAGTTCTTCACATATATCTTTTAGAGAACGACGGTGGTTTTATTTTATAGAAATTATTGATCTCTCATGCTTCACTTATATTATTTTGAGAGTCTTTTAGAACAGCATGGTAATTTGCTTTGGTTATAAAATTAGTCCTAATATGATGGGCATCCAAGATGGGTATAATAAAAACTTTCATATAGAGTGCATTGAATACTATGAGAAGTTTGATACTTGATAATTGTTTTGAGATATAAAGATGGTGATATTAGAGTCATGCTAGTTGATTAATTGTGAAATTGAGAAATACTTGTGTTGAGGTTTGCAAGTCCCGTAGCATGCACGTATGGTAAACATTGTGTGACAAATTTGAAGCATGAGGTGTTCTTTGATCGCTTTCCTTATGAGTGGCGGTCGGGGATGAGCGATGGTCTTTTCCTACCAATCTATCCCCCTAGGAGTATGCGCGTAGTGCTTGGTTTGGATGACTTGTAGATTTTTTCAATAAGTATGTGAGTTCTTTATGACTAATGTTGAGTCCATGGATTATACACACTCTCACCCTTCCATCATTGCTAGCCTCTTCGGTACCGTGCATTGCCCTTTCTCACCTCGAGAGTTGGTGCAAACTTCGCCGGTGCATCCAAACCCCGTCATATGATACACTCTGTCACACATAAGCCTCCTTATATCTTCCTCAAAACAGCCACCATACCTACCTATTATGGCATTTCCATAGCCATTCCGAGATATATTGCCATGCAACTTTCCATCGTTCCGTTTATTATGGCACGCTCCATCATTGTCATATTTGTTTTGCATGATCATGAAGTTGACATCGTATTTGTGGCAAAGCCACCTTCATAATTCTTTCATACATGTCACTCTTGAATCATTGCACATCCCGGTACACCGGCGGAGGCATTCATATAGAGTCATGTTTTGTTCTAGTATCGAGTTGTAATTTTTGAGTTGTAAATAAATAGAAGTGTGATGATCATCATTATTAGAGAATTGTCCCGTGTGAGTAAATTAAAAAAAGAGAGATAAATGCCAAATAAAAAAGAGAAGGGCCAAAAAACAAAAAAATGAGAGAAAAAGAGAGAAGGGGCAATGCTACTATCCTTTTACCACACTTGTGCTTCAAATTAGCTCCATGATCTTCATGATAGAGAGTCTCTCGTTTTGTCACTTTCATATACTAGTGGGAATTTTTCATTATAGAACTTGGGTTGTATATTCCAACAATGGGCTTGCTCAAAATGCCCTAGGTCTTCGTGAGCAAGCAAGTTGGATGCACACCCACTTAGTTTCTTTTGTTGAGCTTTCATACATTTATAGCTCTAGTGCATTCGTTGCATGGAAATCCCTACTCGTCGCATTGACATCAATTGATGGTCATCTCCATAGCCCGTTGATTAGCCGCGTCAATGTGAGACTTTCTCCTTTTTTGTCTTCTCCACACAACCTCCATCATCATATTCTATTCCACCCATAGTGCTATGTCCATGGCTCGCGCTCATGTATTGCAGGAAAGTTGAATTTTTTTGAGAATACTAAAGTATGAAATAATTTCTTGGCTTGTCATCGGGGTTGTGGATGATGGGAGTATTTTGCGTGACAAAAATGAAGCATGGCCAAACTATATGATTTTGTAGGGATGAGCTTTCTTTGGCTATGTTATTTTGAGAAGACATAATTTCTTGGTTAGTATGCTTGAAGTATTATTGTTTTTATGTCAATATTAAACTTTTGTCTTGAACCTTTCGGATCTGAATATTCATGCCACAATAAAGAAAATTACATTGAAAGTTATGTTAGGTAGCATTCCACATCAAAAAATTCTGTTTTTATCATTTACCTACTCGAGGACGAGCAGGAATTAAGCTAGGGGATGCTTGATACATCTCCAACGTATCTATAATTTTTTATTGTTCCATGCTATTATATTATCAATCTTGGATGTTTTATATGCATTTATATGCTATTTTATATGATTTTTGGGACTAACCTATTAACCTAGAGCCCAGTGCCAGTTTTTGTTTTTTTCCTTGTTTTGAGTTTTACAGAAAAGGAATACCCAACGGAGTCCAATTGACGTGCCAATTTTTGATGATTTTTTATGGACCAAAAGAAGCCCCCAAAGTAAAAGAGTTGGGCAGAAGAGTGCTGGGCCGTCCACGAGGGTGGGGGCGCGCCATACCCCTGGGCGCGTCCCCCTATCTCGTGGATGACTCGGAGACCCCCTTGGCATGAGACCGACGCCAAAAAATCCTATAAATACAAAAACCTCCAGAAAATAACCTAGATCGGGAGTTCCGCTGCCGCAAGCCTATGTAGCCACCGAAAATCAATCTAGACCCATTTCGGCACCCTGCTGGAGGGGAGAATCCCTCTCCGGTGGCCATCTTCATCATCCCGGCGCTCTCCATGATGAGGAGGGATTAGTTAACCCTCGGGGCTGAGGGTATGTACCAGTAGCTATGTGTTTGATCTCTCTTTCGTGTTCTTGATTTGGCATGATCTTGATGTATCGCGAGCTTTGCTATTATAGTTGGATCTTGTGATGTTTCTCCCCCTCTACTCTCTTGTAATGGATTGAGTTTTCCCTTTGAAGTTATCTTATCGGATTGAGTCTTTAAGGATTTGAGAACACTTGATCTATGTCTTGCATGTGCTTATTTGTGGTGACAATGGGATATTCACGTGATCCACTTGATGTATGTTTTGGTGATCAACTTGCGAGTTCCGTGACCTCGTGAACTTATGCATAGGGGTTGGCACACATTTTCGTGTTGACTCTCCGGTAGAAACTTTGGGCCACTCTTTGAAGTTCTTTGTGTTGGTTGAATAGATGAATCTGAGATTGTGTGATGCATATCGTATAATCATACCCACGGATACTTGAGGTGACATTGGAGTATCTAGGTGACATTAGGGTTTTGGTTGATTTGTGTCTTAAGGTGTTATTCTAGTACGAACTCTAGGATAGATTGAACGGAAAGAATAGCTTCGTGTTATTTTACTACACACTCTTGATTAGATTGATCAGAAAGGACAACTTTGAGGTGGTTTTGTACCCTACAATAATCTCTTCATTTGTTCTCCGCTATTAGTGACTTTGGAGTGACTCTTTGTTGCAAGTTGATGGATAGTTATATGATCCAATTATGTTATTATTGTTGAGAGAAATTGCACTAGTGAAAGTATGAACCCTAGGCCTTGTTTCAACGCGTTGCAATACCATTTTCCTCACTTTTATCATTAGTCACCTTGATTTTTTTATATTTTCAGATTACAAAAACCTATATCTACCATCCGTATTGCACTTGTATCACCATCTCTTCGCCGAACTAGTGCACCTATACAATTTACCATTTGTATTGGGTGTGTTGGGGACACAAGAGACTCTTTGTTATTTGGTTGCAGGGAGAGACCATCTTCATCCTATGCCTCCCAAGGATTGATAAACCTTAGGTCATCCACTTGAGGAAAATTTGCTACTGCCCTACAAACCTCTGCACTTGGAGGCCCAACAACGTCTACAGGAAGAAGGTTGTGTAGTAGACATCAATATCCAGCCCAAATATAGGGCGGATATGGGGTGGCCCGGGCGCGTCTGCCTGACAGGCACGGCCCACCACCAACCCCAAAGTTGTCACACAAAAAACCCCAATCCGAGCGCCTCGCTCCAAACCATAGCTCACTCTCTCTTGCTTCGTCTACTCCTCTCCCTCTCCGATTCTAGTCCCATCCACTACGATGACCATCTTAGGCAACGACTCCAGCTCCGAGCTCGACTATAAGGAGGAGATGGCCCTCCGCATTGCACTAGAGCGGTCCAAGGTGGAGACCAGTGATAGCTCTAGATCTGGAGCGTCACCTCAGCTCCTGTGTCGGTGCAACGCGGACGCCGGAGCTGCACCCTCCCGGCCCGTGCGGAGCGACACCAGGACAGCGCAGTCCACACGACCCCCCCCCCCCGTTGTCTCCTTCCCATGTCGGTCGTTCCTCCACGCGGTCAGTGGTGGGTGCTTGTGAAGGAAATATGCCCTAGAGGCAATAATAAAGTTGTTATTTATATTTCCTTATATCATGATAAATGTTTATTATTCATGCTAGAATTGTATTAACCGGAAACTTAGTACATGTGTGAATACATAGACAAACAGAGTGTCACTAGTATGCCTCTACTTGACTAGCTCGTTAATCAAAGATGGTTAAGTTTCCTAACCATAGACATGAGTTGTAATTTGATAAACGGGACCACATCACTAGAGAATGATGTGATTGACTTGACCCATCCGTTAGCTTAGCACTATGATCGTTTAGTTTGTTGCTATTGCTTTCTTCATAACTTATACATGATCCTATAACTATGAGATTATGCAACTCCCGAATACCGGAGGAACACTTAGTGTGCTATCAAACGTCACAATGTAACTGGGTGACTATAAAGATACTCTACAGGTGTCTCCGATGGTGTTTTTTGAGTTAGCATAGATCGAGATTAGGATTTGTCACTCCGATTGTCGGAGAGGAATCTCTGGGCCCTCTCGGTAATGCACATCACTATAAGCCTTGCAAGCAATGTAACTAATGAGATAGTTGTGGGATGTTGCATTGCGGAACGAGTAAAGAGACTTGCCGGTAACGAGATTGAACTAGGTATGATGATACCGACGATCGAATCTCGGGCAAGTAACATACCGATGACAAAGGGAACACCGTATGTTGTTATGCGGTTTAACCGATAAATATCTTTGTAGAATATGTAGGAGCCAATATGAGCATCCAGGTTCCGCTATTGGTTATTGACCGGAAGTGAGTCTCGGTCATGTCTACATAGTTCTCAAATCCGTGTGGTCCGCACGCTTAACGTTCGATGACGATCGGTATTATGAGTTTATGTATTTTGATGTACCGAAGGTTGTTCGGAGTCCTGGATGTGATCACGGACATGACGAGGAGTCTCGAAATGGTCGAGACATAAATATTGATATATTGGATGACTATATTCGGACACTGGATGAGTTCCGGGGGTCACCGGATATATATTGGAGTGCCGGAAGGGTTATCGGAACCACCGGAGAAGTAATGGGCCTTATTGGGCCTAGGGGAGAGAGAGGGGCTACCAATGGCTGGCCGCGCGCCCCCCATGGTCCTAGTCCGAATTGTACTAGGGGGAGGAGCGGCGCCCCCTCCTTCTTTCTCTTCCCCCTCCTTCCTTCTTCTACTAGTAGGACTAGGAAAGGGGGGAGTCCTACTCCTACTAGGAGGATTCCTCCCGCCTTGGCGTGCCTACGAGGGCCGGCCGGCCTCTCCTTGCTCCTTTATATATGGGGGCAGGGGGGGCACCCTAGAACACACAAGTTGACAATTATTTTAGCCGTGTGCGGTGCCTGATACGTCTCCAACGTATCTATAATTTTTGATTGCTCCATGCTATATTATCTTCTGTTTTGGACATTATTGGGCTTTATTATCCACTTTTATATTGTTTTAGGACTAACCTATTAACCGGAGACCCAGCCTAGAATTGCTGTTTTTTTGCCTATTTTAGGGTTTTGAAGAAAAGGAATATCAAACAGAGTCCAAACGGAATAAAACCTTCGGGAACGTGATTTTTGGAACGAACAAGATCCAGGAGACTTGGACCCTACGTCAAGCAACCAACAGGGAGGCCACGAGGTAGGGGGCATGCCTACCCCCCCCCCCCCCCAGGCACGCCCTCCACCCTCGTGGGCCCCATGTTGCTCCACCGACATACACCTTCCTCCTATATATACCTACATACCCCCAAACGATCAGATACATAGCCAAAACCCTAATTCCACCGCCGTAACTTTCTGTATCCACGAGATCCCATCTTGTGGCCTGTTCCGGAGCTCCGTCGGAGGGGGCATCGATCATGGAGGGCTTCTACACCAACACCATAGCCTCTCTGATGAAGTGTGAGTAGTTTACCTCAGACCTTCGGGTCCATAGTTATTAGCTAGACGGCTTCTTTTCTCTTTCTGGATCTCAATACAAAGTTCTCCCCCTCTCTTGTGGAGATCTATTCGATGTAATCTTCTTTTGCGGTGTGTTTGTTGAGACCGATGAATTGTGGGTTTATGATCAAGTTTATCTATGAACAATATTTGAATCTTCTCTGAATTCTTTTATGTATGATTGGTTATCTTTGCAAGTCTCTTCGAATTATTAGTTTGGTTTGGCCTACTAGATTGATCTTTCTTGCAATGGGAGAAGTGCTTAGCTTTGGGTTCAATCTTGCGGTGTGCTTTCCCAGTGACAGTAGGGGCAGCAATGCACGTATTGTATTGTTTCCATCGAGGATAACAAGATGGTTTTTTTTATCATATTGCATGAATTTATCCCTCTACATCATGTCATCTTGCTTAAGGCGTTAATCTGTTCTTATGAACTTAATACTCTAGATGCATGCTGGATAGCGGTCGATGTGTGGAGTAATAGTAGTAGATGCAGACAGGAGTCGGTCTACTTGTCTTGGACGTGATGCCTATGTACATGATCATACCTGGATATTCTCATAACTATGCTCAATTCTGTCAATTGCTCAACAGTAATTCGTTCACCCACCGTAAAATACTTATGCTCTTGAGAGAAGCCACTAGTGAAACCTATGTCCCCCGGGTCTATCTTCATCATATTAATCTTCCAATACTTAGTTATTTCCTTTGCTTTGTGTCGGGGATGCTAATCCGCGAACACCTATCGGACCGGCGGACCGAGCCCCTTTTGGTTCGGCAGGGGGGCGGAGATCGCACGAAGAGCAGACCGAGGCGAAGCACACGAGCAGTTTACCCAGGTTCGGGCCGCACGGATGCGTAAAACCCTACTCCTGCTTTGTGGTTTGTATTGTGTTCTTGCTCGGGAGCGCCGAGTGCTACAGTACACACCAGCAGCTAATGAGACCAAGCGCGAGCGTTCTTTTTTTGGCCGACCCCCCCTCTACATTGCGCATGGGCCTCCTTTTATATGCTCAAGGGGTCACCGACAGGTGGCAACGTAGAGAAGGGTAGAAATGGAAAGTGTCGGTGTACTAAAGTAGGGGGTACCTTAGTATCCTGAACTTGTGCACGGGCAGTCGCAGCGTCCCGCGGCAAGGCTTGCCGGGCGACCGCCAAGATCCTCCGTGGTTCCTTTGAAGCCATTCAAGAACAAAGTATCCAAGAACAAGAAGACAAGACCCCGGCAAGAGGAGCTTGCCGGGAAGGAGACAAGACCCCGGCAAGAGGAGCTTGCCGGGAAGGCCAACCAAGGCCCGGAGAGCGACAAGCTCCCGGATGCGACAAGACAACGATCGTGGCAAGGCACTTGCCGCGGCAAACCTCCACTCTGTACCTGCGCTCAAGCACATCCACCAATGTGTCGCTCTGGGCCCTTCCAGGCGTACATGGCGGAAGGCTGTGCAGCCAGAGGTACACGGTGGCAAGCGGCGCTGACAAGATCGCCATCGTGGCAAGTAGTGGCGTCCTTGGCGGTCCCTTTCTGCACCGTCTAGGCGACGCAGATAGGCATTTAATGCCTTTGTCCCCTGCCGTCAGGGTTAGGTATGATACAACTGTAGTAGGCGGTGGTGCCAACCGCCACGTCTTTTCCATTTTTACCCTCATCTATGTTGCCACCTGTCGGTGACCCCTTTAACATATAAAAGGAGGCCCATGCGCAACGTAGAGGGGGGACGATCATTCTCACGCTCGGTCTGGCTAGCTGCTGGTGTGTACTGTAGCAATCAGCGCTCCCGAGCAAGAAATCAATACATCCACAAAGCAGGAGTAGGGTTTTACGCATCCGTGCGGCCCGAATCTGGGTAAACCGATCGCGTTGCTCGTGCGCTTCGCCTCGATCTGCTCTTCGTGCTCTCTCCGCTCCCTGCCGAACCGAAAGGGGCCCGGTCCACCGTGGTCCCATAGGTGTCCGCGGGATCAGCACCCCCAACATCTTTGGCGCGCCAGGTAGGGGTGCGTCGAGATTGTGTGAACCTGATCCGGTGTTCGCACGAGCCAAATCTTCATCGTCTTCATCGACATGCCGCCGAAGAAGAAGGCTTCGGAGGCGGCTGCTCCGTCCGCGCCGAACCCACCATCGCCGGAGCAAACGGCTAGTGGAGTAGACGCCGGCGGAAGAACGGGCGTCGACGAGGGAGCACACGGTGCTGCCAGGTCCAAGGACAAGACTGCGCTGCACATCAGCGGCGCAGTCGACTCCCACAACGACCGGGAGCACTCCAAGACCTTGGCGTCCGTACACGCACCGCGCCCATCTCAGGAGGCGCGGGACCAGCAACGTTATGGTACCCATGGTACCATACGTTTGCTGGTCCAAGATCAAGCTGGTGGATCCTGGAGTGCTCAAGACCAGCACGCGCGCCAACATGCTGGCGCGAGCGGGCCACGGTGGCCCGGACGAGATACTGCTCCTTCTAACGTAGTTAGAAGTCCGAGCATATCCCGTTCTTCGCGCCGTTTGCCGCCGCCGCCCGCCACTCTGGCAGAAGCTTTGGCGCGAGCTCAACTGCTCTTAGACTACCCTCCAGCGGTGGACAAGATCGACGACTGGAGGGCCACCATTCAGAATATCATCGGCTTCGCCAACGGCGATAATCCACGGCAGCCGAGTACTTCGCTGCCGCGGCAAGTCAGCCAGGCACGAGCCGGTGGCGACAAGACCGGTGGGGGTGCAACCACTGTGCACTCTCCGCCTCGAAGGCCAAGATCGCCGACTCGCCGGATCCACCATGACAGCGACTCCACCGCGTCATCTGATCCACGAGCTCGTCACGATCAGCGCCAAGTTCTTTACGAACGACAGCAAGAAGACGCTCGTACCCGCATCGAGCGCCGAAGAGAAGCGCGGCGTCAATCAGACCTGCGCGCTGGGCCCTCTATCGGCATGCATGCGCCAGGGGAACCAGGCGACTTGCCGTACGCGGTAGGTTGCCCTGCGTTTACCCATGAGCTGCGCAAGTCCAGTGGCCCAGCCAGAAGAATTTCAAGCCAGACGTACCAGAGAAGTACGACGGCAAGTCGCACCCATCGGAGTTCCTCAGCATCTACACCATCGCGGTGCAAGCTGCCGGGGGGCGAGACGACATGGTCCTTGCCAACTACTTCCCGCTGGTGCTCAAGCCCGAAGTCAGGTCCTGGCTCATGCACTTGCCGGACAACTCCATATCCTCTTGGGCAGACCTATGCCATCAGTTTGTCGGCGCCTTTACAGGCGGCCACAAACCTCATGGCCAAGAGAGTGACCTTCACCTGCTCGCCCAGAAGGAAGGAGAACCCCTGCGCAAGTACATTCAGAGATTCAGCCGTGTACAACGCAACATCCCAGATATCCACCCTGCCGCGGTCATCAGCGCGTTCCACCAGAACGTGCGTAACCGCAGGATGCGGGAGGAGATGGCGATGTGCAGGATCAGAGACGTCAGTGAGCTATATGCCCTGGCCGACAAGTGTGCACGTGCTGAGGAAGGGAGGAAACTCCCCGGAGAGAGTACAGGAGCAGGAGGATCTGACAGCGAGGATGCTGCCCCAGCAAAGAAAAACCGGTGGCGCAACAACAGGAAGAAGAAAGGCAAAGAGGTGCTAGTCGTTGAGCAGTCCGGCAATGACGGCGCTGCCAAGAAAGCCAAAGTTGGTAGCTCCGGCAAGGAGATTGCCGCATGCACCAACTGCCAGGCTGTGGCGGTTGCCGACAAGCAGTACTGCAAGATCCACCGCACCAAGGGCCACGACCTCCAGAGTTGCAAGAAAGTCGAGCAGCTTGTCCAGCAGCAAAAAGCTGAGTACGAGTGGCGCGACAAGGAGAGGGCCCAAGGAGGCGCTGGAGAAGCTGGTAAGAAGTGCGCTGGCCGGGGAGGACGCCATGGCAAGGCCAAGCAGCAGCAAGGAGACAGACCTCCCCGCGACCGCGACAAGGACGAAGAAGACGATGACGACGAAGACATGGATGATGTCGAGACCAGTGAGCAGGAGTTCCAGAAAGCCACAGAGGTCTTGTGCGTTGACGGCGGTGCTTCTTTGCATACTTCCCACCGCTAACTCAAGCAGTGGGCGCGGGAAGTCAATGCGGCAGAACCACCTGTCGAATCGCGCAAGCTTCTGAAATGGTCCAGCACGCCTATCATCTTTGATATTGAGGACCACCCTGATCGCACAACTGCGGTCGGGTGCTTGCCGATGTTGGTTTCACCAACTATCTGCAACCTCAAGGTCACTAAGATGCTAGTTGACGACGGGGCCGGCTTGAACCTGATCTCCTCTGCTGTACTCCAGAAACTCCAGATCCCTGACAGCGAGCTCGAAGAGACCGGCACATTCCAAGGAATCAACCCGGGAAGGAGCAAGCCAAAGGGGAAGGTCATGTTGCCGGTAACATTTGGCAGCGAGATGAACTTCAGGACTAAGAGGGTCACTTTTGACATTGCCGATTTCCCATTTCCTTACAATGGGATACTTGGCCGTCCAACACTCGCCAAGTTCATGGCAGCCTCTCACTACGCATACAACTTGCTCAAGATGCCAGGCCCGATAAGCGTCATCTCTGTCCCTGGCGACAAGAAGGATGCTCTTATCTGCGCCGACAAGATCTACCGGGAAGCAGCAGCCGCAACGGATAGCAAGTCACTTGCCGCTGAAGCACCCGGGGGGAAGAAGAAGACCAAGTCCGGCAAGAGTTCTGATGCCCACTCCGGCAAGCGCACCTCTTCGGAGTGCTGCGCTACCGTCGAGGACGCACCATCGAGCTCCACCGGCAAGTGTAAGAAGGCAATAGCAGCTCCGCCACATACTAAGAAGGTGTCCGCCAGGGAGGACGGCACTGGTGGTACCTTCACCATCTGTGCCACTCTCGACCCTAAATAGGAAAGCGCGCTCATTGCTTTCCTGCGGGCGAACGTCGACGTGTTTGCGTGGCAACCGTCTGACATCCCCGGTGTTCCCAGGAAAGTAATTGAGCACCATCTTGCCGTTTGTCCTCATGCGTGGCCCGTCAAGAAGAAGGTCAGGAAGCAAGCAGTGGAGCGCCAAGAATTCATAGCAGAAGAAATCAAGAAATTGGAAGCAGCAGGCCTTGTCAGAGGAGTGCTCCATCCTACGTGGTTGGCCAATCCTATAGTCGTGCGCAAGGCAAACGGAAAATGGAGGCTTTGTATCGACTTTACTGATGTTAATAAAGCTTGTCCCAAAGACCCATTTCCCTTGCCGCGCATTGACCAGATTGTTAACTCCACGGCCGGATGTGATTTGCTTTCATTTCTTGACGCATACACAGGATACCATCAAATCTTCATGGCAGAAGAGGATGAGGAGAAAACCGCATTCATTACTCCGTGTGGCACGTACTGTTTCATACGGATGCCTTTCGGTTTAAAGAATGCTGGTTCAACACTTGCAAGAGTAGTCCATGTTGCTCTAAAGCCGCAAATACACAGAAATGTGGAAACCTACATGGATGACATAGTGGTCAAGAGCAAGGACAGGGCAACTCTAATTCAAGATTTAGACGAGACCTTTGCAAATCTGCGCAAGATCAACCTCAAGCTCAACCCCGAGAAGTGTGTGTTTGGAGTACCCTCCAGCAAGCTTCTCGGGTTCTTTGTGTCTCAGTGGGGAATTGAAGCCAATCCCGACAAGATCAAGGCCATTGAGCAAACAACATTCATTACCCCATGTGGCACGTACTGTTCCATACGGATGCCTTTCGGATTAAAGAATGCTGGTTCAACATTTGCCAGAGTAGTCCATGTCGCTTTGAAGCCGCAAATACACAGAAATGTGGAGGCCTACATGGATGATATAGTGGTCAAGAGCACGGACAGGGCAACTTTGATCCAAGATTTAGAAGAGACTTTTGCAAATCTGCGCAAGATCAACCTCAAGCTCAACCCCGAGAAGTGTGTGTTTGGAGTCCCTTCCGGCAAGCTTCTCGGGTTCTTTGTATCTCAACGGGGAATTGAAGCCAATCCCGACAAGATCAAGGCCATTGAGCAGATCGAAGCACCAAAGCGCGTCAAGGATGTATGAAAACTTGCTGGTTGCGTGGCTGCTCTTAGCAGGTTTATCTCTCGGTCTGCTGAGCGCGCCCTGCCGTTTTTCAAAATTTTGAAAAAGGCAGGTCCAATGAAATGGACTCCGGAAGCGGAGGCTGCGCTGCAGGACTTGAAGAGATACCTGTCCTCCACTCCAACACTTGTCGCACCTAAGCCACAAGAGAAGTTGCTGCTATATATAGCGGCAACCAATCAAGTGGTTAGTGCTGCGTTAGTGGCGGAGAGGGAGGCAGATGACGAGCCAGCAACCGCGGCAAGCGCATCCAGCGACAAGCAGGGGGCTTCCCCGACAAGCTCTGGTCCCGACAAAGATGGATCTGCGCAGGTGCGCGAGGAGATGCAAAAAAGAATGGTGCAGCGCCCAGTTTACTTTGTCAGTTCCCTTCTACAGGGGGCTAGGTCAAGGTACTCTGGTGTGCAGAAGTTGCTTTTCGGCCTTCTCATGGCCTTGAGAAAGCTGCGCCATTCCTTCCAAGCACATGAGATCATAGTTGTCACTCGCTTTCCGCTGAAGAGGATACTGCAGAATCCAGAAGCGACATGCAGGATTGTTGAGTGGGCACTGGAACTGTCAAGCTTTGGCCTCAAATTTGAGAGTACTTCAACTATCCAAAGCAGAGCATTGGCAGAATTCATAGCAGAGTGGACGCCGACACCAGATGAAGAAATTCCAGAGACGAGCATCCCCGTCAAGGAAGCAAGCAAAGAATGGCTCATGTACTTTGACGGTGCCTTCTTGCTGCAAGGCGCCGGTGCTGGCGTGCTTCTTGTCGCACCCACCGGAGAGCACCTCAAATACGTAGTCCAGATGCACTTTCCCAAGGAGCAAGCGACAAACAATACTGTAGAGTATGAAGGCTTGCTTGCCGGTCTCAGGATCGCGGCAGACCTTGGGATCAAGAAGCTCATTGTCAGGGGTGACTCGCAGCTTGTCGTCCGCCAAGTAAACAAGAATTATCAGAGTCCGTTGATGGAAGCCTACATTGACGAAGTGAGAAAGCTAGAAGAGCACTTTGACGGCCTGCAGATGGAGCATGTCCCAAGAGCTCAGAACGACATTGCCGATGGCCTGTCAAAGTGCGCTGCACTTAAGTTACCTGTGGAACCAGGGATCTTTGTGCTCAAGCTGACTCAACCATCCGTAACGCCGTCAACTGGACAGAGCAAGAAGAGGAAGTTGATTTCTGGCGACTATTTTCCGGCAGAGCTTCCCGAAGCCGCCGCCAAGAAGGTCCCCAAGATCAACACCAAGAGTGCTGAGGAGCAGTCTGCTCCGGCAAGCCCTAGGGTTTGTTCCGTTGAAGCAGACGCTCCCGACAAGTTTTGCTCCGGCAAGCTTGCCGGGGAACGTCAAGCTCTGGCAGAGTTGCAGGTTCTTGCCGTAGAAGCGGACGTTCCCGCAGCAACAGATATGCCTTTAATCCTTGTTGTCGAGCCACAAGCTCCAGCATGGGCGCAGCAGATTGTCCATTTCCTTCAGACAGGAGAACTTCCCGAAGAGCAAGAAGAAGCGGAAAGAGTAGCCCGGCAGTCTAATATGTACTAGTTTGTCGACAGCATACTGTACAGAAGAAGACTCAACGGTGTGAAATTGAAGTGTATTCGCCGGGAAGATGGACAAAAGCTGTTGGCAGAGATACATAGAGGCATATGTGGTCACCACATTGGCGCAAGAGCACTTGTCGGCAAAGCATTCCGGCAAGGTTTCCTCTGGCCAACAGCCCTCCAGGATGCAACTGCACAAGTAACCAAGTGTGAACTGTGCCAGTTCCATTCCAAGCAGATACACCAGCCAGCTCAAGCTCTCCAGACGATCCCTTTATCCTGGCCATTTTCGGTCTGGGGGCTCGACATCCTCGGCCCCTTTCCCCAAGCAATCGGGGGCTTTGAGTACTTGTACGTTGCAATCGACAAGTTCACAAAGTGGCCTGAAGTGGAACCAGTGAGGAAGGTGACAACACAGTCAGCAGTCAAGTTCTTCAGGTCGATTGTTTGCCGTTTTGGGATCCCTAACAGGATAATTACCGACAACGGCACGCAATTTACGAGCCGCACCTTCATGCAGTATGTCCAAGATCTTGGCGCCAAGGTCTGCTTCACTTCTATTGCTCACCCGAGAAGCAACGGTCAAGCGGAGAGGGCAAATGCTGAAGTGCTGCGCGGGCTCAAGACCAGAACTTTCGACAGGCTGCACAAGTGCGGAAGAAACTGGATCGAGGAGCTGCCGGTGGTTCTTTGGTCGATCAGGACGATGCCAAATCGAGCCACTGGCTAGACACCTTTCGCTCTAGTCTATGGAGCAGAGGCAGTTCTCCCCACGGAACTCGTATACGGGTCACCTCGAGTGCTCGCTTACGATGAGCTTGAGCAAGAGCAGCTGCGACAAGATGACGCGCTGCTCCTTGAGGAAGACCATCTTCAGGCTGCTGTGCGAGCTGCTCGCTACCAGCAAGCTTTGCGCTGCTACCATAGCCGCAAAGTTAATGCCAGAAGTCTCGAGGAAGGCGACCTTGTTCTTCGGCGCGTTCAGTCCGCCAATAATTCCAACAAGTTGACGCCGAAGTGGGAAGGCCCTTACCGGGTGAAACGAGTCACTAGGCATGGAGTTGTCCACCTGGAGACCGAAGATGGCATTCCAGTGAGCAACTCCTGGAATATTGAGCATCTTCGCAAGTTTTACCCGTAGGGCGCGGTTGCCGGAACCCGTTCTGGCAACCACCTTTTGTACAAGTCTTGCCGCTGTTGCATGTAATCCTTTGTACAAAGCCGGGCGCAGATCCCATGCATAAAGATCATGCGCTCCGCACACTTTGTCGATTTCATGTTTTTTTTATTTTGCATGTGTTATCTGACACTTTGTGCAGCACCTATCCCCAGTAAGCAACAACGAGCCATAAGGCTCCATATCTTTTTCTCCTTCTTCTTTTTTCTCTCAACGAAAGGAAGGTTCTCTCGCGCACAAGTTTGCCGGGGGGGAGGAGAAGGTACGGTATGGACCAGGCGTCGTTCAAGAAGGTTTCGCCTTGCCGGGAAGCAAAAACAGAAAAGATAAGTTGCCAAAGTTTGATCAATCAGATTTTTTAAGTTATCTTCCTTGAACGACCGTACTTTGTATGGAAAACCTGTGCGCAGAGGAACCAACTCGTAGCTAGTTGCGCCCTTACTGTTGTTTCGAGTCCGCTCAACAACTTAAGTGAGCTGCGACTAGCTGCGACAAGGTTACTTGTCGGCAGCGGCACCGCCAGCAGGCTGCTGAAGTCCCGCACTCAGCGCTCGCGGCAAAGGTGCCTGCGCCGGCAAGTTCCCTAAAAGCGTAGGGCAGAAACATACAAAGGAAGGGATCAAGTAGAGGAAATAACATTGCAATCATTGCCCAACACAAAGTTATAATACAAGATAGCCTGACGCGGCTCTAACAGATTGTTTTCATAACATTATCAGCAGCGACAAGAAAAGAAGAAAATGGGCGGCCTAGTCTACGCGATCGCCCTCGACCCTCTTGATCCCGCTCACCCTGTCCACAATGGGTGCGACAAGGGTCTTGAGCGCCTCCAGATCAGCATCCGGCGGCAAGCACCTGAGGACGTTGGTGAGGTTGAGGCCCGGATTGTGGAATGCCACCTTCATCAGCACCTTCTGAAGAGCTCCCGCGCAGATCTTGCGTGACTCGTCGGCAAGCTGCTTCGGGATCCCTTCCCGGAGTCGCCGGAGTGCCGTCGCCATGCCTTTGAAGAATGAAGTGAGCTTGGCACTGGGTTGGAGGTTCTCGTCGGAGGAATACCCGAGATCCTCCATTCCCAGCTGCGCCAGCTCCTTGTCGATGTCGGCGGCAAGATCCACGAGCCCTTCCGTCCAGTGCTCCACATTCTCCCGGAAGGTGCTCTGGGTGGCAGCGGCGCTCGCCAGGAATGCCTTGCCGGCCTTGACTTCCTCCTTTAGGGCCGTCTCCTGCTCCTTGGCGCTGTCCAGCGTCTTGGTCAAAGCGATCAGCTTCAACTCAAGATCTGCATTAGGGTCCTTGGCGGCGTCAAGCTCCTTGCCCTTCTCGGCGAGGCGGGTCTGCAGCTCCGAGTAGCTGTTGGCGTCCTTCTCCCACTCAAGCTTGAGCGTGGCAAGCTCGTCACCGCCCGCCTTGAGATCGGCCTCCAGCTGCGCCACCTTCGTCTCCAGCTCTTTCTTGGCGGCCTCTGCAGCTGCGGCAGCGTCTTCGGCTTGTTTGAGAGCTCCGCCAACCGTTCGCTCGCGCGCGGCAAGCTCCTCCTCGTGGCTGTCAAGATCAACTTTCCGCTGCACCAGCTCGCCCTCCTGCACGAACACCTTCTCAGCGGCAAGCCTTTGTTGCTCTTCGACTTCTGCCTTCTCGAGGAGGAAGGCCCTCTGCTCCTCGGCAAGCTTCTCCCGCTCCACTGCCAAAGACCGGAGAGCTTCTTGATTTTGACCCCGGAGCTCTTCCACGCGCTTCTCGATGTCGACACCTGCCTTGGCGACAAGCGCTTCACGAGATTCAAGCTTGGCTTGCCGGGCGTGGTAGAGTGACACCAGCTTCTGCAGCAGCTGCTCCTCCTCAGGCTCGCCGCTGCTACTGCTTGGCGCGTCCACCATCGCCAGCCCGGCGGAAGCAAGCACTTCTCCGTCAAAGCTTTCTCCCTCGACCGACGCCCTGGAGCTTGACGCCCAGGGGAGGTTGATGAACATGTCGTCGCTGGCCTTCAAGTAGACGCCAGGCTGGGGCTCTTCGGAGCCTGGCGCTGCAGCAGCGGCGGAGGGATTGGCAGTCGGTCCAGCGCCTGGCGCTCCTGCGGCCTCGGGGTCGTCAGTGCGATCGCCCGATCCCCCGCCTGCTTCTGCGGCGGCAGCCCTGGCGGCCTCTTCGCCGGTAGGCTCGTCAGCGCCGGCTGCGTCCTCGGCAGCAGCAGCGTCTTTGGCGGCAACCTCGGTCTCCATCGGCTCCGGAGCAGATGGATCTGACAGCCGGAAAAAGGGGAGAAGATTCAAGCAAATATCCAAGAAAGAAGAAGATCAACAAGAAGAAGAACCCAAGGGAAGTTTTGAAGCAAGGAGAGTACCTGTGCCAGGTTCTGCAGTTGTGGTCTCCGTCACCGGGGGGCCACTGGTGCTGTCCCTTGCCGGAGACCCCTCACTTGCCGGAGATCTCTCCCTTGCCGGGGACCTCTCCCTTGCCGGAGGACTCTCCCTTGGCACCTCGGGGGCGGCCTCCGGGCTCTCCTGGTGGGGCTGCTCTGCTCCTGCACAAGTCAATAAACATATATCAGCAAAGCAAGAATCTTCGTGCATGCCCAACAGCGGAAAGTAAACAAGATACTTACGCTGGGGGCTGCTCTGGATATTAGTCGCCGGGTCCGGCAAGATTGTCTCGGGTGCATCCCCTGCTGACGCGGTGGGTTCGTCCTCGATGACAATCACCGGGGCATTGGCTCTCTTCGCCGCTCTCTGGGATGGGTTCATATTGAAGCAAATGAGATGCAAGACAAAAACATCAAAGATTGAAGAACTGCAAGTACAATAAGAGAAACTTACTCTTCTTCTTCTTCCTCGTCGGTGCTGAACGTGGAGAAGTCGAAATCCGGCTCGCGTCCGGTGCAGGAAGGTGGAAGAGTAGTTTCCCTTGGCCGCTTGGCGGGAGCAGAAGCAATGGTCTGGGAAGACCCTGCTCCAGTTGCCGCAGCAGCGTGAGGCGCTCCCGCGGCTACGGTGCTTGCCGCGGTGGAGCGTGTCGCGCGGCGCGGCGACTGTCGACTCGCCTGCCGCCTCGCCACGTCCCCGGCCTTGCGGAGATGGCTTCTTGGTGGGGATGGAGGCTCTGCTTGTGGCGTGCTGTCTGAAGATGAGGAGGAAGAAGAGTTGATCTCCAAAGAGCCGCTCGTGTCTTCGGCGGGCTCGCTCGGCTCGGCGTCACACCCGGCAAGATCATTCTTGCCGGCAGGCTCCTCTTGCCGGGCAAGCTCTTTCTTTCCGGCAATCTCCTCTCGCTCGGCACGGTTTGCCGCCCCTGCTGCCTCTGCCTCCTCCAAGGTGAATCCGAACTCGCCTGCCGCTGCGGCTGCCGTCGCCTCTTCCAACCTGGTGGCGATGCGCTTCAACTCTGCATCGGTGGTGTCGCGAGTGAGGCCATTCTTCTCGTCGGGGCGGATCGGCACTTCTACCAAGTTGTCGAAGAACTGCTGCACGACGTCATCTGCAGGCTCTTGCCAAGTTGGCACAAGTACATGCGAGTCGCAAAGCGGCATCATTGCCCTGATGCGGTCGAGCGCAGAGTTGTTGCACAACGGGACGACGCCCTGCGGCAACCTAAAAACTTCGGGATGATCTGGATCATACTTGAACAGCTCCTAAAGCAACGCATTCAGCTCCAAAACGGTGAAGTTGTAGTTGAGGCCCGGGCGCAGCCTCATGATATCCGCCGCATTCTTGAACTCCCAGGCGGGCCTCCTCCGTTCCTGCAGGGGGCGATGCGGCGGCGAAGGAAGTCTGCGCCAATGGCGCCTACAGTGAGTCCGGCAAGCCTGAGGCATTGGATCCTGGTGACGGCAATCCTCAGCCTGCTGTCTTCCGGGGCCACGTCGCTCCAGTCGCTGCCATGTGCTGCTGCTACTTGGCGCCGGGCGATAAATGGCTGCGGGTTCTCCTCAACAATCCAACACCAATCTGCTCTCCACTCCTCCCACTTGCCGCGGAACTCGCCCTCCAGATAAGAATCTTTCTTGCCGGCCCTTGAGATCCAAGCGATTCCGCCGGATAGAGGCTCTCCTCTCTCTACTCGGGGCATGAAGAAATGGCGGAAAAGGGCTACGTTTGGGTGGACTCCGACAAAGTTTTCGCAAAGGTGTGCGAAATCTGCCATGGTCAGGACGGCATTGGGGGTGAAGTCAAGGAGGCAGAGGCCGTAGGTGTTCATGATGTCGCAAAAGAATTCGGAGAAAGGCGGGCAGAGCCCGCAATAGAAGAATACGGCGGAGAAGGGATACCATTTCGGAGCCATCTTATGAGCCGTACCTGGGAGTTCCTTGGTGCTCAGATGTGCTCGCGTCTCCGTCGACCAGAAGAGGTAGTAGTATTCCCTCAGCTTCTTCGTGACAAGCTTGGGGGGGGGGGGAAGACGGCCCGCTCCTTCCGCAGCGCCGCGAGCCGCTGCGCCTCGGTCGACTTCACAACCTTCCCCTTGTCGGCTTTTGGAGCCATGGCGGAAGTGGTGGAGGAGGTCGACGGCGTTGGTGGTGCTGGTGGCGATGAGGGGGGGTAAGGCGCTGCTCTCTTTGCTTTGGGAAGACGGAGGTGGGGCAGAGGCTTCTGAGATTGGAGTGGAAAGGGGGCGAGTGGGTGCACTACCCCTGCTTCCCCTTGCTTATAAAGGGGGAGTGGGCAGACGTTCTACCTTTCCTAATAAAGAAACTACCCACAATCTCTCCCACGACGCCGCGTTCGACGCGTGCTGTTCGGGGAGGGCGCGGTGGATGCAGAGTGAGATATGGCGTAACCTGGGCCGCGCGTGACCGTGCCCTGTTTTGGGCCTGGCCCAACAGCGCTCGGCACCGTCTATGGCCCAGGCCCGGGGGCTCCTGTCGGTGTACTGAAGTAGGGGTACCTTAGTATCCCGAACTTGTGCACAGGCAGTCGCAGCGTCCCGCGGCAAGGCTTGCCGGGCGACCGCCAAGATCCTCCGTGGTTCCTTTGAAGCCATTCAAGAACAAAATATCCAAGAACAAGAAGACAAGACCCCGGCAACAGGAGCTTGCCGGGAAGGAGACAAAACCCCGGCAAGAGGAGCTTGCCGGGAAGGCCAACCAAGGCCCGGTGAGCGACAAGCTCCCGGATGCGACAAGACAACGATCGCGGCAAGGCACTTGTCGCGGCAAACCTCCACTCTGTACCTGCGCTCCAGCACATCCACCAATGTGTTGCTCTGGGACCCTTCCAGGCGTACTTGGCGGAAGGCTGTGCAGCCAGAGGTACACGGTGGCAAGCGGCGCTGACAAGATCGCCATCGTGGCAAGCAGTGGCGTCCCTGGCGGTCCCTTTTTGCACCGTCTAGGTGACGCAGACAGACATTTAATGCCTTTGTCCCCTGCCGTCAGGGTTAGGTATGATACAACTGTAGTAGGCGGTGGTGCCAACCGCCATGTCTTTTCCATTTTTACCCTCATCTATGTTGCCACCTGTCGGTGACCCCTTTAACATATAAAAGGAGGCCCATGCGCAACGTAGAGGGGGGACGATCATTCTCACGCTCGGTCTGGCTAGCTGCTGGTGTGTACTGTAGCAATCAGCGCTCCCGGGCAAGAAATCAATACATCCACAAAGCAGGAGTAGGGTTTTACGCATCCGTGCGGCCCGAACCTGGGTAAACCGATCGCGTTGCTCGTGCACTTCACCTCGATCTGCTCTTCATGCTCTCTCCGCCCCCTGCCGAATCAAAAGGGGCCCGGTCCGCCGTGGTCCCATAGGTGTCCGTGGGATCAGCACCCCCGGCATCTTTGGCGTGGCCCGCTCCTTCGGCAGCGCCGCGAGCCGCTGCGCCTCGGTCGACTTCACAGCCTTCCCCTTGTCGGCTTTCGGAGCCATGGCGGAAGTGGTGGAGGAGGTCGACGGCGTTGGTGGTGCTGGTGGCGATGAGGGGGGGCAGGGCGTTGCTCTCTTTGCTTTGGGAAGACGGAGGCGGGGCAGAGGCTTCTGAGATTGGACTGGAAAGGGGGCGAGTGGGCGCACTACCCCTGCGTCCCCTTGCTTATAAAGGGGGAGTGGGCGGACGTTCCGCCTTTCCTAATAAAGAAACTGCCCACGATCTCTCCCACGACGCCGCGTTCGACGCGTGCCGTTCGGGGAGGGCGTGGTGGATGCGGAGTGAGATACGGCGTAACCTGGGCCGCGCGTGCCCGTGCCCTGTTTTGGGCCTGGCCCAACAGCGTTCGGCACCGTGTATGGCCCAGGCCCGGGGGCTCCTGTCGGTGTACTAAAGTAGGGGTACCTTAGTAAACCGAACTTTTGCACGGGCAGTCGCAGCGTCCCGCGGGAATGCTTGCCGGGCGACCGCCAAGATCCTCCGTGGTTCCTTTGAAGCCATTCAAGAACAAAGTATCCAAGAACAAGAAGACAAGACCCCGGCAAGAGGAGCTTGCCGCGGCAAGCCTCCACTCCGTACCTGCGCTCCCTGGCGGTCGCTTTTGCACTGTTTGGGCGACGAGCTCCTCTTGCCGGGGAGCTCCTCTTGCCGGGGTCTTGTCTCCTTGGCTTGGATACTTTGTTCTTGATTGGCTCCAAAGGAACCACGGAGGACCTTGGCTGTCACCCGGCAAGCCTTGCCGCGGGACGCTGCGACTGCCCGTGCACAAGTTCGGGATACTAGGGTACCCCTACTCTAGTACACCGACAGGAGCCCCCGGGCCTGGGCCATACACGGTGCTGAGCGCTGTTGGGCCAGGCCGAAAACAGGGCACGGGCACGCGCGGCCTGGGTTACGCCGTATCTCTCCCCATATCCACCGCGTCCTCCCCGAACGGCACGGGTCGAATGCGTCGTCGTGGGAGAGATCGTGGGTGGTTTCTTTATTCGGAAAGGCGGAACGTCCGCCCCCTCCCTCTTTATAAGCAGGGGAAACAGGGGTAGTGCGCCCATTCGCCCCTTTCCATTCCAATCTCGGAAACCTCCGCCGCTCCCCCGTCTTCCCAAAGCTGAAAGAGAGCAGCGCCCTGCCCCCCATCGCCACCAGCACCACCAACGCCGTCGACCTCCTCCACCACTTCCGCCATGGCTCCAAAAGCCGACAAGGGGAAGGCTGTGAAGTCGACCGAGGCGCAGCGGCTTGCAGCAATGCTCCAGGAGTTGTTCAAGTACGACCCTGAGCATCGCAAAGTGTTCTGGTTGCCGCAGGGCGTCGTTCCGCTGTGCAACAACTCCGCGCTCGACCGCATCCGGGCAATGATGCCGCTGTTCAACTCGCATGGAATTGTCCCAACTTGGCAAGAGCCTGCAGACGACGTCGTGCAGGAGTTCTTTGACGGCCTGGTAGAAGTGCCGGTCCGCCCCGACGAGAAGAATGGCCTCACTCGCGACACCACCGATGCGGAGTTGAAACGCATCGCCACCAGGTTGGAAGAGGCAGCGGCAGCCGCAGCTGCGGGCGAGTTTGGATTCACCGTGGAGGAGGCAGAGGTAGCAGAGGCGGCAAGCCGTGCCGAGCGAGAGGAGCTTGCCGGCAAGAAAGAGCTTGCCGGCAAGAAAGAGTTTGCCGGGCGCGACGTTGAGTCGAGCGAGCCTGCCGAGGATACGAGCGGCTCGTTGGAGATCAACTCCTCTTCCTCTTCATCATCAGACAGCTCGCCGCAAGCAGAGCCCCCAGTTCCACCAAGAAGGCGTCTCCGCAAGGCCGGGGATGTAGTGGGGCGGCGGGCGAGTCGATAGTCGCCGCGTCGCGCGACACGCTCCACCGCGGCAAGCACTGTTGCCGTGGGAGCGCCTCACGCTGCTGCGGCAACTAGAGCGGGGTCCACCCGGACCACCGCTTCTGCTCCTGCCGCTTCACACGCCGCGGCGGCAGCCGGAGCGGGGTCGTCTCAGACCACCGCCACTGTTCCCGCCAAGCGGCCAAGGGAATCTACTCCTCCGCCTTCTCGCGCCGGACGTGAGCCGGACATCGACTTCTCCTTGTTCAGCTCCGACGATGAAGAAGAAGAAGAGTAAGATTCTCTCGTTGTACTTGTAGTTCTTCAATTCGTGTCGTTCTGTCTTGTATCTCACTTGCTTTACTCTGAACTTATTCCTTTTCAGGACTCTGGCCCAGAGAGCAGCGAAGAGAGCCAAGGCCCCGGTGATTATCATCGAGGACGAACCCACCGCGACAGCAGGGGATGCGCCCGAGACAACCTTGCCGGACCCGGCAACTGTTTTCCAGAGCATCCCCCAGCGTAAGTATATGGTTTGCTTTCCGCTGTTAGGCGCTCATGGATACTCTTTCTTAGCTGATATCTGATTGTTGGTTTGTGCAGGAGCAGAGCAGCCCCACCAGGAGCGCCCGGAGGCTGCTCCTGAAACGCCAAGGGAGAGTCCTCCGGCAAGGGAGAGGTCCCCGGCAAGGGAGAGCTCTTCGGCAAGGGAGAAGTCTCCGGCAAGGGACAGCACCAGCGGCCCCCCGGCGGCGGAGACCATGACTGCAGAACCTGGCACAGGTAATCTTCTCGCTTCATAACTTCCCTTGGGTTCTTCTTTTTTTGGATATTTTCTTGACTCTTTTCCCTTTTTCGGCTGTTAGATCCATCTGCTGCGGAGCCGATGGAGACCGAGGTTGCCGCTGACGACGCTGCTGCCACCGAAGAAGCAGCCGGCGCTGACGATCCCGCCGGTGCAGAGGCCACCAAAGCTGCCGCCACAGAAGCAGGCGGGGGATCTGGCGATCGCACTGACGGCCCTGAGGCCGCAGGAGCGCCAGGCGCTACGCCGACCGCCGATCCCACCGCCGCTGCCGCAGCGTCAGGCTCCGAAGAGCCCCAGCTAGGCATCTACTTGAAGGCCGGCGATGGCATCTTCATCAACCTCCCCTGGGCGTCAAGCTCCAGGGCGCCGGTCGAAGGAGAGAGCTTTGACGGAGAAGTGCTCGCCTCCGCTGGGCTGGCGCTGGTTGACGCGCCAAGCAGCAGCAGCAGCGAGCCTGAGGAGGAGCGGCTCATGCGGAAGCTGGTGTCGCTCTACCGTGCCCGGCAAGCCAAGCTGGAATCCCGCGAGGCGCTTGTCGTGAAGGCGGGAGTGGACATCGAGAAGCGCGCGGAGGAGCTCCGGGGTCACAACCAGGAAGCTCTCCGGTCCCTGGCAGCGGAGCGGGCGCAACTTGCCGAGGAGCAGAAGGCCTTCCTCCTTGAGAAGGCTGAAGCCGAAGAGCAACAGTGGCTTGCCGCTAAAAAGCTGTCTGCACAGGAGGGCGAGCTGGTGCAGCGGAAGGTCAATCTTGACAGCCACGAGGCGGAGCCTGCCGCGCGCGAGCGAACATTTGGCGGAGCCCTCAAGCAAGCAGAGGATGCCGCCGCAGCTGCCGAGGCCGCCAAGAAGGAGCTGGAGACGAAGGTGGCGCAGCTGGAGGCCGATCTCAAGGCGAGCGGTGAAGAGCTTGCCGCGCTCAAGCGTGAGCGGGAGAAGGACGCCCACAGCTACTCGGAGCTGCAGGCCCGTCTCGCCGAGAAGGGCCAGGAGCTTAGCGCCGCCAAGGACTCCAACACGGACATTGAGTTGAAGCTGACCACTTTGACCAAGATGCTGGACGGCGCCAAGGAGCAGGAGACGGCCTTGAAGGAGGAGGTCAAGGCCGGCAAGGCGCTGCTGGCGAGTGCTGCTGCCGCCCAGAGCACTTTCCGGGAGAATGTGGAGCACTGGACGGAGGGTCTCGTGGATGTTGCCACAAACATTAACAGGGAGCTGGCGTAGCTGGGGATGGAGGATCTCGGGTATCCCTCCGACGAGAACCTCCAACCTAGCACCAAGCTCACCTCGTTCTTCAAAGGCGTGGTGACGGCCCTCCGGCGACTCCGAGAGAGGATCCCAAAGTAGCTGGCCGACGAGTCGTGCAAGATCTGCGCGGGAGCTCTTCAGAAGGTGTTGGTGAAGGTGGCCTTTCGCAACCCGGGCCTCAACCTCACCAACGTCCTCAGGACCTTGCCGCCGGATGCTGATCTGGAGGCGCTCAAGGCCCATGTCGCACCCATTGTTGACAAGGTGAGTGGGATCAAGAGGGTTGAGGGCGATCACGTAGACTAGGCGCCCATTTCCTTCTTTTCTTGTCGCTGCTGGTCATGTTATGAGAACGATCTGTTAGAGCTGCCACAAGCTACCTTGTAATATAACTCTATTTCGGGTACTGATTGCAACGTTATCTCCTTTACTTGATTCCTTCCTTTGTATGTTTTTGCCCTACGCTTTTAGGGAACTTGTCGGCGCAGGCACCTTGGCCGCGAGCGCTGAGTGCGGGACGTCAGCAGCCTGCTGGCGGTGCCGCTACCGACAAGAAACCTTGTCGCAACTAGTCGCAGCTCACTTAAGTTGTTGAGCGGACTCAAAACAAAGTAAGGGCGCAACTAGCTACGAGTTGGTTCCTCCGCGCACAGGTTTTCCATACAAAGGATGGTCATTCAAGGAAAATAACTTAAAAATTTAAAAAATCTGATTGCTCAAACTTTGGCAACTTATCTTTTCTGTTGTTTGCTTCCCGGCAAGGCGAAACTTTCTTGAACGACGCCTGGTCCATACCATTATCTTCTCCTTCCCCCCTGGCAAACTTGTGAGCGAGGGACCCTTCCTTTCCTTGAGAAAAATGAAAGAGGAGAAAAATAAAGATATGGAGCCTTATGGCTCGTTGTTGCTTACCGGGGGTAAGTGCTGCACAAAGTGTCAGATAACACATGGAAAAAATAAAAAGCATGAAATTGACAAGATGTGCAGGGCACATGAGCTTTATACACGGGGTCTGCGCCCGGCTTTGTACAAAGGATTACATGCAACAGCGGCAAGACTTGTACTTGCCGGAACGGGTTCCGGCAACCGCGCCCTACGGGTAAAACTTACGAAGATGCTCAATGTTCCAGGAGTTGCTCACTGGAATGCCATCTTCGGTCTCAAGGCGGACAGCGCCAGGCCTAGTGACTCGTTTCACCCGGTAAGGGCCTTCCCACTTCGGCGTCAACTTGTTGGAATTCTTGGCGGACTGAACACGCCGAAGAACATGGTCGCCATCCTCGAGACTTCTGGCGTTAACTTTGCGGCTATGGTAGCGGCGCAAAGCTTGCTGGTAGCGAGCAGCTCGTACAGCAGCCTGAAGAGGGTCTTCCTCAAGGAGCAGCGCGTCGTCTGGTCGCAGCTGCTCTTGCTCGAGCTCATCATAAGCGAGCACTCGAGGTGACCCGTATACGAGTTCCGTGGGGAGAACTGCCTCTGCTCCATAGACTAGAGCGAAAGGTGTCTGGCCAGTGGCTTGATTTGGCGTCGTCCTGATCGACCAAAGAACCACAGGTAGCTCCTCAATCTAGTTTCGTCCGCACTTGTGCAGCCTGTCGAAAGTTCTGGTCTTGAGCCCACGTAGCACTTCAGCATTTGCCCTCTCCGCTTGACCGTTGCTTCTCGGGTGAGCAACAGAAGCGAAGCAGACCTTGGCGCCAACATCTTGGACGTACTGCATGAAGGTGCGGCTCGTGAATTGCGTGCCGTTGTCGGTGATTACCCTGTTAGGGATCCCGAAGCGGCAAACAATCGACCTGGAGAACTTGACTGCTGACTGTGCTGTCACCTTCCTCACTGCTTCCACTTTCGGCCACTTTGTGAACTTGTCGATTGCAACGTACAAGTACTCAAAGCCCCCAACTACTCGGGGAAAGGGGCCGAGGATATCGAGCCCCCAGACCGAAAATGGCCAGGATAAAGGGATCGTCTGGAGAGCTTGAGCTGGCTGATGTATCTGCTTGGAATGGAACTGGCACGCTTCACACTTGGTTACTTGTGCAGTTGCATCCTGGAGGGCTGTCGGCCAAAAGAAACCTTGCCAGAATGCTTTGCCGGCAAGTGCTCTTGCGCCAATGTGGTGACCACATATGCCTCCATGTATCTCTGCCAACAGCTCTAGTCCATCTTCCCGGTGAATACACTTCAATTTCACACCGTTGAGTCTTCTTCTGTACGGTGTGTTGTCAACAAACTGGTACATACTTGACTGCCGGGCTACTCTTTCCGCTTCTTCTTGCTCTTCGGGAAGTTCTCCTATCTGAAGGAAACGGACAATCTGCTGTGCCCATGCTGGAGCTTGTGGCTCGACAACAAGGACTAAAGGCACGTCTGCTGCTGCGGGAACATCCGCTTCTACGGCGAGAACCTGCGGTTCAGCCGGAGCTTGACGTTCCCCGGCAAGCTTGCCGGAGCAAAACTTGTCGGGAGCCTCTGCTTCAATAGAACAAACCCTAGGGCTTGCCGGAGCAGACTGCTCCTCAGCACTCTTGGTGTTGATCTTGGGAACCTTCTTGGCGGCGGCTTCGGGAAGCTCTGCCAGAAAATAGTCACCAGAAATCAACTTCCTCTTCTTGCTCTGTCCAGTTGATGGTGTTACGGACAGTCGAGTCAGCTTGAGCACAAAGATCCCTGGTTCCACAGGTAACTTAAGTGCGGCGCACTTTGACAGGCCATCGGCAATGTCGTTCTGAGCTCTTGGGACATGCTCCATCTGTAGGCCGTCAAAGTGCTCTTCTAGCTTTCTCACTTCGTCAATGTAAGCTTCCATCAACGGACTCTGATAATTCTTGTTCACTTGGTGGACGACAAGCTGCGAGTCACCCCTGACAATGAGTTTCTTGATCCCAAGGTCTGCCGCGATCCTGAGGCCGGCAAGCAAGCCTTCATACTCTGCAGTATTGTTTGTTGCTTTATCCTTGGGAAAGTGCATCTGGACTACGTACTTGAGGTGCTCTCCGGTGGGTGCGACAAGCAGCACGCCAGCACCGGCGCCTTGCAGTGAGAAGGCACCATCAAAGTACATGAGCCACTCTTTGCTTGCTTCCTTGACGGGGATGCTCGTTTCTGGAATTTCTTCATCTGGTGTCGACATCATCCATGTCTTCGTCGTCGTCGTCATCTTCATCCTTGTCGCGGCCGCGGGGAGGTCTGTCTCCTTGCCGCTGCTTGGCTTTGCCGCGGCGTCCTCCCCGGCCGGCGCGCTTCTTGCCGGATTCTCCAGCGCCTCCTTGGGCCCTCTCCTTGTCGCGTCGCTCATATTCAGCCTTTTGCTGCTGGACAAGCTGCTCGACCTTCTTGCAGCTCTGGAGGTCATGGCCCTTGGTGCGGTGGATCTTGCAGTACTGCTTGTCGGTGCCGTCCTGCTTGTCGGCGACCGCCACAGCCTGGCAGTTGGTGCATGCGGCAATCTCCTTGCCGGAGCTACCAACTTTGGCTTTCTTGGCGCCACCTTCGTTGCCGGACTGCTCAACGACTAGCACATCTTTGCCTTTCTTCTTCATGTTGTTCCGCCGCCGGTTTTTCTTTGCCGAGGCAGCATCTTCGCTGTCAGATCCTCCTGCTCCTGTATTCTCTCCGGGGAGTTTCCTCCCTTCCTTAGCATGTGCACACTTGTCGGCCAGGGCATACAGCTCACTGACGTCTCTGATCTTGCACATCGCCATCTCCTCCCGCATCCTGCGGTTACGCACGTTCTGATGAAACGCGCTGATGACCGGGGCAGGGTGGACATCTGGGATGTTGTGCTGTACACGGCTGAATCTCTGAATGTACTTGCGCAGAGGCTCTCCTTCCTTCTGGGCGAGCAGGTGAAGGTCACTCTCTTGGCCATGAGGTTTGTGGCCGCCTGTAAAGGCGCCGACAAACTGATGGCACAGGTCTGCCCATGAGGATATGGAGTTGTCCGGCAAATGCATGAGCCAGGACCTGACGTTGGGCTTGAGCACCAGCGAGAAGTAGTTGGCAAGGATCTTGTCGTCTCGCCCCCTGGCAGCTTGCACCGCGATGGTGTAGATGCTGAGGAACTCCGACGGATGTGACTTGCCGTCGTACTTCTCTGGCACGTCTGGCTTGAAATTCTTCTTGCTGGGCCACTGGACTTGCCGCAGCTCACGAGTAAATGCAGGGCAACCTACCGCGTACGGCAAGTCGCCTGGTTCCCCTGGCGCATGCATGTCGACAGAGGGCCCAGCACGCTGGTCTGATTGACGCCGCACTTCTCTTCGGCGCTCGATGCGAGTACGAGCGTCTTCTTGCTGTCGTTTGTGAAGAACTTGACACTGATCGCGACGAGCTCGAGGATCTGATGACGCGGTGGAGTCGCTGTCGAGGTGGATCCGGCGAGTCGGTGATCTTGGCCTTCGGGCGGAGAGTCCATGGTGGTTGTACCTCCACCGGTCTGGTCGCCACCGGCTCGTGCCTGGCTGACTTGCCGCGGCTGCGAAGTACTCGGCTGCCGTGGGTTGTCGCCGTTGGCGAAGCCGATGAGACTCTGAATGGTGGCCCTCCAGTCGTCGATCTTGTCTGGCGCTGGAGGGTAGTCTAGGAGCAGTTGAGCTCGCGCCAAAGCTTCTGCTGAAGTGGCGGGTGGCGGCGGTGAACGGTGCGAGGAGCGGGATATGCTCGGACTTCTAACCATGTTAGAAGGAGCAGTATCTCGTCCAGGCGACCGTGCCCCGCTCGCGCCAGCATGTTGGCGTGCATGCTGGTCTTGAGCACTCCGAGATCCACCAGCTCGATCTTGGTCCAGCAAACGTATGGTACCGTGAGTATCATGACGCTGCCGGTCCCGCGCCTCCTGGGATGGGCGCGGTGCATGTACGGACGCCGAGGTCTTGGAGTGCGCCCGGTCGTTGTGGGAGCCGACTGCGCCGCCGATGGGCAGCGCAGCCTTGTCCTTGGACCTGGCAGCACCGTGAGCTCCCTCGTCGACGCCCGTTCTTCCGCCAGCGTCTACCCCACCAGCCGTTTGCTCCGGCGATGGCGGGTTCGGCGCGGACAGAGCAGCCGCCTCCGAAGCCTTCTTCTTCGGCGGCATATCGATGAACACGATGAAGATTTAGCTCGTGCGAACGCCGGATCAGGTTCACACAACCTCGACGCCCCCTACCTGGCGCACCAAAGATGTCGGGGATGCTAATCCGCAAACACCTATGGGACCGGCGGACCGAGCCCCTTTTGGTTCGGCAGGGGGGCGGAGATCGCACGAAGAGCAGATTGAGGCGAAGCACATGAGCAGTTTACCCAGGTTCGGGCCGCACGGATGCGTAAAACCCTACTCCTGCTTTGTGGTTTGTATTGTGTTCTTGCTCGGGAGCGCCGAGTGCTACAGTACACACCAGCAGCTAACGAGACCGAGTGCGAGCGTTCTTTTTTTGGCCGACCCCCCCCCCCTCTACGTTGCGCATGGGCCTCCTTTTATATGCTCAAGGGGTCACCGACAGGTGGCAACGTAGACAAGGGTAGAAATGGAAAGGCGTTGCGGTTGGTATCGCCGCCTACTACAGTGTATCATACCTAACCCTGACGGTAGGGGACAAGGGCATTGAATGCCCGTCTGTGTCGCCCAAACAGTGCAAAAGGGACCGCCAGGGACGTCACCGCTCGCCACGATGGCAATCTTGTCAGCGCCGCTTGCCACCGTGTATCGCTGGCTGCACAGCCCCCCGCCACGTACGCCTGGAAGGGTCCCAGAGCGACACGTTGGTGGATGTGCTGAAGCACAGGTACGGAGTGGAGGCTTGCCGCGGCAAGCGCCTTGCCACGGTAGTTGTCTTGTCGCGCCCGGGAGCTTGTCGCTCACCGAGCCTTGCCGGGACGCATGGTGCGTCGTGACAAGTTCCTTGAGATGCCTTGGTTGGCCTTCCCGGCAAGCTCCTCTTGCCGGGGTCTTGTCTCCTTGGCTTGGATACTTTATTCTTGAATGGCTCCGAAGGAACCACGGAGGACCTTGGCGGTCACCCGGCAAGCCTTGCCGCGGGACGCTGCGACTGCCCGTGCACAAGTTCGGGATACTAGGGTACCCCTACTCTAGTACACCGACACTTTGCATCTTTATCATAAAAATACCAAAATATTATCTTATCATATCTATCAGATCTCACTCTCGTAAGTGACCGTGTAGGGATTGACAACCCCTTATCGCGTTGGTTGCGAGGATTTATTTGTTTTGTGTAGGTGCGAGGGACTCGCACGTAGCCTCCTACTAGATTGATACCTTGGTTCTCAAAAACTGAGGGAAATACTTACGCTACATTGCTGCACCACCCTTTCCTCTTCAAGGGAAAACCAACGCAAGTGCTCAAGAGGTAGCAAGAAGGATTTCTGGCGCCGTTGCCGGGGAGGTCTACGCAAAAGTCAACATACCAAGTACCCATCACGAACCCTTATCTCCCGCATTACATTATTTCCCATTTGCCTCTCGTTTTCCTCTCCCCCCACTTCACACTTGCCGTTTTATTCTCCCTCTCTCTCTCTCTATCCTCACTCTCTTTCTCTATTTGCCTCTTTTTGTTCGTTCCTCGTTTGCTTATGTGCTGGATTGCTTGCTTGTCACGATGGCTCAAGATAACACTAAATTGTGTGACTTTACCAATACCAACAACAATGATTTTATTAGCACTCCAATTGCTCCTCTTACCAATGCCGAATCTTGTGAAATTAATGCTGCCTTGCTGAATCTTGTCATGAAAGATCTGTTTTCCGGCCTTCCTAGTGAAGATGTCGCTACCCATCTAAAGAGCTTCATTGATTTGTGTGATATGCAAAATAAGAAAGATATTGATAATGATATTGTTAAATTGAAGCTATTTCCTTTTTCGCTTAGAGATCGTGCTAAAGCTTGGTTTTCGTCTTTGCCTAAAAATAGTATTGATTCTTGGAACAAGTGCAAAGATGCTTTTATCTCTAAGTATTTTCCTCCCGCTAAGATTATCTCTCTTAGAAACTATATTATGAATTTTAAGCAACTTGATCATGAACATGTTGCACAAGCTTGGGAGAGAATGAAATTAATGATACATAATTGCCCAACACATGGTTTGAATTTGTGGATGATTATACAAAAAAATTATGCCGATTGAATTTTGCATCTAGAAATCTTTTAGATTCGGCCGCGGGAGGCACTTTTATGGAAATCACTTTAGGAGAAGCTAGTAAACTCCTATATAATATTATGGTTAATTATTCTCAATGGCACACTGAAAGATCTACTAATAAAAAAGTGCATGCGATAGAAGAAATTAATGTTTTGAGTGGTAAGATGGATGAACTTATGAAATTATTTGCTAATAAAAGTGTTTCTTCTGATCCTAATGATATGCCTTTATCTACTTTGATTGATAATAATAATGAATCTTTGGATGTGAATTTTGTTGGTAGGAATAATTTTGGTAACAATGCGTTTATTGGAAACTTCAATCCTAGGCCGTATCCTAGTAATTCCTCAAATAATTACGGTAATTTCTACAACAATTCTTATGGAAATTATAATAAGATGCCCTCTGGTTTTGAATCTATGATTAAAGAATTTATTACTTCGCAAAAGAATTGCAATGCTTTGATTGAACAAAAATTGCTTAAGATTGATGAGTTCGCTAGGAACGTTGATAGAATTTCTCTTGATGTTGATTCTTTGAAACTTAGATCTATTCCACCTAAGCATGATATCAATGAGTCTATCAAAGCCATGAGAATTTCCATTGATGAGTGCAAAGAAAGAACCGCTAGGATGCGTGCTGAGAAAGATTCCTTTATAAGAGCATGTTCTTCTAGTTTCCATGATAATAAAGATGAAGATCTAAAGGTTATTGAAGTGTCCCCTATTAAATCTTTGTTTTGCAATATGAATCATGATAATAATGAGACTGAATATGATCCACCTTTACCTAGAAGGCGTTCCAAAAATTCGGAGTTTTTATATCTTGATGCTAAATTTGATAAAAGTGGGATTGAAGAGATCAAAACTCTAGATGTTAATGAACCCACTATTTTGGATTTCAAGGAATTTAATTATGATAGCTGCTCTTTGATAGATTGTATTTCCTTGTTGCAATCCGTGCTAAATTATCCTCATGCTTATAGTCAAAATAAAGCTTTTACTAAACATATCGTTGATGCTTTGACACAATCTTATGAAGAAAAACTTGAGTTGGAAGTTTCTATCCCTATAAAACTTTATGATGAGCGGGAACCAACTATTAAAATTAAAATTAAAGATCATGAATGCTATGCTTTGTGTGATTTGGGTGCTAGTGTTTCCACGATTCCAAAGACTTTATGTGATTTTCTAGGTTTCCGTGATTTTGATGATTGCTCTCTAAACTTGCACCTTGTGGATTCCACTATTAAGAAACCTATGGGAAGAATTAATGATGTTCTTATTGTTGCAAATAGGAATTATGTGCCCGTAGATTTTATCGTTCTTGACATCGATTGCAATCCTTCATGTCCTATTATTCTTGGTAGACCTTTCCTTAGAACGATTGGTACAATTATTGATATGAAGGAAGGAAATATTAGATTCCAATTTCCATTAAGGAAAGGCATGGAACACTTTCCTAGAAAGAAAATTAAATTACCTTATGAATCTGTTATGAGAGCCACTTATGGATTTCCTTCCAAAGATGGCAATACCTAGATCTATCCTTACTTTTTATGCCTAGCTAGGGGCGTTAAACGATAGCGCTTGTTGGGAGGCAACCCAATTTTATTTTTATTCCTTGCTTTTTTCTCCTGTTTAGTAATAAATAATTTATCTAGCCTCTGTTTTGGTTGTGTTTTTTGTGTTTAATTAGTGTTTGTGCCAAGTAGAACCGTTGGGAAGACATGGGGAAGGTCTTGTTAATCTTGCTGCAAAAAACAGAAACTTTAGCGCTCACGAGAACTGCTGCCATTTTTATTTGGAAAGTTCTATTTAGTTAATTATTTTTGCAGATGATTAATAGATAAATTCCTCACGTCCAGAAATTTATTTTAGAATCTTTGGGGTTCCAGATCTTGCGCTAGCTACAGATTACTACAGACTGTTCTGTTTTTGACAGATTCTGTTTTTCGTGTGTTGTTTGCTTATTTTGATGAATCTAAGGCTAGTAAAATAGTTTATAAACCATAGAGAGGTTGGAATACAGTAGTTTTAACACCAATATAAATAAACAATGAGTTCATTACGGTACCTTGAAGTGGTCTTTTGTTTTCTTTCGCTAACGGAGCTCACGAGATTTTCTACTTTAAGTTTTGTGTTGTGAAGTTTTCAAGTTTTGGGTAAAGATTTGATGGATTATGGAACAAGGAGTGGCAAGAGCCTAAGCTTGGGTATTCCCATGGCACCCCCAAGATAATCTAAGGACACCTAAAATCTAAAGATTGGGGATGCCCCGGAAGGCATCCCCTCTTTCGTCTACTTCTATCGGTAACTTTACTTGGAGCTATATTTTTATTCACCACATGATATGTGTTTTGCTTGGAGCGTCTTGTATGATTTGAGTCTTTTCTTTTTAGTTTACCACAATCATCTTTGCTGTACACACCTTTTGAGAGAGACCCACATGATTCGGAAATTATTAGAATACTCTATATGCTTCACTTATATCTTTTGAGTTATATAGTTTTGCTCTAGTACTTCACTTATATCTTTTAGAGCACGGTGGTGGATTTGTTTTATAGAAACTATTGATCTCTCACAATTCACTTAGATTATTTTTAGAGTCTTAAATAGCATGGTAATTTGCTTAAATAATCCTAATATGCTAGGTGTTCAAGATTAATAAATAAAACTTTCTTATGAGTGTTTTGAATACTAAGAGAAGTTTGATGCTTGATAATTGTTTTGAGATATGGAGATGGTGATATTAGAGTTGTGCTAGTTGAGTAATTGTGAATTTGAGAAATGCTTGTGTTGAAGTTTGTGTTTCCCGTAGCATGCACGTATGGTGAACCGTTATGTGATGAAGTCGGTGCATGATTTATTTATTGATTGTCTTCCTTATGAGTGGCGGTCGGGGACGAGCGATGGTCTTTTCCTACCAATCTATCCCCCTAGGAGCATGCACGTAATACTTTGCTTTGATAACTTGTAGATTTTTGCAATAAGTATGTGAGTTCTTTATGACTAATGTTGAGTCCATGGATTATATGCACTCTCACCTTTCAATCATTGCTAGCCTCTCTAATACCGCACACCCTTCGCCGGTATCATACACCCACCATATACCTTCCTCAAAACAGCCACCATACCTACCTATCATGGCATTTCCGTAGCCATTCCGAGATATATTGCCATGCAACTTTCCACCGTTCCGTTTATTATGACACACTCCATCATTGTCATATTGCTTTGCATGATCATGTAGTTGACATTGTATTTGTGGAAAAGCCACCATTCATAATTCTTTCACACATGTCACTCATGAGCAATTGCATATCCCGGTACACCGCCGGAGGCATTCATATAGAGTCATATCTTGTTCTAAGTATTGAGTTGTAGAAAATAAAAGTGTGATGATCATCATTATTAGAGCATTGTCGTAGTGAGGAAACGATGATGGAGACTATGATTCCCTCACAAGTCAGGATGAGACTCCGGATGAAAAATAAAAAAATAAAAGAGGCCATAAAAAAAGAGAAATGGCCCAAATAAAAAAATATGAGAGAAAAAGGGAGAAGGGACAATGCTACTATCCTTTTACCACACTGGTGCTTCAAAGTAGCACCATGATCTTCATGATAGAGAGTCTCCTATGTTATCACTTTCATATACTAGTGGGAATTTTTCATTATAGAACTTGGCTTGTAAATTCCAATTACGGGTGAGGAGTCCTGGATTAGGGGGTATCCGGATAGCCGGATTATATCCTTTGGCTGGACCGATGGACTATGAAGATACGAGATTGAAGACTTCGTCCCGTGTCCGGATGGGACTCTACTTCGCGTGGAAGGCAAGCTAGGCAATATGGATATGTATATCTCCTCCTTTGTAATCGTCATTGTGTAACCCTAGCCCCCTCCGGTGTCTATATAAACCGGAGGGTTTTAGTCCGTAGGACGACATACAATCATACCATAGGCTAGCTTCTAGGGTTTGGCCTCTTCGATCTCGTGGTAGATCAACTCTTGTACTACTCATATTATCAAGAATAATCAAGCAGGACGTAGGGTTTTACCTCCATCAAGAGGGCCCGAACCTGGGTAAAATATCGTGTTCCCTGCCTCCTGTTACCATCCGCCTTACACGCACAGTTCGGGACCCCCTACCCGAGATCCGTCGGTTTTGACACCGACATTGGTGCTTTCATTGAGAGTTCCACTGTGCCGTCGCCGTAAGGAAGGATGCCCCGTCTCGTTGTTAAAAACAGCATCACTACCGGAGGAGCCCTGGCTGTCGGCCAAACTCTCCGGCTTGGCAGTTTCGTCATGACCGCCAGTTCGGCCGCCACACCGACGATGACTTCTCGGGTCATCAAAAACAGCCTCCACGTCGGCTCGGAATTCGCCGAGCAGATGGATCCAATAGAGCTCTCTTCCCTAAACGAGATCTTGGATCATATCGCCGCCTTGGGAGTCGCTACAGACTATGATCGGATTGGGCTTAAACCCGATCAGAGGGAGATTAATTCTCCACCGGTCACCCATCATATTGCGGTGGTGGAGGAACAATGCGGTGATTCTTCCTCTACCCTGAGGACTACCTATGTCCGGATTCCTGAGCTCTCTGAGCCGGATACCCGTTTATGGGAGGACATCACCCAAGCCCTGAACCTAGAGTCAGGCAGCGGGCCAGACTCATCGGGCAACACTCCGGAATCCAAACTTCCAAGATTGGAAACTCCTCGGCCCCTGGGTCTCAGATCGGGTAGGGGTTCGGACTCAAATCCACCCACCCGCCCAGACATAAACGATCTTTCCCACATCAGGCAAGAGCCCCATGAAACAGTACATCATTATTGGGCCAGATTCCTCCTTGTGATGAACAAGGTTAAGGACTGTCGCGAGGAAGACGCAGTCTCATTTTTCTGCAATAATTGCACGGACAAGGGAATCCTTAACGCATTAAGTCGCCATGACATATCACGCTTAGCTGACTTGGCGTCCATAGTATGAAAGTACTGTGCGATGGAAAGTGCCTGGAAAACCGAAACGAAATTTTGGGATTATCCGGCTCGGAATATACACCCAGTCGGAAGTAAAAGGGTGCACTACCACAAGACACCCGAATTAGTTACAAAGAAACAAAAACCCTCTATAGGGCATAGAACCGTATTGGAGGGATGGCTTAACGGACCCTGCAAAATTCATAGTACAGCGGATACCATACCAACACGTAGCCTTAGAGCATGTTGGATACTCCGGCAGGTGGCCAAAAGTGGTGAGGATCTCCTCATCCGAAATGCCACAGAGCACCATCCCGTGGATAACAATACGGTATTAACAGTCTTTGAAACCTTCGCATCTAATAATAGGCGCAAGCGAACACTCCGCAGCCTCACCGAAATCTGCCACGTGATAGCAATGAATCCATGGAGTGACACGGCTATTACCTTCAATGCCAGTGACGAACCTAAATGCCGAACAGCCCGAGCACTAGCTGCACTGGTCCTCAGCCCAATTGTGGACGGCTTTCGAGTCACCAAAGTACTCATGGACGGCGGCAGTGGATTAAACCTCATCTATGAGGAAACTCTTCAAAAAATGGAAATAGACTGGAACCGCATTGAGCAAAGCAGCACAACCTTCAGAGGAATCATCCCCAGTCGGGAAGCATGCTGTGCTGGGAAAATCACACTAGATGTAGTATTCGGCACGCCGAAGAACTATAGGTCCAAACAAATTACATTCCAAGTGGCCCCGTTCAATAGTGGATACCACGCCCTTTTAGGATGGGAGGCGTTCACGATCTTCCAAGCCATACCCCATTATGGGTACATGAAGCTCAAAATGCTCGGGCCCAACGGAATCATCACTCTCGCTAGTGATCCGGACACACCACTCCGCGCCGAAAACAAAACAGCCGCATTGGCCCTCGAGGCATTATCCAAAGCCCTTTCAGCCGAGGAATTAACTGCGCCACGCTCCACAGTGGATAGGGACGACGTGATACTTGACAAGAGATCCAAGTCCACCTCTTTTAAACCAGCGGATGAAATAGTCAAATTCCAAGTCCACCCAACGGACCCTACAAAAACAGCCTCCATCGGGGCACAGTTAAACCCCGGCACTACGAGAGTTCCTGTGCGAGAATTGGGACATATTCGCCTGGCACCCCTCAGACATGCCAGGAATCCCACGCAGGCTGGCCGAGCACAGCCTCAATATCCTAAAGGGATTCTAGGCGGTCAAGCAGGCTCTTCGGCGTTTATCTGAACCTAAGAGACAAGCTATGGGAGAGGGACTAGCCAAGTTATTGGAGGCCGGATTCATTGATAAATAAAACACCCGGACTGGCTAGCAAACCTGGTGATGGTACCAAAGAAGGACAAATCCTGGCGCCTATGCATCGATTTCAAGGACCTCAACAAGGCTTGCCCAAAGGATCCCTTCCCCCTCCCCCGCATTGATCAAATTATCGATGCCACCGCAGGACACGAGTCATTGTGTTTCCTCGACGCATACTCCGGCTACCACCAAATCAAGATGGCGGAGTCCGACCAAGCCGCAACGGCATTTATCACACCATACGGCCCCTTCTGTTTCAACACAATGCCTTTTGGGCTCAAAAACGCCGGCGCAACATATCAGCGCATGATTCAGACATGTGTGGAGAAACAGATCGGCAAAACAGTAGAGGCATACGTAGATGATGTGGTCATCAAAACCAAACACGTCAACTCTCTCATAGACGACTTGAGGCTCACATTCGACAACCTCCGAACATACGACATCAAGCTCAATCCGGAAAAATGTGTTTTCAGCGTACCAGCCGGAAAGCTCATGGGCTTCATTCTCTCCAGTAGAGGAATTGAAGCTAATCCGGCCAAAATCCGAGCTTTGTCATAGTTGGCTACCCCAACAGACCTCAAACAAATCCAGAAATTAACTGGATGTGTGGCGGCTCTAAGCCGCTTTATCTCCCACTTAGGAGAAAAGGCATTACCCCTTTATCGCCTCCTTCGGCGCACCAAACCCTTCGAGTGGACGGACGCGGCCACGGCCGGATTGGAAGAAATAAAATCCATACTGGCAACCAACCCAATCCTGGCCACGCCAAACATTGGCGAACCAATGCTGTTGTACATTGCGGCAACTCATCAGGTTGTAAGCGCAGTGCTCGTCGTCGAACGAGAAGCGGACGGACATAAATTCCCTCTTCAAAAGCTGGTATATTATGTATCCACTATCCTCACTCCATGCAAATCACGGTACCCACATTATCAAAAGATAGCCTATGCGGTATTCATGGCATCCCGGAAGCTGCGACTCTACTTTCAAGAGTGTTTGATTATAGTAGCCTCGGAAGTGCCACTTAATGATATTATATACAACCGCTACGCCACGGGCCGGATTGCCAAATGGGCCATTGAGCTCCTCCCGTTCGACATAACATACAAACCTCGGCGAGCCATTAAATCACAAGTATTGGCCGACTTTGTCGCCGAATGGATGGAAGTCGAACTCCCTAAAGAGTACGACGCATACTCCAATTGGATCATGCACTTCGATGGCTCCAAAATGCTGGCCGGTCTGGGGACTGGCGTCGTCCTGACGTCCCCAACAGGTGATACCGTTCAATACGTACTGCAGATACTGTATACAGACTCCAACAATGTAGCCGAATACGAAGCCCTGTTGCATGGTCTTCGGATGGCAGTCTCCATGGGCATTCAACGCCTGGAGGTCCGTGGGGATTCGAACCTCGCAATATCCCAAATAAATGGAGACTTCGATGCCAAGGATCCGAAGATGGCGGCCTATCGAAATGCCGTCCTAAAGATGTCAGCTCGGTTCGAGGGGCTCGAATTTCACCATGTGGCTCGGGAAAACAATCAGGCAGCGGATATCCTCGCCCGCATCGGCGCAAAACGCGATGCGGTCCCCCCCCCCCCAACATCTTTTTGGAGAGGTTGTTTAAACCATCCATGGTATGGGAAGGGGACACCGGTAACAATAGTCCGGACCTGACCATAATGCCCGATACCGAACACTCTGACACAATCGAAGGCTCTGCCACCGAAATAACACCTTCAGCCCACGTCATAATGGCCATCATTGCCCCGTGGACAGAACCATTCTTGGCCTACCTAACTAGGTAGGAACTTCCCAAGGACCAAAATGAGGCACACTGCATAGTGCGGCGATCTAAAGCCTACAGGGTCCACGAGGGAGAGCTGTATAAAAAAAGCACTACCTGAGTCCTTGAAAGGTGCATCTCCGAAGAGGAAGGGCGGAAGCTTTTGGCAGAAATTCACGCCGGACTTGGCAGCCACCACACCGCAGCCCGGGCCCTTGTAAGGAAGGCCTTCCGTACATGTTTTTATTGGCCGACGGCCCAGGCACACGCACAGGACCTGGTCCAACGCTGCGCCGGTTGCCAGCTTTTTGCAAACCAAAGCCACATGCCACCCACCACCCTCCAAACAATCCCCATTACCTGGCCCTTCGTGGTCTGGGAGCTTGACATGGTTGGACCCCTTAAAGGGGGAACCCATAAGAAAAAATACTTACTGGTCATGGTGGATAAATTCACCAAATGGATAGAAGCTAAACCTGTTAAAACAGCCGAATCCGCACCGGTGATAGACTTCATATCCGGGGTTGTACACCGTTATGGCGTCCCCCACAGCATCATCACCAACAACGGCACGAACTTCACGGCCGATGAGGTAAAACTCTGGTGCAGCAACATCGGCATCAAGCTCGATTATGCTTCCGTCTATCACCCACAAACCAATGGCCAAGTTGAGCGAGCAAATGGTCTTATCATGAGCGGCATCAAATCCGGATTAGTGCGGTCCTTAAAGGAGTCTAACACGCACTGGGTAGAGGAGCTCGACTCCGTACTCTAGGGGCTGCGGACCATGCCGAATCGTACTACCGGATACACAACCTTCTTTATGGTGTACGGAGCAGAGGCAGTTCTGCCCTGCAACATAATTCATGACTCACCTCGAGTGTGCACGTACGAAGAAAGAGAAGCCGAGCTCGATCGGCAGGACAGTCTAGACACTCTGGAGGAGGAGCGCGACGTGGCAAAAGCCCATTCGGCATTTTATCAGCAACAGGCTCGCAGATACCAAAGCAGAGAAGTACGGGCCAAAACTTATAACGTTGGCGAGTTAGTTCTACGCCTGCTGGAGAAGAAAAAGACCAAGCTCGAGCCCAAATGGGAAGGTCCCTTCATTATTGACCAAGTTCTGACCGGTGGAGCGTACCGTCTGCGGGATGCATCGAATAATCGACTTGAGCCGAACCCATGGAACACAGCCAGGCTCCGAAGGTTCTATGCCTAGCGCTGGACTCTATGTTCGTCTCCGTCCTCTGTCCATTTTTTGCATATACATTATCTGTATTTTTTCTCTTTCTTTCTTTTATTCTTTTTCAAGGCCTTCAAGGGCCAACTTGTGCCTCGCTTGCACACTATAGATGCGCTAACCGCTCTCATTATACCTGGGGGCTTCTTACACAGAAGCTTAATCATATTTCCGAGCTTTATGCCCCGCACATGTGTTATTCTTCCGCATGTACCTTTTTTCACCATTATATGCATCGATATGACTTAAGTTTTGGCCAAGCTGGGTTGCCTGGCTCTTGTATTTATGCCCTACGTTCGCGTTAATTCGGCTAGGGCATAAGGGCAGCACCTCTGTGATTGTTACTGCCGGGTCAGCCGGATGTGTACCTCGGACTGGGTGAAGCCGAAAGCTAGCGTTCTTAAGGGAATATTCGGTCGGCGAACAAAAGTTGATTTTTATTTATTCTCCATATATGCCCCTAGATGTTTTTGTCTGCGTCTCTGCTCGCAGTCCGGACATGCACTTTAGGGCATGCATACCCAGGGAAAGGAACCCCTAACGGAACTATTCTCCCTAGAAGATGTTTCTTACTACCCATGTAATATAACATAACTAGTTGGGCACTTGTTTCCATGCATACCCCGGTTCTTATATAACCGAGCGGGTATTTGGACACACTCCAGACTATCAGGTCCCGAGGTGGAAGCGAAAAGGTCCGCCATGACAAATTATCTACAATACGGCTAGAAGGCATTATACATGTCACTTTAATGACATAGTCATGTAGACTGACTAAATTCCTTCTATACCATCCAACAGGCGGTCAGCCTACAATCCTGTTGGGAATACTTTGCGGCTAATTCTACTTGCCCATACACTAAGCTAACGGGGATCTCTTTCCCATCGGGCCCCACAGGTCTGACCTCGGCCATGTGGTTCGGGTCAGTATTGGTATACCGCGTCTTCAGCATGGCCCAGGTTTCCCTGGCACCTTGCCGGCAGGCCGATATCTTCCATAATCAGAAGTGCCGCCGTGCTCCCTTGAGCTTCTCCGCAAGCTCTCCAATGCCTTCTGGCAGGGAGACGGCTGGCCACAAAGCCTGGGCAACACCTTGCATCACCTGCCGAACTTGTTTGTGCAGTTGTGAGAGATCGCATAGAAGATCACCCACAGACCCAGGCATCTCCTTCGCGGGACGATCCGTCAGCATACCTGCAGACATAACTCTGTTAGCGGCTTCTCCGCCGACCCCTTTTTAAGGGTTCGTTCAAGCACTTACTGAAAATGCCGCGTCGAAGCCGCTTGTTGTCCTTCTCGGAGTCCACAAGTTGGGCTCGAACATCTTTTAGTTCCACGCTCAGCTTGGTATTGGCATCTTGGAGATTGTTTTTCTCCCGCCTGACCTCAGTTAGCATGCGTTCGCCAGCCTTTAGCTGTCGTATGGCATGCTGGGCCTCCGGATTATCTCTAGATTCATCTGCAATATTTCTTGTTAGATCTGCAGCCACGCCGCACGCTATATCGTACCCATCATTCTTTGAAACAAATGTTACCAGCTGGGGACTTTTTAGGTTCCTTCAATGCGGCAACGGCGGCCCGAAGTTGGGTCTTGCATTCCTCTAGCTCCTGTGACAGTCGAGTATTCTTCTCTGTAAGAACCTGCACAATAGATGATCCTTAAATCAGTTCTGCTAACTGTTTCAAGTCTCAGGGGCTACTGATACATATAATCGTCATATTTACTTACCCGTACATCCCTTACATACTGGTCCATGGCTCTGGCTAGACCATTTTGAGCAGCATGGAGGTACGCGTCTCCAGAATTGAAGGCATCAAATGCCTCTGGTGAGAAGCAGGCGTCACGGAGTACGGCCCGACGACGCCTATGATTCATGGCACTCTCCACTTCTGAATTTGTAGCGGATAGTCTATCCGCATCCTCTATAGGAGGAGTATTCAGCGTCTGCCCCATGTCGGCTTCCGCCTCTATGTCCGGTCCTGGAGCCCAACTGGTGGAAGCATGATCGGTAGCCTCACCGGACACATTCCGGCGAGCGTTTTTTCTGTTAAAGAAACATGGACGTCATTACGTTTTGAGAAAGACGACAACCATGGAACGGGGTTTTTGTCATACCTCTGCGCCGATGTGTCCCTCCTGACCGCCTTCCTTTTTGGCCTGCCCGGCCTAGGTGCCTCTTGTTGGCGAGTTGCTGCGGGTTCGGCACGGCGTCCCGAAGGCCTTCCGTGTAAAACACCATATGTATATGGTAGGTGAAGTGTCTAAAAGGGGATCCTAGTTTTGGAGTTGGGATTTTTGGTTTTTCTTATGTGCGATGCAGGAAGCAGTCCGGGATAGTCGGCCGTAATGGCCACCATGGCGTCATCATAGCTTAATTGATAGAACTGCCGGTCTATCAGCTCCACGAATATGTCCGGATCTTCTTCGAGTCCGGGACCAAGGGCCCGGTCAGGGTCCTCTAGTTGTGGGGATGGGCTGTTGACCTCCCTTATGGCTTTTTGTAGTTCCTGCCGCACAATGGCGAGGTGAAAAATACCTACGACAAAGAATGCGGGAATAATGGGAGTATTGGAGGGTTGTACATAGAGAATCCATCCCGTGGCTTGATGCGGACGAACTCCTCTTCCTCTCCCTTGAACAAGTCGGACAGAATTTTTGCTAAAGCGGCAGCGTTGTCCGGACCCTTACGCCCGCAACAGGTGGCATCGTCTTCCTCGTTAAAACACCATAGGGGGTGCCCTCGATATTGAAGTGGTTGCACTCCCCGCATTATGCATATTGACATAACCTCGATTACTATCAATCCTGATTGAGCGAACGCTTTAATCCATTTCATCAGGTAAAGAACTTCTCCGTTGTCTTCCTCCTGGGGGCTCCATGGGCGCCAGCTTCGGCGTTTCTTCAGAGGAGCATTGTTGAACTCAGGAAGACCCCGCCGAACAGGGTCTGGAAGGGGAACGTCCTCCATATAAAACCATTCCGAAGGCCAGTCTTCGGACGTCTTCTTCGGAGTACCGGACAGGTATCCGGTTTCTTCCATGCGCCATATTTCGGCTCCGCCCACTTGATAAAGTGACCCCTTCTGTCTGTGGGGGACGAGGCAAAATAACCTTTTCCACAGCTCGAAATGAGCCTCGCAGCCCAGGAATAACTCGCAAAGGGCAACATAGCCGGCGATGTGTAATATGGAAGCAGGGGTGAAATTATGCAGTTGGAGGCCGTAAAACTCCAGGAGCCCGCGGAGGAACGAATGAATTGGAAATCCGAGTCCCCTTAATAAATAAGGAGCAAGGCATACCCGCTCCCCCGTAGAGGGGCTGGGGAAGCTCTCCGCTTGCTCCCCGCCATTGTAGGTGGCGAGCCCGGCTCGGACGGGAACCATATACGCTGGAGGGAGAAATCCCTTAGTCCGCAGTTCGACTAATCGACTGTGTGGGACTGAACACCTCTCCCAATCATCGGGCTTAGGGCTACGGGGGCGGGAGGAGGAGCTGCGGAGGTCGGCCATGTTGGATAGGATTTTTCCGAAGCGTGCTCCGATGGATTCTCGCTGGGGGGATGATATGGATTGGATCTAAGAATCCCCATCCCTTTAATAGACAATTTATTTATCTGGCTAGGGGGGCAAATGTAAAAACGCCCTGGTGCGTCGTATCCATTCGACGCGTGGGAGATAGCCCTTATTGGGCGCAGAAGCCAAGAGGTCCAACATTTATGGGGCTAGACACTGCTTAACAAACGTTCGAAATTTGGAGAAGAACCCGCCTTGCAATGCCAAAGACAACACTACACGCCGGACTCATCGTCATTGAAGCCAGGTTCGGGGGCTACTGAGGGAGTCCTGGATTAGGGGGTATCCGGATAGCCGGATTATATCCTTTGGCCGGACTGATGGACTATGAAGATACGAGATTGAAGACTTCGTCCCGTGTCCGGATGGGACTCTACTTGGCGTGGAAGGCAAGCTAGGCAATACGGATATGTATATCTCCTCCTTTGTAACCGACCTTGTGTAACCCTAGCCCCCTCCGGTGTCTATATAAACCGGAGGGTTTTAGTCCGTAGGACGACATACAATCATACCATAGGCTAGCTTCTAGGGTTTGGCCTCTTTGATCTCGTGGTAGATCAACTCTTGTACTACTCATATTATCAAGAATAATCAAGTAGGACGTAGGGTTTTACCTCCATCAAGAGGGCCCGAACCTGGGTAAAACATCGTGTCCTCTGCCTCCTATTACCATCCGCCTTAGACGCACAGTTTGGGACCCCCTACCCGAGATCCGCCGATTTTGACACCGACAACAGGCTTCCTCAAAATGCCCTAGGTCTTCGTGAGCAAGCAAGTTGGATGCACACCCACTTAGTTTCTTTTTGAGCTTTCATATACTTATAGCTCTAGTGCATCCGTTGCATGGCAATCCCTACTCACTCACATTGATATCTATTGATGGGCATCTCCATAGCCCGTTGATACGTCTAGTTGATGTGAGACTATCTTCTCCCTTTTGTCTTCTCCACAACCACCAATCTATTCCACCTATAGTGCTATGTCCATGGCTCACGCTCATGTATTGCATGAAGATTGAAAAAGTTTCAGAACATTAAAAGTATGAAACAATTGCTTGACTTGTCATCGCACTACTAGAAAAAGGGCTATAGATGATATGGCCACTAATGGCGCACCAGACATATGGTGTGCCATTAGTATATACTAATGGCGCACCATGTGTAGGTGCGCCATTAGTGTCCAAATACTAATGGCGCACCACATCCACGGTGCGCCATTAGTAACAAAAAGAAATTTCATTTTTTTTCAAAACTAGTAATGGCGCACCAGTGGATAGTGCGCCATTACTAGTTAAACTAGTAATGGCGCACCACATCCACAGTGCGCCACTAGTAATTTTTTTTCAAATTTTTTTATTTAGTTTTTCAAAACTAGTAATGGCGCACCAGTGGACAGTGCACCATTACTAGTCAACTGGTGCACCATTACTAAGTTTTTTTCAAAAAAAATCAGAATTTGTTTTTTTTTCAAAACTAGTAATGGCGCACCACTCCCACGGTGCGCCATTACTAACTTGGCCCAAAACTTCCACCGAATGCACCCCACCCCCCTGGACCGCCTTTTCAGTTAAAAAAATTAAAAAAATGATGGAAATGTCAAAAAAAATTAAGTTTCCCATGTGATATGTGGTCTAGTTGTTGGAAAAATTTACAAATGTGAATTTCGACTTTATTTGCAAAATCTCTCTAGAATTTGTAAAATGGGCATAACTTTTGCATACGAACTCGGATTAAAAAGTTTGTATATGAAAAATCATCTACTCGAAAAGTTACATCCAAATTTAACGAGGGAACCCCGTTAAACATTTTCAAAATCCCCAAAAACCTAACAGAAAAAAAGTTACGGGGCTTTTAAGATCCGGAGGCAGAAAAATTCAAAAAAAATTCAAACTTACTAGTGGTGCACCGTATGCTAGGTGCGCCACTAGTAACAGAAAAAAATTGGTTTCGAAAAAAATTTGAATTATTTTTCAACATATGATACGTAATATAACCGGGAAGTTTGAAATATTTTTTCAAAACTTCATCATACTCATGAACTAAGTCCTAGACATCAGCAAGGTTTAATAAGATTGATATGATAGATATATCAACAAGTGCCTGTGAAGTGAGGTGGTGCTGGGGTTGGATAGAACTACAAAGTTAAGCGTGCTTGGGCTGGAGTAGTGTGAGGATGGGTGACCTTTCGGGAAGTTTGACCACAGAGTGTGATTTGACCCGAGATTAAGCATATTGACCCGAGATTAAGAAAAAAATTAAAATAAATTTGAAAAAAATTGCTACTAATGGCGCACTCATGCGTGGTGCACCATTAGTATCTGTACTAATGGCGCACCGGTGGTGCGTCATTAGTAAAAAAGTCTAGTGGCGCACCTGTAGTGCGCCATTAGTAGCGAAAACAGGTGCGCCACTAGCAGCCCTTTTTCTAGTACTGTCGGGGTTGTGCATGATTTAAATACTTTGTGTGGTGAAGATATAGCATAGCCAGACTATATGATTTTGTAGGGATAACTTTGTTTGGCCATGTTACTTTGAGAGGACATAATTGCTAAATTAGTATGCTTGAAGTATTATTAATTTTATGTCAATATTAAACTTTTATCTTGAATCTTTCGGATCTGAATATTGATGCCACAATTAAGAAGAATTACATTGAAATTATGACAAGTGGCATTCCACATCAAAAATTTTGTTTTTATCATTTACCTACTCGAGGACGAGCAGGAATTAAGCTTGGGGATGCTTGATACGTCTCCAACGTATCTATAATTTTTGATTGCTCCATGCTATATTATATTTTGTTTTGGACATTATTGGGCTTTATTATCCACTTTTATATTATTTTTGGGACTAACCTATTAACCGGAGACCCAGCCCAGAATTGTTGTTTTTTTGCCTATTTTAGGGTTTCGAAGAAAAGGAATATCAAACGGAGTCCAAACGGAATAAAACCTTCGGGAACGTGATTTTTGGAACGAACAAGATCCAAGAGACTTGGACCCTACGTCAAGCAACCAACAGGGAGGCCACGAGGTAGGGGGCGCACCTACCCCCCCCCCCCCCCAGGCGTGCCCTCCACCCTCGTGGGCCCCCTGTGGCTGCAACGACGTGCTCCTCCTCCTATATATACGTACGTACCCCCAAACGATCAGATACGGAGCCAAAACCCTAATTCCACCGCCGTAACTTTCTGTATCCACGAGATCCCATCTTGGGGCCAGTTCCAGAGCTCCGCCGGAGGGGGCATCGATCACGAAGGGCTTCTACATCAACACCATAGCCTCTCCGATGAAGTGTGAGTAGTTTACCTCAGACCTTCGGGTACATAGTTATTAGCTAGATGGCTTCTTCTCTCTTTTTGGATCTCAATACAAAGTTCTCCCCCTCTCTTGTGGAGATCTATTTGATGTAATCTTCTTTTGCGGTGTGTTTGTTGAGACAGATGAATTGTGGGTTTATGATCAAGTTTATCTATGAACAATATTTGAATCTTCTCTGAATTCTTTTATGTATGATTGGTTATCTTTGAAAGTCTCTTCGAATTATCAGTTTGGTTTGGCCTACTAGATCGATCTTTCTTGCAATGGGAGAAGTGCTTAGCTTTGGGTTCAATCTTGCGGTGTCCTTTCCAAGTGACAGTAAGCGCAGCAAGGCACGTATTGTATTGTTGCCATCGAGGATAACAAGATGGTTTTTTTATCATATTGCATGAATGTATCGCTCTACATCATGTCATCTTGCTTAAGGTGTTACTCTATTCTTATGAACTTAATACTCTAGATGCATGCTGGATAGCGGTCGATGTGTGGAGTCATAGTAGTAGATGCAGGCAGGAGTCGGTCTACTTGTCTGGGACGTGATGCCTATATACATGATTATACCTATATATTCTCATAACTATGCTCAATTCTGTCAATTGCTCAACAGTAATTCGTTCACCCACCGTAAAATACTTATGCTCTTGAGAGAAGCCACTAGTGAAATCTATGGCCCCCGGGTCTATCTTCATCATATCAATCTTCCAATACTTAGTTATTTCATTTGCTTTTTACTTTGCTTTGCATCTTTATCATAAAAATACTAAAAATATTATCTTATCATATCTATCAGATCTCACTCTCGTAAGTGACCGTGTAGGGATTGACAACCCCTTACCGCGTTGGTTGCGATGATTTATTTGTTTTGTGTAGGTGCGAGGGACTCGCGCGTAGCCTCCTACTGGATTGATACCTTGGTTCTCAAAAACTGAGGGAAATACTTACGCTACTTTGCTGCACCACCCTTTCCTCTTCAAGGGAAAACCAACGCAAGTGCTCAAGAGGTAGCATTGCCTGCCTCCACAGATACACACCTTGGTGATATCGTTGTAGTGCTTAGGCAAAGCCCTGCGCTGGTAACTTCATCATCACCATCATCACACCGTCGTACTGACGAAACTCTCCCTCGGCCTGAACTGGATCAATAGTACGAGGGATGTCATCGAGTTGAACGTGTGTAGATCGCGGAGGTGCCGTGCGTTCGGTACTTGATCGGTTGGATGGCGAAGACGTTTGACTACATCAAGCGCGTTTCTTAACGCTTCCGCTTTTGGTCTACGAGGGTACGTAGACATACTCTCCCCTCTCGTTGCTATACATCTCCTAGATAGGTCTTACATGATCGTAGGAAAATTTTGAAATACTGCATTTCCCAATAGTGGTATCAGAGCCAAATCTATGCGTAGATGTTATATGCGCGAGCAGAAGACAAAGGAGTTGTGGGCGTGAGTATATACATATTGCTTGCCGTCACTAGTTGATTCGTGATTCAGCGGTATTGTTGGATGAAGTGGCTCAAACCGACATTACGCGTACGCTTACGCGAGACTGGTTCTACCGACATGCTTCGCACACAGGTGGCTAGTGGGTGTCTGTATCTCCAACTTTAGTTGAATCAGTTTCAATGAACAGGGTTCTTTCTGAAGATCAAAAAGCAATACTATACTATGTTGTGGTTTTGATGTGTAGGTAAGAACGGTTCTTGCTAGAAGCCCATAGCAGCCACGTATAACTTGCAACAACAAAGTAGAGGACGTCTAACTTGTTTTTGTAGGGCATGTTGTGATGTGATATGGTCAAGACGTCATTATATAAATTGTTGTATGAGATGATCATGTTTTGTAAAATAGTTATCGGCAACTGGCAGGAGCCATATGGTTGTCGCTTTATTGTATGAAATGCAATCGCCATGTAATTGCTTTACTTTATCTCTAAGTGGTAGCGATAGTCGTAGAAGCAATAGTTGGCGAGACGACAACGATGCTTCGATGGAGATCACGGTGTCAAGCCGGTGACGATAGTGATCATGACGGTGCTTTGGAGATGGAGATCAAAGGCACAAGATGATGATGGCCATATCATATAACTTATATTTGATTACATGTGATGTTTATCCTTTATGCATCTTATTTTTCTTAGTTCGGCGGTAGCATTATAAGATGATCTGTCACTAAATTTCAAGGTATAAGTGTTCTCCCTGAGTATGCACCGTTGCTACAGTTCGTCGTGCCGGGACACCACGTGATGATCGGGTGTGATAAGCTCTATGTTCACATACAATGGGTGCAAGCCAGTTTTGCACACGCAGAATACTCGGGTTAAACTTGACGAGGCTAGCATATGAAGATATGGCCTCGGAACACTGAGACCGAAAGGTCGAGCGTGAATCATATAGTAGATATGATCAACATAGTGATGTTCACCATTGAAAACTGCTCCATCTCACGTGATGATCGGACATGGTTTAGTTGATATGGATCACGTGATCACTTAGATGATTAGAGGGATGTCTATATAAGTGGGAGCTCTTAAGTAATATGATTAATTGAACTTTAATTTATCATGAACTTAGTACCTAATAGTATTTTGCATGTCTATGTTGTTGTAGATAGATGGCCCGTGTTGTTGTTCCGTTGAATTTTAATGCGTTCCTAGAGAAAGCTAAGTTAAAAGATGATGGTAGCAACTACTCGTGTTGGGTCCATAAATTGAGGATTATCCTCATTGCTGCACAGAAGAATTACGTCCTGGAAGCACCGCTGGGTGACAAGCCTGCTGCAGATGCTGCTGACGATGTTAAGAATGTCTGGCAAAGCAAAGCTGATGACTACTCGATAGTTTAGTGTGCCATGCTTTACGGCTTAGAACCGGGACTTCAACGACGTTTTGAACGTCATGGAGCATATGAGATGTTCTACGAGTTGAAGTTAATACTTCAAGAAAATTCACGGATTGAGAGATATGAATTCTCCAATAAGTTCTACAGCTGCAAAATGGAGGAGAATAGTTCTCTCAGTGAACATATACTCAGAATGTCTGGGTACCACAACCACTTGACTCAGCCGGGAGTTAATCTTCCTGATGATAGTATCATTGACAGAGTTCTTCAATCACTGCCACCAAGCTACAAGAGCTTCGTGATGAACTATAATATACAAGGGAAGGATAAGACAATTCCCGAGCTCTTCGCAATGCTAAAGGCTGTGGAGGTAGAAATCAAGAAGGAGCATCAAGTGTTGATGGTCAACAAGACCACCAGTTTCAAGAAGAAGGGAAAAGGGAAGAAGGGGAACTTCAAGAAGAACAGCAAGCAAGTTGCTGCTCAAGTCAAGAAGCCCAAGTCTAGACCTAAGCCTGAGACTGAGTGCTTCTACTACAAAGGGACTGGTCACTATAAGCGGAACTGCCCCAAGTATTTGGTGGATAAGAAGGATGGCAAAGTGAAAGGTATATTTGATATGCATGTTATTGATTTGTACCTTGCGAATGCTCGCAGTAGCACCTAGGTATTTGATACTGGTTCTTTTTCTAATATTTGCAACTCGAAACGGGGGCTATGGATTAAGCGAAGATCGGCTAAGGACGAGGTGATGATGCGCGTGGGAAATGGTTCCAAAGTCTATGTGATCGTTGTTTGCACGCTACCTCTACATCTACCTTCGGGATTAGTTTTAGACCTGAATAATTGTTATTTGGTGCCAGCGTTAATCATGAATATTATATCTGGATCTTGTTTGATGCAAGACGGTTATTCATTTATATTAGAGAATAATGGTTGTTCTATTTATATGAGTAATATCTTTTATGGTCATGCACCCTTGATGAGTGGTATATTTTTACTAAATCTTGATAGTAGTGATACACATATTCATAGTATTGAAGCCAAAAGATATAAGTTTGATAATGATAGTGCAACGTATTTGTGGCACTGCCGTTTAGGTCATATTGGTGTAAAGCGCGTGAAGAAACTCCATGCTGATGGACTTTTGGAATCACTTGATTATGAATCACTTGATGCTTTCGAACCATGCCTCATGGGCAAGATGAAAAAAACTCCATTCTCCGGAACAATGAAACGAGCACCAGACTTATTGGAAATAATACATACTGATGTATGCGGTCCGATGAGTGTTGATGCTCGTGGCGGGTATCATTATTTTCTGACCTTCACTGATGATTTGAGTAGATATGGGTATATCTACTTGATGAAACATAAGTCTGAAACATTTGAAAAGTTCGAAGAATTTCAGAGTGAAGCGGAAAATCATCGTAACAAGAAAATTAAATTCCTACGATCTAATCATGGAGGTGAATATTTGAGTTATGAGTTTGGTCTTCATTTGAAACAATGCGAAATAGTTTCTCAACTCACGCCACCTGGAACACCACAGCCTAATGGTGTGTCCGAACGTCGTAACCGCACTTTATTAGATATGGTGCGATCTATGATGTCTCTTACTGATTTACTGCTATCGTTTTGGGTTTATGCTTTAGAGACGGCTGCATTCACATTAAATAGGGCACCATCGAAATCCATTGAGACGGCACCTTATGAACTATGGTTTGGCAAGAAACCCAAGTTGTCGTTTCTTAAAGTTTGGGGCTGCAATGCTTATGTGAAAAAGCTTCAACCTGATAAGCTCGAACCCAAATCGGAGAAATGTGTCTTCATAGGATACCCAAAGGAGACTGTTGGGTACACCTTCTATCACAGATCCGAAGGCAACATATTCTTTGCTAAGAATAGATCCTTTCTAGAGAAGGAGTTTCTCTCGAAAGAAGTGAGTGTGAGGAAAGTAGAACTTGATCAGGTAATTGGACCTGCTCCCTTATTGGAAATTAGTCCATCACAGGAATCAGATCCTGTGATTCCTACACCAATTAGTGAGGAAGCTAATGATCATGATCATGAAGCTTTTGATCAAGTTACTACCGAACCTCATAGGTCAACCAGAGTAAGATCCGCACCAGAGTGGTACGGTAATCCTGTTCTGGAAGTCATGTTACTTGACCATGATGAACCTACGAACTATGAGGAAGCGATGATGAGCTCAGATTCCGCGAAAAGGCTTGAGGCCATGAAATCTGAGATGTGATACATGTATGAGAACAAAGTGTGGACTTTGGTTGACTTGCCCGATGATCTGCAAGCCATAGAGAATAAATGGGTCTTCAACAAGAAGACGGATGCTTATGGTAATGTTTCTGTCTACAAAGCTCGACTTGTTGCGAAAGGTTTTTGACAAGTTCAAGGAGTTGACTATGATGAGACCTTCTCACCCGTAGCGATGCTTAAGTCAGTCTAAATCATGTTAGTGATACGTCTCCAATGTATCTATAATTTTTTAGTGTTCCATGCTATTATATTATCTATTTTGGATGTTAATGGGCTTTATTTTACACTTTTATATTATTTTTGGGACTAACCTATTAACCCAAGGCCCAGTGCAAATTGTTGTTTTTTTGCCTATTTCAGTGTTTCGCAGAAAAGGAATATCAAATGGAATGAAACCTTCAGGAACGTGATTTTTGGAACAAACGTGATCCAGAGGACTTGGAGTGGACGTCAAGAAACAAACGAGGAGTCCACGAGGCAGGGGCGCACCTACCCCCCTGGGCATGCCCTCCCCCCTCGTGGGCCCCTCTTGGCTCAACCGACATACTTCTTCCTCCTATATATACTCATATACCCTAAAAACATCGAGGAGCACCACGAAACCCTATTTCCACCGCCGCAACCTTCTGTACCTAAGAGATCCCATCTTGGGGCCTTTCCCGTGCTCCGCCGGAGGGGGCATCGATCACGGAGGGCCTCTACATCAACTCCATGGCACCTCCGATGATGTATGAGTAGTTTACTTCAGACCTTCGGGTCCATAGTTATTAGCTAGATGGCTTCTTCTCTCTCTTTGAATCTCAATACAAAGTTCTCCTCGATCTTCTTGGAGATCTATTTGATGTAACTCTTTTTGCGGTGTGTTTATCGAGATCCGATGAATTGTGGGTTTATGATCAAGTCTATCTATGAACAATATTTGATTCTTCTCTGAAATATTTTATGCATGATTGGTTATCTTTGCAAGTCTCTTCGAATTATCAGTTTGGTTTGGCCTACTAGATTGATCTTTCTTGCAATGGGAGTGTCGGGGGTGCTGATCCCACGAACACCTATGGGGGTCGGCGGACCGAGCCCCTTTCGGTTCGGCAGGGGGCGGAGAGAGCACGAAGAGCAGATCGAGGCGATGTGCACGAGCGACACGATCAGTTTACCCAGGTTCGGGCCGCACGGATGCGTAAAACCCTACTCCTGCTTTGTGTTTGTATCGATTTCTTGCTCGGGAGCGCGGTGTGCTAAAGTACACAGCAGCAGCTAACGAGACCGAGCGTGAGAATGTTCTGTTGGCCGACCCCCTCTTCGTTGCGCATGGGCCTCCTTTTATACGCTAAAGGGGTCACCGACAGGTGGCAACGTAGAGAAGGGCAAAAATGGAATAGGCACTGCGGTTGGCACCGCCGCCTACAACAGTGTATCATACCTAACCCTGACGGCAGGGGACAAAGGCATTAAATGCCTGTCTGCGTCGCCTAGACGGTGCAGAAAGGGATCGCTAGGGACGCCTCTGCTTGCCATGATGGCGATCTTGTCAGCGCCGCTTGCCACCGTGTACCTCTGGCTACACAGCCTTCCGCCACGTACGCCTGGAAGGGTCCCAGAGCGACACGTTGGTGGATGTGCTGGAGCGCAGGTATAGAGTGGAGGTTTTCCACGGCAAGTGCCTTGCCGCGGTTGTCGTCTTGTCGCGTCCGGGAGCTTGTCGCTCACCGGTGCCTTGCCGGGTCGCGTGGTGCGTCGCGGCAAGTTCCTTGAGATGCCTTGGTTAGCCTTCCCGGCAAGCTCCTCTTGCCGGGGCCTTGTTTTCTTCCCGGCAAGCTCCTCTTGCCGGGGTCTTGGATACTTTGTTCTTGAATGGCTCCAAAGGAACCACGGAGGACCTTGGCGGTCACCCGGCAAGCCTTGCCGCGGAACGCTGCGACTGCCCGTGCACAAGTTCGGGATACTAAGGTACCCCTACTTTAGTACACCGACAGGAGCCCCCGGGCCTGGGCCATACATGGTGCCGAGCGCTGTTGGGCCAGGCCCAAAACAGGGCACGGGCACGCGCGGCCTAGGTTATGCCGTATCTTACTCCGTATCCACCGCGCCCTCCCCGAACGGCACGCGTCGAACGTGGCGTCGTGGGAGAGATCGTGGGCAGTTTCTTTATTAGGAAAGGCGGAACGTCCGCCACCTCCCCCTTTATAAGCAAGGGGAAGCAGGGGTAGTGCGCCCACTCGCCCCTTTTCCTCTCCAATCTCAGAAGCCTCCGCCCCGCCTCCGTCTTCTCAAAGCAGCAAGAGAGCAGCGGCCTGCCCCCCATTGCCACCAGCACCACCAACGCCGTCGACCTCCTCCACCACCTCCGCCATGGCTCCGAAAGCCGACAAGGGGAAAGCCGTGAAGTCGACCGAGGCGCAGCGGCTTGCAGCCCTGGGGAAGGAGCGGGCCATCTTCCCCCCCAAGCTTGACGCGAAGGAGTTGAGGGAGTACTACTACCTCTTCTGGTCGACGGAGACGCGAGCGCACCCGAGCACGAAGGTACTCCCGGCCTCCCCTCATAAAATGGCTGCACACGGCTACCCCTTCTTCGCCGTGTTCTTCTATTATGGGCTCTTCCCGCCCTTCTCCGAATTCTTTTGTGATATCATGTACACCTACGGCCTCTACCTTCTTGATTTCACTCCCAATGCCGTCCTGACCATGGCAGTTTTCACACACCTTTGCGAAAACTTTGTCAGAGTCCACCCAAACGCAGCCCTTTTCCGCCATTTCTTCATGCCCCGAGTAGAGAGAGGAGAGCCTCTATCCGGCGGAATCGCTTGGATCTGAAGGGCCGGCAAGAAAGACTCGTATCTGGAGGGCGAGTTCCGCGGCAAGTGGGAGAAGTGGAGAGCAAATTGGTGTTGGATAGTTGAGGAGAACCCGCAGCCATTTACCGCCCGGCGCCAAGTAGCAGCAGCACGCGGCAGCGACTGGAGCGACGTGGCCCTGGAGGACAGCAGGCTGAGGATTGCCGTCACCAGGATCCAACGCCTCAGGCTTGCCGGACTCACTGTAGGCGCCGTTGGCGCAGACTTCCTTCGCCGCCGCATCGCCCCCCTGCAGGAACGGAGGAGGCCCGCCTGGGAGTTCAAGAACGCGGCGGATATCATGAGGCTGCGCCCGGGCCTCAACTACAACTTCACTGTCTTGGAGCTCAATGCAATGCTGCAGGAGCTCTTCAAGTATGATCCTGACCACCCAGAAGTCTTTAGGTTGCCGCAGGGCATCGTCCCGTTGTGCAACAACTCTGCGCTCGACCGCATCAGGGCAATGATGCCGCTGTGCGACTCGCATGGAATCGTGCCAACTTGGCAGGAGCCTGAAGACGACGTCGTGCAGCAGTTCTTTGACAACTTGGTGGAAGTGCCGATCCGCCCCGACGAGAAGCATGGCCTCACTCGTGACACCACCAAGGCAGAGTTGAAGCGCATCGCCACCAGGCTGGAAGAGGCGGCGGCAGCTGCAGCGGCAGACAAGTTCGGATTCACCTTGGAGGAGGCAGCGGCAGCAGAGGCGGCAAACCGTGCCGAGCGAGAGGAGCTTGCCGGCAAGAAAGAGCTTGCCCGGCAAGAAAGATCTTGCCGGGCAAGGGGAGACTGCCGGCAAGAAAGAGGTTGCCAGGCATGACACCGAGCCGAGCGAGCCCGCCGAGGAGACGAGCGGCTCATTGGATATCAACTCCTCCTCGTCGTCATCTTCAGACAGCACGCCGCAAGCAGAGCCTCCATCTCCACCAAGAAGGCGTCTCCGCAAAGTCGGGGACGTGGCGAGACGGCAGGCGAGTCGACAGTCGTCTCGTCGCGCGACACGCTCCACCGCGGCAAGCACCGTTGCCGCGGGAGCGCCCCACGCTGCTGCGACAACTGGAGCAGGGTCTTCCCGGACCACCGCTTCTGCTCCCGCCAAGTGGTGAAGGGAACCCACTCCTACATCTTCCCGCGCTGGACGCGAGCCAGATTTTGACTTCTCCGTGTTTAGCTCCGACAAGGAAGAAGAAGAAGAGTAAGTTTTCCTTGTTGTACTTGCAGTCCACCAATCCTTGTTGTTTTTGTCTTGCATCTTACTTGCTTTTCTCTGAACTTTTTCCTTTTTAGGACTCTGGCCCAGAGAGCGGCAAAGAGGGCCAAGGCGCCGGTGATTGTCATCAAGGACGAACCCACCGCGTCAGCAGGGGATGCGCCCGAGACAATCTTGCCGGACCCGGCGACTGATCTCTAGAGCAGCCCCCAGCGTAAGTATCTTGTTTACTTTCCGCTGTTGGGCATGCACGAAGATTCTTGCTTTGCTAATATATGTTTGTTGACTTGTGCAGGAGCAGAGCAGCCACACCAGGAGAGCCCAGAGGTCGCCCCCGAAGCGCCAAGGGAGAGTCCTCCGGCAAGGGAGAGGTCCCCGGCAAGGGAGAACTCTCCGGCAAGGGAGGAGCCCCCGGCAAGGGAGGGTTCTCCGGCAAGGGATAGCACGAGCGGCCCCCCGGCGGCGGAGACCATGGCTGCAGATCCTGGCACAGGTAATCTTCTTGCTTCAATAACTTATTTGGGTTCTTCTTCTTTTTTGATCTTCTTTTTTTTGGATATTTGCTTGATTCTTCTCCCCTTTTCCGGCTGTCAGATCCATCTGCTGCAGCGCCGATGGAGACCGAAGTTGCCATCGACGACGCCGTTGCCGCCGAGGAAGCAGCCGGCGCCGACGAGCCCGTCGGCGAAGAGGCCACCAGGGCTGCCGCCGCAGAAGCAGGCGGGGGGTCCGGCGATCGTACTGACAACCCGGAGGCCGCAGGAGCGCCACGCGCTGCACCGACCGCCGATCCCTCTGCCGCTGCCACAGCGCCAGGCTCCGAAGAGACCCAGCCTGGCGTCTACTTGAAGGCTGGCGACGACATCTTCATCAACCTCCCCTGGGCGTCAAGCTCCAGGGCGCCGGTCGAAGGAGAGGTCTTCGACGGGGAAGTGCTTGCCTCCGCCGGCCTGGCACTGGTCGACGCGCCAAGCAACAGTAGCGGCGAGCCTGAGGAGGAGGAGCTGCTGCGGAAGCTGGTGTCACTCTACCGCGCCCGGCAGGCCAAACTGGAGTCCCGCGAGACGCTTGTCGCGAAGGCGGGAATCGACATCGAGAAGCGCGCGGAGGAGCTCCGGGGTCAAAATCAAGAAGCTCTCCAGTCTTTGGCAGCGGAGCGGGAGCAGCTTGCCGAGGAGCAGAGGGCCTTCCTCCTCGAGAAGGCCGCAGCCGAAGAGCAACAGCGGCTTGCCGCTGAGAAGCTTGCAGTGCAGGAAGGCGAGGTTGTGCAGCGGAAGGTCAACCTCGACAGCCACGAGGAGGAGCTTGCCGCGCGCGAGCGAACGGTTGGTGGAGCCCTTAAGCAAGCCGAGGACGCTGCCGCAGCTGCCGAGGCCGCCAAGAAGGAGCTGGAGATGAAGGTGGCGCAGCTGGAGGCGGATCTCAAGGCGAGCGGCGACGAGCTTGCCGCGCTCAAGCTTGAGCGAGAGAAGGACGCCAACAGCTACTCGGAGCTGCAGGCCCATCTCGTCGAGAAGGGCAAGGAGCTTGACGCTGCCAAGGATTCAAATGCGGATCTTGAGTCGAAGCTGGCCACTTTGACCAAGACATTGGACAGCGCCAAGGAGCAAGAGACGGCCCTGAAGGAGGAAGTCAAGGCCGGCAAGGCGCTATTGGCGAGCGCTGCCGCCGCCCAGAGCACATTCCGGAGAATGTGGAGCATTGGACGGAGGGGCTCGTGGATGTTGCCGCCGACATCGACAAGGAGTTGGCGCAGCTGGGAATGGAGGATCTCGGGTATTCCTCCGATGAGAACCTCCAACCCAGCGCCAAGCTCACTTCATTCTTCAAGGGCGTGGCGACGGCACTCCGGCGACTCCGGGAAGGGATCCCGAAGCAGCTTGCCGACGAGTCACGCAAGATCTGCGCGGGAGCTCTTCAGAAGGTGCTGATGAAGGTGGCGTTCCGCAATCCGGGCCTCAACCTCACCAACGTCCTCAGGTCCTTGCCACCGGATGCTGATCTGGAGGCGCTCAAGACCCTTGTCGCATCCATTGTGGACAGGGTGAGCGGGATCAAGAGGGTCGAGGGCGGCCGCGTAGATTAGTTTGCCCCTTTTCTTCTCTTCTTGTCGCTGCTAATCATGTTATGCAAACAATCTGTTAGAGCCGCGACAAGCTACTTTATAATATAACTCTATCCTGTGCAATGATTGCAATGTTATTTCCTTTACTTGATTCCTTCCTTTGTATGTTTTTACCCTACGCTTTTAGGGAACTTGCCGGCGCAGGCACCTTTGCCACAAGCGCTGAGTGCGGAACGTCAGCAGCCTATTGGCGGTGCCGCAGCCGACAAGAAACCTTGTCGCGGCTAGTCGCAGCTCACTTAAGTTGTTAAGCGGGCTCGAAACAACAGTAAGGGCGCAACTAGCTATGAGTTGGTTCCTCCGTGCACAGGTTTTCCATACAAAGTACAGTCGTTTAAGGAAGATAACTTAAAAATTAAAAAACATCTAATTGCTCAAACTTTTGGCAACTTATCTTTTCTGTTGCTTGCTTCCCGGCAAGGCGAAACCTTCTTGAACGACGCGTGGTCCATACCGTATCTTCTCCTCCCCCCCCCCCCCGGCAAACTTGTGCGTGAGAGAACCTTCTTTTCCTTGAGAGAAAAAAGAAGAAGGAGAAAAAGATATGGAGCCTTATGGCTCGTTGTTGCTTACCGGGGATAGGTGCTGCACAAAGTGTCAGATAACACATGCAAAATATAAAAAGCACGAAATCGACAAGATGTGTTGAGCACATGATCTTTATGCACGGGGTCTGCGCCCGGCTTTGTACAAACGATTACATCCAATAGCGGCAAGACTTGTACAAAAGGTGGTTGCCGGAACAGGTTCCGACAACTGCACCCTACGGGTAAAACTTGCGAAGATGCTCAATATTCCAGGAGTTGCTCACTGGGATGCCATCTTCGGTCTCCAGGCGGACAGCGCCAGGCCTAGTGACTCGTTTCACCCGGTAAGGGCCTTCCCACTTCAGCGTCAACTTGTTGGAATTCTTGGCGGACTGAACGCGCTGAAGAACAAGGTCGCCTTCCTCGAGACTTCTGGCGTTAACTTTGCGGCTATGGTAGCGACGCCAAGCTTGCTGGTAGCGAGCAGCTCGCACAGCAGCCTGAAGACGGTCCTCCTCAAGGAGCAGCGCGTCATCTTGCCGCAGCTGCTCTTGCTCAAGCTCATCGTAAGCGAGCACTCGAGGCGACCCGTATACGAGTTCCGTGGGGAGAACTGCCTCTGCTCCATAGACTAGAGCGAAAAGTGTCTGGCCAGTGGCTCGATTTGGCGTCGTCCTGATTGACCAAAGAACCATCGGCAGCTCCTCGATCCAGTTTCTTCCGCACTTGTGCAGCCTGTCGAAAGTTCTGGTCTTGAGCCCGCGCAGCACTTCAGCATTTGCCCTCTCCGCTTGACCGTTGCTTCTCGGGTGAGCAACAGAAGCGAAGCAGACCTTGGCGCCAAGATCTTGGACGTACTGCATGAAGGTGCGGCTCGTAAATTGCGTACCGTTGTCGGTAATTATCCTGTTAGGGATCCCGAAACGGCAAACAATCGACCTGAAGAACTTGACTGCTGACTGTGCTGTCACCTTCCTCACTGGTTCCACTTCCGGCCACTTTGTGAACTTGTCGATTGCAACGTACAAGTACTCAAAGCCCCCGACAGCTCGGGGAAAGGGGCCGAGGATGTCGAGCCCCCAGACCGAAAATGGCCAGGATAAAGGGATCGTCTGGAGAGCTTGAGCTGGCTGGTGTATCTGCTTGGAATGGAACTGGCACGCTTCACACTTGGTTACTTGTGCAGTTGCATCCTGGAGGGCTGTCGGCCAGAAGAAGCCTTGCCGGAATGCTTTGCCGACAAGTGCTCTTGCGCCAATGTGGTGACCACATATGCCTCCATGTATCTCTACCAACAGCTTTTGTCCATCTTCCCGGGGAATACACTTCAATTTCACACCGTTGAGTCTTCTTCTGCACAGTGTGTTATCGACAAACTGGTACATACTAGACTGCCGGGCTACTCTTTCCGCTTCTTCTTGCTCTTCGGGAAGTTCTCCTGTCCGAAGGAAACGGACAATCTGCTGTGCCCATGTTGGAGCTTGTGGCTCGACAACAAGGACTAAAGGCATATCTGCTGCTGCGGGAACATCCGCTTCTACGGCAAGAGCCTGCGGCTCCGCCGGAGCTTGACGTCCCCCGGCAAGCTTGCCGGAGCAAGACTTGTCGGGAGCGTCTGCTTTGACAGAACAAACCCTAGGGCTTGCCGGAGCAGACTGCTCCTCAGCATTCTTGGTGTTGATCTTGGGGACCTTCTTGGCGACGGCTTCGGGAAGCTCTGCCGGAAAATAGTCACCAGAAATCAACTTCCTCTTCTTGCTCTGTCCAGTTGACGGCGTTACGGACGGTTGGGTCAGCTTGAGCACAAAGATCCCTGGTTCCACAGGTAACTTAAGTGCGGCGCACTTTGACAGGCCATCGGCAATGTCGTTCTGAGCTCTTGGAACATGCTGCATCTGCAGGCCGTCAAAGTGCTCTTCTAGCTTTCTCACTTCGTCAACGTAGGCTTCGATCAACGGACTCTGATAATTCTTGTTCACTTGGCGGACGACAAGCTGCGAGTCACCCCTGACAATGAGCTTCTTGATCCCAAGGTCTGCCGCAATCCTGAGACCGGCAAGCAAGCCTTCATACTCTGCAGTATTGTTTGTCGCTTGCTCCTTGGGAAAGTGCATCTGGACTACGTACTTGAGGTGCTCTCCGGTGGGTGCGACAAGCAGCACGCCAGCACCGGCGCCTTGCAGCGAGAAGGCACCATCAAAGTACATGAGCCACTCTTTGCTCGCTTCCTTGACGGGGATGCTCGTCTCTGGAATTTCTTCATCTGGTGTTGGCGTCCACTCTGCTATGAATTCTGCCAATGCTCTGCTTTGGATAGTTTAAGTACTCTCAAACTTGAGGCCAAAGCTTGACAGTTCCAGTGCCCACTCGACAATCCTGCCTGTCGCTTCTGGATTCTGCAGTATCCTCTTCAGCGGAAAGCTAGTGACAACTGTGATCTCATGTGCTTGGAAGTAATGGCGCAGCTTTCACGAAGCCATGAGAAGGCCGAAAAGCAACTTCTGCACACCAGAGTACCTTGACCTAGCCCCCTGCAGAAGGGAACTGACAAAGTAAAATGGGCGTTGCACCATTCTCTTCTGTATCTCCTCGCGCACCTGTGCAGATCCATCCTTGTCGAGACCAGAGCTTGTCGGGGAAGCCCCCTTCTTGTCGCTGGATGCGCTTGCCGCGGTTGCTGGCTCGTCGTCTGCCTCCCTCTCCGCCACTAACGCAACACTAACCACTTGATTGGTTGCCGCTATATACGGCAGCAACTTCTCTTGCGGCTTAGGTGCGACAAGTGTTGGAGTGGAGGATAGGTATCTCTTCAAGTCCTGCAGCGTAGCCTCCACTTCTGGAGTCCATTTCATTGGACCTGCCTTTTTCAAAATTTTGAAAAATGGCAGGGCACGCTCGGCAGACCGAGAGATAAACCCGCTGAGAGCAGCCACGCAACCAGCAAGTTTTCGTACATCCTTGACGCGCTTTGGTGCTTTGATCTGCTCAATGGCCTTAATCTTGTCGGGATTGGCTTCAATTCCCCGCTGAGATACAAAGAACCCGAGAAGCTTGCCGGAGGGGACTCCAAACACACACTTCTCGGGGTTGAGCTTGAGGTTGATCTTGCGCAGATTTGCAAAGGTTTCTTCTAAATCTTGAATCAGAGTTGCCCTATCCCGTCTCTTGACCACTATATCATCCATGTAGGCCTCCACATTTCTGTGTATTTGCGGCTTAAGAGCGACATGGACTACTCTTGCAAACGTTGAACCAGCATTCTTTAATCCGAAAGGCATCTGTATGAAACAGTACGTGCCACATGGAGTAATGAATGCGGTTTTCTCCTCATCCTCTTCTGCCATGAAGATCTGATGGTATCCTGAATATGCGTCAAGAAATGAAAGAAAATCACATCCGGCTGTGGAGTCAACAATCTGGTCAATGCGCGGCAAGGGAAATCAGTCTTTGGGACAAGCTTTATTAACATCAATAAAGTCAATACAAAGCCTCCATTTCCCGTTTGCCTTGCGCACTACAACAGGATTGGCCAACCACGTGGGATGGAGCACTCCTCTGACAAGGCCTGCTGCTTCCAACTTCTTGATTTCTTCTGCTATGAACTCTTGGCGCTCCACTGCTTGCTTCTTGACCTTCTGCTTGACGGGCCACGCATGAGGACAAACGGCAAGATGGTGCTCAATTACTTTCCTGGGAACACCGGGGATGTCGGACGGTTGCCATGCAAACACGTCGGCATTCACCCGCAGGAAAGCAATGAGCGCGCTTTCCTATTTGGAGTCGAGAGTGGCACTGATGGTGAAAGTACCACCAGTGTCGTCCTCCTTGGCAGACACCTTCTTAGTATGTGGAGGAGCTGCCATTGCCTTCTTACACTTGCCGGTGGAGCTCGATGGTGCGTCCTCGACGGTAGCGCAGCACTCCGAAGAGGTGTGCTTGCCGGAGTGGGCATCAGAGCTCTTACCGGACTTGGTCTCGTTCTTCCCCCCGGGAGCTTCAGCGGCAAGTGACTTGCGATCTGTTGCGGCAGCTGCTTCCCGGTAGATCTTGTCGGCGTAGATAAGAGCATCCTTCTTGTCGCTAGGGACAGAGATGACGCTTATCGGGCCTGGCATCTTGAGCATGTTGTATGCATAGTGAGAGGCTGCCATGAACGTGGCGAGCGCTGGACGGCCAAGTATCCCATCGTAAGGCAATGGGAAATCCGCAACGTCAAAAGTGACCCTCTCAGTCCTGAAGTTCATCTCGCTGCCAAATGTTACCGGCAACGTGACCTTCCCCTTCGGCTTGCTCCTTCCCAGGTTAATTCCTTGGAATGTGCCGGTCTCTTCGAGCTCGCTGTCAGGGATCTGGAGTTTCTGGAGTATAGCGGAGGAGATCAGGTTCAAGCCGGCCCCGCCGTCAACTAGCATCTTGGTGACCTTGAGGTTGCGGATAGTTGGTGAAACCAACAACGGCAAGCACCCGACCGCAGTTGTGCGATCAGGGTGGTCCTCAATGTCAAAGATGATAGGCGTGCTGGCCCATTTTAGAAGCTTGCGTGATTCGACAGGTGGCTCTGCCACATTAACTTCCCGCAGCCACTGTTTGAGTTGGCGGTGGGAAGTATGCAGAGAAGCACCGCCGTCAACGCACAAGACTTCTGTAGCTTTCTGAAACTCCTGCTCACTGTTCTCGACATCATCCATGTCTTCGTCGTCTTCGTCGTCTTCATCCTTGTCGCGGCCGCGGGGAGGTCTGTCTCCTTGTCGCTGCTTGGCCTTGCCGCGGCGTCCTCCCCGGCCAGCGCGCTTCTTGCCGGCTTCTCCACCGCCTCCTTGGGCCCTCTCCTTGTCGCACCGCTCATACTCAGCTTTCTGCTGCTGGACAAGCTGCTCGACCTTCTTGCCGCTCTGGAGGTCATGGCCCTTGGTGGGACGGATCTTGCAATACTGCTTGTCGGTGCCGTCCTGCTTGTCGGCAGCTGCCACAGCCTGGCAGTTGGTGCATGCGGCAACCTCCTTGCCGGAGCTACCAACTTTGGCTTTCTTGGCGCTACCGTCGTTGCCGGACTGCTCGACGACTAGCACCTCTTTGCCTTTCTTCTTCCTGTTATTGCGCCGCCGGTTTTTCTTTGCCGGGGCAGCATCTTCGCTATCAGATCCTCCTGCTCCAGTATTCTCTCCGGGGAGTTTCCTCCCTTCCTCAGCACGTGCACACTTGTCGGCCAGGGCATAAAGCTCACTGACGTCTCTGATCCGGCACATCGCCATCTCCTCCCGCATCCTACGGTTACGCACATTCTGATGGAACGCGCTGATAACCGCGGCAGGGTGGATATCTGGGATGTTGCGCTGTACACGGCTGAATCTCTGAATATACTTGCGCAGGGGCTCTCCTTCCTTCTGGGCAAGCAGGTGGAGGTCACTCTCTTGGCCATGAGGTTTGTGGCCGCCTGTAAAGGCGCCGACAAACTGATGGCAAAGGTCTGCCCAAGAGGATATGGAGTTGTCCGGCAAGTGCATGTGCCAGGACCTGACGTCGGGCTTGAGCACCAGCGGGAAGTAGTTGGCAAGGACCTTGTCGTCTCGCCCCCCGGCAGCCTGCACCGCGATGGTGTAGATGCTGAGGAACTCCGACGGGTGCGACTTGCCGTCGTACTTCTCCGGTACGTCTGGCTTGAAATGCTTCTGGCTGGGCCACTGGACTTGCCGCAGCTCACGGGTAAACGCAGGGCAACCTACCGCGTACGGCAAGTCGCCTGGTTCCCTTGGCGCATACAATTCGACAGAGGGCCGAGCGCGCAGGTCTGATTGATGCCGCGCTTCTCTTCGGCGCTCGATGCGAGTACAAGTGTCTTCTTGTTGTCGTTCGTGAAGAACTTGGCGCTGGTCGCGACGAGCTCATGGATCTGATGACGCGGTGGAGTCGCTGTCGTGGTAGACCCGGCGAGTCGGCGATCTTGGCCTTCGGGGCGGAGAGTGCATAGTGCTTGCACCCCCACCAGTCTTGTCGCCACCGGCTCGTGCCTGGCTGACTTGCCGCGGCAGCGAAGTACTCGGCTGTCGTGGATTGTCGCTGTTGGCAAAGCCGATGAGACTCTGGATGGTGGCCCTCCAGTCGTCGATCTTGTCCGCCACTGGAGGGTAGTCTAGGAGCAGTTGAGCTCGCGCCAAAGCTTCTGCCGGAGTGGCGAGCGGCGGCGGCGAACGGTGCGAGGAACGGGATATGCTCGGACTTCTAACTACGTTAGAAGGAGAAGTATCTCGTCCAAGCGACCGTGCCACGCTCGCGCTAGCATGTTGGTGTGCATGCTGGTCTTGAGCGCTCCGAGATCCGCCAGCTTGATCTTGGCCCAGCAAACGTATGGTACCGTGACTACCATGACGCTGCTGGTCCCGCGCCTCGTGAGATGGGCGCGGTGCGTGTACGAACGCCGAGGTCTTGGAGTGCGCTCGGTCGTTGTGGGAGCCGACCGCGCCGCCGATGTGCAGCGCAGTCTTGTCCTTGGACCTGGCAGCACCATGAGCTCCCTCGTCGGCGCCCGTTCTTCCGCCGGTGTCTACTCCACCAACCGTTCCCTCCGGCGATGGTGGGCTTGGCGCGGACGGAGCAGCCACCTCCGAAGCCTTCTTCTTCGGCGGCATGTCGATGAAGACGATGAAGATTTGGCTCGGGCGAATGCCGGATCAGGTTCGCACAACCTCGACGCACCCCTACCTGGCGCACCAAAGATGTCGGGGGTGCTGATCCCACAGACACCTATGGGGGTCGGCGGACCGAGCCCCTTTCGGTTTGGCAGGGGGCGGAGAGAGCACGAAGAGCAGATCGAGGCGATGCGCACGAGCGACACGATCAGTTTACCCAGGTTCGGGCCGCACGGATGCGTAAAACCCTACTCCTGCTTTGTGTTTGTATCGATTTCTTGCTCGGGAGCGCGGTGTGCTACAGTACACAGCAGCAGCTAACGAGACCGAGCGTGAGAGTGTTCTGTTGGCCGACCCCCTCTTCGTTACGCATGGGCCTCCTTTTATACGCTAAAGGGGTCACCGACAGGTGGCAACGTAGAGAAGGGCAAAAATGGAAAAGGCACTGCAGTTGGCACTGCCGCCTACAACAGTGTATCATACCTAACCCTGACGGCAGGGGACAAAGGCATTAAATGCATGTCTGCGTCACCTAGACGATGCAAAAAGGGATCGCTAGGGACGCCTCTGCTTGCCACGATGGCGATCTTGTCAGCGCCGCTTGCCACCGTGTACCTCTAGCTGCACAGCCTTCCGCCACGTACGCCTGGAAGGGTCCCAGAGAGACACGTTGGTGGATGTGCTGGAGCGCAGGTACAGAGTGGAGGTTTGCCGCGGCAAGTGCCTTGCCGCGGTTGTCGTCTTGTCGCGTCCGGGAGCTTGTCGCTCACCGGTGCCTTGCCGGGTCGCGTGGTGCGTCGCGGCAAGTTCCTTGAGATGCCTTGGTTAGCCTCCCGGCAAGCTCCTCTTGCCGGGGCCTTGTTTTCTTCCCGGCAAGCTCCTCTTGCCGGGGTCTTGGATACTTTGTTCTTGAATGGCTCCAAAGGAACCACGGAGGACCTTGGCGGTCACCCGGCAAGCCTTGCCGCGGAACGCTGCGACTGCCCGTGCACAAGTTCGGGATACTAAGGTACCCCTACTTTAGTACACCGACAGGGAGAAGTGCTTAGCTTTGGGTTCAATCTTACGGTGCTTGATCCCAGTGACAAAAAGGGAAACGACACGTATTGTATTGTTGCCATCGAGGATAAAAAGATGGGGTTTATATCATATTGCTTGAGTTTATCGCTCTACATCATGTCATCTTACCTAATGCGTTACTCTGTTCTTATATGAACTTAATACTCTAGATGCATGCTGGATAGAGGTCGATGTGTGTAATAATAGTAGTAGATGCAGGCAGGAGCCAATCTACTTGTCATGGACGTGATGCCTATATACATGATCATGCATAGATATTCTCATAATTATTCGCTTTTCTATCAATTGCTCGACAGTAATTTGTTCACCCACCGTAATACTTATGCTATCTTGAGAGAAGCCACTAGTGAAACCTATGGCCCCCGGGTCTATCTTTTATCATATAAGTTTCCTATCTATTTTATTTTGCAATCTTTACTTTCAATCTTTATCATAAAAATACCAAAAACATTATCTTATCATCTCTATCAGATCTCACTCTCGTAGTGACCGTGAAGGGATTGACAACCCCTTTATCGTGTTGGTTGCGAGGTTCTTATTTGTTTGTGTAGGTACGAGGGACTTGCGTGTGGCCTCATACTGGATTGATACCTTGGTTCTCAAAAACTGAGGGAAATACTTATGCTACTTTGCTGCATCGCCCTTTCCTCTTCAAGGGAAAACCAACGCAGTGCTCAAAAGGTAGCAAGAAGGATTTCTGGTGCCATTGCCGGGGAGTCTACGCACAAGTCAAGACATACCAAGTACCTATCATAAACTCTTATCCCTCGCATTACATTATTTGCCATTTGCCTCTCATTTTCCTCTCCCCCACTTCACCCTTGCCGTTTTATTTGCCCTCTTTTTCCGTTCCCCTTCTCTTCTCCAGTTCGCCTCTTTTTGCTTGTTTCTTGTTTGCTTGTGTATTGGATTGTTTGCCGCGATGGCCTTACCAAAAAGTTTTGATCCTCACCTTAGAAGGCTGGAAGAAATTGAAAACAACGTTAGAAGTTTTATGTCCTTGCAGTTTGAGCATAATAATTTCTTCAGAAATGAGCTTAAAGAACAAAAAAGTTTTAGAGGGTACATGAATAAAGAGCTTGATGATATGTCTAAAGAATTTTATGGTTTAAAATCTCAGTTCGCTCATCTTGAAAACTTAATAGCCCAAATTTTGGATAAACAGGCCACTTGAGTTAATAAGATGGCCGCCAAACCGGAAGAACTTGATGGTAATAAGGATGAAGATCTAAAAGTTATTGATGTGTCCCCTATTAAATCTCTGTTTTGCAATATGAATCTTGATAATGATGGGACTGGAGATGAGTCAACTTTAGTTAGAAGGCGTCACAATGATTCGGAGTTTTTAGATCTTGATGCAAAAATTGATAAAAGTGGGATTGGAGAGGTCAAAACTTTACATAGCAATGAACCCACTATCTTGGATTTGAAGGAATTTAATTATGATAATTTCTCTTTGATAGATTGTATTTCCTTGTTGCAATCCATGCTAAATTCTCCGCATGCTTATAGTCAAAATAAAGCTTCTACTAAACATATCATTGATGCTTTAATGCAATCTTATGAAGAAAAGCTTGAATTGGAAGTTTCTATCCCAAGAAAACTTTATGATGAGTGGGAACCTACCATTAAAATTAAAATTAAAGATCATTAATGCTTTGCTTTATGTGATTTGGGTGCTAGTGTTTCCACGATTCCTAAAACTTTGTGTGATTTTCTAGGTTTCCGTGAATTTGATGATTGTTCTTTAAATTTGCATCTTGCGGATTTCACCATTAAGAAACCTATGGGAAGAATTAATGATGTTCTTATTGTTGCAAATAGGAATTATGTGCTCGTAGATTTTATTGTTCTTTATATTGATTGCAATCATTGATGTCCTATTATTCTTGGTAGACCTTTCCTTAGAAAAATTGGTGCAATTATTGATATGAAAGAAGGGAATATTAGATTCCAATTCCCGTTAAGGAAGGGCATGGAACAATTTCCTAGAAATAAAATTAAATCACCCTATGAATCTATTATGAGGGCCACTTATGAATTGCATACCAAAGATGACAATACCTAGATCTATCCTTGCTTTTATGCCTAGCTAGGGGCGTTAAACGATAGCGCTTGTTGGGAGGCAACCCAATTTTATTTTTGTTCTTTTCTTTTTGGTTCTGTTTAGTAATAAATAACTAATCTAGCCTCTGTTTAGATGTGGTTTTATGCTTTTAATTAGTGTTTGTGCCAAGTAGAACCTTTGGGAAGACTTGGGGAAAGTCTTTGCGATCTTGCTGTAAAAAACAGAAACTTCAGCGCTCATGAGATTTGCTGCCATTTTTTACTGGAGAGTGCTATTTAGTTAATTATTTTCGAAGATGATTAACAGATAAATTCCTCACGTCCAGCAATTTATTTTAGAATTTTTGGGGTCCCAGAAGTATTCAAAACCTACAGATTACTACAGACTTTTCTGTTTTTTATAGATTCTGTTTTTCGTGTGTTGTTTGCTTATTTTGATGAATCTATGGCTAGTAATAGAGTTTATGAACCAAAGAAAATTTGGAATGCAGTAGTTTTAATACCAATATAAATAAAGAATGAGTTCATTATAGTACCTTGAAGTGGTGGTTTGTTTTCTTTTACTAACGGAGCTCACGAGATTTTCTTTTCAGTTTTGTGTTGTGAAGTTTTCAAGTTTTGGGTAAAGATTTGGTGGATTACGGAATGAGGAGAGGCAAGAGCCTAAGCTTGGGGATGCCCAAGGCACCCCAAGGTAAAATCCAAGGATAACCAAAAGCCTAAGCTTGGGGATGCCCCGGAAGGCATCCCCTCTTTCATCTTCGTCCATCGGTAACTTTACTTGGAGCTATATTTTTATTCACCACATGATATGTGTTTTGCTTGGAGCGTCTTGTATGATTCGAGTGTTTGCTTTTTAGTTTACCACAATCATCCTTGCTGTACACACCTTTTGGGAGAGACACACATGAATCGGAATTTATTAGAATATTGTATGTGCTTCACTTATACCTTTTGAGTTAGATAATTTTGCTCTAGTGCTTCGCTTATATCCTTTAGAGCACGGTGGTGGTTTTATTTTATAGAAACTATTGATCTCTCATGCTTCACTTGTATTATTTTTAGAGTCCCTTAGAACAGCATAGTAATTTGCTTTGGTTATGAATTTAGTCCTAATATGATAGGCATCCAAGATCGGTATAATAAAAATTTCATAAAAAGTGCATAGAGTACTAGGAGAAGTTTGATACTTGATAATTGTTTTGAGATATAAAGGTGGCAATATTAGAGTGTGCTAGTTGAGTAGTAGTGAATTTGAGAAATACTTGCGTTGAAGTTTGCGAGTCCCGTAGCATGCACGTATGGTGACCGTTATGTAACAAATTTGAAACATGAGGTGATATTTGATTGTCTTCCTTTTGAGTGGCGGTCGGGGACGAGCAATGGTCTTTTCCTACCAATCTATCCCCCTAGGAGCATGTGCGTAATGCTTGGTTTTTGATTATTTGTAGATTTTTGCAATAAGTATGTGAGTTCTTTATGACTAATGTTGAGTCCATGGATTATACGCACTCTCACCCTTCCATCATTGCTAGCCTCTTCGGTACCGTGCATTGCCCTTTCTCACCTTGAGAATTGGTGCAAACTTCGCCGGTGCATCCAAACCCCATGATATGGTACGCTATGTCACACATAAACCTCCTTATATTTTCCTCAAAACAGCCACCATACCTACCTATTATGGCATTTCCATAGCCATTCCGAGATATATTGCCATGCAACTTTCCACCGTTCCATTTATCATGACATACATCATCATTGTCATATTGCCTTGCATGATCATGTAGTTGACATCATATTTGTGGCAAAGCCACCATTCGTAATTTTTCATACATGTCACTCTTGATTCATTGCCCTTCCCGGTACACCATCGGAGGCATTCATATAGAGTCATACTTTGTTCTAGTATCAAGTTGTAATCATTGAGTTGTAAATAAATAGAAGTGTGATTATCATCATTAATAGAGCATTGTCCCCCAAAAAAGGGGGCAAAGCTACTATCCTTTTTTCCACACTTGTGCTTCAAAGTAGAACCATGATCTTTATGATAGAGAGTCTCATGTTTTGTCACTTTCATATACTAGTGGGAATTTTTCATTATAGAACTTGGCTTGTATATTCCTGAGCAAGCAAGTTGGATGCCCACCCACTTAGTTTCTTTTGTTGAGCTTTCATACATTTATAGCTCTAGTGCATCCGTTGCATGGCAATCCCTACTCCTTGCATTGACATCAATTGATGGGAATCTCCCTAGCCCATTGATTAGCCGCGTCGATGTGAGACTTTCTCCTTTTTGTCTTCTCCACATAACCCCCATCATCATATTCTATTCCACCCATAGTGCTATATCCATGGCTCACGCTCATGTATTGCGTGAAAGTTGAAAAAAGTTTGAGATTACTAAAGTGTGAAACAATTGCTTGGATTGTCATCGGGTTTGTGCATGATGAGAGCATTCTTGTGTGACGAAAATGGAGCATGACCAAACTATATGATTTTGTAGGGATGAACTTTCTATTGCCATGTTATTTTGAGAAGACATAATTGCTTAGTTAGTATGCTTGAAGTATTATTATTTTTATGTCAATATTAGAATTTTGTCTTGAATCTTTCGGATCTGAATATTCATGCCACAATAAAGAGAATTACATTGAGAATTATGTTAGGTAGCATTCCACATCAAAAATTCTGTTTTTATCATTTACATACTTGAGGACGAGCAGGAATTAAGCTTGGGGATGCTTGATACGTCTCCGATGTATCTATAACTTTTTATTGTTCCATGATATTATATTATCTGTTTTGGATGTTAATGGGCTTTATTTTACACTTTTATATTATTTTTGGGACTAACCTATTAACCCAAGGCCCAGTGCAAATTGCTGTTTTTTTTTCCTATTTTAGTGTTTCGCAGAAAAGGAATATCAAACGGAATCCAAACGGAATGAAACCTTTGGGAACGTGATTTCTGGAACAAACGTGATCCAGAGGACTTGGAGTGGACGTCAAGAAACAAATGAGGATTCCACGAGGCAGGGGGCGCGCCTACCCCCCTCGGCACGCCCTCCCCCCTCGTGGGCCCCTCGTGGCTCACCCGACCTACTTCTTCCTCCTATATATACTCATATACCCTGAAAACATTGAGGAGCACCACGAAACCCTATTTCCACCGCCGCAACCTTCTGTACCCAAGAGATCCCATCTTGGGGCCTTTTCCGGAGCTCCGCCGGAGAGGGGCATCGATCACGGAGGGACTCTACATCAACTCCATGGCCCCTCTGATGATGTGTGAGTAGTTTACTTCAGACCTTTGGGTCCATAGTTATTAGCTAGATGGCTTCTTCTCTCTCTTTGAATCTCAATACAAAGTTCTCCTCAATCTTCTTGGAGATCTATTCAATGTAACTCTTTTTGCGGTGTGTTTGTCGAGATCCGGTGAATTGTGGGTTTATGATCAAGTCTATCTATGAACAATATTTGATTCTTCTCTGAAATCTTTTGCGCATGATTGGTTATCTTTGCAAGTCTCTTCGAATTATCAGTTTGGTTTGGCCTACTAGACTGATCTTTCTTGCAATGGGAGACGAGCTTAGCTTTGGGTTCAATCTTGCGGTGCTCAATCCCAGTGACAGAAAGGGAAATGACACGTATTGTATTGTTGCCATCGAGGATAAAAAGATGGGGTTTATATCATATTGCTTGAGTTTATCCCTCTACATCATGTCATCTTACCTAATGTGTTACTCTGTTCTTATGAACTTAATACTCTAGATGCATGCTGGATAGCGGTCGACGTGTGGACTAATAGTAGTAGATGCAGGCAGGAGTCGGTCTACCTATATACATGAGCATGCCTAGATATTCTCATAATTATTAGCTTTTCTATCGGTTGCTCGACAGTAATTTGTTCACCCACCGTAATACGTATGCTATCTTGAGAGAAGCCACTAGTGAAACCTATGGCCCCGGGTCTATCTTTTATCATATAAGTTTCCAATCTATTTTATTTTGTAGTTTTTACTTTCAATCTTTATCATAAAAATACCAAAAATTTTATCTTATCATCTCTATCAGATCTCACTCTCGTAGTGACCGTGAAGGGATTAACAACCTCTTTATCGCGTTGGTTGTGAGGTTCTTATTTGTTTGTGTAGGTATGAGGGACTTGCGTGTGGCCTCCTACTGGATTGATACCTTGGTTCTCAAAAACTGAGGGAAATACTTATGCTACTTTGCTGCATCACCCTTTCCTCTTCAAGGGAAAACCAACTAAGTGCTCAAGAGGTAGCAGTTAGCAATTGATATGCATTTTATGATTATAAAATTTGGCAAATGGATGTCAAAACTGCATTCCTTAATGGATATCTTAAAGAAGAGTTGTATATGATGCAAGCAGAAGCTTTTGTCGATCCAAAAAGTGCTAACAAAGTGTGCAAGCTCTAGCGATCCATTTTGGACTGGTGCAAGCCTCTCGGAGTTGGAATATACGCTTTGACAGTGTGATCAAAGCATATGGTTTTATACAGACTTTTGGAGAAGCATGTATTTACAAGAAAGTGAGTGGGAGCTCTGTAGCATTTCTGATATTATATGTAGATGACATATTGTTGATCGGAAATGATACTGAATTTCTGAATAGCATAAAAGGATACTTGAATAAGAATTTTTCAATGAAAGACCTCAGTGAAGCTGCTTATATATTGGGCATCAAATCTATAGAGATAGATCAAGACGCTTAATTGGACTTTCACAAAGCACATACCTTGATAAAGTTTTGAAGAAGTTCAAAATGGATCAAGCAAAGAAAGGGTTCTTGCCTGTGTTACAAGGTGTGAAGTTGAGTCAGACTCAATGCCTGACCACTGCAAAAGATAGAGAGAAAATGAAAGTCATTCCATATGCTTCAGCCATAGATTCTATCATGTATGCAATGCTATGTACCAGACCTAATGTGTGCCTTGCTATTAGTTTAGCAGGGAGGTACCAAAGTAATCCAGGAGTGGATCACTGGACAGCGGTCAATAACATCCTAAAATACCTAAAAAGGACTAAGGATATGTTTCTCGTTTATGGAGGTGACAAAGAGCTCGTCGTAAATGGTTATGTCAATGCAAGCTTTGACACTGATCCGGATGACTCTAAGTCACAAACCGGATACATATTTTTATTGAATGGTGGAGCTGTCAGTTGGTGCAGTTCCAAGCAGAGCGTCGTGGCGGGATCTACATGCGAAGCGGAGTACATAGCTGCTTCGGAAGCAGCAAATGAAGGAGTCTGGATGAAGGAGTTCATATCCGATCTAGGTGTCGTACCTAGTGCATCGGGTCCAATGAAAATCTTTTGTGACAATCTAGTGCAATTGCCTTGGCAAAGGAATCTAGATTTCACAAGAAAACCAAGCACATCAAGAGACGCTTCAATTCCATTTGCGATCAAGTCAAGGAGGGAGACATAGAGATTTTCACGATACATACGGATCTGAATGTTGCAGACCCGTTGACTAAGCCTCTCTCACGTGCAAAACATGATCAGCACCAAGACTCCATGGGTGTTAGAATCATTACTATGTAATCTAGATTATTGACTCTAGTGCAAGTGGGAGACTGAAGGAAATATGCCCTAGAGGCAATAATAAAGTTGTTATTTTATATTTCCTTATATCATGATAAATGTTTATTATTCATGCTAGAATTGTATTAGCCGGAAACTTAATACATGTGTGAATACATAGACAAACAGAGTGTCACTAGTATGCCCCTACTTGACTAGCTCATTAATCAAAGATGGTTAAGCTTCCTAACCATAGACATGAGTTGTCATTTGATGAACGGGATCACATCATTAGAGAATGATGTGATTGACTTGACCCATCCATTATCTTAGCACTATGATCGTTTAGTTTGTTGCTATTGCTTTCTTCATAACTTATACATGTTCCTATGACTATGAGATTATGCAACTCTCGAATACCGTAGGAACACTTAGTGTGCTATAAACGTCATAACATAACTGGGTGACTATAAAGATGCTCTATAGGTGTCTCCGATGGTGTTTGTTGAGTTGGCATAGATCGAGATTAGGATTTATCACTCCGATTGTCGGAGAGGTATCTCTGGGCCCTCTCGGTAATGCACATCGCTATAAGCCTTGCAAGTAATGTAACCAATGCGATAGTTGCGGGATATTGCATTACAAAACGAGTAAAGAGACTTGCCGATAACGAGATTGAACTAGGTATGATGATACCGACGATCGAATCTCGGGCAAGTAACATACCGATGACAAAGGGAACAACGTATGTTGTTATGCGGTTTGGCCGATAAAGATCTTCGTAGAATATGTAGGAGCCAATATGAGCATCCAGGTTCCGCTATTGGTTATTGACCGGAAGTGAGTCTTGGTCATGTCTACATAGTTCTCGAACCCGTAGGGTCCGCACGCTTAACGTTCGATGACGATTGGTATTATGAGTTTCTGTGTTTTGATGTACCGAAGGTTTTTTGGAGTCCCGGATGTGATCACGGACATGACGAGAAGTCTCGAAATGGTCGAGACATAAAGATTGATATATTGCATGACTATATTCGGACACCGGATGAGTTCCGGGGGTCACCGGATATTTATCGGAGTGCCGGAAGGGTTATTGGAACCACCGGAGAAGTAACGGGCCTTATTGGGCCTGCGGGAGAGAGAGAGAGGGGCTGCCCCCCCCCCCCCCCCACATGGTCCTAGTCCGAATTGGACTAGGGGGAGGGGTTGCGCCCCCTCCTTCCTTCTTCTCCTAGTAGGACTAGGAAAGGGGGGAGTCCTACTCCTACTAGGAGGAGGATTCCTTTCCCCTTAGCGCGCCTATGAGGGCTGGCCAGCCTCCCCCTTGCTCGTTTATATACGGGGGCAGGGGGCACCCTAGAACACACAAGTTGACAATTATTTTAGCCGTGTGCGGTGCCCCCCTCCACAGATACACACCTCGGTCATATCGTTGTAGTGCTTAGGCGAAGCCCTACGCCGGTAACTTCATCATCACCATCATCACGCCGTCGTGCTGACAAAACTCTCCCTCGGCCTCAACTGGATCAAGAGTACGAGGGACGTCATCGAGCTGAACATGTGCAAATCGCGGAGGTGCCGTGCGTTCGGTACTTGATCGGTTGGACCGCGAAGACATTTGACTACATCAACCGCGTTTCTTAACGCTTCCACTTTCGGTCTACGAGGGTACGTAGACATACTCTCCCCTCTCGTTGCTATACATCTCCTAGATAGATCTTGCGTGATCGTAGGAAATTTTTTGAAATACTGCGTTCCCCAACAAATTGTCCCCGCGTCGCCGACTGCACGCGGACACTGGAACTGGAGGCACGTGCTGCACGCCGCGAGAGGCTACGTGCATGGGTCTCCTTGCATGGGTCTACCGCCGGTCCCTCACGATGGCGGAGACTGATGCTTGCCGCCTCCGACGGAAGAACGCCAAGGCGCTCCGGCTTACTATTGAGCAGTCGAAGCATGAGGCGAAAGAGGCAGCGGCGAAGAAGCTCGGGTCTCCAGGTTGAAGCGGGAGCAGGACAGGGCGGTCCATCGGATGAAGGGGCTCATCGTCCTCTCTGACCGTGACTCTGAAAACGGCGAACGCTGCACCTCCTCGTCGGATGACCAACCTCCACCAGCCGCGGACGCCTATAGTTGCACCGGTGACCAGAACGGCAAAGGCCCGGCGAGGAAGTGGTGATCCTCCCCTCCTCAATGTTTATATTGTTTTTAGTTATAGAAGTTTAAGAACTTGTCCGGTTATGAAGTTTGTTAATGTCCGTTTGCAGTCGATCTTGTCTTCCTTTGTAGCCGATTTTTGTTGTTCGTCATCTGATCACGTAGAGTAGATCAACTTTGCAAGTGTAGTATGTATATAAGGCGCCAGATATGGGATACGCGGATGCAGACTGGCAAATAGGAGGCATGCCCGGTCAGTGTCTGCGGACGCGCCCGGGCGCGTGTGTAGGCGTTTGAGGGGCCGGATTTTCCCATTGCGGCTGTAGATTCTCTTATAGTGGTTCTGAGTTCGCACATGGACTCTGGAGCCTTCATAATTTATAGCGATCACATCCATAACGATTTTGAAGATCCAAAATATGGCGCATCTACTAGAGTTGCTCTAAGCTAGCCAAGAAGAAACCAAAATTATTCAACCAGGCTCGACAATAGGATCCAACTGGTGATTCTTTCAGCCCACATCATTAAAGTGAAGGAAATATGCCCTAGAGGCAATAATAAAGTTATTTATTTCCTTATATCATGATAAAAGTTTATTATTCATGCTAGAATTGTATTAACCGGAAACATGATACATGTGTGAATACATAGACAAACAGAGTGTCACTAGTATGCCTCTACTTGACTAGCTCGTTGATCAAAGATGGTTATGTTTCCTAGCCATAGACAAAGAGTTGTCATTTGATTAACGGGATCACATCATTAGGAGAATGATGTGATTGACTTGACCCATTCCGTTAGCTTAGCACTTGATCGTTTAGTATGTTGCTATTGCTTTCTTCATGACTTATACATGTTCCTATGACTATGAGATTATGCAACTCCCGTTTACCGGAGGAACACTTTGTGTGCTACCAAACGTCACAATGTAACTGGGTGATTATAAGGTTCTCTACAGGTGTCTCCGAAGGTACTTGTTGGGTTGGCGTATTTCGAGATTAGGATTTGTCACTCCGATTGTCAGAGAGGTATCTCTGGGCCCACTCGGTAATACACATCACTTAAGCCTTACAAGCATTGCAACTAATGAGTTGTTGTAGGATGATGTATTACGGAACGAGTAAAGAGACTTGCCGGTAACGAGATTGAACTAGGTATTAAGATACCGACAATCGAATCTCGGGCAAGTAACATACCGATGACAAAGGTAACAACATATGTTGTTATGCGGTTTGACCGATAAAGATCTTCGTAGAATATGTAGGAGCCGATATGAGCATCCAGGTCCCGCTATTGGTTATTGACCGGAGACATATCTCGGTCATGTCTACCCAGTTCTCGAACCCGTAGGGTCCGCACGCTTAAAGTTCGATGATGGTTATATTATGAGTTTAAGTGTTTTGATGTACCGAAGGTAGTTCGGAGTCCCGGATGTGATCACGAACATGACGAGGAGTCTCGAAATGGTCGAGACGTAAAGATCGATATACTGGATGACTATATTTGGGTGCCGGAATGGTTCCGGATGAGATCGGGATAATACCGGAGCACCGGGAGGTTATCGGAACCCCCCGGGAGGTATATGGGCCTTAATGGGCTTTAGTGGAAAGGAGGGGAAAGGAGCAAGGGAGGGGGCGCCCCTCCCCCCCAAAGCCCAATCCGAATTGGGAGGGGGGCCCGCCCCCCTTTCCTTCCTCCCTCCTTCCTCTTCCTTCCCTCTCCCTCTCCAAATAGGAAAAGGAGGAGTCCTATTCCCGGTGGGAGTAGGACTCCCCCCTTGGGCACGCCTCCTCCCCTTGGCCGGCCCTTTCCTCCCCCCCCCCCCCTTTATATACGGAGGAGAGGGGCACCCATAGACACAACAATTGATCTCTTAGATCTTTTAGTCATGTGCGGTGCCTCTCTCCACCATAGTCCACCTCGATAATATCGTAGCGGTGCTTAGGCGAAGCCCTGCAATGGTAGAACATCAACATCATCACCATGCCGTCATGCTGACAGAACTCTCCCTCAAAGCTCGGCTGGATCGGAGTTCGAGAGACGTTATCGGGTTGAACGTGTGCAGAACTCGGAGGTTCGGTACTTGATCGGTCGGATCGTGAAGACGTACGACTACATCAACCGCGTTGTGCTAATGCTTCCGCTTTCGGTCTACGAGAGTATGTGGACACACTCTCCCCTCTTGTTGCTATGCATCACCATGATCTTGCGTGTGTGTAGGAATTTTTTTGAAATTACTACGTTCCCCAACATAAAGGTAGGATGGAGATAACTGGAATACAAAAATTGGGAAATCTATAATATTAATTGATATGGCACATCACGAATGTTAGCTCAAAATGATGGATATGGGTAAGGGATGATAAACCGAAAATGAAAGAAATTGAAGTCTCTCCAACACTTCAAACCAACTGGATTGTTCTGGATACATGCATGTTTATTCACGTTCTTTCATTTTCGACCTCCTCTTTTCATGGGTAACATAGGTTGCCCATAACACAGAGGGCAAGAATTTTAAGTCTATAGTACTCCCTCTGTCCAATAATATAAAATCGTTTTTGATACTATACTAGTGTAAAAAATGCTCTTATATTTTGGGATGGAGGGAATATATACTTGCATGTCTGCTCATCGGATTATGCCACTGGTTTAGAGATCGGTTGGACATAGATGACAAAATAGAAAAGATTTGAAAATCATGTCATAGGTCTCCTTTTTTTTCTGCTGCACAAAGTGTTGGTTGTACTCATGTCTGGTTCACAAAAGGCCAGCGTTTATAGTCAGAAAGGGGGAAACTGACAGTCCTTCTTAGGCTTTCTAGCTTGTCATACTGTTTGGCCACACTGCTGTTGAGGAGCCATTTGGTGCGCCTAATGTGTGATGTGTGCCTTCATCGGTGGTTATGATTAAAGCATGCATGCAGTACGTTGTACAAAATGGCTTTAGCATAAAACGCCAAGATATGTACCTTTTTTCTCCAACAACTGAAAGATTGGTAGATAGTCAACGATTGGATGGTGTGTGCATGCATATTGGTTGGAACCTGGAAGCAGAATAGCAGAGATCAACGCTATTATGAACACACACAACATAAACTTGAAGCAATATTGAGTAACAAGCTAGGTTCATACGAACAGTTCACGAAGTATATTGTCCACTTCGCTTGATGTCCTCCCTTGCTTCAATTGATCATTCACTGCCGCAGAATCACTTACTAGTGGCAGGCTGAAAAAACTTACCAGTAAGGAAGTAACGAACAAGGTGCCCGCCACTATAACTCATCACTGGTACTACCTTTGTTCTGGTTTACTAGTCCCACTAATATTTTGACCATGACTTTAACTAATACAATATAAGTTATACATTGCAAAAAAAAAAATCATTGAAAACTACATTCAAATACGAGTCTAACAATACAACTTTTTGTGGCATGCATTAACATTTTACTAGTCAATTATTTTGTCAAACTTTGACCCCAAATACGATGGGGACTAATAAACCCAGACAGAGGTAGTACTTGAGTACAAGGGATGAGATTCTTGTTGGTGCTCGTCACTGATAAGGTCGCAACTATGTGGGTTTCTGCAATAGTGAGTGCTGAAACTAGAGAATTGGTCTACTTTATATTGATCCTATGTCTGCATGGGAGTAAAGTTTTGTCGCATCGTCATGGCTAAAGTCCTATGTTTTTCCAGCGTTTTCCTCCTGCCCAAGAAGTGACTCCCAGGCGACTAGGTTTTCCCCTCTTGCTGGCGCTGGCACCAGTCAACCTTGCCTCGCCGGGGGGAGGGACCCTGCTCTCGTTCTTGTTTGGTTCAGCGTCTCGGTTGGGACTGTGTGGCGGCAGCAATGTCCCTGATATTTATAATATCTCCCACGCCCAATCCCCGTCCTCATGGTGAGTCTACCGTCGTTAGAAGGTGTGTAATGGTGTGTCTCCGTCGGATCTCGTGAAATTCGATGCGGGTCTTTGCTGGATCTGTTTGAATGAAATCTTTGTTTGTCTTCGCTCGTGTGTCCATAGGTTTGTTTATTTCGATATACGCTTCTCTTCATCGGCGATAGTTGATGTTCTGGTGTGTTGGCCCTGTGGGGTTTAGCATGATGACTTCTCAACTATCTACTACAAGAAGGTTTGGCCAGCTCCGGCAAGAGGGGCGATGACAGAGGTGTGCCTTTGGCTCGCTTTACTGCACATAGTCATCGCTAGGTACGGACCTGATTGGAATTTTTGCTACTACTGGTGTTCTCAACCATGACATATGATGAGTAGACAGATAGTTTCTCCATAAACAAAAGGTCCTAAGGGCATCTCCAAAGTGGACCCCCAAAACGAACACGGTATCCATCCGCGTCCTGGTCCAGACCAGTCCACAGATAGTGATGCAGGAGCCGACTGTCCAACGTTGTTACCTAAATGTCTACCTCTATTTTTTGGCAGATCATCTGTCGCGTGTGGTGTCCGCCATGGACATCATTGCTAGGAGGACGAACGATACCTGGTTGCGGAGGGATCTTGGGAGGATGGCTACGTAGTTCAAGGAGGCAGACATGTTGGTGCAGGCAGCGAACGTCCTATGATGCTTGGGGAGCGGCTGGAAAGGTACAACGACGTCGTTGGACGAGGAGGGTCCAGGTGCAAAGATTTGACAAAGAGGGGATCGGAGTCCTATGTGGCGGTAGTCCGGACTCCCACAACCCCCCCCCCCCCCCTCCCAGTTTGCCTTCGGTTTGCGGGAAAATAGATGTCCAGACCGTTCCGCGAACCTATAGTGTACCGCTTTAGATGACAAAATAGTTCCGGACCGCTCGGTCCGGGCACGATATGAGAGTCCGCATTAGAAATGCCCAAGTATTTCACCAACCTGGAGGGAGTGCAACACAACATATGGTTGGGTGTAGAAACTCGGTGGAATATAGTCACTCGCTTCAGAACAAATGCAAAATGATGGTATTTTTCAAGTTTTTCAACAGATGTTAGGCGCGAACGAACCATATATGAAAAGTCAATACCGGTGAGTAAAGGACCCTCGCTTTAAATCTCGTCTTTCCAAGGACGACGTGTACCGGCCGGACGCGCTAGTGCAAATGTACCATCGATCGATCGGCCGGTTGTTGTCGGGGCCGTGGATTGACACGCGCCAGCTGACCGATCGATCAATCTCTGACCAGTGAAGACCGTATCCATGCTGGTTGGTCCCGGGCCAAACATCCATGGCATGGTACCATCGACCGGCTTTCTGTGATCCTCTCTATATCTATATAAACCAGCAAGCGGAAACGATTTCTTCAGCTACTTCTTGTTACTTGCTACGCCGATTGAGATCAGACTATTGATCATATATCAGCGTTGTGGCAAGGGAAGACGGCAACGGCGCAAGGCACAGCTGGAGTTGCTTCTTCTATGCTTCACATGGCGTTGCTCCTCGGACTCGTCTTCGCCTCCATCCTTACAAGTAAGTCCTCTCTCTCTCTCTCTCTCTCTCTCTCTCTCTCTCTCTCTCTCTCTCTCTCTCTCTCTCTCTCTCTCACGCGTTGCCTTAAAACTTGGGCTGCAGCGTCTAAGTATTAACTTGTGATCCTAGAAGTAACTACTGTTCGCACATACGCAACACGTACTGAATCCACTCCCATAGAAAGACCTTGCACATTCGTTATTCATCACAAATTGACAAGTGCATGCGCCCGTGTCTTTCTTTAAGATACTGGAAGAGTAATTCTCTGGGCCCTTGATTCTTGCATGCAAGCAAATTTTACAAGAGAAAGCATGAAAAATTCAACGAAAAGCAACTAAAATTTGAAAGATATAAGACTTCAAAGAGCATACACCTCCTGAGAGCTGCTCATTCGATATTATCCACTTGATATCAAATGATCCAAAAAGCTGCGAGAACGGACCCCCACCACCCGTGCTTCCTCTCTTTGTTCCCTGGACCAACACCGGATTAAGATAGTTTTCATATTTTTGTGGGATATTTTTCATACCGAATATGACGTGGTTTCAGTCAACGGCCTCATCTACAATATTATCTTGCAAGATTTTGTAATGCATGAATATTCTGATTTTAAACAGCATTTCAGGTTTTCACAGTTTTACTTATAACAAGCCAACTTTGATTAGTCAACATATTATGCACCGAGAGAGGGGGGAATTCTTCATTTTATTTGCGGCAGGAACTTCACAACAATGATAATGTGAACATGCACCACCACACATGTCACACCTACACCAGCAGGCCTCTCAACCACCCACTAGAGCCGACGGACCATGGACACAAAACCTGAATATCACTTAATTCGCAACGAACACAATCCTCACATGCCCACGCGAATTTGAGCATCAAGATTCAAACCCTAGTGATGGAGGCATGCTTCCCACAACTCCACCCCACCAAAGTGGCCGTTCTCGGAAATTCACTGTGGCACATGGGAGCATATGCTCCTGCCACTGAAAAATATATTTTAAAATGTCCAAAAAAAACAAAAATTTGGCACATATATCTCTACATTCTATGTGCGCATGCCAAGTTTCATGGAAACCCGGCATTTTTTGTGGCTTGTGTAAAAAGTACAATAAAATGTATCATAAGAAGCCCCTTTTAACACTGAATTTTATCTTTTTCACACGAGACACAAAAATTGTCGTTTTTCACGAAATGACTTTCTGAACACATAGAATGTCGATATCTATGCATGGGATTTTTTGTCAGAATTTTGTGACATTTCAAAATATGTTTAAAACACATTTTAAAAACGAGGAGCATATACTCCTAGGTGCCAAAATGCCCCTCTTGGGAAAAAACTTATGGTGACAGTTCTGCAAATTCGCTTTTTTAGTCGGTTCCTTCGGACTCGATTCATTAAAAATATCAAAGAGGCTTGTTTGATTAATATGCGGAAACCCGGACGAAAACCGTTACAGACACACCCATAAGGTAGGCATTTTGGCCAACCTGGCTACCGATAAGATCCACACAGCCGGCCGTAGAGTGGATGTCATTGAGGTTGCCTACAATGTTATCGTCGTCATTTCTCCATGAGCATGCGACTCTGACTTCATCGTGGATGACCTGCCAAGAGCACACAGAACCAAAAAACTATGGCAAACATTCGGCCAAACACGTAGACGACCAGACAATAACTTCGACTTCGATCATGAGCCTTGCAGGAGAAAGGAGCGCACCGTGCACCAACATAGCCCGACTTGCCAATCACAAGGCATCGTTCCGCCGCATCGCCTCGCGATGCTACAACTCCGACTTCACGCTCGGAGGCATGCCAAATAGTTGACGACGAAGGACATGCCATGACCATGTTCTTCTTGTCATCATCATCGTTGCCACACAACTGCATCCTTTTTTTAAGACACATAGTGCAAACAAGATAGAAGTACACATTTTGGTGTACGACAAGTACACGTTTTGGAAATGTCCCTTCCAAATTTGTGACTCTGTCAACACTTAATTAAGACTACGCACAGTTGCAGCAGCTTCGACACAAACTTCGTGATGCGTGATAGCCTAGCTGACACGTACCATCACCCTGTCTGGCGTGAAATATATATCGCTAGCTGATAAATGCAACCGCGTGCTTATGGATATATCAGATTTGTGTGCTTGTGCATATAAGTATATATATGCGGCTATGCCAAGTGCCTTTAATTAGACGAATCATGTATATACATATATATACGTTCATATCTCCTTGGAATTTTGCATTCTGTATGATTGAGATGGACGGAGTACGAAGTGGACTATGTAACGGCCGTGTTACAGACGTTGGAACAGAAATTTTATTCATTTTTTTTACAAATTTCCAATACACTTGCATGCAGCCAGTGAAATGTTGTGAGATTTTTTTTGTGCAGTCAGTGAAAGATTATTTTTGACTTTTTCCACACAAAAAAAGGCAAGCTCTGCCACTGGTTGCTAATATTTTTTTCGAGAGTATGCCAATGACGTACCATATTTTTATAGAAGGCAGAAATTTAATATGTACAAGATACCATCATCGGATGCGAATATCCATGTCGGCAAACACCCACACCAACAAAAAACACAAGGTCACTCTCTAAACCACCAACACCTAGCTGGCTGCTAATGTAGTGAGTACATTTTTTTGGACTAGTCAAGAAGTGCGACGCTGAGTGGGCCTTAGAAAAGAAGTGCATTGTGCTCTGAGTGGGCCGTAAAGCACTAGTACAGTCAAGTAGTCAACCCATTATGTTCTCCATCTTTCCAAAAAAAAACATTATGTTTTCCAACAATGTGTAGAACATTCCTCTATAAAGAAAAGTTAGCTATATGTACCAATCAAAGGCGCTATGAAATAATGAAAAAAATCAGCAGAAATTAGGAACTGGCAGGTGTACATCCAACCAAAATGTCAGTCATGGGTTGATAGCGGCCTGCCTCCAAACTAAGACAAGAAATTTCGAACCGTATCGACCTTCCCGCCATTTTGCGGATGCTTTCTCCTATGGTGCAACGATTGCATGCATGCGTCGTGAACAATCCACCGTCCGTATCCTACCATTTTTCAAGTGTCGCCAACAGCATGATAGCTAACAATCAAAGTTAACGGATCCTTCTACGCGATGCCAATGTTACGGTACATAATATTATGATTGCTTCTTCCTTGATTCTCTCTGCACGCTACTGCACACGTACGGTTCGGGTCCGTATAAATCAACAAACAGAGCAACGCCAACCATCGATCAAAACAAAAGTGTGCACATTGATCTTCAGCTAGCCGTGGTTACAATTTGACACGTACTTCCATATACGATCAATCTGTAACGTGAGTACTATGGGGTCTACTTGTGCAGGAGCGGCCTCGGTGGGCGTGTGCTACGGCATGAGCGCCAACAACCTGCCGCCGCCGAGCACCGTCGTCGGCATGCTCCGGGACAACGGCTTCAACTCGGTGCGTCTCTACGCACCGGACAGTGACGCGTTGGCGGCACTCGCCGGCACCGGCATCGGCGTCATCGTCGGGGCGCCCAACTACGTGCTCCCCGAGCTGGCCGCCAGCGCGTCTGCGGCGGCCGCGTGGGTCCGCGCCAACATCGCAGCACACCCGGATGTCACGTTCCGTTACCTCACCGTGGGCAACGAGGTCGCCGGCAGCGACACGCAGTACCTGGTCCCAGCGATGGAGAACGTGCACGGCGCGCTGGCCGCGGCCGGGCTGGGAGACGCTGTGAAGGTCACGACGGCGATATCGCAGGCCACCATCGCCGTGCACGTGCCGCCCTCCGCCGGCGAGTTCGCGGACGAGTCCAAGCCGTTCCTGCTCCCCGTGCTGCAGTTCCTGGAGCGCACAGGGGCGCCGCTCCTGGCCAACCTGTACCCGTACTTCGTCTACACGTACAAGGCCGCCGGCGACATGGACGTGAGCTTCATGCTGTTCACGGCGCCGGGGACGGTGGTGCAGGACGGCGAGTACGGGTACCAGAACATGTTCGACGCGAGCGTGGACGCGGTGCATGCGGCGGTGGAGCGGCTCGGGGTGAGCGGCGTGGACGTGGTGGTGTCGGAGACGGGGTGGCCGTCAGCGGGCGGCGAGGAGGCGTCGGTGGAGAACGCGAGGACGTACAACCAGAACCTGGTGGGTCACGTGGGGAAGGGCACGCCGCGGCGGCCGTGGAAGGTGGAGACGTACGTGTTCTCCATGTTCAACGAGAACCTCAAGGAGGCCGGCGTTGAGCAGAACTGGGGGCTCTTCTACCCCAGCACTGATAAGGTCTACCCCATCACCTTCGGCAAGTGAACTTGATTGAGTTCATGCGTCGTCCATCCATGTATGCGGCCTTGGTCATCCACGTGTATATACAGTATATATATTTATTGAGTATGTATTTGTGTGGCCGACTTGGATAAAGTTCATGAAATTTGAAGAAAGTTTCGAAGTTGAAAAAAGTTCGCTCATCAATAAAAGGAAAAAAGGGGAAACGGAAATGAAAAGTTTGACAAAAACATGGAATTGGAAAATAATTCCAAATTTTAAAAAGGACGAGTAAAAAGCCTAAAAAGCCAGAATAATATAGAACAAACCCCGATTCAGAATAAACATAAAAAAGCATCCAAAGTTTCTAGTAGCTTTTCCAAAACCGGTGTGCGCTGTTTTGTGAAGAATAGCCTAAAAATGTGCTTAAGGCCACAGCTGGGAGGAACTGCTCGCTAGTTGTAGTAGGCGTGAGTTCAAGAGCCTGCCTGTTAGTTATTTTTACTTCCCTCCTAAAAAACGTTATTTTTAGCCTTTGTTCATATTTCAAACCAAAAATTACTTGAAAAAACGAAAGCACGACTTTTTTTAACAATAACACGTATCCAAAAAATAAATATCAAAATCATATACCAGGGAAACATTGATCATGCATTTGAAAAATATTAAACTTGTATAGAAAAATGTTTCTAGTGTATACAAAAATGTACAAATATGTATGAAAGAGTAGATGTAAAAATACATATTAGAAAAAGTTAATCATCTATTAAAAATATTTATGAATTGAAAACAAATGGCTACATAGTTTTAAAAAATGTTGATATCATTCAAAAAATATTTCAACGTGTATTGGAGAATTGTTTAAACTTATTCAAATAAAAGTTTAAAACATGTGTTTCGAAAATGTTTATCATGCATAAAAAAATATTTCAGGTGTATACGAAAAGTGTACAATGTGTATTATTAAAAAAGTGGATCTTAAAACATATACTTCATAAAAACGTTTGTCATGTATTTGAAAAATGTCTCACGTGCACAAAATGTGTATTTATACGATAAAAATGTACGATGCGTATTAAAAAAGGAGACACTAAAATATATATTTGGAAAAAACTAAATCACGTAGTTGAAATTTTACAATATATATACAAAAAATTTCATGTTTTGTAAGAAAATGTTCAATCCATATAAAAAATGTTAACATAATTTGTTCCTATATTTTGAAAATGAAAAAACGTGTTGCTGTCTTACGATAAAAACGTAAAAATATGTATGGAAAAAATAGACATGTGCTGAGAAAATAAAGAAACAAAACGGAAGCCAAATAAAAGAATGAACAAAAGAACAAGAACTGGAAAAGCCCAAAACAAAATCAAACAAATTGATGCAAAGCAATAGTAGATAGTGAAAAATGAATAAAATAGATGAAAACTGAGAAAAGGCAAAGGAAACATAATTTATAAAGAAATAGAAAAAAACCGAAAACCAATGTAAAGAGATTAAAAACACTGTGTAAACCAAAGAAACCCATTCAAAATAGAGAAAGATACAAAATACAAAGTAAAAAAAAGTAAGGGAAAATCAGTAAGACCGGGGCAGTAAAGAAAATATATACTCCAAAAGAAGAAGAAAACTCTACACCGACGAGCAAGTGAGCGAACGCAGCAACCGAGCGAGAAAACACTAATGGACCAACCCATACATGCAGGCGCCAGCGGCGAGCCAGAGCTACACCTCGCAACAGGCGAGACATATCTCTAGCGAGCCCTAGACATACATGACCGCTCGTTAGCCTCTTGTAGATTCTCGCTGGCAGCCCTGCAAGGAGGCTTAAGGTCCCATAGGATGCCGGCGGGAAGGCTTATTAGAGTTCACAACGGAGGCCTGTCCTAGTAGCGTGTCCATGTGGTGAGGGTGTGGCTGGAGGCTAGCAGGGATGTAGTGGAACGACATTTGGGTGCTGGAAAAACCTTCATTTGTCACAGACACTACACTAACATCATTACCTTTCCATTTTATTATAACCAAAACATCTATAGAAATTGTTACTCCAGATGGTAGTTTAAGACATCTATAAAATAAAATATCTTTACTCCTTAGAAATCTTGGTTACCCCCTCTCCCTTCTCCTCTGCAATTGAGACATGGCACTTTAAGAAATTACGTAGGGAAAAGGTTCAGTTACATGGCAAAAATAGATCGGCAAAGGTGTTAAACTTTTTGCCATAACGAAGAGTTTAACAGGTCTGCCATGGTAAAAAAAAATCTGTTTATGGCATGGCGAAAGTTGAATTTATGACATGGCAAACGCTATATTGGAGACATGGCGAAAGCTATAAACACTTTTGCCATTGCGAAAATATAAACGTATTAAACTTGATATGGTATGATTGAATGAATTGCCATTTTTTATGACCCCTAGACATGCTTGTGCAAATTGGTTGCCAACCTTGTGTGTCAAAAAGTTTTTAAAAAAGTATGGTGCACTTGTGTAAGTAACTAAAATGCAATGTGTCATAACAAATTGCCATTTGTTATTGAAAATGAACATGTTTTTTATCTACATTTGCCATGACCCATACACCAAAGTATTAAGAAATTGCCATGTGTATTGTACTTTGTTTTCCTCAAACTGCTATCAACCTTATAACACCAAAAGCGAAAATATATATTAATTTGCCATGCGACAAGTTTGCAAAATCAAAAGATTTCCTGGGACGTTACAAAGATTATACACAATGTAAGTGGATTTTTTTGCCATGTGGACATTACAAAATCAAGTATTTGCGATGTTTGTGTAAAAACACAACGTAAGTGAATTTGCCAAGCGACCACATATGGATTTGCCATGTTATGAACAAATTACATGAACTTCCTACAAATTAATGCATAATTGCCATCTCCACCGTCTTTTTTGTAAAACTGATGGAACATTTTAATATGGTGCATCTATACCCTTATATAGTGTGCAAATAACTTTGAAAGATGGTCGTTGGATGAAGGCAATTCGACGGTGCAGAGATGGCAAATCCGAGCACTACTGGCCGTTGGATATCATCTACATTCCACCAGATTTTGCCACATGTACAATCTAGAGGACTCCATAGTTGAACTTAAGCATAATGCAAAAATCTCAAAACACAAGCACTTCTCCTTTGTTCTAGAATCTTCTGTATCATAATTGCCTAATTTTTTTCTACATGAATTGCCATTATTTGTTTTTACTTTATGCTTTACAACGCACAATTTCATGAATCTTAAAATAGATTAGCTTTTTTGTTAAAACTAAATGATTTTGAATGAGATGAACTATAAGAATTAAACGAACATCTACATCATGCATATAATAATGGTATTTATTCATAATTTGGTTGCCAAATCTCATGCGTGCAATGGACGTGTACCTTACTAGTAGTAGTAGTAGCATGGGAACAAAGATTGATAGGAAAAACATGTCAAAAGGAGAGAACTCGGAGGCCATACTCCTTGTACTCGAAGTCGGCGTTGAGCACCACCTCCGCACCCCCGTGTCCATCCTTGTCCACCGTCGGCAGCACCGCTTCTGCTATGCCGTCCATGTCCACCAGTGCCTCCATCACCTGCGAGATGTCGACCTCGCCCAAATCAACTACTTGTCGCAGCAGGGACCGCAAAGCAGGGTAGCGATGACCGCCATCGTCGAGAGAAGCCGCCTCCGCATCCCTGCGTACGCCCTTGCCCACAACGCCGCCTCCGCGTCATCATCCATGACCTCGCATGAAGCCACGAGAGGGATCCCCACACGCAGTCGCCGACGTCCGCCTCTACATTGTCTCCGCCGTCGCTCTACTGTCGTAGCCTAAATCGATGGAGTGGGGGACGGGTTAGAGAAATGGGGGAGGCTCTGGGAAAGGGGAAAGCAAAGACAACGTATTGGGGGGCATTCGCGACGACTACCCCTTCCCCCGAACAAAAAAGGGCTAACGTGGCTTCTTCAGAAGTCGTGCCTCGATCCACCGGTTCAAAAAGCGTTCGCCGCCAAAACATAAAAAATATGAAGAAAAAAGACATGCAGTTCGCCGCCGAATATTTGTTTTCTGCACATAAAACAACACCATGGCAATTCTGCTGAAAACAGCGTCAGTCCGGGTTAGTTCCATTCAAATCATACAAGTTAGAGTCCAAAACAAGGGCAAAAGTGTTTGGAAAAGTAGATACGACAGAGACATATCAGTCGGGGTCCATCGTTTCGGAGGACATCTTTTATACACTAGTAGAAAAAGGGGCTATGGTCCAGGCCGCCTCAGCCCATTAGTCCCGCTTCAGTCTTGAACCGGGACCAATGTGGGCATTGGTCCCGGTTCGTGAGCCCAGGGGGCCGGCCGGGCCACGTGGGCCATTGGTCCCGGTTCGTCTGGACCTTTTGGTCCCGGTTGGTGGGACGAACCGGGACAAAAGGGCCTCCCTCCTGGCCCACCACCATTGGTCCCGGTTGGTGGCTTGAACCGGGACCAAAGGCTCCCCTTTAGTCCCGGTTCATGCCACGAACCGGGACCAATGAATTGCCTATATATACCCCCCGCTCGCGAGCAGAGCACCCCAGTGCTCTGTTTTTTCTGGCCGAGGGGGAGAGGCCTTTGTGGTGCTCTAGCTCACCTCCTATGCACATGAGGTGTTCGATGGAATGCCCGAGCCACAGTACTTAAGCTTTCTCCTCTCGAAGCTCGACCTCCAAGCTCCATTTTCCTCGAGATTTGTCTAGATTTAGCGGTCCGTCACGCCCCGTCCCCGTCTTCACCGCCGTCGATCACCCGCGCCGATCTCATCACCGACACCACCGTGGTGAGCCTCTTATTCTTATCTTCTTTCTGAAAGGAAAAATATTCTTACTTGTATGTTTAGATAGATACTTGTATCATTTTCTTACATTTATTATTGCATCTTATATAGTGCGATGGTTTTGGAATCCGCCCCCGTCGGCCCTCGTCCTGTCTATGATTCGGATTTGGTATGTATATTATCTTTATAACTATTGGTTCATTTATTGTTTATGAAAATTATGCCGACCAACGTGACATAGATTTTATTTATCTAGGATGTATGTGAATCGGAAATGCCAACCGACCTTGTCGAGAGGTTAAATTTAGTTGAAGAAGAAAACAATTTGTTGAAGGAAAAAATAAAAAAAATTGAGGAGGAGAAGATGATATTGGAGTTGCATGTTGCGGATGTCGTCGATGATCACAAGATCAAGATGGATGCAATGCGCTTGAAGATTAGAAAGATTAGAAAATATGCCATTCATACCGAGGCTTGGTACCATTATGTCGTTGGATCAATTGCTACCTTGGTTGCGATTATGATCGCATTTGTTTTCGCATTGAAATGTTTTACATAGTTTCAATGTATGGTTTAATTAATTAGATGCTCTGGAGAGCTATATGTTGTTAGATGAGAACTATGTATGCACTTTGGTTTTAATGTGATGATGAACTTCTATTAATTTGGACACTTAATTATATATAATGCACGCAGATGAACCGGCAATGGATGTACGGTGACAGACACACCCGCGAGTACATTAAGGGCGTGCATGAGTTTCTCGATGCGGCCGAGGCAAACAAGCAGAATGGTTTTATGTGTTGTCCATGCACTGAATGTGGGAATACGAGGTCTTACTCTAACCGGAAAATCCTTCACTCCCACCTGCTTTACAAGGGTTTCATGCCACACTATAATGTTTGGACGAGGCACGGAGAAATAGGGGTTATGATGGAAGACAGCGAAGAAGAAGAGTACGATGACAACTATGTGCCCCCTGAATACGGTGATGCTGCAATGGGGGGAGCTGGTGAAGATCAAGAGGAACCAGACGATGATGTGCCCAATGATGCTGCCACGGGTGAAGCTGCTGAAGATCAAGAGGAACCAGACGATGTGCCCGATGATAATGATCTCCGCCGGGTCATTGTCGATGCAAGGACGCAATGCATTAGTCAAAAGGAGAAGCTGAAGTTCGATCGCATGTTAGAGGATCACAAAAAAGGGTTATACCCCAATTGCGAAGATGGCAACACAAAGCTCGGTACCGTACTGGAATTGCTGCAGTGGAAGGCAGAGAATGCTGTGGCTGACAAAGGATTTGAGAAGCTACTGAAAATATTGAAGAAGAAGCTTCCAAAGGATAACGAATTGCCCGACAGTACATACGCAGCAAAGAAGGTCATATGCCCTCTAGGATTGGAGGTGGAGAAGATACATGCATGCCCTAATGACTGCATCCTCTACCGCGGTGCATACAAGGATCTGAACGCATGCCCGGTATGCGGTGCGTTGCGGTATAAGATTAGACGAGATGACCCCGGTGATGTTGACGGCGAGCCCCTCAGGAAGAGGGTTCCTGCAAAGGTGATGTGGTATGCTCCTATAATACCACGGTTGAAACGTCTGTTCAGAAACGAAGAGCATGCCAAGTTGATGCGATGGCACAGTGAGAACCGAAAGAAAGATGGGAAGTTGAGAGCACCCGCTGACGGGTCGCAGTGGAGAAAAATCGAGAGAAAGTACTGGGATGAGTTTGCAAAGGACCCAAGGAATATATGGTTTGCTTTAAGCGCGGATGGCATTAATCCTTTCGGGGAGCAGAGCAGTAATCACAGCACCTGGCCCATGACTCTATGTATGTATAATCTTTCTCCTTGGATGTGCATGAAGCGGAAGTTCATTATGATGCCAGTTCTCATCCAAGGCCCTAAGCAACCCGGCAACGACATTGATGTGTACCTAAGGCCATTAGTTGAAGAACTTTTACAGCTGTGGAATGGAAACGGTGTACGTACGTGGGATGAGCATAGACAGGAGGAATTTAACCTTAAGGCGTTGCTGTTCGTGACCATCAACGATTGGCCCGCTCTCAGTAACCTTTCAGGACAGACAAACAAAGGATACCACGCATGCACGCACTGTTTAGATGACACTGAAAGTATATACCTGGACAAATGCAGGAAGAATGTGTACCTGGGCCACCGGTGATCACGTGCTTGCTATGGTCAATGATTTACCCTACGTCATCTTTGGAAAGGGTCCCGGTGGACTAGCTATTCTGAATGACGCTGAGGGACACGCACCCATGTGGAAGAAGAAATCTATATTTTGGGACCTACCCTACTGGAAAGACCTAGAGGTCCGCTCCTCAATCGACGTGATGCACGTGACGAAGAACCTTTGCATGAACCTGCTAGGCTTCTTGGGCGTGTGTGGGAAGACAAAAGATACGCCGGAGGCACGGGAGGACCTGCAACGTTTGCACGAAAAAGACGACGTGCCTCCGAAGCAGTATAAAGGTCCTGCCAGCTACGCTCTTACGAAAGAAGAGAAAGAAATCTTCTTTGAATGCCTGCTTAGTATGAAGGTCACGACTGGCTTCTCGTCGAATATAAAGGGAATAATAAATATGCCAGAGAAAAAGTTTTAGAACCTAAAGTCTCATGACTGCCACGTGATTATGACGCAACTGCTTCCGGTTGCATTGAGGGGGCTTTTAGCGGAAAACGTCCGATTAGCCATTGTGAAGCTATGTGCATTCCTCAATGCAATCTCTCAGAAGGTGATCGATCCAGAAATCGTACCAAGGCTAAGGAGTGATGTGGCGCAATGTCTTGTCAGTTTCGAGCTGGTGTTCCCACCATCCTTCTTCAATATCATGACGCACGTCCTAGTTCATCTAGTCGGCGAGATTGTCATCCTGGGGCCCGTATTTCTACACAATATGTTCCCCTTTGAGAGGTTCATGGGAGTCCTAAAGAAATATGTCCGTAACCGCGCTAGGCCAGAAGGAAGCATCTCCATGGGCCATCAAACAGAGGATGTTATCGGGTTTTGTGTTGACTTCATTCCTGGCCTTAACAAGACAGGTCTCCCTAAATCGCGGTATGAGGGGAGACTGACTGGAAAAGGCACTCTTGGAAGAGACTCAATAATATGCAGGGACGGATATTCTTGGTCTCAAGCACACTACACAGTTCTACAAAACTCTACCTTGGTGACCCCGTATGTCGATGAACACAAGAACAGTCTGCGCTCCAAACACCCGAAGCAATGCGACGACTGGATTACATGTGAACACATAGGGACTTTCAGCAGTTGGTTGGAAACACGTCTCAGAGGTGACAACACTGTTTGTGATGAGTTGTACTTGTTGTCCAGGGGACCATCTTTGACTGTATTGACTTACAAAGGATACGAGATAAATGGGAATACATTTTACACGATCGCCCAAGATCAAAAGAGCACCAACCAAAACAGCGGTGTCGCTTTGATGCAGCAACCGAGAGCGGAAAGGACACATATTATGGTTACATAGTGGACATATGGGAACTTGACTACGGACCTGATTTTAAGGTCCCTTTGTTTAAGTGCAAATGGGTCATTATGTTTGGCGGCGGCGTACAGGTAGACCCACAGTACGGAATGACAACAGTGGATCTGAAAAATCTTGGGTACACTGACAAACCGTTCGTCCTAGCCAATGATGGGCACATGTTATCTATGTGAAGGACATGTCTACCAAACCGAGAAAAAGAAAAGATAAGGAAGCGAATACATCATACGATGAGCCAAAGCGCCACATAGTTCTTTCAGGAAAAAGGGACATCCTGGGAGTGGACGGCAAGACAGACATGTCTGAAGATTATGAAAAGTTTCATGAAATTCCTCCCTTCAATGTCAAGGCTGACCCAAGCATCCTGATAAACAATGAAGATTATCCATGGTTACGGCGCAATAAGCAAATGACACAAGCGAAGAAAAAGTGAAGACTTTCTCCCGCAACTATTATGATGATACCATGCCAACTTTGTAACAGATGATCTTTCGTCCGAAACTCTGATACTTCGAAAGAGATTGTTCGTTTTATACACGAAGTGCATCCAGTTTTTGCCGTAACCATCTCAACTTTGTTGCACATGCTATGTGGGTGAAATGATGATACCATGCCAACTTTCAACCTTTTCGGAGTTCATTTGAAATGCTTTTCAATTTCAGGGTCTTATAGCTCAAAAAAATCAATAAATGCATGAAAAATAACAAATGAAGTCAGAAAGGGTTGAAAATTGATGATGTGTCTTTGAATGGTGCTTTTTGAACACAGAAAAAAATATGGAGTTCAAATAAGTTCAAGAAAATGAAATCCCTTTGTAATAGATGATCTTTCGTCCGAAACCCTAATACTTCGAAAGAGATTGTCCGTTTTGTACACGAAGTGCATCCAGTTTTTGCCGTAACCATCTCAACTTTGTTGCACATGCTATGTGGGTGAAATGATGATACCATGCCAACTTTCAACCTTTTCGGAGTTCATTTGAAATGCTTTTCAATTTCAGGGTCTTATAGCTCAAAAGAATCAATAAATGCATGAAAAATAACAAATGAAGTCAGAAAGGGTTGAAAATTGATGATGTGTCTTTGAATTATGCATTTTGAACACAGAAAAAATATGGAGTTCAAATAAGTTCAAGAAAATGAAATCCCTTTGTAACAGATGATCTTTCGTTCGAAACCCTGATACTTCGAAAGAGATTGTCCGTTTTGTACACGAAGTGCATCCAGTTTTTGCCGTAACCATCTCAACTTTGTTGCACATGCTATGTGGGTGAAATGATGATACCATGCCAACTTTCAACCTTTTCGGAGTTCATTTGAAATGCTTTTCAATTTAAGGGTCTTATAGCTCAAAAAAGAAAAAGGAATCAATTAAAAAGTTTTTATAAACCTCTAGTATTTTTGAAACTAAACTTATATAAAATTTATGCAACTTAAATTCAGAAAGTATTTTTTGTTCAACACATTAATAGCAAAAAGAATTTAATAGCAAAAAAATAACAAAATTTGTTTTTGATTAAAACAGATATTAAAAATAACCTAAAATTACCAAATAGAGTATAATGATAAAACACTGTAATATTAAGTAGCAGGAAAAAGAATCACTCAAAAATCTAACTTCATAGTAAAGTTATTCATAAAGTAGTGATTCACATACATAGAGTACAAATAAAAAAATAAAAAGCAAAAAATAAAACAAAAGAAGAAAACAAAAAAAATTAAATTATAAGTAAAATAAAACTATAAGTATCACTAAAAAATTGTAAGTAATTAAACTAAAATAAAACTATAATATTCTTCAAATTTTAAATAATTCAAATTTAAACTATTTAAAATTTAAAACTAATGGCACTAACAGAAAGTTTATAATTTTTGTGACCTAAAAGCAAAAATAAATCACTAAAAAACTATAAGTATTTAGTTTTAAGTAGAAATAAAAAATAAATAGAAAAAAATTCTAATTTTATAGTAAAGTTATTCATAAACTAGTGATTCACACAAATTTTTAAAATTTCAAATTTAAACTATTTAAAATTTAAAACTAATGGCACTAATAGAAAGTTTATAATTTTTGTGACCTAAAAGCAAAAAATAAAAAACCAAAAAAATGTAGAAATAAAAAAGAAAAAAGAAAAAAAATGCCACCTACTAGGCCTCCACGGCCTGAATACGACTAGAAACCCTACATGGGCCAGGATTCAGGCCCGCAGAAGGCCCAATAGGCCCACAGGCAAAGCAGTGTCAAATTAGGCCCATAGGCCTTCAGTTCGGAGGAGTTCGAGAGGGAGGAGGCAGCAGACCTTATAAACTGGTGTTGGGCGCTCTCAACTAGCGATGTGGGACTAAACTTTTGGACGCGGGGCGCACAAGGGCATTGGTCCCGGTTGGTGGCACCAACCGGGACTAAAGGTGGCATTGGTCACGGTTCGTGGCACCAACCGTGACCATTGCCCCCCTTTAGTCCCGGTTGGAGCCACCAACCGGGACCAAAGGCCACCGCTTCCCGCCCTTTGGGCTGCCGAAAATTGGCCTTTGGTCCCGGTTCGTGGCACCAACCGGGACTAAAGGGGGGCATTGGTCCCGGTTTGCGCCACGAACCGGGACCAAAGCCTTTTCTATATAAGCAAAGACTTGGCGTTTTTTCAGATTTCATCGCCAGTTCCCCGCCCCGACGACGCCGCCAGGCTGCCCGAGCTCGCCCCGACGACGCCGTCAGGCTGCCCGTGCTCGCCGTCGCCCCGCGCCCCTGCCCCGTGCTCGCCGTGGCTGTCACCCCGCGCCCCTGCCCTGTGCTCGCCGTCGCCCTGCCCCTGCCCCGTCCCGCCCCCGCGCGCCGGCGCCCTCGCCGCCCCGGCCGTCGCCTCGAGCTCCCCTGCTACGGGCTCGCCGTCGCCGCCCCGTGCTCGCCGTCGCCCAGCCCCTGCCCCGTCCCGGCCCCGCGCGCCGACGCCCTCGCCTGCCCCCGCGCTGTCAGCCGCCGCCCGGCTCTGTTTTTTATTTTTATTACTTTATTTTTTTTGTTCATATGTGATGTATATGTGTATGTGGCTATAATGTATATGTGTATGTGAACAATGCAAAAGATTGTTTTTTAGAAAAATTAGGATTTTTTTCTCTTCATAGATTTTTCTAATGTATATGTCTATTTTTTCTGTTCATATATGTGTATATGTGTATGTGAACAATTAGGATTTTTTCTATTTTTTTCTATTTTTTAGAAAAATTAGGATTTTTTCTGTTCATATATGTGTATATGTGTATGTGAACAATTAGGATTTTTTCTATTTTTTTCTGTTTTTTAGAAAAACTAGGATTTTTTCTGTTCATAAAATGTATATGTGTATGTGAACAATGTATATGTCTATTTTTTCTGTTCATATATGTGTATGTGGCTATAATGTATATGTGTAAGAAAGGAGAAGAAGAGGGAAGAAGCGGGTCATCGATAACTTTAGTGAATTTTAGGTTATTTTCATTTTAGGTCATTTTAGGCGGGGAAGAAGGGGAAGAAGCGGGAGAAGAAGAGGGGGTCGAGAGGGGGTCTAGGGTCGCCGAGGGGTCGAGGGTCGTCGAACATGAGAGGAGGAAGAGGATAAAAAAAGAAGAGGAATAAGAAAAGAAAAAAGAGGAGAAGAAAGAATAGAGGAGAAGATCTCCTCTATTCTCTCTTCTCCTCTTTTTTTTCTTCTTCTTCCTCTTTTTTTTATCGGGAACGAGGGTCGTCGAGGGTCGCCGAGCGGTAGAGGAAGAAGAGGATAAAAAAGAAGAGGAAGAAAAAAAAGAGAGGGATCGACGGTCGCCTAGGGGTCGAGGGTCGAGGGTCGAGAAACCCTAAATAGAAAGTATCGTCGGTGTGAGATACATGTACCGTCGGTGTCGGACACTACATCCACATCCCACAAGTGGCGCGGGTTTCGACGCCCACGTCACTTGTGGGACGTGGATGTAGTGTCCGACACCGAAGGCCACATGTATCTCACACCCACGATACTTGCTAGCTATTTAGGGTTTCCTCTACCGAAAAGAAGAGGAGAAATAAATAAGAAGAAGAAAACAGAAGAAAAAGAAGAGGAGAAGAAGAAAGGAATAGTGGAGAAGAAGAGAAAATAGAATATATTCTCTCTTCTTCTCCACTATTCCTTTCTTCTTCTCCTCTTTTGTTTCTTCTTTTTTTTCTTCGATCTTCTCCTCTAGCTATTCCTTTCTTCTTCTCCTCTATTGGTCGAGGGTCGGGAACTAGGGTAGAGGCTCGAGGGTCGTTAAGGGGTCAAGGGTCGAGGGTTTCAGGGTCGTTGAGGGTTCGAGGGGTCAAGAATCGCCGAGGGGTCGAGAGAGGTTTCCTAGTGTCAAAGTATTGAAGAAATCCATGCCTTCATCATTAGCCGGAAGTAACCAGGACATGTTGGTACGAAGTTCTGCAAAGTTGTTCTGGAATGGAGTCCCGGATAGAATAATCCGCCTTTTGGTACGAATTCAGCAAAGGCCTTCCAAATAGCGATATTCGGAAGGCTCTTGCTGAACTTTATACCAAAAAGCGAATTATCCTATCTGGGACTCCGTTCCAGAACAACTTTGAAGAGCTTCCTACCATCATGCACATGTTACTTTCGCCTAATGATGAAGACATGGTTTTGTTGAATCCTTTGACACTAGGCAACCTCCCGACCCCAAGGCGATCCTCTCGAACATGAGAGGAAGAAGAGGATAAAAAAGAAGAGGAAGAAGAAGAAAAAAAGAGGAGAAGAAAGAATAGAGGAGAGAATCTCCTCTATTCTTTCTTCTCCTCTTTTTTTCTTCTTCTTCCTCTTTTTTTATCGGGAACGAGGGTCGTTGAGGGACATATATAGATGTAGTGTCATCGTTGTCGATATATACCCCCTCCCGATAGCTTACTATGATTAGGTAGCTAGTTCTACGTTTGTCACTAATATATCCATCTGTCATGTTTGAATAATAATTGCCATGTTGTAAATATTTGTAGAAACTATCTCAACGAAGCAACAAAAGAAGCGTTGTTGAGGGAGATAATCGCACAAGGAAGTGATGCCGTCTCGTACTATCTCAACGATATCGATGGTCTGGAAGGAGAGGGTGAACAAGCTGGCTACGGTGACCTAATGCCGGTGCAAGAAGAAGAACATGAGGACGGCGCCGGTGACCCAATGCCGGTGCAAGAAGGAGACCGTGATGACGGCTCCGGTGACCGAACCGAGTCCGGCTAGGTATATATATTAGTTAAGCCTATGCTGACTAGCTGATTGATGCATTCATTGTTTTGGTATGTACACATATTAATTAAGTCTTTGTTCTTTTTTCTAGCCCTCCGGATCGAGCACAACTTCGGTAAAGAGACGAGGCCCGAAGAAAAAGTTGAGCTCGGATGAAAAGCTTGAGATCACAGCAATCGCGCCCGACGGCCAACCTATTGAACCCCTCCGGACAAAGAGTGCATTTGTTGCTCAGTGCGGGGTTCTGGTTAGGGACAAGATCCCGATAAGCATCCAGCAATGGTTTAAGCCGGCTACAGAAGACCCTGAGGTGTCTTATGTCAATGATATGCAGAAAAATGATCTTTGGACTGAGCTGAAGTCAAATTTCACCCTACCGCCAGAGGATAATCCAGAGAACCCAATTAAAGAGAAATTAATCAAGTCTTTTGCTCTGAAGAGGATGGCAGATCTATTCAGGAGGTGGAAGAAAGAGCTGAATAGGTTTGTCGATAAAAAAGAGACACCAGAATTCAAGGGCAAATATGAGAAGATCAGAGATCACTGGCCCGCATTTGTGGCCTACAAGACATCGAAAAAGAGTAAGAAGATGTCGGCGACAAACAAGCAAAATGCCGCGAAGAAGAAGCTTCACCATCGCACGGGGTCAGGTGGCTACCTCGTAGCCCGGCCTAAGTGGTCCAAGGTTGAGAATGATCTGGTTCATAAAGGGATCGAACCAGAGACAAATAACTGGCCAGACCATTGCCGGACTTGGTTCTTCGGGGCTGGCAGAACCTTGGACCCTGAAAAAGGGAAATGCATTTGGACGAACGAACAAATGGACATACCAGTCAGTAAGCTTAAGCACTATATCGACGCAGCGCAGGAAGGGACGTTCTTTCCAGACAGAGAGCACGACGAGCTCACAATGGCCCTCAGGAATCCTGAGCACCCTGGACGGACACGAGGCACGCCAGGCTCCGTTCCGTGGAAGGTTGGGTTTCCGGACGCAGGCGGTTACAAATCCCATGAGAGGAGGAAAAAAGTGCAGCAGACCGAACTGCAGGCGCTGCACGCAAGGGTACAAGCGATAGAGGAACGCGAAGCAAATCGCAGCAAACGTACTGTCGAAGCCTCCCCCGAAGCTACCCCGCCATCTCAGCGCAGAAGCAGCGTGGCTTCCACCGAGCTGCTTCAGCTGCAGCATGCCTTGACGGCTCCTGCCAGCTATCATGTGGATGCTATAACGGAGTCTCAAAATTGCCACCTTATGACGCAATGGATGAATTTGAAGGTCAAGGCGGCTGTTGGCTCTGTTTATCCTACTGAACCCGGCGCAATTTTTCACTGCCGGCCGATTCCAGAAGGATATGCTAGGGTGATGGTGGATGAGATAACGGAGGGATTTGAGGACCTCCAGCTTGACCACCCTACCGGTGAAGGGGAGACTCGGCTGGGGTCTGCTCTGAAGACTCCATGCCTATGGCGGAAGGACCTCATCAACCTTCCGAACTGGACGCCTCCGCCTCCTCCTCCTCCTCCGGCGAGTCAGGGCACTCCGCCTCCTCCACCACCTCCTCCTCCGGTGAGTGACGATCAGGGCCCTCGGCCGGCTCCTTCTCCGACGCGTGGCGACACTCCGCCTCCGTCTCCGCCTGCGCCGACGCGCCCGAGCAGCCAGCCTCCTCCTTCTCCGCCTCGTCAGCAAGGGCGGAAGAGACCTGCTGCCGCTCCAGCTGCTCCGGCGGGTCGTAGTCCTTCTCCTCCGCCTCTTAAGCAAGTAAAGAAGACAACCGCTTCGTCTGCTCGGTCGGCGTCTAGCAGTACAACCAGAGGCGGGAGGACATACAGATTCGGTCCTTCTCTGAAGACTCCAGAGAAGTTACCATACGAGAGGACCCAGGAGGAGAACGCCGAGATCGCGCGAGAAGAAGTGAGGAAATTCTTTGAAGGGGTGAAAGCAAAGAAACATCCACCTCCGGAGGAGAAGGTAGATCGGGTGAAAGTGAAGCGCACTCTGGCTGCCCTGACAAAACCACCGAAGTCTGATCCGCCGAAAGGAAACTATGACCGCATTATTGGAAAGGAATTTGCCGAAGCGGAGCGGTCGGGAAGTACTGTCAGTGATCAAAGGCTGAAAGAACGACGAGCTGGGAAACAAATTGCCCAGCTCGGCAAACAAGCGAAGCAATCATGCCCCCCGCTCAAGGTGCCTAGCCACAACGTCGCTAATGATCCGAGGATGGTGCCCGGTTATAGCAATCTTGCAGATTACCTGCCCGATGAAGTACATTATGAACCCATGGAGATGCAGATACAAAGATACGAGTACGGGAAGACTCTCATCAAAGATGAAAGATCTCTATCAACGATGATGCGAAGATTGCATGATTGGTACTTGAAAATCTGCAGAGACTCTGGGGGGAGGAGTATTTTGTATTTGAAAGTTAAAAAGGAGCATGACCTCGTTGGAATTGATCTGTTGCCTGTTCCATTTGAGGAGTTCTATCAGTTTTTCAATCAATTGGCCCTCGATAAAACAACGGTCGCCTGCTACTGTCTGTAAGTAGTACTACTTCTGTCATTAAGTTTCTTTATATAGCTTAGCTCTTTCATTGCATGTATTTATAATCATCCTCACTATATTATGCAGATTGAAGATTGTCGAATTGAAGAAAAGACAAGTCGGTGATATTGGGTTCATTAACACATATCTCATAGATGCAACTCAGGTTAAATTTCATGCCGCAGAAACCGAGGCCAGCATGCTACAATCGTTGATAATAAATCAAAACAAAGATATAATACTCTTTCCTTACAACTTCAGGTGAGTGTTACTGTCTTGTGCGTATTCGGTTTCCCTTATATATTAGTCAAGGTTATAGTAATGTAATTGATGAGTTATGCATGCGTGTGCAGTTACCACTATATTCTCCTACATATTAAGCTTGAGCAGGGACTAGTAACCGTCTTAGACTCAAGACGAAAAGATCCCAAGGACTATGCAGACATGACTCAAATACTCGAGAAGTAAGTTAAATCGATCATTATCCAACATATCAGCAACTTTGTTCATTTCCTGATATATCAAGTAATTGTTTTCTTTGTCCGGCAGGGTTTGGAGAAAATTCACCAGAAAAGCTCCGGGACTGCCGAAGGAGCTGCAATTTAGACACCCGAAAGTAAGTAGTAGCTATAGTAGCATTTTAAGCGCATCTACTAGTCATTCAAGCGCTAGTTTCATCAATACCATTTGGCATTCTTGCTTATCAGTTTGATTAACCTCTATTTCTTGTAAAGTGGTTGTGGCAGGAACAAGGGAATGATTTCTGTGGATACTATGTTTGCGAGTCCATCCGCCACACGACCTGTGAGCGGGGCTACACTGAGGAACAATATGAAGTACGTAAATAAAAACATTCACAATTTTATTTTATTACCATCATTTGTGTTGAGTTTCATTCATTCATATATATATGTATTGACCCCCTTCTTTAAATTAGATGTTTCGGAAGCGGGATGAACTCCTAGCACCAGCTCGCATGCGAGGAATTCAAGAGGAATTGGCGGCATTCTTTCTTGACCACGTGATCCCTGAAGACGGAGAATTCTATGTTAAACCTGGGTCCGTATGATTATATTTGTAAGAGATAATTACTGTATATATGTAGCCGGTAGTGTCAGATAGATATACGAGAACTTGTTGTTCGACCAATCTCTCGGAGTAGGAGAGGTGGTCGATATCACTTCTCTCAGTATGCATATATGTTCATGACGATCTTCTTTTTCCTTCGTTTGCTTACTAGCTAGCCAGCGTGTCTAGTCCTCTCTATACGTATGTATAGTACGTAGCGTCGACCAAGCACGAACATAAGAGAGGACACTTCTCTATATTAATTATAGCTAGCTAACATAATATATGAAACACCTAAATTAACCCCCCAAAACCCCCAACCCTCCCCCCCCCTTTCAAAAAAAAACTAAAACCCCAGCCACAGAAATGCTGACGCGTGGATGCCTATTGGTCTCGGTTGGTGCCACCAACCGGGACCAAAGGGTCTCCTGCCTGGGCTCTGCGCACTGCCCACGTGGAGGGGCTTTAGTCCCGGTTCTGGATTGAACCGGGACTAAAGGGGGGAGGTATTAGTACCGACACTTTAGTCCCGGATCAGGAACCGGGACTAAAGGCCCTTACGAACCGGGACTGTAGGCCCCTTTTCTACTAGTGATAACAGCCACTGATCATCGTCGGTTCTTGGGAAAATCAGCATGAAGGAAATTTTCACAGTGGGCGCCTGGTACATTTAGTGGAAAAGGCGTAAACATTTGAAAGGCCAACAATTAGCTTCGCCGGCTAGGATAGCGTTTGCTATCCAGGCATTCACCTCCAACCATTCTGACAGACGAGCAGTGAATGCACATGAAATATCATGGACGAAGCCACCATGGGGTGCAATAGGAGCAGTCATTTGCAATTATCCTGGTGAAGCTGTAGCAGGAGCATCTAAGAGAATTTTCAATGTTTTAAGTCTGGCTACAACGGAAGCGCGGGTGCTTGAAAAAGGTCTCGCTTTAGTGGACCAAATGCGATGCTCTCCAATATCGTCGAATCTGATTCTATGGAACTTATCCAACTATGCAATAGAAGCAATTTGGGTGAAATTCTTTATGATGGAGTGGAGGATAGGGAATATTTCTTTCCAACACTGACTGAGGGATGCAAATAAGGTGGCTCATACTATAGCTAGGCATGTTTATGATTCAGATTATGTCTTAGTTTGGGATGGAGATCCTCCTAGTTTTATCATGCCTCTTGTAATAGACCGTGTAACTATTTGATTTTGCAATAAAGAGCCACAAGACATTCCATTAAAAAATAGGTTGGTACTAGCAATTTCTTCTGGGAGCATAGGGATACATACCTGATGTACTACTACATGGTCTATCAACCGTTGGAATTTTGTTTATCAACCGAAAAATTCAAAGAGTTTGCTTAATTTTGCAGTTCAACCTTCTCTCCATTCATTTAACATTTTTTTCCAAACTATATATGCTTTTAAAACTTGGTGTCTGATTCAGGATCTGTGTCCACAATCCTCTTCATCTCGATGACATGTTCAAAACAAAATCAATGTTGAACATGGTTTGAATATTGATTCTTTTTATTTGCTGAAATTGATGAAACTTTCTAGAATCAAGTGCCTGCTAGGCTTCAGTCGAATGCTCTTTGCCTATGATCGCCTGGGTCATCAGCTGTCAGATCTAGTTCCTATGGCCGTTGGATCTCAATTGCAGCACCTTGTCTTGATGTCCTCCTTTACCTCATTCCTACGTAGGCCCTATATTCCATATGCACCGATGCAACAATGCCACTCGTAGCAATGTGTTTTGTGTTGCAGCAGCCGCACCAGCCGTCTCAACATCGCCAACAACACTACTCACAGTAGTTGCATCAACCGTGGTATCATCGCTATCAACTTCGCTTGAAGCAGCCGTGTAAGACATAACAACATCTAAACATCATTAACCATGCTACTCACAGCAGCCTCGTTGCATCGCCAACACTGCATTGCTTGTAACAAACCCCAACTTTTTGCAGCACCCCATCGTCCCCTTGCAGTAGCATGTGGTGGATCTCTCAGTAGACCTCGTCATCCTAGCATTTCCGGCAAGCAATGGTTGGTGGTCGTCTCATAGCACGCGGCCACCCTTGCAGCACCAGTTGTACCTTGCAGCATTGGTTTTGCTTATCACAACACTATACGAAGCAACGCCGGCGGCCTAGCAACGGGGATAGCAAATATAGCATCACTAGACAGGCTCGCAACAACTGATGCATGTTTGCAGCACCACAGCCCTTGCAGCATCATCGAATGCCACCCCAGCGCGGCATGACAGTAACCATGCCGCCCCATCACAACAGGGGTGTGGTGCCTCTCGCAACAGCCATCCAAACATCACTGTCCCATCTTGCAGCGCGACCACCGGCCTCTCTCCTCATGTTTGCATGGGGAGATGCATAGTGCCAATTGGACAATAACCGCTTGTGGGAGGTGCTTCCATGGCAGTCTGCTGCAAGGTAGCGGGAAAGTACTCACCAACGAGATCTAACGGTGGCGAAGGAGAGTGGAATGTAGCACCGTCCCGACGGCCTCATAGCAATGCTCCAATGGTCTCACGATGAGATAAATTTTTATGGAATAGAGAGAGAAAGGGGAGGCGACAAAATTCAGGGAAAATATTTTTTTAAACGGCATTCTTTTATGAAATCTTGTTTTGCAAACTATGCTCATCCATATGGGCAATTCACTAATTCTTGCGAAACTCATACAAAACTACACTTGTTGAACATACTTGCAGGGGGTTATTCCAAAGAGTACAAGACTTATCACTCCAGACAACCGATTTTCTGATTTTCTAGGTGTGGATGCTCAGTTTATATTGCATTATATGCAAGGAAAAAAATAGCGCGCTATACAAAATAGCACCGTCCCTTAAATTGTGCTATTATAGTATGCTAAAGTGCGCTATAGTGTGCTATTAGTGAGACATTGTACATTGATATATTTAGCGAGACAATTTTCTACATGCTATAGTGTGCTATTAGCCTTGCTACAGCTTGCTATTTTTTTCAGTGATTCTATTTCCCCATTTTTTTTCCCATATGGATGCTCCGTTTCTAGTACACCTGATGTTTCTTGTGTATTCTATATGTCCGCATTTTCTTTCTCTAGAAAAAGAAAATATATTTATTTGCCTCCCAGAAGTGACTAGTTTGTTTCTTCAGACGCATATACATTTCTCACTAGGTTCTTGCGTGCATATGCATCCGGTTATGGGTATATATGCTGCGTATCTTGACCGATACAATGTCGGTCTGGAGCGCTAACGCGTTGGAATGGTAGCTTGTACCGTAGTGACTTTCCATACATATGTCAAATTGTTCTTTCCACGGTGGCTTGTAGGCCTTCAGTTCTTGAAAGAGTCGAACCTCATTTTGTTCTTCATGCGACCCAAAGAGGCCTTAACCTTCTCAGCTCAAGCGAAAATGCATCAATCATGCAAAAACATATGCCCTCAAACCACAGCAACACATAATTATAAGTTGTTCAAATTAACTTAACCCCATAGTTACCCTACATAACAAAGTGCTGACAGAACTCATCAGAACCACATAACTAGTAGTTCATACTTGACCATCCAAAGTCATTCAGAGTCTAGATAATAACAAGGCGCACACAGAACTAATAACCCATTGAGATAACCTCTGACAGTAGATAAATAAACAAGTTCCTTCCTCTCCCAATCATTTAGAGATAATCAGAATAGCAAGAGCCCAAGTGCCCAACCATGACTCAATCTAAGCACTTCTCACGGCGAATGATGTAAACCATCATCTTCAGCGGCTCCTCGGTCCTCGCTCTCCATCAGCTTGAAGAGGCAGAGGTCACCCACCTGCAGGTGGTTGCCACGGGCGAAAGCAACCCATCCTTTACAGATCATCATACGATCAATCCCGCGTCGCAGCTCCGTGTCCCACGTCCTACTTTCCCCTCCCGCTGAAGCACCAGACTGATCACATTCTTCTTTCCACGATGCCCGGTAAAGTACTGTTTTTGGAGATATCTTGACGCGTACTGCTTGCCCATGGTCTGTTTATGTGCATATGCGGGGAGGATGTTAGTGACACAGATGCAGATAGGCAAATTTATTGTTGAGGAACTGATAGGCATACTTTGTATTTACTGAACTTACTATCATCATGCCGGATTTCCGAGCAACATTGCACTTGTTCAGGATCGCGACGTAAACTGGTACTGTCGACTCAAAGGCTTCTACTTTCTCCCGCACTTTCTGCTCCTGTGCTGGCGTTATAGAGGCTCTTTCTGGCAGTACGAAGGGGGTCTCAGAAGCTCCCTCAGAATTGTCTCCATCCTCTTCAGGTCTCAAAGATGAAGTATCTTCACCTGAATAGGTTTTTAAAAGGATCAAGCTAAATAGATGAAACTAAATCTTTTTTTTCATATGAAATGTGTGACCCATAAATTTTAGAATCTGTGATGTCTTGTATGCCGTGTGTGCCATACCATCGGTAGCTGGTTCCTCCTTAACACGGGATGTTAACGTCGTCTTTGCGCCTGTCCTTCTGTCAGTAGTCTTATGTTCGCCTGAATAGGTTTTCAATAGAATCAGGCTGAATTGATGAAAACAAAATATACTTTTCATGTGAAATGTGACCCCTAAATTTTAGCATATGTGATGTCTTATGTGCAGTGTGTGCCATACCATCGGTGGCTGGTTCCTCCTTAACATGGGCTGTTAAGGACGTCTTCTTAACACGGGCTGTTAAGGACGTCTTTGCGCTTGTTCTTCTGTCGGTAGCCGTGTGTGTCATCCCTGCTGTTCCGCCAGGGGAACGACGAACGCTCTCTTTGTGAAGAAGATGGACAATTATGGTAAATCTTCCTTCCTTAACCTTTGCTATTGGCTGAAAGAGGCAGATATCTCCCTCTTGAACACAGTTGTCATGGACAAAGTAGCCCAAATAAAGGTTACGCCGACCTGGATTAAATCTGCACTTCCATTCCTTGTTCTTCCTAGGCAGCTGAAGTATGATATTTGTAGCTTCACATGGGAAGTACTTGAGTGCGTAGTCCTTACGTATTATCTAATTGAAAAGGGGATAGAGTAGATGGTGATACTGTTGAGCTGTTTTATCTGACAGACGAAGTACACAATACTCTATGACTGTCATACACATGGCTTCAGCTGATAAGGCAACAATAATACTGATTTAGTAATGTAGATATAGATTTTATTGCAACCGTATCCTTCACGGGCTTGTTGGGGTTAGAACCAGAACCTAGATCTAGAATTTTGAAACTAAGAAAATTTCGCTCAACCTTAAAACCAAGGATTTGGATCCCAAGTGCATGGTTTTTCTCGCGGGGCACCGAAATTCTCGGTTACCGCGGTATCCGTGAAATCCCGAAAAAAATTCGAACGAAATTTGAATTTGAATTTTGAATTCAGTTTTCTTTCCTCTACTATACATGAGGCCTGGACTCCCATTTTATCAGGAGCAACATTGTGGCGCAGTGGTCAGGTCTTGTTGGTGTTTCTCTTGCCTTGAGGTTGCCGGATCGAATCACACGGCATATAATCAGGACGCCGCACGCTTACCAGTGCGCCACCGCTACCTAGCTGTTCTTTCTTGGTTCCTAGCTTACCTAACTTAACAGTCGGTGCTTAAATTCAAAAATTTTGAATAAATTTAAACTTTTTCGCTCGGTGCAAAGGTTTCTCGTGGGGTGGCGAGAAACGCGGTTACCGGGCGGTATCCGAATATTCCGCCCGGTACCCAAAACCATGCTCCAGGTACGAGAGCGGGGTGCACGAGCTCCGGACCGGCGTCGCCTCCAGGAAAGCCGTCTTCAGGCATGCCGCCGGCGGTCACCCTGTTTGGTTCGTGCCTCCAGTTCCTGCTGCTCCCCGCAGGTGAGGTAGCAGCCGTGACAACTGACACCACGCTGTGCGCACCCAGTAGCGACTTTTCTCTGTGAAAATTATGTGTTGTTTCAGAAATAGTAATTGTTCAGGTATTGTTTTGATATGTCGAAATTCAAAACCGACATCTTCCTCCTCGAGTGCCGCGCTGTAACCTTTTTTTCAAAAACAAAATCATAATAAAATATTTAAAGTTTCAAAAAATGTCAAACTTTTTTCTACAAATACATATGCATATTCTTCAAGTATGTATAAAGCGTCTTCAAATACAACAAAGGAAAAGCTCATTTTAGTCTGTGTATTTATCTTTTTTTTGTGTACCTCACATATGAACATGTGTTCATGAAATTTTGTATGTGTACATGTACTATAATATATGTCTATGTGCATGTCTTTTTTCTTCATATTTTTTATGTTTTGGCGGCGAACGCTTTTTGAACCGGTGGATTGAGGCACGACTTCTGAAGAAGCCACGTTAGCCCTTTTTTGTTCGGGGGAAGGGGTAGTCGTCGCGAATGCCCCCCAATACGTTGTCTTCGCTTTCCCCTTTCCCAGAGCCTCCCCCATTTCTCTAACCCGTCCCCCACTCCATCGATTTAGGCTACGACAGTAGAGCGACGGCGGAGACAATGTAGAGGCGGACGTCGGCGACTGCGTGTGGGGATCCCTCTCGTGGCTTCATGCGAGGTCATGGATGATGACGCGGAGGCGGCGTTGTGGGCAAGGGCGTACGCAGGGATGCGGAGGCGGCTTCTCTCGACGATGGCGGTCATCGCTACCCTGCTTTGCGGTCCCCGCTGCGACAAGTAGTTGATTTGGGCGAGGTCGACATATCGCAGGTGATGGAGGCACTGGTGGACATGGACGGCATAGCAGAAGCAGTGCTGCCGACGGTGGACAAGGATGGACACGGGGGTGCGGAGGTGGTGCTCAATGCCGACTTCGAGTACAAGGAGTATGACCTCCGAGATCTCTCCTTTTGACATGTTTTTCCTATCAATCTTTGTTCCCATGCTACTACTACTAGTAAGGTACATGTCCATTGCACGCATGAGATTTGGCAACCAAATTATGAATAAATACCATTATTATATGCATGATGTAGATGTTCGTTTAATTCTTATAGTTCATCTCATTCAAAATCATTTAGTTTTAACAAAAAAGCTAATCTATTTTAAGATTCATGAAATTGTGCGTTGTAAAGCATAAAGTAAAAACAAATAATGGCAATTCATGTAGAAAAAAATTAGGCAATTATGATACAGAAGATTCTAGAACAAAGGAGAAGTGCTTGTGTTTTGAGATTTTTGCATTATGCTTAAGTTCAACTATGGAGTCTTCTAGATTGTACATGTGGCAAAATCTGGTGGAATGTAGATGATATCCAACGGCCAGTAGTGCTCGGATTTGCCATCTCTGCACCGTCGGATTGCCTTCATCCAACGACCATCTTTCAAAGTTATTTGCACACTATATAAGGGTATAGATGCACCATATTAAAATGTTCCATCAGTTTTACAAAAAAGACGGTGGAGATGGCAATTATGCATTAATTTGTAGGAAGTTCATGTAATTTGTTCATAACATGGCAAATCCATATGTGGTCGCTTGGCAAATTCACTTACGTTGTGTTTTTACACAAACATCGCAAATACTTGATTTTGTAATGTCCACATGGCAAAAAAATCCACTTACATTGTGTATAATCTTTGTAACGTCCCAGGAAATCTTTTGATTTTGCAAACTTGTCGCATGGCAAATTAATATATATTTTCGCTTTTGGTGTTATAAGGTTGATAGCAGTTTGAGGAAAACAAAGTACAATACACATGGCAATTTCTTAATACTTTGGTGTATGGGTCATGGCAAATGTAGATAAAAAAACATGTTCATTTTCAATAACAAATGGCAATTTGTTATGACACATTGCATTTTAGTTACTTACACAAGTGCACCATACTTTTTTAAAAACTTTTTGACACACAAGGTTGGCAACCAATTTGCACAAGCATGTCTAGGGGTCATAAAAATTGGCAATTCATTCAATCATACCATATCAAGTTTAATACGTTTATATTTTCGCGCGAGTTCCACGCCATGGATGAGGACAGAGACGGCGAGCGCGGCCTTGTGGAAGAACTCGTCATGCATTGCCTGGATCGGCACCGTCTCGGGAGTCGACGGCCGGGCCTTCTTGTTAGGGCCCCGGATGTGCGAGCGATACGCGTGATTGTCCACGGAGAAACACGCGCCTGCTCCGCCGTGGTCGTCGGCGAGCAAGGGCCTGATGAACCCGCAGTTGAACGACGTGACGTCCGGCAGCGGGAGCCGCCTGCCGTCGGCGACGGGCTCGAGGAGCGACGCGCCGCACGCCCTGTCCACGACGACGAGCCAGCCCCGGGAGCAGCCGATGACGCGGTGGGGCCGCGCGCCGCCGGCGTCGCTCCCAAGGTAGACCGTCTTCTTGACCTCGCCGGCGCGGTCGGAGAAGTCGACGGCGGTGGCGCCGGAGCGCAGGGACACGAGGTGCAGGGCGTGGCGGTTGAGCCGAGCGCCGGTGGCGCTCGACGCGCGGCGCCACGGTCTGCAGACGGCGGCGAACGCATCGCGGTCGCGTTTCACGTCGCCTACGCGCCGTGAGATCTCCTCGAGGAGCTCTGGCAGAAGGCTGGACCAGTCGGAGGCGGCGGCGGCGCTCATGTTTCCTGGAGAACAAGATCGAGACGAGCGCGGCGGCGGTGCTTTTGAAACCGTAATCGTAGGTTGCCTTAACGGATGGAAGAGAATAAATCGGCGCGAATTTGGATCCTTCCCGTCCACGGAATCCTAACGTTAAACTACTCATAATTAGGACCTTTTGAGGCCCAACTCATATATAGCAAGGAAAGTCCAATGGTTCGGTCCGTGATCAGCCCGTGAGCCCTGCCCAACAGGTATGTGTTCCCCCTCAAAAAAGTTCCCAAAATAAACAAGTGTATAAAGGATGCATATAGAAACAAGTGTATCAAGGCCATTAAGAAAAGTTTGTAAATTGGCAAATCTAATGGACAAATATTTGCTCACTGGGCTTAGGGAGACAACACACGCCTTTGACTCTCTAGAGCTCAATGACGAGGAGGGTTGGACATTGCGGAGGGGCAAAGAAGAGTGAAGAAGAAGACCAATCAACAGACATTGTGTTGCCAACCTAGTCTTTTTAAATGTATCGGTGCTGGTCGAACTGGGGAAAACCAGAACTTGCGCCTTGCTCGGGTTTAGCTTTGTGGACCACCCATAGACGAACCAAAGGGAATCCCCTGCCAGTTTTCATGTAAATCGAGCGAAAATGAGAGCCGGTTGAACCAGTGGAAACACTTGTGTTCTAATTAAATCGATATGAAGGTCACCCATCTGGTTTTTCCAAATTAGGATTGCCAGATATTTTGTCACATGATGGGTAGCACCCCGAGATTAGAGGGATTGCTTTATCAGGACACTGTTCCCTGCTTAGTCATTTGCAACAGTGGGCATTGGTAGGAAGAAGGAGAGCTCGACCGCCCGATAGCGAGGTGGATTGAAAAGAGAAATATGTGGAAGAAGGGAGAGTGAAGGAGATGAGGATGAGTCATGGGGCTTGGCCCATCAAAACGAGAACATAGACTCGTGCTCGAAACGAGAAACGCGAGGAAGAAGGAAAGAGGAGGAGGGTCGCCGGGCAAACATGGCCATATGGGGCGTGCTCGTGCCTCGTGGGCCTGCCTGAACACATGGATTTTCGACATGGCATGGGATGGCCATGACACGCGAAAGAAAGGTCGGGCTAGCCTTCGGCCCGCCATGGGACAAGATTGATCTCCGAAGCCAAGCCTTAAGGCCGAGCATGGCACGTCCATTTTTTTATTTGTTCCTATATTTAACAGACTTTTTGTATTTTTCCTTAATTTTCATTTTTTTCCTTTTTCCGTTTTTTCTGTTGTCTTTTCTTAATATTTTAGATTTTATGTATTTTCTACACCGTAATCGCCCACAAGGCCGAAATGCAAAGCTGCTGGTCGGCCGCAGCAATACCGTGCTGACCTGGCCTTTTTATCTTGCGGCGACTATATCGCGCATTCAGGGCGATAATAGTATGTCTCGCTCAATGTGGCTACAGTATCGGGTCAGCCCACTTCGTAACGCACAATAAAGAAGAAGGGAAGGGAAAATGAGTGCACAAGGGATCAATCCCAGGAGCTCTAGGCACCGCACCACGCCATTGGTCGTGTTATGTAAAGGGGCCGCAACCTATTTGAAGCATGTAAAACCGGTTTTCTCCTCTTTTTTCTTCTCCGGTTTTTTATTTGTTTTAATTTTATTCTTCCATTCCTTTATTTTATTTATTTTTTAGTTTTATTTTTTATTTTTCGATTTCATTGTACATTTTTTGTATATGTGATCATTATTTTTCTAATACACGTTTAACACTTTTAAAATATAAATTTAACTTTTAAATATATGATCAGAATTTTTTCTATTGCATTTTTAACATTTTTAAATGCCTAATTCACATTTTTAAACACAATGTTAACATTTTTTAATACATGATCAACACTTTTTCTATACATTTTCAACATTTTTTGAGATACTTGATTAATACTTTTCCAATAAAAAGATTTAAAAATTAGAATACATGGTCAACATTTTTTCTGTACACATTTTTCGAAACGCTTGATTAATATTTTTTAAACAGTTGTTCAACATTTGTTCAAATGCTTGATTGATATTTTTATATATGATCAAAAATTTCTTCTGTTTTTTAATACATGGTCAACAGTTTTTATATACATATTTTTTGAGACATTTTTATATACATATTTAACATTGCGTGCCAAGGCGATCCCCGTGGCCAGGCCTTCTAGCCGGTACCACCCGTGTTAGCCCTTTTCCCGTGTCAGGTCGGGTAGGCCAATATGGCCATGTTTTGCCGAGCGCTTTCAGTGCCGGCGCTCGAAGGGCACAAAACTGGGCCGGCCCAAAAAATAGATCAGTGCACGGGACGCTCGAACGAGACTACAGTCCTTCGCTCCTTTTTTTTATTAAAAAAAGAAGAGGTTCGCTCGCTCGCTTCTGTTGCTTTGCTCTGTCTAAAAAAACTGGTTGGCTGGTTGACCATCTGACAGGTGTCCGTTGACTTTTTAAAATGATCATAAAAGTACAAAAAATGATAAGAGTTCACAATTTTTTTGAAAAAATTTCATTGATTTTAAAAAAAGTTTAGCAAATTTGAAACAAAAAAATAAAACGCATTTGATTTTTTCATCAATTTTTACAAAAGTTCATTGATTTTGATAAAAGTTCATTCAATTTGAAAAAATATTTGATTTTGAAAAAATATCCAATATGAAAAAAGTTCACCAGATCAAAAACAAAGTTCACCAATTTTGAAAAGAGTTCATCGGTTTTGAAAAAAAGTTCATCAAATTTGAAAAAAATTCAATCAATTTGGAATAAGTTCATCGATTTTGGAAAATGTTCAACGATTTTGAAAAAGTTTATCGACTTAAAAAAAGTCCATCAACTTTAAAAAAAAATCATCTAATTTGAAAAAAGTTCATGATTTTGATAAAAAGTTCACCAATTTTAAAAAATGTTCACCTAATTAGAAAAAAGTTTATTGAATTTGAAAAAAGTTCATCCAATTAGAAAAAGTTCATCGAGTTTAAAAAATCACGAATTTGAAAAAAAGTCATTGATTTTGAAAAAAAATCGAGATTTCTAAAAGCTTTGTGCATTTAGTAAAATAAAAAAGAAACACATAATGGGAAAAGAAAAAGGAAACTCAAAATGGTTAAAGAAAAAGAACGTTCCAAAAAAAAGAAGCGTGACCTTGTCAAAGAATAAATAAAGCTAAAGAATTATGTGAGTACATCAGCCGGCTGGTCATGGTGGTTTGTGCTCTGTCCTCTAAAGTAAGAGATCCCGAGTTCAAAGCGCACCTTTGCACATTCATTTTTGCCTCAGTTTGAACAGAAAAAAAGAAGAGAAAACGGGCCGGCTCAACGCAGCAGGGGGTGTGTGCCCGTTCGCGAATAGTGAAGAAACGGGCGCATAAGGTGCCATTTAGGGTTTGCCAGCTGTCGAAGCACCGCCAGTTGGCGGGTTGTAGCATTGGCGGCAAGGCGCGTGGGGGCAAGGCATCCTCATTTGTTAGCCAGTTGCCGCATGAAACATCTCCGATTGCAGTTTTTTTGGCGTCAGTGGTGGGAGCTCGCCATGTGTGATAGCCTCCAGCATCCCATCACCTCCGAACGCTGGTTCCATCAAAAAGAGTCGCCAATGTGTGATAGCCTCCAGTTGGCGGGTTGTAGCATTGGCAGCAAGGCGCGTGGGGGCAAGGCATCCTTACTTGTTAGCCAGTTGCCGCATGAAACATCTCTGATTGCAGTTTTTTTGGCGTCAGTGGTGGGAGCTCGCCATGTGTGATAGCCTCCAGCATCCCATCACCTCTGAACGCTGGTTCCATCAAAAAGAGTCGCCGCCTCCAACAAAACTCGCCGCTGGTTGCAGCAAAAAACCACCAACGTCCCAGCAAAAGTCACGGCGAGTTTTGGCAAAAGTTGCCGCTAGTCGCAGCAAAAAAAACCCCCAACGGTTCTAGCATTCCCGGCTGCCCAGTTGTACCAAACCATCAACGACGGCGTCGCTGGTTGCGGCTCCGGTCACCATGGTGGTAGCATCTACGAGCATGGTTGTACCGAATCATCGACGATGGCGTCTCCGGTTGTAGCTTCGGTGACCACGGTTGTAGCATCTGTGAGCATGGTTGTAGCAAAAATGTCGACGACGCGTCGCCGGTTGCAGCTCAGGTGAGCACGGGTGTAGCTCTGGTGCACGTGATTGTAGGAAAAAAATCAAAACAGCAACGACGGCGTGGCCCGTTGCAGCTCCGGTGAGCACGGGTGTAGCTCTGGCGCACTTGGTTGTAGCAAAAAATAGTCAACAACGGCGTCGCGGGTATAAATATGTAGGTTTGAAAAGTTCACAGCGTGTAGAGGGAATCAGACGGTCATCCAATATTTTTGGCAACTAAAAATTCGGCTACCAACTGTTTGGTTGCCAACTTACATTACCGATCTCCCGAAAGTGTTGGGGAACGCAGTAATTTCAAAAAAATTCAGCCCCTTCCCTGGTTGGATTAGGAGAGGAAGGAAGGGGGGAGAGGGGGAAGGAAAGGGCGGGGGGGGGGGGGGGGGGGGGCTCCCACCCAATTCGGATTGGGCTTGGGGGGGGGGGGGGCTCCTAGGCTCCCTTCTCCTCTCTCCCACTATGGCCCAATAAGGCCCATATACTTCCTGGGGGGGTTCCTGTCGGTGTCAAAACCGATGGATCTCGGGTAGGGGGTCCCGAACTGTGCGTCTAAGGTCGATGGTAACAGGAGACAGGGAATACATTGTTTACCCAGGTTCTGGCCCTCTCTGTGGAGGTAATACCCTACTTCCTGCTTGATTGATCTTGATGAATATGAGTATTACAAGAGTTGATCTACCACGAGATCGTAATGGCTAAACCCTAAAAGTCTAGCCTGTCTAACTAAGATTATGAGGATATCTGTCTACAGACCTAGCCCTCCGGTTTATATAGACACCGGAGGGATCTAGGGTTACATAAGGTCGGTTACAGAGAAAGGAATCTTCATATTTGGTCACCGAGCTTGCCTTCCACGCCAAGGAGAGTCCCATCCGGACACGGGTAGCTTGCCTTCCACGCCAAGGAGAGTCCCATCCGGATACGGGTAGAGTCTTCGGTCTTTGTATCTTCACAACCCATCAATCCGTCCCATGTCTAATAGGTCGGACGCCCGAGGACCCTTTAGTCCAGGACTCCCTCAGTAGCCCCTGAACCAGGCTTCAATGACGAGGTGTCTGGAGCGCAGATTGTCTTCGGCATTGCAAGGCGGGTTCCCCTTTTCGAATACTCCAAGATAGTCTTTGGACGTAATGAACGTGTCCGGATCTGCAATACAAGCACCACACACAACCGTAGAGAATATAATATTGCACGAGTCCAATCCGCTGACAACTTTTTGTAATGTGAAATCACGTCCTCTTGGTCATCATTTCGAACCGTTTTCCGTCTCCTGTTCCACGTTTCGAGACGCGGTTTTAATAGGCACGTCTTGTCGAAGCAGAGATCATGTCCCCTTATTACGGGATTCTCATCAATACGGGCGTGGGTAATATAACCGTGCCGTTTACACAACCCTTGGGAACAGGCGAGTTTTAAGGTGAGTGGGGAGGCGCTTGATATTCACTGGCTTTATAAGGAGATAAGGATTCTCCTTTCTTCACCCACGCATTCTCTCCTTCTTTGCCCTTCCATTCTCGAGCTCCAGCGCCCAAGTCCTCATTCTTTCCGCCTCAAGGAAGCACTCAGGCATGTCCGGATCTGGAGGGCAAGGCAAGTGATGGCCTCCTCCGTTAGGGAGAAGGACATCACCAAGCTTCGGGAGGCCGGGTATCTGGCGAAAGAAATCGCCCACCAGCTTCCAGCCAAGGGGAAAATCGTCCCCACCCCGAAGCCCAACGAGAGGGTGGTGTTCATCCCTCATTTCGTCCACGGGTTAGGGTTTCCTCTCCACCCTTTCGTCCGTGGGCTTATGTTCTATTACGGGCTAGATTTCCATGACCTAGCCCCGAACTCTTTCCTCAACATCTCGGCATTCATTGTCGTGTGTGAGGCCTTCCTCCGCGTACAACCCCACTTTGGACCGTGGCTCAAGATTTTCAACGTGAAGCCGAAGGTGGTGGATGGCCAGCACGCGGAGTGCGGAGGCGCCATGGTGAGCAAGCTGCCCAATGTCACATGGCCCAAGGGTACTTTTGTGGAGACCGTCAAGGAGTGGCAGAAACTATGGTTTTACATCACAGAGCCCCGCGACGCCACCTAGGCTGCGGCTCCTGAATTCAACTCCGGAGCTCCAATGCAGCTCACCTCTTGGATAGAGAAGGGTCCAAATTGGTCTTCGTTGGACGAACTGATAGTGCTGCAAACGCGCATCCAAAGCATGGTGGATAAAAACATCAAGCTCGTCGACGTCATCCAGGTGATGCTGGTACGCCGGATCATCCCATGCCAAAGCCAAACCTGCCCCTTTTGGGAATTCGATCCGAAGAAGCACCAAACCTTGGAAAGGCTCTTCGGAACCACTCATGAAGATGCCTGGAAGTTGCTATTCAAAGGCAACGAGACGCCGCCAGCCATGGACTCGGACCGCGGGCACGATATTACCCATCATGCCAAAGCAGTAAGTCTTTCACGTCTCAAGGCGCATCCTCGACTTGCTTGTTTCAAGGAGGATATCTAAACTTTATTATTATTGTTTTTTCAGGTATGGACGGAGAGGGTGGAGTGGATTCACTATTCGGCTCCGCCGCCCAAAGAACCAGTCATCCCACTCCGGGCGAAGATGCTGGTGCCCGCGCCCTATAAGGCACCGGAGAAGAAGGCCAAGAAGAAGGCCAAGGGGGTCCGGAGTGGCCTACGCTGCAAGGGAGCTTCAGACGTGTCGTCCGAAGACAAGACTCTCTCCTCCGCCGCCGAAGACGATGACGAGGAGGAGGAAGAAAACACCTTTCCCCCTGATGGGGGGGGAGGAAGAAGAGGGCGGCCTCCACAAATCTGGAGGCGGAGGAGCCCAAGAGGGGGAAGGCCCCCCTGCGGATAACTCCGTGTGAGACATCGACAGTAGCCCGGAGCGACGCCCCCGAAACAAGCCTCTGGCCACGTTGTAAGTACTAGAAACCCACATATGTCCATGCATCCGGCCTCTCTTGCTTCATAATATAATATGTTAATTTATGACATTGCAGTCCGGCCAACGACAGCTCCCTGCGATCCTCATCAAGAGGTTCGTTGGATTCGAAGGCGATGGCCAGCGGGTCACCGCCGGCCGCTCACTCTCCTACGGCCAAGGGCGACGATGAGGTGTTGTCCCAAAAAGGACCTTTCCCGGCCAGGGAGAGGTTCAGGAGGCTGCCAGGGTTGTGCCAGAGGGCGAAGCCTCGGCTGCCAAACACATGGGGGAGCAGACCCCATCGTGACCGAGGATGGGGGCTTTGCTCAGTTCGGCCCCCAGCCAAATACAAGTTCGGAGACCTATATGGCTCCGGAATCCGGCGAGCAACCTCCTTCAAAAGAAGGGGCGTGCCTATGCCGCTGGTGACGTTTGTCCAACCAGAGGCACCGGATAATCTGCTGGAAGCGCTACGCGGTGCTTCCATTGTGGATGAACACCGTATCCTTACGGGTACGGTGATTTTGAGGGTTCAGTCCGTCAAGAGCGGACTAATCGAAGCCTGCAGCAGCCTGCTGACAGGTTTTGATGTAGGCGACGCAAAATAGAAAATCCCAATATAGACAATAGCCCTTGAGACACTGTCCGGTGTTCGGAAAGAAGAGCCGGACAGAGGATCAATTAATTTTCACAGGAAACTAAATATGTCTTATATGAATAAGCAGGCGTCGTTGCTGGCTGCGACCTCACACACTGCCAAAGTCTCCAGACTAAAGCAGAGACTGGAGCGAGCCGAGCAGGAGGTCGACCAAGCGAGGAAGTAGCTGGAAGACAAGCAAGGTATGTAATGACTTGCTATATATTCGAAAAGAATAAATGATGCTTATTGACCGTAGTGCCATGATATGTGTAGGAGCGGCGATCGAGGTCGAGGTCCTTAAACAGGCCCTGGCCCAAGCCGAGGAAAAAGCTGCCAAGGAAAAAGCCGCTCGCGAGAAGCACGAGGCCCGGCTTGATGAGGTCCAGCAAGAGCTCCAGGATGCGGTGAAGAAATGCGAAACCTTGGAGCGCGACGTTTCGGCTCGAGAGACCGAACTCGCTGCGGCCCGCCAAAGCGCAGAAGAGGCCTGGATTGAGGCCCAGGGCGCCCTCCAGGAGATCCAGGAGGCCAAGAAAATCGCGGCGGGTAAGGCGTTTAGTATGCAAAGCAAATATGTGAAGAAGAAGTATCTCTTACTAACCCGGATTAGGAGTTCTCCAGGGGCGTTTGCGGATCTGCCATGCAATGTGTCTGACTCTGCAGAGTTCTTCCGAGCCGAAGAAGGGAGCTCTACGGAGAAGCTGTTCTGGTCGCAATATCTTACGCCAGAACATCCAGTGCCCTTTAGCAATCAGCTAAAACAGCTGGTTGAGCTGCATAGGGTGGCAGATCTGGCCATGAAGGATGTAATAATCTGGCTGTGGCCTACCGAAGCTATATCCGACAGCTACTTCGGGCTCGTGAAGCGGCTGGTGAATGCATGTCCTCGGTTGGACGTCGTCAAGCGGTCGGTCTGCATTGAGGGCGCGTGCATGGCCTTTGCCCGCGTCAAGGTGTGGTGGGCGAAGATGGACGCCGTCAATCTTACGACAGGGGGACCGCCAGAGCGCAAGGAGCACCGCATGCGCGAGCGGTATTTTGAAGACGTCCTGGAGGGGTCTCGTATTGTGGCGACATAATGTGCGCAAGACATTATTTTTGGATGAATACATTGATGTTGTCTCTGCCTTGTATGATGAAACAAAGTCGTTATGCAATATAATGTTTGTTGTTTTAAAAAAAATTACCTCATGTGCGTCCGTGTTGTATGAAATCTAAGAGTTGGTCAGTCGTCGGCTTCTGCCCCAACATAGGTAGTACGGGGGTGTTCGGGATGTAATCTAAACAGTCTTAATCCAATTGTTTGGTCCTTGAAGGAGGTGTTTAGCGCGACGAACCAGACAATCGGACCATGCGGCTTTAACACCCTCTCTTAGCCATAAGAGTTTGACAATAAAAATATAGGCGCAACCCCTAGTATTCAAACTAGGATGCTGTAAACACCTGATCGGGTAAGTACCGATCCCTCGCGTAACGCAAAAAAAATCTCTAAGGATTTGAGACCTCCGAAGAGCTGACCGGCTCTCGCCGCATCATGACAGTCAGTTTTCGGCTTTCTCTACTGAGGTGCTCATCCGGGTAAACCAGGCACAATTGTAGTAGTTCTCCCTTTACTACACTAGCCGATACAGCGGAACGTAAGGTAGCAAGCACAGGAGCCGGGCAACCCAACTATTGACCAAATACATGATTTGGAGACAATGCATATAGTGCTAAATTTGGGGTGCCGAACTATACTATAAAAAGTGTTCGGACTTTGTTGCCATGTTGTGGGGTGCTATGAAGCCCCTGGCAAATTGAAATGTACCAGAGTGTACGGGTGCTATTTGATAAAGTTATCAAAAAAAAGAAAAAGAAGAAAAGGTAGTAAGCTAGATCCGTAAAATTTGGGCCGCAAACTGTTTCCATTATCATTTCATTAGTGCGTTAAAGCGCATTTATACAAGTAGTGCGATAAGCCGAAGGCTATTTGATATGCCTTAAGAAAGGGAGAGCTGCGTGTGGGTCCTGAAAACAGGTAAAGGGATCGTTAAAGAAACCACCTAAAAATTCGCCAGTACGTCCATGCTTCTTGTCGTCTTGGTGTATTTATCCTTTGAAAAGAACCGATGATCAAGCCATCAGGGAAGGCCTGTGAAAAAGAAACCTGAAAAAGGAGGAAAAAAGGAAACAGTGAAAGTATGTGTGTCCGGAGGTAGTCGAGCCGTATTGTGGATCACAAGCTAGTTATGCCTCCATCCATGCCCATGGTATTTCGAGTGCGTAGTTATGTACGTGCGGTACAATTGCTGCCTTTTGGTCGGGACTGGGACGGAGGCCGAATTGCTAGTCGAGCTCTTGACGAGCCGAGCTGTTCTGCTGCAGAATAGTCCGGACTCTCTTGACAGTGTCCGGGAGCTCGGCCGCCGAATTAAGGTTCTTCTTGAAAAGGACGCTATGTACTTCTGCTGCTAAGGCAGCGGTGTGCTCCCCGATGCGGAGGGAGCGTTCGGTGTTTCCATTAACTATTATGATGCTGCGTGGTACGGGCATCTTGAGCTTGAGATAAGCATAGTGTGGCACCATGTTGAATTGAGCAAATGCGGTTCGTCCAGGCAGTGCATGATAGGCGCTGCGAAAGGGGACGATATCGAAGGTTAACTCCTCGCTTCGGAAGTTGTCCGGAGATCCGAAGACAACCTCTAGTGTGATTGAGCCTGTACAGCGGGCCTCTACACCTGGTATGACTCCTTTAAAGATAGTCTTTGTGGGCTTGATCCGTGATGATTAATGCCCATTTTGCGCACTGTATGCCACCGTCCACCAGGACTCGTGTTAGGTGGAACCCATCAATTATTGGGTCCAGGACCAGTGCGGCTAAACCGCCATGACGGATACTGGTCGGATGGTCCTGACGATCGAAAGTGATCGGGCATGACGACCATGGATTAAACTTTGGGGCGACTGGCTCTATCACGTAGACGTCCCTAAGCGCGCTGATACGTCTCCGGCGTATCTACTTTTCCAAACACTTTTGCCCTTGTTTTGAACTCTAACGTGCATGATTTCAGTGGAACTAACCCGGACTGACGCTGTTTTCAGCAGAATTGCCATGGTGTTATTTATATGCAGAAACAAAAGTTCTCGGAATGACCTGAAACTCCACGGAGATTATTTTTGGAAATAATAAAAAATACTAGCAAAGAATCAAGGCCAGGGGGCCCACACCCTAGCCATGAGGGTGGGGGCGCGCCTGCCCCCCTGGGCGCACCCCCCGCCTCGTGACCCCCTGGAGCTCCCCCGACTTCAACTCCAACTCCATATATTCGTGTCCGGGGAGAAAAAAATTAGGAGAGAAGGATTCATCGCGTTTTACGATACGGAGCCACCGCCAAGCACTAAACTCTCTCGGGAGGGCTGATCTAGAGTCTGGTCGGGGCTCCGGAGAGGGGAATCCGTCGCCATCGTCATCATCAACCTTCCTCCACCACGAATTTCATGATGCTCACCTCCGTGCGTGAGTAATTCCATTATAGGCTTGCTGGACGATGATGGGTTGGATGAGATTTATCATGTAATCGAGTTAGTTTTGTTAGGGTTCGATCCCTAGTATCCACTATGTTCTGAGATTGATGTTGCTATGACTTTGCTATGCTTAATGCTTGTCACTAGGGCCAGAGTGCCATGATTTCAGATCTGAACCTATTATGTTTTCATCAATATATGAGAGTTCTTGATCCTATCTTGCAAGTCTATAGTCACCTATTATGTGTTATGATCCGTTAAGCCCGAAGTGACAATAACCGGGATACTTACCGGTGATGACCGTAATTTGAGGAGTTCATGTATTCACTATGTGTTAATGCTTTGGTCTGGTACTCTATTAAAAGGAGGCCTTAATATCCCTTAGTTTCCAATAGGACCCCGCTGCCACGGGAGGGTAGGACAAAAGATGTCATGCAAGTTCTTTTCCATAAGCATGTATGACTATATTCAGAATACATGCCTACATTACATTGATGAACTGGAGCTAGTTCTGTGTCACCCTATGTTATGACTGTTACATGATCGATCGCATCCGGCATAATTCTCCATCACTTACCCATTGCCTACGAGCTTTCCATATAGTGTTCTTCGCTTATTTACTTTTTTGTTGCTATTGTTACAATCACTACAAAACACCAAAAATATTACTTTTGCTACCGTTACCTTTTACTACCGTTACCACTACTATCATCTTACTTTGCTACTAAACACTTTGCTGCAGATATTAAGTTTCCAGGTGTGGTTGAATTGACAACTCAGCTGCTAATACTTAAGAATATTCTTTGCCTCCCGTTGTGTCGAATCAATAAATTTGGGTTGAATACTCTACCCTCGAAAACTGTTGCGATCCCCTATACTTGTGGGTTATCAAGACTATTTTCTGGCGCTGTTGCCGGGGAGCATAGCTCTATTCTTTGAGTCACTTTTGATTTATATCTGTTTATCACTATGAAGAACTTGAAAGATCCAAGAACCAAGATTTATCCCTCAACTACGAGGGGAGGTAAGGAATTGCCATCTAGCTCCGCACTTGATTCACCTCCTGTTTTGAGTAAGCTTGCGACACCTACACCTGCTATTCATTCTGATATGTCACATGCTATTGATGATGCCACTTCTGCTTTGCATGATACTTATTATGAAACTACTTCCATGCTTGATACTACTGTACCACTTGGTGAATTTCTTGATGAACAACTTGCTAGGGCTAGAGAGAATGAAATTACTGAAACTGATAATATTGATGAAAGTGCTGATGAAGATTCTCCCCCTAGATATGAATTGCCTGTTGTTCCTGAGGGTTATGTTATGGATGAAGAAACTGCTAGAGACTTTCTTGCTTGCAATGATAGAAGTGATCTTAAGAAATTATTAGCTAAGCTGAAAGAAAAATCTCTAAATGCTAGAATGAAATATGATCCTACTTATGCTACTTCACCTATCTTTATTACTGATAAGGATTATGATTTCTCTGTTGATCCTGAGTTAATTACTTTGGTTGAATTTGATCCTTTCTATGGCTATGAATCTGAAACTGTTGTGGCAAATCTTACTAAATTAAATGATATAACTACCCTGTTTACTGATACGTCTCCAACGTATCTCTAATTTTTGATTGCTCCATGCTATATTATCTACTACTTTGGACATTATTGGGCTTTATTATCCACTTGTATATTATTTTTGGGACTAACCTATTAACCGGAGACCCAGCCCAGAATTGTTGTTTTTTTTGCCTATTTTAGGGTTTCGAAGAAAATGAATATCAAATGGAGTCCAAACGGAATGAAACATTCGGGAACGTGATTTTCTCACCGAACATGATCCAGGAGACTTGGACCCTACGTCACGAAATAAAGGAGGAGGCCACGAGGTAGGGGGGCGCGCCTACCCCCCAGGCGCGCCCTCCACCCTCGTGGCCCCCCTGTTGCTCCACCGATGTACTCCTTCCTCCTATATATACCTACGTACCCCCAAATGATCAGATACAGAGCCAAAACCCTAATTCCACTGCCGTAACTTTTTGTATCGACGAGATCCCATCTTGGGGCCTGTTCCGGAGCTTCGCTGGAGGGGGCATCCATCACGGAGGGCTTCTACATCAACACCATAGCCCCTCCGATGAAGTGTGAGTAGTTTACCTCAGACCTTCGGGTCCATAGTTATTAGCTAGATGGCTTCTTCTCTCTTTTTGGATCTCAATACAATGTTCACCCCCTCTCTTGTGGAGATCTATTCGATGTAATCTTCTTTTTGCGGTGTGTTTGTTGAGACCGATGAATTGTGGGTTTATGATCAAGTTTATCTATGAACAATATTTGAATCTTCTCTGAATTATTTTATGTACGATTGGTTTATCTTTGCAAGTCTCTTCGAATTATCAGTTTGGTTTGGCCTACTAGATTGATCTTTCTTGCAATGGGAGAAGTGCTTAGCTTTGGGTTCAATCTTGCGGTGCTCGATCCCAGTGACAGAAAGGGAAACGACATGTATTGTATTGTTGCCATCGAGGATAAAAAGATGGGGTTTACATCATATTGCATGAGTTTATCCCTCTACATCATGTCATCTTGCTTAAGGCGTTACTCTGTTCTTATGAACTTGATACTCTAGATGCATGCTGGATAGCGGTCGATGTGTGGAGTAATAGTAGTAGATGCAGGCAGGAGTCGGTCTACTTGTCTCGGGCGTGATGCCTATATACATGATCATACCTAGATATTCTCATAACTATGCTCAATTCTGTCAATTGCTCAACAGTAGTTCGTTCACCCATCGTAAAATACTTATGCTCTTGAGAGAAGCCACTAGTGAAACCTATGGCCCCAGGGTCTATCTTCATCATATTAATCTTTCAATACTTAGTTGTTTCCTTTGCTTTTATTTTACTTTGCATCTTTATTACAAAAATACCAAAAATATTATGTTATCATATGTATCAGATCTCACTCTCGTAAGTGACCGCGAAGGGATTGACAGCCCCTTGTCACGTTGGTTGCGAGGAGTTATTTGTTTTGTGCAGGTACGAGGGACTCACGCGTAGCCTCCTACTGGATTGATACCTTGGTTCTCAAAAACTGAGGGAAATACTTACGCTACTTTGCTGCATCATCCTTTCCTCTTCAAGGAAATCCAATGCAGTGCTCAAGAGGTCGCAAGAAGATTTCTAGCGCCGTTGCCGGGGAGGTTCGCGCAAGTCAAGATTTGACTCCCGACAACGAGCCATATCTGGCGCCGTTGCCAAGGAGTCTACACAAAAATCAACATACCAAGTACCCATCACAACCCTTATCTCCCGCATTACATTATGTGCCATTTGCCTCTCGTTTTCCTCTCCCCCACTTCACCCTTGCCATTTTATTCGCTCTCTCTCTATCCTCCCTCTCTTTCTATTCTTGCCTCTTTTTGCGCACTTGGTTTTTGTTTGCTTGTGTGTTGGATTGCATGCTTGTCACGATGGCTCAAGATAACACTAAATTGTGTGACTTTACCAATACCAACAACAATGATTTTATTAGCACTCCGATTGCTCCTCTTACCGATGAATCTTGTGAAATTAATGCCGCTTTGCTGAATCTTGTCATGAAAGATCCGTTTTCCGGCCTTCCTAGTGAAGATGCCGCTACCCATCTAAATAGATTCGTTGATTTGTGTGATATGCAAAAGAAGAAAGATGTGGACAACGATATTGTTAAGTTGAAGCTATTTCCTTTTTCGCTTAGAGATCGTGCTAAAGCTTGGTTTTCGTCTTTGCCTAAAAATAGTATTGATTCTTGGAACAAGTGCAAAGATGCTTTTATCTCTAAGTATTTTCCTCCCGCTAAGATCATCTCCCTTAGAAACGATATTATGAATTTTAAGCAACTTGATCATGAACATGTTGGACAAGCTTGGGAGAGGATGAAATTAATGATACGTAATTGCCCTACTCATGGTTTGAATTTGTGGATTATTATACAAATTTTTTATGCCGTATTGAATTTTGCTTCTAGAAATCTTTTAGATTCGGCCGCGGGAGGCACTTTTATGGAAATCACTTTAGGAGAAGCTACTAAACTCCTAGATAATATTATGGTTAATTATTCTCAATGGCATACTGAAAGATCTACTAATAAAAAGGTGCATGCGATAGAAGAAATACATTATTTGAGTGGAAAGATGGATGAACTTATGAAATTACTTGCTAGTAAAAGTGTTTCTTCTGATCCTAATGATATGACCTTGTCTACTTTGATTGAGAATAATAATGAATCTATGGATGTAAATTTTGTTGGTAGGAACAATTTTGGTAACAACGCGTATAGAGGAAATTTTAATCCTAGGCCTTATCCTAGTAATCCCTCTAATAATTATGGTAATTCCTACAACAATTCTTATGGAAATTATAATAAGATGCCCTCTCATTTTGAATCTAATATTAAAGAATTTATTACTCCACAAAAGAATTTCAATGCTTTGATTGAAGAAAAATTGCTTAAGATTGATGAGTTGGCTAGGAACGTTGATAGAATTTCTCTTGATGTTGATTCTTTGAAACTTAGATCTATTCCTCCTAAGCGTGATATCAATGAGTCTCTCAAAGCCATGAGAATTTCCATTGATGAGTGCAAAGAAAGAACCGCTAGGATGCGTGCTAAGAAAGATGCCTTTATAAGAGCGTGTTCTTCTAGTTCCTATGAAAATAAAGATGAAGATCTAAAAGTTATTGATGTGTCCCCTATTAAATCTTTGTTTTGCAATATGAATCTTGATAATGATGGGACTTAATATGATCCACCTTTACCTAGAAGGCGTTCCAAAAATTCAAAGTTTTTAGATCTTGATGCTAAATTTGATGAAAGTGGGACTGAAGAAATTAAAACCCTAGATGTTGCTAAACCCACTATTTTGGATTTCAAGTAATTTAATTATGAAAATTGCTCTTTGTTTGATTGTATTTCCTTGTTGCAATCTGTGCTAAATTCTCCTCATGCTTATAGTCAAAATAAAGCGTTTACTAAACATATCGTTGATGCCTTGATGCAATCTTATGAAGAAAAACTTGAGTTGGAAGTTTCTATCCCTAGAAAACTTTATGATGAGTGGGAACCAACTATTAAAATTAAGATTAAAGATCATGAGTTCTATGCTTTTATGTGATTTGGGTGCTAGTGTTTCCACGATTCCAAAGACTTTGTGTGATTTGTTAGGTTTCCATGATTTTGATGATTGCTCTTTAAACTTGCACCTTGCGGATTCCACTATTAAGAAACCAATGGGAAGAATCAATGATGTTCTTATTGTCGCAAATAGGAATTATGTGCCTGTAGATTTTATTGTTCTTGACATAGATTGCAATCCTTCATGTCCTATTATCCTTGGTAGACATTTCCTTAGAACGATTGGTGCAATTATTGATATGAAGGAAGGAAATATTATATTCCAATTTCCGTTAAGGAAAGGCATGGAACACTTTCCTAGAAAGAAAATTAAATTACCTTATGAATCTATTATGAGAGCCACTTATGGATTGTCTACCAAAGATGGCAATACCTAGATCTATCCTTGCTTTTTATGCCTAGCTAGGGGCGTTAAACGATAGCGCTTGTTGGGAGGCAACCCAATTTTATTTTTATTCCTTGCTTTTTTTATCCTGTTTAGTAATAAATAATTTACCTAGCCTCTGTTTTAGTTGTGTTTTTGTGTTTAATTAGTGTTTGTGCCAAGTAGAACCGTTGGGAAGACTTGGGGAAAGTCTTGATATCTTGCTGTAAAAAACAGAAACTTTAGCGCTCACGAGAACTGCTGCCATTTTTATTTGGAAAGTTATATTTAGTTAATTATTTTTGCAGATGATTAATAGATAAATTCCTCACGTCCAGAAATTTATTTTATAATTTGTGGGGTTCCAGATCTTGCGCTAGTTACAGATTACTACCGACTGTTCAGTTTTTGACAGATTCTGTTTTTCGTGTGTTGTTTACTTATTTTGATGAATCTATGGCTAGTAAAATAGTTTATAAACCATAGAGAAGTTGGAATACATTAGGTTTAACAACAATATAAATAAAGAATGAGTTCATTACAGTTCCTTGAAGTGGTCTTTTGTTTTCTATCGCTAACGAAGCTCATGAGATTTTCTACTTTAAGTTTTGTGTTGTGAAGTTTTCAAGTTTTGGGTAAAGATTTGATGGATTATAGAACAAGAATTGGCAAGAGCCTAAGCTTGGCGATGCCCATGGCACCCCCAAGATAATCTAAGGACACCTAAAATCCAAAGCTTGGGGATGCCCCGGAAGGCACCCCCTCTTTCGTCTACGACCATCGGTAACTTTACTTGGAGCTATATTTTTACTCACCACATGATATGTGTTTTGCTTGGAGCGTCTTGTATGATTTGAGTCTTTGCTTTTTAGTTTACCACAATCATCCTTGCTGTACAAACCTTTTAAGAGAGCCATACATGATTCGTAATTTGTTAGAATACTCTATGTGCTTCACTTATACCTTTTGAGTTATATAGTTTTGCTCTAGTACTTCACTTATATCTTTTAGAGCACGGTGGTGGATTTGTTTTATAGTAACTATTGATCTCTCATGCTTCACTTAGATTATTTTGAGAGTCTTAAATAGCATGGTAATTTGCTTAAATAATCCTAATATGCTAGGTATTCAAGATTAGTAAATTTTTTTCTTATGAGTGTTTTGAATACTAAGAGAAGTTTGATGCTTGATGATTGTTTTGAGATATGGAGGCAATAATATCAAGGTCGTGCTAGTTGAGTAGTTGTGAATTTGAGAAATGCTTGTGTTGAAGTTTGCAAGTCTCGTAGCATGCACGTATGGTAAACGTTATGTAACAAATTTGAAACATGAGTTGTTCTTTGATTGTCCTCCTTATGAGTGGCGGTCGGGGACGAGCGATGGTCTTTTCCTACCAATCCGTCCCCCTAGGAGCATGCACGTAGTGCTTGGTTTTTGATGACTTGTAGATTTTTGCAATAAGTATGCGAGTTCTTTATGACTAATGTTGAGTCCACGGATTATACACAGTCTCACCCTTCCATCATTGCTTGCCTCTTCGGTACCGTGCATTGCCCTTTCTCACATTGAGAGTTGGTTCAAACTTCACCGGTGCATCCAAACCCCGTGATATGATACGCTCTTTCACACATAAACCTCCTTATATCTTCCTAAAAACAGCCACCATACCTACCTATTATGGCATTTCCATAGCCATTCCGAGATATATTACCATGCAACTTTCCACCGTTCCGTTTATCATGACACATTCATCATTGTCATATTGCTTAGCATGATCATGTAGTTGACATAGTATTTGTGGTAAAGCCACCGTTCATAATTCTTTCATACATGTCACTCTTGGTTCATTGCATATCCCGGTACACCTCCGGAGGCATTCATATAGAGTCATCTTTTGTTCTAGCATCGAGTTGTAATCAATGAGTTGTAAATAAATAGAAGTGTGATGATCATCATTTTCTAGAGCATTGTCCCAAGTGAGGAATTAAAAAAAGGGAGAGAAAGGCCATAAAAAAAGAAGAGAAGGAAAAAAAGGGAGAGACAAGGGACAATGCTACTATCCTTTGCCACACTTGTGCTTCAAAGTAGCACCATAATCTTCATGATAGAGAGTCTCTTGTTTTGTCACTTTCATATACTAGTGGGAATTTTTCATTATAGAACTTGGCTTGTATGTTCCAACAATGGGCCTCCTCAAGTGCCCTAGATCTTCGTGAGCAAGCAAGTTGGATGCACACCCACTTAGTTTCTTTTGCTGAGCTTTCATACATTTATAGCTCTAGTGCATCCGTTGCATGGCAATCCCTTCTCCTTGAATTAACATCAATCGATGGGCATCTCCATAGCCCATTGATTAGCCTCGTTGATGTGAGACCTTCTCCTTTTTTGTCTTCTCCACATAACCCCCATCATCATATTCTATTCCACCCATAGTGCTATGTCCATGGCTCGTGCTCATATATTGCGTGAAACTTTATAGATTTGAGATTACTAAAGTATGAAACAATTGCTTGGCTTGTCATCAGGGTTGTGCATGATGAGAGCATTCTTGTGTGACGAAAATGGAGCATGACTAAACTATATGATTTTGTAGGGATGAACTTTCTTTGGACATGTTATTTTGAGAAGACATAATTGCATAGTTAGTATGCTTGAAGTATTATTATTTTTATGTCAATATGAACTTTTATCTTGAATCTTTAGGATCTGAATATTCATACCACAATTAAGAAGAACTATATTAAAATTATGCCAAGTAGCATTCCGCATCAAAAATTCTGTTTTTATCATTTACCTACTCGAGGACGAGCAGGAATTAAGCTTGGGGATGCTTGATACATCTCCAACGTATCTATAATTTTTGATTGCTCCATGCTATATTATCTACTGTTTTGGACATTATTGGGCTTTATTATCCACTTTTATATTATTTTTGGGACTAACCTATTAACCGGAGACCTAGCCCAGAATTGCTGTTTTTTTGCCTATTTTAGGGTTTCGAAGAAAAGGAATATCAAACGGAGTCCAAACGGAATGAAACCTTCGGGAACGTGATTTTCTCACCGAACATGATCAAGGAGACTTGGACCCTATGTCAAGAAATAAAGGAGGAGGCCACGAGGTAGGGGGCGCGCCAACCCCCTAGGCGCGCCCTCCACCCTCGTGGGCCCCCTGTTGCTCCACCGACATACTCCTTCCTTGGTTCCTCCTATATTTACCTACGTACCCCCAAACGATCAGATACAGAGCCAAAACCCTAATTCCACCGCCGTGACTTTCTGTATCCACGAGATCCCATCTTGGGGCCTATTCCTGAGCTCCACCGGAGGGGGCATCCATCACGGAGGGCTTCTACATCAACACCATAGCCCCTCCGATGAAGTGTGGGTAGTTTACGTCAGAGCTTCGGGTCCATAGTTATTAGCTAGATGGCTTCTTCTCTCTTTTTGGATCTCAATACAACGTTCTCCCCCTCTCTTGTGGAGATCTATTCGATGTAATCTTCTTTTTGCGGTGTGTTTGTTGAGACCGATGAATTGTGGGTTTATGATCAAGATTATCTATGAACAATATTTGAATCTTCTGTGAATTCTTTTATGTATGATTGGTTATCTTTGCAAGTCTCTTCGAATTATCAGTTTGGTTTGGCCTACTAGATTGATCTTTCTTGCAATGGGAGAAGTGCTTAGCTTTGGGTTCAATCTTGCGGTGTCCTTTCCCAGTGACAGTAGGGGCAGCAAGGCACGTATTGTATTGTTGCCATCGAGGATAACAAGATGGGGTTTTTATCATATTGCATGAATTTATCCATCTACATCATGTCATCTTGCTTAAGGTGTTACTCTGTTTTCATTAACTTAATACTCTAGATGCATGCTGGATAGCGGTCGATGAGTGGAGTAATTGTAGTAGATGCAGGCAGGAGTCGGTCTACTTGTCTCGGACGTGATGCCTATGTACCTGATCATACCTAGATATTCTCATAACTATGCTCAATTCTGTCAATTGCTCAACAGTAATTCATTCACCCATCGTAAAATACTTATGCTCTTGAGAGAAGCCACTAGTGAAACCTATGGCCCTCGGGTCTATCTTCATCATATTAATATTTCAATACTTAGTTATTTCCTTTGCTTTTATTTTACTTTGCATCTTTATCACAAAAATACCAAAAAATATTATCTTATCATATCTATCAGATCTCACTCTCGTAAGTGACCGTGAAGGGATTGACAACCCATTATCGCGTTGGTTGCGAGGAGTTATTTGTTTTGTGTAGGTACTAGGGACTCGCACGTAGCCTCCTACTGGATTGATACCTTGGTTCTCAAAAACTGAGGGAAATACTTACGCTACTTTGCTGCATCATCCTTTCCTCTTTAAGGAAATCCAACGCAGTGCTCAAGAGGTAGCTTTTACTAATGATGAGAAAACTCGCTACTATTACATCCTTAAATTATTTCCGTTCTTATTAAAGGGTGATGCTAAGATATGGTTTAATTCTCTTGATCCTGGTTGTGTGCGTAGTCCCCAAGATATGATTTATTACTTCTCTGCTAAATATTTACCCGCTCATAAGAAACAAGCTGCTTTAAGAGAAATATATAATTTTGTGCAAATTGAAGAAGAGAGTCTCCGGCAAGCTTGGGGGAGGCTTCTCCAATTACTTAATGCTTTGCCTGATCATCCTCTCAAGAAAAATGAAATACTTGATATCTTTTATAATGGACTAACTAATGCTTCTAGAGATTACCTGGATAGTTGTGCTGGTTTTGTTTTCAGGGAAAGAACACCGGATGAAGCTGAAATTCTATTGAATAATATGTTGACCAATGAAAATAATTGGACACTCCCTGAGCCTATTCCTAAACCAACTCCGAAGAAAAGGGGTGTTCTATTTCTCATTCCTGAAGATATGCAAGAGGCAAAGAAATCCATGAAAGAAATGTTGGGGAACGTAGTAATTTCAAAATTTTCCTACGCACACGCAAGATCATGGTGATGCATAGCAATGAGGGGGAGAGTCTGATCTACGTACCCTTGTAGATCGCAACGGAAGCGTTGACACAACATAGAGGAAGTAGTCGTACATCTTCTTCCCGATCCGACCGATCCAAGCACCGTTACTCCGGCACCTCCGAGTTCTTAGCACACGTACAGCTCGATGACGATCCCCGGGCTCCGATCCAGCAAAGCTTCGGGGAGGAGTTCCGTCAGCACAACGGCGTGGTGACGATCTTGATGTTCTACCGACGCAGGGCTTCGCCTAAGCACTACAACGATATGATCGAGGTGGAATATGGTGGCAGGGGGCACCGCACACGGCTAAGGAACGATCTCAATGATCAACTTGTGTGTCAAGAGGTGCCCCCTGCCCCCGTATATAAAAGATCCAAGGGGGAGGGCTGGCCGGCCAAGGAGGAGGGTGCAGGAGGAGTCCTACTCCTACCGGGAGTAGGACTCCCCCCCTCAATCCTATTCCTAATAGGATTCCGAGAGAGAGAGAGAGAGAGAGAGAAGGGGGCCGGCCACCTCTCCTAGTCCTAATAGGACTAGGGGAGGGGGGAGGCGCGCAGCCCACCTTGGGCTTCCCCTTTCACCTTTCCACCAAGGCCCAACAAGGCCCATATGGTTCCCGGGGGGGTTCCGGTAACCTCCCGGTAATCCGGTAAAATCCCGATTTCACCCGGAACACTTCCGATGTCCAAACATAGGCTTCCGTGATCACATCCGGGACTCCGAACAACCTTCGGTACATCAAAATGCATAAACTCATAATAACTGTCATCGTAACGTTAAGCGTGCGGACCCTACGGTTCGAGAACAATGTAGACATGACCGAGACACGTCTCCGGTCAATAACCAATAGCGGGACCTGGATGCCCATATTGGCTCCTACATATTCTACGAAGATCTTTATCGGCCAGACTGCATAACAACATACGTTGTTCCCTTTGTCATCGGTATGTTACTTGCCCGAGATTCGATCGTCGGTATCCAATACCTAGTTCAATCTCGTTACCGGCAAGTCTCTTTAATCGTTCTGTAATACATCATCTCGCAACTAACTCATTAGTTGCAATGCTTGCAAGGCTTGTGTAATGTGCATTACTGAGAGGGCCCAGAGATACCTCTCCGACAATCGGAGTGACAAATCCTAATCTCGAAATACGCCAACCCAACATCTACCATTGGAGACACCTGTAGTACTCCTTTATAATCACCCAGTTACGTTGTGACGTTTGGTAGCACCCAAAGTGTTCCTCCGGCAAACGGGAGTTGCATAATCTCATAGTCATAGGAACATGTATAAGTCATGAAGAAAGCAATAGCAACATACTGAACGATCGAGTGCTAAGCTAATGAAATGGGTCATGTCAATCAGATCATTCAACTAATGATGTGACCTTGTTAATCAAATAACAACTCTTTGTTCATGGTTAGGAAACATAACCATCTTTGATTAACGAGCTAGTCAAGTAGAGGCATACTAGTGACACTCTGTTTGTCTATGTATTCACACATGTATTATGTTTTCGGTTAATACAATTCTAGCATGAATAATAAACATTTCTCATGATATAAGGAAATAAATAATAACTTTATTATTGCCTCTAGGGCATATTTCCTTCAGTCTCCCACTTGCACTAGAGTCAATAATCTAGTTCACATCGCCATGTGATTTAACAGCAATAGTTCACATCACCATGTGATTAACACCCATAGTTCACATCGCCATGTGACCAATACTCAAAGGGTTTACTAGAGTCAGTAATCTAGTTCACATATCTATGTGATTAGCACCCAAAGAGTACTAAGGTGTGATCATGTTTTGCTTGTGAGATAATTTTAGTCAACGGGTCTGTCACATTCAGATCCGTAAGTATTTTGCAAGTTCTATGTCTATAATGCTCTACACGGAGCTACTCTAGCTAATTGCTCCCACTTTCAATATGTATCCAGATTGAGACTTAGAATCATCTGGATCAGTGTCAAAACTTGCCTCGACGTAACCCTTTACGACAAACCTTTTGTCACGTCCATAATCGAGAAACATATCCTTATCTCCCTAAGGATAATTCTGACCGCTGTCCAGTGATCTACTCCTAGACCACTATTGTAATCCCTTGCCAAATCAGTGCAGGGTATACAATAGATCTGGTATACAACATGACATACTTTATAGAACCTATGGCCAAGGCATAGGGAATGACTTTCATTCTCTTTCTATCTTCTGCCGTGGTCGGGCTTTGAGTCTTACTCAACTTCACACCTTGTAATACAGGCAAGAACTCTTTCTTTGACTGCTCCATTTTGAACTACTTCAAAATCTTGTCAAGGTATGTACTCATTGAAAAAACTTATCAAGCATCTTGATCTATCTCTATAGATCTTGAAGCTCAATATGTAAGCAGCTTCACCGAAGTCTTTCTTTGAAAAAACTCCTTTCAAACACTCCTTTATGCTTTATAGAATAATTCTACATTATTTCCGATCAACAATATGTCATTCACATATACTTATCAGAAATGCTGTAGTGCTCCCACTCACTTTCTTGTAAATACAGGCTTCACCGCAAGTCTGTATAAAACTATATGCTTTGATCAACTCATCAAAGCGTATATTCCAACTCCGAGATGCTTGCACCAGTCCACAGATGGATCGCTGGAGCTTGCACATTTTGTTAGTACCTTTCGGATTGACAAAACCTTCTGGTTGCATCATATACAACTCTTCTTTAATAAATCCATTAAGGAATGCAGTTTTGTTTATCCATTTGCCAGATTTCATAAAATGCGGCAATTACTAACATGATTCGGACAGACTCAAGCATAGATACGAGTGAGAAACTCTCATCGTAGTCACCACCTTGATCTTGTTGAAAACCTTTTGCGACAATTCTAGCTTTGTAGATAGTAACACTACTATCAGCGTCCGTCTTCCTCTTGAAGATCCATTTATTTTCTATGGCTTGACGATCATCGGGCAAATCCATCAAAGTCCAAACTTTGTTCTCATACATGGATCCCATCTCAGATTTCATGGCTTCAAGCCACTTTGCGGAATCTGGGCTCACCATCGCTTCTTCATAGTTCGCAAGTTCGTCATGGTCTAGTAACATAACTTCCAGAACAGGATTACCGTACCACTCTGGTGCGGATCTCACTCTGGTTTACCTACGAGATTTGGTAGTAACTTGATCTGAAGTTACATGATCATCATCATTAGCTTCCTCACTAATTGGTGTAGTAGTCACAGGAACAGATTTCTGTGATGAACTACTTTCCAATAAGGGAGCAGGTACAGTTACCTCATCAAGTTCTACTTTCCTCCCACTCACTTCTTTCGAGAGAAACTCCTTCTCTAGAAAGGATCCATTCTTAGCAACGAATGTCTTGCCTTCGGATCTGTGATAGAAGGTGTACCCAACTGTCTCCTTTGGGTATCCAATGAAGACATATTTCTCCGATTTGAGTTTGAGCTTATCGAGATGAAACTTTTTCACATAAGCATCGCAACTCCAAACTTTAAGAAACGACAACTTTGGTTTCTTGCCAAACCATAGTTCAGATTGTGTCGTCTCAACGGACTTAGATGGTGCCCTATTTTACGTGAATGCAGCTGTCTCTAATGCATATCCCCAAAACGATAGTGGTAGATCGGTAAGAGACATCATAGATCGCACCATATCTAATAAAGTACGGTTATGACATTAGGACACACCATTACGCTGTGGTGTTCCAGGTGGCATGAGTTTGTGAAACTATTCCACATTGTTTTAATTGAAGACCAAACTCGCAACTCAAATATTTGTCTCCGTGATCAGATCGTAGAAACTTTATTTTCTTGTCACGATGATTTTCCACTTCACTCTGAAATTCTTTGAACTTTTCAAATGTTTCAGACTTATGTTTCATCAAGTAGATATACCCATATCTGCTTAAATCATCTTGTGAAGGTCAGAAAATAATGATACCTGCTGTAAGCCTTAATATTCATCGGACCACATACATCAGTATGTATGATTTCCAACAAATCTGTTGCTTGCTTCATTGTTCCAGAGAACGGCGTTTTAGTCATCTTGCCCATAAGGCATGGTTCGCAAGCATCAAGTGATTCATAATCAAGTGATTCCAAAATCCCATCAGCATGGAGTTTCTTCATGCGCTTTACACCAATATGACCTAAACAGCAGTGCCACAAATAAGTTGCACTATCATTATTAACTTCGCATCTTTTGGTTTCAATATTATGAATATGTGTATCACTAAGATCGAGATCCAATGAACTATTTTCATTGGGTGTGTAACCATATAAGGTTTTATTCATGTAAACAGAACAACAATTATTCTCTGACTTTAATGAATAACTGTATTGCAATAAACATGATCAAATCATATTCATGCTCAACGCAAAAACCAAATAACACTTATTTAGGTTCAACACTAATCCCGAAATTATAGGGAGTGTGCGATGATGATCATATCAATTTTGGAACCACTTCCAACACACATCGTCACTTCACCCTTAACTAGTCTCTGTTTATTCTGCAACTCCCGTTTCGAGTTACTAATCTTAGCAACTGAACTAGTATCAAATACTGGGGGTTTGCTATAAACACTAGTAAAGTACACATCAATAACATGTATATCAAATATACTTATGTTCACTTTGCCATCCTTCTTATCCGCCAATCACTTGGGGTAGTTCCGCTTCCAGTGACCAGTCCCTTTGCAGTAGAAGCACTTAGTCTCAGGCTTAGGACCAAACTTGGGCTTCTTCACTTGAGCAGCAACTCGCTTGCCGTTCTTCTTGAAGTTCCCCTTCTTCCCTCTGCCCTTTTCTTGAAACTAGTGGTCTTCTCTACCATCAACACTTGATGTTTTTCTTGATTTCTACCTTCGTCAATTTCCGCATTACGAAGAGCTTGGGAGTCGTTTCCGTTATCCCTTGCATATCATAGTTCATCGCGAAGTTCTACTAACTTGGTGATGGTGACTAGAGAATTCTGTCGATCACTATCTTATCTGGAAGATTAACTCCCACTTGATTCAAGTGATTGTAGTACTCAGATAATCTAGGCACATGCTCACTAGTTGAGCGATTCTCCTCCATCTTTTAGCTATAGAACTTGTTGGAGACTTCATATCTCTCAACTCGGGTATTTGCTTGAAATATTAACTTCAACTCCTGGAACATCTCATATGCTCCATGACGTTCAAAACGTCTTTGAAGTCCCGATTCTAAGCCATTAAGCATGGTGCACTAAACTATCAAGTAGTCATCATATTGAGCTAGCCAAACGTTCATAACGTCTGCATCTGCTCCTGCAATAGGTCTTTCACCTAGCGGTGCATCAAGGACATAATTCTTCTGTGCAGCAATGAGGATAAACCTCAGATCACGGATCCAATCCGCATCATTGCTACTAACATCTTTCAACACAATTTTCTCTAAGAACATATCAAAATAAACACAGGGAAGCAACAACACGAGCTATTGATCTACAACATAATTTGCAAAAGACTACCAGGACTAAGTTCATGATAAATTTAAGTTCAATTTAATCATATTACTTAAGAACTCCCACTTAGATAGACATCCCTCTAATCCTCTAAGTGATCACGTGATCCAAATCAACTAAACCATGTCCGATCATCACGTGAGATGGAGTAGTTTCAATGGTGAACATCACTATGTTGATCATATCAACTATATGATTCACGCTCGACCTTTCGGTCTCCGTGTTCCGAGGCCATATCTGTATATGCTTGGCTCGTCAAGTATAACCTGAGTATTCCGCGTGTGCAACTGTTTTGCACCCGTTGTATTTGAACGTAGAGCCTATCACACCCGATCATCACGTGGTGTCTCAGCACGAAGAACTTTCGCAACGGTGCATACTCAGGGAGAACACTTCTTGATAATTAGTGAGAGATCATCTTATAATGCTACCGTCAATCAAAGCAAGATAAGATGCATAAAAGATAAACATCACATGCAATCAATATAAGTGATATGATATGGCCATCATCATCTTGTGCCTGTGATCTCCATCTCCAAAGCACCGTCATGATCACCATCATCACCGGCATGACACCATGATCTCCATCATCTTGATCTATATCAATGTGTCGTCACGTGGTCGTCTCGCCAACAATTGCTCTTGCAACTATTGCTATCGCATAGCGATAAAGTAAAGCAATTATTTGGCGCTTGCATCTTATGCAATAAAGAGACAACCATAAGGCTTTTGCCAGTTGCCGATAACTTCAACAAAACATGATCATCTCATACAACAACTTATATCTCATTACGTCTTGACCATATCACATCACAACATGCCCTGCAAAAACAAGTTAGACGTCCTCTACTTTGTTGTTGCAAGTTTTACGTGGCTGCTACAGGCTGAGCAAGAAACGTTCTTACCTACGCATCAAAAACCACAACGATAGTTTGTCAATTTGACTCCGTTTTAACCTTCGCAAGGACCGGGCGTAGCCACACTCGGTTCAACTAAAGTTGGAGAAACAGTCACCCGCAAGCCACCTTTGTGCAAAGCACGTCGGGAGAACTGGTCTCGCGTAAGCGTACGCGTAATGTCGGTCCGGGCCACTTCATCCAACAATACCGCCGAACCAAAGTATGACATGCTGGTAGGCAGTATGACTTATATCGTCCACAACTCACTTGTGTTCTACTCGTGCACATAACATCAAACCATAAAACCAGGCTCTGATACCACTGTTGGGGAACGTAGTAATTTCAAAATTTTCCTACGCACACGCAAGATCATGGTGATGCATAGCAATGAGGGGGAGAGTCTGATCTACGTACCCTTGTAGATCGCAACGGAAGCGTTGACACAACGTAGAGGAAGTAGTCGTACGTCTTCTTCCCGATCCGACCGATCCAAGCACCGTTACTCCGGCACCTCCGAGTTCTTAGCACACGTACAGCTCGATGACGATCCCCGGGCTCCGATCCAGCAAAGCTTCGGGGAGGAGTTCCGTCAGCACAACGGCGTGGTGACTGTCTTGATGTTCTACTGATGCAGGGCTTCGCCTAAGCACTACAACGATATGATCGAGGTGGAATATGGTGGCAGGGGGCACCGCACACGGCTAAGGAACGATCTCAATGATCAACTTGTGTGTCTAGAGGTGCCCCCTGCCCCCGTATATAAAGGATCCAAGGGGGAGGGCTGGCCGGCCAAGGAGGAGGGCGCAGGAGGAGTCCTACTCCTACCGGGAGTAGGACTCCCCCCTCAATCCTATTCCTAATAGGATTCCTCGAGAGAGAGAGAGAGAGAGAGAGAGAGAGAAGGGGGGCGGCCACCTCTCCTAGTCCTAATAGGACTAGGGGAGGGGGGGAGGCGCGCAGCCCACCTTGGGCTGCCCCTTTCACCTTTCCACCAAGGCCCAACAAGGCCCATATGGTTCCCGGGGGGGTTCCGGTAACCTCCCGGTAATCCGGTAAAATCCCGATTTCACCCAGAACACTTCCGATGTCCAAACATAGGCTTCCAATATATCAATCTTTATGTCTCGACCATTTCGAGACTCCTCGTCATGTCCGTGATCACATCCGGGACTCCGAACAACCTTCGGTACATCAAAATGCATAAACTCATAATAACTGTCATCGTAACGTTAAGCGTGCGGACCCTACGGTTCGAGAACAATGTATACATGACCGAGACACGTCTCCGGTCAATAACCAATAGCGGGACCTGGATGCCCATATTGGCTCCTACATATTCTACGAAGATCTTTATCGATCAGACCGCATAACAACATACGTTGTTCCCTTTGTCATCGGTATGTTACTTGCCCGAGATTCGATCGTCGGTATCCAATACCTAGTTCAATCTCGTTACCGGCAAGTCTCTTTACTCGTTCTGTAATACATCATCTCGCAACTAACTCATTAGTTGCAATGCTTGCAAGGCTTGTGTAATGTGCATTACCGAGAGGGCCCAGAGATACCTCTCCGACAATCGGAGTGACAAATCCTAATCTCGAAATACGCCAACCCAACATCTACCATTGGAGACACCTGTAGTACTCCTTTATAATCACCCAATTACGTTGTGACGTTTGGTAGCACCCAAAGTGTTCCTCCGGCAAACGGGAGTTGCATAATCTCATAGTCATAGGAACATGTATAAGTCATGAAGAAAGCAATAGCAACATACTAAACGATCGAGTGCTAAGCTAATGAAATGGGTCATGTCAATCAGATCATTCAACTAATGATGTGACCTCATTAATCAAATAACAACTCTTTGTTCATGGTTAGGAAACATAACCATCTTTGATTAACGAGCTAGTCAAGTAGAGGCATACTAGTGACACTCTGTTTGTCTATGTATTCACACATGTATTATGTTTCCGGTTAATACAATTCTAGCATGAATAATAAACATTTATCATGATATAAGGAAATAAATAATAACTTTATTATTGCCTCTAGGGCATATTTCCTTCAAGAAAAGGGTATTAAAGCTGAAGATATTAAGAATTTACCTCCTATTGAAGAAATACATGTTCTTAATTTACTGCCTGTTGAAGAAATATATGATTTTAATCCATCACCTATTGAAGAAACACATGGTCTTGATAACCCAACATAGGTAGTAAAAGTAAATTCTCTCTATAGATATGATAAAGCTGAAATCCCATTCACCAAGTTTGCTAGCCCATGCTTAGATGAGTTTGATAAATTTATGGTTAAGCAAGAAGACTTCAATGCTTATATTGGTAGAGAATTAAAACACAGTGCTGATATGCTAGAACACTTGGGCGATTATATGGCTAATGTCAAAGGTGAACTTAAACTTATTAGTAAACATGCTTCTATGGTTACCACTCAAGTAGAACAAGTACTTAAGGCTCAAAATAATTTGCTCAATGAATTGAATAGTAAGAATAAGGACTATGCTGTTAGAGTGGCTACTAGAACTGGTAAAAAGACTCAGGAACCTTTGTATCCTGAAGGCCACCCTAAGAGAATTGAGCAAGATTCTCAGAGAAATAATATAGATGCACCTAGTCCTTCCAAAAGGAAGAAAAATAAAAATGATAGGACTTTGCATGCTTCTAGTGAACCTATTGCTGAACCACCTGAGAATCCAAATGATATGTCTATTTTTGATGCTGAAACACAATCTGGTAATGAACATGAACCTAGTGATAATGTAAATGATAATGTTCATGTTGATGCTCAACCTAGTAATGATAATGATATAGAAATTGAAACTGCCGTTGATCTTGATAACCCACAATCAAAGAATCAACGTTATGATAAGAAAGACTTTGTTGCTAGGAAACACGGTAACGAAAGATAGCCTTGGGTTCAGAAACCCATGCCTTTTCCTCCCAAACCATCCAAGAAAAAGGATGATGAAGATTTTGAGCGCTTTGCTGAAATGATTAGACCTATCTTTTTGCGTATGCGATTAACTGATATGCTCAAAATGAATCCTTATGCTAAGTATATGAAAGAAATTTTTACTAATAAAAGAAAGATACCGGAAGCTGAAATTTCCACCATGCTTGCTAATTACAGTTTTAAGGGTGGAATACCTAAGAAGTTAGGAGATCTAGGAGTACCCACTATACCATGCCCCATTAAAATAAATTATGTTAAAACTGCTTGTCGGGGGCTGCTGATCCCACGGACACCTATGGGACCGCGGCGGACCGGGGCCCCTTTTGGTTCGGCAGGGGGCGGAGGATGCACAAAGAGCAGATCGAGGCGAACGCACGGGCGACGCGATCAGTTTACCCAGGTTCGGGCCGCACGGATGCGTAAAACCCTACTCCTGCTTTGATTTGTATTGTGTTCTTGCTCGGGATCAATGGATGCTACAGTACCCTTGGATGGCTAGCGAGGCTGAGCGTGAGAATGATCGTCCCCCCCCCCCACTGTTGCGCATGGGCCTCCTTTTATATGTCAAAGGGGTCACCGACAGGTGGCAACAGAGGTGAGGGTAAAAATGTAAAAGAGGTGGTAGTTGGCGCCACCGCTTGCTACAGTTGTATCATACCTAACCCTGACGGCAGGGGACAAAGGCATTAAATGCCTGTCTGTGTCACCTAGACGGTGCAGAAAGGGACCGTCAGGGGCGCCACCGTTTGCCACGATGGCTATCTTGTCAGCGCCTGCTTGCCACCGCATGCCCCTGGCTGCACAGCCTCCCGCCACGTACGCCAGGAATGGTCCCAGAGCGACACGTTGGTGGGTGAGCTGGAGCGCGGGCTGCGAAGTAGTAGCTTGCCGCGGCAAGCGCCTTGCCGCGAATGTTGTCTTGTCGCGTCCGGAAGCTTGTCGCTCACTGGGTCTTGCCGGGACGCGCAGCGCGTCGCATCAAGCTTCTTGAGATGCTTTGGTTGGTCTTCCCGGCAAGCTCCTCTTGCCGGGGTCTTGGATACTTTGAGTGGCCTTCCTGGCAAGCTCCTCTTGCCGGGGTCTTGTGCCTTGGCTTGAATACTTTGTTCTTGAATGGCTCCAAAGGAACCACGGAGGGTCTTGGCGGTCGCCCAGCAAGCCTTGCCGCGGGGTACTGCGACTGCCCGTGCACAAGTTCGGGATACTAAGGTACCCCTACTTTAGTACACCGACAGGAGCCCCCGGGCCTGGGCCATACACGGTGCCGAGCGCTGTTGGGCCAGGCCCAAAACAGTGCACGGGAACGCGCGGCCTAGGTCACGCCATAACTCACTCCACATCCATCGCGCCCTCCCCGCACGGCATGCGTCGAACGCGGCATCGTGGGAGAGATCATGGGCGGTTTTCGAGGTGCCCACTCCCCACGATCACGGGTTGGGGAGAGGCCGGCTCATCCATCGCCTCGGTTCTGCATGCCTGCCACGCGATTCCCATGCGCTTGGGGTCGTGGGCGGTGGAGGCGGGAAACTGGGCCGTCGCGGGTCGAGGCAGCGGGTCGGCCCCAGCTCCCTGCTCTTCCCGTGTCTTGATTCGCTGAGCGGGACGGCCGAGCCCCCACCTCGCTCCTTTATAAAGAGCGGGAGGGGAGGACGGAAGCCCGCATTCTCTCATCTCCTCCTTCCTTCAGCTTCTGCTCCCCTTTCTCTCATTCGCCATGGAGAAAGGGAACCCTGGTCCTTCATCGGTGGCGGCGAGGATCGCCGCCAGACAGCGCATCCCTCCCTATCCCGCACCCGTGGTGGCGGAGCCAGCCGTAAGGGGAAGAGGGAGGGGGCGAGGTCACGGACGAGGTCGAGGAAGAGGTCGAGGCGCTCGGGGAAGAGGTGGACGGGGCGGCGCGCCGGCTTCGCCTCCGTCGGCGGCTCCTCTTCCCACGGGGGTCCATGTTGGGGACGACCCTTGCGAGTTCTTCGTCAGGCTGCGCCGGGCGCCTCGTCGTCGACTCCGACTCCCAGCTCCGTTCGCGAGCGCGATGGAGCTGGACCCGCCCGTGACACTGAGACTGCACATGAGGGGCTGTGGGATTAGCGGCACGCGAGTCCGCGTTGAAGTCCCAGCCCCCGGTGTGATGTATCTTGGTCGAGGGTGGAAGACGTTCGCCCGTATCCACAGCTTGACGGCGGGGCTCACCCTCCATTTTAAGTTGGTGGAGGGCGATCTCCTCTCCGTCAAGGTCTTCGGGTGCTTCGGCACTCGGGCGAAGTGCTGCGTGGACAGCTCCTCCGATACCGAAGGCCCCTCCTCGAACGAGAGTGACGAGGAGGGGAGCGACACCGACGACGAGGGTAGCGGGCGGCAGGACGACGGGTCCGACTAGGTGTCGGGCGCCGCTCCGTGCGGCACCGGTGACCCCATCATCCGTGTCGCCGGCTCCTTGAACTCCCCGGGGTCGTCTCCTTGGGCGGCTGGGCGTAGGGAGGCTGCAGAAGAGGAAGAGGGCTGGCGGCAAGGCCGTCAAGCCGGAGTACGAGGGCGTGGTGCCCTCGACAGCGTGCTGACGTCCTGCCGCCCCGTCTTCGAGCCCTGCTTCCGGCGCCGCCATCACCGTCCAGCCTTCGGACGACCCCCGGGATGTTCTCTTGGTGTCTTCTGGCACCCGTAGCTCGCCTAGGCGCTCCTTTTGCCCTTTTCGCCTCCTTGATCTACTTCCTGAAAAGAGGGACAAGAAAGGGATTACGGGCATCTTATCTTTTTAATTTGTAAGCCTTCGGGCCTTAGTTGCGTTTAAAACTTGTAATCCTCTCTTTCATGTTTTTCATCCTCTATGGACTGTACCTGAGTGGAATGTTTTTTTAATGAAAAGGGGATGCTTGCCGGGTCATTTGTCTCGCGGGTAGAACCCACGTCAAGGAGCAAATCCTTGGTATCTTTCAGATAGACACTTCTCCCCGGCAACAGGCCCTGCCGTCTTCCCACGTCGCTCGACCTTTCTCACGCTTTTGACGGAGGCAGGGACAAGGCGGGTGCGGCCCCTCGTTTCATCCCTTTGCTGCCGCGACTACGACCAAACTTGGCCCCAGAAATGAGCCCCAGGGCCTAGAGTTAAGGGAGCACGGTAGTTTTCGGGAAGAAACGAGGTTTCATATTCCCCAGTCCATAAGAGAATGCATGATGAGGGATGAAAGACTTATCTGAGATTGCAGCCCCCGGCAACTCTGGCTTGCCGTGGGTGAATCTTGGTACTTGCAGCCCCCGGCAACACTGGCTTGCCGGGGTCCAGATGCCGATACGTCCTTCTTCTCCTTTTCGTCCTCAGGCGGTCCGGCAAGGATATGCGAGCCCTGTGAACCAAGGGAAACGAAAGAAAGGCAAAGGGACACACACTCGACCTCTAAGTTAGGGGTTAGCCGCTGTTAAGCACTATCAACCCTGACCAAGGACGAGACTCGACCTAGCATGCATGCTATAACTCTGGGCGCCAGTGCTTCATATACTTGTGCTCAGGGTCTGCGCCTGGCTTTGTACAAAGGATTACATGCAACAGCGGCAAGACTTGTACAAAAGAGTGGTTGCCGGACAGGGTCCGACAACCGCGCCTTACGGGTAAAACTTACGAAGATGCTCGATATTCCAGGAGTTGCTCACTGGGATGCCATCTTCGGTCTCCAAGCAGACAACGCCAGGCCTGGTGACTCGTTTCACCCGGTAAGGGCCTTCCCACTTTGGCGTCAACTTGTTGGAATTCTTGGCGGAGTGAACGCGCCGAAGAACAAGGTCGCCTTCCTCGAGACTTCTGGCGTTAACTTTGTGGCTATGATAGCGGCGCAAAGCTTGCTGGTAGCGAGCGGCTCGCACAGCAGCCTGAAGACGATCTTCCTCAAGGAGCAGCGCGTCATCTTGCCGCAGCTGCTCTTTCTCAAGATCATCGTAAGCGAGCACTCGAGGTGACCCGTATACGAGTTCTGTGGGGATAACTGCCTCTGCTCCATAGACTAGAGCGAAGGGTGTCTGGCCAGTGGCTCGATTTGGTGTCATCTTGATCGACCAAAGAACCACCGCAGCTCCTCGATCCAGTTGCGTCTGCACTTGTGCAGCTTGTCGAAAGTCCTGTTCTTGAGCCTGCACAGCACTTCAGCATTTGCCCTCTCTGCTTGACCGTTGCTTCTCAGGTGAGCAACAGAAGCAAAGCAGAGCTTGGCGCCAAGATCTTGGACGTACTGCATGAAGGTGCGGCTCATAAATTGCGTGCCGTTGTCGGTGATTATCCTGTTAGGGATTCCGAAACGGCAAACAATCGACCTGAAGAACTTGACTGCTGACTGTGCTGTCACCTTCCTCACTGGTTCCACTTCCGGCCACTTTGTGAACTTGTCGATTGCGACGTACAAGTACTCACAGCCCCCGACAGCTCGGGGAAAGGGGCCGAGGATGTCGAGCCCCTAGACCGAAAATGGCCAGGATAAAGGGATCGTCTGGAGAGCTTGAGCTGGCTGGTGTATCTGCTTGGAATGGAACTGGCACGCTTCACACTTGGTTACTTGTGCAGTTGCATCCTGGAGGGCTGTCGGCCAGAAGAAGCCTTGCCGGAATGCTTTTCCGACAAGAGCTCTGGCGCCAATGTGGTCACCACATATGCCTCCATGTATCTCTGCCAACAGCTTCTGTCCATCTTCCCGGGGAATACACTTCAATTTCACTCCGTTGAGTCTTCTTCTGCACAGTGTGTTGTCGACAAACTGGTACATACTAGACTGCCGGGCTACTCTTTCTGCTTCTTCTGGTTCCTCGGGAAGTTCTCCTGTCTGAAGGAAACGGACAATCTGCTGCGCCCATGTTGGAGCCTGTGGCTCGACAACAAGGACTAAAGGCACATCTGCTGCTGCGGGAACGTTCGCTTCTACGGCAAGAGCCCGCGGCTCTGCCGGAGCTTGACGTTCCCCGGCAAGCTTGCCGGAGCAAAACTTGTCGGGAGAATCTGCTTCAATCGAACAAACCCTGGGGCTTGCCGGAGCAGACTGCTCCTCAGCATTCTTGGTGTTGATCTTGGGGACCAACTTGGCGGCGGCTTCGGGAAGCTCTGCCGGGAGATAGTCACCAGAAATCAACTTCCTCTTCTTGCTCTGTCTAGTTGATGGTGTTACGGACGGCTGAGTCAGCTTGAGCACAAAGATCCCTGGTTCCACAGGTAACTTAAGTGCTGCGCACTTTGCCAGGCCATCGGCAATGTCATTCTCAGCTCTTGGAACATGTTCCATTTGCAGGCCATCAAAGCGCTCTTCTAGCTTCCTCACTTCATCAACGTAAGCTTCCATCAACGGACTCTGGTAAACCTTATTCACTTGGCGGACGACAAGCTGCGAGTCACCCCTGACAATAAGCTTCTTAATCCCAAGTTCTGCCGCGATTCTGAGACCGGCAAGCAAGCCTTCATACTCTACAGTATTGTTTGTCGCTTGCTCCTTGGGAAAGTGCATCTGGACTATGTACTTGAGGTGCTCTCAGGTGGGCGCGACAAGCAGCACGCCAGCACCGGCACCTTGCAGCGAGAAGGCACCGTCAAAGTACATGAGCCACTCTTTGCTTGCTTCCTTGGCGGGGATGCTCGTCTCCGGAATTTCTTCGTCTGGAGTTGGCATCCACTCTGCTATGAACTCTGCCAATGCTCTGCTTTGGATTGTTGAAGTACTCTCAAATTTGAGGCCAAAGCTTGATAGTTCCAGTGCCCACTCAACAATCCTGCCTGTTGCTTCTGGATTTTGTAGTATCCTCTTCAGCGGAAAGCGAGTGACAACTGTGATCTCATGTGCTTGGAAGTAATGGCGCAGCTTTCTCGAGGCCATGAGAAGGCCGAAAAGCAACTTCTGTACACCAGAGTACCTTGACCTAGCCCCCTGCAAAAGGGAACTGACAAAGTAAACTGGGCGCTGCACCATCTTCTTCTGTATCTCCTCTTGCATCTGCGGAGATCCTTGCTTGTCGGGACCAGAGCTTGTCGGGGAAGCCCCCTGCTTGTCGCTGGATGTGCTTGCCGCGGTCGCTGGCTCGTCATCGGCCTCCCTCTCCGCTACTAACGCAGCACTAACCACTTGATTGGTTGCCGCTACGTACAGCAGCAACTTCTCTTGTGGTTTAGGTGCGACAAGTGTTGGAGTGGAGGACATGTATCTCTTCAAGTCTTGTAGCGCAGCCTCTGCTTCTGGAGTCCATTTCATTGGACCTGCCCTTTTCAAAATTTTGAAAAATGGCAGGGCGCGCTCAGCAGACCGAGAGATAAACCTGCTGAGAGCAGCCACGCAGCCGGCAAGCTTCCGTACATCCTTGACGCGCTTTGGTGCTTCGATCTGCTCAATGGCCCTGATCTTGTCGGGATTAGCTTTGATTCCCCGCTGAGACACAAAGAACCCTAGAAGCTTGCCGGAAGGGACTCCAAACACACACTTCTCAGGGTTGAGCTTGAGGTTGACCTTGTGCAGATTTGCAAAAGTCTCTTCTAAGTCTTGGATCAGAGTTGCCCTATCTTTGCTTTTGACCACTATATCATCCATGTAACCTTCTGCATTTCTGTGTATCTGTGGCTTCAAACCGATATGGACTACTCTGGCAAATGTTGAACCAGCATTCTTTAATCCGAAAGGCATCCGTACGAAACAGTACGTGCCACATGGAGTAATGAATGCGGTTTTCTCCTCATCCTCTTCTGCCATGAAGATCTGATGGTATCCTGAATATGCGTCAAGAAATGAAAGCAACTCACATCCGGCTATGGAGTCAACAATCTGGTTAATGCGCGGCAAGGGAAATGGATCTTTGGGACAAGCTTTATTAACATCAGTAAAGTCAATACAAAGCCTCCATTTCCCATTCGCCTTCCGCACTACAACCGGATTGGCCAACCACGTGGGATGGAGCACCCCTCTGGCAACGCCTGCTGCTTCCAATTTGTTGATTTCTTCTGCTATGAATTCTTGGCGCTCCACTGCCTGTTTCCTGACCTTCTGCTTGACGGGCCGCGCATGAGGACAAACGGCAAGATGGTGCTCAATTACTTTCCTGGGAACACCGGGGATATCAGACGGTTGCCACGCAAACACGTCGACATTCGCCTGCAGGAAGGTAACGAGCGCGCTTTCCTATTTAGGGTCAAGCGTGGCACTGATGGTGAAGGTACCACCAGTGCTGTCCTCCTTGGCGGACACCTTCGTGGTAAGTGGTGGAGCTGCCATCGTCTTCTTACTCTTGCCGGTGGAGCTCGATGGTGCGTCCTCGACGGCAGCGCAGCACTCCCAAGAGGCGCGCTTGCCGGAGTAGGCATCAGAGCTCTTGCCGGACTTGGTCTTCTTCTTCCCCCGGGAGCTTCAGCGGCAAGTGTCTCGCGGTCTGTCGCGGCAGCTGCTTCCCGGTAGATCTTGTCGGCGCAGATAAGGGCATCCTTCTTGTCGCCAGGGACAGATATGACGCTTATCGGGCCTGGCATCTTGAGCATGTTGTATGCATAGTGAGAGGCTGCCATGAACTTGGCGAGTGCTGGACGGCCAAGTATCCCATTGTAAGGCAATGTGAAATCAGCAACGTCAAAAGTGACCCTCTCCATTCTGAAATTCAGCTCGCTGCCAAATGTCACCGGCAATGTGACCTTCCCTTTTGGCTTGCTCCTTCCCGGGTTAATTCCTTGGAATGTACCGGTTTCTTCGAGCTCGCTGTCCGGGATCTGGAGTTTCTGGAGCACAGCGGAGGAGATCAGATTTAGGCCGGCCCCACCGTCAACTAGCATCTTAGTGACTTTGAGGTTGCGGATTGTTGGCGAAACCAACAACGGCAAGCACCCGACCGCGGTTGTGCGATCAGGGTGGTCCTCAATGTCAAACACGATAGGCGTGCCGGACCACTTCAGAAGCTTGCCTGATTCGACAGGTGGCTCTGCCGCATTAACTTCCCGGAGCCACTGTTTGAGTTGGCGGTGGGAACTATGCAGAGAAGCACCACCATCAACACACAACACTTCTGTAGCCTTCTGAAACTCCTGCTCACTATTCTCAACATCATCCATGTCTTCGTCGTCGTCTTCGTCATCATCCTTGTCGCGGCCGTGGGGAGGTCTGTCTCCTTGCTTGCTTGACCTTGTCGCGGCGTCCTCCCTGGCCAGCGCGCTTCTTGCCGGCCTCTCCACCGCCTCCTTGAGCTCTCTCCTTGTCGCACCGCTCGTACTCAGCTTTTTGTTGCTGGACAAGCTGCTCGACCTTCTTGTAGCTCTGGAGATCATGGCCCTTGGTGCGGTGGATCTTGCAGTACTGCTTGTCGGAGCTGCCCTGCTTGTCGGCGGCCGCCACAACTTGGCAGTTGGTGCATGCGGCAACCTCCTTGCCGGAGCTACCAACTTTGGCTTGCTTGGCGGCGCCGTCATCGCCGGACTGCTCGACGACTAGCACCTCTTTGCCCTTCCTCCTGTTGCGCCTCCGGTTCTTCTTTGCCGGGGCGGCATCCTCACTGCCAGATCCCCCTGCTCCAGTATCCTCTCCGGGGAGTTTCCTCCCTTCTTCAGCGCGTGCGCACTTGTCGGCCAGGGCGTATAGCTCACTGACGTCTTTGATCCTGCTCATCGCCATCTCCTCCCGCATCCTGCGATTACGCACGTTCTGATGGAACGCGCTGATAACCGCGGCAGGGTGGATGTCCAGGATGTTGCGCTGCACACGGCTGAATCTCTGGATATACTTGCGCAGGGGCTCTCCTTCCTTCTGGGCAAGCAGGTGGAGATCACTTTCCTGGCCATGTGGTTTGTGGCCGCCTGTAAAGGCACCGACAAACTGATGGCAAAGGTCTGCCCAAGAGGATATGGAGTTGTCCGGCAAGTGCATGAGCCAGGATCTGACGTCGGGCTTGAGCACGAGCGGGAAGTAGTTGGCAAGGACCTTGTCGTCTCGCCCCCCGGCAGCTTGCACCGCAATGGTGTAGATGCCGAGGAACTCTGACGGGTGCGACTTGCCGTCGTACTTCTCCGGCACGTCCGGCTTGAAATGTTTCTGGCTGGGCCACTGGACTTGCCGCAGCTCACGGGTGAACGCAGGGCAACCTACCGCGTACGGCAAGTCGCCTGGTTCTCCGGGCGCATGCATGTCAACAGAAGGCCCAGCGCGCAGGTCTGATTGACGCCGCGCTTCTCTTCGGCGCTCGATGCGTGTTCGAGCGTCTTCCTGCTGTCTCTCATGAAGAACTTGGCGCTGATCGCGACGAGCTCGCGGATCTGATGACGCGGTGGAGTAGCTGTCGAGGTGGATCCGGCGAGTCGGCGATCTTGACCTTCGGGGCGGAGAGTGCACAGTGGTTGCACCCTCGCCGGTCTTGTCGCTACCGGCTCGCGCCTGGCTGACTTGCTGCGGCAGCGATGCGCTCGGCTGCCGTGGGTTGTCACCGTTGGCGAAGCCGATGAGGCTCTGGATAGTGGCCCTCCAGTCATCGATCTTCTCTGGCGCTGGGGGGGTAATCTAGGAGCCGTTGGGCCCGTGCCAACGCTTCCGCTGGAGTGGCGGGCGGCGGCGGCGAACGGTGCGAGGAGCGAGATATGCTCGGACTTCTAACTGCGTTAGAAGGAGCAACATCTCGCCCAAGCGACCGCGCCACGCTCGCGCCAGCATGTTGGCGTGCATGCTGGTCCTGAGCACTCCGGGATCCGCCAGCTTGATCTTGGCCCAGCAGACGTATGGTACCGTGGGTACCATGACGCTGCTGGTCCCGCGCCTCCTGGGACGGGCGCGGTGCATGTACGGATGCCGAGGTCTTGGAGTGCGTGCGGTCATTGTGGGAGGCGACCGCGCCGCCGACGTGCGGCGCAGCCTTGTCCTTGGACCTGGCAGCACCGTGAGCCTCCTCGTCGGCGCACGTTCTTCCGCCGGCGCCTATTCCACCAGCCGTTTGCTCTGGCGACGGTGGGCTCGGCGCAGACGGAGCCGCTGCCTCCGAAATCTTCTTCTTCGGCGGCATGTTGATGAAGATGATGAAGATTTGGCTCGTCCGAACGCCCGATCAGGTTCGCACAACCTCGACGCACCCCTACCTGGCGCGCCAAAGATGTCGGGGGCTGCTGATCCCACGGACACTTATGGGACCGCGGCGGACTGGGGCCCCTTTTGGTTCGGCAGGGGGCGGAGGATGCACAAAGAGCAGATCGAGGCGAACGCACGGGCGACGCAATCAGTTTACCCAGGTTCGGGCCGCACGGATGCGTAAAACCCTACTCCTGCTTTGATTTGTATTGTGTTCTTGCTCGGGAGCAATGGATGCTACAATACCCTTGGATGGCTAGCGAGGCCGAGCGTGAGAATGATCGTCCCCCCCACTGTTGCGCATGGGCCTCCTTTTATATGTCAAAGGGGTCACCGACAGGTGGCAACAGAGGTGAGGGTAAAAATGTAAAAGAGGTGGTAGTTGGCGCCACCGCTTGCTATAGTTGTATCATACCTAACCCTGACGGCAGGGGACAAAGGCATTAAATGCCTGTCTGTGTCACCTAGACGGTGCAGAAAGGGACCGTCAGGGGCGCCACCGTTTGCCACGATGGCTATCTTGTCAGCGCCTGCTTGCCACCGCATGCCCCTGGCTGCATAGCCTCTCGCCATGTACGCCAGGAATGGTCCCAGAGCGACACGTTGGTGGGTGAGCTGGAGCGCAGGCTGTGAAGTAGTAGCTTGCCGCGGCAAGCGCCTTGCCGCGGATGTTGTCTTGTTGCGTCCGGGAGCTTGTCGCTCACCGGGTCTTGCCGGGACGCGCAGCGCGTCGCAGTAAGCTTCTTGAGATGCTTTGGTTGGTCTTCCCGGCAAGCTCCTCTTGCCGGGGTCTTGGATACTTTGAGTGGCCTTCCCGGCAAGCTCCTCTTGCCGGGGTCTTGTGCCTTGGCTTGAATACTTTGTTCTTGAATGGCTCCAAAGGAACCACGGAGGGTCTTGGCGGTCACCCGACAAGCCTTGCCGCGGGGTACTGCGCCCGTGCACAAGTTCGGGATACTAAGGTACCCCTACTTTAGTACACCGACACTGCTTTATGTGATCTTGGAGCCGGTGTTAGTGTTATGCCTCTTTCTTTATATCGTAGACTTGATTTGAATAAGTTCACACCTACTGAAATATCTTTGCAAATGGCTGATAAATCAACTGCTATACCTGTCGGTATTTGCGAGGATGTGCCTGTTGTGCTTGCAAATGTTACTATTTTAACAGACTTTGTTATTCTTGATATTCCCGAGGACGATAGTATGCCTATTATTCTTGGAAGACCCTTTTTCAATACTGCAGGGGTTGTTATTGATTGCACCAAAGGCAATGTCACTTTTCATGTTAATGGTAATGAGCATACGGTACACTTTCGGAGGAAACAACCTCAAGTCCACAGTATCAATTCTATTGGAAAAATTCCATCGATTACTTTTGGAGGTTTTGAATTTCCTCTTCCTGTTGTCAAGAAGAAATATGATATTCTTATTGTTGGGGATGTGCATATCCCCGTTGAGGTAATCTAGTGTTATTCGAAAATTCTCCGGTTCCATGTTATTCGGAATGAGTTTGTTAACAAGACTTGATCAACCTTGTTAATGGATTCCTTTTGATGATCATGAGATGGATGAAGTTAGAAAACACAACTCTCTGTACCCTCTTTCTACTTTCTGTTATTTATATTAAATAAAGCAAAAATAGTAATTTTTGTCTGTTTTCTGATTATCCATGCAATATAAAAATACCCCAAAAATAAAAGTTCTCCAAATGCCCTAAAATTTAAATATGATTTTTTCTGGAATATTTGAGAATATCTGGCACTGAGAACACAGCAGGGGGGCATCCACCTGGCCACGAGGGTGGAGGGCACGCCCTACCCCCTGGGCGCGCCCCTGCCTCGTGGGCCCACGGTGGCCCTCCTCCACTTATTTCTGCACCCACACACTCCTTCTTCCTCCCACAAACACCATTATCCAGCCCAAGCACAAGTTCTAGCCCCTTTTGCTACGATTTTCGATCTCCTTGCTCAAGGCACCTCTCACAAAACTGCTTTGTGGGGTTGTTCCTTGGTATGTGACTCCTCCATTGGTCCAATTAGTTTTTGTTCTAGTGCTTTATTCATTGCATTTTTTTGCTGCTTAGCTGAACCTGTTCTTGAGCTTGCATGTCAAATTTATATGGTTCCAACTAGTTCTAATGCATGATATAGGATCTAGGCACTTGTAGGAGTAGTTGCTATCAATTTTGTTGAGTTTGGTTTACTTTTATTTGAAGTTACTAAAAAATTCAGAAATTTTTCAGAGGGAGAAATATATTTAGGAAAATGTACCAAGGTGGTTCTTCAAGGAAACAAGGACCCATGCTTGCAATGCGTGATGATGATGATGATGAGCCACCAAGGGACGCTCCAGTGCGGCCTTGTGAATGGCTTTCAGAGGACTTCATGGATCGAGCAGGAATTAAGGAACAATTTAACGCATATTTGCGTAATGCTGATCTTGTGAGCTTCGAGGCAGAAAAGTGCCATCAGTACCACTATCTCAGTAGTTCCTTTGTGAGGAGGTTTGAATTTTCATCTTCACGCAATTCTCAAACTGTCCTGTTTGTGTTGGGGAACGTAGTAATTTCAAAAAAATTCCTACGCACACGCAAGATCATGGAGATGCATAGCAACAAGAGGGGAGAGTGTTGTCTATGTACCCTTGTAGACCGAAAGCGGAAGCGTTAGCACAACGCGGTTGATGTAGTCATACGTCTTCACGATCCGACCGATCAAGTACCGAACGCACGGCACCTCCGAGTTCAGCACACGTTCAGCCCGATGACGTCCCTCGAACTCTGATCCAGCCGAGTGTTGAGGGAGAGTTTCGTCAGCACGACGGCATGGTGACGATGTTGATGTTCTACCAATGCAGGGCTTCGCCTAAGCACTGCTATATTATTGTCGAGGTGGACTGTGGTGGAGGGGGCACCACACACGGCTAAAAGATCAACTTGATCAATTGTTGTATCTATGGGGTGCCCCCTCCTTGGTATATAAAGGGGGGAGTAGGAGGGGGCCGGCCAAGAGGAGGAGGCGCGCCCAAGGGGGGGCAATCCTACTCCAAGTAGGTTTTGCCCCCATTTCCTATTCCAACTAGGAGAAGGGGGAAGGAGGAGGTGGAGAGAAGGAAGGAGAAGGGTGGCCGCGCCCCCTCCCCTTTCCCAATTTGGATTGGGGCAAGGGGGGCCGCGCGCCACCTCCTGCTGTCTCTCCTGCTGTTTTAACCTTCACAAGGACCGGGCGTAGCCACACTTGGTTCAACTAAAGTTGGAGAAACTGACACCCGCCAGCCACCTGTGTGCAAAGCACGTCAGTAGAACCAGTCTCACGTAAGCGTACGCGTAATGTCGGTCCAGGGCGCTTCATCCAACAATACCGCTGAACCAAAGTATGACATGCTGGTAAGTAGTATGACTTATATCGCCCACAACTCACTTGTGTTCTACTTGTGCATATGACATCTACGCATAAAACCAGATTCGGATGCCACTGATGGGGAACGTAGTAATTTCAAAAAAATTCCTACGCACACGCAAGATCATGGAGATGCATAGCAATGAGAGGGGAGAGCATTGTCTACGTACCCTCGTAGATCGAAAGCGGAAGCGTTAGCACAATGCGGTTGATGTAGTCGTACGTCTTCACGATCCGACCGATCAAGTACCGAACGCACGACACCTCCGAGTTTAGCACACCTTCAGCCTGATGACGTCCCTCGAACTCCGATCCAGCCGAGTGTTGATGGAGAGTTTCGTCAGCACGACGGCGTGGTGACGATGTTGATGTTCTACCAACGCAAGGCTTCGCCTAAGCACTACTATAGTATTGTCGAGGTGGACTATGGTGGAGGGGGGCACCGCACACGGATAAAGATCAACTTGATCAATTGTTGTGTCTATGGGGTGACCCCCTCCTCCGTATATAAAGGGGGGAGGAGGAGGGGGCCGGCCAAGAGGAGGAGGCGCGCCCAAGGGGGGGGGGGCAATCCTACTCCAAGTAGGTTTTGCCCCCCTTTCCTATTCCAACTAGGAGAAGGGGGAAGGAGGAGGTGGAGAGAAGGAAGGAGAAGGGGGGCCGCGCCCCCTCCCCTTTCCCAATTCGGATTGGGGCAAGGGGGGCCGCGCTCCACCTCCTGTTGCCTCTCCTCTTCCACCACTTTGGGCCCATGAGGCCCAATAACCCCCGGGGGGGTTCCGGTAACCCCCCGGTACTCCGGTATATATCCGATAACCCCCGGAACCATTCCGGTGTCCGAATATAGTCGTCCAATATATCAATCTTCATGTCTCGACCATTTCGAGACTCCTTGTCATGTCCGTGATCACATCCGGGACTCCGAACAACCTTCGGTACATCAAAACTTATAAACTCATAATATAATCGTCATCAAAACGTTAAGCGTGTGGACCCTACGGGTTCGAGAACTATGTAGACATGACCGAGACACGTCTCCGGTCAATAACAAATAGCGGAACCTGGATGCTCATATTGGCTCCTACATATTCTACGAAGATCTTTATCGGTCAAACCGCATAACAACATACGTTGTTCCCTTTGTCATCGGTATGTTACTTGCCTGAGATTCGATCGTCGGTATCTCAATACGTAGTTCAATCTCGTTACCGACAAGTCTCTTTACTCGTTCCGTAATACATCATCCCTCAACTAACTCATTAGTTGCAATGCTTGCAAGGCTTAAGTAATGTGCATTACCGAGAGGGCCCAAAGATACCTCTCCGACAATCGGAGTGACAAATCCTAATCTCGAAATACGTCAACCCAACAAGTACTTTGGAGACACTTGTAGAGCACCTTTATAATCACCCAGTTACACTGTGACATTTGGTAGCACACAAAGTGTTCCTCGGGTAAACGGGAGTTGCATAATCTCATAGTCATAGGAACATGTATAAGTCATGAAGAAAGCAATAGCAACAAACTAAACGATCAAATGCTAAGCTAACGGAATGGGTCAAGTCAATCACATCATTCTCCTAATGATGTGATCCCGTTAATCAGATGAAAACCCATGTCAATGGTTAGGAAACTTAACCATCTTTGATCAACGAGCTAGTCAAGTAGAGGCATACTAGTGACACTCTGTTTGTCTATGTATTCACACATGTATTATGTTTCCGGTTAATACAATTCTAGCATGAATAATAAACATTTATCATGATATAAGGAAATAAATAATAACTTTATTATTGCCTCTATGGCATATTTCCTTCAGTTTATCTGTATGAAAATTCATATACTATGGACTTAGAGGATTTTACCACTGCCTGCAAACTTCCACAATGGGGTAGTACTAATTAACCCTGCAAATCTGAGTTTAGAGATTTTCTTGCTAGTATAACTTTGGGAGAGTCTAGAGATATAACACAAGCTACCATAGGGAGCATTCACTTTCCGGCTATACATTATTTTGCTCTCTTCATAGGTAGATGCATTAATGGTAAAGATGAAGCATGTCACATGTGTGTCCCTGACCTCAGTATTCTTAGGAGTGTTGTGTTAGGAGATAAATCTTAATTTGGGAGCCATTGTTGCGCGTAGGTTGCATCTTAATAGATTTAATGGAGATTTCTTTGGTGGAATTTATGCAACCCGCATAGCTAATTTTCTTGGTATAACCATACGTGAGGATGATATTGAGTTGCCTCCTGCTTATTTGGATTATGAGGCTATGGTTCATCATCAGTTTGTTGAGAGGAACGATCAGTTCCTCCAGTACCGACTAATCTTTGACACACGACGCACCTATCACGTCGCTCTCCCTGCTTCTACTTTCTTTGACTTTCAGGCAAAAGGGAGATATTTTATAACCAGAGAGAAGGCGGAAGAGTATAAGAGGAGGGCTGAGATAGCTTGCCTCCAAGCTGCATCCCATGATGCAATGACTGCTGCATCTCAGTACGACCCCAACTATTGCTTTGGATATCCGCCGGGCCAGCCGTGGCCATAGACCAACTTAGGCCAAAAACCTAAGCTTGGGGGAGTACGTATTTCCCACCGACATTACATTAACATTCACACACTCATTGCTATTTGTCGGTGCTCATACTTTTTCACTATATTATCCATGCTAGTTTATTTCCTTTTATTGCTTTCTTCTTGTGTGCTTGATAAACCTTAAGAGAAACCAAAAAATTTATTTGTAGATTTTAGCTAGTTTTTATTTCCATGCTTGTAGTAGTAATTAGAAAGAAAACCCAAAAATATTTCCTATTCTTCTTTTTGCTTGTTGGGAGCTTTCCCGTGTAAATAGTTTTATTTCTTTTCTTTTCTTGGGGGGTCGATAGGAGAAGACCATGATTAAATTGTTAAAGTGGCTCTTATATGCATTATTGTTGATCTGACAAAAGAGCCCATATTGCCTTGTCTTCTCCTGTTTATTGAATGCTTGCAGATTCCAGCTTAGTCCAATGCACGCGCCCTATTATTATTATTCACATCATTCGGTCGTGCAAGTGAAAGGCAATTATGACGATATATGATGGACCGATTGAGATGGGAGAAGCTGGTATGAACTCGACCTCTCTTGTTTTTGTAAATATGATTAGTTCATCGTTCCCGATTCAGTCTATTATGAATAAACATATTTGCGATGACAATTAGAGATCATAGTTTCTTATGCCATGCTTAATTAGCTAGGAGCTTATAATGGTTTACCTTGCGTGCCAACATGCTATTAAAATGGTTGTGATGTGGTATGATAGGGTGGTATCCTCCTTTGAATGATTTAAGTGACTTGACTTGGCACATGTTCACGCATGTAGTTGAAACGAAATCAACATAGCCTTCACGATATTTATGTTCATGGTGGATTATATCCTACTCATGCTTCATTCGGTGTTGATTAATTTTAATGCATGTTCATGACTGTTGTCGCTCTCTAGTTGGTCGCCTCCCAGTCTTTTGCTAGCCTTCACTTGTACTAAGCGGGAATACTGCTTGTGCATCCAATCCCGTAAACCCCAAAGTTGTTCCATATGAGTCCACCATAACTACCTATACACTGTATCTACCTACCGTTCCAAGTAAATTTGTATGTGCCAAACTCTAAACCTTCAAATAAACATTCTATTTTGTATGCTCGAATAGCTCATGTATCAACTAGGGCTGTCCGTATATTCCATGTTAGGCGGGTTATTCTCAAGAGGAGTGGACTCCGCTCCTCACTCACGAGAAAATGGCTGGTCACCGGATGCCCAGTCCCATGCTTTATGCAAATCAAATCAAAATAATTGCAAACAAAACTCCCCCTGGGACTCTTGTTAGTTGGAGGCACTCGTTGTTTCGAGAAAGCCATGGATTGATGCTTATTGGTGGAGGGGGAGTATAAACTTTACCATTCTGTCTGGGAACCTCCTATAATGTGTGTAGCATGGAAGATATCGCCATCTCTTGGTTGTTATGTTGACAATGAAAGTATACCGCTCAAAATATTATTCATCTCTATTTCAAAATCAAGCTCTGGCACCTCTACAAATCCCTACTTCCCTCTGCGAAGGGCCTATCCATTTACTTTTATGTTGAGTCATCATCCTCTTATTAAAAAGCACCAGTTGGAGAGCACCACTGTCATTTGCATTCATTACTGTTAGTTTACATTGAGTATGACTTGACTGGATCTCTTTTATCATGAATTACAATGTCTAGTCAGTCCTTGATCTTTAAAGGTGCTCTGCATTTATGTTTTGCGGTCTCAGAAAGGGCTAGCGAGATACCATCTTGTTATATCATATCATGATTGTTTTGAGAAAGTGTTGTCATCCGAGATTTATTATTGTTGCTCGCTAGTTGATTATGCCATTGATATGAGTAAACATGAGACCTAAGAGTTATTGAGAATATGGTTAGTTCATAATCTTTGCTGAAAACTTGAATGCTGGCTTTACATATTTACAACAAGAGCAAATAGAGTTTGTAAAATTTTTTCTTTATCACTTTCAGTTTATCAACTGAATTGCTTGAGGAGAAGCAAAGGTTTAAGCTTGGGGGAGTTGATACGTCTCCATCGTATCTACTTTTCCAAACACTTTTGCCCTTGTTTTGGACTCTAACTTGCATGATTTGAATGGAACTAACCCGGACTGATGCTGATTTCAGCAGAATTGCCATGATGTTATTTATGTGCAGAAACAAAAGTTCTCGGAATGACCTGAAACTCCATGGAGATTATTTTTGGAAATAATAAAAAATACTAGCAAAGAATCAAGGCCAGGGGGCCCACACCCTAGCCACGAGGGTGGGGGGCGCGCCCCCTGCCTCGTGGGCCCCCTAGAGCTCCACCGACCTCAACTCCAACTCCATATATTCGTTTTCGGGGAGAAAAAAATAGGAGAGAAGGATTCATCACGTTTTACGATAAGAAGCTGCCGCCAAGAACTAAACTCTCTCGGGAGGGCTGATCTGGAGTCCGTTCGGGGCTCCGGAGAGGGGAATCCGTCGCCATCGTCATCATCAACCTTCCTCCATCACCAATTTCATGATGCTCACCCCCGTGCGTGAGTAATTCCATCGTAGGCTTGCTGGACGGTGATGGGTTGGATGAGATTTATCATGTAACCGACTTAGTTTTGTTAGGGTTTGATCCCTAGTATCCCCTATGTTTTGAGATTGATGTTGCTATGACTTTGCTATGCTTAATGCTTGTCACTAGGGCCCGAGTGCCATGATTTCAGATCTGAACCTATTATGTTTTCATCAATATATGAGAGTTCTTGATCCTATCTTGCAAGTCTATAGTCACCTATTATGTGTTATGATCCGTTAACCATGAAGTGACAATAATCGGGATACTTACTGGTGATGACCGTAGTTTGAGGAGTTCATGTATTCACTATGTGTTAATGCTTTGGTCTGGTACTCTATTAAAAGGAGGCCTTAATATCCCTTAGTTTCCAATAGGACCCCGATGCCACGGGAGGGTAGGACAAAAGATGTCATGCAAGTTCTTTTCCATAAGCACGTATGACTATATTCACAATACATGCCTACATTACATTGATGAACTGGAGCTAGTTCTGTGTCACCCTATGTTATGACTGTTACGCGATCGATCGCATCCGGCATAATTCTCCATCACTGATCCATTGCCTACGAGCTTTCCATATAGTGTTCTTCGCTTATTTACTTTTCCGTTGCTATTGTTACAATCACTACAAAACACCAAAAAAATTACTTTTGCTACCGTTACCTTTTACTACCGTTACCACTACTATCATATTACTTTGCTACTAAACACTTTGCTGCAGATATTAAGTTTCCAGGTGTGGTTGAATTGACAACTCAGCTGCTAATACTTGAGAATATTCTTTGGCTCCCCTTGTGTTGAATCAATAAATTTGGGTTGAATACTCTACCCTAAAAAACTGTTGCGATCCCCTATACTTGTGGATTATAACGCGTGCTTGCGCTCCCTCTTGGGGATGTGGGTAGTGTATATCATGTTTACCGTTTTGACCTGAGGGGGAAACTTCTTCTGCCCCCTGTGTTCGGTGGCTGGGGCTCCTCGTCGTTGTCCTCGCTTTGCGATCCCTTCTCCTTGCTTTCGGCATTTAACTTGCCGGCTTGTTTAAAAACCCAACAATCTCTGTTGGTATGACTGGGTGGTTTGTCTGGGGTGCCATGCACCTGGCACGAACGATCGAATATATGATCCTAGCTGGATGAGCCCGAATTGTTCTTTTTGAACGGCTTCTTCCACTGAGCGGACTTAGAGCCACTGAATCCGGCATTGACTATCGTATCATCGGTGTTGTCATTGTTGTTTCGACACTTCTGTATGTTGCATCGGGACTTGTCGTTGCTATTTCTAGCTTCAGAGGTGCCGGCGTTGCTTGCATTATTTTTGCTATGGGCTAGCCAACTATGTTCACCCGCACAAAAGCGGGTCATGAGTGCCGTGAGGGCTGCCATGGACTTCGGCTTTTCTTGGCCGAGGTGGGGGGCGAGCCATTCGTCATGGATGCTGTGTTTAAAGGCCATAGGCTTCGGCATCCGGACAGTCGACGATCTGGTTCTTTTTGGTTAGAAACCTAGTCCAGAATTTCCTAACTGTCTCTCCAGGCTGTTGAACTATATGGCTTATGTCATCGGCATCTGGTGGCCGGACATATGTACCTTGGAAGTTGTCGCGGAAGGCGTCTTCCAAATCCTCCCAGCTGTCAATAGAGTTTTCAGGCAGACTGTTTAACCAGTGTCGAACTGGCCCTTTGAGTTTTAACGGGAGTTATTTGATGGCGTGGAGGTCATCTCCGCGGGGCATATGGATATGTAGAATAAATATTCAATCCACACCGCGGGATCAGTTGTTCCATCGTACGATTCAATATTCATGAGTTTAAACCCTTCTGGGAATTCATGATCCATTACTTCGTCAATGAAGCAAAAAGGGTGTGCGACGCCTCTATATCGGGCCGCATCGCAACGTAGCTCTGATGGAGTCCGTCTGTGGCTTTCAGCCCGCGCGTGACTAGGTTTGTCACGTCCGAATAGATAGTCGTCGTCATGTGTCGAAGCACGTCCTTGCGATCCGTAGATCGATCTGGTATGTCCTGCTCTATTGTTTAGGTCCCGCTGAAGGTCATATGTATGACCGCGAGCTGTTTTACCTTTGCTTTTATAATGAGGCGGGGTGGGCTGGTGTTCGGCTTGAGTTGTCGCTTTATTCCGACCATGTGGTGGTCGGTCAGCCGTATTGCACGATGATGGTATAGGCTCCGACGCCTCGTCATCGAAATGAGGTAGCAATTTGCGCTTCGGGTAGCTTTTGACTGGGTGCTTGAGGCCGTATTCTTCGGCTGCTAGGACATCAGTCCATCTATCATTGAGCAGATCTTGGTCAGCTTGAAGCTGCAGCTGCTTCTTTCTCAGGCTCCTTGCAGTGGCTATTAGCTGGCGCTTAAAGCGCTCCTGCTTGAGAGGTTCCTCAGGTACGATAAAATCCTCAGTGCCGAGGCTTGCCTCGTCCTCGGAGAGCGGAAGATAATTACTATCCTCCGAATCTTCATGCGTGGCCTGTTTACCAGCTAACTTGCACATCTTCCCGCTCATCCTGTTCGGAAGTTGGTTTAACGGGGTTTTCATTGTCTTCGGCACTGTCCGGAGTGTTGTCTTCTCCTGTGCTGGTGTTGCTATCTTTGTTGTGGCGTGACTTAGAGCGGCGCCGCTGATGCCAGCGCTTTGGTTGTATCTTGGGAGGTTTATCCTCAACCGGATCTTCCTTGTCACTGCCGCTATTCTCTTTTGGTGCATCCACCATGTATACGTCATATGAGGAGGTGGCCGTCCATCGTCCGGTGAACGGCGGGTTTTGGGCCTCCTCTTCTCCTAGATCGTCCTCCATATTGTCGATGTCTTCGGAGCCATAATCAAGCATGTCGGTTAAGTCCTCGACAGTGGCTATGAAGTGGGCGGTGGGTGGGAAACGAAATTCTCCGTCATCAGCCTCCAGTTTGAACCGGATATAATTCGGCTAAGAGTCCCCCGCCAGGGATAGATTTTTAAATGAGTTTAGCACGTTGCCCAAAGGCGAGTGCCGGAAGATGTCCGCGGAGCTGAATTCGACGATCAATGACCGATCAAGCTCGATGTACGCGGACGCACAAGGTTCGGAACCTGTAGCCGGAGACGAGTCCATGGTTCCGGTGACAAAGATGTCGCTTGAAGTTAGGTCTGTGTGCGGCTCCAACGCCGCTGAGTTTGCAGCTCCCACAGCGGGGTTGAACTTCCCGTCCTCAGATGGCGCGATCTGCTCCGGATCTAGGGCCAGAGCAGCTACAGGTACTATCTCCTGGGTATGGTCCAATGACAGATTTACGTCGTGTTCATCGTGGTGGCAAGGAGCAACTGCCGTGGTCTCGAATCCGTCGAAGATCAAGTCTCCGCGGTTATCCACGAAGTAATTCAAGCTTCCAAATCTGACCTGATGGCCAGGGGCGTAGCTTTCGATCTGCTCCAGATGGCCAAGCAAATTGGCCCGCAGTGCGAAGCCGCCGAATACGAAGATCTATCCGGGGAGGAAGACTTCCCCTTGGACGGTGTCGTTGTGGATGGTCGAAGGAGCCATCAAACCTTTTGACGACGGCACGGTGGAACTCTCAATGAAAGCACCAATGTCGGTGTCAAAACCGGCGGATCTCGTGTAGGGGGGCGTGAACTGTGCGTTTAAGGTCGATGGTAACAGGAGATAGGGGACACAATGTTTACCCAGGTTCAGGCCCTCTCTGTGGAGGTAATACCCTACTTCCTGCTTGATTGATCTTGATGAATATGAGTATTACAAGAGTTGATCTACCATGAGATCATAATGGCTAAACCCTAAAATTCTAGCCTGTCTAACTATGATTATGAGGATATCTATCTACGGACCTAGCCCTCTGGTTTATATAGACACCGGAGGGATCTAGGGTTACATAAGGTCGGTTACAGAGAAATGATTCTTCATATTTGGTCGCCAAGCTTGCCTTCCACGCCAAGGAGAGTCCCATCTAGACATGGGTAGAGTCTTCGGTCTTTGTATCTTCATAGCCCATCAGTCTGGCCCATGTCTAATAGGTCGGATGCCCGAGGACCCCTTAGTCCAGGACTCCCTCATTTCCGGTAACCTCCCGGTACTCCGTTATATGCCCGAACTTACCCGGAACCATTCCGATGTCCAAACATAGGCTTCCAATATATCGATCTTTATGTCTCGACCATTTAGAGACTCCTCATCATGTCTGTGATCATATCCAGGACTCCGAACTACCTTCGGTACATCCAAACACATAAACTCATAATACCGATCGTCACCGAACATTAAGCGTGCGGACCCTGCGGGTTCAAGAACTATGTAGACATGACCGAGACTCATCTCCGGTCAATAACCAATAGCGGAACCTGGATGCTCATATTGGTTCCTACATATTCTACGAAGATCTTTATCGGTCAAACCGCATAACAACATACGTTGTTCCCTTTGTCATCGGTATGTTACTTGCCTGAGATTCGATCATCGGTATCTCAATACCTAGTTCAATCTCGTTACCGGCAAGTCTCTTTATTCGTTCCATAATGCAACATCCCGTAACTAACTCATTAGTCACATTGCTTGCATGGCTTATTGTGATGTGCATTACCGAGAGGGCCCAGAGATACCTCTTCGATACACGGAGTGACAAATCCTAATCTTGATCTATGCCAACTCAACAAACACCACCGGAGACACCTGTAGAGCATCTTTATAGTCACCCAGTTATGTTGGGACGTTTGATAGCACACTAAGTGTTCCTCCGGTATTCGGGATTTGCATAATCTCATAGTCATAGGAACATGTATAACTTATGGAGAAAGCAATAGTAGTAAACTAAACGATCAAAGTGCTAAGCTAACGGGTGGGTCAAGTCAATCACATCATTCTCTAATGATGTGATTCCGTTTATCAAATGACAACTCTTTGTCCATGGCTAGGAAACTAAACCATCTTTGATCAACGAGCTAGTCAAGTAGAGGCATACTAGTGACACTCTGTTTGTCTATGTATTCACACATGTACTAAGTTTCTGATTAATACAATTCTAGTATGAATAATAAACATTTATCATGATATCAGGAAATATAAATAACAACTTTATTATTGTCTCTAGGGCATATTTCTTTCAAAAAGTTGTGAAAAAATGGCAAGTTTTAAAGTTGCCAAATACTGGCATTGCCAAAATGTTTCCTACAAACCTATCAAAGGCTCGTGGAAGCGCCCATTAACTTCTTTTTTTTATGGGGAGAGTCCATTGACTTTTATTGTTAGGGCATCTCCCATGTGCCACCCCAAACTGAAGGAAATATGCCCTAGAGGCTATAATAAAGTTATTATTTATTTCCTTATTTCATGATAAATGTTTATTATTTATGCTTGAATTGTATTAACCAGAAACATAATACATGTGTGAATACATAAACTTACAGAGTGTCACTAGTATGCCTCTACTTGACTAGCTCATTGAAGCAAAGATGGTTAAGTTTCCTAGCCATAGACACGAGTTGTCATTTGATTAACGGGGTCACATCATTAGAGAATGATGTGATTGACTTGACCCATTCCGTTAGCATAGCACTTGATCATTTAGTTTGTTACTATTGCTTTCTTCATGACTTATACATGTTCCTATGACTATGAGATTATGCAACTCCCGTTTACCAGAGGAACACTTTGTGTGCTACCGAACGTCACAACGTAACTGGGTGATTATAAAGGTGCTCTACGGGTGTCTCTGAAGGTACTTGTTGGGTTGGCGTATTTCGAGATTAGGATTTGTCACTCCGATTGTCGGAGAGGTATCTCTGGGCCCTCTCGGTAATGGACATCACTATAAGCCTTGCAAGCATTGTGACTAATGAGTTAGTTGTGAGATGATGTATTACGGAACGAGTAAAGAGACTTGCCGGTAACGAGATTGAACAAGGTATTGAGATACCAACGATCGAATCTCGGGCAAGTAACATACCGATGACAAAGGGAACAATGTATGTTGTTATGTGGTTTGACCGATAAAGATCTTCATAGAATATGTGGGAGCGAATATGAGCATCCAGGTTCCGCTATTGTTTATTCACCGAAGACGTGTCTCGGTCATTTCTACATAGTTCTCGAACCAGTCGGGTCCGCACGCTTAAAGTTCGATGACAGTTATATTATGAGTTTATGTGTATTGATGTACCGAAGGTAGTTTGGAGTTCCAGATGAGATCGGGGACATGACGAGGAGTCTCGAAATGGTCGAGACATAAAGATCGACATATTGGACGACTATATTCGGATATCGGAAAGGTTCCAAGTGATTCGGGTATTTTCGGAGTACCGGAGAGTTACGGGAATTCGCCGGGGAGTATATGGGCCTTATTGGACTTTAGGGGAAAGAGAGAGGAGAGGTTGGGCGCCCCCAAGGCCTAGTTCGAATTGGACTAGGGGGAGGGGGTGCGCCCCCTCCTTCCTTCTCTTCTCCCTTCCTTTGCCTTGACTCCTACTCCTGCTACTTGGAAGGGGGGAATCCTACTCCCAGTGGGAGTAGGACTCCTCCAGGGCGCGGCATAGGGGCCGGCCCTCTCCCCTCTCCTCCACTCCTTTATATACGTGGCCAGGGGGCACCCCATAGACACAACAATTGATCGCTTGGATCTCTTAGCCGTGTGCGGTGCCTCCCTCCACCATAATCCACCTCGATAATATCATAGCGGTGCTTAGGCGAAGCCGTGCGTCGGTAGAACATCATCATCGTCACCACGCCGTTGTGCTGATGAAACTCTCCCTCAACACTCGGCTGGATCAGAGTTCGAGGGACGTCATCAGGCTGAACGTGTGCAGAACTCGGAGGTGCCGTACGTTCTGTACTTGGATCGGTCGGATCATGAAGACGTACGACTACATCAACCGCGTTGTCATAACGCTTCCGCTTTCGGCCTACGAGGGCATGTGGACAACACTCTCCCCACTCGTTGCTATGCATCACCATGATCTTGCATGTGCGTAGGAAATTTTTGAAATTACTACGTTCCCCAACACAAACAACTCGTAAACATCCAGAATGCGGTGTCCAGACATCATTTTCTAGCGACGCTGTGTTGCAAATGCCCCCAAACGCGTTCATGTGTCTAAATTTTCACAAATCGGTCATAAACTAGTGGAAGGTTTGTGGCCAAATCCTATTTGGCGCCTTTTGTGCCGCATACAGCTGTTTCCACAAACGGGTGCACACCCCCTCCCTTCCTTCGGTACTAACGGGCCGGCCCATTTCCATGTTCACTATATGTTTTTATAACCCCAAAAAGGGCGCCCGAGGGAGAATCGAAAATGCGACCTCCCGCTTCGTGAGACGTTGCAACAACCGCCGTGCCACCAAGCCTGCTATGATAAGCTACATCTTTTCTATCCTTTCTTCTTTCATCTTTCCTTTTTTCCAAATTTTCTTTTCTCAAATTTGAGAAATTCTCTTTCTTCATGTTTTTTTTTCTGAAAAATGGATGAACTTTTTGTTTACAAATTCAATGAACCTTTTACATAATCGATAATCTTTTTTCAAATACAATGAACTTTTTTTAAACTCGGCAAAAAATTTCAACTTCGATGAACTTTTTCGAATCCAATGATTTTTTTTCAAATTCGGCAAACTTTTTTTTTCAAATTCGGCGAACTTTTTTCAATCCGATGAACTTTTTTTCAAATTGGATGAACTTTTTTCAATTTTGTGTTCAAAATTTGATTTTTTTTGAATTGATGAACTTTATCAAATTCGTGAAGTGTTTTTCAAATTTGTAATTTTTTTAGATCCATGTGTTTTTCAGTTTTGTGAACGAAGGGACGAACATCACAGAAAAAAATAAGAAAGAACGAACGAAACGTGCACGAAGGGAAGGATCGAGCGACCGAAGAGGGGAAGGTGTGAGCGTGCTAGCTGGGCCAGCCCACGCGAGGCTGCTGCGTGAACGCCCACTAAGCGAACGGGCGTATAAGGCACCAACAAGGAGGTATCAGGTTTGCAGGAGTCTGGACATCCGCAACATAGGCTTCCGGCACCCCGGCCCATCCATTTCCCTTCTCCTGGATCACTTTTCCCTATTCCAGCCCTTCCCCCCTGTATACAGAAAATACCCATGTCCACGTTAGTAAATACAAAATATTATTGTGGGCACTGTGGCATGCAAGGCGCAAAGCTATTTATGAACAGGAGTTTCAGTAGCAAAATACACATAGTTTCATCAACGAAAATACATATATAGTAGCAAAACATGCTCGTGCATTGCAACATTCGTCCCTCATACTCACACCTAACAACATCGCTAAATTCCTTGAATCTTTGACGATGCCAGACGACAAACAACATTAAGTGGTGTTATGCAAAAATGTTGGATGTTTTTTAAAATGTAATCAAGATGTTTTCAATTTATTAGACAACAAAAATATCAACATTAAGCCGTCATTTCCAAAATACCCCATATAAAGAAGATATTAATTAAGATCACCTTGTGAACGAAATATTAGAAATGGATAATATAATAGCATATTTAAAATTTAAACTTTTTAGCGGGATTTTCATATATAACATGTTAGATTTGGAGTTCGGGTTTGAATGTTATGAATCATTAAGAAAACCATTTGAATCTGCCCGAAAATAGAAAAGCTGGGCCAAAATTGAAACATTTTGCATCCCATCTGCTAAATGACGATTTTTTTTCAAAACTAGCATGTTTTTTACAGCAATTTCGGAAATTAGCAGTGCTAACTAGTTATTTGCAAAACTAGCACCCCGTCGGCCTCCCATTGGCCGAAGAGTGGCTCTTCGGCCAGCCGTTGACCGAAGAAGGCACCTCTGCCTCGCGTTGGCCGAAGAGTGCCCCAACTGGGCCGAAAAGGACTCTTTGGCCTCCCATAGGCCGAAGAGCTCTCTTTGGTCAACCGTAGGCCGAAGAGTCCCTGGGCCCCACCTTTTCGCGTTAATGGTTGACCGAAGTTGCATGGTTGCGCTCTTCTGCTTACTGTAGGACGAAAAGGGCTTTTTTGTTATGACTTATGAATGTTGTGTAACCATTTTCCATCTTAGCCAATGAAAAAAAATTGCACAGCCCTTTCTGTCAATATTTTCCCTCCATATGTTCGTGCCACCCGTTTCCCGCCAACCCTTTCCTGCCATATGTTCCCGCCAACCCTTTCCCTCCATACCCTTGTCATTCTTTCCCGCCATTTTCTCCTCTCTACCTATAAAACCCCCTTGACCCGGAGGTGAATAAGCAGTCCAGTGTAGTCGAGATGTCCCATTATCCTTTCGATCGTACTTTTCATCCTGAGATGAGCAGATGTCTTCTGAGGCTAGCCACCGATTTCAGGATGGACAATAGGATAGTTCGATGGGACGAACTCACCGGTAGTGACACCATAATGAATGAGTTGGCTCACGAATTACGTAGGTCTGGGTGGCCTGAAAGGACCTATGGGGAGGTGCGTAAAGAACTTCTTAGGTTGCATGCAAGGTGGAAGAAGGTAGTGGAACCGAAGAGTGAAACTTTTAGAAGGACTGCAGAAAAGCATCCATTTTTATGGACCGAGGAGAGCGAGGACGAAGATGATATCGTCATGCTGCCGCTTTTGGGATCTGCATTGTCAAAGGGCAACACTTCTGCATCGTCCAAGGGCAAGAGTAATGCATCCTCGAAGGGCAAGAGTTCTGCATCGTCCAAGGGTAAGAGTTCTGCATCCTCGAAGGGCAAGAGTTCTGCATTGTCGAAGGGCAAGGGTTCTGCACCAACGGAGGATGACGATGATGACTTCATGTAGTATGTAAGTTGTGTTCCAGTTGTACCTTAATTGTAGGGCATTATGTTCTACCTTAATTTCATTTTGTAGTATGTAAGCTGTATTTATTAAGTTCAACCGCACTGTTTAATTCAGATGTGCTTGTATCTTAATTATCGGTTGTAGTCTCTTTGGAAATGTAACTGGAATAACAATGTGAATTAATAGTAATATGTCTCTCGCATACATAAAACGATATATGTCTCCGGATAAGATAGAAGCAAGTCCAATAGTAACACATACATGAAGCATGTCTCATACATAAATACTGACTCACATATGCGAATAGTCTGAAACTAACATAGATAATGACTCATACATAGATAACCATATCACTGCGGATGACGACGACGAATCTGGATCTTCCTCGGGCGAGGACCGGAAGGCGATAAGCGCTGAGACGGTGGACAATGCTCACGATAACCACGACCATAGATAACCTCGCCTGTCACTGTCTGTGTCTCCTGCGACGGTGGTGGTGGTGGAGTGTGAAACACCGTGTGCGAGAAGTCATAAGTGTTTTCAGCTTGGTCATCGTCATCGCCATAGCCCTCTAATCCACATGCAGCACCACTAAGTATCGGTGACTGCACTGAATGCATGAACTGTTGCGACTGGTTGCCTACCGCAATATAATAAAATGGGTAAAATTAATTTGCAAACCTACAATGTTGAAAAGAATGTACAAAGTAGTGTTACCTAGTTCCATTTGATGAGACCAGGAAGAGGTCCCTGGTTGAGAAGGTGATGGCTGATTCCAAGAAGAGCTCCCTGGTTGTGAAGGAGATGGCTGATTCATAGAGAGGCGTGGTTGCTGCACGGAGTGTCGTGGTTCTGAACGCTGCACAGAGTGTCATGGTTCTGAACGATGGACAGAGGGACGTGGGGGACGATGTGCCGGATGAGGAACAACAACATCCGTAGATTGCCTACATGTAAGTGATGCGTAAATCCCTCTTAACTTATCATCCATACACCTCAACCATGAAAGGTGCTCTGTCTGTGGGATAGTATCCCCCTCTCAACCTGCCGCATTAAAGCGGAAACCTCCTCTCGCGCCTGGACTGTCAAGTCACTCTGCACATGAAGAGTTAACCCATTGTATATGATAAGGTTGTGATAAAACTACACATATGAGAAGCATGACACATACCGCGTGGTGTCTCGTTCCCACAACAGAGGTAGTTGGGTACATATCGCTGGTGAGAGGGGCTTCAATCTAATCTGGAGCAGCTGATGGAACCAAGTAGATCCTCGTTGTATGCCAGTAAGTTTGTAAATACAACCCAAACTTGTCCCAGTCAAAGGGCCGAACCTCATTCCAGATATTTGTCGGCGCCGTAGTCCATTCTTGAACATAAGGGCTAATGCTTTGAAGCCAAACAGCCATGGACTTGTTTCCTCCTACGCGACTGTACCTGAGATTGACATGCGCGTTGCATGGTTAGATATATTCTGAATGTAGTGCTGACAACTTTAATATTATTACTTACTTGTGAACGTGGTCTGGTATCCGTGGAATATCTGGAATTGTAGGCTCTTGACATACACCAAACTGTCTCATCACCCTATGAAGAGCCATCTCCTCAACCGTCACGTCGCACACCAACTTAGCCTTGGCCATCCAGTAGTGCCGATCTCTAGTGCATAAGGCAGATATGCCAACTGGATACCTAGATGTTATAGTCTGATACGAGTATGGCTCCCAAATAACTTGATCCTCGTGCAAACTATCAAACTGCACCGTGAAGGATGGGTAGCAGCCCTTCACCTGGGTATGTGCAAACTGTCTCTGTACATGACAACAAATTTACATTAGTAATACTATTGCATAGCAAAAATAATCGAAAGAATTACATAATTTAAAAGTATCTCTCTCCGTGCCCAAACAGATCCCATAATAGGCAAGTGGCTGATAGCAGGCACGTAAGCCCCTCCTATGTCCTCGAACCCAAACGGTGTGTCAATGGAGACATAGGGTCGTCCAATAGGGAATCTCTCGTATGACCAGAGCTGCAACAATAGTGGACATCCAACCAGACCTGACTTTCTAGACTTCAACAAGCAACCTTTGCACAAGCCTCTGTACGTAGCTGCTAACACGGCAGAACCAAAACTCCTCTGGACAATATCCGTAGGGCAACGTGCGTCAGCTATCTCTCGTGCAATACCGATGAGTCGTGCATCAACAGTGGTCACGTGGTTTTCCGTGAACATCATCTTGCCGAACAACCATAGAATATATGCCTCTAGGGATCGATCAATCTGTGCGTCTCACAAATCTACTGTGGGGTATCCTAATGAGACAATCTACATAGAAAACATACGATTGTGTGAATGATGTACTATTGGTAACTAAAAAAACATAGTCATGTGGCCACGAAGGTTACCTGAAACTGGCTCAACCACCTAAAACGTGGCCTGTGAAGATCATCTTCTAAGCCCGTAGCAGTTGGCACCGTAGCTAGAAAACAGGCCTGCATATTTGCAAGCCAGCCAGGTTCTGCCTCTAAAGGACCTATGGCATCACCGGCCAAAGGTAATCCCAACAAGTAGGGGACATCCTGTAAAGTAGGCGCCATCTCTCCCCAGGGAAAGTGAAAGGTATGTGTCTCTGGTCTCCATCTATCTACCAAGCAGGTATGTAGTGACCTGTCGTAAGAGAATCGTTTCACTTGCCTCTTTTTCAACTGCATTGGTTCACCTTCCTCATCCAAGTTCGAATGGTCAACCCACTCTTCCAACGTACCCTCAACCAGCCATGCCAAGGGTAGAAGTCCAGCCCAACTTAACCTACAAAAAAAGAGAATGTAGCATGAAAAGTAAGTAATTATATGTTTCAATACCTATGTCAAACATGTAAGGCACTATATGTATCAATACCTATCAACCCATGAAGGGTGTATCATCCAGTTAGTCTTTGGGGTGCGAGTGACCAAAACGTCTAAGTTCTTGCCCCCTTGCATAAGTGCAGCCCGGTGACCTCTATCAATTGTATCATTAAGCAACAGATACAAAGACATATCTGCAATCAAAACATAGTCCAAACATTACAAATTAATACATAGTTCAGACATACAAAGTAAAACATAGTACAGAGGACATTACAAATTAAAACATAGTTCAGACATACAAAGTAAAACATAGTCTAGTCGACATTACAAATTAATACATAGTTCAGACATTACAAAGTAAAACATAGTCCAGATGATATTACAAATTAAAACATTCTCCCCCACATTATATAGCTTGTGAGTTATTCCTTCCTCGTCCTCCCCTTCGGCCTCGACTGCCATGACCACGTCCACCTCTTGCTCCTATTGTTGCAGCCGTCGATGTGGAAGCACCATCTTTGTTCAGGTCAGGACAATATTTCATCCTATGCCCATAAGCCGCGCATAGCAAACATTGTCTGGTTGCTCCACCAGCTTCAGATTGGTCCATATCGTTTCGGATTCGACGGTCCTTACGTCGACCCCTGCTTGTTCACCGAAGTTCTGGATTCGGGATGTATACTCTCTCACCGTCCTTAACCTTGTTGAAATTGCCAATGACTCTAAACCCTGTCATCTCACCGGTCCATGTGTTCAGTATAGCCTCTTTTAAGTAGTATGGCGACACAAAGGAGACGGCATCCAACTCAATCTGGCCACAGGCAACCAACACATGTGAGCAAGGCAGGTGCAACAACTTTGGTTTGTTGCATGTACACTCACACGTTGGATAAAATTCCGTTCCAATTTTTACCTCGTGCGTCTTCACCTCATTCGCAGAACCAAAACCATCGGTAGGTAGCTGAACCTCACACCTCCTTTCCTGATTACCTACGAGTCTCACAGTGTGCTTCTTTGCTTTCTCTATCTTCTCTGCCATATACTCCATGTCACGACTACAGTAAGGTGTGTTCTGATTATCTATAATATGCTTCTCAAAGTGCCATGGAATACAACCCCCAAAATAGCTGTGAGTGGCACTGCTCTATTCCCTCTGAGTACAAAGTTATACACCTCTACAAGGTTGGTTGTCATGTAGCCATACCTAGCTCCATGGGCGTCATGCAGCAAAGACCAATTCACGGGAGTCTCTTTCTCTATCCACTCTGAAAAATCCTTTATTGCCCTCCCCTTCTTTCTCTTAGTATTAGAAGGGTCAAATACTGGCAATTCACAAAGACCAACTGGCTCCTCTAGCTCCGCCATGAGTGTTGCTAATTGCTGTTGGTCTTTTTCCATTTTCTTCCTGGCACGGACCTGCTTCTTAGTAAACTCATCAAGTTTTGACCAAATAAATTGGTATTTACGTTCCTGGTTCTGCTTGCACAATTTTTTAAACAAGTTCATCAACCGCTTGTTCTTGAACTGTGAGAAAAAGTTAGCCCCAAGATGGCGCATGCACCACCAGCTCTGCAAATCCTTCCAAGGTGTTGGTTTGTCTATTGTTGGATTCCTTAGTGTCTTCACAGCCTTCAATATACCAACATGCCTATCATGAATGACACACACGTTTGGTCGATCCTTCACGATGGCAATTTTCACTTGTCGAAAGAACCATACCCAGCTCGGAAAGTTCTCACCCTCCACAAATGCCATGGAAAGTGGAATGATTTGATTGTTTCCATCCACACCAATGGCAGTCAGGATTTGCCCTTTGTACTGACTAGTAAGGAATGTACCATCCACAAACATCACAAGAGGACAATGCCGGAAAGCTTCAATGCACATAGCGAAAGAGAAGAATACTCGTTTCAACACCTTGAAACCTGGTATACTCAGCAACCTTGTATGTTGTACGTTAACATAAGTGCCGGGATTCTTCTCCTTCACATCCAGGAGACGGACAACATTATCATATGAGTCAAAGAATGTCCCAAACCTTTCCTCCATAGCCTTCTGCTTAGCCCTCCAAGCCTTCCCATAAGGAATGTTATAATTCCATCTAACCTTCACTGGTGTCTGGATGTGTTTTGCTTCCATTTCTTTTTTCTCCACTATCTCAGTATACATGAGTTGCGCAATGAGAGTTGAAGTTAGGTTTGGATGATGAACCAACAAGTTTTTCCTCACACAATTATGTGGGACCACATTCGTGACAACCCAGTGGATGTTATACTTCGGCACGTGCTCGTGCACCTTCGCAGGACAACCTGTTTCAACACACTTCATGGTATAGTTTGTTGGGTTTGATATGTGTGTCCGGAAAACCCTCTGAGTAGACATAGCCCACTTTTATCGCTGCATACTTCAATTTTTTCTTTGTATCAAACATAGCCCCTATCTGGACTTGGTTCAGATTATATTGCCATGGAGTCTCATGGCCATCATTCACAGTAAGGCCGGTGGATATGTCCTGATTCCATGCAGAAGGAATCGATACCTCCACTTCATCCTCAGAATTTTTAGAATCTAGATCCTCCGCATATCCATCCTCGTCCTCTTCCTCCATCACCCTCTGCATTTCATCGCCTTCCTCATCCCCATCAGCAACACTAGAACCAGCTAATATTATCGACTGAATATTCTGCCCAGTATCATGACCACATACATTGTCCAGCATGTAGTCTGGCTCCTTCTCAGTTTGGCTAGGATCCACATCCGGTGGTTGTGACCCGGATAAATGAATCTCATTAGCAACTCGACTACCCTGGCCGGGTTCATACCCCACATGGAGTTGTACGGTATTCTCCTCCTTTGCCACTGGCTGCACTAGGACATATGGGTGAATTCTTCGATCACGACAACGACTTAACAGGGTCAACCAATGCTGGCTCCTATCTATCGGCATCAACTCCCACTTGACATTTTTACAGGATTTGGTCCACAATGCATGAATACTGACGGAACATACTTCAGGATCCAACCAAAAACTAGTAGTCAACCAGTGCTTCAACTGTCTAATGTCCAATCTCTCTGGATCTAAAAGTGTCATGACGCCATTTTTAAACTCGCTAAGATCAACCCCCAACTCATTATATCGAACATTACCAGGGCCATAGTAAACAGTCAAATTTACTGATACAGACATTTTCACCTGTCAGACATTGCCACCTTGTAATTAATCGCAATGAACAAGATTTTTACCGGCTACACTAACTATCCACTAAAATGCCAACACAAACCAATTAACACTAAAAAAATGTGGTGCGTGATTATACCTTCGACGCATGCGGCCACCTCACGGAGAACTTGCACCAACAGACAACACCAATGCCACCCCCTCGGCGGCACGAAGCTGCACCTCCTCCTCACCAGCCAAACCGCCTCCTCCTCCTCAGCCCACCATGGCTTCTCCTCCTCCTCACCCCATCATGACTCCACCTTACTTGTACGCACAAATAGCTATCCCATTGGGAAAAAAATGACCGTACGCCGGTGGAGATGGCTACGATCTACCGTTTCTGTGCTTTGGATTCGAAAATAGGTGGAGAAACGAAGAGATCAGCGAGGGGTGGGGGCGATGTACAAAGAGGAACGAGAGAGAGAGAGAGAGAGAGAGAGAGAGAGAGAGAGAGAGAGAGAGAGAGAGCAAGAACAACGAGAGGAAAAAGAAGACCAGCTTGGGCCTTATCCAAAACTCTTTGGCCACTGGTTAGTCGAAGACGTCTTCGGTCGCTGGCTGGCCGAAGAGGCCCCTCTTCGGCCCAGTTTGCGCACACTTCAGCCACGCTTAACCGAAGAGGTCACTTCGGGCTTAGGCAGGCCGAAAAGGTCCACTTCGGCGAACGGTTAACCGATGGGCTGCTAGTTTTGCAAATAATGCATCAACACTGCTAGTTTCCGAAATTGCTATAAAAAACGTGCTACTTTTCAAAAAAATCCTAAATGACGCTCCAACGAGGCAGTAATATCCTTGCCTGCCGGCATTTAGTAATTAGTAGCAGAGATTCCCAATTATCGAACCTGGGTCTCTAGCACGGAGTCGTTAGGCTAATACCACTGCACCACTCCAGCACTGGTGATGTATGATAGAGGCTTAATATAAGGGCCGCGCTAACTGCCACACGTGTGGCAGGAAGCGAGACGCACCGCACGTCTCTAATGTAAACAGATTGCCACGTCATCGCATGCATGCATATAGGAATCTTTTTGGATTTTCAGTTTTTAAAATGTTTTATCTCTTAAACGAAAAATCCGATTGAAAATCCATTTTCATCATTAAATCCCTCGCGATGAGATCTTTGAAACTAGATCCCATGTTGATATGTTTTGATGAAATTTTCTTAGATTAAAAGTTGCCATGTCTATTGCATATGAATTGCCATGATGTTTACATTGAAGTTGCCATGTTATGTTTCAGCTATTTTCTTCTACATTTAAAAATAAATTTTGACATTTATAAAACAGGGAATTAAGAAACTAGACTTGCCATGAACCATAAACTAAAATTGCCATGATACATGCACGTAAAATTGCCATGGTTCATACAAAAAATAATTTTCATGATCAAAATACTGAAGTTGCCATCATCAAAATACTAAAATTGCCATGATCTACAAACTAAAATTGCCACATGGCAACTTTAGTTTAAGCCCTATGGCAACTGCAGTGTAAACATCATGGCAACGTCTGGCAAAAAAAATTCGTCGAAATATATCAACATGGGGTCTAGTTTTGAAGATCTCGTCGAGACGGATTTAATGGTGAAAACGGATATTTAGTTCATTTTTTTATTTAGGAGATACAACATTTTTAAGCCGAAAACCAAAAAAGATTCTGCTGATGTCATCTATTCATACATGGCAAAATGAGTGGTGATGGAGGCGTGTGGGCGATGTGCAAACGCCCGCACGTATAGGCGTTAACATTTCCGTAATATAAATACTATAAACTACCGGCGATTTTAGAAGGAAAAAAACAAACGGTCTTTTTTCACTTTCCAATGACATCGTGGGTAATTATTTACAACTCCAGGGATAATTTTAATGATGGATGACCAAAAGATTATCTACAACTCCAGAGATAATTTTAATGATGGACGACAGGAAGTGGTCCGTACTTTATCAGTATTTTCTCCGTTTCGGTTTACAAGTCATGCACATATACCTAGATTGCTAATTTTATCACTCTAATATAAACCATATAATACAAAAATTATATTGTTTAAAAATAGAACATCTGAAGTTTATTTTGCTATATTTTTTATAATATATGATTTGTATTAGGTTGATGAAGTTGACGATCTAAGAATACGCGCACGCCCTGTAAACTGAGAGAAGGAGTAGATAGAGATAGAAATAGAGATACATAAGTAGCATCACTGTGTGCTCCCACGAAAATATATCTACGAAGCATTAATTATCCACCCGATAGCCCAAACACCCCACCCGCAATGGCGAAGCGTTCTATCCCCTTGCTCATGGCAATGGTCTCCATCCTTCTCACAGCCATAGCCACCACCCGGGCCGCGAGCATTGCCCCAGCAGCCGATGACCGGAACTCAAGAAACATGCCAACCGCGTATGAAATGCTAGGGCGGTATGGCTTCCCACCTGGCATCCTCCCGGAAGGCGTGAAGGGCTACGAGCTCCGGCCAGATGGTTCCTTTGAGGTACACCTCTCTAACGACTGCAAAGTCCGCATCGCCGGGCATAACATCCAGTACAGTAGCCGGATCGCCGGGAAGATCCAGAACGGCTTGATCACGGGCCTTGAGGGCGTGAAGGTGAAGATCTTTATTCCGTTTATCCGCGTTCGGGACATCCGCCGCAACGGCAACGAGCTCAGGCTCCACGCCGGGAAGATAACCAAGTCATTCTCGGCCAACGATTTCTGCTTCTCCCCACGGTGCAACTGAGGCTAGACTGCAAGATCAAGAACACAAGCGCTGCCATCCCAGACTGCTTCTTCGAGCACGTCGCTTGACGTTTCCTTGTTTTCTTTTCCTTTTGCCTTTTTCTTCTGCATGGGACGTTTATTATAGAACAAATCAATCAGCTTCCTGCTGTATGTACGCGACCTGCACAAGAACTCACGAAAAGAGGAACTACAGAAGAAATATTCAACGATGGCTCAATCGCCCTCCTTCCTATTCTTTGCTTTATATAGGGGTTTACAACGAATTCACGTCCAACACGGCACACGTACTTGCCCAACACGACGTGACCCTGATAAGCAGGTTTAAACTCTCCTATCTCCTTATCTGATCGATTCCTAGACGCACACGATACTTCCGAAACTGTTTTATACTTCAACAGTTCGGTTACAACCAGACTCCTAACACAATGTGCTTATTCCTAACATTTACCCCTCTAAGCATGTTGTGTTATCATTTCACAGCTGCCACTCCAATTCTCTTCCTCATCTCCAAAAATTTCTGTTTTCCAAGAGATTTAGTCAAGATGTCAGCTAGCTGATCTTCAGTGCATACATGATCGACTTCCACCTTTCTTTCCTTCACACAGTCCCTTATGTAATGATACCTTGTATCTATATGCTTGCTTCTATCATGATGAACAGGGTTCTTGCACAAGGAAATTGCAGATTTGTTGTCGATCTTCAATAGCACCTTCTGTGGTTCTTGGTCTAGGAGATCACCAAGTAGTCGTCCAAGCCAAACTCCCTGACACGCCGCTGTCGCTGCTGCTATATATTCAGCTTCACAAGAAGAAAGAGCTACAACCTTCTGCTTCTGTGAGAGCCAACTGACCAAGTTTGGTCCAAGGAAAAATGCAACGCCGGTTGTGCTCTTCCGATCGTCCACGTCTCCCGCCATGTCACTATCAGTGTAACCATGGAGCTGCTCATCTTTTGCACCTTTCTTCTTGACATAGTTACACCCAAAATTGAGTGTTCCTTTCACATAGCGCAATATGTGTTTTACTGCAGCCAGATGTTCAGATGTCGGGGCCTCCATAAAGCGACTCACAATGCCCATTGGACATGCCAAATCAGGCCTTGTATGTACAAGGTACCGTAAACTTCCCACAATACTACGGTACTTTGTTGAGTCAACTTCAGGAGCTTCACTTCTCTTACTCAGCTTGAGACGAGCTTCCATAGGAGTTTGAGCAGAATTGCAATCTGTCATGCCACTGATCTCTAGGATCTTTCTCGCGTATGCCTCCTGACATAGCGTTATACTTCCTGGTTTTTTGGTGCACTTCTATGCCTAGATAGTAGCTCAATAAACCCAGATCGGACATCTTAAATAAGTCCTTCATCTTAAATTAGGCGAGATTTTTCTTCCCCCTTTTTGTACATAGTATGCTCAAATGGACTCCTCTCAAATCCGAGAGATATCAGCGTGTCATTTAATTTAATGTTCCACGCTCTCGGAGCTTGATGTAAACCATACAGAGCTTTGTGGAGTCTCAACACCTTTTGTTCACTACCCACCTTGATGAAACCTGGAGGTTGTTTTACATAAACTTCCTCCTCTAACACACCATTCAAAAATGCCGACTTGACATCCATATGATGTAGTGTCCACGCTTTCTGAGCTGCAATTGCAATTAGCAGCCGGACAGACTCCATCCTCGCAACTGGGGCAAAAACCTCATCAAAGTCCACTCCTTGCTGCTGTACAAATCCTTTCGCGACAAGGCGAGCCTTGTTCTTGATCACCGATCCCTCTAAATTTTTCTTTTCTTTAAATACCCACTTCAGACCTATAGCTCGGTGTCCTTCAGGAAGATTGGTTAATGACCAAGTTTTGTTATCAATGATCGAGTCCATCTCCTCTGTCATTGCTTTCCTCCAAGTTTCTTCCTGGTTTGCTTCTTCAAATGATACAGGTTCCTCCGCACCTAGAAAACAGAGCTCTGCAATTTCTTCTCTTAAACTTGCAGATGAACTTCTTCTACTCACAACTTGACCTCTGTTGCGTCCTCTTCCCCTGGTTGCTGGTGGATTCGTGGCTTCATAAATGTCATCGATTGAGCGCAGACGAAATGGAGTTGGCGGTCCTCGACGAGGTTCGCTTGCTGCTTCTGCATCACCTTGTTCTGTCAGATCTGTAGCCTCAGGTGGATGTCCTGCCATCGCAACATTTTCTGTTGCCGTGGCAGCTGCGCTGGGGCTTTTGCTGCCGCTCTCAACGAATGATGAAGGGGTTGTTGGTGAGCCTAAATCCACAAACTCCGGAGCACCGCCTTGTACAACGGGCATGCTCAGTACTTCCCCTTTGTCCCCATGGTCATGATTGTGCTCGTCATGACCTGCATCATGGTGATCATAAAACACCTTAAATATATCACCTGAAGAATGCGGAGCTGGTTCAGTTGCAAAATCCCAATTCCATGCTTTTGCTTCTTCAAAGACAACATGTCGAGTTACTCTTAGCATCCTTGTAGGAGGGTCATATACTCGGTATGCTTTTGATCCAGGCTCATATCCAAGCAACACCATTGGTGTGCTGCGGTCTTCTAGCTTTCCAATGTGACCTCCTATTGTTTTTACATGAGCTACACAACCAAATGTGCGCAAGTGTTCCACAGTAGGTTTCCTCCCGCACCATGCTTCGTACGGAGTCTTTCCGATCACACTTTTGGTGGGCGCTCGATTGAGCAAATAGACTGCTGTGGTAACAGCCTCCCCCCAAAATCTTCCGGGCATATTTTTACTCTTTAACATGCTCCGTGCCATAGCTACAACCGTTTGGTTTCTTCTCTCGACCACGCCGTTTTGCTGCGGTGTGTAGGGAGCCGTCAAGTACCTTCTAATGCCATGTTCTTCACAATAGGCATTGAACCTCTTGGATGTGAACTCACCACCTCTATCCGTTCTGAGAGCTTTCAATTTTGCTTCAACTTCTACTTCGGCTGCAACCTTGACCTTTTTAAATGCTTCAAAAGCCTGATCTTTGGTCTTCAACAACACGATCCACATGAACCTGCTATAGTCATCGACAATTAGCAAAAAATATCGATTACCAGCTGGGGTAGCAGGTGTGATTGGTCCACACAAATCACCATGCATCAAGTCCATAACCTTGCTTGCTCTGAAATTTGCCTCATAGGGGAACGGGTTACGCTTCTGTTTCCCAACAAGACAGCCATCACAAAGCTGTTCGACATGCTCAATTCTTGGTAGACCTTGTACCATCTCCTTCTGCCCTAGCGTACGCAACGCTCGGAAATTTAGATGACCGTAGCGTGCATGCCATCTCCAGGCATCCTCCTGCATACCAGCGAGCAAACAAACTGGGTCGGCACGATCAAGGTTCAGTATGTAGAGGCGATTCCTTGAGCGCTTCACCCATGCGAGCAGTGTACGCTGACGGTCAAACACCAACATCATGCCATCCTCAATGAAGATCTTCCAACCGCGCTCTTCGAGTTGGCCGAGACTTATAATGCTACTCTTCAGTCTCGGGATGAAATACACATCCGTCAGCACCTTGTGTTCTCCCTTTCGTGTCTCAAATAACACGGCTCCACGACCACAAATCTGCACAGTTGAGGCATCTCCAAATTTTACAGTGCCTCCAACTGAAGTATTCAACTCAGAAAATTGATCAATATCGCCGGTCATGTGATTACTCGCTCCGGAGTCCAAGTACCAGACATTCCCACCAGCTTCAACCTTTTCCTTCTGCTGCAGATGCACTTTATCCTCTACAAGTGTCACATATTCAGTGAGCTTTCTCTGTATTTTCTCTTCCTGAACCTCTTTAGGCACGAGCATGTGCTTTGGACGTTCTTCAATCTGCTCATATTCCATGAGCTCGCACAGCTCTACCATCAGCATCTCAGGCTGATCATCACCTCCCTTTGCTAGGAAAGCTTTTTCTTCTTTGGTGGCTTGCGACATTCAGATTAAAGTGTCCAAAAATCCCACAGTTATGGCACTTAATTTTCTTCCGATCAAACTTTGGTTTGGCTGGGGCCTCAACCTCTTCTTCTGATTTCTTCGGGTTAGGCCGATATTCCTTCTTGCCACTGCCGCTTGCTCCTGTCCCCTTGTTTTTCTTGTTGTTTGATGGTTCCATCCACTGCGTCTTGGTCAGGAACAAATTTTCACTTTCCTTCGGATCGCCGAAATTCAACCTGATCCTCTCATCATGGGCTTTGAATCTCCCGACGAGTTCTGCGACCGACAAGGTCTTCAGGTCCATGCACTGTTCGATTGAGGTGACAATCTGCATGTATCGTGGTGCTGAAGCACGGAGGAAGCGACGTACAATCGCGATATCTGTCAAAGTCTCTCCAAGGTCCTTGATGGAGCTGGTGATCTCAACCACCCTCATGGCAAATTTATCCACGGATTCACTTTCATCCATCTTCAGACTTTCATAATCCCTCAACAGAGATTGTAGACGAGCCTCACGAACACGGCTGTGCCCTTGGTGAAGTTCCTTGATCACCTCCCAGGCTTCTGCTGCTGTATTCTTCCCGGATACATGACGTGCTACATCATTGGGGATGACAGAGTAGATCGCAGACATGGCCTGCCGATCCTTCTTATATTCTGTACCTCCCTTCTTATATGCATCGCCTCCAGGATCGATCGCATCCCAGATTTCGTGAGCCTCCATGGCGCACTCCATCTTGATCGCCACATAGCATAGTCCTCTCCCTCTAGCCGCGGGAAGGTCGTCGGGGGTAAGGTTTCTTTCTGCACCGCCGAACTGCCTCCCAGCGCAAGCTGCTTGGTCTTGCTATCATCGTCGCCCATTGCTCTCTCGTGATCGAGGATCTAGCAAGGCTCTGATGCCAATTGATAGAACAAATCAATCAGCTTCCTGCTGTATGTACACGACCTGCATAAGAACTCACAAGAAGAGGAACTACAGAAGAAATATTCAACGATGGCTCAATCGCCCTCCTTCCTATTCTTTGCTTTATATAGGGGTTTACAACGAATTCACGTCCAACACGGCACACGTACTTGCCCAACACGACGTGACCCTGATAAGCAGGTTTAAACTCTCCTATCTCCTTATCTGATCAATTCCTAGACGCACACGATACTTCCGAAACTGTTTTATACTTCAACAGTTCGGTTACAACCAGACTCCTAACACAATGTGCTTACTCCTAACAATGCACGCTGATTCCTTTTTTTGTAAATTATATAGTGCTATTTTACCAGTTCATGTAATGTCTTTGTTTCTTTGCCCCTAGAATACGCGTACTATGCATTAAAGGGGTAGAGTGGGTAGGAATACCCAAGTCCACATACAAGGTTTAGGTTACATTACACCCGTACACCAGCACAAATCCACAGTATACGACTATTAATGCCGGAAAGAAAACTTTCACTGTTTCTTGCGTGAAAGAAAATTTCAACTTAATGAGCTCCCAACATCATCTAGATATAGACACTTATGTGTGCGTGTCTATATATATTGATAAATGCATGCTTTTTCTTGAAAAAATATTGCAATTTTATATCATATGTAGCAATTAATACGTTGTATGCCTAAAAAGATAGGGCTGATTAAATCTACCTTTTTACCAATATCTCTATCTATCTATCAATCCATCCATCAATCAATCAATCTATCTATCTATCTATAGATCTATCTTGATGCAGAGGCCAGGGTCTTTCCCCTTTCGAAAAAAGAAAACAAATCTATCTATCTATCTATAATTTATCGAAAAAATCTATCTATCTATCTATCTATATCTATCTATCTTTTTATTTTAGGATATCTATTTATATTATTAAAGTGGTGGAGATCTATTATATTTAATTGAAAAGTAGCAAAGGTGGATGTTGGTCGACACGGACATCTCCAATAGTCACCTAGCCGCCGCCGCAAAAGGACTCCTCCACGCCGCCGCCTAGGACTCCCTCCTTTCTGCCGTTCGATGGCCTCGGTGCCGGCAAGGGTGTGGGGACCCGTTCATTTCATCTTTCCTTTTCTTAGGCCTTGTTTCCCTAGCAATGTCGACGAGGCGAAGATGGTGCATTGGAATGAGGTCTCTCTGACCTTCCCCTACGATGACGGCGTCTGATTTGCGTCAACGAAAGGCTTGTGGGAATTTGTGGTCGCTAGATCTGTTGGCTTTCTACAGATCTTGGCAGTTAGTGTGTCTATCACGGAGAACAATTGACTTGCTATTGGTGCAACAACTTTGACAATTGTCCCGCGTTGTACCATGGTATGGTCCAGTTTCTCCAAGTCGTGGTGATGGATTGCAAGCATGTACTGCGTGGGGTGATGCTCCAACCGATCTTTTTTAGCGACTTCTAGATCTCGCTCCAAGCAGTGAGTGACTATTGCAGTATTTAATGCCTGGTGAGGTGACGGCTCTTGTAGGTGTTGTTGGGGAACGTAGTAATTTTAAAAAAAATTCTACGCACACGCAAGATCATGGTGATGCATAGCAACGAGAGGGGAGAGTGTAATCTACGTACCCTTGTATATCAACAGCGGAAGCGTTGACGCAACGTAGAGGAAGTAGTCGTACGTCTTCCCGATCCGACCGATCCAAGCACCGTTACTCCGGCACCTCCGAGTTCTTAGCACACGTACAGCTCGATGACGATCCCCGGGCTCCGATCCAGCAAAGCGTCGGGGAGGAGTTCCGTCAGCACGACGGCGTGGTGACGATCTTGATGTTCTACCATCGCAGGGCTTCGCCTAACCACTGCTACAATATGATCGAGGTGGAATATGGTGGCAGGGGGCACCGCACACGGCTACGGAACGATCTCAATGATCAACTTCTGTGTCTAGGGTGCCCCCCTGCCTCCGTATATAAAGGAGCCAAGGGGGAGGGGGCGGCCGGCCAGGAGGAGGGCGCAGGAGGAGTCCTACTCCTACTGGGAGTAGGACTCCCCCCCAATCCTAGTTGGAATAGGATTCCCCGAGGGGGAAAGAGAGAGAGGGGGCCGGCCACCTCTCCTTGTCCTAATAGGAGTAGGGGAGGGGGGAGGCGCGCGGCCACCTTGGGCTGCCCCTTTCTCCTTTCCACTAAAGCCCATCAAGGCCCATATGGCTCCCGGGGGGTTCCGGTAACCCCCCGATACTCCGGTAAAATCCCGATTTCACCCGGAACACTTCCGATGTCCAAATATAGGCTTCCAATATATCAATCTTTATGTCTCGACCAGTTCGAGACACCTCGTCATGTCCGTGATCACATCCGGGACTCCGAACTAACTTCGGTACATCAAAATGCATAAACTCATAATAACTGTCATCGTAACGTTAAGCGTGCGGATCCTACGGTTCGAGAATAATGCAGACATGACTGAGACACATCTCCGTCAATAACCAATAGCAGGACCTGGATGCCCATATTGGCTCCTACATATTCTACGAAGATCTTTATCGGTCAGACCGCATAACAACATACGTTGTTCCCTTTGTCATCGGTATGTTACTTGCCCGAGATTCGATCGTCGGTATCCAATACCTAGTTCAATCTCGTTACTGGCAAGTCTCTTTACTCGTTCTGTAATACATCATCCCGCAACTAACTCATTAGTTGCAATGCTTGCAAGGCTTATGTGATGTGCATTACCGAGAGGGCCCAGAGATACCTCTCCGACATTCGGAGTGACAAATCCTAATCTCGAAATAGGCCAACCCAACATCTACCTTTGGAGACACCTGTAGAGCTCCTTTATAATCACCCACTTACGTTGTGATGTTTGGTAGCACACAAAGTGTTCCTCCGGGAAACGGGAGTTGCATAATCTCATAGTCATAGGAACATGTATAAGTCATGAAGAAAGCAATAGCAACATACTAAATGATCGGGTGCTAAGCTAATGAAATGGGTCATGTCAATCAGATCATTCAACCAATGATGTGACCTCGTTAATCAAATAACAACACCTTGTTCATGGTTAGGAAACATAACCATCTTTGATTAACGAGCTAGTCAAGTAGAGGCATACTAGTGACATTATGTTTGTCTATGTATTCACACATATATTATGTTTCCGGTTAATACAATTCTAGCATGAATAATAAACATTTATCATGATATAAGGAAATAAATAATAACTTTATTATTGCCTCTAGGGCATATTTCCTTCAGTCTCCCACTTGCACTAAAGTCAATAATCTAGATTACACAGTGATGATCCTAACACCCATGGAGCCTTGGTGCTGATCATGTTTTGCTTGTGTAAGAGGCTTAGTCAATGGGTCTGCAATATTTAGATCCGTATGTATCTTGCAAATCTCTATGTCTCCCACCTGGACTAGATCCCAGATGGAATTGAAGCGTCTCTTGATGTGCTTGGTCCTCTTGTGAAATCTGGATTCCTTTGCCAAGGCAATTGCACCAGTATTGTCACAAAAGATTTTCATTGGACCCGATGCACTAGGTATGACACCTAGATCAGATATGAACTCCTTCATCCAGACTCCTTCATTTGCTGCTTCCGAAGCAGCTATGTATTCCGCTTCACATGTAGATCCCACTACGACGCTTTGTTTAGAACTGCACCAACTGACAGCTCCACCGTTTAATGTAAACACGTATCCGGTTTGCGATTTAGAATCGTCCGGATCAGTGTCAAAGCTTGCATCAACGTAACCTCTTACGGTGAGCTCTTTGTCACCTCCATATATGAGAAACATATCCTTAGTCCTTTTCAGGTATTTCAAGATGTTCTTGACCGCTGTCCGGTGATCCACTCCTGGATTACTTTGGTACCTCCCTGCTAAACTTATAGCAAGGCACACATCAGGTCTGGTACACAGCATTGCATACATGATAGAGCCTATGGCTGAAGCATAGGAAACATCTTTCATTTTCTCTCTATCTTCTGCAGTGGTCGGGCATTGAGTCTGACTCAACTTCACACCTTGTAACACAGGCAAGAACCCTTTCTTTGCTTGATCCATTTTGAACTTCTTCAAAATCTTGTCAAGGTATGTGCTTTGTGAAAGTCCAATTAAGCGTCTTGATCTATATCTATAGATCTTTATGCCTAATATGTAAGCAGCTTCACCGAGGTCTTTCATTGAAAAACTTTTATTCAAGTATCCCTTTATGCTATCCAGAAATTCTATATCATTTCCAATCAGCAATATGTCATCCACATATAATATCAGAAATGCTACAGAGCTCCCACTCACTTTCTTGTAAATACAGACTTCACCGAAAGTCTGTATAAAACCAAATGCTTTGATCACACTATCAAAGTGTTTATTCCAACTTCGAGAGGCTTGCACCAGTCCATAAATGGATCGCTGGAGCTTGCACACTTTGTTAGCTCCCTTTGGATCGACAAAACCTTCCGGTTGCATCATATACAACTCTTCTGCCAGAAATCCATTCAGGAATGCAGTTTTGACATCCATCTGCCAAATTTCATAATCATAAAATGCGGCAATTGCTAACATGATTCGGACAGACTTAAGCATCGCTACTGGTGAGAAGGTCTCATCGTAGTCAACCCCTTGAACTTGTCGAAAACCTTTTGCGACAAGTCGAGCTTTATAGACAGTGACATTACCGTCAGCGTCAGTCTTCTTCTTGAAGATCCATTTATTCTCAATTACTTGCCGATCATTGGGCAAGTCAACCAAAGTCCATACTTTGTTCTCATACATGGATCCTATCTCAGATTTCATGGCTTCAAGCCACTTTGCGGAATCTGGGCTCACCATCGCTTCTTCATAGTTCGTAGGTTCATCATGATCTAGCAGCATGATTTCCAGAACAGGATTACTGTACCACTCTGGTTGATCTACGAGGTTCAGTAGTATCTTGTCCTGAAGTTTCATGATCATCATCATTAGCTTCCTCACTAATTGGTATAGGTGTCGCAGAAACAGTTTTCTGTGATGTACTACTTTCCAATAAGGGAGCAGGTACAGTTACCCCGTCAAGTTCTACTTTCCTCCCACTCACTTCTTTCGAGAGAAACTCCTTCTCTAGAAATGATCCATTCTTAGCAACGAATGTCTTGCCTTCGGATCTGTGATAGAAGGTGTACCCAACAATCTCCTTTGGGTATCCTATGAAGACACATTTCTCTGATTTGGGTTCGAGCTTATCAGGTTGAAGCTTTTTCACATAAGCATCGCAGCCCCAAACTTTAAGAAACGACAACTTTGGTTTCTTGCCAAACCATAGTTCATAAGGCGTCGTCTCAATGAATTTTGATGGTGCCCTATTTAACGTGAATGCGGCCGTCTCTAAAGCATAACCCCAAAACGATAGCGGTAAATCGGTAGGAGACATCATAGATCGCACCATATCTAGTAAAGTACGATTATGACGTTCGGACACACCATTACGCTGTGGTGTTCCGGGTGGTGTGAATTGCGAAACTATTCCACAATTTTTCAAATGTAGACCAAACTCGTAACTCAAATATTCTCCTCCATGATTAGATCGTAGAAACTTTATTTTCTTGTTACGATGATTTTCAACTTCACTCTGAAATTCTTTGAACTTTTCAAATGTTTCAGATTTATGTTTCATTAAGTAGATATACCCATATCTGCTTAAATCATCTGTGAAAGTGAGAAAATAACGATATCCGCCACGAGCCTCAATATTCATCGGACCACATACATCGGTATGTATGATTTCCAACAAATCTGTTGCTCTCTCCATAGTACCGGAGAACGGTGTTTTAGTCATCTTGCCCATGAGGCACGGTTCACAAGTACCAAGTGACTCATAATCAAGTGGTTCCAAAAGTCCATCAGTATGGAGTTTCTTCATGCGCTTTATACCGATATGACCTAAACGGCAGTGCCACAAATAAGTTGCACTATCATTATCAACTCTGCATCTTTTGGCTTCAACATTAGGAATATGTGTGTTACTACTATCGAGATTCATCAAAAATAGACCACTCTTCAAAGGTGCATGACCATAAAAGATATTACTCATATAAATAGAACAACCATTATTCTCTGATTTAAATGAATAACCGTTTTGCATCAAACAAGATCCAGATATAATGTTCATGCTCAACGCTGGCACCAAATAACAATTATTTAGGTCTAATATTAATCCCGAAGGTAGATGTAGAGGTAGCGTGCCGACCGCGATCACATCAACTTTGGAACCGTTTCCCACGCGCATCGTCACCTCGTCCTTCGCCAGTGTTCGCTTAATCCGTAGTCCCTGTTTCGAGTTGCAAATATTAGCAACAGAACCAGTATCAAATACCCAGGTGCTACTGCGAGCTCTAGTAAGGTACACATCAATAACATGTATATCACATATACCTTTGTTCACCTTGCCATCCTTCTTATCCGCCAAATACTTGGGGCAGTTCCGCTTCCAGTGACCAGTCTGCTTGCAGTAGAAGCACTCAGTTTCAGGCTTAGGTCCAGACTTGGGTTTCTTCTCTTGAGCAGCAACTTGCTTGCCGTTCTTCTTGAAGTTCCCCTTCTTCTTCCCTTTGCTCTTTTTCTTGAAACTAGTGGTCTTACTGACCATCAACACTTGATGCCCCTTTTTTATTTCTACCTCCGTAGCTTTCAGCATTGCGAAGAGCTCGGGAATAGTCTTGTTCATCCCTTGCATATTATAGTTCATCATGAAGCTCTTGTAGCTTGGTGGCAGTGATTGGAGAATTCTGTCAATGACGCAATCATCTGGAAGATTAACTCCCATCTGAATCAAGTGATTATTATACCCAGACATTTTGAGTATATGCTCACTGACAAAACTGTTCTCCTCCATCTTACAGCTATAGAACTTATTGGAGACTTCATATCTCTCAATCCGGGCATTTGCTTGAAATATTAACTTCAACTCCTGGAACATCTCATATGCTCCATGACGTTCAAAACATCGTTGAAGTCCCGATTCTAAGCCGTAAATCATGGCACACTGAACTATCGAGTAGTCATCAGCTTTGCTCTGCCAGGCGTTCATAACATCTGGTGTTGCTCCAGCAGCAGGCCTGGCACCCAGCGGTGCTTCCAGGACGTAATTCTTCTGAGCAGCAATGAGGATAATCCTCAAGTTACGGACCCAGTCCGTGTAATTGCTACCATCATCTTTCAACTTTGCTTTCTCAAGGAACGCATTAAAATTCAACGGAACAACAGCACGAGCCATCTATCTACAATCAACATAAACAAGCAAGATACTATCAGGTACTAAGTTCATGATAAGTTTAAGTTCAGTTTAATCAAATTACTTAAGAACTCCCACTTAGATAGACATCCCTCTAATCCTCTAAGTGATCACGTAATCCAAATCAACTAAACCATAACCGATCATCACGTGAGATGGAGTAGTTTTCAATGGTGAACATCATTATGTTGATCATATCTACTATATGATTCACGCTCGACCTTTCGGTCTCCGTGTTCCGAGGCCATATCTGCATATGCTAGGCTCGTCAAGTTTAACCTGAGTATTTTACGTGTGCAAAAACTGGCTTGCACCCGTTGTAGATGGACGTAGAGCTTATCACACCCGATCATCGCGTGGTGTCTGGGCACGACGAACTTTGGCAACGGTGCATACTCAGGGAGAACACTTCCTGATAATTTAGTGAGAGATCATCTTATAATGCTACCGTCAATCAAAGCAAGATAAGATGCATAAAAAGATAAACATCACATGCAATCAATATAAGTGATATGATATGGCCATCATCATCTTGTGCTTGTGATCTCCATCTCCGAAGCACCGTCATGATCACCATCGTCACCGGCGCGACACCTTGATCTCCATCGTAGCATCGTTGTCGTCTCGCCAATCTTATGCTTCCACGACTATCGCTACCGTTTAGTGATAAAGTAAAGCATTACATCGCGATTGCATTGCATACAATAAAGCGACAACCATATGGCTCCTGCCAGTTGCCGATAACTCGGTTACAAAACATGATCATCTCATACAATAAAAATTTAGCATCATGTCTTGACCATATCACATCACAACATGCCCTGCAAAAACAAGTTAGACGTCCTCTACTTTGTTGTTGCAAGTTTTACGTGGCTGCTACGGGCTTAAGCAAGAACCAATCTCACCTACGCATCAAAACCACAACGATAGTTTGTCAAATAGACTCCGTTTTAACCTTCGCAAGGACCGGGCGTAGCCACACTCGGTTCAACTAAAGTTGGAGAGACAGTCGCCCGCAAGCCACCTGTGTGCAAAGCACGTCGGGGGAACCGGTCTCGCGTAAGCGTACGCGTAATGTTGGTCCGGGTCGTCTCGTCCAAAAATACCGCCGAACCAAAGTATGACATGCTGGTAGGCAGTATGACTTGTATCGCCCACAACTTACTTGTGTTCTACTCGTGCATATAACATCAAACCATAAAACCTGGCTCGGATGCCACTGTTGGGGAACGTAATAATTTCAAAAAATTTCCTATGCACACGCAAGATCACGGTGATGCATAGCAACGAGAGGGGAGAGTGTAATCTACGTACCCTTGTAGATCAACAGCGGAAGCGTTGACGCAACGTAGAGGAAGTAGTCGTACGTGTTTCCGATCCGACCGATCCAAGCACCGTTACTCCAGCACCTCCGAGTTCTTAGCACACGTACAGCTCGATGACGATCCCCGGGCTCCGATCCAGCAAAGCGTCGGGGAGGAGTTCCGTCAGCACGACGGCGTGGTGATGATCTTGATGTTCTACCGTCGTAGGGCTTCGCCTAAGCACTGCTACAATATGATCGAGCTGGAATATGGTGGTAGGCGGCACCGCACACGGCTAAGGAACGATCTCAATGATCAACTTCTGTGTCTAGGGTGCCCCCTGCCTCCGTATATAAAGGAGCCAAGGGGGAGGGGGCGGCCGGCTAGGAGGAGGGCGCAGGAGGAGTCCTACTCCTACCGGGAGTAGGACTCCCCCCCCCCCAATCCTAGTTGGAATAGGATTCCCCGAGGGGGAAAGAGAGAGAGGGAGGCCGGCCACCTTTCCTTGTCCTAATAGGACTAGGGGAGGGGGGAGGCGCGCGGCCACCTTGGGCTGCCCCTTTCTCCTTTCCACTAAAGCCCATCAAGGCCCATATGGCTCCCGGGGGGTTCCGGTAACCTCCCGGTACTCCGGTAAAATCCCGATTTCACCCGGAACACTTCCGATGTCCAAATATAGGCCTCCAATATATCAATCTTTATGTCTAGACCAGTTCGAGACTCCTCGTCATGTCCGTGATCACATCCGGGACTCCGAACTAACTTCGGTACATCAAAATGCATAAACTCATAATAACTGTGATCATAACGTTAACCGTGTGGACCCTACGGTTCGAGAATAATGCAGACATGACTGAGACACATCTCCGGTCAATAACCAATAGCGGGACCTAGATGCCCATATTGGCTCCTACATATTCTACGAAGATCTTTATCGGTCAGACCGCATAACAACATACGTTGTTCCCTTTGTCATCGGTATGTTACTTGCCCGAGATTCGATCGTCGGTATCCAATACCTAGTTCAATCTCGTTACTGGCAAGTCTCTTTACTCGTTCTGTAATACATCATCCCGCAACTAACTCATTAGTTGCAATGCTTGCAAGGCTTATGTGATGTGCATTACCGAGAGGGCCCAGAGATACCTCTCCGACAATCGGAGTGACAAATCCTAATCTAGAAATACGCCAACCCAACATCTACCTTTGGAGACACCTGTAGAGCTCCTTTATAATTACCCAGTTACGTTGTGACGTTTGGTAGCACACAAAGTGTTCCTCCGGGAAACGGGAGTTGCATAATCTCATAGTCATAGGAACATGTATAAGTCATGAAGAAAGCAATAGCAACATACTAAACGATCGGGTGCTAAGCTAATGAAATGGGTCATGTCAATCAGATCATTCAACCAATGATGTGACCTCGTTAATCAAATAACAACACCTTGTTCATGGTTAGGAAACATAACCATCTTTGATTAACGAGCTAGTCAAGTAGAGGCATACTAGTGACATTATGTTTGTCTATGTATTCACACATGTATTATGTTTCCGGTTAATACAATTCTAGCATGAATAATAAACATTTATCATGATATAAGGAAATAAATAATAACTTTATTATTGCCTCTAGGGCATATTTCCTTCAGGTGTCCCATTCCATTACTATTGGTTCAGTCTGGTTCTCAATCTCCAATAGGTGGCAATCGATCGGGGGAATAACAAATGTAGTATGATCTGCGAAGTAATTTTATTTTTTACTGGTTTGTATGCGTCCAGTTGTCTTTCAATTGTATTGGCTATTTGCCTTGATAATTATCAGATCTAATATGCCCTTTGGGTGCTTTTCTTCAAAAAAATTGGCATACCTAGCAGCATGCATTACCTATACCTAAAAACCAAAGTTGGGCAAAAACGATGCTCCAACTACTTAGCTACCCCATGGCTCCAACAATATACCTCACCCATTACTTTTACCTATAATTTTTAGGCTATAACCTATTTTATCTCTCCTTACACCCATCTTTGGGTACACACGTGTCTGTAGCCTAAAAGCAAATTAAGCCGCGTGCGAGAGCCAACTGTCGGCTCCGAAATTTTCAATGCCCTCCATGTACATGCATTTTGCATCACATAAGATAAAATGCGCTTGTGTCATGTATGTTTAGCATAAGATGGAAACGGGGGCCCGAAACCCGCGTCCTCGTGGATTTTTACCCTATTAGGGGACATGGATGGGGTCTTTCATCCCTGTGGGGCTGTTGCTGGGCACATTATACAACCCAACATGTTTTGTCGGTTTACACCCGTTTCGGTAGTCCCCGAACCCGAAACCCGACAATACCATGCAAAATATGCTTCTGTTTGTTGTTGAAATATGCTTATCTTTGTTGTTGAAATGGGGTATTGTATTGTGCTGAAAAATGCTCCTTGTAGCTGTTGTTATTGCTCTTTTTGCTGAAGTTATGCTGCTGATATATGCTCCTTGTAGCTGCTGAACCATGTACCATTGTATTGTGCTGAAATATGCTCAACTTATGCTACTGAAACATGTTCATTTTTTGCGGAAGAAATATGCTCCTTTTGCTGCTGAAATGCTATTCTTTGTTGTTACTGTGTTTTCTTAAACATGCCGATTTTCCCGTGGGTTCCCCGTGGGTTTAGAAAACCCGACGGGTTTAGGGGACGGGCAAAAAATTAGCCCCGCTCATGGTAACGGGGACAGGGACGAGTTTGCGGTTTTCTCATGGGGATGGGTTTGGACAAGCAAAACCCGATGGGTTTCGTTCCCGTTGCTATCTTGATGTTTAGCCATGTACTATTTTATCTATGTTTTCTGCTTTATTGCAAGGTTGCACCAGGTGGAGTACCTCAAGGCCTCCAGAACTGGAAAATGAAGTTTTTTGCAAGGGAAAACACCTTTTTTGGACAAAGGGTACACAAATAAAATGAAACCAAGGCTTCCGAAGAAAAAGAGCCCAGGAGCTAGAAAATTGGGTCAAGGGTTGGCCTCTGGAACCATGTTTGCATGCCACAGTAGAGTTCACTGTGTCGGGGGGCCTAGAGCACACATGGTTCCCCTATACGTGTCCTTTTACATAGTTCGTCATCTGGCCCAGAAACAATACTTGATCTCCCCTCCCCCACTGTAATTTTACATCACTGGGATGGAACAGAAAACCCTACCTTTCTTCTGTGGAGGGTGTTTACTATCAGATCCATCTCCTCCGACCGGGGCAATTCAAAGATGTCGTCATCACCATCTCCAAGACAACACCAAAACCACCAACATCCACAATATAAACATCATGTCCATCTCCATCACAATCTATGTGATGTGCCTATCCTCTTTCTTAATAAAAAAAGACTTGAACCCCTTGTGTGTGTCCTTAAAAAAACATTATCTATCTGCACTTGGTGTAGATAAATTGCTGTGATACCTTCCGGGTGTTAATTGATTTTTGTAATTGATTATTCATCTTTTACTGGTGACATGTTTACACTTTTAGATTGTTATCCATATCCCATTATCAATTAACATTCTTGAGGACGCATGGGACAAATGTCATTTATTAGAAATTCATATGTACCTTAACAACAGACATAAATCCATCAGGGTCACACATTGGATCACAAAATTCATAATATGTAGTTGTGCATCAACTTTCTCGTCCTCCTATTGTGCCCTCAACATCTCGTATGAGATGACAGTGGACAAGATCGCCCGACGCATCGGCCCCTTTGACAACCCCAATGCTTTGTCATCTGAAAGCCGTGGTTGCACACACTCAGTGCCACAAGCCTCACCCACTGTGTTGGAACTGTGCCAAATATTGTGTACAAGATATGTTACAGTTGAACATGGAGTTGTTCTACATGTAGATAGGATACGGAGTAGTGTTCAAGTAGGACACTTGTATCCAGGCCTCCTATACAATCTAGGAGTAGACACATGTTGTAACATATGCAACATACTAGCACATGTATGCAAGGGGAGCCCGCGGCATGTGTCGGCGCCTGGGCATCCGACGGGCTATATTGTAGCAATGTCAACAGGGAAGAGCTAGCGCTCACAGTGATACCCCGATGATGTAGACATATCGGTGAACTTTCTTAACAAATCTCGGTATTGTTCCTCGTGCATGTGATTGCTTGGTTCTTGGTATGTCGACTATTCGATTCGGATTTCTAATAAAAGGTATCATGAGCTTTGGTTGCGAGGTTTGAAGGTCATGGTTTGTTGGCCTAGAGGAAGATGAGTCAAAGGATCGATTGGTCTATATGAAAATAGATCGGATTGACGTGGAAACTGCATGTTGCCGGTAAGTTTTTCTTTGGAGAGATGGAAGCAATCGGAAGCCAAGGGCATCGCAATTAGTCATATCGGCTGGGTGGTGGTGGTGGAACGCAAGTTGCAGGCAACGGGAGCGCTAAGAGAAAGTATATAGCAGGGTTGTAGCCAGGTTACATGGCACTTTTTCCCTAACTGGAGGAGAGATACATGAAAAAATAAAAGAAGTGGGCTCGTATGTAAGAGTCTATCTCTACATGTGCTGCTGGGAAAAATACAATACATATGAAGAAATAGAATAAAAATGTGAAAATGTACAGATTTATAGCCAAGCTTATTATATGGCCTGAAGTAGAAAAATGAGACCATAGATTGTGACGACTCCGAGCGCATCACTATTTTCAAGCATGCCCTGTCGGATGAGCACCTCAGCAGAGACATGGGGAAGATCAAGCCCAAGACCATGCCGGCTTTGATGGACATGGTGACAAACTTCTGCTTTGGTGAGGATGCGTGGCACGTTAAGTAGAAGTCAGACTCCATACTTGGCACGCCCGTGCGACGATGTTGGAGGAGGAAACCCGAACGGGCAACCTTCAACCACAAATCCACCATCTTCAGGTTGTTGTCGACATTGATCACTATCGGCATCTACACCTAGACAACCTCTTGTGCTCCACGCCGATGCTAGAGTGAATGCCGTCGCAACAACGGAGCGAGAGGACTTAAATCCACTATAGGGATGTTGATGCCACCACACCATCCTTGCTTGAATATACTAGCACATGGATCCACCAACCATAGGGAAGAGCATCATGTTAGGGATGGATCTAGTCTAGTACTTATTCATTCAATGTCGTCGTCGCCGTCACCGGAGCCAAGACGTCAAACGACCAAAACCTAAGCTACTATGATCCTAAACCTACAACTACTCATGTCTGCACGCGTGAGATCAGTTCAGCCCCTCACCACGACGATTGAGAGGTAGTCAGTGGAAGGGAGCTGCTCGATGATCGCCAGAGGGCTGGTCGCAAGCGTGAGATGAGAACAATGCCTCAATTTGCATCTATACATTTGGTAGAGCTAGACAAGCATTGCGAATCAACCTGTGGTTGGATGATTATGAGGACAGTGGTATCTCCGGTCCATCAGGGTTTAAGTCCTGATGCTCGCAGTATTCCTGAATTTATTTCAGGATTACCGGTGACGCGCGTTCAGTGGAAAGAGACGGTCTCGTTGACAATGAGGTGCCTGTGATGACTTCGTCAATCTGAAAATAATATGCCGGACCAGTCTTTCGAAGGTACTCATAAAGGTAGGGTTTGCGTGTGTGTTTATAGAAATGAGCGTATGCATGTATATATAAGCCCGTATTATGTTTAAAATAAAAGAGAGAAGCATTTATACCTGTGTGATATGTGCTCCGATTTTTGTTACATACTGTATTGTACGAGAGCTCGTAAGCGGGTCTTGACGTGCAGTTTCTGAAAGATTGAAACAGCACCGGCGCGGCCGCTTGCGGCCTTTGGCGAATGTTGAGCCAGATCTGATCCGGGTTTGAAAAGAAAAATCTTTTTCTATCCCTGCGGTCGACGGAGGATGGAGGTCGGGTATTACTACCTACCATCCAGGCCTTCGGCGGTACGGTGACAATAGAGACACACGGCCGTTAGCCATTTATGACGTGGATGAAGAGTTTACCGCCAGACACAACGGAGGTAGGTTGTTATACCCTATTGCTCCCCGTAGTTTATAATTATTCGAACCCTACCACTAAGGTCGATTATGGTAGGGTATAACAACCTACCGCCGGAAGCCTCGACCATAGGGTCGATGGCTGAGGTGGCAAGCGTTTAGCTGCACTGACATGAATAAGCGTTTAGCTGCAAAAATATCAAAACACCAAATTCACCCGCCGCTTGCTTGGGTTGGTCCAACACGAGCTGGTTGGTTGGGTGGTCAACCATTTGTTCGTTGCGCTGCCAACTCCCTCATTCGCCCGCTCGGTCCATTGTTTACCGTCGGCTATTGACTTTTGGCAAAAAACATGGGTCTAAAATAATTCAATTTTTTTGAAAAAGTTCTGGATTTAAAAAAATATTTTTGGATTCAAAAAAGTTCATGAATTGAAAAAATCATGTGAAATTAGAATAATCATGAATTTGAAAAGGTTCACAAATTTTAAAATGTTCGCAAACATGAAAGTTTTCCATTGATTTAAAAAATTCTCAAAAACTTTGAAAAGGTTAAAGAATTAAAAAAATATTGTGATTTTTAATAAAGTTTATGAAAATTGAAATAAAAAATCAAACAAAAACCCGGTTAGAAGCTTGTAGACACTTCCCAATACCAGCCAGAAAGCTACACAAAAAAACTGAATCGGTTCGCCTTTATGGGCCGGCCCAGCTGATTCACTGGCGGCCGAAAAAAACCTCGGCAGCGTCGCCGGCTCTGCCGTTCGCTGGCCAGAGCACCTCCGCCTCCACCCGAGCCGCCACCACCGCGTGTTACGTTGCGTGTATCCTCGTGGATGCGCCGACCTATCCGCTCCCCTATAAATAGCTCACGCCCGGCCTCTGTTTCAATAGGAAAAACAAAATCCCTTGTCAATTCGCCTGCTTCATGTCGCCGGCAATCCTTCGTCGCTCGGCGCGCAGAATCAGTGGTGTGCGATGTAAGTAGTATCTAATTTGTGTGATTTTACTGTTCCACACATCCAGTAGGGTAGTTGATCACGGAGTGCATTGTGGTTTCGCCCCCTCTATCTTCTCTTGCAGATCTAACTGGAGTCAGTTATGCATGTTCGCACCGTGACTTGAAGAAAGCGTATCTCTTTGTCTTCTACTCCTATTATCTGTCAATCATAGTCCCCTCTCTAATCGCAGTAACAATTCACTTCACCAGTTTTTAATCTCAATCAGTAAACAGCCGACCTTTTGTATGCTAGTAACATCGATTCCTGATTACACATTGTGGGCCGCCTCCGATAAACTGTCAGTTTTTCCCATCAAAATGCATACCAATTTTATGAATAAACATGGGGAAATAACAGCAACATACTTCCTATGTTGGGATACTATGATCACTTAGTTGCGCTGCTAAGTGGTAACCTGCACTTAATTTCTGCTTCAGGACTGCGAAGAAGACAGTGGTTGACTGCACAAGAGGCTTGAGCAGGGAGGAGAGAGCCACAGGTAGAAGGAAGAAACGTGAGTCATTGATTTCAAGTGGGAGTGATGGCAGAAGAAGGGCCAGTAGGTACGAGAAAGAACTAGAAAAGATGGTAAGGCCATCTCCAGCCGTTCGGCCCCCCGGACGCCTAAATAGAGCGGCCTGGGGGCGTGCCGGCGCTAGTTCGGCCCCTGGGGGCGACCTAGCGCCCAGTCGCACCCCCACGCGCCGGTCCTAGGATGCAGGAAATTTAAACTTGGTCGTTTCCGCTCACAAAAGACGCCGCAAATCCGGCGATCGGACGTAGTCTGGCGTTTAAAAAACAGAGTTCGCGTGCGCAATGATTCACTCGGTGGGGTCGGCTCCAGGCGTTGGCGGAGTCGGCGTGCGCGGGCTCGGCGGTGTCGGAGTTGCTTCGGTGCTGGGCTGTGTCGGCGCGGCTTCGGCACTGCTGGGCGGCGACGTAGAGGCGTCGTTTGGGTTTGGCGTCCGTGTGGTCGTCGGCGTTGCCGTCGGCAGCTCGTTCAGGATGAGGTCGCGCTGCACCAGGTACCACGCCTTGAGCTTCTCGTCGTTGCTCTGGAGCATGTCCGCCCCGCCCATCAGAAAAGCCATGTCGGTGTTCCTCTTCTTCGCGGCGACGTTCGTCCGGAGCAGGTCGAGTTTGATGGCGCTGTTCTTCATCAGCGACGACCACCGCGCCTCGGTCTTCTCTTCGCGCAGGACGGCCCGGGCCTGCGCGTCGGCGAGGCAATGCTTGATGGACTCCTGCACTCGTGCGGTTGCCGCGTCGGCGTTTTTCCCCTTCTTCGCCAACTTGTGGCCGTCCGGCCGCCCCTCTGACGCGCCCGGAGTCGGCGCGTCCGGCTTGTATGTCTCCTTGGCCTTGTCGAGGGCACGCCGGACTTCCGCCCACTTCTCGCACTTGTCAATGTGCTTGTAGACGTGGAGGTGCTTGAAGTCGGCGTCTTGGTTGTCGCCCCGATACATGGCGAACATACGCAGCAGCTGATCCTCAATGCTGGCGCCGCTCTCCGGGCGAGCCGCGACCTCCTCGACGATTCCATGCCATTTGTTGCACGCCAACTGGACACGGCCCCAATGGTTCGCCATCGCCTTGGAGCCGTGCTGCATGTAGACGCCTTTAAAGTAGGGGTCGACGAGCTTCCGCTCGTCGAACTCGGCCTTGATGCGGTCCCAGTACGTCTTCAAGCTCTGGTTCGCGCCGGTAGTCGGGTCGAGGCAGACGACTTTCCATTCTTCGGCGAGGCATTCCTCCTCCTTGGACGTCCACTTGATGCGCGGTTCGCCTGACCTGGCCTCCCGCTTTTTCTTCTTCTGGCGCCCCTTCGCCGGAACAGGAGCCGGCTCATCCTCCTCCTCCTCCTCCTCCTCCTCCTTCTCGGGTTCTTGCGCGTCCTCGCCGTAGACGTAGCCGAGCTCGGCCTCCATGTCGCCGCTGAGATCCACTAACTCGTCCTGGGTGGCGAACCCGGGAGAGGCGACGGCCGCGGTCGATCCTGTCGCGATGATGTCGTCCATGTCGGCTCCCGTGTCGTCGGCGTCGTCAAGGTGCGAGAAGGGCAGAGGCCCACGGTAGAGATGGGGCGTCGGTGTGGACGCGTAGGAGGCGGGCGGCGAGTAGTTGTATGGAGGGTACTGCACGCCGACGAAGGCGGGCGAGGGCGTGCGCGTAGCGGGGTGACCATGAGGGAAGGTCACGTTTGGGTTGAACCCACCGTGCGCGTCGCCGTCGGCGTAGCCGGGCGACGATGAACCCCATGGAGATCCGGCGCCTTGCTGTCCCCAGGGCGCGTACTGGGCGTGGCTGACGACGGATGGATTCATCCCCGCCTGGTCGACCGATGAAGACGCCGCCGCGCGCGCCGCGTTGTCGCGGGCCTTCTTGGCGATGGCCCTGTTCCGCCTGTCGGTGGTGACCGCTTCGCGCCGCTGAACTTCCACCCTCCACTCGGCGTTCGACAGGCCCGGCGGCTTCGATGGCGGCGCCCTCGGCTTCCTCTGCTTCGGCTGGACCACGGCGCCAGTCGCGTTTGCCGCCGCGCGTGGCATGGCGTACTTCTTCGGCGGCATCGCGGCGACTGGAAGGCGAGCGGGAGGGGGTTTGGCGGGAGAAAGGGGGAGAATGGCGGGAGGAAGGCGAGCGAGCGGGAGAGATGCGAGGAAAAAGCGTCGACAAACGGCGGGAAAAGGCCCTCGGGTCGCCTCCAGGGCGGGCCCACACGCCTTTTTCGCTTGCGCCGGCTCCCCAAGCGCCCCCGAGGGCGCCGGGTTCGGCCTGGGTCCGCCGGCACCAGTTTTGGCCCGAACCGACGAAAAACGGTCTTCTGGGGGCGCGACTGGTGCCTTTTTTTGGCGCCGGCGCGGCAAAATCGCCTGGGGAGGGCCTGTTGGGGGCGCGGCTAGAGATGCCCTAAAAAGCGAGTCACTGATTTCAAGTTATAATTCTTGATTTTCCTGTTCAAGCATGAATATAACTCAAATAGAGTGGTCATAGTTTCCTGTGTATCATGTTCTTTAACTAGTGCGAAAGGAAATAATAGCGCTAAGGGCTGCCCAGGCTGCTGAGGATGCACGGCTTTTTAACTTAGATTACCCCAATCAAGTTACTTCAAGCACTTCTTTCCAAGAGAAAGAGTTCGGCGACTCAGGCTCTCCTGATAAAGCACTTCAAGCAATCCGGGTCACCAAGGATATAACTCCAGATTTGTCCGCCATTGTTGTCTCTCTCGCTTTGTTTGATGGTGATTCTACTGCTTTATGCTAATGCATTCTCCACATTTGTATGCACCCATTGCTTGTTAGTGGTTTGACTCACTATCTCGTGCAGGAGATAAGATGTTATTTGTATGCTCAGGCGTAGCTGTACCACCTGGGTCAACTAGATTAGAGCCAACAAGATTTCTGACTTCCAGACGTTTGGTTGTGGAATTTGAGAAATACAGAAATCTTGATGATAAATTGAGGGTTGGTGCTGCTAAATTGCAAATCGTTATAATTCCATTTTGCTTTGTTTCTTCAAGCTAATTGTGATCATTCTTTGCTGATATACTGCTTTTATCGCTCCAGATTGAAGTGTGTCTTGGAGATAATAGTCATATGGATGGGTTATTGGGACTATATGATGCTGATATTGCTATTGTCACGTCCTGTGATGATACCCCATATGGCGTTTGTCCTGTAGACCTGGACCGTCAGGCATCTCTGCCTTCCGATGGTCAGATAATAGCAGCTGCTCGTGCCTTCGGATCAGGCCGTTTGATGGTCACGCCTGGGCTTCTGACTGGAGATGGTCATGCAAGCTGGACAAAAATCACAGAGGTATGATGTCTATTTGTTTCTTACTATTTGGCATGATGGAAAATTTGAAACTTACAAATAATTGCTTTGTGATAATAGTGGAGGTTTCTTTTGCTATTTAACCTTTGTAATACCTATGACTTGTTCTAGGCTGCACTTGGAGGGCCACTCGTCGATCATGATGGGAAGTTTCTTGGGGTGAACATTCACATTGATACTGCAGAAAGTTCCTTTTTCCTACCGCTGACAGCCCTTCGTGAACGACTGTAGCATTTTCAGATAGTCAAGTCTGTCTTCCACTTTATGAGCTACTTCCTACATTCCATAATTCTTGTCATGGTTTTATTTCAAACCACTACAAGTATCATACATCATTTTCGAATTTGTTTCCTATATTTGGTGGATCATGATCGGATTGTTGAGTGTTTTCTCTCACTGAACTGTCAATTGATAGCAATGTTGTTTTGGCAACTGCCTGGTGGGGGATGCGTACATCTCATGTTGCTAATTTAGTTCTTTTGCTTCATTGATGAGGATAGAATATTTTTCTAACTTAAAAGATCTGAATAAGTTCGTCCGGACTAAATTGTGGACAATGTAACTCATATTGTGACATCTGGGTCTGCTCAATCTTTTGATGTCTTCTGTTGAGTATAAGCTTGATTTTTAAGTCCTTTCTCCTGCCTTGTGTTCTTATTCTATTGTATTTTTGAGTACGCGTCTGTGTTTATTTATCATATTCTATTGTATTGCAGTCCTAAAACTATGGACTTCCGTGGATATTCCTTGCCTGCAGGTGTATCAAGCATAATCCCTTCAAATGTGAATGATACTCCCTCCGTCCGTGAATAAGTGCACATCTATCTTTTGTTCCAAGTCAAAGTATTAAAACTTTGACCAACTATGTAGAAAAGAGTAGTAACATATATGACATCAAATTGGTATATCATGAAAGTACATTTAAAAATGGATCTAGTAATACTAATTTAGTGCCATAAACGCTGCTACTTTTTCCTATAAAGTTTGTCAAAGTTTTAAAACTTTGATCTAAGACAAAAGTGATGTACACTTATTCTTATTCGTGGATGGAGGGAGTACATGTTAATTATTGCTCGCATAAAGAAATATTTTGTGGATCTTATCATACATATCATCTGACTACTAATATTGACCATCTTATGGCATCAGGATTCTGGAGAAGAATTAAGTGGCTAGAATCCGTTGGCTATCCCATGCCACCACCCCTTGTGCTTGAATGTGAGTCGTTAGTTTCCATGTTGTTGACCTCTCCTTCGTGCACTTTTTTTAGCTAATTTAATTATTTCTTTAACAAGTCAATGGGGAATTGCTGGAGAGGTTTGAGGACGAGTTTGGTGAATTACTTGCATGGAAAGCGTATCCTTACTCCGTTTCAAGCCCTGGCTCTACGGAGTGTTGAGGAACGTAGCAAAATTTTAAAATTTTCTACGCATCACCAAGATCAATCTATGGAGTCATCTAGCAACGAGGGAGAGAGGAGTGCATCTACATACCCTTGTAGATCGCGCGCGGAAGCGTTCAAGAGAACGGGGTTGATGGAGTCGTACTCGACGTGATCCAAATCACTGATGACCTAGTGCCGAACGGACGGCACCTCCGCGTTTAACACACGTACGGTTGGGAAGACGTCTCCTCCAACTTGATCCAGCAAGGGGGAAGGAGAGGTTGATGAAGATCCAGCAGCACGACGACGTGGTGATGGATACAGCAGGATCCCGGCAGGGCTTCGCCAAGCGCAAGCGGGGAGGAGAGGTGTTACGGAGGGAGAGGGAGGCGCCAAAAGCAAAGGTGCGGCTGCCCTCCCTCCCCCCTCTTTATATAGGGGCCTTGGGGGGCTAGGGAGATGGATCTCCAAGGGGACGGTGGCCAAGGGGTGGCTCCCCCCCCCCCCAATCCAAGTGGGGAGGCGCCCCCACCCCTAGGGTTTCCCAACCCTAGGCGCAGGGGAGGCCCAAGGGGGGCGCACCAGCCCACTAGGGGCTGGTTCCCCTCCCAATTGAGCCCATGGGGCCCTCCGGGATAGGTGGCCCCACCCGGTGGAACCCCGGGACCCTTCCGGTGGTCCCGGTACAATACCGGCGACCCCCGAAACCTTCCCGATGGCCGAATCTAGACTTCCTTTATATAAATCTTTACCTCCGGACCATTCCGGAACTCCTCGTGATGTTCGGGATCTCATCCGGGACTCCGAACAACTTTCGGGTTACTGCATACTAATATCTCTACAACCCTAGCATCACCGAACCTTAAGTGTGTACACCCTACGGGTTCGGGAGACATGCAGACATGACTGAGACGACTCTCCGGTCAATAACCAACAGCGGGATCTGGATACCCATGTTGGCTCCCACATGCTCTACGATGATCTCATCGGATGAACCACGATGTCGAGGATTCAATCAATCCGTATACAATTCCCTTTGTCAATCGGTACGTTACTTGCCCGAGACTCGATCGTCGGTATCCCAATACCTCGTTCAATCTCGTTACCGGCAAGTCACTTTACTCATGCCGTAATGCATGATCCCGTGATCAACCACCTGGTCACATTGAGCTCATTATGATGATGCATTACCGAGTGGGCCCAAAGATACCTCTCCATCATACGAAGTGACAAATCCCAGTCTCGATTCGTGCCAACCCAACAGACACTTTCAGAGATACCTGTAGTGTACCTTTATAATCGCCCAGTTACGTTGTGACATTTGGCACACCCAAGGCACTCCTACGGTATCCGGGAGTTGCACAATCTCATGGTCTAAGGAAATGATACTTGACATTCGGAAAAGCTACAACAAATGAACTACACGATCTTTGAGCTATGCTTAGGATTGGGTCTTGTCTGTCACATCATTCTCCTAATGATGTGATCCCGTTATCAATGACATTCAATGTCCATAGTCAGGAAACCATGACTATCTTTTGATCAATGAGCTAGTCAACTAGAGGCTCACTAGGGACGTGTTGTGGTCTATGTATTCACACATGTATTACGATTTCCGGATAACACAATTATAGCATGAACAACAGACAATTATCATGAACAAAGAAATATAATAATAACCATTTTATTATTGCCTCTAGGGCATATTTCCAACAGTCTCCCACTTGCACTAGAGTCAATAGTCTAGTTACATTGTGATGAATCAAACACCCATGCGGTTCTGGTGTTGATCATGTTTTGCTCTAGGGAGAGGTTTAGTCAACGGATTTGCCACATTTAGGTCTGTATGTACTTTACAAATCTCTATGTATCCATTTTGAACACTTTCACGAATGGAGTTGAAGCGACGCTTGATATGCCTGGTCTTCCTGTGAAACCTGGGCTCCTTGGCAAGGGCAATAGCTCCAGTGTTGTCACAGAAGAGAGTCATCGGGCCCGACGCATTGGGTATGACTCCTAGGTCGGTAATGAACTCCTTCACCCAGACTGCTTCTTGTGCTGCCTCCGAGGCCGCCATGTACTCCGCTTCACATGTAGATCCCGCCACAACGCTTTGCTTGCAACTGCACCAGCTTACTGCCCCACCATTCAAAATATACACGTATCCGGTTTGTGACTTAGAGTCAGCCAGATCTGTGTCAAAGCTAGCATCGACGTAACCCTTTACGACGAGCTCTTCGTCACCTTCATAAACGAGAAACGTATCCTTAGTCATTTTCAGGTACTTCAGGATATTCTTGACCGCTGTCCAGTGTTCCATGCCGGGATTACTTTGGTACCTTCCTATCAAACTTACGGCAAGGTTTACATCAGGTCTGGTACATAGCATAGCATACATGATAGACCCTATGGCCGAGGCATAGGGGACGACACTCATCTTTTCTCTATCTTCTGCCGTGGTCGGGCATTGAGCCGTGCTCAATCTCGTACCTTGCAATACAGGCAAGAACCCCTTCTTTGACTGATCCATTTTGAACGTCTTCAATATCTTGTCAAGGTACGTACTCTGTGAAAGACCAATGAGGCGTCTCGATCTATCTCTATAGATCTTGATGCCTAATATATAAGCAGCTTCTCCAAGGTCCTTCATTGAAAAACACTTGTTCAAGTAGGCCTTTATGCTTTCCAAGAATTCCATATCATTTCCCATCAATAGTATGTCATCCACATACAATATGAGAAATGCTACAGAGCTCCCACTCACTTTCTTGTAAATGCAGGCTTCTCCATAAGTCTGCGTAAACCCAAACGCTTTGATCATCTCATCAAAACGAATGTTCCAACTCCGAGATGCTTGCACCAGCCCATAAATCGAGCGTTGGAGCTTGCACACCTTGTCAGCATTCTTAGGATCGACAAAACCTTCCGGCTGCATCATATACAATTCTTCCTTAAGGAAACCATTAAGGAATGCCGTTTTGACGTCCATTTGCCATATTTCATAATCATAGAATGCGGCAATTGCTAACATGATTCAGACGGACTTCAGCTTCGCTACGGGTGAGAAAGTCTCATCGTAGTCAGCCCCTTGAACTTGTCGATAACCCTTAGCGACAAGCCGAGCTTTATAGATGGTTACGTTACCATCCGTGTCTGTCTTCTTCTTAAAGATCCATTTATTTTCTATGGCTCGCCGATCATCGGGCAAGTCAGTCAAGGTCCACACTTCGTTTTCATACATGGATCCTATCTCGGATTTCATGGCTTCCAGCCATTTGTCGGAATTCCGGCCCGCCATCGCTTCTTCATAGTTCGAAGGTTCACCGTTGTCTAACAACATGATTTCTAGGACAGGGTTGCCGTACCACTCTGGTGCGGAACGTGTCTTTGTGGACCTACGAAGTTCAGTAGCAACTTGATCTGAAGTTTCATGATCATCATCATTAACTTCCTCTCTAGTCGGTGCAGGCACCTCAGGAACATTTTCTTGAGCTGCGCCACTTACCGGTTCAAGAGGTAATACCTCATCAAGTTCTACTTTCCTCCCACTTATTTCTTTCGAGAGAAACTCTTTCTCTAGAAAGGACCCATTCTTGGCAACAAAGATCTTGCCTTCGGATCTGAGGTAGAAGGTATACCCAATAGTTTCTTTATGGTATCCTATGAAGACGCATTTTTCCGATTTGGGTTCGAGCTTTTCAGGTTGAAGTTTCTTTACATAAGCATCGCATCCCCAAACTTTTAGAAATGACAGCTTAGGTTTCTTCCCAAACCATAATTCATACGGTGTCGTCTCAATGTATTTCGACGGGGCCCTATTTAAAGTGAATGCGGCAGTCTCTAAAGCATAGCCCTAAAATGATAGCGGTAGATCGGTAAGAGACATCATAGATCACACCATATCCAATAGAGTGCGATTACGACATTCGGACACACCATTGCACTGAGGTGTTCCAGGCGGCGTGAGTTGTGAAACTATTCCACATTTTCTTAAGTGTGTGCCAAATTCGTGACTCAAGTATTCTCCCCCACGATCTGATCGTAAGAACTTGATTTTCTTGTCACGTTGATTCTCAACCTCATTCTGAAATTCCTTGAACTTTTCAAAGGTCTTAGACTTGTGTTTCACTAAGTAGACATACCCATATCTACTCAAGTCATCTGTGAGGGTGAGAACATAACGATAGCCACCGCGAGCCTCAACACTCATTGGACCGCACACATCAGTATGTATGATTTCCAATAAGTTGGTTGCTCGCTCCATTGTTCCTGAGAACGGAGTCTTGGTCATTTTACCCATGAGGCATGGTTCGCACGTGTCAAATGATTCGTAATCAAGAGACTCCAAAAGCCCATCTGCATGGAGCTTCTTCATGCGTTTGACACCTATGTGACCAAGGCGGCAGTGCCACAAGTATGTGGGACTATCATTATCAACCTTACATCTTTTGGTATTCACACTATGAATATGTGTAACATTACGCTCGAGATTCCTTAAGAATAAACCATTCACCAGCGGAGCATGACCATAAAACATATCTCTCATATAAATAGAACAACCATTATTCTCGGATTTAAATGAGTAGCCATCTTGAATTAAACGAGATCCTGATACAATGTTCATGCTCAAAGCTGGCACTAAATAACAATTATTGAGGTTTAAAACTAATCCCGTAGGTAAATGTAGAGGTAGCATGCCGACGGCGATCACATCGACCTTGGAACCATTCCCGACGCGCATCGTCACCTCGTCCTTCGCCAGTCTCCGCTTATTCCGCAGCTCCTGCTTTGAGTTATAAATGTGAGCAACCGCACCGATATCAAATACCCAGGAGCTACTGCGAGTACTGGTAAGGTACACATCAATTACATGTATATCACATATACCTTTAGTGTTTCCGGCCTTCTTGTCCGCTAAGTATTTGGGGCAGTTCCGCTTCTAGTGACCACTTCCCTTGCAATAAAAACACTCAGTCTCGGGCTTGGGTCCATTCTTTGGCTTCTTCCCGGCAGCTTGCTTACCGGGCGCGGCAACTCCCTTGCCGTCCTTCTTGAAGTTCTTTTTACCCTTGCCTTTCTTGAACTTAGTGGTTTTATTCACCATCAACACTTGATGTTCCTTTTTGATTTCCACCCCTGCTGATTTCAGCATTGAATACACCTCGGGAATGGTCTTTTCCATCCCCTACATATTAAAGTTCATCACAAAGCTCTTGTAGCTCGGTGGAAGCGACTGAAGGATTCTGTCAATGACCGCGTCATCCGGGAGATTAACTCCCAGCTGAGTCAAGCGGTTATGCAACCCAAACATTTTGAGTATGTGCTCACTGATAGAACTATTTTCCTCCATCTTACAACTGAAGAACTTGTCGGAGACTTCATATCTCTCGACCCGGGCATGAGCTTGGAAAACCATTTTCAGCTCTTCGAACATCTCATATGCTTCGTGTCTCTCAAAACGCTTTTGGAGGCCCGGTTCTAAGCTGTAAAGCATGCCGCACTGAACGAGGGAGTAATCATCAGCACGTGACTTCCAAGCGTTCATAACGTCTTGGTTCTCTGGGATGGGTGCGTCACCTAGCGGTGCTTCTAGGACATAATATTTCTTGGCAGCTATGAGGATGATCCTCAGGTTCCGGACCCAGTCCGTATAGTTGCTACCATCATCTTTCAGCTCGGTTTTCTCTAGGAACGCGTTGAAGTTGAGGACAACGTGGGCCATTTGATCTACAAGACATATTGTAAAGATTTTAGACTAAGTTCATGATAATTAAGTTCATCTAATCAAATTACTCAATGAACTCCCACTCAGATAGACATCCCTCCAGTCATCTAAGCGAAACATGATCCGAGTTAACTAGGCTGTGTCTGATCATCACGTGAGACGGACTAGCCAACATCTGTGAACATCTACATGTTGATCGTATCTTCTATATGACTCATGCTCGACCTTTCAGTCTTCCGTGTTCCGAGGCCATGTCTGTACATGCTAGGCTTGTCAAGTCAACCTAAGTGTATTGCGTGTGTAAATATGGCTTACACCCGTTGTATTTGAACGTTAGAATCTATCACACCCGATCATCACGTGGTGCTTCGAAACAACGAACCTTCGCAACACGGTGCACAGTTAAGGGGAACACTTTCTTGAAATTATTACGAGGGATCATCTTATTTAAGGTACCATCGTTCTAAGCAAATAAGATGTAAAACATGATAAACATCACATGCAATCAAATAGTGACATGATATGGCCAATATCATTTTGCTCCTTTTGATCTCCATCTTTGGGGCTCCATGATCATCGTTGTCACCGGCATGACACCATGATCTCCATCATCGTGTCTTCTTGAAGTTGTCTCGTCATCTATTACTTCTACTACTATGGCTAACGGTTTAGCAATAAAGTAAAGTAATTACATGACGTTATATGTTGACACGTAGGTCACAAATAAATTAAGACAACTCCTATGGCTCCTGCCAGTTGTCATACTCATCGACATGCAAGTCGTGATTCCTATTACAAGAACATGATCATCTCATACATCACATATATCATTCATCACATCCTTTGGCCATATCACATCACAAAACACTTGCTGCAGAAACAAGTTAGACGTCCTCTAATTGTTGTTGCAAGTTTTTTACGTGGCTGCTATAGGTTTCTAGCAAGAACGTTTCTTACCTACGCCAAAACCACAACGTGAATTGCCAATTTCTATTTACCCTTCATAAGGACTGAGGGAGTCCTGGATTAGGGGGTGTTCAGATAGCCGGACTATACCTTCAGCCGGACTCCTAGACTATGAAGATACAAGATTGAAGACTCCGTCCCGTGTCCGGAAGGGACTTTCCTTGGCGTGGAAGGCAAGCTTGGCGATACAGATATGAAGATCTCCTACCATTGTAACCGACTCTATGTAACCCTAACCCTATCCAGTGTCTATATAAACCAGAGGGTTTTAGTCCGTAGGACAACGTACACATCAACAATCATACCATAGGCTAGCTCCTAGGGTTTAGCCTCCTCGATCTCGTGGTAGATCTACTCTTGTACTACCCATATCATCAATATTAATCAAGCAGGACGTAGGGTTTTACCTCCATCGAGAGGGCCCGAACCTGGGTAAAACTTCGTGTCCCTTGCCTCCTATTACCATCCACCCTAGACGCACAGTTCGGGACCCCCTACCCGAGATCCGTCGGTTTTGACACTGACATTGGTGCTTTCATTGAGAGTTCCTCTGTGTCGTCGCCATCAGGAAGGATGCCTCGCCCCGTCTTAAAAGACGGCACCGTTGCTAAGGGAGCTTTGGCTATCGGCCAAACCCTCCGGCTAGGTGGTTTTCTTATGACCGCCTGTTCGGCTTCTGCGCCGACGATGACCTCTCAAGCCATCGAAAACAATCTTCATGTCAGCTCGGAACTTGCCGAGCACCTCCATAAACGAGCTCTTGGATCGCTTCGCCGCCCTGGGAGTCGCTACGGATTACGACCAGATCGGACCTAAAACCGATCAGAGAGAGATTAACTCTCCCCAAGTCACCCATCATGTTGCCGTGGTAGAGGGACAGTGCGGCGACCCTTCATCTATCTTAAGGACTCGCTACGTCCGGATTCCCGATCCCTCCAAGCCGAATACCCGCGGAGGGGAGGATATCACTGAAGACCTGAACTTAGAGTCAGGCGACGGGCTGGATTCATTAGACAACATCCAGGAATCCAAATTTTTGAGTTCAGAAATTCCTCGGCCTCTGACCCTTAGATGGTGTGAGGCTTCGGATTTAATTCCACCCACCCACCCCAACATAAGCGATCTATCCAAAATCAGGCAAGAACCCAATGAAACAGTACATCATTACTGGGCCAGATTCCTCTTAGTTAAGAACAGGCTAAGGGACTGCCGTGAGGAAGACGCAATCTCAATCTTCTGCTATAATTGCACGGACAAGGGAACACTCAACGCCATAAGTCGCCGTGATATTACACGCTTCGCTGACTTGGCGTCCATTGTACGAAAGTACTGTGCGATGGAAAGTGCCTGGAAAACCGAAATAAAATTTTAGGACAATCCGGCCCTGAATACAAACCCAGTCCGAAATAAAAGCGTGCATCATCACCAGTCACCCGGGTCAAGCACTAAAAAGCAAAAACCCTCTACATGGCATGGAACCGTACTGGAAGGATGGCTTAATGGACCCTGCAAAATTCATAGTACAGAGGACGCCACACCAACTCACAGCCTCAGACCATGTTGGATACTTCGGCAGGTGGCCAAAATTGGCGAAAATCTCCTAATTCAGGAGGCCACAGAAAGCCACTCCAGAGACACCAATGCGGTATTAACAGTCTTCGAGACTTTCGCATCAAATAATATGCGAAAAAGGACACTCCACAGCCTTGCCGAAGTCTACCAAGTAGCAACAATAAACCCATGGAGTGACACGGCTATTATCTTTAACGCCAGTGATGAACCTAAATTCCGAACAGCCCGAGCACCAGCCGCATTGGTCCTCAGTCCAATAGTGGACGGCTTTCGTCTTACCAAGGTACTCATGGACGGCGGCAGCGGATTGAACCTCATTTATGAGGAGACACTTCAAAAAATGGAAATAGACTGGAACCGAATTGAGCGAAGCAGCAAAACCTTTAGAGGAATAATCCCCAGTCGGAGAGCGTGCTGTACAGGAAAAATCACACTAGATGTGGTGTTCGGCACGCCGGATAATTACAGGTCTGAAGAGGTCACGTTCCAGGTGGCTCCGTTCAGCAGCGGTTATCACGCTCTGCTAGGGCGGGAAGCGTTTACAATCTTCCAATAAATACCCCATTACGGGTACATGAAGCTCAAGATGCCCGGGCCTAACGGGATCATCACTCTGGCTAGTGATCCGGACATAGCACTCCGTGCCGAAAACAAGACAGCCGCACTGGCCCTCGAGGCACTATCCGAAGCCCTAGCGGTTGAGGAGCTGACTGTGCTGCGCTGTACGGTGAATAGGGACGATGTGGTACTCGACAAAAGATCCAAGTCTACCTCCTTTAAACAGGCGGATGAAATAGTCAAATTCCAAGTCCATCCAACGGACCCCAATAAAACAGCTTCCATCGGGGCACAGTTAAACCCTGATGTCGACGCCGCATTGCGAGAGTTCCTACGAGAGAACTGGGACATTTTCGCCTGGCACCCTTCAGACATGCTAGGAATCCCACGCAGGCTGGCCGAGCACAGCTTAAATATCCAAACAGGATTCAAACCTATCAAACAGGCTCTTCGGCATTTTTTCAAACCTAAGAGACAGGCCATGGGAGAGGAGCTAGCAAAGCTATTGGAGGCCGGATTCATCAGAGATATAAAACATCCGGACTGGCTAGCAAACCTGGTGATGGTACCAAAGAAGGACAAATCCTGGTGCCTGTGTGTCGATTTTAAAGACCTTAACAAGGCTTGCCCAAAGGATCCCTTCCCCCTCCCCCGCATCGACCAAATTATCGACGCTACCGCAGGACACGATTTGTTGTGTTTCCTCGACGCATATTTTGGCTACCATCAAATCAAGATGGCAGAGCCAGACCAAGCCGCAACGGCATTTATCACACCATACGGGCCATTCTGCTTCAACACGATGCCCTTCGGGCTCAAAAACGCCGGCGCAACATATCAGCGCATGATTCAGACATGTCTGGCAAGCCAGATCGGCAAAACAGTGGACGCATATGTAGATGATGTGGTCGTCAAAACAATACATGTTGAATCTCTAGTAGACGACTTGAGGCTCACATTTGATAACCTCCGAACATACGACATCAAGCTCAACCCGGAAAAATGCGTTTTCGGTGTTCTAGCCAGAAAGCTCTTGGGCTTCATTGTATCTGGTAGAGGAATTGAAGCAAATCCAGCCAAGATCCGAGCTCTGTCACAACTGGATATCCCAAAGGACCTCAAACAAATACAAAAGTTAACCGGATGTGTGGCGGCTCTAAGCCGCTTTATCTTCCGCTTGGGAGAAAATGCCCTACCCCTTTACCACCTCCTTCGGCGCATCGAACACTTCAAATGGACGGATGCAGCCACGGCCGGACTCGACGAAATAAAAGCCATACTGGCAACAAACCCAGTCCTGGCCGCACCAAACATCGGCGAACCAATGCTATTATACATTGCAGTAACACATCAGGTTGTAAGCACAGTGCTTGTCATCGAACGAGAAGCGCACGGACACAAATTCCCCCTTCAAAAGACGGTCTATTATGTGTCCACTGTCCTCACTCCCTGCAAATCACGGTACCCGCATTATCAAAAGATTGCGTATGCGGTATTTATGGCATCCCAGAAGCTACGACACTACTTTCAAGAGTGTTCAATAACAGTAGCCTCGGAAGTACCACTTAAAAACAACCGTGACGCAACGGGCCGGATTGCAAAATGGGCCATTGAGCTCCTCCCGTTCGACATAACTTATAAGCCATGACGAGCCATCAAGTCGCAAGTCTTGGCCAACTTCGTCGCAGAATGGACAGAGGCCGAACTCCCTAAAGAGTACGGCACATATTCAAATTGGATCGTGCATTTCGACGGCTCCAAGATGTTGGCCGGACTAGGGGCTGGCGTCGTTTTGACGTCCCCCACAGGAGACACAGTTCAATACGTACTATAGATTATGTACACGGACTCCAACAACGCAGCCGAATATGAGGCCCTTTTACATGGTCTCCGGATGGCAGTATCCATGGGCATCCAACGCCTAGAGGTGCGCGGGGACTCAAACCTCGCAATATCCCAAATAAATGGAGACTTCGATGCCAAGGATCCAAAAACAGCAGCTTACCGCAATGTCGTCCTAAAAATGTCAGCTCGGTTCAAGGGGCTTGAATTTCACCATATAGCCCGCGAAAATAATCAGGCGGCAGATGTCCTGGCACGCATCGGCGCAAAACGCGATGTAGTCCCCCCCAACATCTTCTTGGAAAGGCTGTTCAAGCCATCCGTAGTATGGGAAGGGGAGCCGAACAATAACAGCCCGGACCCAACCGCACTGCCCGACACCGAACATTCTGACACAATCGGAGGCTCTGCCAATGAAATAACACCTTCAGCCCACATAATAATGGCCGTTATCGCCCCGTGGACAGAACCATTCCTCACCTACCTTACTAGGCAGGAACTCTCCGAGGACCAAAATGAGGCACGCTGCATAGTGCGGCGATCCAAAGCCTACAGAGTCCACGAGGGAGAGCCTTATAAGAAAAGCACTACCGGAGTCCTTCAAAGGTGCATCTCCGAAGAGGAGGGGCGGAACCTCCTGGCTGAAATTCATGCCGGACTTGGCGGTCATCACGCTGCAGCCCGGTCCCTTGTAAGCAAGGCCTTCCGTACAGGCTTTTATTGGTCGACGGCCCGGGCAGACGCTCGGGACTTAGTCCAATGATGCATCGGTTGCCAGCTCTTTGCAAACCAAAGCCATATGCCACCCACCGCCCTCCAAACTATCCCCATCACTTGGCCCTTCGCGGTCTGGGGGCTTGACATGGTTGGACCCCTTAAAGGCGGAACCCACAAGCAAAAATACTTACTGTTCATGGTGGATAAGTTCACCAAATGGATAGAAGCCAAGCCTGTTAAGACGGCCGAATCCGGACCGGTGATAGAATTTATATCCAGGGTTGTACACCGTTACGGCGTCCCCCACAGCATCATCACTGATAACGGCGCAAACTTCACGACCGACGAGGTAAAACTCTGGTGCAAAAACATGGGCATCAAGCTCGATTACGCTTCCGTCTATCACCCACAAACTAACGGCCAGGTCGAACGTGCAAATGGTCTTATCATGAGCGGCATCAAACCCAGATTAGTGCGGTCCCTCAAGGAATCGAACACGCACTGGGTAGAGGAGCTCGACTCCGTACTCTGGGGGCTGCGGACCATGTCGAATCGCACCACCGGATACACACCATTCTTTATGGTGTACGGCGCAGAGGCAGTTTTGCCTTGCGACATAATTCATGACTCACCTCGAGTGTGCATTTACGAAGAAAGAGAAGCCGAGCTCGATCGGCGGGACAGCTTGGACGCATTGGAGGAGGAGCGTGACGTGGCAAAAGCCCCTTCCGCATTCTATCAACAGCAGGCTCGAAGATACCAAAGCAGAGAAGTACGGGCCAAAAATTACAACGTTGGCGAATTAGTTCTACGACTATCGGACAAGAAAAAGGACAAACTCAAGCCCAAATGGGAAGGTCCCTTCATAGTTGACCAAGTCCTGACTGGTGGAGCGTACCGCCTGCGGGATGCATCGGATAACCGACTCGAGCCAAACCCATGGAACGCAGCCAGTCTCCGAAGATTCTATGCCTAGCGTCGGACTCTGTGTTCGTCTCCTTCCTCGGTCCATTTTTTATATTTTCTGTCTTACATTTCTCTTCTTCTCTCTCTCTCTCTCTCTTATAGCCTCTAAAGTCTCATAAAGTGACGTGCTATCCGCGCTCATTAAACCTGGGGGCTTCTTTAAACAGAAGCTTATTCATGCGGGATTCTTGCCCAACACATGTGTCACACTTTCACATGTACCTTTTATTCACCATTATATGCATCGTTATGACTTAAGTTTTGGCCAAGCTGGGTTGCCTGGCTCCTGTGCTTACCCCTACGTTCCCGATTGTTCGGCTAGGTGGTAAAGGGAGCACCTCTGCGATTGTTACTGCCGGGTCAGCCGGACGTGTACCTCAGACTGGGTGAAGCCGAAAGCTATCGTTCTTAAGGGAATATTCGGTCAGTGAACTAAAGATGATCTTTTTTATTTTTATCTATACGCCCCCAGATGTTTTCCCTGCGTTTCTTTTCGCAGCATGGACATGCACCCTAGGGCATGCCTCCCTGGAAAGGAACCCCTAACGGAACTATTCTCCCTTGAAGATGTTTCTTACTAACCATATAATATAACATACCTAGTCGGGCACTTGTCTGTTCACGCCCTAATGACCCCTACGCCTGGTCTCCATGCATTCCCCGGTTCCTATATAACCGCATGGGAATTCGGACACACTCCGGACCGTCAGGTCCCGAGGCTGAAGTGAAAAGGTTGGCCATGACAAATGATCTACAATCCGGCTAGAAGGCATTATAAATGTCAATTAAATTACATAGTCATTTTGACTGGTTGTATTCCTCTTCAATACCATCTAACAGGTCGTCTAATTTATAGTCCTGCTGGGAATACTTTGCGGCCAACTCTACTTGGCCGTATACTAAGCTTACAGGGATCTCCTTCCCATCGGGCCCTACAAGACCGACCTCGGCCATGTGGTTGGGGTCAACCTTTGCGTACCGCGTCTTCACCATGGCCCAGGCCTCCCTAGCGCCTTGACGGCAGGCTGATATCTTCCACAATCGGAAGCGCCGCCGTGCTCCCTTTAGCTTCTCCGCAAGCTCTCCAAGACCTTCGGGCATGGAGACGGATGGCCACAGGGCCTGGGCGACGCCTCGCATCGCCTGCCGAACTCGATCGAGCAATTGCGAGAGCTCGGGAAGAAGGTCACCTGTAGAACCAGGCATCTCCTCTGCAGGACGACCTGTTAGCACACCTACAGACATTGCTCTGTTAGTCGACTTCCCCGCCGAACTTTCTTTCAAAAGGTTCGTTCAAGCACTTACCAAATATGCGGCGCCGAAGCCGCTGATTCTCCTTCACGGAGTCTGACAGCTGGGCACGAACATCTTTCAGCTCGACGCTCAGCTTGGTGTTGGCATCTTGGAGATCGTTCTTCTCCCCCATCACCTTTATCAGCACCCTCTCACCAGCCTTTAGCTGGCGTAGGAGGTGTTGCCTTTCCGGATTCAATCCGGCACCATCTGCAATTTCATTTGTCAGATTCGCACCAAAGCCGTGCTTCGCAAAATACTTATCTTTCGAAGTGTATATTACCAGAGGGGGTCTCCTTAGGCTCCCCTGCCGCAGCTAGTGCGGCCTCAAGTTGGGCTATGCACTCTTCCAGCTCCTTGGACTGTAGGGAATTCTTTTCCGTAAGAACCTGCATCACAAATGATCCTTAAATCAGTTATTCTAACTGTTTCAAGTCTCGGGGGCTACTGGTATATACATATAATTACCAGAATTTTCTTACCCGTATGTCTTTTACATACTGCTCCGTGGCTCTGACTAGACCATTTTGAGCGGCACGGAGATACGCATCTCCCGAGTTGAAGGCATCTAACGCCCCTTGGGAGAAACAAGCGTCGCGAAGAACTGTCCGGCGACGCCTGTGGTTCATGGCACTCTCCACCTCAGAGTTGGTGGCAGACAACCCGTCCACATCCTCCGTCGGGGGAGCATCTGGCGCGCGCCTTGCATTCGCCTCCGCCTCCTGACCAGGCTATGGAGCCTGGCTGGTGGAGGCGCGATTGGCAGCCTCTCCGGATATAGTCCGGCGAGGTCTCTTTGTCCTGAAAAGAGCGCGAGTGTCAATATGCATCTAAGGTATAACACCTGGGATAAGGGGGCGCGCCATACCTTTGCGCTGACGCCTCGGTCCGGACTGCACTTCTTTTCTGCCCGCGGGGCCCTACGGCCCCTCGTTGGCTTGTCGCCGCAGGTTCGCCCTTCCACCTTAAATACCTCCCCTGCAAAGTTCGCTTGCAATCAAGAAACTGAACACGAGTGGGCGGACACCTATTCGGGGTACTCGAACTTTGATCTCAGGTACCTGGGGGGTCAGGATTAGCCCTGGGTAATCGGCCGTAATGGCCACCAAGGCGTTGTCCCTGCTCAGTTGATGGAACACTCCATCAATCAGCTCCACAGATATGCCCGGATCCTCTTGGGAGGCCGGGTCAAGGGACCGTCCTGGGTCCTCGGGTTGTGGAGGAGGGCTGCTTATTTCCTTAACAGCCCAGCGCAGTTCCTGCGTTGGAGTCGTCAGATTGAATATTTAACAATGGGAATACAAAATGGATGGACAAGTAAATACGGCCGCTTACACAGCTTGGGGGATTGTGCATGGAGAATCCGCCCTGAGGGTTGACGCGGAGAAATTCCTCCTCTTCTCCCTTATATAAAGTGGACAAGATCTTTAGTAGAGCGGCAGCTGAATCTGGCCCCTTACGGCCGTAGCGGCTGGCGTCGTCCTCCCCGTTGAAGTCCCACATGGGCTGACTTCTATACTGAAGCGGCTGCACCCCCCGCATAATGCATTCAGCCATAACCCCGATCATGGTTAGTCCGGAATGGGCTAACAATCTTATTCGGCCCATCAGGTAAATGATGTCCCTGTCACCTCCCCTTTGAGGGCTCCGTGGGCGCCAGCTTAGGCGCTTCTTTAAGGGAGCACTGTTGAATTCAGGGAGGCCGATCCGGACAGGATCCGGCAACGGGACGTCTTCTATATAAAACCACTCCGAGGGCCAGTCTTTGGACGCCTTCTTTGGGGTTCCGGACAGATATCCGGTCCCCGCGATGCGCCACACTTCGGCTCCGCCCACTTGATACATTACCCCTTCTTGGAACAGGGCACGAGGCAAAATAGCGCCTTCCACAGTCCGAAATGAGCTTTGACACCCAAGAACAGCTCGCAGAGGGCTACAAAGCCCGTGATATGCTGTACTGAGGCAGGCGTGAGATTATGTAGCTGGAGGCCGTAGAACTCCAGCAACCCCCAGAGAAATGGATGGATTGGAAATCCGAGCCCCCTTATTAAGTAAGGGATGAGGCACACCCGCTCTCCTTTGGAGGGATTAGGGGCATTCTCTGCTTGCTCTCCGCCGTTGTAGACGGCAAGACCGGCTCGAACTGGGACCATATAGGCCGGGGGAGAAATCCCTTGGTCTGGAGTGTCACTAGCTCGCTATGCGGGATGGAACATCTCTCCCAATATCCAGGCTTAGGGCTGGAAGGGCGAGGGGAGGAGTTGCGACGGCTGGCCATGGTGGAATGGACCTTTGTCGGATGCGCTCTGATGAACACTCGCAGAGGGGAGATGGTGTGGATTGGATCTAAATCCTCGTCCCCTTAAATAGGGCAGCTCATTTACGCGGCTAGAGGTGTGAATGTAAAAACACTCGAACTTTTCATATTCGTTTGACACGTGGGAAGCGGCCATTATTGGGCATAGAAGCCAAGGAGCGCAACATCTACAAGAAACCGGACTTTATTCAAACAGGTACACGGAATTTGGAGGAGAACCCGCCTTGCAATGCCAAAGACAATCTGCGCGCTGGACTCATCGTCATTGAAGCCTGGTTCGGGGGCTACTGAGGGAGTCCTGGATTAGGGGGTGTTCGGATAGCCGGACTATACCTTCAGCCGGACTCCTGGACTATGAAGATACAAGATTGAAGACTCCGTCCCGTGTCCGGAAGGGACTTTCCTTGGCGTGGAAGGCAAGCTTGGCGATACAGATATGAAGATCTCCTAACATTGTAACCGACTCTATGTAACCCTAACCCTATCCGGTGTCTATATAAACCAGAGGGTTTTAGTCTGTAGGACAACGTACACATCAACAATCATACCATAGGCTAGCTCCTAGGGTTTAGCCTCCTCGATCTCGTGGTAGATCTACTCTTGTACTACCCATATCATCAATATTAATCAAGCAGGACGTAGGGTTTTACCTCCATCGAGAGGGCCCGAACTTGGGTAAAACTTCGTGTCCCTTGCCTCCTGTTACCATCCGGCCTAGATGCACAGTTCGGGACCCCCTACCCGAGATCCGCCAGTTTTGACACCGACAAGGACCCTGTTCACCGAATCCGATCCGACTAAAGTGGGAGAGACAGACACCCGCCAGCCACCTTATGCAACTAATGCATGTCGGTCGGTGGAACCAGTCTCACGTAAGCGTACGTGTAAGGTCGGTCCAGGCCGCTTCATCCCACAATGCCGCCGAATCAAGATAAGACTAGTAACGGCAAGATAATTGACAATATCGACGCCCACAACTACTTTGTTTTCTACTCGTGCATAGAAATACGCATAGACCTAGCTCTGATACCACTGTTGGGGAACGTAGCAGAATTTTAAAATTTTATACGCATCACCAAGATCAATCTATGGAGTCATCTAGCAATGAGGGAGAGAGGAGTGCATCTACATACCCTTGTAGATCGCGCGCGGAAGCGTTCAAGAGAACGGGGTTGATGGAGTCGTACTCGACGTGATCCAAATCACCGATGACCTAGTGCCGAACGGACGGCACCTCCGCGTTAAACACACATACGGTTGGGAAGACGTCTCCTCCAACTTGATCCAGCAAGGGGGAAGGAGATGTTGATGAAGATCCGGCAGCACGACGGCGTGGTGGTGGATGCAGCAGGATCCCGGCAGGGCTTCGCCAAGCGCAAGCGGGGCGGAGAGGTGTTACGGAGGGAGAGGGAGGCGCCAAAAGCAAAGGTGCGGCTGCCCTCCCTCCCCCTCTTTATATAGGGGCCTTGGGGGGCGCCGGCCCCAGGGAGATGGATCTCCAAGGGGGCGGCGACCAAGGGGTGGCTCCCCCCCCCCCTCCCCCAAGCCAAGTGGGGGGCGCCCCCACCCCTAGGGTTTCCCAACCCTAGCGCAGGGGAGGCCCAAGGGGGCGCACCAGCCCACTAGGGGCTGGTTCCCCTCCCAATTCAGCCCATGGGCCCTCCGGGATAGGTGGCCCCACCCGGTGGACCCCCGGGACCCTTCCGGTGGTCCCGGCACAATACCGGCGACCCCCGAAACCTTCCCGATGGCCGAAACTAGACTTCCTATATATAAATCTTTATCTCCGGACCTCCGGAACTCCTCGTGACGTCCGGGATCTCATCCGGAACTCCGAACAACTTTCGGGTTACGGCATACTAATATCTCTACAACCCTAGCGTCACCGAACCTTAAGTGTGTAGACCCTACGGGTTCGGGAGACATGCAGACATGACCGAGACGACTCTCTGGTCAATAACCAACAGCGGGATCTGGATACCCATGTTGGCTCCCACATGCTCTACGATGATCTCATCGGATGAACCACGATGTCGAGGATTCAATCAATCCGTATACAATTCCCTTTGTCAATCGGTACGTTACTTGCCCGAGACTCGATCGTCGGTATCCCAATACCTCGTTCAATCTCGTTACCGGCAAGTCACTTTACTCGTGCCGTAATGCATGATCCTGTGATCAACCACTTGGTCACATTGAGCTCATTATGATGATGCATTACCGAGTGGGCCAGAGATACTTCTCCGTCATACGGAGTGACAAATCCCAGTCTCGATTCGTGCCAACCCAACAGGCACTTTCGGAGATACCTCTAGTGTACCTTTATAGTCACCCAGTTATGTTGTGACATTTGGCACACCCAAGGCACTCCTACGGTATCCGGGAGTTGCACAATGTCATGGTCTAAGGAAATGATACTTGACATTCGGAAAAGCTACAGCAAACGGACTACACGATCTTTGAGCTATGCTTAGGATTGGGTCTTGTCCTTCACATCATTCTCCTAATGATGTGATCCCATTATCAATTACATTCAATGTCCATAGTCAGGAAACCATGACTATCTTTTGATCAACGAGCTAGTCAACTAGAGGCTCACTAGGGACGTGTTGTGGTCTATGTATTCACACATGTATTACGATTTTCGGATAACACAATTATAGCATGAACAATAAACAATTATCATGAACAAAGAAATATAATAATAACCATTTTATTATTGCCTCTAAGGCATATTTCCAACACGGAGTGTGTTTGGGCGCTACTTCCAAGAGATGTTGTTAGAAACATATCCCGAAGTGTTGTCAAACTTGCTTCATTCAATGGTGATTCTTGTATTTTATATGCTCAATACTTTCCTGCGCATGGTATTTTGATCTAAATTAACTAACGACTGAAGTTATGATGTGTAGGAAGCGTGAGGTATTTTGCATGCACGGGCTTGCTTATAAAGTGGCCTGGAACTAAAGGCATGCGCCCTATCATTCTCACTTCGGCCAGTTTGGTTAGAAGTCCTGATGATCATTTCAAGATTGATAACAACTTAACGGTTGGTCTTGCTTACCGATCGCCTTCATTTTCTCTTCAAGTTAGATGATGGTTAATTTTTTCGAGCTAACTTTATTATTGCAGATCGACGTTTTTCTCCCACCTGGACAACATGCCAACGGAACATTGGTATTCTGCCATTTAAATAGTAATATTGCTATCATCAGTCTTGAGAAGGGTATGCGTGGCATTTGTCCGGTTGACATTTGCCGTGAAGATGATTTATCTAAACCAGTAGTAGCTATAGCGCGTCAAATTGAAGAAGGATTTTTAATGGCCTCAAAGGGAAAAGTCATTCTTGACAAGCCCTGTCCCATTGATGTCAAAAAGCTTATGTTGTCTACTTGTAAAATCAACAAGGTACCCTGAGAAATTTATGCTGTCATTATCTACACATTAGCTTCTTTTGATAGTTTGGACCAGCATAAGTTTGAGTTATCTCTTTAAGCAATCTACTTATGAACCTAGCTAGCAAACTGCTCTATGTAGAGCTCTACAACTTGCCCAATAACCGGGATATGCATTTTTTTTCTGTACCAGGCTGGAATTGGAGCCTCCCTTATTAACTTTGATGGAGCTTTTGTTGGCATGAACCACTATGATGGAAGTGAAGAAACACCTTTCATGCCAAGGCGTAAGATTGTTCAAATTCTAAAAGGAGAGATTAATTGGCGAAGACAAAGGTGAATTTTCTACGAGCTGTTACTGTTTTGGTAGGCATATGCTTATTTCTATGAACTTGCATTGATAAAAATATGTTGGTGGACAGAGGTTTGTCCATGGGCATACTGCATGGTGTTGGATGTGGGATAAATCATAAAAGGCATTCTATCTGTTCCTTAATACCACATCTTTCTGGTAGCTCATAGTATTTACTGCATGACAAAATTACATTAGAAAGTATCTTGGATGACAGGTGGCCGGTGCCCGAGCCGTACTGGCACCATGAAATACTTGATCTGGATATCTATGGTCTACCACCGCATATTGGAAGACAACTTCAATAGACGTCATGTTGATGGAGTGCCATTTTCTGATGGTTGTCCTCGTTTTGCTCATATTCTGACGGGCCTATAGTACTGCTATTATTGTGTAGGATTGTCTTCATTCTTCTCATCTTTTAACATATAAATGTAATGCTTTTTTCTTTCTTGTGCCACCTTTTCTGGGATGGAGGGAGTATTGTCTATGATGTCCGCTAAATGTCAATGGTGGGCGAGTCTTAAATCTGCTCATGTTGTACCCTTGGATTATACCATAGAATCATGTTCTTCCACGCTAAGCTCCACTTGAGCTCTTCCTCGTCCAGGACCTCCTCCTCAGCACCTCGTCGCGCAACACTTTGCATCTGGCCACATGCAGACCTGCAAGCAAGTTGTATGTGCTTGACCACCACTCAGGTGGTTGCATTTGCCTGCTAGCAAGTTGTGTGTGCTTGTCCACCACTCATTGCACCTGAACGCTGCCTACTGCGATCCGCTCCCGACCACGGGAGCTTCGGGAGAAGCGGCGGGTCTTGGCGGTGCATCTCCATCTCGGCGCCTCCTGGGACATGCGCACCTGACGGATCTGTTCCCTACGATGGGAGCACCGGCGGAAGCTCCGCGGGTCTCGGTGGTGTATCTTGGGCGCGGCCATGGCTGCGGTGCTCCAACTGGGACACGCGCACCCGGCCCGGGCTTCTCCCGCTGGGACACGCACACCCGACGGATCCATTCTCGATGATGGGAGCTCTGGCGGGAGCGGCGGTTCTTGGTGGTGCATCTCGGGTGCGGCCATGGCTACGTTGAAGAGTCGAGAGACTGAGGGGAGCGAAAGGACGGAACGAAGGTGGAGGAAAGAGAAGGAGCAGAAGGGGGGAGGTTCGGCGGGGTCCGGTGTCCGACTGGTGACAGGTACCGGACACGACGAGGCCGGGATGAAGGAGAAGGGGGGAAATAAGACGTGTGGCTGACAGATGGCAACCCTGCCACCTCAGCAGGTCAACACATTGACTAGGACTACTTCTTGCCACATCAGCCTGACAGGCGGGTCCCATCCATCAGTTTTGCTGTTAGACACAACTCATTTCCGAATCATTATGTTTCGTTACTCACTTGACCCGGAGTAGGTGGTCTTTTGTGATTGTCAGCAAAAATAGTGGTAAACCGTTATCCGAGCTACAAATGTGGTGGATTTCAGCAATTTACTCCCGGCTGGGGGCCTATGCAGTGATGTTGATCCATAACGGCGGCATGGCCTCTCATTCCTTGCGCCGCGCGCCAAGTCATGGACGATGCTATGCCCGCCGCCATGGAGGCCCAAAAAGTACCTGGACGTTTTCTTCCACAAGGGCGTGCTCTACACAAGGAAAAAAATAGCGCGCTATATAAAATAGCGACAGCCTTAAAATATGCTATTAGCAAGATATTGCACACTGGTTTATGTAACGAGACAATTCTCTATACGCTATAGTGTGCTATTAGCGCCGCTAAAGCATGCTATTTTTTATTATTTGAGTTGTTCTACACGGTAAGCGTGGATTATGAGCTTAATGCGTGGGTGCCGGACAGGGGTGCCACCGGCCTGCACATCTCGTGTCCAGACAAGGAGTGTGCGTGGGCAGTGCTCGTCGAGTCGGCGTGGACCGTGACAACCTTCTGATGGTGACTTCGTGAGCACCACCGACAGGAGAGGCTTGATCTAATTCCTAAATGAGCATCCGTATGAGGTCTCTCGCTACAACGAGCACCAGGGTGGGTGGGTTCCCGTGGAGAGCGATGGGACGGCGATGATCTTGGTGGGGGAAAGCATCAACTTGTGCATCAGGCGAGGCTCCGGGCTCCGCCCGCCCATGGCAAGGGAGAGCTGGAGCGGTACACTAGCAGAGCTTAGTGTTTTGGCCCCCCTAGCCAGCTTTGTCAGGCTCGGCCACTGATGGGTTACATACTTTATTCGTCTGACTCATAGTCCGGTTCATGGTTTCTGCCCTATGTTGGACCTGAATTTTCTCTGCGAATGCTCCTGGTCGGCCTGGACAAGGGGCGGCACCAGCACCACCACTGAACGCGTCTGGCGCATAATTCAGAAGGCGAACTCCGGGGAGGAAAGAAGAGCCATGAGATCCATGATCATGCTGGTTTGCTCGGAAATTTGGCAACAAAGATATGCATGCACTTTCAAGGGGAAGACCGCGTCGGCCGCATGCATCCTAGGAAGCATCAGGCGCAACCTCAAGCTTTGGCAGCATGCCGGGGCAAAAGGCCCAGAGCACCCCTTTGGGGCATCAGGAGGAGAGATTAGCTCAGACCCCGCCCAAAGGCGTGTTACTGATTTGTACCCTCTTCTTTCATCCACCTGATCGCTTGATCAAACGTTGTTTTCCGAACTCTTGTACTAAATGAATGAATGCCAGCAGCATGTTGGGTCTTTCAAAAAGAAAACATTCCACCCATAAGTGACAGGAAATGAATCGTTTTTCGGCACTTTTACCAAAACCCCTTCATTCTTTGGTAATTAATCCACAATCCATCTTTAAAACAGGAATAAAGAGAAAACTCTCAAGTATTGGGACTAATCAACCCATAATCCATCTGAAGCAAATGTTTCTTAAAAATATTCATATCTTTTAAACCCTAATTTTGAAATGTTATTTATGAATTTTGATTAGAAAAATGTGTAGAATCCGAATATGATTTTATTTAGTTGTTAACCAATTTAAGGTGTAACCTTAATCAGTAGCGCATGATCGGTCTTTCTATCGTTCCGATGTTAATCCGGATTACAAATGAACATCTCAATAAAACCAGATTAGAGATGAAAGATACCATCGATAATTACGCCATGCACGTCTCAGAGAAACCTCACAGGGAGAATAAAATGTAGGTTGCTCATCTTATGTCGACAGGGAGTGACATCTTAGGATTGAGAACATTCTAACGCATTGTAATTGTGTGAGCATTGAGGACACCGTCGATGAGGGTGGGAAGGAGGATAAGCGGCAACACAGATGAGATGCTATGTTGAAATAAAGAATGTGGACTTTGGGGTCTTCAGTAATGACTATTGGGCTAAGAGTTTGTGATATTTTTTTCGTCCCGTTGCAACATAGGGGCTCTTGTGGTATAAGTATATCTACGGAACCTGCACATGATTATTTTTAAATAAGCACGTGGTACCTTTGAAAAGAAAAGTAGAATTCTTATCAGCACTTAAGTTAATTTGACCTTTACTGATCACGTACTTTTTACCATATGTTAATGCTGCTAGCTGTGGACTAATCTTATTCTTATTTGAAAGTAGTACTCCCTCGGATCCAAATTAATTGCCGCTGTTTTAGTAGTACAACTTTAGAATAGAACAAGGACAATTAATTTGGATTAGATGGAGTAATAATTCAATGTTTAACTGTAGGAGCTTTGCATGAAGAAATATGTTCACATTATTAAACTGATGAATGTAGTACGAGCAACTGTGGAGAGATGCTCCATATTAACTCTTCACCGTACCATGTCAGCTTTGTCCGATCTGACACAAGGAAATTTTTTTCCAATATCTATTTCTTTCGTTTTTCTCCATCGCATAAAGGTGTATGCATGTCCATCATGTTTAACATTGGTGACGATTGAGGTCGGAAACAACAATTGCACACTCTAGTTAACCGTCTGTTTTTAACCAAAAAAAACCGTCTATTTTGAAACAGAAAAATTATGCGTAACTCGTGCCACCGATTTATGCTATGAAGCTAGTTTTTTTTTTTTTTGCGGCAAAGCTATGAAGCTAGTTCTCGTCATGGTCGTCGGAAGCCCAGGCCATGCACTCCTCCAACATCTGCCTCATCGTCGTTGTAGTCGTGGTGTTACTGCCAGTACCAACTTCAGCACGACGCCCCGCCGCCGCATGGCCCGCGCTGGCGTGGACGACGCAGGGCGCAACAATGTAACGGTGAGCGTCGGATGATGCCGTGTTGGACGACGCGGCGCCGGTGAGTTGCTGCACGACGCTGCGGAACTGGGAAGGCGGCACGACGTAGACGACGGTGGCCGTAGGGTCCCTTCTCCTCCAGTGCGGCCTCGGCGGTGTCGTGGTCGAGCCGCGGCCGGCGGTGCCATTGTTGCCGCCGTTGTTGCTGCTGCTCATTGCGCCTGCCCCTGCCCCTGCGTCCACCTGTCAGGTGGTCTAGCTGTGGATGGACGAATGGGATCGAGCGGTGGTTGTGCATGCCACATCTATAGCCGCCGCGCAGGGAGTGAGTCAACGGTAGTCAAAGTTGAACGAAGGAAGCCGAAACCAAATGGTAATGCTGCTACTGCTAGTGCCGGTGCTACGGCATCACTAGACTAAACTAGTTTGTATACGTCCATGTCCATCCCAAGAAAACAGAATTTTTAAAGTCCGATTTATGCATGAATGCATACATAATTACATATACACAATAGGATACGTGTTTTGGAGAAATATACATGTAAACAATACTGGCCCCTGTACGGACCAAAGAATGGAAACCACCGTCCTTTGCTGGACGCACAAGTCAGCAGGTGAGTGATAGTGTCTCTGCAACGAGCGCAGGCAGGCACGTAGGGGATCCGACGCGAGTGACGTCGAACGTGACACCCACTGTGGTCTGGTCACTGTGGCTGGTCTTGATGTAGGTGATGACGGGAGTGAAGGTGAAAGCCAGGTGCGTGCAGCGGACACGACTATTCTGCGTGCACGTGCCAATTCTCCTGCTGCGCGTATGTACAGTTGTACACACAACTTTGGGGCGAAGGTGCTAGAAGGATCGATCCTAAAGGCTGGTCGTGGCCGTGTCCGGCACGAATTTCATCTCCTCCACTCAGAGCTTTTTTCTGCCAACCTACGCCTTCTGATAAACGAACCTGAGAATATATCGCTGTCATTTGGCTTTTCATTCCTTTTTCCTTAATCCAGCACACCAAGCTCACGAGATGAGCTGCCACGTACCAACTCTGATGTCGACTGTGACAGTGACCGATCGAGGAGTAGCCACAGAGCAGCGACGGCACGTCATCGTGGCACCGAGAAAGTATTTTCCACGCACTGTAGTGTGGGCTTCTCGCACGCAGAGTTTCTCAGGCCGAGCTCAAATGAGCTTGGGTGACAGCAAAATAAAAATAAATTCAAAAAAATCTTGTGAAAAATATTGACAAGCGACTTGGCTAGCGGCACGTAGGATGGGAGGCCAGCCCACATGCATCTTCTCTCTCCCTTTTCTCTTCTCTCGTCGCTCGTCTCTGCCTTTCCTTTCTCTGTCTCCTTCTCAGGCCCCACTGCCATGGTCAATCGTCGCCGTCCGGAGGCCTCCTAGAGCGCCGTCGCCATGGGAATCAACCGGTCCGCCCCCCTCGGCCAGATCCGCTTTGGACTCATGCCACCGGAGCTCTGCATGCCTCATCGGACCCGGCCACGCCGGAGCTGCAAGCGGCCATGATGGGATTACACCTCTCGGTGCAAATTTGCTGGAACCAGAGGTTACAACCATGGTGATTTTTTGCTAAAACCGACGAGCCTCGGTGGTACAACATGCATCTCTTTTTGCTACAAACAGTCACGGCAAGACGACCGACGCCGATTTTTGCTACAACCGTTGTTAGTTTTGCTACTACTGATGACTATTTTTGTTGCGTCGGTGACCGTGGACGACACGACCACCGACATGGCGTACTACAACCAGGCAAGGGGAGCTGTAACCGTGGCCACAAGAGTTGGAACCGCAGTCCAGCGGAGCTGCAACGGTGGTCCGGTGGAGATGCATTTTTTGCTTCAACCGGGAGCAGAAAAGCTACAACCGGCAGTCAAATTTGCTACAACCACGACAATGAATTGTGGCCAGCGGGGATGACACACGTTTTGTTTTTGCTGCAACCAGACGACAACGAGGGCCACGAGCGACGATGGCGCACTTTTTTTCTGCTGCGCCAGGCAACCATGGAAGCTTAGAGCGGCGTGGGATTTTTGCCGCAACCAGACGATGACGAGGGCCACGGGCGACGACGGCGCACTTTTTTTCTGCTGCGCCAGGTAACCATGGAAGCTTAGAGCGGCGTGGGATTTTTGCTGCGACCATGGGTGGGCTCCTGGAACTGCGGTTTTCGAGGAGGGAGGATGGCGAGCGGCCACGAGCCGACAACGTCATCGGTGTTGGTGGTGGTCGGGAGGGCGGGGTGTGGGGGGTTCTCTCACGCGTGTTGTTCGTCCAGCTCTGGTGCGTCGGCCGGTGGGAAATGAACGAAGAGATTGAGAAGGGAGGAACAAGGCAACTAGGAGCAGATGTGACGGTCTCCTGTAGCTGTATCCGGCGCCCAGCACTGCCCTTACAAAAACTTGTCATGGAATCACATTCCACGAAGGTGTGGTCAAAAAATTAAAATCGCTACATTTAAAAGCATTTTGGAACACTAAGCCTTACATGAATGTGATTCCATGACGAAATTTTATAAGCACTTGAAACATTTGTCAATGTTTCTCGGTAAAAAATCAGATATTTATTAAACTTTGTTGATTTTTTTATTTTGGAACAGTGTTTTTGTTTTTTACTATGCCTTACAGGAATGTGATTCCATGACAAATTTTTACAAGCATTTGAAACTTTTATCATTGTTTCTCACAAAACAAATTCAGAAGTTTTCAAATTTGTTGATTTTTTTTTCGATTTTACTCTTCACTGAGCTCATTTGAAAAAACATAGGTGGCAGGGATTTTATCTCGCTCGATCGAATCGCCACCAGCCGCATATTCTTGGTGCCTAAAGGATATCCTTGACGCCTCTGCCTTTCTTCTGATAAACCAACCTGAACGTCGCCATCATCAGTTGGCCTAAGGAACGCATATTCTTGGTTGGCTTTCTGCATAATTTTGTGAATTCCTTTGGATAATCTAACGTACGAACTTCACAAGATGGGACGACGTGCCAGGTGCCACGTCCGTGCGTCTCTGCCACTGTGACCGTGACCCGTCGAGGAGCGGCGGCACAGGCAGCAGTGATGGCACGCCAATAATCTTGCAGCTTTTCCCAGACACTGGATCGTGGTCTTCTGCTACTGCTACGGCCTCGTTTAAAGCTCAACCACCACCGAGAACGCATCACACCAGATGCGGTGGTGGCAGTCCCGCCTCGTGGCTGCAGTGGCCTTCGTCGCCGCCGCCATGGCCACCGGCGCCGCGGTGCTGCGGCCACCGGCGCCGCTGCGGTTCGGGCCGGGCGGCCGGTTCAAGGTGGCGCTGTTCGCGGACCTGCATTACGGCGAGAACGCCTGGACGGACTGGGGCCCCGCGCAGGACGCCGCCTCCGACCGCGTCATGGCCACCGTGCTCGACGCCGAGAAGCCAGGTAATCAGTTGCCCTGAATCTTTCACTGAATTCCAGCTTTCCTCTGAATTTTTACCTTCCAAATTACTCTTGTGCTGTATTATTGGCAGACTTCGTCGTGTACCTCGGCGACCTCGTGACAGCCAACAACGTGCCGATCCCCAACGCGACCCTCTACTGGGACAGGGCGATTTCTGCTTCCCGACGCAGGGGCATCCCGTGGTCCACCGTGTTCGGCAACCACGACGACATGCCCTTCGAGTGGCCGCCGGAGTGGTTCTCCCCCGCCGGCATCCCGCCGGTGCACTGCCCACCTGCCGCGTCCATGCCAACCTCAGGTAACCGAACATTCCAAATCGCTCTGAATTCTGTGTTCACCCAGTCCGTAAGTAGTGTGTGTGCCGTGAATGGTTCAGGGTGCAGCTTCAGAGGGACGCCGCGCATCGAGTTGATGACGGAAGAGCTCAACCGCGATGGTGCCGACGGGTTATCACGCTCCTCGGTCGGCCCCCAGGAGCTCTGGCCCGGCGTGTCCAACTACGTGCTGCAGGTGCTCTCGCATGAGAAGCAACAAGATCCTGCTCTGCTCATGTATTTCTTCGACTCCGGCGGTGGATCCTACCTGGAAGTCATATCCTGTGCACAGGTCCGTTGGTTCCACAGCCAGTCTCAATTCCTCAATCCAGATGGCAGGTCAGAAGAAACAAGCAGCAATTGAGATCATCTTGTACTCAACAACTGAACTGACATTGGCATGTTGATGTTGCAATTTGGATAATCTTTTTTGCAGGATTCCTGAGCTGATTTTCTGGCACATACCGAGCACATCATACGTCAAGGTGGCTCCAAAGTCCAAGACTGAGATCTGCAAGCCCTGCGTTGGTTCTCTCAACGAGGAGGATGTGGCGCCACAAGAAGCCGAATGGGGCATGATGGACGCTCTTGCCAAGAGGTCTTCTGTTAAAGTATAGTACTACTTTGTCTGAAACTCTGATGAACTACATGCCGGATCATATCTCTCAAAGCTGTGTAATGTGGTTACCTTTTGATGTGTACGTAGGCGATCTTCGTGGGGCACAACCACGGGCTCGACTGGTGCTGCCCGTACGAGAAACTGTGGCTGTGTTTCGCGCGGCACACTGGTCACGGCGGATACGGTGACTGGCCAAGAGGGGCAAGGATCGTTGAGATCGCCGAGAAGCCGTTCTCTGTCCACTCGTGGATACGGATGGAGAACGGGAGCACGCACAGCCATATTACATTGTCTTGAGCTTGATTCGGACAGGATTCAGAATCGTCTGCACCATGATACGTTGAGTTCGGAAAGTCCACCAATATGCAAACAGTTTGCAACTTTGTATTCGATTCAGTTAGGCTTTGGTGCAGGTGGCTCCAACGAATAATCTCGAGTTTGGCTCATGTTAGTGTCGTTATATCACAGTATGAACTAAAATTACGACACTTGTTGTATATCGCACGGAATAGTATTTTTGCTAATTTGGTTATGTACCAGATAGAAGTCATTGGGCGCTTTGCCGCGCCATTCTTCGTATGAATTTTGTTTTGTTTTGAATTTGAGCAGTTTTAGCATGGTCCTTCTCCACTTTTCACATGTTTAATTTCCATTGGTGTTTGTGCTTTTTTTAGAGGTCTTAGACGTTGTTAAAGAGCAGAAAAACGGCGGGAAAACGGACCAGGGCAACCCTCCTATATATACATAGCGAAAGCGAAAATCGACAGAGGCAAGCGCCGCTCCCTTTCGCACATGCTTCGACCACACAGGAGAATATCAGGTGCTCCCGGGCCTGACATGCTACCATGCTACGAGCTATTGGTAGCCGTTGAATCTCAGATCCAATGACTCCCCGGTGTTAATGCTCTGAACATTTTGCAAAGAAACTATTTAGAGGTTTGAGAATATTGTGTGCTGGTACACTGGCCTCTCAGATGCGTTAGATCTGAAGTCCAATGGTCCAGAAGTCTAAATCACGGTATCACTTGAACCTTGGTTTCACCTAAAACTGTCCCCGGACCACATAGAGCTAGACGCACACACCATCGTATCAGCACGGCGCACATCGACCAGCGCCGACACGCCTTCAGACACATAGAGCCAGACCAACATCCACAATGGCAGCACACATCGTATCAGCGCTGACCGGGTCTTGCTATATGTAAGATTCAGACTCGTCTGCATCTGCTTAGAAGATGCCAAACATATGGTTAGTGTATAGACTGTATAATTTCGATTCTTGACAATATAACTGTACGAGAAACTGCTTTTTTTTGCCTCGATACGAGAAACTGCTTTGACCATAGACGTGAGTCCATGGCCTATGGTATAGTGTATTTGCCTCCATTTTCGGTAATCCATCTTGGAGGTCTCCAAAGCTGCATATCAGCGATGGAGCCGCGTCGAACTCGGGTGAAGAGGTGATTCGTCATTTTTTTTTCCGGTGGCTGCTGTTGTGGTGCCGGAGGCAGGTGATGGGTGTTGGTGTGAAGCTTTGAGATATTCTGTTATCTTTTCGGTTTTGTCATGTTGGTCCTTACGTGACTTGTACTTTAATCTTTATGATATAAATAAGACATGTATTACCATGCAAAATAAACAATATAAGTAGTATACTAGAAGTAGTCATCATAATTACCCAAGTTTAGAATGTCTTGTTTAAAAGAGCCTTTTTAATTTCTGGTCTTTTCTTTTATTTGAGAAGTGTTGGCGGTGCGAAAGAGCAGTCGGAGTGAGTTATAAAAATCATCGACATTAAAGACTAGGGTTGCAAAAACCACGCTTCTACAGTTTTAGGCCAAAAATCATTAATTCTGAGGCTATTTTTTTCGCAATAACCACTAGTTAATGACTTTGGGCCATTTGATGATGATTATGACAAATGGGTCCTGCAATTGGTGATGTAGCGTAACAGTTCACACTAGACGTCATTAGATGAGGGATTTTCCATATTTATAAAACAGTCTCTGTTGTTTTATAGGGACACCCTTCAATAAAAAAAAATAAAGCAATTAGTACCTTGGGATTTGGGAGAGCAGCACCACGCCGGCCGTGGGTCCTGTCGCTGGCGAGGTGGCGCACCGGCCTCTTGACCGACTAGCCACGGCCGTCTGACGGCCGTCATCCAGATATCCATTTGCCTGTCGTTCTACGCCTCTCGTCTTCGTCTTCAATTGATCGGGATCCTACACCAAGCCACCTTCATCCGGATGTGTTGCATCTGCTCTATGTAGATAAGGCTGGAAAAAAAGCTTGAAGCTCATGAGCTAAACGAGTAGCTTGTGACTCGGCTTGAATCGACTCGAACTTGAAAAATAACGAGTCGAACCGAGCTTTAATTTAAAATCGTTTATAAATCAAGTTAAACGAACAATTCTCATGAGTACTCGTATAACTCACTAAGCTTGGTATGGAGATGGCAATGGGTCGGGTTTGGAGCGGGTGGAGCTGATCCAAATCCAATCCATGACCCATCTTCCTATCCTCTGCCCATCCACCAAATTATCCATGGACACAACTTGTGCCTATGCCCAAACCCGCTGGATACCCACATACCCATGGAGCTCCATGGGCATAGAAAAGTCAGCATGAAGCCTTCCCAAATATCAAATCAACCCATCATCATTCACTCACAAATGACAACATAAGCTACATGCATAAGTAGGTAACAAGTAATACGATGAGTCCTTAAGTGCGACATACCGGAGGTTGATTCTGTAGCATATAGCTGATGGCACAAGTTGCATATTTCATGCCATTTCCTATTGATTCGTTCTTTCTACTATCACTGGCATATGACCCCACATGTCATACGGGTATCCATTGGATATTCATGGAGCACAAACTATAACCATGCCAACCCAGCTGTTCGTGGGTATCCATATCCACGGACCCATGGGCAGAAATGTGCTCCATACCCTTGCCCAACCGGGTCAGGTATCCATGGGTATCCAGATCCATGGATAAAATTGCCATCCCTAGCTTGGTATATAAGATCAGCTACTCCCAATACAAAAAAAATCAACCACTCAGCACCTTATATCCTAGACACACAACATAAGGCCTAACCTTTGAAGGCCCAGCCGCCCAAGAGACTCATGCGTTACAAGGAAATTACTATTGTTTAGTGATATATATGTTTAATATATACATTATCATTTTTATAATATTTGAGCGTTTTATGTTCATATCTTTAACGAGCTTAACAAGCTAAAGGAACCAGCTTGCGAGTTATACAAGTCAAGCTAATCTTGAATTTGAGCTTGTTATAATAACAAGTCGAATCAAGCGAGCCCGTTAACGAAATAAGCTCTAGTGAGTCGAGCCGAGCCGGCTCGACTTGGCTCGAATTCCAGACCTACATGCAGACTTCATCATCACCGAGCCAAGCTACCTTGCCACAAGTCCTCAGAGCAACTTCAACGCCGGCCGGGTAGCTAGCTAGTCTGTGGGCGCCGCGTCTCCCCTCACCGGCCGTCTCCTTCTTCGACGCCCAGTAGCTGTTTGATAGTTTGCCAAGGTACGAAAATGGACTCCGCCGACGAGTTCTTTTTCCACAATTTCCTTTGCGATTTCGACGATTCGTCGTCCGACGACGAGGAGGAGATATTGGCTGCCGTGTTGGTCCATCACCACCTCAACAATCAGCGGCCGCTGTTCCATGGCTCCATTCCGGGCCACCTTCCGGCGTTGAATCGTAACCGAGAGAGCGGGCATTTCCTTCTCTGGAAGGACTACTTTGATACAACAAACCCGTTGTTCAAACATCATAAATTCCGCCGCCGGTTCCGTATGACTAGGCATGTTTTCAACCGTATTAGAGAGGGAGTGGCCGGCTATGATGAATACTTCGAGTGCAAAGAGGATGTCGTCGGCAAGATAGGTTTCTCCTCGTATCAGAAATGCACTGCCGTCATCTGAATGCTTGCATACGGAGTGCCCGGCGATCTCATTGACGAGTACGCCCGTATGAGCGAGTCTACATGCCTAGAGTCTCTGTATAAGTTCTGCAAGGCTGTGATTGCTGTGTTTGGCTCTGAGTACTTGAGAAAGCCGACGGCTGCAGATACAGCCCGTTTGCTGGCGATGAATGCTAGCAGGGGCTTCCCAGGGATGCTTGGCAGTATAGACTGCATGCATTGGGAGTGGAAGAACTGCCCTTCTACTTGGCAAGGGCAGTATAAGGGACATGTCAGGGCTTGCACTTTCATACTAGAGGTAGTGGCGCCTCAAGATCTGTGGATCTGGCACTCTTTCTTTGGCATGGCTGGATCACACAATGATATCAACGTGCTTCATCGCTCGCCGGTGTTTGCTAGGCTTGCCGAAGACAACAGCCCACCGGTGAACTTTACTGTCAACGGCCACAACTACGACAAAGGGTACTATTTGGGTGACGGTATCTATCCTCAGTGGACCACTATTATAAAGACAATACCCAGCCCTGTTGGAGAGAAAAGGAAAAGATTTGCCCAAGAGCAAGAGAGTCCTAGAAAGAATGTCGAGCATGCCTTTCGTGTTCTGCAATCCCGATGGGGCATCGTTCAGTATCCTGCTAATACTTGGAGTACGCAGAAATTATGGGAGGTGATGACTGCTTGTGTGATCATGCACATGCAGATCGTAGAAGACGAGCGTCCGAAACGTCTATACGATCAATGCTTTCAGTTTCAGGGTGAGAATGTTGTGCCTGAGTATGGAGTAGCGGCAACATTTAAGCAGTTCACTCAGTTTCATAAAGACATGCGTGATTGGGAAACACACGTGCAACTGCAAAATGATTTGGTTGAGCATATGTGGACTCATGTTGGCAACCAATAGATGTATCTTCTTTTATTCGTTCGTAAAACTGTGTGAAACATTTTTATTTTTATTTAGCCTGTAAAACTATACTATTTATTTGGGTGGATTATTTTGTTTGTTAAATTTTCATTTCACAATTTGTTGAATGCAATGCAAAATTGAGCGGCCAGCCGGCCACGTCTGCAAATATGGGTCGGCGCGTTGGACGCGCTGCTGACCCATATGAAAAAAGGGCGGATGCCGGACGGGCGACCGACCAAACAGACAAAAAGTAGAAGAAATCGCCGTCCGTTTGGAGTTACTCTCACGATGCAGATCAAACCCAGTCATCCATATACGAGACTACGCCATGCAGATTTGTTTGAACTTCGTGTGCGCACACAACAAGGTACGCGTCACCCGCGCACATCCACACCGAAGACTTCCAGCTTCCTGTATGACGGCACGTCAGAGGCACATGCATTGCGGTGAAATCGGCTCTGGTGGCTCTGTGCGTTTTACTGCAGCTCAGCCCGAAGGCTCGTCCACCAGCGCAGCGTCGCCCACGTGTTCCCGCGCGTGGATGATGGGCTGCTCGTGCTGCTTTGGGATACGGCCATATGATGTCGTTTGCGCATCTTTGATCTCACGAGCTATTGGATTGATCATCTAACCGCGTGCGATTCACTTCATCTATACCGCGCGATCAACATGGCCAGTTGCTTGCCCACGTCTCCACAGAACTTGTGACAATCGTTTAAAGTACAACGCACGTCTACACCAATCGAGTATCGGGCTGCTCTTGTGTCGTCCCGTTGGGCCGCAGCGTCGCCGTTCAGTGGTTTTCCGCGCGGCTGCATCGACTCATGCGTCATCACCGCGTCGTTTCTTCGGGACTTAGTGCCGTAATACATGGTCCCCGCCTCCGCCCTGAGGCCATCCCCGCGGTTACACCGACCTGCGCTCCGTTGCCGCGCCGCCCTTTCGGGCTGTAGTGCCGCGGCCAACGGTCCCCACCTGTTGGATTCTACGGTAGGGTGCGTCGACTACAAATTGAAATTTTCCTACGCACAGGACAACAGGAACATGCTACGGGAAATGGATTACAGATCGTTACTACTAGACGCGCAGTGCCGTGCAGCGGAAAAAGAGTTGGGGCAGCGTGTCTCCTCCTTGTCCGATCTCCCTGAAACGGGCGGTCGTCGGTTCCCTCGTATAGGTTCTCCGGAGCGGCGCAAGTGCACCGCCTCTAACGGTATCCACACGTGTAGGAGGAACGTTGTGTGAAAGACTGCTAGGTTCTATCACACAACCGGCGGCGAGTGGAGGTGTCTATTTGCAACACATGCAAACCCTAGTGACAACGCAGAAGCAATCAACCACATGAGTGTGCCACACCCCCACTATATATAGGCGTCCATCATGGACTCAACAATTGGGCCTCACACGGACCCTAAAGCACATAAGTCTACTCGGCCACAATCCGAATACAGCTCGGATCACATCCAACCAGTGTCCCCGGATCCGACCTCATAGGTTCCTTCCCTTAAGCGCGAGACCCCTTAGGTTCAAGCCGGCTTGGTCGCAGTCCGGATCACCTCCGAACTGCATGGTTGGTAGCGGCCCCTATCAAGGCTTGCCGAACACCAAGCAGACTATGAAGCTGGTTAGGCGAACCTGTACATCATATTTCCATTCCTTTTGCCACACGATATTTGTTGTCGGGCTCAAGGCGAATCTGTCATCCTTGTGCTAGCCCGACCTCTTTCTCGTTCCAGTGATGCCGACTGTCGGTGTCAAAACCGGCAGATCTCGGGTAGGGGGTCCCGAACTGTGCGTCTAAGGCGGATGGTAACAGGAGGCGGGGGGCACGATGTTTACCCAGGTTCGGACCCTCTTGATGGAGGTAATACCCTACGTCCTGCTTGATTGATCTTGATGATATAAGTATTACAAGAGTTGATCTACCACGAGATCGTAGAGGCTAAACCCTAGAAGTTAGCCTATAGTATGATTGTTGTTGTCCTACGGACTAAACCCTCTGGTTTATATAGACACCGGAGGGGGCTAGGGTTGCACAGAGTCGGTTATAAGGGAGGAGATCTACATATCCGTATTGCCAAGCTTGCCTTCCACGCCAAGGAGAGTCCCATCCGGACATGGGACGAAGTCTTCAATCTTGTATCTTCATAGTCCAACAGTCCGGCCAATAGATATAGTTCGACTGTCCGGAGACCCCCTAATCCAGGACTCCCTCAATAGCCCCTGAACTAGGCTTCAATGACGATGAGTCCGGCACGCAAATTTGTCTTCGGCATTGCAAGGCGAGTTCCTCCTTCGAATACTCCATAGAAGATTTTGAACACATGGATAGTGTCCGGCTGTGCAAAATAAGTTCCACATACCACCATAGAGAGAATAATATTTCCACAAATCTAATCTGCTGACACGTTCGACGGCACGACATCATACCACGGCCCGGTCATTATTCGAACCATTTTCTCAACCAGCACTGCACATATCGCGAGGCGGTTTTCTTGACACATCTTGTCGAAGCAGAGATCATGTCCCCTTATCACAGGATTCTTATCAATACGGACGTGGGTAACCCAACCGCGCCATCAATTACGGCGCTGAGGGCATAAGCGATTTTACCAGGTAAGTGGGGAGGCGCATCGCCTCTTCCGCCCTTATAAAGGGACAAAGATTCACCCTTTTTACCCACGCCTTTTTCCTCCTTGCTTATACATTCTCGCGCACTCGAGCTCCAGCGCCCAAGTTCGCGTCTTTCTCCTCAAACCACTCCAAGCATGTCTGGAGAGAGAGGCAAGTGGATGGTCTCCTCCGTCACGGAGAAGAACATCACAAAGCTACGGGAAGCCGGATATCTGGTCGCGGGCATCGCGCACCGGCTGCCAGATGCGGGGTAGATCTTCCTACGCCCGCACCCCATGAGAGGGTATTTTTCGTTACCCACTTTGTCCGCGGACTGGGATTTCCCCTTCACTCGTATGTCCGCGGGCTCATGTTCTACTACGGGCTGGATTTTCATGATCTGGCCCCTAATTTTATCCTCAACATCTCGGCGTTTATCGTCGTGTGTGAGGCCTTCCTCCGCATCAGGCCCCACTTCGCTCTGTGGCTGAAGACCTTCAATGTTAAACCAAAGGTGGTGGTCGGCCAGCAAGCAGAGTGCGGAGGCGCCATGGTGGGCAAAATGCCTAACTTCACCTGACTCGAAGGCTCCTATGTGGAGACCATAAAGGGGTGACAATTGGGGTGGTTCTACATCACCGAGCTGTGCGACACCAACTGGGTGGCGGCCCCCGAATTCCGATCCGGAATCCCCACACGGGTCACCTCCTGAAAAGAGAAGGGCCTGTCATGGGGTTCCCCGGTAGACCTGACCGGACTCCAGACTTGCATCAAGAACATGATGAGCAAGAAAATCAAGCTCGTCAACGTGGTCTAGGTCATGCTCTTCCGCCGGTTTCACCCGTGTCAACGATGGGTAATCAATTTGTGGGAGTTCGACCCGGCCAAGCACCAGACGCTGCGAGAGCTCTTCGACATGACGCACAAGAACGTCTAAAAGGTGCTTTTCAAGGGCGCCGAAGTACCTCCTCCCCTTACCGAGGACCGCGGACTCAGCGCAAAGCGCCATGCCAATCAGGTAAGTTTTTATATCTCACAGGATATTTATTTGCCCCAGTTTAATCATGTGCGGGATCTAGGCTTCCATGCCATTAACAGGACTGGGTAGAGACAGCGGAGCGGATCAATTGCCCAGCCCCCCTGCCTGAAGATCATGCAGATACTCTCCTAACGGAGATGCTGGTTCCGGCGCCTTACGAGGTGCCGGTGAAGAAGGCCAAGAAGAAGGCCACAGGGACCCGAAAGGGTCTCCGGCGCAAGGTTATATCGGACTCATCGTCCGATAACTCCGAAGCGCACTCTGAAGGAAATATGCCCTATAGGCAATAATAAAGTTATTATTTATTTCCCTATTTCATGATAAATGTTTATTATTAATGCTAGAATTGTATTAACCAAAAACATAATACATGTGTGAATACATAGACAAACCGAGTGTCACTAGTATGCCTCTACTTGACTAGCTCGTTGATCGAAGATGGTTATGTTTCCTAGCCATAGACATGAGTTGTCATTTGATTAACGGGATCACATCATTAGGAGAATTATGTGATTGACTTGACCCATTCCATCAGCTTAGCACTTGATCGTTTAGTTTGTTGCTATTGCTTTCTTCATAACTTATACATGTTCCTATGACTATGAGATTATGCAACTCCCGTTTTCCGGAGGAACACTTTGTGTGCTACCAAACGTCACAACGTAACTGGGTGATTATAAAGGTGCTCTACAGGTGTATCCAAAGGTACTTGTTGGGTTGGCGTATTTCGAGATTAGGATTTGTCACTCCGATTGTCGGAGAGGTATCTCTGGGCCCTCTCGGTAATGCACATCACTTAAGCCTTGCAAGCATTGCAACTAATAAGTCAGTTGCGGGATGATGTATTATGGAATGAGTAAAGATACTTGCCGGTAACGAGATTGAACTAGGTATTGAGATACCGACGATCGAATCATCGGGCAAGTAACATACCGATGACAAAGGGAACAACATATGTTGTTATGCGGTTTGACCGATAAAGATCTTCGTAGAATATGTAGGAGCCAATATGAGCATCCATGTCCCGCTATTGGTTATTGACCGGAGACGTGTCTCGGTCATGTCTACATAGTTCTCGAACCCGTAGGGTCCGCACGCTTAAACTTCGATGACGGTTATATTATGAGTTTATGTGTTTTGATGTACCGAAGGAGTTCGGAATCCCGGATGAGATCGGGGACTTGACAAGGAGTCTCCAAATGATCGAGACGTAAAGATCGATATATTGGACGACTATATTCGGACATCGGAAAGGTTCCGAGTGATTCGGGTATTTTCGGGAGTACCGGGGAGTTACGGGAATTCGTATTGGGCCTTAATGGGCTATACGGGAAAGGAGAGAAAGGCCTCAAAGGGTGGCCGCACCCCTCCCCATGGGCTGGTCCGAATTGGACTAGGGAGGGGGGGCGCCCCCTTCCTTCCTTCTCCTTTTACCTTCCCTTTCCTTTCCTCCTACTCCTACTACTTGGAAGGGTTCCTAGTTCTACTAGGAAAGGAGGAATCCTACTCCCGGTGGGAGTAGGACTCCCCTAGGGCGCGCCATAGAGAGGGCCGGTGTAACATCCTCGATGCGACTATATCTCCCACGTGTCGAGGCACGACTTAGAGGCATAATCGCATTGAAGGCAATGTCGCAAGTGAGGTAATCTTCACACAACCCATGTAATATAATAGGGGAAAAAGATACATAGTTGGCTTACAATCGCCACTTCACAGAATTACATGAATAAAGCATTACATCAACCAAATACACTCATGGTCCGACTACGGAACCAAAATAAAAGAAGAACCCCAAATGCGACAATGGTCCACGTCGACCCCAACTGGGCTCCACTACTGATCAACTAGAACGAAACAACACAAAGGACAAGATCTTCATCGAGCTCCTCCTGAGCTTGGTTGCGTCATCTGCACTGACTCATCGGCACCTGCAAGCTGGTTTTGGAAGTATCTGTGAGCCACGGGGACTCAGCAATCTCGCACCCTTGCGATCAAGACTATTTAAGCTTATGGGTAAGGTAAAGGTATGAGGTGGAGCTGCCGCAAGCGTCTAGCATATATGGTGGCTAACCTATTCGCAAAAGAGAGCGAGAAGAGAAGGCAAAGCACGGTCGACAAAAGTATGATCAAGAAGTGATCCTGGACTACCTACGTCAAGCATAACTCCAACAACCGTGTTCACTTCCCGGACTCCGCCGGAAAGAGACCATCACGGTTACACACGCGGTTGACTCATTTTAATTAAGGTCGACTTCAGGTTTTCTACAACCGGACGTTAACAAATTCCCATCTGCCCATAACCGCGGGCACGGCTTTCGAAAGTTCAAATCCCTGCAGGGTGTCCCAACTTAGCCCATAACAAGCTCTCACGGTCAACGAAGGAATAGACCTCCACCTGAGACATTCCGATCAGACTCGGTATCCCGGTACAACAAGACATTTCGACAGGGTAAAACTAAACCAGCAACACCGCCCGAATGTGCCGACAAATCCCGATAGGAGCTGCACATATCTATTTCTCAGGGCACACTCAGATGAGCTCTCCATACAACTAAAACCAAACCTCGAGTTTCCCCGAGGGGGCGCTGCACAGGACTCTAGTTTGGACCAACACTCAGAGGAGCACTGGCCCGGGGGGGGGGGGGGTAAAATAACGATGACCCTCAGGAGCGCGACTCCCAAGGGAAAAGAAAAGGCTAGGTGGCGAATGGTAAAACCAATGTTGGGCATTGCTGGAGAAGCTTTACTTAAGGAGAACTGTCAAGGGGTTCCCATTATAGCCCAACCGCGTAAGGGACGCAAAATTCGGGAACATAACACCGATATGACGGAAACTAGGGCGGCAAGAGTGGAACAAAACACCAGGCATAAGGCCGAGCCTTCCACCCTTTACCAAGTATATAGATGCATTAATTAAATAAGATATATTGTGATATCCCAACAAGTAAACATGTTCCAACAAGGAACGAGCTCCATGTTCCAACAAGGAACAAACTTCGATCTTCACCTGCAACTAACAACGCTATAAGAGGGGCTGAGCAAAGCGGTAACATAGCCAATGAACGGTTTGCTAGGACAATGGTGGGTTAGAGGCTGAACATGGCAATTTGGGAGGCTGACAAGCAAGTGGTAGGCATCGTAGCAATGGCATAGCAAAAGAGCGAGCAAACTAGCATAGCAAAGATAGTAGTGATTTCGAGGGTATGATCATCTTGCCTGAAATCCCGCCAGGAAGAAGAACGAGTCCATGAAGAAGACAAACAGTCGTAGACGAACGGGTCCTCACAAACTCGACGTTATCGGAACCAACCCGAAGAAGCAACACCAGAAAAGAAGCAAACAACATAGTAAACAACCAACACATCAACATGGCATGATGCACAATCGAGTATGATGCATGTCCGGTTTAATGAAGCATGGCATGGCAAAGTGCACAAACAAAACTACAAATTAAGTGGAGCTCAATATGCAACGGGTTGCATATTGACAAAACACCACATCAATTATTTAGTTCTCTCTTGTTTATGTACCCAACAATATTAAATGTTGTTAAACATGGCAAGAGGGGAAGCAAAGCAAAACTACCTATCTAGTCAAGGTTAAATGAGGCCGGAAGCAACAAACAACAATTCCGGTAAATCCCCATAGCATATATTAAGGTTTGGTCCTGTTCTGTCCTAAAACATATTTTAGAGTTGTTAAACATGCAAAATAAAGCCACCATGATAAACTAGGCAAAATTCTACCCCATTTACATATAAAGTTTATTAAATTCGGAGTTACGGTTATTTAGTTATGAATTAAATCATTTTAGCATGGCATAGGAGCAAATTAATGCAAACAGCATTTTAAACATTTTAAACATAGATGAAAGTGGCATATTATTAATCTACACATAATTTTAAGCAAGTTTCATATATTAAGTTTTTACATGTGATGCACCATTTGTGAGTTATGATATGCATGATCCACAAGGGCTTTTCTGTAAAACTGTTTAACTGGAATAAATGATAAAATTGCCAAAACGAAAAAAAGGGCGCAGGCTGAAACTGGTGGGCACTGGGAGCTCACCATGGGCCTCGGCCCAAGTTAGTGAAGAGGCCAGGCAGCGCTGGGGTTGGCCTCACTGTGGGCTCGGCCCAGCTGGTGGAGAGGCCTTGCAGGTCGGCTGGATGGAAACGACCCAGACGAAAGGTCAACGGGAGCGAGGCAGGGTCGCGGCGCCCGCTGGAGCTCGATGCAGAGCACGACGCGGCAGTGGCTGCAGGCGTGCTGGGCAGGGACGGTTCAACGCGGGCAGCTCCGGCCGGGATCCTGCGGATCGAACATAGCTGAAGACGGAGGCCCCTGGGGCAGCTCGATTTGGTCAGCGGCGGGGATCGGTCAGGGGAGCTGGTGTCCCATGGCAGCGATGAGCGGCGGAGGAAATCCATGGTGCTCGATGCAAGAAGCAACTTCAGACGCGGAGCTCGCCGGATCCGATAGCGGTGAAGGTCGTCGAGGCAGGGAACGGAGCTCCGGTGGCTTGGCTGCTCCGAGCGAGGCTCAAGGAGCTCGGGCGCGTGTCCTCCATGGCGCTGCTCCTATGGCACAAGCGAGGGAGGGAGAGGTTAGAGAAGGGAGAGATGAGAAGAAGAGGAGGACAGGAAGAAAGAGCAGGTGGTCTGGCCTGGTGGATGAGGGCGATGCCCTGGTGGATGAGGTCGCCGGCGGCGACGGGGCTGACGAGGTCGAAGTCGCCGGCTGGTAGGCTCGCCGGGCGGCGCGCTGACGAGGGCTCGTGCTCCCTGAACTCAGGCGAGGAAGCTGGAGGGTGAAGTGCTCGGGTTTAGCTGTTGCTGCGGGCATGAGGAGAAACAGAGGAGGCCGGCGACACGAGGTGGCTCTTTCTTCTGTGGAACTTGCTCCGGCGAGGCAACCAGAGGCGTTGGTGGTGCTAGGAGCTCGGGGAGGCTGGCTGGGGATCGAGCCTCCTGCTCGATCTGTAGGCGGGCTCGACGACGAATCGAAGGAAGGAGGTGGATGCTTTCGGTTGGTGTGGCGGTGAACACGAGGAGGGGATGGAATGGGTTCGAGTGAAGGGGATCCCGAGGTGGATCTAGGAGCGGCGGCGGCTGCTGGGAGGATGGGACAAGGCTCCTGATTTTTAGGGTTGTCCATATATATATAGCAACGAGGATTAGGTTAGGGGCTACCTAGTCCCTCCGATCGTAATCGGACGATCGCGGATAAAATAGCTAGGGAGTCCAAATGAGAAAACGGTGACGTTTTCTAGACGTTTGGGGATGATCCGGACACAGCGGTGACGACTGTCCGGGTCGGGTCCGGGACAGTTTCGGACGCGCACGGAGGGGGGTCGCGGGCTGACAAGAGAGGTTAGGTAGGGCCTGGCGATAGGTAGTGAGATGTGTAGACGGTCTCGAGCTGAGAGAAGAGAAGAGAGGGAGGCCCGGCGACTGTTTCCGGAGACCGAAAACGTCCGACGTTTTAACCGACTACTATTGCCGCTATATTTATCCGTTGGGGCATCAAACGAACTCTGATTGCGACGAAACTTGACAGGCGGTCTGTCTACACTATAATAAGACCACACGTCAATTCTCATCCCATTCCGAGAACATTTTCCGGCCACTTATAAAATACTATTTCGGACATGCCGCGGGCGCGTGCAAGTGTGGTTGGGCTCAGAACGGACAAGGGAGAGAACTCGGAGAACCCGGACGAATGCAGGTTTTGAAAAACATGATGATGCAATGCACATGATGACATGATGAAATGCAACACGCAAGCAAATGACACGGCAACGACAACGAATAACTGCACGACACCTGGCACATCGGTCTCGGGGCGTTACAGCCGGCCCTCCCCCTCCTCCACTCCTTTATATATGGGGGCAGGGGGCACGCCAAAGACACAACAATTGATCTCTTAGATCTCTTAGCCGTGTGCGGTGTCCCCCTCCACCATAATCCACCTCGATCATATCGTAGCGGTGCTTAGGCGAAGCCCTGCGTCGGTAGAACATCATCATCGTCACCATGCCGTCGTGCTGACGAAACTCTTCCTCAACACTCGGCTGGATCGGAGTTCGAGGGACGTCATCGAGTTGAACGTGTGCAGAACTCGGAGGTGCTGTGAGTTCGGTACTTGATCGGTCGGATCGTGAAGACGTAGGGCTACATCAACCGCATTGTGCTAACGCTTCCGCTTTCAGTCTACGAGGGTATGTAGACAACACTCCCCCCTCTCGTTGCTATGCATCACCATGATCTTGCATGTGCGTAGGAAAATTTTGAAATTACTACGTTCACCAATAGCGGTATCAGAGCCTAGGTTTTATGCGTTGATGTTGTGCACGAGTAGAACACAAGTGAGTTGTGGGCGATATAAGTCATACTACTTACCAGCATGTCACACTTTGGTTCGGCGGTATTGTTGGATGAAGCGGCCCGGACCGACATTACGCGTACGCTTACGCGAGACTGGTTCTACCGATGTGCTTTGCACGCAGGTGGCTGGCGGGTGTCAGTTTCTCCAACTTTAGTTGAACCGAGTGTGGCTACGCCCGGTCCTTGCGAAGGTTAAAACATCACCAACTTGACAAACTATCATTGTGGTTTTGATGCGTAGGTAAGAACGGTTCTTGCTAAGCCCGTAGCAGCCATGTAAAACTTGCAATAGGAAAGTAGAGGACGTCTAACTTGTTTTTGCAGGGCATGTTGTGATGTGATATGGTCAAGACATGATGCCAAATTTTATTGTATGAGATGATCATGTTTTGTAACCGAGTTATCGGCAACTGGCAGGAGCCATATGGTTGTCGCTTTATTGTATGCAATGCAATTGCGTTGTAATGCTTTACTTTATCACTAAGCGGTAGCGATAGTCGTGGAAGCATAAGATCGGCGAGACGACAACGATGCTACGATGGAGATCAAGGTGTCGCGCCAGTGACGATGGTGATCATGACGGTGCTGTTGGAAATATGCCCTAGAGGCAATAATAAAAGCATCATTATTATATTTCCTTGTTCATGATAATTGTCTTTATTCATGCTATAATTGTGTTATCCGGAAATCGTAATACATGTGTGAATAACAGACACCAACATGTCCCTAGTAAGCCTCTAGTTAACTAGCTCGTTAATCAACAGATAGTCATGGTTTCCTGGCTATGGACATAGGATGTCATTGATAACGAGATCACATCATTAAGAGAATGATGTGATGGACAAGACCCAATCCTAAACATAGCATAAAGATCGTATAGTTCGTTTGCTAGAGTTTTGCAATGTCAAGTATCTTTTCCTTAGACCATGAGATTGTGTAGCTCCTGGATACCGTAGGAGTGCTTTGGGTATACCAAACGTCACAACGTAACTGGGTGACTATAAAGGTAGACTACGGGTATCTCCGAAAGTGTCTGTTGGGTTGACACGGATCAAGACTGGGATTTGTCACTCCGTATGACGGAGAGGTATCACTGGGCCCACTCGGTAATGCATCATCATAATGAGCTCAAAGTGACCAAGTGTCTGGTCACGGGATCATGCATTACGGTACGAGTAAAGTGACTTGCCGGTAACGAGATTGAACGAGGTATTGGGATACCGACGATCGAATCTCGGGCAAGTAATATATCGATTGACAAAGGGAATTGCATACGGGGTTGATTGAATCCTCGACATCGTGGTTCATCCGATGAGATCATCGTGGAGCATGTGGGAGCCAACATGGGTATCCAGATCCCGCTGTTGGTTATTGACCGGAGAGTCGTCTCGGTCATGTCTACATGTCTCCCGAACCCGTAGGGTCTACACACTTAAGGTTCGGTGACACTAGGGTTGTGAAGATATGTATATGCAGTAACCCGAATGTTGTTCGGAGTCCCGGATGAGATCCCGGACGTCACGAGGAGTTCCGGAATGGTCCGGAGGTAAAGAATTATATATAGGAAGTGCTGTTTCGGCCATCGGGACAAGTTTCGGGGTCACCGGTATTGTACCGGGACCACCGGAAGGGTCCCGGGGGTCCACCGGGTGGGGTCACCTATCCCGGAGGGCCCCATGGGCTGAAGTGGGAAGGGACCCAGCCCTTAGTGGGCTGGGGCGCCATCCCTAAGGGCCCATGCACCTAGGGTTTAGGGGAAACCCTAAAGGGGGGCGCCCCCTTGCTTGGGGGGCAAGCCCCCCACCCCTTGGCCGCCGCCCCCCCTAGGAGATCCATCTCCTAGGGCCGGCGCCCCCCCCCTTGGCACCCCTATATATAGTGGGGGAGAGGAGGGACTTGAGGCTACGGCTTTTGGTGCATCCCTCTCTCCCTGTTACGTCTCTCTCTCTCGTAGTACACGGCGAAGCCCTGCTGTCGTGACGCCCTGCATCCACCACCACGCCGTCGTGCTGCTGGATCATCATCAACCTCTCCTCCCCCTTGCTGGATCAAGAAGGAGGAGACGTCTCCCGTCCCGTACGTGTGTTGAACGCGGAGGTGCCGTCCGTTCGGCACTTGGTCATCGGTGATTTGGATCACGTCGTGTTCGACTACATCATCCCCGTTCCTTGAACGCTTCCGCATGCGATCTACAAAGGTATGTAGATGCATCTGATGACTCGTTGCTAGATGAACTCCTAGATGGATCTTGGTGAAACGAGTAGGAAAATTTTTGTTTTCTGCAACGTTCTCCAACAGGTGCTTCGGAGATGGAGATCACAAGCACAAGATGATGATGGCCATATCATATCACTTATATTGATTGCATGTGATGTTTATCTTTTATGCATCTTATCTTGCTTTGATTGACGGTAGCATTATAAGATGATCTCTCACTAAATTTCAAGATAAAAGTGTTCTCCCTGAGTATGCACCATTGCCAAAGTTCGTCGCGCCCAGACACCACGTGATGATCGGGTGTGATAAGCTCTACGTCCATCTACAACGGATGCAAGCCAGTTTTGCACAAGCAGAATACTCAGGTTAAACTTGACGAGCCTAGCATATGCAGATGTGGCCTCGGAACACTGAGACCGAAAGGTCGAGCGTGAATCATATAGTAGATATGATCAACATAGTGATGTTCACCATTGAAAACTACTCCATTTCACGTGATGATCGGTTATGGTTTAGTTGATTTGGATCACGTGATCACTTAGAAGATTAGAGGGATGTCTTTCTAAGTGGGAGTTCTTAAGTAATATGGTTAATTAAACTTTAATTTATCATGAACTTAGTCCTGATAGTATTTGCATATCTATGTTGTAGCTCAATAGCTCGCGTTATTGTTTCCCTATGTTTTATATGTGTTCCTAGAGAAAACTAAGTTGAAAGATGATAGTAGCAATGATGCGGACTGGGTCTGTGATCTGACCTATTGCTGCATAGAAGAATTATGTATTTGATGCACCGCTAGGTGACTGACCTATTGCAGGAGCAGGTGCAGACGTTATGAACGTTTGGCTAGCTCAATATGATGACTACTTGATAGTTTAGTGCACCATGCTTAACAGCTTAGAATCAGGATTTCAAAGACGTTTTGAACGTCATGGACCATATGAGATGTTCCAGGAGTTGAAGTTAATATTTCAAGTAAATACCCGAGTTGAGAGATATGAAGTCTCCAACAAGTTCTATAGCTAAAAGATGGAGGAGAATAGCTCAAGCAGTGAGCATGTGCTCAGAGTGTCTGGGTACTACAATCGCTTGAATCAAGTGGGTGTCAATCTTCCAGATAAAATAGTGATTGACGGAATTCTCTAGTCACCATCACCAAGTTAGTAGAACTTTGTGATGAACTATAATATGCAAGGGATAACGGAAAGGATTCCCAAGCTCTTCGCAATGCTGAAATCGACGAAGGTAGAAATCAAGAAAAGCATCAAGTGATGATGGTAAACAAAACCACTAGTTTCAAGTAAAGGGACAAAGGGAAGAAAGGGGAACTTCAAGAAGAACGGCAAGCAAGTTGCTGCTCAAGTGAAAAACCCAAGTCTGGACCTAAGCCTGAAACCGAGTGCATCTACTGCAAAGGGACTGGTCATTGGAAGCGGAACTACCCCAAGTATTTGGCGGATAAGAAGGATGGCAAAGTGAACAAAGGTATATTTGATATACAGATTATTGATGTGTATTTTACTAGTGTTCGTAGCAACCCCTCGGTATTTGATACTGGTTCAGTTGCTAAGAGTAGTAACTCGAAATGAGAGTTGCAGAATGAACAGAGACTAGTTAAGGGTGAAGTGACGATGTGTGTTGGAAGTGGTTCCAAGATTGATATGATCATCATCGCACACTCCCTATACTTTCGGGATTATTGTTGAACCTAAGTAAGTGTTATTTGGTGTGAAGTGGAGAATTTGAAAAGTTCAAAGAATTTCAGAGTGAAGTGGAGAATCATCGTAACAAAAATAAAAGTTTCTACGATATGATCGCAGAAGGAAAATATTTGAGTTACGAGTTTGGCCTTAAGTTAAAACAATGTGAAATAGTTTCACTACTCACGCCACCTGGAACACCATAGTGTAATGGTGTGTCCGAACGTCGTAACCGTACTTTATTAGATATGGTGTGATCTATGATGTCTCTTACCGATTTACCACTATCGTTTTGGGGTTATGCATTCGAGACAGCTACATTCACATTAAATAGGGCACCATCTAAATCCGTTGAGACGACACCGTATGAACTATGGTTTGGCAAGAAACCTAAGCTGTCATTTCTTAAAGTTTGAGTTTGCAATGCTTATGTGAAAAAGTTTCAACCTGATAAGCTCAAACCCAAATCAGAGTTGTGCATCTTCATAGGATACCCAATAGAAAATGTTGGGTACACCTTCTATCACAGATTCGAAGGCAAGATATTCATTGCTGAGAATGGATCCTTTCTAGAGAAGGAGTTTCTCTCGAAAGAAGTGAGTGGGAGGAAAGTAGAACTTGATGAGGTAACTGTACCTGCTCCCTTATTGGAAAGTAGTTCATCATAGAAATCTGTTCCTGTGACTACTACACCAATTAGTAAGGAAGCTAATGATGATGATCATGTAACTTCAGATCAAGTTACTACCAAACCTTGTAGGTAAACCAGAGTGAGATCCGCACCAGAGTGGTATGGTAATCCTGTTCTGGAGGTCATGTTACTTGACCATGACGAGCCTATGAACTATGAGGAAGCGATGATGAGCCCAGATTCCGCGAAATGGCTTGAGGCCATAAAATCTGAGATGAGATCCATGTGTGAGAACAAAGTGTGGACTTTGGTTGACTTGCCCGATGACCAGCAAGCCATAAAAAAATAAATGGATCTTCAAGAGGAAGACGGACGGTGATAGTAGTGTTACTATCTACAAAGCTAGAATTGTCGCAAAAGGTTTTTGACAAGTTCAAGGTGTTGACTAAGATGAGAGTTTCTCACTCGTATCTATGCTTGAGTCTGTCCGGATCATGTTAGCAATTGCCGCATTTTATGAAATCTGGCAAATGGATAAACAAAATTGCATTCCATAATGGATTTATTAAAGAAGAGTTGTATATGATGCAACCAGAAGGTTTTGTCAATCCTAAAGGTGCTAACAAAATATGCAAGCTCCAGCGATCCATCTATGGACTAGTGCAAGCATCTCGGAGTTGGGATATACGCTTTGATAAGTTGATCAAAGCATATAGTTTTATATAGACTTGTGGTGAAGCCTGTATTTACAAGAAAATGAGTGGGAGCACTACATCATTTCTGATAAGTATATGTGAATGACATATTGTTGATCAGAGATAATGTAGAATTATTCTGCAAAGCATAAAGGAATGTTTGAAAGGAGTTTTTCAAAGAAAGACCTTGGTGAAGCTGCTTACATATTGAGCATCAAGATCTATAGAGATAGATCAAGACGCTTGATAAGTTTTTCAATGAGTACATACCTTGACAAGATTTTGAAGTAGTTCAAAATGGAACAGTCAAAGAAGGAGTTCTTGCCTGTGTTATAAGGTGTGAAGTTGAGTAAGACTCAAAACCCGACCACGGCAGAAGATAGAGAGAGAATGAAAGTCATTCCCTATGCCTCAGCCATAGGTTCTATAAAGCATGCCATGCTATGTACCAGACCTATTGTATACCCTGCCCTGAGTTTGGCAAGGGAGTACAATAGTGATCTAGGAGTAGATCACTGGACGTTGGTCAAAATTATCCTTAGTGAAATAAGGATATGTTTCTCGATTATGGAGCTGACAAAAGGTTCGTCGTAAAGGGTTACGTCGATGCAAGTTTTGACACTGATCCAGATGACTCAAAGTCTCAATATGGATACATATTGAAAGTGGGAGCAATTAGCTAGAGTAGCTTAGTGCAGAGCATTGTTGACACAGAAATTTGAAAAATACTTACGGATCTGAATGTGGCAGACCCGTTGACTAAACTTCTCTCACAAGCAAAACATGATCACACCCTAGTACTCTTTGGGCGTGAATCACATAGCGATGTGAACTAGCTAGATTATTGAATCTAGTAAACCCTTTGGGTGTTGGTCACATGACGATGTGAACTATGGGTGTTAATCACATGGTGATGTGAACTATTGATGTTAAATCACATGGCGATGTGAACTAGATTATTGACTCTAGTGCAAGTGGGAGACTGAAGGAAATATGCCCTAGAGGCAATAATAAAGTTATTATTTATTTCCTTATTTCATGATAGATGTTTATTATTCATGCTAGAATTGTATTAACAGGAAACATAATACATGTGTGAATACATAGACAAACAGAGTGTCACTAGTATGCCTCTACTTGACTAGCTCGTTGATCGAAGATGGTTATGTTTCCTAGCCATAGACATGAGTTGTCATTTGATTAACGGGATCACATCATTAGGAGAATGATGTGATTGACTTGACCCATTCCATTAGCTTAGCACTTGATCATTTAGTTTGTTGCTATTGCTTTCTTCATAACTTATACATGTTCCTATGACTATGAGATTATGCAACTCCCGTTTACCGGAGGAACACTTTGTGTGCTACCAAACGTCATAACGTAACTGGGTGATTATAAAGGTGCTCTACAGGTGTCTCTGAAGGTACTTATTGGGTTGGCGTATTTCGAGATTAGGATTTGTCACTCCGATTGTCGGAGAGGTATCTCTGGGCCCTCTCGGTAATGCACATCACTTAAGCCTTGCAAGCATTGCAACTAATAAGTTAGTTGCGGGATGATGTATTACGAAACGAGTAAAGACACTTGCCGGTAACGAGATTGAACTAGGTATTGAGATACCGACGATCGAATCTCGGGCAAGTAACATACTGATGACAAAGGGAATAACGTATGTTGTTATGCGGTTTGACCGATAAAGATCTTCGTAGAATATGTAGGAGCCAATATGAGCATCCAGGTTCCGCTATTGGTTATTGACCGGAGACGTGTCTCGGTCATGTCTACATAGTTCTCGAACCCGTAGGGTCCGCACGCTTAAAGTTCGATGATGGTTATATTATGAGTTTATGTGTTTTGATGTACCGAAGGAGTTCGGTGTCCCGGGTGAGATCGGGGACATGACGGGGAGTCTCGAAATGATCGAGACGTAAAAATCGATATATTGGACGACTATATTCAGACATCGGAAAGGTTCCGAGTGATTCGGGTATTTTCGGGAGTACCAGGGAGTTACGGGAATTCGTATTGGGCCTTAATGGGCCATATGGGAAAGGAGAGAAAGGCCTCAAAGGGTGGCCGCACCCCTCCCCATGGGCTGGTCCGAATTGGACTAGGGAGGGGAGCGCCCCCTTCCTTCCTTCTCCTTTTCCCTTCCCTTTCCTTCCTTCCTACTCCTACTACTTGGAAGGGTTCCTAGTTCTACTAGGAAAGGGGAAATCCTACTCCCGGTGGGAGTAGGACTCCCCTAGGGCGCGCCATAGAGAGGGCCGGGGGCAGGGGCACCCCAAAGACACACCAATTGATCTCTTGGATCTCTTAGCCGTGTGCGGTGCCTCCCTCCACCATAATCCACCTCGATCATATCGTAGCGGTGCTTAGGCGAAGCCCTGCGTCGGTAGAACATCATCATCGTCACCACGCCGTCGTGCTAACGAAACTCTCCCTCAACACTCGGCTGGATCGGAGTTCAAGGGGCGTCATCGAGTTGAACGTGTGCAGAACTCGGAGGTGTCGTGCGTTCGGTACTTGATCGGTCAGATCGTGAAGACGTACGACTACATCAACCGCATTGTGCTAACGCTTCCTCTTTCGGTCTACGAGGGTACGTAGACAACATTCTCCCCTCTCGTTGCTATGCATCACCATGATCTTGCATGTGCGTAGAATTTTTTTGAAATTACTTCGTTCACCAACACACTCCTCCCACGAAAACGAGTACGAGGAAGAGGAAAGTTCTCCCCCCCAGCCGAGGGAGACAAGAAAAGGAAGGCCGCCTCAACCGGGGAGGACGAAGGGTCCAAGAAGGGAAGGACCCTCCTTCCGGACTGCTCCATGACGGCCGCCTAAACGGCGACGAGTGGTTACCCAAGGACAAGCCCGTGGCGAACTCGTAAGTATCCGGATACCATAGTAATTCATGGTATGTTTTATTGCACTACTTCTCCTTACGCCGAATATGGTTATGCAGTCCGTCCCGAGCCCGTATCGACGTATCTTCATCGGACGGTTCTTTGGACTCGTCGGATATAAATAGCGATTCACTTCCGACCGCCTCCACCCCTTGTCCTACGGACAACGTCGAGGTGTTGTCTCAAAAGGCACCGAGCCGAGGGGAGGTAGTCCTGGGGGCGCCTCAAGGCGACCTTCCGGACCCTCGGCGCAAAGGGAGCAAGACTCCCACGGGCTCCAAGTTCGGCCCCCAGCCGAACTCTACGCCGGAACCTTCGGTGGTTCGGACTCTGGCAGGTGACCTCCCGTTGAGGGGGGCAAGCCGCCTGTGCCGGTGGCCTCTGTCCATCCAGAGGCACCGGACAACTTGCTGGAAGCGCTTCGCGGCGCTTCCATCGACGAAGAGCACCGCACTATCATGAGTGCAGTGATCGAGAAAGTTCAGTCCGCGAAAAATGGACTAACCAAAGCTTGTGCCAGCCTCCTAACAGGCTTTCGGGTAAGCAATAAAAATATAGGAAAATATTACCGCATAGAAAGTAGCCCCTGATGCTCTGTTTGGCGTTCGCGAAGAAAGGCCGAATAGAGGATCAAATAATGGCTCAAGAGTCTAATCAGAATATGTCTATGTGCATATGCAGGCTTCACTGCTGGCCGCTGCCGCACGTACTGCGGAGGTCGCTGCACTGAAGCAGGACCTTGAGCGGTCCGAGGACGAGCTCGGCCTTACCAAGAGGCAGCTCAAGGAGAGCAAAGGTAAGCAATACCTTGTCTATATATTAAAAAGAATTTCGGTTGTAAAGTAATAGGATCATCATGAATTTGCTAGGGGCCAGGACCGAGGTGGCGACCCTGAAGAAGGCGCTGTCCGAGGCCAAAGACAAAGCGGCCAAGGAGCGCATTGAGCGGGAAAAGCAAGAAGCCCGGGTAGGCGAGGTGCAGCAAGAGCTCGAGGCTCTCACCAAAAAACACGAGTCCTTGGAGTTTGACTCTAAGACTCGAGAGTCCGAGCTTGCGAAGGCGCTCGAAAGCGCACGGAGCGCCAAGGCTGAAGCCCACAAGGCCCTCCAGGAGATTGGTGCGGTGAAGAAGATAGCAGCGGGTAAGGCATTAATTATGCAGAGCAAGCATGTGAAGGAAACTTTCCTTTTACTTTACCCGAATTCGAAGCTCTCGAGGAGCGTTCGCAGATCTTCCCCGCAGTGTACTGGATGCCGCGGAGTTTTACCAAGCTGAGGAGGGGAGCTCGACGGAAAAGTTGTTTTGGTATCAGTATACTGGGACCAAACACCCAATGCCCTTGAGCGACCAGCTGAATTAACTGGTCGAGCTTCACAATGCGGACGAACAGGCCATGAAGGGTCTTATAGTCCGGATGTGGCCTAGCGATCCCCTACCTAGCAGCTACTTCGGTCTGGTGAGGCGGCTTGTGGATGTCTGCCCACGGCTTGAAGTCATAAAGGGGTCCGTCTGCATCGAGGGTGCGCGCGGGGCTTTTGCCCGGGCGAAGCTGGACGCCGTAAAGCTAGTGAAGGAGGGGCCGCCGGAGGGCAAGGAGCATCGCTGCCCCGAAATGTATTATGACAGTGTCCTGAAGTGTTCCCGCCTTGTGGCGGAGGAATGTGCTAGAGATATAATTTTTGAATGAACATGCTCATGTGATCCTGTAATGTGAAACGAGTTCATTTGTGCTATGCAACGCTTTTTGAATTTAAAATATTACCTTCTGTGCGGCCGTTTATAAAATCTGAGAGTTGGCCAGTCGTCAGCTTCTGCGCCCATGTAACTAGTACTGGGGTGTTCGGGATAAACCTGAGCACTCTTTATCCCAATTTTGGGTCCTTCGAGGGAGGTGTTCAGCACAACGAACCAGGCAATTGGACTATAAGGCTTTATCACTCTCACTTAGCCATAGAACTCTACAATTTTAAATTTTGGCGAAGCCCCTAGTATTCGGAAGGCCGAATTTGGGGCGCTATATACGCCTAAGTTGGGCAAGGCCGACTCCTCACCCGAAGCGGAAAAAGTATTTAAGGACTTGAGACCTCTCGAACAGCGACCAGCTCTCGCCTTATCATGACAGTCAGTTTTCGGCTTTCTCTACTGAGGTGCTCGTCCGGAAGAACCGGGACACAATCACAGTAGTTCTCCTAGCGCTACCGTAGCCGATAAAGTGGAACGTAAGGTACTAAAACATGGGAGCTGGGCAAACCCAACTATTGACCCAAGACATGATTCGGAGCTGATGCATATAATGCTATAAGTTCGGGGTGCCGCACTGTCGAATGTGTTCGGACTTCTCACGCCGTATTATGGGGTAAACGAAATCCCTTGGCGTACTGACCGTACCAGAATGTATGGGTGCAAGTTGTCGTAAATGAACATATAAGAAAAAAAAGAGAAAGGATGGATAATGCAATAATAGACTAATGCTATGCATTGTTATTTAAATAATACGTCAAAGCGTACGGATACAAGTAGTGTAGTAAGCAAAAAAAGGACTATTTGACATGTCCTATCCAAGGGCAAGCTGCGTATGGGTAATAAAAAGCGGGTATGTCGATTGTTATTAGAGACCACCTGGGGGTTCCCCTGTACGTCTTAGCTTCTTGCCTCCTTGGTTGTTCCCTCCCGTAATGTAACATCCTGAAGGAGAAAAAATGATAAAGGTATGCAACCCCTAGGGCGGTTATGCCGCATAGAGGGACGTGTCCTGATCGTGCCCCCGCCTATGCCCATGGTATTTTCATTGCATAATTATGTACGTGCGACAAGGATTTCATCGCTTGACTGGGACTAGGACGGGGGCCGAATTGCTAGGAGAGCTCTGAACGTGCCAGGCGATCCTGTTGCAGGTTACCCCGGACTCACTTGACGGTGTCCGGGGGCTGTATCGCCGAATTGGCGGTTTGCCTTAAAAGGCTGCTTTGTGCTTCTGCTGCGAGGGCCGTGGTGTGCTCTTCCGTGCGGAGCGAGCGTTATGTGTTTCCATGGACTGTTGTGACCCCCCTAGGTCCTAGCATCTTGAGCTTGAGGTATGCGTAATGCGGTACCTCATTGAATTTTGCAAATGCGGTTCGCCCGAGCAGTGCGTGACAGCCACTGCGGAACGGGATGATATCGAAGATTAACTCCTCGCTTAGGAAGTTTTCCGGAGATCCGAAGACCACTTCCAGTGTGATTGAGCCCGTGCAATGGGCCTCTACACCTGGGCTGACGCCCTTAAAGGTGGTTTTGGTGGGTTTGATCCTCGAAGGATCTATACTCATTTTGTGCACTGTATCCTGATAGAGCAGGTTCAGGCTGCTGCCGCCGTCCATAAGGACTCGAATGAGGTGAAATCCGTCGATGATGAGGTCTAGGACCAATGGGGCGGATCCGCCATGACGGGTACCAGTGGGGTGGTCCCTGCCATCGAAGGTGATTGGACAAGAGGACCATGGGTTGAACTTTGAGGCGACGGGCTCTATCGCATAGACGTCCCGTAGTGCACGCTTCCGTTCCCTCTTGGGAATATGGGTTCCATATATCATGTTCACCGTCTTCACTTGTGGGGGGGGGGACCTCTTCTGTCCTCCCGTGTTCGGCGGCCGGGGCTCCTCCTCGTCGTCACTGTGCAACCCCCTGTCCATGTTTTCGGCATTCAACTTGCCGGTCTGCTTGAACACCCAGCATTCTCTGTTGGTGTGATTGGCTGGCTTATCGGGGGTGCCGTGGATTTGACACGAGCGATCAAGTATGCGATCCAAACTGGACAGCCCCGGAGTACTTCTTTTGAATGGCTTTTTCCGCTGACAGGATCTAGAGCCTCTAAATCCGGCATTGACTGCCGTATCATCGGCGTTATCACCGTTGTTGCGGCGCTTGTGTCTTTTACGACATGGTCTGCCGTTGGCATCTTTAGTATCCGAAGCGCTCGGATTCCTTGATGTGTTGTTGCTGCGAGCCAGCCAGCTATCCTCGCCAGTGCAAAAGCGGGTCATAAGTGTCGTGAGAGCTGCCATAGACTTCGGCTTCTCCTGGCCGAGGTGCCGGGCGAGCAACTCGTCACAGATGTTGTGCTTGAATGCTACTAAGGCCTCTGCATCCGGACAGTCGACAATTTGGTTTTTCTTAGTTAGGAACCATGTCCAGAATTGCCTGACCGATTCCCCTGACTGCTTTGTTATATGGCTCAAGTCATCAGCATCCGGTGGTCGCACATAAGTGCCCTGGAAGTTGTCAAGGAATGCCTTTTCCAGATCCTCCCAACTGCCGACGGAGTCTGCTGGCAAGCTATTTAGCCAATGTCGAGCTGGTCCTTTGAGTTTTAGTGAAAGGTATTTGATGGTATGTAGATCGTCACCGCGAGCCATGTGGATGTGGAGGAGGAAATCCTCAATCCATACAGCGGGATCTGTTGTACCATCATACGATTCGATATTTACAGGTTTAAAACCCTTCGGGAATTCGTGGTCCATAACTTCATTAGTGAAGCATAGGGGGTGTGCGACGCCTCTGTGCCGGGCTATATCACGACGCAGTTCATATGAGTCTTGTTTGCTGTATCCGGCCCGGCTGGATTTACTTTTAGTGTGTCGTGACAGTCATCGTCCCACGTTGGCGCGCGCGCCCGTGACCCGTATATCGATCTTGCATGTTTTGCCCTGCTTTCCAATATGTCTCGCAGGTCCCACGTGTTGCCCCAGGCCTTGGTACTTTTCTTTGAGTAGCGGTGGGGTGCAGGCTGAACTTCAGGCTGAAACGCTTCTCTGGCTCGGCCACGAGGTGGCCGGTCAGCCGCATCATACACTGGTGATGTAGGTTTCAGTGCTTCCTCCTCAAGTCGGGGTAGCGACCCGCGCTTTGGGTAACTCTTGGAGGGGTGCTCGAGTTCGTATTCCTTGGCCGCAAGGACTTCGGTCCATCTGTCTGCTAGCAAATCTTGATCAGCTCGAAGCTGTTGTTGCTTTTTCTTCAAGCTATTTACTGTGGCAATGAGCCAGCGCTTGAAGCGCTCCTGTTCGACGGGATCCTCAGGCATGATAAATTCTTCGTCGCCGAGGCTCACCTCGTCTTCGGAGAGAGGCATGTAATTGTCCTCCTCCGATTCTCCATCTGGTGCCCGCTCTGGAGGGCTAGCTTGTTCACTCTCCTGCTCTAAATCATGCTGGAGGGGATTTTTGTCGTCTTCGGCACTATCCGGAGTGTTATTACCTCTTGTGCCGGTATCACTACTTTTGCTATGGCGGGACTTAGAGCGGCGCCGCTGACGTCGGCGCTTGGGTTGCTTCTTGGAGGGGTCATCCTCCGCTGTCTCGTCGCCATTGCCTTCTTTGGGGGTGTCCACCATGTATATATCATATGATGAGGTGGCGGTCCAGCGTCCTGTGGGCGGTGGTTCCTGCTCGTCTCCTGCATCGTCGTACATACCATCGATGTCTTCGGAGTCGAAGTCGAGCATGTCGTTTAAATCATCGACAGTGGCTACTAAGTGGGTGGTGTGTGGGGAGCGAATTTCTTCATCGTTTGCATCCCATTCTAGCCGAACAAAGTTCGGCCAAGGATCTCCTGACAAGGAGAGAGACCTTAATGAATTTACCACGTCGCCGAAAGGTGAGTGCTGAAAGATATCCGCGGAGGTGAACTCCATGATCGGCGCCCAATCAGATTCGATAGGCACGGACGCAGGCGGCTCGGAGTCCGTGGCCGGGGACGAATCCAGTGGTTCGGCAACACGACTCTTGTAAGGGGTAAAGTCAGTATCCGGCTCCATCGCCACTGAGAGTGCGGCCTCCATGGCGGGGTCTACCCCCTCATCCTCGGATGGCGCAATTTGCTCCGGATTGAGGGTCGGAGTAGTTGCAACTGTGATCTCCCGAACACTGTCCGACGACAGAGTTACGTCATGCTCGTCATGATTGTGCAGCGCACCTGACATGGGCTTGAATTCGTCGAAGATCAAGTCTCCGCGGATGTCGGCAGTGTAGTTTAAGTTTCCGAACCTAACCTGATGGCTAGGGTCATAGATCTCGATCTGCTTCAGATGGCCAAGCGAGTTGGCCCGCAGTGCGAAGCCGCCGAATACGAAGATCTGTTCAGGGAGGAAAACCTCACCCTGGACCGCATCGTTACCGATGATCGAAGGAGCCATCAAGCCTTACGGTGACGGCACAGTGGAATTCTCAATGTGTAACGCCCTCGATGCGGATATATCTCCCACGTGTCGAAGCACGACTTAGAGGCATAACCGCATTGAAAGCAATGTCGCAAGTGAGGTAATCTTCGCAAAAAACCCATGTACATAAATAAAGGGGAAAAGTACATAGTTGGCTTACAATCGCCACTGCACACAATACATGAATATAACATTACATCATCCAGATACACACAAGGTCCGACTACGGAACCCAAAATGAAGAAGACTACCCCAAATGCTACACAGATCCCCGATCGACCCCAACTGGGCTCCACTACTGGTCAACTAGAACGAAACAACACAAAGGACAAGATCTTCATCGAGCTCCTCCTTGAGCTTGGTTGCGTCATTTGCACGGTTCAACGGCACCTGCAAGCTGGTTTGGGAAGTATCTGTGAGTCACGGTGACTCAGCAATCTCACACCCTCGTGATCAAGACTATTTAAGCTTATAGGTAGGGTAAAAAGGTATGAGGTGGAGCTCCAGCAAGCGACTAGCATATATGGTGGCTAACATACGCAAATGAGAGCGAGAAGAGAAGGCAAAGCATGGTCGAGAAAACTATGATCAATAAGTGATCCTAGAACAACCTACGTCAAGCATAACTCCAACACCGTGTTCACTTCCCGAACCCCGCAGAGAAGAGACCATCACGGTAACACACGTGGTAGATGTATTTTAATTAAGGTCAACTTTAGGTTTTCTACAACCGGACATTAACAAATTCCCGTCTGCTCATAACCGCGGGCATGGCTTTCGAAAGATCAATCCCTGCAGGGGTGTCCCAACTTAGCCCATCACAAGCTCTCATGGTCAACGAAGGATATTCCTTCTCCCAAGACAATTCGATCAGACTCGGCATCCCGGTTACAAGACATCCTCGACAATATTAACAGAAGTCTAGCAACACCGCACGAATGTGCCGACAAATCCCGATAGGAGCTGCACATATCTCGTTCTCAAGGCACACTCAGATTGTCCAAACTTCTGGTAGGCCAGCCCAGAGTTGCCCCTGGTGGCCACCGGCGGCTGACAAGGTGGACCAACACTCAGAGGAGCACTGGTCCGGGGATTAAATAAAGATGACCCTTGAGTCCGCCGAACCCAAGGGAAAAAAGGCTAGGTGGCAAATTGTAAAACCAATGTTGGGCATTGCTGGAGGATTTTTATTCAAGACGAACTGTCAAGGGGTTCCCATTATAACCCAACCGTGTAAGGAACGCAAAATCCGGGAACATAACACCGATATGACGGAAACTAGGGATGTAAAAGTGGAACAAAACACTAGGCATAAGGCCGAGCCTTCCACCCTTTACCAAGTATATAGATGCATTAATTAAATAAAAGATATTGTGATAACCCAACAAAATATCCATGTTCCAACATGGAACAAATTCCAATCTTCACTTGCAACTAACAACGCTATAAGAGGGGCTGAGCAAAGCGGTAACATAGCCAAACAATGGTTTGTTAGGATAAGGTGGGTTAGAGGCTTGGCTTAACAATATGGGAGGCATGATAAGCAAGTGGTAGGTATCGCAGCATAGGCATAGCAAAAGAGCGAGCATCTAGCAAGCAAAGATAGAAGAACGAGTCCATGAAGAAGACAAACAGACATAGTCGAAAGGTTCCTCACAAACGCGACGTTAACAGAACTAACCCGAAAAAGCAACACCGGAAAGAAGCACACAACATAGTAAACAACCACCACATAAGCATAGCACGATGTGCAAACAAGTATGATGCATGTCCAGTTTAATGAGGCATGGCATGGCAAAGTGCAACAAGCAAAACTACAAATTAAGTGAAGTTCAATATACAACGAGTTGCATATTGACGAAACACCACAACAAGTTATTTAGTTCGATCTCGTTTAAGTACCCAACAATATTAAATGTTGATTAACATGGCAAGAGGTGGGGCATAACAACACTACAACATCTAAACAATTTAAATGGGGCCGGATATAACAAATACCGAATTCGGTAAATCCCCATATGCCTTAGTAGTTTAATGCAACAACAATTTAAACATTTTAACTGTTGTTATCATGATGCGGATGACATGTGCAAGTTTATGCAATTTTTATTAATAGTTGACAAGAGCATTATGAAGCATTTGTCACCGGGGTGGAAAGAAAGGGAGTGCCACGGCAACGATAACGGTTCCGGTAACTCATGGAAATACCGGTGCAAAGGAAGTATGGCGGGAGTGTGCAAAAGATGGTGGGGTGATCCGGTAACCGTGTTCCCACGAATTAGCGGTAGAAGAGGAGGATCGAGCAAGTGACAACTCGGGCACGGTGCAAACATAGGGTGCAACTCATACAAGACATGCAAACGTTCTCGGACGGTCGTCTTGGGGTTATACCTTCGAAGCGTGCGTTTTGAAGCGTATCGGTTCGGTGCAAAGTAGAGGGAGTAGACGTTCTCGCCACGTTCGTAGTGGTAGTAGTTGTACTCATGCCGTAGTGGAAGTAGTGGTTCGCGTCGATGGTAGTGGTACATAGCAATCGTGGACGAACTTGAGGGTCATCGGTAGACGTTCATGGTTCTTCGGCGATGGTTGTGGTACACGTTCCGTAGATGTTCGGGCAGCAGTAGTGGTATACGTTTCGAAGGCGTTTGAACCATCGGTAGCGGTATTTGGTGAACCCCGAAACGGCCTTGGCATCTTTGCGCGTAGGGGTACTTGACATTTTCTTGCAGTCGAACTTAAGGGGTCTCGACATCGTGATACTTGGCACAATCCGCATAGTCGTGCACTTGTCGTCGAGGGGCTTGACAGGCTTGGACGAAATGAAGGGGTACTTGGTAGTTGTTGTAGGGTGGCCTTCGGTGGACTTGGTGGAAACCACGATGTGTGCAGGAGGCATACGACTCCAAAACGCCCACGGCCGTGCGGAAGACCGCGAAGCTCCTGTTACGGGGAGGGTTCGTGGCGACGGCAGGACGCGAAGGAGGGCGGCAGCTGGGCTGCGGCTGCGATGCATGAAGCAGGGGAGGCGAGCGAGCTGTCTGCCTCGTCAAGTCCTGACGAACAGGAGCAGCGGCGACTGCAACAGAAGCTTTGTGCGCGGCCAGAGCTTGGCGTTAGCGAGGGACGGCGGGGAAGACACGAGGCCGGACCGGCCGGAGCTCGATGTGTTGCTGAGGGGAACCGGAACCGACTGCCGGAGCCTTGATCTAAACAAGAGGACGGCTGTGGCGTCCTTGCTCGAAGGACTGGGCCGTTTCAGGCGATGAAGACATGCGCCCACTTCCTAGATGGAGCAGAGGACTTGGCACGTCTACGATGACGAGGAATCGAACGAGGAGGTCAGGGATGAGGCATCGGGGCCGGATCCTGTACAGAGGAGGACACGGGCGAGGCGGAGGAAGGCGGGCGCCGGCGTCAACTGGTGCTCCGGGAAGGTCGAGGAGGCAGGGGCGCGGCGTGCAGCAAGGATGCAACGGTGCGACGCTGGAGCATGGCAAAGTAGTGCAGCAGTGGCGAGCTCGGGGCAAGGGCAGCGCCATAGGAGGGGTTCGAGGGAGATCGAGGAGAGGAACGAGGGAAGTGGGGCGGCCCTGGGGATCGAGAGAGAGATTGAGGAGAGGGAGATGGGATCGGGCAGAGGGCATCGGGCGCATGCGTCCTCTCCTGGCGGCGCGAGGTTAGCGAGAGGAGGGAGAGATGGGAGATGGGGATCGGGCTGCGGCACTAGGGTTAGAAAGCGGGCCGGCCTGGACTGAGGCCCAAGTGGCCAGCTGGGCTACTCTCTCTCTCCCCCACTCCTTTGTTTTTTTTAAATAACAGAGAACTAAAAGAAAGGAAAAATGACAGAGGAGAAGGTTGAAGAAGAATTTGGACAAGCGGTAAATTTTCTTGGACTCACAAAAATATGTTTGGTCCGAAAAAATTAGGAAAGACCAAGATTGAAAGAATAAATTCAAATTTCTTTGAATTTAATTCAAAAGGTTTGAACTAGGATAGGTTTTAGGAGTGCCCAAAAATGTTGAGAAATTAGGTGGAGCTCCGGAAAATGACAAAAGGACATGTGGCAAAGTTAGAAGCCAAGAGTTGAAATAACAAAAGGCATTGGGATTTTGCAAATGTGTTCTGGTGAATTTCAAATTAAAGAAATATTTCATATAGCTCCCTACTATCGGGAGGATATGTTATAACGAGAAGTCACCCTTCCCTCGATTTAAATGGATCAAAGATCCATGCCATTTATTTAGTTGAGATGCAAAAAGATTTATGACATGATGACATGATGCAATGCACATGATGTAACGAACCAAAACGAATCACCCGACAACACCCGGAAACATGGAAGGCATCTGAAGCTCCGGTCTTGGGGCGTTACACAATGAAAGCACCAATGTCGGTGTCAAAAACGGCGGATCTCGGGTAGGGGGTCCCGAACTATGTGTCTAAGGCAGATGGTAATAGGAGGCGGGGGACACGATGTTTACCCAGGTTCGGGCCCTCTTGATGGAGGTAATACCCTACGTCCTGCTTGATTAATCTTGATGATATGAGTATTACAAGAGTTGATCTACCACGAGATCGTAGAGGCTAAACCCTAGAAGCTAGCATATGGTATGATTGTTGTTGTCCTATGGACTAAACCTTCCGGTTTATATAGACACCGGAGGGGGATCGGGTTATATAGAGTCGGTTACAAGGGAGGAGATCTACATATCCGTATTGCCAAGCTTGCCTTTCACGCCAAGGAGAGTCCCATCCGGACACGGGACGAAGTCTTCAATCTTATATCTTCATAGTCCAACAGTTTGGCAAAAGGATATAGTCCGGCTGTCCGGAGATCCCCTAATCCAGGACTACCTCACTGACCACAAATCAGATTATCTCATAATCCTTGTCGCATGGCCATGCTTATCCTGATCGGATCACACGATGGGCCCAGAGTATATCTCTCCTGATCGGAGGGGCAAATCCCATCTTGCTCGACCATGTCTCGCAGCATGGGTCTGGACAAGTCCGAAACCTACCTTTGTAACTACCCAGTCACGGAGTAGCATTTGGTTGGCCCAAAGCAAGTCTGTCACCATACCGAGTACATGCGCCAGCTCAGGTCTTAGGACATAGAACGTATGTTGTACTAGAGACTCACAGGTGACATATTGTTGCGTCTCATAGTTGGCTCTGTCCGACTCAGGCCTTATCTCAACTCGGATCTGACTACGTCGAATCCGACCAGATCCTTCAGAGTCCATATAATCCGGTTAGCATCCAATACTCCATGGCTAGTGAGACCAAGCCATCGACCCTGTTATATGCTAGTCTAGTTGGTTGTGCGTCCACACAACCCTTTCGAGTACGGACCTTTTAGGACAGTCATCATACAATGCATAGTCTCACAAATAAGTCACGTACTTGCTGATACACATCATTGATAATGTCCAAGGACTATCTTTATTTATAAACACATAGAAAATATCATCATACATGATTGCCTCTAGGGCATATCTCCAAAACCACTGCCGCCTCGAGGTCTTTCCGCCGTCGCTCCAACCCGCCTGCTGCCGCCGCGTCGCCACTTCAGGCAGTGGGGCCGCGGCCAGCGGTCCACCGCCGTCCCCGCGCGTCGACCTAGTGTCGTATGCGTCGCGCCGCCTCCTTTGGCATGGGAACGTCACCGTCCGCGCCGGTCTTCGTCGCGTTGTCGGGTTCTTCGCCTACTTCAAGCACCACCGCCGCACTCTTAACATAGCCGCCGCTCGTCCACCTCCTTCATCTTCGTCCAGCACCAGCCCGTCGTCAGCGTCGCCGTCATCTACCCCGACCACTTCGTCTACTCCGACAACCGCTGGCGACATCGGCCCCGCACCGATTGGTGCCGCAAACGTCGTCGTGTTGGCCTCTTCGACATGACGTATAGCTCGTGCAGGTCCCAGTCTAGGCATGTCCGGTGCTGGCAACAGCGATGCGTGCCTTTGTCCACGACGTGTCCCCGGGCCTGGCAAGCCTGGTGTGGTGCTTCGTCAACTTCATCTTCGTCCGTCCTCGCACCCCCGGGTTTGGCACACCCGGTGCGACGCCTTGTCAACACCATCCTCCTTCAGGCGCACCACTATCTCGACACCACTGCACCCATCACTAACTCGGCGCCTCCTTGTGCCCGCGGCTCCACGGCGACTCCCTTGACACCGGCTACCCCGACTCGACATCGACCACGACGTTCTTCGCATGGCTACCTGGACCACGACTACACCATCCTACACTCTCGGCTACCTCGCCATCGGCACAATGGGTTATCATCCGCTGGAGCAACTCGTCGGCTTCCTCTACAGTCAATGCGTCCACAACGCGACACCGTCCGCGATGCTCTCGCTACGACTGCGGGGGGGGGGGGGGGGGGGGGGTGTCAGCCCGTCAGCTGCTATTCTCTCTAGTATGACCGTCCGCGATGCTCCTGTTGTTCGCAACGGTACCGCTACCACTGCCGGGGGGGGGGGGGGGGGGTGTTAGAGATATATTTGATAGTAGAGATTGTCCGGGATTTGATAGAGTTATTTCCATTTTATCTCTAGGAGGTGTCTTGCTCTCCAAGTCTTGTACTCAATATATACTCGCCCTCGAGGCTCAATGATACATCCATCATATTCTGCAACAATTCCTCTCTATCCCTTCTAACAGCGAGGAAGTAGCACGTCAACCCTCATCCACATCCACAGCGTGAGCACAAATCAACAAAAGCCATCACCACCCCCTTTCGCGCACGCATCTACCACATACGTGACTCAACACGCACCCAACATGGCACGCAATACGTACTGGTGCTGGCACATCAAGCACTTTTCTATAGGAATGCCACGTAGAGCAGACGCACGTCACACACACCTGCAAGTAGGCCCAACCAAGGTTTTGGATATCGTTTTCAAATTTTTACTGCACCAGGAAGAGGTGGGTATAAGCCGCCCAATTCGGGTTTCTCGGTCAAATCATGGACGAAAAGTAAATTCCAAAATTAAAAATGTGGAACGGAATTTGAAAATTCAACCCAAACTTATTTTTATTTTATCAATAAATAAATAAATTCCACAGAATTCTGATATTATCCCGTGAATATTCTTACCGGGGATGGACGAGATGAACGAATTTCGTACCAAATTTGAAAATTTTGGGCGAAATCCACAGCCCTGGGCTCAACACCCTACACAACTCGACCATCCTGCATAGGAGTCTCCACACAAGGCTCCCTTTCGACGGCGTGAGTCCCATGTTGAGACCCAGTCCGCATACAATTAGGAGTAGTATATATGAATTTAAGTCCGCGACCTACTAGGCTAGCTGGCTAAAACTTTGGGTGGTGTATATATGCGCAGCTGGTTGAAGCATCGTAGGAAGAAAAGAAAAAAGAGCTGTGATACGCGCCGGATGGATCAAGTTAGTAGATTATTCTGCGGCAACACGCCGCACGGTGCGAATTGGAGAGCACGATCGATAAGTAAGCTCACGTGAGAATTTTCACTTCGACGACGCCGCAATGAGAATCAGCCTGCCGGAGGAGCTGCACTTCGAGATCCTCCGGCGCCTCGCCCCGACTCCCCAGGTGCTCGCCCGTGCCTCCGCCGTTTGCAGGGAGTGGCGCCACGTCGTGAACGACCATGAGTTCCTCCGCGAGCTGTACCGTTCGCGTTGCGCGGCACCTGTCACCGTGGGCTTCTTCCACAACGCCTACCAGGACGAGTACCCCCACAGGTTCGTGCACATGGACGCAGATGACCGTGCCGGAATCTCTGTCGAGTACATCGATCGGACGGACGACTGGCAGTTCGTCGACTGCCGCCATGGCCGTGTCCTCCTAAAAAAATAGGTGGAATCATCGGTTCCTACTGTGGCACCCTCTTACCGGCATCCACCACCTCGTTATAGAGACACCGGCGTTTGGTACACCAGACAAGACTAGCGTCACATTGATATGTGACTGCGCCACCACCGGGGTCAGCGGTGACAATGCCGACAAATTAGACCATCCAACCTCGTGCCACGCGAACCACTTCGGCGTGGCCGTCGTGTACAACCACACGGACTCTTACATCCACGCGGACTCGGGGTACTTGAAGGCCACCATATACTCTTCAGTCACCCGTCTATGGAGCTCGCCGGTGGTTCTACCGACGCCAATACATCAGATCCGCCCAGACCCATGTTAGGAATAGTCGCACTTAGCTTTAGACATAGGCTAACTTACAATTACCGTACTATTTAGGCTAACTATTAGCAGTTAGAGTTTTGCTTTGTTCAAATGCTACTTTCTGGAGAAGCGTCGTTGCACCTGTCTTGAAAAGTCGCAAAGCCTTAAGTGACATGTTTAGTGTCTGTACAGGGGGTATAGTTACCCTAGATTCTATGATCTATAAAGCATACGATTCCTCTCAATCTTTTATTTTTAAATAGATAGCATGCGGGGGAGGGTGCGGGGCATCGTCGGCGGCGGTAGAGCGGGGGAGGGTTCGGGGGGTGCTCAGCGACGAGGGGGATCTGGCGAGGGGGGATAGTGATCGAGGTGGAGGGGGATCAAGATCGAGTGTCCTCATGAATATTCAATATTTTTTCATATTAAATATGAAAAAATATCATTAAATTTGAAAAAATATTCATGAATTCAAAACGTGCCCATAAAATTTAAAAATATTCGTGAATTCAAAAAGTGCCCATGAAATATAATCGAGAAATGAAGGCTACAATTTGAATACAATCGATCTTAGCTAGCTATCTGTTCACAATCTTCTTGCCCTTATTTTTCGTAAATGGAGTTCTTCTCTTAAACGGACGTCCTTTAGGTAGAGTGGTCCTGCTTCTTCTTGTGGTGAATGCTGGTACTTCATCGTCGTCGTCATGTTCCATCTTCGGATCGCCGTACTTGTCGAAGTCTTGCTCATTGGCGACTCCATCCATTCCGATGATCTTCCTTTTGCCTCTCCTCACGACAACACGACTGGGCTTTGGCTGCCAAACGGATTGACTCCATCGGTGCTCGCGCCCAGCACGATGTTCCTTGGATCCTTCTCAAATTCTGGGTGTTCGAAGTTCAACGCTTGCCACTGGCTCCCATCCTTAGGGTGACTCAGCATCTTGTCTTTTTTATTTATCTCCGGGTCATTTGCGTCATCTTCTCACTTCTTCTCCTCCCTATCTGTGTGCCAACGCAGGAGCTTTGCTACCTTAGGGTACGCGAAATACCGTTGCAGACGAGGAGTGATCGGAAAGTACCACACCACTTTTCGAGGAGCTTTCTTCCTCTTCTTGTATCGAGTGACGCAGCACAGCGGACATATGGTAGACTCTGCATGCTCATCCCGATAAATGATGCAATTGTTCATCCACACATGGTATTTCACGTGCGGTGAATTTAGAGAACACACGATTTTCTTCGCCTCCTCGAAACTGGTCGGGCACTTGTTCCCCTTGGGAAGACGTTCGTGCCAGAATGACATGTTCTCGTCGAAGCATGCGTCGGTCATTTTGTGTTTTACCATCATCTCTAGAGCCATGAGCGTTACTTTCAGGCGGGTATCCTCGGGCCTGCATGCTTCATATAATGAAGTAACCGCGTCTATCTCCAGTTGATCCAGCTTGGCTTTCTCTCGGGCGGCAGCTCTTGCGTTATCCGTCTGCTTGAGAAGCAACTCTTGAATATGAGGGTTCTGCACCCAGTCCATCGATGGTTCATTGTCGTTTGCTCCGACATCTTCATCTTCATGATCATGCCCTTCGTCTTGATCTTCCTCATCATCATGTCCTGCATCTTCCACATGATGACTGTGTACAGCATCACCATCGTGATCATGTCCTGGAGATTCTTCATCTTCTCGCCCATCCAAGCCGCGGTGGTTGTCTTGCTGCCCGTCCTCATTTCTTGCTCGGCCCCATGGACGACTTCATAGTCATCTTCATCACATTGCCATCGATAGCCATCCATGAAACCACGCAAGAGCAGGTGGTCCCGCACCTGCTCGGAATCCGGGTCTGCAATAAGGCTCTTCAGCTTGCATCTTCGACACAGACATCTTATCTCCGTCTCGTTCTTTTGAAGCATCTCGGCCTTCGTGGAGCTCAAAACTATTCGCGATGCCTTCGGTCATCGTGCGGACCATGATCGCCTGCGGGGTAGAGCAAAACGATATTTTAGAACCAAGAAAAAATTTGGCATGACTTTCCCTAAAAATAGGACCAAAAAGAATGCATAGTGTCAAAATTCTCGCCGAAACGGAAATGAATCAACATTCCGGCAAAATATTGGCAACTATCGCATTTCAAATACCGATACCTGCAAACACAGACATATATGCAACACCACAAATATATGCAACACCACAAACATACATAGATCTAGCAAGGCCATAAAAAGTGCATGTGCACGTTATTGGAGGGAGAAAAAAAGTAGATGTACAACATAAAGATAGCTTTCCCCCTACTTACCTATCAAAAAAAGGTAATTTAACCACTTAATTTGGATGAATCTTGGTGCAAATGAGGTAAGGAGGAGGAGGCAGCCGAGACAAGCTTGGAGGAGGAGCTGGAGAGAATGAAGTGGGGAAAGTGAGTGTGTAGGTGTGGCTGTCCAAAATATCTAGCTGGTTCCAGGTTACTAATGGCGCACCACCCACAAATGCCCCATTAGTAACCAGGGTTACTAATGGTGCACCAGCTTATGATGCGTCATTAGTAGTTTTGCAAAAAAATATATAGTAGTGGCGCACTGTGTGGCAGGCACTGTGCCCTGATGCGCCATTAGTATTTTTGGAAAAAAATGTTATTTGTGGCGCACCGTGAGTCTGGTGCGTCAGACACTAATGGCGCACCAACACATGGTGCGCCACTGCTATATAGTAGTGGCGCACCACATGTTTGGTGTGCCATTAGTGGCCATATCATCTATAGTCCTTTTCCTAGTAGTGCATTGTTCGTGCTCGAGTGCTTCTTGGTGTGTCTTTGCTAGGCAATGCCCTGCATCTATGCTGGTGGCACACAGGTGTTGTGGCGTTGTGCAGTCTAGGTTGCGCGGTGCCTTTCAATTGCGTCGACAGTACCGTTTCATGGTTTCGACTGCTTGGTGATGCTCTTTGACTATATATACCAGTGCCACACAAGTGTCGTGGCGCCGTCTCGGCCTCGTATGACCCTTCGAATGTGCCCCACGACACAAGTGGTGTCGCGGCATTGTGCAGTCGCAGATGCGCGAAGCCTTTCGATTGTGTCGATGGTGCAATGTCCTGGTTTGGTCTTGGTTGGCCAATGTCGTTCAATTACGCAGGTGGTGCTCTTTGCTTTGTTTTGTGTTGTGTTTTCCCTCTTTGTTCCCCCTTGTGTGTTGTTGGTGTGTGTTGCTTTTGCTTTATCTCTTCTCCCTTGTGCCCCCCTTGTACTTCTGGTTCATTTGAACCCTATCTCGCAAAATGACTGCAATGTCTTACAGGCAAAAATAAATACAATTCAGGTGGGGAGAATTACTTCCTCCCCCCCCCCCCCCCCCCAAAAAAATTCAAAATATAATAAAATAAGGATGATATCCTTCCAAATGGGGTAAGAGAATTCTTATTAGTCTCTTTCTTTCTGTCAATTGAAGAAGAAGTACTTGGAAAATAAAACAGAAAGTACAAAAATGAGTAATAAACCCCAGTATAGACTGGTAAGATTCAATTGAATATTTTGTTCATTCGGGTTTGATTATGTCATACTTCTATAGTTTGAATTTGGTTTATCATTGGATGAACTACATTGCTGATATTGATCCCAAGAAAAAAAGGAGTATGTACAGCTAGTCCGTGAATAGCCAGACATTGCACTATAAAAAATAGGATAGGTACGATCTATGGTCAGTGAGGGCCTCCTAAAGGGTCTACTAAATTCATCGCCATTCTTTCACTTGGACCCGTCATAGATTTTATTCTGGTCATCTCTATATTGTTTTAGGTCAACACATAATTTTTTTGCACTACCAATATATGTGTTATTACATACTTAACATAACTTTTTATGGCTTTTTTCTGCACTACTTGCCTTCATGTATACTATCTCCATCCTAATTTTTTTCTGACCATGGATTTAATTAACAAAATTTTAATGCATGTCACAAAAAATAGTATCATTCGAAAATGATCAAATATGAATCCAGGAATATAATTTTTTATAGCATGCATTAACATTTTGTTAGTTAAATATATGGTTAAATTCTGGCACAAAATACAAAGAGGATCAATAAACCAGGACGGAGCTAGTATGAGCCCCGGTGGTCACCGTCCCCACCACGGGAGGAGCTGGTGTCGGGGCCACCGCAACCACCATAGCAGGTGCTTCCGGCCTGGCAAGGGCCGCCAACCCACCTATGATAGCCACCGCCGTGTGTCGACCTCACTGGGGAAGACGACGATGAGGAGGACGGCGGCGGCGGCAACGACGAGGGCCTTTATCGAGTTTTGTTTTAATGTTTTTAAGTTTTTATTTATATTAATATGGTGAACTTGGGTATTGTGCACGTTTTCATATTTATATTATATGCAATGTTTATTTGGATTTTTTTGTTGTAAAATTTGAAGTCCAGAAAAACGGACAGTTTTGGATGTAGCGGGCCACTTGGGCACACCGATGACCACACGATCACAAGCGGACGATTGTGTTCATTTTTCTGTCCCAAACAGACAAACTCCGGATAAAATGAACATCCGTTTAGGGTGCTGCATTGGAGTTGCCCTAAAGAGACTCAACTCGAGGGCTCCCTTTCGACCACATGCGTGAGTTCCAAGTCAAAAGAAGGGCATGAATATGAGTCCGGATCGTACTAGGACTAGGATAGCTGGTGCCTTGGGTCAGATCGTGTGTTAGTCCTAGAAAGGTCGATGTTGGTTGAATGATGTTATGTTTTGGAGCTGGCATTCCCTTTCCATTCTCATTTCGTGTTTCGCTAGGCAAAATCTTCTAGGTTGGTTGTTTTGAGTCTGGAAAGTCATTGCTTTTTTAACTTCATCAGTTTCAGAGTCTAGGGGACATCTTAATTTTCGTGTACTCTGCAGCACAGCTTGTAGAATTGATGCACTGTTAGTCATAGGGAGATAATCTTCGTGTACTGACTGTACTTGTAGGATTTACATTCTCATTTCGTGTTTTGCAAGGCTAAATCTTCTAGGCTAGTAGTTCCGAGTGTGGAAAATCATTGCTTTTTTTCCTTCATCAGTTTCAGAGTCTAGGTAGACCTCTAACATGGACTGTAACTTCTAGCGGTCTGATGCTATTGTGTTATATTGAGGGTCTTAACCTTCTGCATAGGTTAAAGCAATAGGCTCAAGGTTTACACTTACTTTTGTCGAAATAGCTCTAGTCTATGCCAATGAAAAAAATAGCTTGCTATTTCGATATTTTAGCGTCGCTATAGCGTATTTGTAAGGGTCACGTAATGTTTTAGCTATTTTGCTCGCTACGCGCTAATCACTCTATAGCATGCTATTTTCACGCTAAACGAAATAACGTTTTTGCGTGCACCTCTCTCAGAAGCATGCAACGCAAGCAAGCCATCGGGCATCGGCCCAACTGGCCACTCTCACTCTCAACGCACATACAGCAGCCCAGCGCCTAACCTAGTTCATGACCTCAATCACCACTTTCCAATTCGATAGCTCGTAACCGAGGGCGCCCTTCCTTCCAACTCACCCACTGCATGCAGGGAGAGGAGGATGACGCCCAGCCATGGATTTTGAGCAGCAGCAGCTCAAGGTCCCTTCTCCACCATGCCTCCCTCTACCGCTCTCTCGTTTTGATTTCGTAGGCTGGGTTCCCTCAAGTGCTTCCTTGCTTACTACTCTTAAGTCGTGGCCATCAAGATTAGCTATGGTTCAGTTTCGGTTTGTCATGGTCTTTTATGCAATAAATACTCTGCATTTTTAATCAGGCTTAAGCACTAGAACCTACTCATTCCTTCTTGTTTGCCAAATGCTACATTCTGAAAGAATTTCCTTGATTTGCTGCTGGTCTGAATCGTCTACTTACATGCTTGACTGAATGTTGCTTGATGTTATTGCCATTAGACTCTAGTGCTGATTCAACTGGGCATTTTTCTTGTTTGGCAGAATCCTTAGGTTCAAGACACTTCCTAATCAAGCTAATTGATCAAACTGAAGCAAACAATTTTGTGACTTGGAAGTACCATACGTTATTTTGCATAATGAATTGGAAGCACTTTGTGGACTTCTTCATTTGTTTCACATGCTTCATTACCTTTGGGTTTTCTAAATATTGATGTTTCAAATTTGTTGAGTGGATTGATAATATTGTAGTCCCTCCGTCCCATAATATAAGAGCGTTTTTGACACTACACTAGTGTCAACAACGCTTTTATATTATGGGACAGAGGGAGTAACTTATGTGAAAACTTGAAGGAAGTTTTGTTTTGCATAGACAGGAGGGACCAGAGGCGTGCGTTAAGGTTCATGACAATTTTGCATCTGTAGCTACTTAAGTTTTGAGCACCAACTATTGGCTGATTATTATTGAATCAATTGCGGGATTGATTGTCTGGAAAAGATCGATGTGATGCTCTTGTTTGGCGATAGTGTCCGTTGTTCAATCTCAGTAAATCTCACATCAAAACATCCACTTTGCAGCTATAAGCAATTGTACTAGAATATTAAGGTATAGGAGAAATAGTTCAGAACCGAGCTCCTCTGGTTTTTGTATAGGATAATAAGTTCCATGCCTCCTCTCTCTATGTTTATGTTTATCATGTCCTTTGAAATTGCAGGAAGTAGTTTTCTTTTCAATCCGATAACAACAAGATGAATGATTCTGCAGTTCTAGCATGTAATAATATTCAACTGAGTGATTCTATGCTAATGAGTGCTTAATCCAGAGATATCACCACGCTTGTTCTATAATACCGAATACTTCCCTTTGTGGGTCATTTTTTATATTAGCTAAGCGTTATAGTTAAATCTGAGCACACTAGTTTCAGAGCATGATTTCTTGTTACTATTATGCAGTGGTTGCAGTTGAAGTGTACTATTTTATTTAAATCTAGAAATATAATTCATCTATTTGTGCTAGTAGTCCTTTGAGTTCTGTTGGGAATGGACTCTTATATTTGCAAATGTGTCCATCTGTAGATCTTCTTGAGGGGACCCAAGAATGCCCGTGAGTCACTTTGGCAAGGATCCTGGTGTGTTGCACGGCCACACCAAGCTGTACTTGCGCTCCCAGGAAAGGAAGTTTGAGAAGGCTCGTCGTAGGAGGAACAGCTGTGGTTTCAAGGTTTAAGTCGGCCTCTCTCTTGTTACTTGTTGGTGTGGAACGATTGTTGCTCTTTTTGAGCACTGTATAGGCAGTACTTACTAAGACATAGGAGCTATGCTGCATAAGTCCGAAGTAGAATTCTCGCATGCTGAAAATAATACTTCCTCCGTTCCCAAATATAAGTCTTTTTAGAGATTTCAACAGGTGACTACATACAGAGCAAAATGTGTGAATCTACATTCTAAAATATGTCTACGTACATCCGTATGTTGTTGTTCATTTGAAATGTCTAAAAAGACTTATATTTAGGAACGGAGGGAGTAGATGTTAAATCTTATGATGTCCGAAGAAGAATTCTCACAAGTCATGAGTTTAGCTCTATAGGTTGGTTGCTCCCTTTGCCGTGATATTAGCTTCCTCATAACAAGATAACATTGTGAGGACAGGCACAAGCATAAGCTCATAAATTTATTGTTCGGTTTATGGTAGTAAGTATTGATGCTGACAATACTTGTGGATGAATAGATGAAATTAGCCACCTCCTAGAATCAATGAGAAAAATAAACAAAAATAGAGGAGGTTAAATTAGAATCTATCTACATTGGCAATGAGAAAGTCATGAAATTGCTAGTACAATGTGTAACATATGGAATGTTCAGATTTGTGGAGCCAGAGTGTCTTATGTAGATTCTTTATTTTCATAGGAACTTGCATCTTCTCAACAATACATGTGAAACATTATGGTTATTGATGTGCTCGACAGTAGCCATTTTTAATTTCGTAGTACTGAACTTGTATCATCCTCTTTTATTCAGAACATGTAGCTTATTCTTTGAGGTAGTCTAAATTTCTGCATCCATGGCAATGGTGGCCACCTCTTTCTTCGAGCTCGATGAGGACATCATCGGGTTGTACCTCAACCTCGAGGCGACGACGATGCTGACTCCCTGCACAAGGTTGCTCTGTGCTCCGCCCTTCCACCCAAGGTGCTTTTTTCCCCCAAGTTATCTCTGCTCTGCTCTAGTATAGTTTCTAGGCGCTTGCATCGTGCTCCTGTTCACAGAGTGGACTAGTTTCTAGCTCTAGCCTAGTTGCTACTGTTAATCGACATAGTCTCCAAGTTCCCTGTGCGAAGTGGCTTCTGGCCTATCTTTTGCTGGAACTTCAGTACCGATGTAGATGCTACATCATGATGCTTGTGTGATTGATGATCACATGCTAGTACATCACTGATATAAGCTTGTACTTAAAATAGCTGGGGTCTTGTATTCATTGATGGAAGTTGTCTTATTTTTTCTTCTAAAAAAGAATTGGAAGCTAGTCCCCCCCCCCCCCCCCCCCCCCAAAAAAAAGAATCGAAACCTAGACAACTCGAGGCTGAGTGTGCCCCTTATTTCCTGCATGACCCGTGTGTTGTTGATGGTTGCTAAGGAGGTTATTTTGCTACTGAATGATGTTTCAGTCTGTACCTGATTTAGCGCACTGCTATTATATTCCCTAAAACTGGTACTGGATCGACATTGTTTGGTTAGCGCTTCCGTTCTTGGTGGACTAAGCTGGATGCACAAAATGTTTAAGCTTTATACTCCCTCCGTTCCTAAATATAAGATCTATTAAAGATTCCAATGCGGACTTTATATGGAGCAAAATGAGTGAATCTACACTCTAAAATGCGTCTATATACATCCGTATTGAAATATCTAAAAGGGCTTATATTTAGAAACGGAGGGAGTATATGGCAAAAGGTTGAAGTTACCTTGCCCCAGATGAGGATTATGCTCTCGTCTTCTATGAATAATAATCTAGCACACCTCACCGCCCTGTTCTAGTCTAACGCAGTCTTCACAATCCTGTCACATAGTGTAGTAGATTGCTCTAGCACACAATTTATTTCTCCAATTCTCGATTCATCTCAGTGATTTTTTTATTTGCATTCTGCTATTGCTCATGTATTTCAATTAAGAACTAATCCTACTTTCTAAATGAGTATATTATTTTTTACGCTCAACATGTTTATTACTCCCTCCGATCCATATTACTTACAATTTTTAATAGGGAGCTATTGGCTGGTTGCCTTCTTCAAGGCAGTAGATGTTGGTACACTACCTGACATCAAGATGATGATGGAAATCAAATTAACATTTTTGAAAGCGAATTGAATGTCTGGTGGATTAGTCTGTAGTTGTACTGTATCTATCTGTGTGTACATTATGTGTTTCTCAAGCAATCCTGTCCCTTCTAAGGGAATCATAATATAAACTTAATGTTTCTGTAACAAAATCCTAGTCAATCATCTCTTGACTTGCTTTCATGTTCAGCTGCAGATCCACGACCCGCTGGAGCCGGCCATCTTGGGAAACTCGTTGCCATCTACAGCTCCCCCCCCCCCCCCCCCGGGTGGCTGCATTGACTTCCAAGATGTATTCACCTAGAACCAAGAGGTGGTTTGTAAAATCTCTCTCTCCCTCTACTGATTGTGTCCATGACCATTGAACCACGTTGAATTTTGCATTGGCCATCGTGCCATATAGGCTTACATTTGTGCATCTCGATTTCTAGGGTTTGAGTGCTAAACAAACAAGCTCTCCTACAAGCGCTTGTATTGTTACAAGTAACAAGAGGCTTAGTCATGGATCACAACATCTTTAATAAGTCAACTGCTTTGTTTTTGCCCATATGTATCATCATTTCAATTGAGTTCTGAAAGAGCCTTCCCATTTGTTTCGTGTATTATAAACTGAGGTTGAACTATCTTGTATTGGTTCATGGAAATTGTCTTCTTTTTTCTTCTAATAAAGAATTGAAAGCTAGTCCTTAAATAAAGGAACTGAAACCTAAATAACTCAAGGCTGAGTCTGCCCCTGATTTCCACTAGAGTACTGAAAGCTGATAGATTTGCTTGCAATTTGCCATAAAATTTGACTACCATTCTTTTTACTATCGGATGCTCACCTTCATCACTGTCTTTTTGTGGTGTAAGCTGCTCAAATTTATGATGTTAATGCAAAATTTCGGGGTGTTCACACATTCAAGGAGCTTGTGAAAAAAAAAGACAAAATGGGCATAAACAGTGTTGTTTTCAAAAGTTCCTTAGACACCTGAAATTTGTCTTTTTTGCCATGATCTCCTCGAATGTCCAAACTTCATCAAATTTTACACCGACATCACATATATGATCATCTTAGACCACAAAAAATAGAACTTTTTTGCTATTTAAAACAATTTTTACTGTTCACACCCAGGTGCATATGCACCTGGGCACCGAATCGCTTCGTCCCTTGCTAAACTTCTGAGAGTGTGTTGTTCCTTGCACTCTAGCTTGGTTTGGAAGATATATGTATCTGAACAGTTTCTTAATATTTGCAGTTGGAAATATCTTGTTCCTTGATTCACCGATTGGTGTTGCTTATTCATATTCAAACACCTCCGCTGATATTTTGAGCAATGGCGATAGCTGAATTTTAGTTAGCCGGAGATAGTTATGCTGGTCCATAGAATCTTTATGGGCTTTTGTTTCTTTTATGTTGTACAGCTAAAGTAACATAACCTGGAGCAGACATCACGCATATGAGCATCTTGCACCACAAAAAAAGGTTTGTTTTTGCTATTTAAAACGATTTTACTGTTCACGCCCAGGTGCATGTGCACCTGGGCACCGAATCGCTTCGTCCGTTGCTAAACTTCTGAGAATGCGATGTTCCTTGCACTCCAGCTTGTATGGAAGATATATGTACCTTAACAGTTTCTAAATATTGCAGTTGGAAATATCTTTTCCTTGATTCACCGGTTTGTGTTGCTTATTCAAATTCAAACACCTCTGTTGATATTTTGAGCAATGGCAATAACTGAATTTTAGTTAACTGGAGATAGTTATGCTGGTCCATAGAATCTTTATGGGCTTTTGTTTCTTTTGTTTATGCAGTCTATTGTCTCTTTTATATTGTACACCTAGAGCAAACATAATACGAAGAGTTAATTGGTTGGGACTGTGTACATAGGAGATGGCAAGCTGAAGATTTGCTTGATGGCTTGAATAACTTAAATACTCGATTCATGTTTGCTTGCTTGGTTGGGTGAGATTTGATCAGTGAAGGGTTGTGTCCATTTTTCTGTCCTAAACAGACAAAATCCAGATAAAATGGACGTCCGTTTAGAATGCTGCGTTGGAGTTGCCCTAAAGAGACTCAACCCGAGGGCTCCCTTTCGACCACATGCGTGAGTTCCAAGTCAAAAGAAGGGCATGAATATGAGTCCGGATCGTACTAGGACTAGGATAGCTGGTGCCTTGGGTCAGATCGTGCATATATACGCAGTTAGTCCTAGAAAGTCGAATGTGGGATACGAGATAAAAAAAAAGGTGCGCTACAACTTTCGCAGTTGGAGAGGAGTTATTTTGAATTGGCGTAGGTTCCTGGGATTCTTCTGGGCCGCTCACGTAAGAGTTTCGCTTTGACGACACCGCCGCCATGGGAACCAGCCTGCCGGAGGAGCTGCACCTCGAAATCCTCCGCCGCCTCTCCCCGACTCCCCACGTGCTCGCCCGCGCCTCCGCCGTCTGCAGGGAGTGGCGGCGCGTCGTGAACAACCCTGAGTTCCTCCGCGAGCTTTACCTTGCTCGCCGCGGGGCGCCGGTCACCGTGGGTTTCTTCCACAACGCGGACGACGATGAGTACCCTCGCAGGTTCGTGGAGGCGCAATCCGGTGACCCCTTGAGACTCTCCTTCAAGTTCATCTATCGGACGATCAACTGGCAGTTTGTGGACTGCCGCCATGGCCGCGTCCTACTCAATGATCGACCGAGTTGTCGGTTCCTGCTGTGGCACCCCATGTCAGGCGACCACCACCTCGTTTTAGAGATGGCACCGGTGTCCGGTGAACAAGAAAGCACTAGCGTCACGCTAATATGTGATTGTGGCACGGCACCCAGCGATGATGATACAGACAAGATAGGCAAACGCACGTCATGTCCTGCGAGCAACTTCAGCGTGGCAATCGTCTGCAACCGCATTTGGTCAGGCTGCTTGGAGGCCGCCATCTACTCCTCCGTCACCGGTAAGTGGAGCTTGCCTGCTGAGATACCGATGCCAACCCATCAAATCCGCCCAGAGCCATGTGCAGTCATCGGCAAAACCTTGTACCAACCATTATGCGACTATCTCGTTCTGGCCTATGATACCGAGCAAGGGAGCCTTACCACGTTCGAGCGACCGAAGTGCGGCAATATTCGTCTTTTTAAGGCGGACAATGCCGTGCTCGGCCTCGCCGGGGTGTTGGGTTTCACATTGCGCTTGTGGGCACGATATGCGAATGCTTGGGTGCTGCACAAGATGATCAATCTGACCGAGATTCTTCATGGTCTGTCGACTGCTCCATCGCCCAAGACAGAACCTCGGTTTAACTTTATGCCGCCAGTGAAGATCATTGGGGTAGCCGATCAGGGCGATGTTTTGTTTTTGTGGACTATGATCGGCATATTCATGTTGTGTCCTGAATCCATGGAGGTCAAGAAGGTGCATCAGACTTCTCCCAACATGAATACCGTTTATCCCTATGGTGCCTTTTATGCCCCACCTGCTGCCCGTACCCAAAAGTTGCGACATAGGCCAAAGAGTACATGATGTGTTCAACCCCCATGACCATTGAGATATGTTCCTGGCGCTGCAAAGTTAGGCCTCATCTGTTATCGTGGTTGTTTACTGTTACTCGTTTATATAATCAACATTTACCTTTTGTTTTACCAACTTTTTTAGTTTCATTTCTGCACTTACATTATAAAATGGAGTTGTATTTTTATCGTCGTCAAAGTAATACTCCCTCCGTTATTTTTAGTCTGCATATAGGATTTGGTCAAAATCAAAGTTTGTTCTTTGACTAAGTTTATAGAAAAAAATTAAGATTCACAATATGAAATAAATATTGTTAGATGCATCAAGAAATTAATTTTCAGACCATATAGTTAAGTATTGTAGATGTTAATATTTTTCTGTAAAGTTGGTCAAACTTTACAAAGTTTGACTTTGACCAAATCTTATATGCAGACTAAAAAGAAACGGAGGGAGCAGTGGCGAAGCCACTCATCAGCTGGGTAGTCAATTGACTACCCAGCTTTTTGATGAAACTAGCATATGCGTGCAAAAATGTTGATTTTTTTGGTTCAAATTTATATACTTGACTACACAATTTGAAAATGACTACACAAGGCTGCAGTTCTGGAGCCGCCACTGGGAGGGAGTATCAGCAATTATATAGGCCCAGTTCTTTTGGTCGTTTCTCCCAGAATCTTGAGAATCAACCATCCACCCAGCTTCTCCCAGAATCTTGAACCCATATCTTTTTTACAATCCTAGCTAGTTAGGATGTAAACAACTAGGATTGTCAAAAAAATATGAGTTCAAGATTCTGAGAGAAGCTGGGTGGAGGGTCGATTATCCAGATTTTGGGAGAATCGACCAAAAGAACTGGGCCATAGCCCTCTTTGGTTCTGAATACGTACAAAGGTCATGTCAGACTGCACTACCATGTACTATAGAAAAACATTGGCTGCTTAACTTGTATATTACAACTACAAATATAATTATGATTATGATAGAACTATGAATATGATTATGATAGAAACAATTTTTTGAGTAGCGTAAGTCCCCTCGATTGTCTTAGAAAAATGCCTATAAGGATTGAGCCATCCATGCATATCATAATTAGTCACCCTCGCGTGGATTTCATGAGGATCAATGCCTAAATCCAAATTTTAAATAATTTATCTGACAAACCGTTAAGCGGATTAGTGATCTGTATTCACCCTGATAGTATCCACTGACAACTGTTAAACGGTCTAGCGATCTGCAGTTTATCTTCAAAAATTCTAACTGAAAGAAAAAATCCCTCGTACATACGTGGCAACAAAAAATATTTACTCTCAATTAAAAATACATCATTCCTCAATACAAATTGGTGTGTATATTTCTGGATTCCATGAGAAGTTATGAGTACAACTTGAACATATCTATACTTTTGTCTTAGAAAATATTCTAACTGCTTAATCCCTAGTACAAATATGTGTCAACAAAGGTATTTCCTCTCACCTAAAAAAAACATATTTGGTCAGAGGAAATAATTGGTGTGTATGTGTCTGGATTCCTTGAGAAGTTATGTAGAAAACATATTTCCTCTCAATTTAATAAACACATTTCCAAAAAAAATTGTGCATATGCCTGAATTCCTTGAGAAGTTACGAGTAGGTAGAAAACGTGAACAAACCTATAATTTGGGTGTGTTTAGGGCACATCTAGATGTGTCCTAATTATTGCACATCCAAATAAGTGAATCAAGCATAATAAGAAAAAAAAGATATCCACACGCATCTCGACGTAAGATCAATGACATAGGACTTATATGTGTAATACTTATGGCACATCTGGATGTGCTCTAGCAAAATTGCTATAATTTTGAGAAAACTTGTAACGTGGTCAACTTGGGATGGAATTTATAGGACGAGAGATCGTGTCGAACAATATAACATGCGGTACTACAGTTTCCTCCTTATAAAATGAAAAATCATCTTCGAAGGCAACACGGCAGGGCGCAAACGGAAGACGTCGTCACGGACCTCACGCGCGTGCGATCAGATCCAATTGCGTGAGAAGTGTACTTCGCCGTGTAAGACAATAGGTTTGGAGGGAACCAGCACAACCCTCTAGAGGTGGCCTATCGCATATATATAATGAGGGGGTATACAACGTTACAATATACACACGTAAATATAGAAGCTATACAGTCTAACACCCTTCCTCAATCTTAGCCACTTCCTAAAGAATCTAGAAGGGTAAGATTGCGCCTACAAGCCTCAAACTGTGGTAAAGGTAGTGGCTTGGTGAAGATGTCTGCAAGTTGATCCTTGGAAGAAATAAACTTGATCTGTAATTGCTTCTGAGAGACTCGTTCACGCACAAAGTGATAGTCAACTTCAATGTGTTTCGTTCGGGCATGGAATACCGGATTTGCAGAAAGGTATATAGCACCGACGTTATCACACCAAAGGATAGGAGACTGTGATTGGGATATACCCAACTCCCGGAGTAAAGACTGTACCCAGATAATCTCTGAAGTGGCATTGGCCACAGCTTTATACTCAGGCTCAGTACTGCTACGCGAGGCAGTAGCCTGTTTCCTAGCACTCCAGGCAATCAGGTTAGAGCCAAAGAAGACAGCATAGCCCCCCGTGGATCGCCTGTCATCTGGATTGCCAGCCCAATCTGCATCAGAATATGCGGAAAGACAACCAGAGGAGGACGGTCGAATATGCAATCCATGGGCCACCGTGAGTCGAATGTAGCGCAAGATACGCTTAACAGCATACCAATGAGTATCACGGGGTGACTGCAGATACTGGCAGACTCTGTTAACAGCAAAGGAAATGTCCGGTCGCGTGATCATCAAGTACTGAAGACCACCAACAATGCTCCTGTACTCCGTCGCATCAGAAGAAGACAGGGGCACACCATCAACAGCAGTGAGCTTGTCAGTAGGAGACATGGGTGTAGTCATCGGTTTGCACTTAAGCATCCTAGCGCGCTGCAACAAATCCAGAGAGTACTTCTTATGCGTCATAACAAGACCATCATCCCGAGAAGTAACCTCCACACCAAGAAAGTAGTGAAGCTTCCCAAGGTCCTTGACCGCAAAATCAGCACCAAGCGAGCGAACAAGCGCAGTAGCAGCCGACTGAGAGGAGCTGACCAAGATGATATCATCTACATAGACCAACAAGTACATAGTAACCTCAGGCCTCTGTAGAAGAAACAGTGAGGAGTCAGCAGTTGAGGATGCAAAACCATGAGCACGAAGAGCCATCGCAAGACGAGAATGCCAAGCACGAGGAGCCTGCTTCAGACCATAAAGTGCCTTGGACAGACGACAGAGATGATCAGGGCGATCCGGACCAGAAAAACCCGTAGGCTGGCGCATATAGACCTCCTCCTCCAACACACCATGAAGGAAGGCATTTTGAACATCAAGCTGACGGAGAAACCAACCTCGAGTAACCGCAAGAGTGAGAAGAAGCCGGATGGTAGTAGGCTTGACCACTGGACTGAAGGTGTCTTCATAGTCAAGACCAAACCGCTGTCGAAAACCACGAGCAACCAGACGAGCTTTGTAACGCTCAATGGACCCATCAGAATGCCTCTTCACTTTGAAGACCCATTTAGAATCAATGACATTAACCCGGGAAGATGGAGGAACAAGAGTCCATGTCTGATTGCGAATGAGCGCTTGATACTCCTGCTCCATGGCCTCTCTCCAATGAGGAATGCGCATAGCATCTTGATACGTGCGTGGCTCGGAGGATGGATCTGCAAGAGCATCAGACATGCATGCAGCTAACCAGGCAACTGTTCCATCATGACGTTGCTTAGGCTGAAAAATGCCACTCCGACTGCGCGTATGTGGACGTAGAGCAGCAGCAGGAGCCGTCGAAGGCAAGGGCGATGAAGACGTCACAGGCGGCGAAGAGCTAGACGGCTCCTCAGGAGAGCCAGTACCAGACAACCCCGGGCTGCAGGAGGCCAAAACCGGCGTAGGAGAAACCGGCCCCGATGACAGTGGCCCAGAAACCATGGGCGAACCGAGGGCGGGCAAGGCCGGCCCCGGTGACGACGGCCTAGACACCCTGGGCGAGACGAGGGCGGGGGAGACCGGCTCCTGTGGCGACGGCCCAAACGCCCTGGGCGAGACGGGGGCGGGTGAGACCAGCCCAGTCGCCGTTGGCGTGGCCGGGGTCGCGGGGCACAACTGTGATGATGCCGACCCAGACTCCAGAGGCGGCAAAGCGAGCGATTGAACCGGGGCAGCGATCGGCCATGCATGGACACGGGGACCGAGGCCATGCAGAGGCGCCATGTGATCGTCATGCACAGCTAAAGGTGCGGATGACGAGGGAGGCGAAGGCGCCTCTAAAATCTCCAAACGAGCCCACGACGAGTACCTGCACCATGGTTAGGCAACAACAGAGGAGAATATGCAACATCATCAAATTGGTCAGAAGCAACAGAGGATGAATGCATGGGTGGTGGTTCGGCAGTGGACACAGGGAGTTTGGAAAAAGGAAATACATGTTCATCAAACACAACATCCCGAGAGATATAGACACGATTAGTGGACACATGAAGACATTTATATCCCTTATGAAGAGAACTATATCCAAGAAAAACACACTTCTTGGAATGAAACTCGAGCTTGCGCTTGTTATATGGACGGAGATGGGGCCAACAAGCACACCCAAATACCTTTGAGAAAGGTATAGTCGGGTTTTTCATTAAGGAGAACTTCAACGGGAGTCTTCATGTTCAAAACATGAGTGGGAGTACGATTGATGAGAAAACATGCAGTGGTGAAAGCATCACTCCAAAACCGAAACAGAACAGATGCATGGGCTAAAAGAGTAAGACCTGCTTCAACAATGTGACGATGCTTACGTTCTACTGAATTATTCTGCTGATGTGTATGTGGACATGCTAAACGGTGAGCGATCCCAAGCAACTGAAAGAAGGAGTTGAGGTTGCGATACTCGCCGCCCCAGTCCAACTGAACATGAACAATTTTGTGCTTGAGAAGGCGTTCAACATGTTTTTGAAACTGAACAAAAATGTCAAACACATCAGATTTACGTTTGATAAGATAGAGCCAGGTAAAGCGACTGTAAGCATCAATGAAACTTATATAATAATTATGACCACTGACAGAAGTCTGAGCAGGACCCCATACATCTGAAAACACAAGTTCTAAAGGATGTTTCACCTCACGACTGGACTCCGAAAAAGGAAGTTGATGACTCTTCCCCTGCTGACAAGCATCACACACTGCTACATCTTTATTGCTAGACACACTAGGAAGCTCATGACGATGCAAAACATGCCGGACAATAGGTATGGCCGGGTGACCAAGACGAGCATGCCACTGTGACGGAGATACCCGAACTCCACTGAAGACGCGAGTGACGCCAGGATGCTCCAGACGATAGAGACCCTGGCAGAGCCGCCCACTAAGAAGAATGTCCCTCGTGCCCCGATCCTTGATAAAAAGATCAAAAGGGTGAAATTCACAAAGCACATTATTATCACGTGTGAGTTTAGGAACTGAAAGAAGATTACGTGTCACAGATGGAACTCGAAGAACATTGCGAAGCTGAAGACTCCTATTGGCATGTCTAGTGAGAAGCGATGCTTGACCAATATGAGAGATGTGCATACCTGCTCCATTGGCGGTGTGGATCTTGTCGGAGCCATGATAGGGTTCACGGGTGTGAAGCTTCCCCATCTCGCTGGTCAGGTGCTCTGTCGCCCCGGAGTCCATGTACCAGTGTGGATCGATGGAGTATGACTGAGTATGCCCCTGTTGCCCTTGTTGCTTCTGCGGCGTCGGACGATCAGCCATGGCGACCTGACGGGCAAAGTTGCGTTATCCTTACCGTCATTGCCAAGACCAAGAAAACTCCGTTGGAAGCGCTTGTGACACTTGGAGGCCCAGTGCCCATCGCGGCCACAAAGCTGACACACACACGGGCCGCCAGCCCCCGGTAAAGTTGCAGTAGGAGGGGGGGCCGAGGCAGACTATGGTGGCAGCCCCGAGGGGGCCCGAGATGTTGAAGAAGAGCGGCCACCCTTGGTGACAGCGTTGGCCAAGAGGGAGCCATTGCCCCTGGAGCGGCGCGTCTCGACCCTTTGCTCAGTGAGAAGGAGGCGGGAGAAGACCTCGTGTGCCGGCATGGGTGATGAGTTGCCCCGCTCGTTGATGATCTCGACTAAGGCATCATACTCCTCATCAAGACCATTGACAATAAACGAGTTGAACTCGGAGTCAGTGAGGGGCTGTCCAATGGAGGCCAGCGTGTCGGCGATGCCCTTGACCTTGTTGTAGAACTCGGTGGCGGTGGAGTCAAGCTTCTGGCACTCACCAAGTTGACGACGGAGCCCAGAGACACGAGCCTGCGACTGTGCTGCAAACGAGCACTCAAGAATGGTCCACGCCTCATGGGACGTCTTGGCGAAGACAACAAGGCCTGCAACGGCCGGAGAGAGCGACCCCTGGATGGAGGAGAGGTTCGCCTAGTCCTGCCCTGTCCAGACACGGTGAGCCGGATTATATACCGGACCGTGCACGCTGTCCACCAGCGCAGGAGGGCAAGGAAGAGAGCCATCGACATAGCCAAGCAGGTAATGACTCCCAAGGAGCGGAAGGACCTGCGCGCGCCAGAAGATGTAGTTGTCGGCGGACAGCTTGATGGTGATGAGGTGTCCAAAGTGGAACGGCGACGGCGGTGACGAACCCATCGATGAGGCTGCCTGAGGCGCAAGCACCATGGAGGCAGGCGGGGGCACCAGGGTTGCGGCCGAAGAAGACGCGGGGGCAGGCAGCGCCGCGGCCGGGGCTGACGCCGCAAGACCCGCCATCAGGGCGGAGTCAGGCGCCAACGGCGGAAGCGACGGGATAACACCCGCAGGAGAGGCGGACGACGTAGCCGCGGTGTGAACCGCGAGTTCGCGCCCGAGCAGCGAGGGCGCCGGCGAAGTCGAGAAGAAGGAGTCGACGCTCCGGGTTCCGAGCGGGGCGGGCACAGCGGCGGTGTCCAGCGGGAGAGACAACAGCGCCGCGAGGGAAGCCGGGAGGAAGCCGCGGTGGTGGAACCGGATGTCGCCGCGCTCGACATGGCGGCGGCGCGATCAGGAGTGCGGCGGCGGCGGGGGTGCGGGTATTAGGGTTTTTGGGCGGAAGGGATCGTAACCTAGCGTGATACCATGTAAGACAATAGGTTTGGAGGGAACCAGCACAACCCTCTAGGAGTGGCCTATTACATATATATAATGAGAGGGTATACAACGTTACAATATACACACGTAAATACATACAGAAGCTATACAGTCTAACACGCCGACGGCGCCATGGGCAGCCTGCCGGACGAGCTCCACTTGGAGATCCTCAACCGCCTCCCGCCGCTTCCGCAAGTGCTCGCGCGTGCCGCCGTCGTGTGCAAGACATGGGGCGGCGTCGTGAACGACCCTGATTTCCTCCGCGAGCTACACCGCAAGCACCGCGGGCCTCCGGCCACGCTAGGCTTCTTCCACAACTCAGACGAACTCCCGCACAGGTTCGTGCACGCCGGCAACCCAGCAAGCTTCGCCCTTGGATTCGGTGATCGGAGGACTGACTGGCAGATCGTGGACTGCCGCCACGGCCGCGTCCTCCTTAGCGACGGGTGGGATCATCGGTTCCTAGTCTGGCACCCTATGACCGGCGAGCGCCATCTCGTTCGAGCGAAAGCAGTTGGCATGGAGGAGGCGCCCGACGACAACAACCAGGTCGGTGCCGCGCTGCTCTGCGACTGCGCCACAGGCGAAGAGGGCAAAGGCCAAGGCATGGGGTGCCATGCCAGTCCCTTCCGCGTGGCCGTCGTGTTCAAGAACTCGCAGACGAACTGCATGATCGCCAGTGTCTTCTCCTCGCTCAGCAACCAGTGGAGCACGCCGGCGGAGCTGCCGCTGGCATGGCAAGTCCGTTCGGAGCCTTGCATCATTGTCGGCAACATCTTGTACCAGCCGCTCACCGACCGTGGCATCCTTGCCTTTGACACGAACGAACGGAGCCTGGCCACGTTGCAGCGACCAACACGCGGTAACGTCCGTCTGCTCAAGGTCGACGGCGGCGTGCTAGGCCTAGCCGGAGTTATGGGATACGAGCTGAAGCTGTGGGCGCTGGAGCTGGACGCTGAGACTTGGATGCTGCGCAAGACAGTTGACCTGAGAGAGATTCTCCCTGGTCTGCTTACGGCGCCGTCCCCCAAAACAGATCCTCGTTTTACTTCTATGCCACGGGTGAAGATCATCGGGGTCGCAGAGGAGGGCGATGCCCTGTTTCTGTGGACCATGATCGGCATATTCATGCTATGTGTTAAATCCATGGAGGTGACCAAGGTGCACGAGACTGCTGAGCTGAAGACCGTTTATCCTTACGCAGCCTTCTATCTCCCTGCTACTACTGGCATGTAGAAAGTCTGTACGATTCACTCGGATTATATAACAAGTTGATGACGTGAGAATTAGAATTTTGATCAAATATTTACCGGCATATATTGTAAAAACTGTGCACAACTTTAGGGTTTGAATACGCATTATTAAGCTCAGCTAGTATACATGTTCGGAGCCTTAGACCTTGTACAATGCAAGACGCTTAGAGGAGATACTTAGAGAAATAAATCGGTGGTTCTTTAAGCACCGGTGTTTATTTGTAGAAGATAGACGCTTACAAGCGTTCCTTCTATAAAAATAGGCACGGGTGTTTTAAAAAAACTAGGTTTATTTTTCTAAGCATCTACCATTGTACAAGGCCTTAGGAGCCTGAGAGTTTTACTATCATGCTACTAGTGAAGACATGCTTGTGAGAACGAAAATGATCTTCTGAGCGCGAGCACAGATGGTCTCGATATCCCGCCCGCCCGCAGTCCTTGTGATCCACAATCCAACGCGTATAGGCCCAATTATTATTCCCGTATATGGCGCAATGAACAGTTACGAGGGCCCACGTCTGCCATCACGGCCTTTGCCACGACGTGAGTTACCTGGGCTCTCGCTCAGACGTGCAGCAACGGACTAGGCCGTTATGTTTTCGATTCTGAGCCAATGCGTTGCTTCCCATTTACTGCTGCGCACCGCCCCATCCAGCCTACCAATCTTCCCCCTCAAGATTCATTCATCCCCATTCCTTCTCGCTCAATCTATTTTCCTACCGGATCGGACCATCGTCTCCAGCTAAGCTTGCGGTAGCTTGCCCGATGTCCATCTCCGCGTCCAATGGAGTCGACGACGAGATGCTGTCGCTCATTCCCTGCCCTGTCTGTGGCGGCAAGTTTCGTAGTCAGCAGCTCCGGATCCGTATTTTTTGGTGCAGATTGGTCTCTGTGGATACATTAGATAAAACCGGGCGTACCATCCTGATCTGAATCCCCATTTCGGAGCGCAGCGGTACCCAGCTCCCTCTCCCCGTCGTCAGGCAACACATATCTGCGACAGAGTTTGGTCGCAGCAGGCAGCCGACGAGGTTAGTGGCGGGGTTGGCGAGGCTCACAGCGCCCCGTCGCACATGCAATACAATCAGCCGACGCCGGCGAGGGGTGCCAATCACTGTCGTTGCTGCTTAGAGATGCAGCGCCTAGCTGTTTTACTGGCGGGGGCGATCTTAATTATTGCACTTATCGGGCTGGGGATGCTGCTGCTGGTGCTGGGCCCGCCTGGTTGGCTAGAGGCTGTGGTTCAGCTGCATCTTCAAACTGCAGGCTGTTTTTAGCGTTAGCGTTGGGGTTTGACGAGTCAAAATGCCATGTTGAGGCATTAATTAAGTTGTGTTCTTCCGTTGTAGTGATGACAAAATGTTATCCTCTGTACTGTCATTTTCTGTGTTAACGAAGGATTGTTGGTCTAGTATTGTTTGTTGTTTCAGGTGGCAGTAACCATCAAATGGGTTATCGTTTGTACTCCTCCGGGCCTAATGTAATCAGCAGGAAAATAAATCATTGCCTTTCTGTTCTGTTTTGCATGCACGACCAGGATCGCTTGTACACGCGTGTCCACTAGTTTTCGTTCAGAGTTAATTAGGTACGAGCTCCAGCTTATGTGCATTTTGGTTATTCAGAAATTAAGAATGCACTCCCAGATCTCTAGAAAAATTCAGACTTTGTGATCTACACTGTGGAAAAAACTAGAAACCAAGACACTTCCCAATTCCTCATAATTTCAGAATGCATCAACTTATTCCTGATAATTCAGAATGCATCAACTTATTCAAAATGCACTCCCAGATCTCTAGGCAAATTCAGACTTTGTGGTTTGTAGAGTGGAAAAATTCAGAAGTCAAGATACTTTCCAGTTCCTGATAATGTTAGAATGCATCAACATATTGCAAAAAAAAAAAAAACGCGAGCGGCGGCCGCAGCCGGCAACAAAAAACGGGGCCGCCAGGTGCTCGATGAAATGCCAACTAGGTAAAAAACTCGTGTCCCGTTGGAATTTGATAGTGATTGTTCATGATCGGTAGTGATAGTTTATACTGCTTGCTTTGACATTGTAGAGCGGAGATGAGCACAGCCGAATTCCTGGCATCGTTGGAGTCCTTGACCACCGTTGGCCTTGACGATCTCAACTATGATAACTCGTTTTTGGATCATTCGCCCACCCAAGATACGGAGGAGGCCGAGAAGGAGGTGGTGGAGGTGACCGAAGCAAGCATCAAGGCCACAAGGACCCGCACCCAAAACTACAACCAAAAGGAAGACATTGCGCTTTGCGATGCTTGGTGTGCCATCTGCATGGATGCAACGATCGGAACGGATCAAACCAAGACCATGTTTTGGGAGAAGATCACTGACTTCTACAACACCTTTGTGGACGTTTTGAGAAGATCATTGCTACAAAGAGCTATGCAAGAATGAGAAGTGGATCCAAAGAATTGCGGAGACCACTCCGAAGAGGTCAAGGTTGAGCCATTGAGGACGACGACGAGGTTGATGAAGATTGCCAACAATAGACCGGAAGGAAACAAGATTGCAAAAGAAAGAAAGAAAATTAATGCATTCGGTGGACTTACAAGGATGAAATTGTGGCAATGATCGAGACGAAGAAGGTGTTGGCAGCCGAACGCAAAGAAGACAAGGTGGCGAGGTGGGATGAGCTCAAGGCCTTCAAGGATGAGAAGTGGAAGACCAAGATAGCGGCCGAAGAGAGAAATTTGAAGGCCGAGGAGCGTAGGCTTGCACTCGATGAGGAGAGGATTCGTGATGCGAAGAAGGCCGAAGAGCGTGCTATCATGTTCATGAATCCAAACACAATGGACAAAATTGCAAGAAAGTATTTGGGGGATGTATGGTTTCAGCCCAGGTTAGCCCCGCCAAATCATTGGCGTTGTTGGCGAGCCAAAAAATTGGCCAACGATTCCACCACCCTCGCCCTTACCAACAGATTGGCGTAAAAGAAGCAAAGGAAAGATGAGGCGGGTTGGCAGGCCAATTATTTGGATCCCATCCAAACACGCACCCTACAGCTGGTCAACGACCAATTTTTTGGTCCGGCGCCTTAGGGCAGTAAACCAAACAGCCCCTTGGAGCTCACTCGTGGAGAAATGTTGGCCTCTCTTCGGAATGTTGATGGTGGCCGAGGGGGTGGTGATGGTGACAGTGATGGTGGCTGAGGGGGTGGTGGTGATGGTGGCCGAGGGGGTGGTGATGATGATGGTGACGGTGATGGTGGCTGAGAGGGTGGTCGTGATGGTGGCCGAGAGGGTGGTGGTGTTGATTTCTTTGCCGATGACCTCATTTGGGTGGTGGTGGCCGAGAGGGTGGTGGTGCATGCCAAAGATTGGCTCGATTCACAACATATACATGCTATGTTTGTGGTGATTTTAAATCAAACATTGCGTTTGAAGTGATGTCTTTTGAGTGAACTTCGCATGTTTAAATTTAAAAAACACGGTGATGAAACTTTATGTTATGCCGATTATTGCTATCCATGCTTTCATTTGGAAGATTTTAAGATATGTATTGTATAGAGATTGTGTTTGTGCGGCGAGTATGCAAAACGACCACAAATTTGATTTTACTCCGCTAACTATAGAGGATCGGCTAGGTGCGGCCGCCCTTAGAGAAGTAAACTTTTACTCCACTAACTTTTAGGGGATCGATTAGAAATGCCCTAAGGTATTTGGGATCCCATGCAAACATTGTTGGTACAACCCAGTCTTCCGGCAAGGGCAGTCCCTATTGCTTGTAGTCTTGTGTTGGGTAGAATATTAACATTGAATTTTATCCAAGACTATACTTTGCTTCAGATTACTTTCAATGTCCTCAAGAAATGATTTCTCCATGCTTGCAGTTTGCTTGCTAATAGTTTCAGTTGCTTGTAATTTCCAGAACTATTTTGAAATTAATTAGCTTAATTTTTTTTATACTCTGAAACCTTTAGAACTGTAGTTTGCTTGTTGTAGTAAATATTTCCCCAAAATTATAGCATAAGCATTCGACTAGTTTGCTTCAGCAGAACTTTCAATACTCTGAACTGTTTGTACTTTCCCTTTCCTATTCTTATTTCAAAATTAATTAGCTGATGTTTTTATGTGCAGGTGGCATTGTATTCGTTCAGGTATTGTCACAGTTAATTGCTGGATAAGCATCCAGGTTGAGCTCATACTAATTATATATTGAACAATTTGACTAAGATGACTTCTCATGTTCCACGGATCAGATGTCGCGGCAAAGATCGGAGCCACGGCTCAGACCAACGGGCGTCACGACAGGCCAACGGCAGGCGAACGGGAGTAACTAGCCTGGCCCACATTCCAGGACCTGTCCATACGCACACACACGAGCCACAGTTTAAAAAACACACCGTATACTGCAGACAGACTGACATGGAACAGATCTCCATGCTATATTCATCGGTCCAGATATAGAGAGCACATGTGCTCGAGTGCAAAAACACCACTTGTGAGAATTATTTCAGTCATTGTTGGGTTGTCGGATCACCCCCCCCCCCCCCCCCCCCCCCCCCCCCCCCCCCCCCCCCCCCCCCCCCCCCCCCCCCCCCCCCCCACACACACACACACATTGCCCAACCTCCCTTCGATGCCGGCAGAACCTCCATCTGCCGCCACCCATGCCTAGCAGGCTACTGCCGCGCGTAGCCCCCCTATAGCACCTGGATAGTGAAGCTTTTTACTAACCTTTGTCTGGCGATGTCACAGCCACATTGTGGGCTCATCACCGGCTTCACGTACTCTAGGTGGTACCTTGCCGGCGCGACGTGCCCGTCTTCGGCTCGAGGCAACATGTACACATGAATCAACTGACACATAAAATTTCCCGGTCGCCAGAGGAATAGCAAAACCTACACTGTACACATGAATATATGAGAGATTCGACGGAAGAAACACCCCCTTCCCCTCGTGTCGCTCACGCGAGCGACCGAGGTGGACGCACCCGCCCGTGGCGGCCTCTACGCCTCTTCCTCCCCTCCATCCCCTCTGCGCTGCCAGGCTAAGCCAGGCAGGTGCCGGCGGCGGCAGGGCCTCATATCTCCCTGGCGCTGTGGAGTTCGGCGCGGGCCGGGATCCCTGGATGGAGGCGTGTTGCTAGACCGGACGGCGCAGCATCCGAGCAGCTCGTCGGTGGCTGGGTTTACTTGGTGGCGTGGTAGGTTGTGCTTGTGGTGTGGGATGGGTGGCGGTGTGCTGTGGCGGCGAGGTGTGCTCGAGGTGGTGGTGAGGGCCGGCCAGATCCGATCTGGGGTGGGGCGTCTCCTCCGGCCGCCGCTCCGCGCGCAACATGGGCTGTGGCGGCGTGGGCCGGCCGCCTCCGGGGGCTGCGGGTACTGGCGGGGTCTGGTGTGGTGGTTTGCCTTGGTGCGGCGTGGCCGTCGGTGAAGGCCACTATTTAGGGTTGTCCAAGGTGTGGGCGGTGCGAGCTGTGGGGCGGTGCTGTCCTCCGGCGGTCGTGCCTCGCAGCGGCGCAGAGTGGTGGTGCCGATCTGGCCATGTGAGCTATGGTGGGAGCATTGTGCTGGGCTTGTGAGTTTCTTTGCAACCATGGAGAAAATATGGACAAGAAGTTGGGAAATTTCAAGGATGAGCTAAATTATTTTGTTCGTTTATTTTTTATTGGTTTAAAACTATTCTTATAAAATACTGAGAAGCCCATATTTAACAAGCTCGTTCATTACCCTAAAAAAAACAAGCTCTTTCATGTAATGGAGTGGTAGGCAGCAGTTCTCTCATACTTCATGTAGATGATGAAAACCCAGCTCGACATTATTTTGCTTTTGCTTCAACTTTATGCCTGCTGTTGGAAATTATATAAAAAACGCGTAGATATGACTTTAACCTGGGTCAAATAAAATGGATTTAAGGATCATTAGGCTAGACTGGTGTTCACGCTAAAATTTGAGCCACAAAGCTATGTGTCCTATTATTGAAATTGAAATATATCCAAATCTAATAAAACTTGCATTGATTTGTCCAAAATAAATTTTCAGATGGTTCCAACTATTGTGGCAGGCTTGTGTCAGGCTGGGGGCCCACTGGCACATTTAGTCCCGGTTCGTGTCACAAAGATTATATAATTGAAAACTTTTTTTGAATACGAATTCAATGGTAATTAGTGATATTTAGTGTTATTCATACTGCAATCTCTCTCTAAAAAGATCAGATTTAGTGATATTTAGGGAGCAGCTATGTTTGGATGACATGCAAGTACTAGGAAGCACTGCTGCAAATAACAATGTAGAGAGTGCATCCTCCAAAAGCTACTGATTTAGTTTTCCCCCTTCCTCCATGTGCAAATGGATTTCAAGTGCGTACAACAAAGAGATGCTGGCATCCATCGACAGCACTACCTTAGATGGAACAATGAGACATGACATTAACAATGTATCATGCACACTCACCGACAAAATAAACTACCACACGGCCCGGCAATGCCCAACTACTCCCTCTACCCAAATCTAACACACCTAACTTGGAACGGAGGTAATACATAACAGTTCCTCCCTCTACTTTCATCCACTTTGATTCTCCTGCTTCTGAACCTCTCGCCTACTCATCATACTGATGTAATCAGTGGCATGTCTGAGTGCATGAAGAGCTATTTTCTGAACCTTAGTACATACATAATACATGATGTCATGAAAAGAAAAGAAAAAGAAATAACAGGTCTGGAGCTATTAAAACCAACACAAATACGGAGTCATAATAAGGATAGTCATATAAGTAAACACATGATTTTTAAACTATCAACAACATTATCGACAGAACTAGTTAAAGGATGTGTATAAATAATCTTGTTCGTCGGTACATTTATTATCTTGCACTGAAAGAATCTTGTAACGCCCCGGATACAACTTTCCATATTTGTACTCCGACTCTTGCTTTTTCCGGAGTTGCGATAGGAGATTCCCTTCGTGGTTGGGTTTTGTCTTCGTTTTGCATTTTGTTATTGTCATGCATATCATATCATGTCATCATGTGCATCGCATTTGCATACGTGTTCGTCTCATGTATCCGAGCTTTTTTCCCATTCTCCGTTTTGCAATCCGACACTCCTATGTCCTCCGGCGCCCCCTTTTGTTTCTTTTCGTGAGCGGGTGTTAAACTTTCTCGGAATGGACCGAGATTTGTCAAGCGGCCTTGATGCACCACCGGTAGTCCGCCTGTCAAGTTTTGTGCCATTTGGAGTCCATTTGATACTCCAACGGTTATCCGAGGAACCGTAAAGGCCTCGTTTGTGTTGCAGCCCAACACCCCTCCAAAGTGGCCAATAACCCATCCAAACCCCCTCCATATTCTCGATCGTTCGATCACGATCGCGTGTCGAAAACCGCACTACATTTGGACACTCCTACCTCCTCCTACCTATAAAAAGGCCTTCCCCGTCCAAATTCGCGGTCTAACCCTAGTCTTCTTCCTCCTCGCGCCGCCGGACATGTCCATCCACGCCAGACATGTCCGCCGGACACGTCGCCCTGACCAATGGGGTCGCGCCACCTCAGCTTCGCCACCTCCCGCACCCACTCATCCGCCGCCACGTGGCGCCCCGCGCCTCTCCAGCCGCCTCCCACCGCGTCGGCCACCCGGGGCCCAGATCCGGCCCGCCCGGGGCCGAACCGGGCCGCGCCGGGCCCGCTCTCCACCGCCTCGCTCCATGCCGCGCCTCGCCGCCGGCTTTCCCCGCCCGCTGTGCCGCCTCGCCGTTCGGCCGCCGCCGCCCAACCTTGCTCCGCCCCGCGCCGCCGCCTGCGCCAGCTGCGCCGCCCACCGCGTCGTCGGACGCCGCCTCCGCCGCCGCCCCTCGTCACCGGAGTCCGCGCCAACCTCGCCGGAGCCCGTCCCGCGCCAGATCCCGTCGGGTGGACGAGATCCACCCGCTCCACCAACTAAACACGCCTCGTCTCGCGCCCGGATCCGTTCATCCCGCACAACGTCATCCAGTTTCCCGGAGGTTGATTTTTCTCTAAGTCCCTAGATCTGTGTTTTTTCAGGCCATATTCATCGCATCATAACTTCTCATCCGTAGCTCCATTTTGCATGCATGATATATCGAAATGTTCATCTGGATGTGCTCTTCGTTTTTTTCCATTGTGTTATGCTTGTTTGAGTCCATCTTGATGCCCAAATAGTTGATGCAAGAGTGCTATAAAACGTTAGTTCCTTTTTCTTAGCAGTGTATGAGCATTTGTCATTTTTGCTACATTTATTGTGTGTTGTATATGGGCATGAGCTCTACATGTGTTTTGGGCTATGCCATGCCATCTTTACAGGGGTGTATGCCATGTATTTTTTGATCAATTTGGTGACTAGCACATGCATGCAAAGTAGCTCTCGTAATATTGCTGATTTCAGAAACTTAGAATTTCACTAAGTCATTTCTCTGCTATTATTTTTATGCCATGTATTCATGTTGATACAGAGAGATCCATGCTTCTTTTGAGTATGTTCAGTAAGGATGATTTGGACATATGGTTGTGCTCATCCATCCATGTCCCTGTTTGCATTTATGGAGTGCGCTAGCATGACTCAATCTTGCTCTACTTTTGCTATAAAATGTTCCTGGCAGATTATTTACTTGTCAATTAATTTTGCCAAGGTTGTTGTAGTTGATCCATGCATGCTATGAGCTTGCTCTTGCTTTGGTTAGCTTCATGAACTTGTCTTCTTGCTGGTAGTATGCTTAGCTTGTCATGAAATGCCTTGTGTTGAGTGCATCGAGCTCGCAAACATGCCTTCATAATTCTGATTATGCCATGCACTGTTTTCTGCTAAGTCTGAATCTGTTAACGAAACTTGCTATGTTTACATGGGTGCCATCATATTTTCTGTGCCCTTTTGGCTTATGGTTAGTAAGGGACTTTTGTTATATGCTTTGAGTAGATTCATGCCATGCCTTTGTTTGCTATGGCATGTTCCTGTAGCATGACGTTAGCTTGCTCTAAACATTGCTTCCTCATGTTAATTCCTGACATGTTAGTATTTTCACTAAGTCTGTGATGCTGATATCTTTTGCACTTTTGCCATGCTTGTTTGAACCTGCTCTTGTGTGATTTAGCCATAGCTCAGTGTTCATCTTTTGTCAAGCATCTTGAGTAGATCCCTGCCATGTGCTTTGTTGCTATGTTGGAGTGCAGTAGCTTAGTTTCTTGTTGCATTCTAGATGGCATCGTGCTGTTAATCACAGATTTGTGCCATTATTGTCTTGCTTGCCATTTGCAAACAGTGCATCCGTTTCCGGTGATCTTTCTATCGATTTCGACCGAAATCAACTCATCTTTCCAGCGGCACTCTTGGTTTGCCAAGTTGAGGCCTGGTTCAATCTTTTCCTTCCGGAACATGCATATGCATTGCATATCACATCCCGCATATCATGCCATGTTTTGCATCATGTTGCTTGCGCATTGCACCGTGGTTGATTGTTGGTTCCTTTGCTTATGTTCTTGCCTTGGGTAGAGCCGGGATACGAGTATGTGATCAAGGAACCCGTTGAGTACGCTTACGAAGATCAAGCTTTCGTCAATTCGGAGACATTTGCAGGCAAGATGACTATACCCTCGAAATCACTTCTATCTTTGCTTGCTAGTTGCTCGTTCTTTTGCTATGCCGCAATACCTACCACTTGCTATATCATGCCTCCCATATTGCCAGCCTCTAACCCACCTTGTCCTAGCAAACCGTTGTTTGGCTATGTACCGCTTTGTTCAGCCCTCTTATAGTGTTGCTAGTTGCAGGTGAAGATGGAGTTTGTTCCTTGTTGGAACATGATTATTGTTGGGATATCATTACTATCATATCTTGTTATGCGTCTAAGTCGTGCTCCGACACGTGGGAGATATAGCCGCATCGTGGTGTTACAAATCTAGAATATATTTTCAACTGGATTATATTTATATTAAACTTTTATACTTATTTATAACTCATCTTTATCAATCAGAAATGAAATTTAATATTCTTTTCATAAATTAAATATGATGATTAATGTTGTTAAATACTTATAATAGTGTTGTCATGATGCATTTGTAATGTCTCACTTGAAGTTGTGCACACACTCAAAATTACATTAGTTTATTTCTTTTTAATGAATTTCACATTACAAGTATTCACACACTACTCCCATACACTTTAGAAACTAAGCTAAACGTAGAATCACATGGTTTCACAGATTAATTTGTGATACTCTCATGAAATGTTTGTGTGTGTGTGTATGTGTGTGTGTATAGATGTGTGTTTATTTAAATATCTTGGGAGAGTTCCTCTTTCAAACATATAGATCCAAAAATATCCAGCCTGTCATTTTCTAATTTATGGTTAGATATAAACAAATGAAAGGGGACATATAAAAACATGTACAAGAAGTTTCTCGCATACCACACTTAGTAAACTATCCTGAGCCAAATGAGTCTCATATTCATAGAGGGCTCAATAATCGATAGATTTATGTTATCTATATTTGGAACAGAAATGTAATTGTTCTAGAAAGGAGGCCTAGGGCCGGCATTGTCAGTTTTTCTAGAAAGGAGGCCTAGGGGCCGGCATTGTCCAGATTTTCTAGAAAGGAGGCCTAGGCCGCGGCTAATTAGTAACGTCAGGTAAACATATGACAAATATTGAAGGTATACGATTTTTGAAGACAGCCTTATATTTCATCCGAAAACAATTCCTTCAACAAGGCCATTGCCAGGTACAACCAATAAAAGCGGACCTTGGGTTTTCACCCTGGGAATCGAGACTCGGTACTCGAGGAGCACCACCGAAAATGCAGTCCTCCAGTGCTGCCGCCCCCGCTTGCCGATGCCGCTGTTGCAAGTCACCAAACACCTGGCACACAGTCTTCATCGCTTTCAAAATACCCTTGAAGGAAATATGACCTAGAGGCAATAATAAAGTTATTATTTATTTCCTTATATCATGATAATGTTTATTATTCATGCTAGAATTGTATTAACCGGAACATAATACATGTGTGAATACATAGACAAACAGAGTGTCACTAGTATGCCCCTACTTGACTAGCTCGTTGATCAAAGATGGTTATGTTTTCCTAACCATAGACATGAGTTGTCATTTGATTAACGGGATCAAAATCATTAGGAGAATGATGTGATTGACTTGACCCATTCCATTAGCTTAGCACTTGCCGGGTAACAAGATTGAACTAGGTATTGGATACCGACGATCGAATCTTTGTGCATCCAGCTTAGTCCACCAAGAACGGAAGCGCTAACCAAACAAATGTCGATCCAGTACCAGTTTTAGGGAATATAATAGCAGTGCGCTAAATCAGGTACAAACTGAAACATCATTCAGTAGCAAAATAACCTCCTTAGCAACCATCAACAACACACGGGTCATGCAGGAAATAAGGGGCACACTCAGCCTCGAGTTGTCTAGGTTTCGATTCTTTTTTTGGGGGGGGGGGGGGGGGGGGACTAGCTTCCAATTCTTTTTTAGAAGAAAAAATAAGACAACTTCCATCAATGAATACAAGACCCCAGCTATTTTAAGTACAAGCTTATATCAGTGATGTACTAGCATGTGATCATCAATCACACAAGCATCATGATGTAGCATCACTCTGAGATAGCGCGT